>JANEHU010004134.1:0-2405966 GCA_027563435.1 Nasonovia ribisnigri | reverse complement strand
CTGGTGGACTTTCCGCAGCGAATGCTGGTAAGTATCTGACCACCAGGGGACAAGGTCCGGGGAGCTTACATCAAAAATAGTTATTTTTAGAGCAGTTGTAAAAGACAGTGTTGCTTATGGCGATGACTTGTGTGTGAGGTCTGGTTGCGGTCCGGGGTGTCGGGTCATCACTCAGCTGCCTGTCTTGCCCTTTCCTCCGTCTCCTTCAGGGACAGGATCTTCTCCACCATTCCATAGAATAACCTGAACGCTTCTTCGGCGTTTGAGAGTAGCATTGCCCTCTCCCCCGGGTCCTCTGGGAGGTGGTCGAAGTCGGGCCCACAGAGGATCCCAGGGAGATCGGCGGCACTCGGCCGGTGGCCTAGTCTGACGCCCAGTTCATCGCGGAGTCCACTCCAGTAGGGGCATATGAACAGGGTGTGTTCAGCTGTGTCGTTGTCATCAGGGCAGTGCCAGCACGATGGGGTAGTGGCTCTTGCCATTCTGTGCAGGTACTGCTGGAAACAACCGTGGTTAGTCAGTGCCTGGGTCATGTGATATGTCAGAGGCACCTTTGGCACGGTTCTTTCCAGCCATCTCCTCACATTCGGTATGGCTTGGCGAGTCCACTCACCTTTCTCGGTTGCGTCCCACCTTTCCTGCCACCGGTCGATGGTAGACCTTCTCTCTTGCCGCTTGATGGCTGCCTTGGATGGACGGGGCTCTCCGGGTTCGATTGGGGCGTGTAGACGGTCCCTGATTTTGAGCCTCTCCAAGCCCATGAGGTCCGCTGGCGGCATGCAGGCCAAGATCAGAGCAGCCTCGTCCGAGACGGTCCTGTAGGCCCGGATCACTCTTAGGGCGACTACCCTCTGCGGTCGGATCAGATTCGCCTTGGTCCTTGCTGTTTCAGCCACTTTGGTGGCCCACACTGGAGCCGCATACAGTAACTGACTCTCGACCACGGAGGACAGGAGCCTGCGCTTCCATTGACAGGGTCCCTTTAGGTTTGGCATGAGCCTTGACAGGGCTGCTGCCGAGCGGGAGGCTTTCTTTGCTACTGCATCTATATGCGGTGCGAAGGTGAGACGTTGGTCGAGGATGACCCCGAGGTATCTCAAATTCTTGGCAATCTTTATCTGATGACCGCCGACCACCAGGCTTGGCGGGACGTACGCGCGTCTCTTAGTCAGGAGAACCGCCTCGCTTTTTTGATGGGCGAGTTGCAGGCCCCTTTGCGTCATCCAGGTGTCGATGGTCCGTAGGACGGGGTTGATCTTGTCCTCCAGCAGTTGGCCGGTCCTGGCCACGCCTATGACGGCTAGATCGTCTGCAAAGCCCACCAGGTGGACGCCAGGTGGCACTTGCATTTCCAGCAGCGAGTCGTATGAGACGTTCCACAGCGTGGGGCCCAGGACTGACCCCTGTGGGACTCCACAGGTTACTGGTCTGGAGGCCATCTCTGCTCCTGTCAGTAATGCCCTGTCTGAGAGCCATGACCGAATCATTTCCACGAGGTATTCGGGGGTGTTCTTCTTCCTCAGGGCTTCGTCGATGACGGGCCATCTCAAGGTGTTGAAGGCGTTTTGTACGTCGAGTGTCACAAGAACGCACAAATCCTTTTGGCCGGATCCAGATGCAGCCTGGGCGGCTACCTCGAGGACTTTGGCGATCGCGGATTCTGTGCCGACACCCTTTCTGAAGCCGTACTGGTTGGGGGCTCTTCTCCGCTCCCGGGCGTCGAGGTGGTCCTCCAGCCTTTGGAGGAGTAACCTTTCCAGTAGCTTCCCAGGGGTGTCTAGCATGCAGATAGGTCTGAAACTGGAAGGGACTTCCACTGGCTTGTCCGGTCCTTTGCGCAGCAGGACGAGACGGGCTTTTTTCCAGCAAGGCGGAAACGTCAGTGCGCGGAGACAGTTATTGTACAGCCTGAGGATCCCACGAGGCCGTGTGGACAAGAGGAATCTGAGGACCTCGTTGGGAATTCCAGAAGGTCCAGCCGCCTTGCCCGCCGAGAGCCGTTTGGAGGCTTTGGTCAGTTCTTCCATTGTGAAGTCGGGAATGACCCTCGTGAACTCTGGGGCATCGGTTGCGGGGTCGGATAGTTCAAAGAGGTTGTGGACCGCTGCTGAAGGTGCGGTGACCCAGTCCGTGACGGGGGCTGCAGGGAACAGAAAGTCAGCAATGCCAGCCTCTCTGCCCCTGGATCCGTCGCCAGAGACGCGACGACCGAGTTTCCTCATAACGAGCTTGTATGGTCTGCCCCAGGGATCAGTGTCAACTTGGGAGCAGAGTTCGGACCAGCATTTCTGTTTAGCGTCGCGAATGGCTATTCGGAGTTTCCGTCTGGCACCAGTGAATGCGAATCTCGCCTCCTGCACGCCGGGCTGACCCGCGAGGTTGAGGCGTCTCTGGTAATTCCTGCGGAGGGACAGGCTTTGCCTCCGCAGCTCTGCAATATCCTCTGACCACCAGAACACTGGGGGCTTACCCGGTGGGCCTGACCTCTTCCTTGGCATGGAAGCTTCAAAGGCTGCGGTTAAGTAGGCATCCAGCGTTGCCGCCGAGGCCAGTGCTTTGCCTGCACTTATCGGACCGACGACGGGTATCAGGTGTGTGGAGTCGAAGAATTGGCCCAGGGCCTCAACATCGAGCTTCCGAGTGGACCAGCCCTGAGGTGCATCAGAAGTAGGGCCAATCGGGACCGGAACCTGATCGTGATCGGCCGTGCTGAACAAAATGTATTGGTGGTCGCTCAGTGATTCTGTGTCCAGTACCTGCCATCCCGTGAGATTGATGCCGCGGTAAAATGTGACGTCGATAATGGAGGTGGCTACGCCTCTTATAAATGTCGGCGAGTCTCCCGTGTTGGCGAGTATCAGCCCCAGGCTGGTGGCGAGGTCGGACAGCGGGCCGCCTCTGTGGTTGTCGACCCTAGAGCCCCACTCGATATTCCAGGCGTTGAAGTCGCCGGCTAGAACGACCTGATTGTTTCCCCTGGCGCGTATCGCGACCTCGAGGTTGCCTAGGAAGGCGGCATACTCCTGTAACGGCGAGCCCGGGCGCCAGTAGCAGCTGAACACGGTCAGCTCCTGGAATGACAGCCAAGCAAACCCTTCCCCGGAACCGTGCCCGTTGGGGATGAGGACTGAGTGCCGTGATAATCCCACGGCAGCCTTACGCTCCCGGCTGAAGCACCACCTGTCCTCCTGGCCGTAGGGGGTCGCTGGCTCGGAGATGATGAGGACATCTGCACCCACTTCGTCCGCCGTCTGCACCATAAGCTGCTCCGCTGACCAGTTCCCGTTCAGATTGATCTGTAGGAATCTAAGCATTGTGCCCGGTTTTGACACCTGCTGACTGCTTCCTGGCGGCGCATGCGCCCGAACCTGGTTTGTGTGGGATCCTCGGGAGTCCGACGGACTCGCACGCTACGCAGCGATCGTCTGCTTCCGCGCAGTCCTTCATGGCGTGTCCGATAACACCACACTTCCAGCAAGCACCGGTTCTATCCACCGCCTTGCACTCCCTGGTGTTGTGGCCGAACGCCTGACACCTGAAGCACCTCTCCGGTGGCAGCGTTCTTGGCCGGACGCGGCACATAGTCCACCCGATCGGGACCCTAGCGATACTGGCGGCAATACTCCTGGGCATTTTCGCCGTTGCGATCTGCTGTCCAGATCGGGTGCCCCATATCCTCACATCGCTCACCACGTCCCTGTCGATCTTGCCTGCCGGATCGTCTTGACCGGGGATCGCGTCCCGAAGTGCCTCCAATACTTCCGATGCGGTGGCGGCTGCGTCGATGTCCAGCACCTCAACCTCCACCTGGACTCCGAGCTGCACCACCTTACCGACGGAGTCGCCGAGCTTGCTGTGCATGGCCAAGGCGATTGTCTTGGCTGCCTTGGTAGAGCTGCTTCCTTTGGGAAGCTCCAGGAGGAGACATCCACCCCGTGTCTGCCTCATCGTCACGCTGGTGCCTATCTCCTCCCTGGTCAGCCCGCAGTTCCGCACCGCCAGAATAGTATCCCGGTAAGACTTCCCCGCCGCGTTCTGGATCAGGATCGCCGGTGGTTTTTTGGGAAAACCTGGTGGCCGCGTGCGGAAGCCCGTGGTGGGCTGGCGCGCTGCTGACGTCGGATTTTTCGCAGTGCGTCGGCTGACGACTTCGGACCAGTCTCCTGTGTCAGTTTCCATCGCGGCGTCTATCTCTGCTTCCTGCGGGAGCTGACCACTTGGCACCTTAGGTTTACGTGTCCTTCTGCGAGCAGATGCCGCCCTCGATTCGATAACCGTGGCGCTATCCCAATAGCCCGGGGTCAGAATCATGTCCGTGGAGGCATCAGTAGTTGGGACTTTCTGGCTGCTGATGTCTTCTGTCTGAGGCGGTCCAAACTTAGGTAGGTTCAGCACGTTCCCCTTCTTCGAGAGAAGGGAATCTATCGTTTGGTGCGCCTCATCAGTCTGGACTAGCAGGCCATGTAGGTAACCCTTCAAGGAAACGTCTGCTGTTTTTTCGATTAGTTTCTTTGCGTCGGAGGCAGCTGCTTTGAGTATGGACCTCGTCCTATTCAGTTTTTCCCTAAGGATCGCGCACCAGTCGCTCGTGTTGCCCTGAGATTCCACGGTGGCCCGGGAGGTCACTGCGGTCTTCATCTTTTTTGTCTCTGGCTCGAGCGAGTCGTCGGGGCCCTGACTAGAGGCGTTCACTCCAGTCAGTGCCGCCACGACCCGGTTGGTGAGGTCCATTTCGCCATCTGAGCTTTCGTAAGACATTGTGTTACCAGGGGCCCGAGCCCCAGGACTCTATTTCCGTGTGTTGCTTGAGCTGGTGCTCTGCAGCTTGCAACTGCTCGCTGTATGGATCAGGAATTCGAAACCCGACGTTCCCCGACGGCGGGATCGGTTTTGCTGACCTCCTGTGGTGGGTACGCAGAGAAGATCCAAAATCCAAAATGGGGGGGAGGAGGTGCCCCTGTTCCCTATCGTGGGAAACTGAGCTCCTGCCCTAGGCGGTGTGTTCCCCGGTGGTCCGGGGTCCCTGGGGTTAAAACTCGCGGAGTTATACTTAACTCAAAGTTTTGGGGGGGTGGGGGCTTATGTTCCCGGTGGGGGGAAATTGAGCGCTTCCCCCTGAGGGTCAGGTCGCCCTTGGCCCGGGGTCGCTGTAGTGGAAACTACCGGAGTTGGCTCGGCTTGAGGTTGTGAGGCGTTACCGAGGGCTACTGGGGTGCTGGGTGTGCGCCTGCGCGCGTGAAGACTGGGGTGCTTACTAGTAGCGGTGCCGATGATGGAGAGCTACCACCTGCAACTTATGTCTGCACTGAAGCGCTGCCACGACTCGACTGAGCGCTGCCACGACTCGACTGAGCGCTGCCGACTCGACTGAGCGCTGCCACGACTCGACTGATAATTTTTATTATCTATAGTTTCAATAAGTGTATTAAACGAATAATATTTGTATATCTTTTCAGCAATTAAAAAAAAAAGTAATCATACACTGACATTGAAATCAACAGACTACAGTTAACTGCTTTTTTTTAAATTATAATATTATGATCGTTTAAAAATTCACACTATTTTATAGTGTAAATTATGCTATGTTTATAATGTGTTGTGTTAATATTTTTAATTACATTTACATAAATGTCCAAAACAGAAAAGTTTATTTATATTTACTATTTCATTATAAATCAAACACAATTTATAAGTAAAAAATATATTATATACAGTGAATCCTCAACTAACGGACACCTCCTAATAGTGGACGTTTTATTGGAAACCAACTACAAAATGTCCACAATCTGAACCTTCTGAATAGTGGACAACATTTCAGCGAACAAGAGTGTCCGATATTTAAAAGTTTTACCGTTTATACCTTGTATAACTATAAACGTTGAACCATTTAAGGTGTTGCAACTGATATTTTCTGTAAATATTGCATTTGGAAGTATTTTATTTAAAAATAGATATTGTATCTGTGTTAAATAATTCACTAGTGTTTTTAAGAATTAAATTAATTTTCTAGGGCAGCTATTATGTGTATTATATACTATATTATAATTTGGATTAATACCAATTTGATACGATTAAAATTGCCGTTTTCATAACCACACACTTTTATTGGAAAATCAATGGGACATAAACCCATAACCGATGGTTATTAGCCACCATGCATTATTTGTTTAGCCCAAAACCGCACGTAATGTATTTACGCATCTACATCGATTATAATAATATAGTCAAATACTACAATAATTGATTAAGTTATGCCAAGCGTTCAGCCAATTATTATTGTTCTGTTAACAGTGCATGTTTAGTTTATTTATTGTAATTTTGCAGGTTTTGAAGTACACAGGAAATCAAAAATATTGTAAATAATTTGTATTCAGTGCTTTGTTGATAATGACGTTTACACAATGCATGTATAGCCACATAGAAGATACCTTCGTACTTGTGATTAACAAGTAAACTGTTAGTACAAATGTTTTAAAATATATTATATTATACGAAATATAACAAAAGCTTTATACATTGTTGACTTTCTATAGTTTATCGGATTAATTGTAAACAATGTTTTTGCTTTACTATAATATACAATTTGAATTTGGTTTCTCTTCAAATATGTTGCTTTATAATACATTAGTTTCATAAATGTATACACATGTTATGTATAGTTGTTTTTACAGTGTTTCAATGTACGTTAATAAATTTTAAAGTTACCTGAACAATTAAATTAATTTAAATTGAAGAATACGTTCCTAAGCACCAATGTTTATAATGTTAAACGATTTAGAAGGTTGAATTTAACCTTCTTAAACTAACACTATTAGTAATAATAATAATCATAATATAATTTTTGTCATAAGAGATTACAATAATAATATGTGAAATAAACAAAATATGACATCCCCCCTCCATAAAGCAAAGCTTGTTTTGTAAAATTTAAAGTTATATAAAGTTTTTTAAACATATTAAAAAAAGTAAAAATTGCTTAAGAAATTAATATTATTTAGATCTATGGTATATATAAGTAATTAATTAACATAGATTTTGTTTTAAATTTGGTGATATCAATATTTAATTTTTTACATAAATCTATTCCTGCATTAACAGTATTACATTTTCCAAAATATTTGTTCACTTTTGTACAGTTTAAGTTACTTAACGTTTTTTAATCTTGTATTATAAGAATGGTGTGGTTTAAACATAGTTATATCAGATTTAAATAAGAGTAATAATACATTCTTATAGTAAAGTGTTTTTAAATTCAATTTTATAAATTCATTAAACAAGTTTACTGTAGAATATAACCTCAGCTTGTGTAAATCAAATTATTATTACTAATCAAAACTTGATGATCCACTGAATCAAATGATTTTTAAATCTAAAAAAATCACAAGTATTTTTTTTGTTATTATCTAAACTTATGTGTACAAAGTCAGAAAGATAAACTAGAGCGTCTGTTGTAGATCTTCCTGATCTAAAACCAAATTGGTTGTTTAGGAAAAAAAAATACGTTTAATTAGAGAATCTTATAGCTTATATTTTAAAAATGTTTCAAATATTTTAGCAATGGATTAGGTAAAGAGGTTGGTCCATAATTGCTGCATTTTTGTTTATATTATCATAATTTTGATGTAAGGGTAAAATAACAGTTTTTTTAAAACATTGAGGAAAAACGCCGCTACTAATTCCTAGATTGAAAATAATGGCTAACGGAATTGAAATAGCGGTTTTATTCAATACCTCGTTTGAAAGTTCGCGTGCACACCTATTATAGTAGTAATTCTCAAGAGTGCTTTTTTTAGGTCAGAAAATGAATAACTTAAAATTTTTGTCATTTTTAGATTACAACAACAATTAAATTACTCATAATAATTAAAAACATTTTTAATTACCCTTAGTGAATAGAATGCTGACACATATCATCTCTGCTCAGAATCGTGTTTCATATTAGGCAATGATTGAATTCAAATTTAACACATTCATAACAGCGACCTATTCAGTAATGTGGTACTCTGGAAACCTATCATACATCAGAGGGATTTCTGCAGTTTTTAAAAATTATTTTATTGCTATGTTAATATAATTTTAAAATTGATTTTCTATGACCTATATATTATAATTATTACAGAATCTGAGGCAATTATATTTGATGTAGCATTAGATTAATAAATTATAATATAGCCTTGGTATTTGGTTGTGCTAATAATTATTTTCCCGAATTACATATTACCTACTGATAGGTAAGGGGCATTTTGTAAAAATATATTATCATGAAGGAAATATTTCAAGGTTAGATTAACCCCTTAACCTCTTCATCGTTTCCTGTGTAAGCCACTGGAAGCTGTAACATAATATAATATAGAAGTATTATAAGCAATAGGTAAACGCTAAATATGTATATTAAAAATATTTACTCACCACTAATATTTTCTAATTAGCAGCATGAAAAGTTTACTTGGCCAACTGTATTAGCACAAGTATTGGTGTACCTGTCAAATATGCAAGTCACAATGTCACTTGGGTTTTTAAATTACTGCCTACTTGCCAAAGGTATGATTATTGGCATACTCGTCATTATACACCAGTTATCATGGGAACCTTGATCGTTAATATAAGTAAACAGTTGTTTCGTGAAAAGCAACAGAAAATAAGATAAATCAAAAATACGAAATATAATATGTAACCGTAATCATAATGTATAGTTTGCATTTTGCATGCACAGTTATTTAATTAATTACATACTATTATTATAGTAGTTGTATTTTTTCAAATCACCTTTATTATTTCATAGAGTTAATATAAAAATATTAAATTTAAATAAAAGTAAATTTTAAAATATTTAAATGTTGACTGAAAAACTAGTTATATTAACTTAAGATCAACTAATAATAATTTCAGAAAAGTTATTCTGCCCCAAAATTGTATTTTTTTTTTATAAAACGCCCACTTTGTATTGATCGAAAACTTTAAACTTATAACTCTTTTTGTGTGAGCCATATATTATTTATAATGTATTAGACAGATTTCTATTAAATATCGTCCACTATATCATAAATGAAACACAAGAACGAAATTCGTCTGAAAGATATTAATGAGAGTCGACGATTTAAATAATTTGTTTATATTATATACAGTGCAATTGCATATTATTCAAACATTTGAGTTGTTTTTTCATAATCAATCACGTTAAAATACTTATTTTGTTATATATTGAAATAATAATTTTACACAGAAACTATTTTTACTATATTAATACATACAATTAATAGTATTTTTGATAGTCCCAGGCTTACAGGTTAATTAAAATAATCCAATAAGTTTTGATCTTTGTGTAAGAGAATAATTGAGGAGACAAGTTACATTATAGTTTAGTAAAAAGAAAATAAGTAATAGTTTTCGAGTGTGTTATACTAATGCTTGTATAATTATATGCTGTGTAGATTTGTTTGAAGGTAAACAGTCATTTTCTCAAAAAGTTTTCACGTTTTTTGGAAATGTTATTTAATAATTTGAAGCCATCATAAAATAAAACTATTGGAAAAAAACTATATTCATATACCTAGGTATGATAGTTACGCCTTATGACTTAAAATTTTTTTAAAAAATATTGCGTTAAAACTTTTTGTGAAAACGAGGAAAATGAGTGATTACTTTTATAAGAATAGTCAAGTTTTACATAGCCCGTAGTTAATATCGTCTACTATTTTATAGTTTACTCGTAGTCTAAAATCTGAAAGATTATCACCGACATATTTTCACAAAAAAAAAGAAAAATTTATGACAATAGGTAATATGTCAATTAATTGTCATAATTTAATAAATGATGTCTGTTAAATCTTAAATCAAATATCATCTAATACTTATTGTGCTTATGTAATGATTAACAAGATAACGTATTTCACAGGGTGGTATAACTTTACTATTGTACATGAATTATCTTTAAAAAAATATAGCAATAAATAATAGTGGCTCTATATATTTTTGTTCGTTCTTAAAATGTAGGGACATTCCTATTTACTCCTAATGTCATCTGACCTGAGGTTTACATAATAAGGTATAAGTACAAGTTTAGAACTTTATTATTTATAGCATTTTCACTTTGATAATATTATACAGTCATAATTTAATATTATGTTTAGAGGGTTTCGTTGTTTGTAATTATTCCTATGAGTATTGACTAAAACTTAAACGTATTATAACTTTAAATGTTTTCAGAATAACAAGTTTGAATTTATTATTCAATAATTCCATGAGTCTTAAAGTCTATTAAATGAATCTGTAAGATATAAACAGATAATAATATAATATGTGTATATAATATACCACACATAGCATAAACGTAACACCTAAGTATCAGTTCTAATGTTATTTAATATTATACTTAGGTACTTTTTATTTGTATATTGATTATTCATCTCTGGTAAATATAATATGGTGAGTTGTATGATAATTCAAGCAGGTATCGATAAGCAGCTATTTATAACCTTTTTTTTTACTAATGAACTTAAGTTATAATTACAACCACTGTATGCTACGACCATTAAAGCTTTCAACTATTATAAAAATAAAAAACTGAGAATTGATCAGCTGTGTGATATATACAGACTCAATTATAAATAACAATAAAATTTATGCAAATCTGTGGCCAAGATGCGAACCGGTGACGGTGCGAGTTGCAGCCGACGCCTTAGAACGCCCGGACACTTTGTCTCCACTCTAATTATTGTTAAGTTAAGGTATAATACAATTACCTACTAAAATATTTACACAGATTTAGTATTGTTTTTTACATTGCACTGTGTTCGGTGTATATTTCGTTATTCTTGAATAGTAGAATTGTTCAATACTTAGTGAGCATATTGTTATACTTACAAGAAATATAATTTCGGTATTGATTGTATATTTTTTACTGTACAAAATATTGGCCATAGAAAGAGTGCCACGGTATTGAAAATTCACAAGTTATTTTATAGAATTCATACCATAATCTTTAAATAATGTTTAATATATTTATAATATGTCAAATTAAAATCTATTTAGTTATATACAACGTGTTGAACTAAATAATTCAATATACATGACATACTAATCAGCAATCTTTACATGATTTACATGATACTTATTTTATAAACAATTTTACATACTTATATGGCAATCAAATTAAACAGTGAACAATATTTATAGGTGACCTTTCTGCCTCGTCTTATACTATTTTCATCAATTTTGATTCATTCGGGACTACACCCGACTACTCACCTATACCGATGACACGACAAACGGTTTGCAAATTTAATTTTCTACGTGTAATTCTTTTATTGGCTTGTTTAATTTTAAACAAAGTGAGGACATTCCTTCTCCGGCTACCTAACCAACAAATAATAAAAAAAAAAAACGCTTAATAATTCATTTCTCACACACGCTGTACCTACATAATATTTCATAATGTAGTATCACTAGTGGATAGCTCGTGTGTAGTATTTTATTATGTTCACATGGCCAACACCAACACATGAGGCGTTTAGATTTACTTGTGCATGTGTGCGTGTATTATTATATTCACCCGTGCCCGGTAAACGGCGATAAATCATCAGATTATGTGTTTTGAGGTTGAAAAAAATGTGCAAAAAAACACCGGTGGACTTCAACGCGAAGCCATTACGCGCGATAATAACAATACCATATTATTGTTATAATATTACAATAATACCTAATTCTCGTATGCAACTATATAGGGTTTGTGTTGGGACGGGTATGTAAAAACTTCAATGCTTTTGAACGAATGATTTTAAATTATTAATATTTTAATGTGTTTAGATGGCATTTTTCAATAATAATATTATGTGGACGAAATTTGCCGGGCCAGTTGTATTTCATCGATATGTTTTCAGTCTCGTTTCAAGTGACATGGGGCTGTCCACGAATTTCATTTTGGCATGATTAAAAATGCTTTATTTTTCTTTCTCTTAAAACTCATGAATTAAGTTTAAAAAGTGGACAAGTGGGGAACTATTCTATTTCAGTAAGTACTGTAGATGTGTTAGCCTCGTCATTGAGTAAGTCAGTTAATGGATGTCTGAAATTTGAATACAATGATAAAGCGTTGTATACGAAAAATGATTCTGGACGGAGACGGACAGACGGTCTGTCGACTGTCAGCCTATATATTTATTAAGTAAGTAAATTTTATTATATTATATGTTTCATATTTATTTTACTATTAGTTAAACGGTAGGTTGAATAAATTTTTTCCAAAAACATAGTATTTTTTTTAAAAATATTTAGTTTGTATAATAAATTATTTCTGTTATTAACTTTTGAGTCAATACCGACTTACCGTAGAACAGTACGAAAAGGTTTGTGTTATAAATATTAAATAAGGAATACATTAAAATGAATCTAAATATATTGAAAATGCCATTGTGTATAGTAAAAGTTTCAAGTCCCAACGAATAATATTTTTGAATTATAACTAAATAGCTAGAATAGTTATTCTTTGTTTAAATATCTTATTTCGACAAAATTTGAAATTCAAATATCTATAAAACAATAATAACTACTTATAATACGATAATATAACGACTCCAGGTTTTCAATTGATGATATCACAACTGATATTTGTTAAGTTTACTGATCAAGCTATTTAAAGCAAATCACAGTACCTAATGTAACATTTGATAAATCTCAAAATATTCGTCAATATTTCCGGCCACGATAAAAAATTTCCTCTAACCATAACACATTCATATGTCTCATAATCGCATTGTTTTTCTTATGTGTGGATTTGAACATAAACATAATTGTTCACTACCTACTGGCCACCATTCATAATATTTTATAGTATATAGTAGAATATTAGTATACCAGTAACAATATAACTTGACAGTGTTCTGCATGTTTATAATATATAAAATTATATTCTACTGCCATGTATATTATTGTCAAGGTAATTCAATGTATTAAATATTTTATTCGGGATGATCAGGCTGAACTGACGGAATATTGTAATAACCTAGTAATATTATGGGAATTTTGTTTGTTTATTTATTAATTCTAGATTCTAAGCGGAGCGAAGAAAGTTAGTAAAATAACGAAGAAAAACAACAAAAATAAACAGGTTAAATGGACACTGTTAAATTTAAATTCAATGATATAAAATCATTGTATACGCAAATTGATTCAGATTTGAGATGGTCTATAATAAAAATAAAATGTTTATATTTTAATGAAGTCGAATAATCTCTCTTAAATAGCATGGTATTAACCACTTATGTCCTCTTCGTTGATGTATTGACAATAGTTAATAAAAATATTATTTTATACGGATCAAAGAAATAACAATTTACCTGAGTCCCTTGTCTCTGTTTTTCCTAGGAGTTAATACGACTGGCTTGGGAGAATTAGATCCAGGATTTATGCACTCATTGGGGTTTCGGACCATAACCTCAATTCATCTATATTATAAAAATTAGTAAACAGAATATCCGAGCAGCCAACCAGCACATTATACTGATAAAATTGAACAATGTAGATAATTACTAACATCCCATGCGTCGTTTAATATATATCGTGCTAGATTCAATGTTCAATCAAATATAATGTACCCAAATTTACTACCTACATAATTATTATATAGAAATAAAAAATTAACACCTTTATTAGTAGAAGTACATAATATTTACCTTTTAACTTATATAGGCCTAGCTACTCCTTTCTACACTCTCAAAGCTCCTATCATTTATTTTATTTTACTACATATTTTATAAATTATTATTATTATTATTTTTTATTAATAATACAATCTGCAACATAGACCGTTGGTCTTACAGTGAGAAAATGATAATTTACATAAATTAAATAAATTGTATCTATATCTAAGTTACACTAAATTTTGGTTAGAAGATTGGCGACTGTAATGAATTTAATGATGTTGGTAATGGATTGAGCGTGATTGCTTAATATTTCTGATAGTGATTCGGGCAGGTTGTAGCTTATTCGGGTATTGTGGTATGTTCGGCATTCGGTGAGAATGTGGCTAATGGTAACCTGAACACCGCAGTTGTGCACATTGGGGATTCTTCCCTGGACATTAGGAAACTGTGGGAGATTTTCGTGTGTAAAATTTCGTGTCTGGTTATTATTACTTCGAATTTTCTGTGAATTTCGAAAGGAAATATCCAATTGTCAGTGTTATGTTTTATTTTATAAATTAATTTAGGTAAATTAATACATATACCTAATTGTGAAAATAGATATATAATTGTAAAGACATATCTAAATAGTAAATATTAAACTCTGACTTGGCGCGGCGGGTTGGCTGCTACCAGTCATGCAATGCGACTGAGAGTAAGTAACGCCCGCTCCTACTAGTTCTCGGATGGGTGGCCACCCGGGTTCGTATTAGTAAATATCTTGCCACACATACACTTGTTACTTATCTACCGTAACAACCGTAACAAAACCTTACCGTAATAACTTTACCAACCCAGTTCATAACCCTTACAACAGATAATGGCCATAGTCACCGGGCTTAAGTTCAATCAAAAAAAAAAAATATATATATTAAACTACCTGCAATATTAAAAAGAGGGTCAAGTGGATGTCGCTCTGCTGTACAGTAGGTTAAAAGTAGATCACTGTACTATAATGGATGGTATTAAATTGGAATTCAATGATATAATATCATTGTATACGAAAAATGATTCTGAGCGGAGACGGTATGTCACTATAGGATATTTTAAATTATATTGATATTGTTATTTTACGGTAGCTGCTAAGTTGAATTAATATTATTCATATTATTTAATTATTAACCTAAAATTATCAGTGATGCTAGAAAAATATTATATTATATACTTTTACTCGTTAAAATTGATTTTAATATGTAATTTCGTCCAAATTTAAGCTTAAAATGTCTGTAAAAAATAACCGTGTTTATATATTTTTTAGATTTTTTGTTAACAGTATGTACTATTTATTAGAATCTTTGTTTTAAATTTTCAATCCTTAGTTATACAAACTGACCATTTTATAATTGTTTAATTACAATGATTCATAATTTTCGAGATTTTGATGAATTTTGTCAAAATTTGAACTTTAAATGCTTTATAAAAAAAAATTGCGCCTATGTATTTTTAATATTTTTCAACTGATATTGTATTAATATATCAAGAGCCTTGTATTAAATTTTTACACTTTTTGGACCAACAGATAAAACTTTATTGATATTTATTGAAAAAAAAACTAAAAAAAATTGAAAACTGAAAATGTCCGTAAACAGCTCAAAAAGATTCAAAATATAATCAAAATTGGATGGTGTATAGAAAATGCTTATATAAACATTCAGTGAAATTTTCATGCATATACAGTTATTCGTTTTTGAATTGCAACAAAATAAGAAAATCGCTACATGAGAAATCAAGTGAATATCTAATCTTGTAAAAATTTAAACTTAAAATGCTCATAAAAATTTATTATGAATTGCTTATAAACTTTTTTTTATTGATACAATTAGGCAAACTTATGAGGAATCTTGTATTACATTTTCAAACCTTAGGTTTAAAAAGAAAATTTTTTATGAATTTCTAACTCAAAATAAATTGCACATTTTCGTCATTTTTACGTATTTTGTCAAAATTTGAACTTTGATTACCTATAAAAAAAAAATTGTGACTACGGATTTTTAATATTTTTTATCTGCTTTTGAAACTATATATTTGAAGCCTACTATTAAATTTTCAAGATTTTTTACCCAACAAATAAAATTTTATTGACATTTATAGATAAAAAAACTAAAAAAATTGGAAACTGAAAATGTTCGTTAACAGCTCAAAATAATTCAGAATATTTTGAAAATGCTATGGTGTGTAAAGAATGCTTATATAAACATTCAGTCAAAATGTCATGTCTCCACGGTCATTTATTTTAGAGTTATACCAAAAACCAAAATCGATTTTATCGAAAATTGGTTTTCCGTAAAAATTCACGGTTTTTCCTTAATTTTTCATTAGTTTTTCACTGCGCTTTTGAATACTACTGGGTAATTTTAACTTTTGACCCCCCAAAGTACCAACTAGATTCACTTTCCTATTAGAAAAAAGTATTATTGAAGAAAATTGAAGCATTTTTACTGTCTTAAAAGGTGATGAGAGACACAAAAAAAAAATAAAAAAACACATACCATTATAAAATCAATACATTCATCACTCCGCTCAGAATCTAAAACAAAATGGTAATCTCTATAATTAAAAAATTTAACTATAGAAATAATCATAGTAAACAACGTACAATTTTAAAATGTAAATAAGTGATAAATGTTTTACATTGTTGTTATTTTATAAATGAAAACATTAAATACAATTTATTTTAATCACTAATTCAGAGCAGTAATAATACAACGAGCATGAAAAAATAATAGTTTAAACACAATCAACGGATATAAAATGCTTCTAAATCGTCTGTCAATATATATTACCATAAAAATGCAGTAGAGTATAATTCTCAAAAATATTATACTATTATTTTGTATAAACCATGCATCCAACTGGTAAGCAATTTGCTAATATTTTTCTAACATTAGTTTTTCTTTTAAATTGTTACATTTATATTACGTCAAATTATTCATAATATCATCATAATATTTTGGTATAATATTATAATATGTCAGAGCTATATACAGTTTATACTTACGAGTAAAATACCTACATAACGTGTACTCAGTACATAAACAACTAGAAATTAGAATAGACAATATTTATTGTAATAACATCAAACATTTAACTGTCATATTGTTATATTCTATATCAGAATACAATATTAAAACCTATTGGTATAATAATGATAATAATTATAATAATTTTCAGATGTGATGTATTTAAATGTTTCCAAATATAATTTTAAAATCCAATTTTTATAATAAAGGTAATATTATTATATTATCTAGTAACATAGAGTATTAGTGACTTTTTTGATTTCGTACAATTCGAAGGAAACTAGTGTTATTATGTTAGTAGTTATAATTATGCAGTTCAGAAGGAATTGATAAAGTTGAAAATATTTCTGACTGAAGATTAGTTTACGGAAATGTTTGTCTGTTAATGTACCTACTTTGTTTATGAATTTCAAAATGTAAGTATACATAAAATATAAACTAAAATAAAAGTCAAACGTCTTTAATACAATATTTTATTTTTAAATTGGTTTATTTGTAATTTTATAAATTATAATCTATAGATAAATCAAATCGAAGATACTATATGTATTTTTATTTTTATTTTCTATCAGACTTTTTATTCATGACATTGGTACATTTCTTATCTTAATGAGAGATTCCTATCGATAGTTCTATTTTTAAAAATAATATTTTGTGGTGAACTTATTTTTTTTACTTAAAACAATACTATAGCCGTATAGTCTATAATAACAAATAATAATATAGTTTACATCACACGCAAAACATAATAAGTTACTGTTGAGGAAAACTATGTGTGTATTGTATAATTGTTTTCTCATTAAAATGCATGAATACATTTAATATGAATTCGTATCAATCACCTATCAAAAATCAATCGTAAATTTACCAAATCAAACTTATTTTATGATGTCCCTGATTGAGCTTTACTTAATCAATTTTTTCTTAATTTCAAATTTCAAATTTGAAATGTTGTATTTATTTTTTATCATAAAAGTAGAAATTCAAGGACTACAAGATGATTTTTTGAATCTGATCATCGGAAAAACTAGTACCTATATTATAGTATCGTATAATAATTAAAAATATGAAATAGTAGTGTAGTATCGAGTAGCTTCATTAAAAAATTGATTCAGAGAAAAGCTTACAGCTTTACTAAAAATGTAAAGGTTTAAATAATAGAATTTATACCTTTTTCTTCTTATTATTTATTAATCACCATGCATCTCAATAAATATGTATACATTTATATTAGTGTTTTATTGTAAAGTAATTAATAGATAGGTTTAAATGGTTAAGCTCATCATAAAATTGATATGGCGCATTCATTGAAAAAAATCCTAAAATCTCACATCGTCGTAAAATCAATTATTTCTCTCACTCATCACTCAGAATCTAAAAATATGGATATCTACCTACTTTTGTTTTTGTAAAAACTTTTTCGTAGAATATGCTTTAAATAAAAAAATATTGTACATATTTTTTGTTTTACTGACACAGAATTATATTCTGGGATCGTTATATTTTTAGTTAACTTAAAGCTTTTTGCAGTAAAATCAAAATAAATGGTTAGAATAGTGTGAAGTATTGCACGGAAATGGTAATAAAACTTTTTCATTGGCTTTGTTTATATTATTTATTGTTATTTTAAAGATTAACACTCAAACGTACGTATATACAAGGTGTACGTAGTATGTTTTTATGTATATTATATATGAATAATGAATATAAATTATAAAATTTTACAATAAAAAAGTTTTTGCACAGTAAAAATTGTATAATCAATATGATATTTTTGAAACATCTAAAAATGCAAAATGTGAAAAACTGATGTTGAAGTGTAGAAATTATTAAAATATTCCTATATTGATATTAATATGTTTGTTCTTATTATAATACTTTTATTATTTTAAAATATAGACGCAATAAATAAAGTTCGTAACTTGGGAATACATGTACCTACTTTTATTTTTTACACATATTTTTTCAAATTTAATAGGATTTAATAGAATTTAATAGAATTTAATGATACCAATTAAATATTGGATGCAAAATATTGAAAAATAACATATTCTATCTTATTACAATCATGAATAATGAATTTAATACAATTATAATATTATTTTATATAAGTAAATATTTTATATTATATAATATTACTATTATTATTAACTATTTTCTATTTAGTAATATTAGTATTTACTAAATATAATTATAGGTAAATAATTATAAGTAGGTACCTCCCTATAAATTATACCACTACATTATTTATGTAGTTTTGTTGAATACCTAATAAAATACCTAATGTTAAAAAATAATTTTTTATAGTTTTGTATGACTTTTCATGTCAATCTCTCGTTTAATCTAGAAAAAAAATCAGCTGATAGGTACTTCTTAAGGTTAGAGTTGGAAAAACGATTGCCTCGGGGTGTCACTGATGGTTAGCACGACATTTTGTTAAGATGGTTTCTAATTTTGAACTTCAAAACTTTTGTGTTAGGACCCCATAGTTTTATTCGAAACATTAGGAAGATAATTAAAGTGAGATTTAAGTGTAGGTAATAATTACTAATAACACTCAGATCCTTTTAACGTACAATAAGGGGATTGTTTTTTAATATGGTTTATTTTAAAATTTTGTAGACAAAAAAAAGGTAATAAACAGTCATTATGATAGTTTAAAATATTTTCTAAAATGTTTATCTGTTAAGAGATTGCAACAGTTAAACTGATCGTTTCTGTTTTTCATACGAGGTGCAATGAAAACCATTATAATTGCTTCAATGATTGTGTTTATAAGTTGAAATTATATTGAAAAATGTTAACAAAAATGTTATCAGATTTTTATCAAAGCTTTTTACTTTAAATTAAAACTATGCACAATGTGTTATACCTAGGTGCTTAAATTAAGAGTTATATATTTTTATTAATGAGAAAACGCTTACCACAGGAATATGTATATTGTATATAATTATTCATAAAAATGTTTTAACTTAAGATATATCCCTTAATCACAATTCTTGGAATAACAGAGATCAATATTTATTTTGTCTTATGTTTAAAAGGCAAATAAAACTGATTCAACCGTACGATTCACGAATAATAAATGCCTTATTGGCTATAACTATTTACGGTTTACCCTATCTTTATAGTGTTTTGTGTATGAATTTTATTACAATTAGTCCAAAAACTCAGGTATTGTGTGAGGGTATTATATACACAATATTCTTCAACACCCGTTCATAAAATATATAATGATTCTTTTAATGGATTGGTTGAAAATTGGTTGAATGTGAATAATGAATTATCTACTGGATTGGTCTGAAAAATGAATCATTGACCAATTATATTTGTTCAAAATACGGTATTCGACTGTCATGATTATATTATTTAATAGCTAGCCCGCTCAAATTTTCATATAATACAGATTCTCCATGAAATAAACCAATATATTTTAACTATTATCTACCTAATAGTTTTAAATTGGATGCCAAAAACATTTCGTACTGCTAAATGTATGTTAAAATATATGAAAGAATAGCAATCTGTACTGTGCTAATTACATCATAGTAATCACGTTGAACGATACTAAATTTAATAAATATTTATAAGTCCTTTACTAAATTATACTAATTAAAACTATTATGCCTACTGAAGCTAAATCCGTTTCTAAAATGTAAATCAAAACATTTCGTATAACGCTGTAGTAATGTAAATTTACGTTACTTTTTGTGAAAAAATAGTGTGTGATTTTAACGGTCTATTTTTAGTACGTAAAAAAGTTTATTTCCTAGACACCTGTTGTATCATAAACAATGATGATCGCTCTTTGCAAAAATAGTAATATTGCTTTTATACTAATGTTCATTTACTTTTCACACATTCACACAGCTGAAATATAATATACAAGATATAAGATGCTTGGATACAATTTCCATAATAGAAACGCTATGGTATTTTTGCTTATAGTGATAGGTAATTATTTACTTAAACGAATAATTTAAATAGCTCGTGTTTATGATTTAAATTATATTAGTTATAAAGTATATAACGGATCTGTTCATTTAGTTTATAGAACAATTAAAATTGTTTCATTTGTGTGCAGCGTTCGTTTGTTTGAAATTAATTTACTAGGTATTGTATTTAAAATAATTATATGTAAAATGTTTAGTTTATTTAATGTTCAGACATCGGGTTTTTTTCAAACCTATAATAATATTTTCAAATAAACGTAATTAATTTTATTGAATCCTTGCCACCCTGGTGGTGCGCAGAGTGCAAAGCGAATAATATGTATCTCAGTATACGCTTTTACGTACATTTGTATTTAGTCTGGGGATAAACCTAGATAAAAATGAAAATCTTAGATTCACGTTTGTCCGTGTGGTAGCAGTATTAATAGTTTTGAATTTTAAATTTAAAAACCCATTCGTCGTGAAATGTCGTACGGGCATGGTCGTCAAGGAATAAAATATACGAGGTAACGCGTTTGGACGTTTATATAATACCAATAAAGGTAACGGTGATGGAGAAATCAAATAAAAAATCATCGTTAAGAATAATCACAAAAAAATAATTTAAAGGGTACCTATATCACTCACACGCACTCACACACTTATACCTATTAGATGTATGATAGGTAACAATATAATTATATGCCTACCGTATACCCTGGTTACGGTTCATAGTAAACGAATATATTGGCCGACGGCGTCAACGGTGGTGGCGAACCGCGCGCGCGACTCGGCCGGAAAACGCACTTTTCACGCTCGCGCGCTGACGCGGTCCGCCGCTTTTGTCGCCGCCACCGTCGCCGCTGACGCCTTTTCCGCTGCCACTCACCACGTGGATCGGTCGCCAGACAGTCGAGCGTCGTCGGTGCCGTTTCTACTGCCACCGCCACTCGATCCACTGCTGAGATTATTCGTTGACCGTCCAAGTCGAGTCGAGTCTACCACACGGGCCAAGTCCGTTACCTGTCTTGTGTCCGCGTACGTACAGCACACTCAAAAAGTCATATAACATAACATTATAATATATTCGCGTACGATTCGAAAGTACCGAACGGACCGTGAACGGACTTAAAAGTCCGATCTTCCGCGACCGTCGCAGATCGCGTGGAGGACATGGACAAGGGAGGAGAATCGGATAAGACGTCCGGGCCCGCCGGAGTTCGCGCTGTGGATGAACGTGAACCACCGGCCGTGGACAAGAGTGGTGGTGCATCCGACAAGCCGGTCACGGTTAATAGCGGTGGTGCATCCAACAGGCCATCCGCGACCGCCGTTGAGCGGACCGTGGACAAACCAGGGACAACCGGAGACGGTGGACCGGAAGTAAAAGACAAGAACGGAAACAGTTCGGACATGCCGCTCGATGAGGTGGATGACGGAGTGGTCAGCGAAGGGCGAAACAAGATTTTCCGGCTGGAAGGTGCGGTCTATTCAATCGGTAAGTGATTTAAATTTTTTTCCTACCTTACGATGCATAACGGTTGACCAACATAGGTCGTTTCGGTGATTTATAACCATAGTATCTTATATTTATAATATTATAAAGTGTGTTTGGATATTTTTACATTTCACAAAGTACGTCCGTATTTTTTTACTTATTTCGAGTATTCTGTTGTCGTGGATCACACGGCTGGTCTCGTTAATAACCGTCCCACAGCGACCTCAATCATAATAATATAATACCACCAAACAGCCCTAAACGAATCACGAGCGGAAACTTGAGTGGTCGGCGCACTTCTGACACACAGGCTAGGGTATATCATAGTAGGTGAATTATAACAATATAATGTTTGACGAATCAAAGCCGATATTATAGGTATATTGTGTTTCGATTAATCCAGGAGTTATTTTCAAAATGTTTTTTAATACACGGTGGCAGGTTTTTTCCCTCTGCAGTATTTTAACTGAATTATAATCGGGAAATGATATTGTACACAGGTACTGTGTTGTTTTCAAATTATAAATTCAATACGTATAGTTTTAAAACGAATTTATATGTAAAAATAGCAGAAAAGATTTTATTCAAACACTTGAATACGATTAGCATATTAAATATCACAACTTTTTTATCACAATATAAAGTCCATCAAAAAATCATTATTTTATTTCGATTTCACTTTTATCGGTAGCAGAATAAAACAGTACAAAATAATTCCATGGATTATTACTTTTTTTTACTATGGAGATCTGGTAAGTTAAAATATGTTTTATTTGGTAAATCGATATTAATTTAGATTTTTTTCTATTAGTACAGTATTTTTCACACAAACATACCTACTGATACATAATTAGTCTTGTAAAATAAACTACCATACAAGTGTGACTCAACTAGGTATGAATCAACTAAATTAATATTTATGATTATATAGAATATTTCGGAAATTTGTTTTTAGAATATGAATTGGGTATGCAGCATATGATATAGGTAGCATATATATTATAAAATTGTTATAAATTGAATATTTTTAAAAAAATTAATAAATATATTTTAAGAGTTCTGCGTATGATTATGTTACTTTATGTGATTTGATTTCAATATGTTACGCAAATAAATTGTTTATATTATATAATATTATTAATATAAAAACTAATATTTTTGAATTTTCTTTTAAGTAATATAATAAAGATTATTGTTATATAAATATATAGTATAGTTAGGTACTAAAATAAAAACATTTATATATTGCGAGGTATATATTTTTGAAACTTATTTCTCTAAATTAACCATCACTTATATTAATAATATTAATATATGATTATATTTAAGTACCTACTGAATATTGGTTTGGTTTCCATTATTCAATGATTATTTAGACTTAGTTGAGCTTTTTCTAACAAAAATTTTATTGGAAAAAAAAAATAAAAAGTTTCCGATTAAAATGCACACGCCTTCATCTCTTTAAAACAAACATATCCTCTCTGCAGTGCTCCGAATCCAAAACTATGGTTAGAATAGAATGGAATAATATTTACATTGGTTGCTTTAATCAAAATAGCGAAATCGAAAGGCCAATAACTGATAACAATTGAATGAAAGTAAATAGGAGAAAAAATAATTAGCAAATAAATGTAAAATCATGATACGAGTATGTAATATTAACATAGACAAATAGAATACGTGATGTTTTTAGATTGTGTACATTTTTATTTCTTATGCTTGTATCATAAAATGCACTGACTGCACTACCTCCATCTCATTCAATGTTTGTGTTGTGAAAAGACCCTTTATGTATTTCCAAACTGTTCGATCACGTTGTGAACCCGAATCAATTTTGATAAAAACTTTGATTTTATCATTTACAAAAAAATCTAATTTTTATTAATAACATTTCCATTTGTTCATAATTCATATTTTAGAACTGCGACTAGGTACCTACAATAAATTGTATCATCTTGTTTTGAATTATTTAATATTTGTCCTTGAAATTCAAAATTTTGCAGTTGTCTCCTAACAATGTTCTAGTTTTTAATATTTTTATATTGTATAGCGTATACTCATCGTTACAATAAAATTTTCTTGGATAACTAATATACCAATATAGTTCGAAGAAATACTATGTTGTGGAGTGCCACCATTGTTTATTTTTTTTTAGGAATTCAACATTTAAAAAATTGACTGATTTCCCTTTTTTTATATCTCTTGTTGAATATATATACATGGTTGGAACGGGTAACTTTTGCTTTTTATGGTTCTATTTTTGTTTACAGTATACCGGATACCTACTTCATTATTTCAAAAAATTGATCTGATTTTTTAAATTTATAAATAAAGGGTTAGAACCAGTATTAAACGGTAGCAAAAATGTTGGAAGTAGTTTTATTTTATATTCTATAATATATTTTATGTGAAGATATTATAGAATGTGATATTATGCAATTATGCAACATTCCGATGATTAAAGACCTAACCTATTTTACCCCCTATTAAAATTCAAGTGAATTAACTAATTGTAAAATTTAAAGATAAGATTATTATCCCGGATAATCTTATTATTGATAAGTGATAACAATTTTAATTACCAAGCTAGTTCTTAGTATTTTAAAACTGTAATTTTATTTAAACAATTGAACGTGGTCTAACTGTTTTAAAATGAAAATATTAACAAAATCCTCTGAGCTGATCTATATAATAATCGTATATATAAATTGTACAATAAGTTGATACAATCTAATATTTTAAAAATAACAGAATAAAATAGATTATTGTGGACGTACAATTTGGTACGAACAACTATATAGTTATATAACATATGTTATACGTACGGGTGCGGCATCCTCTTAAAACATTAAATTAGGATTTGTTTTGTCGTAAGTTAGAGTAAACATATTGGAAAAACTGAGATACTTGATACTATTAAGAAACGGCTTTAAATATTAGTGCTCTATTCTAATTTTTTTTGTTCGAACTTATTGTCGTGTGGTTAATTATTTGGCATAAGAAATACTATTAATTTTTTTCATTTAACTTGAAATAAAAGTTGATAAATTCAAATTGTAAATATCGATTTCATAGCATTTTAAAATCAACAGTTTCATTTAAAGTATATCATGATAATCTAACTATTATAATATGATGATATAATTAACATTTTTAATTATTTAGGTAATCGTTGAGTGGCCTAGTTAATAATTTGTTGAAGTCCATAGTTACGAGTTCAAATTTTATATTTTTATTCCCAAGTATTTACTTTTAAATATTGATGTCTCTTTTGTGTCCAGTGCATCATTTTTTTAGTAATATGACTATAACATTACACATTATTACTGTTGATTGATACATTTTATTTAAATAATACTCCAAAAACAAATTTGAATTCATATTACAATAATAATTATCATAAACATTTCATACAAAGTTAACAAATGTTTTGTTTCATTGGTACCTAGTAAAATATTATTTATACAATAAATCAAAATTGTAAAAGCGTATTCAAATTTAGTATTTATTAATAATATATTGGTACTAAATTTGTTTATAACGTTAAATAGACATTTAATTATATACATTAAATGCAAATGATCAAATTAATAATAACATTTAGACCATGAATAACTAGATAATAATTTACCTAAATTGTAAATGTTTCATAAAAACTAAGTTCAATGCATATTTTAATACCTAATTTAATAATTGAGTTAAAAGTGTAACTATATTTAAGATTCTGAGTGGAGCGAGGATGGTAATATGTATTGGCAATACAATTACCTATGTGTGCTTATTTGTTTTTAAATTCTGATTTTTTTTATACTTGAGACACATTTTAAGAACTGTAGAAAAACTAGGTTAATTTCTAATAGAAAATGTCTATCATCTAGTTTGTTTTTTAAGATGTTGAAATAAAAATAATTCACTGTGATTATCTTAATAATAGGGAAAAACTAAAAAAAATTAAATCAAATACGGGATCATTAACTAAATATCACACATTTTTTATTGAATTGATTTTGTTATTTTGTAGTGATTAGAAAAAATATAACAATGGATCCTTGAAATTTTCATAAAATATTTACAATAACATTTTGTAGACAAAGTGTAATGTTAAAAATTATTTTGGCTCTTTTTTTAGCTTTTCATGAATATTTTATACTTGATAGTTTTATAATTTTTTTCTATAAAATATGTATATAAAATTGTATTAACTCAGGTTATATATAAGTTGCACTTATAGCTTGTAATTATTTAAAATTATTAAAATTTAAGGGCACAGTTTTTTTCTTTAGTCACCTAATGTTCAAATTTTGACAATAATTGTCTAAACAATTTAAATTTGAATAACTAAGCTGGCTTAAAGGTTGTACCCAAAGTTATTTATAATTTGTTATAAAAAAATTTGAATACTTAATATTCACCATTTATTTATTTTTTAAATTTCACTGTCAACTATTTACGAAAATTAGATACACTATTACGACTTAACTATTTCAGCGGCAATTACGATTTGAATTATTTTCTTATTATTAAAAAATATTATTAGCAAGAAATTTGAGTAATAATATTATATGAAACAATACTATAATTATTATTGTATAATATGTGCGATTTGTTTTTGTCAAAAATTAGTTTAATCTACCATACTATTATAATAAATAAAATTATAAATTACTAGTAAAAATATATAATAAAATATTCATAGGCACATATACTGTACTTCGTCTCCGCTCAGAATCATTTTTCGTATACAGTGATTTATTATTGAATTTAAATCAAACATATCAGTGACTATCTTGATGACGAGGAACATAACCAGAGTAACTTCTCTAAATTGTTTACATTATATATCATTATTCAAGTACATTACTTCGCTCGATACAATGATACATCTCTAACAAACGAAACAAAAAATACATTTTACTTGACGAGAAAAATAAACAAATAATGTCTAATCGATTAATTGTCTATATTTCATTGATATTGGCAAAAAAACATAATATTATGTAATAGTAGACAGTGAATTGTAGGTAGGAAATATAATTTTAACCAACACCATACTGTAAAATATCAATTCTTCGTCATAAAGTTTATTTTTAATTGTAATTTTAACTATGAACGAGTACCGACCGACACTTGAACGACATAATTAATGTTACGATACACTAGTTGGTCATAACTAATTTATTTATGTAAAACAGAAAGTATTAAAATACGTAAAATGTAATTTCTAAAAGGGAGAATATTTAATACAAAAATAAATAATAGTGATACAAATAAAAGTCCACGTATAACTTACAGTAAACCTATGTCATTATTTTCAATACCCATAGGCCCTAACATAACATTTTTTTTTATCTGACGGTCCAGTGAAATTTATTTACCAGACAATTCTCATCGACCACAAATATAATTACAATATTATGATATCCAGTCGTTCAGTTTTTGTCGATGGTGACATGTTTTCACCAGAATTAATATCCGTACGGACCGTAACGAATATAAAATAATAATGTCATAATATTATTGTAGTTTGATAAAGATTTTTCTGATATGTTTGAACAGAACTATAATTCAAAATATTATGATGTACTGGACATGATTGCTTTTATAATTATACAAATTATTCCAGAAGTAAAAATATGTATAATATTATCTAATATAGGTACATAACATAATTATATATTTATATTATAATCAATATAATTAATATGGTATATAAAGTAACTTTAATATACTGCACAATTATAATGCATAGTTTTTTCATTATAATTAATCGTTTTACTGTTGGATAATGTATGGATCCACAATTTTTAATAAATCAGCGTCGTTTGCATGAAGAAATAATTTGGATTATCTGCACAGACAATGTGGCAAGTCATTGTGTATTTTCTACCTTTACATATATTACAGGTTTATTTATTTTTAGCATTTGTTTAGATAGCATTACAGGTAGGTAAACTATAAACATAGGTTGGTAGGTAATTTAAATAATATTTATATGTACATAATTTATGGAAATATTGATAACTGTATCGTGGTTATCAAATGAATAAAAATAAAAATTGAAATATATTATTAATTATAATGATGTGGTTGACAAATAGATAAAATATTATTTAAAGTATGAGTAGGTAATTTATTATTATTCAATTATCGATTCAATGACTATGAGTACCTTATGATATTAATTTGTTAATGGCTTCTATTGATTAATAATAGCTCTTAATAAGTCATCAAGTAAATTGGACATTGCATCTTTAATATTTGAAATAAAGTCTTCAAATAACACCTATATCTTTTATATATTAGGCATATTGTATTTGTTGAAGATTACAAGTAAAAAAAAGGGCGGGTAAGTGTATGTCGCTCTGCTGTACAGTAGGTTACAAGTGAGTCACTGTAATGGATTGTGTGTTATAATTTAATCCAATGATATAATATCATTGAATAAGAAAAACGATTCTGAGGGAAGACGGTCAGTCAGTCTATAATATCTTACTAAGTCTAAATGTATTTGATGATATTATTGTGAATAAAGTAATTAATTTTAGTATTATAGGCATTAGTATTTACTATAGTTGGTTAAATTCATTTTTCTCAAAAAAATTATATTTTAAAATGCCATTGCGTGTATATAAAATATAACAATATATTCTAAAAGTTTCATATACCAACAAATAATATTTTTAAATTATATCAAAATAACTAAAATCATTATTCTTGGTTTAAATATGAAATTTTGTCTAAATTTGAAATTAAAATGTCTGTAAAAAATAAATGTGTTGATATATTTTTTAGATTTTTTGGTTACAGTATGATTTATTTATGAGAATTTTTGTTTTAAATTTTCAACACTTAGTTATAAAAACTGAACATTTTATAATTTTTTAATTACAATGATTTATAATTTTCGAGATTTTGACAAATTTTGTCAAAATTCGAACTTTAAATGCTTATAAAAAAAAATCGTGCCTATGTATTTTTAAAATTTTCCAACTGATGTTGTAACAATATATAAGAAAGCTTGTATTAAATTTTCAGACTTTTTGGCCCACCAAATAAAATTTTATTGACAATTATAAAAAAAAAAACTAAAAAAATTGAAAACTAAAAATGTCTGTAAACAGCTCAAAACAAATCAAAATATTTTCAAAATTGAATGGTGTATAGAAAATGAGAATATAAACATTTAGTGAAATTTTCATGCATCTACAATTATTCGTTTTTGAATTACAACCAAATAAGAAAAACGCTACATGAGAAATCGAGTGAATATCCTATGTTGTAAAATTATGAACTTAAAACTCTCATAAAAATTTATTTTAATTGCTTTTAGATATTTTATTTTTGATAAAAGTAGAAAAACTTACGTTAAATCTTGTGTTAAAATTTAAAACCTTAGATTTAAAAAGAAAAATTTTTATGAATTTCTAACTCTAAATAATTTGCAAATTTTCGTCATTTTTACGTATTTTGTCAAAATTTCAACTTTAAATGCTTAGAAAAAAAAATTGTGACTACAGATTTTTAATATTTTTCATGTGCCTTTGAAACAATATATTAGGAGCATTCTATTACATTTTCAAGAATTTTTAACGAATAAATAAAATGTTATTGATTTTAAAAAAAAAAAAAACCAAAAAGATTGGAAATTTAAAATGTCTGTAAACAGCTCAAAATAAGTCAAAATATTTTGAAAACGGTATGGTATATAGAAACTGCTTATATAAACATTCAGTAAAAATTTCATGTATTTACCGTCATTTTTTTTAGACTTACACCAAAAACCAAAATCGATTTTATCGAAAATCAATGTTGCGTAAAAATTCCCGTTTTTTCCTTAATTTTCCATTTGTTTTTCACGGTACTTTTGAAAACTACTGGAAAATGTTTACTTTTGACCCCCCAAAGTACCAACTAGATTCACTTTCCTATCAGAAAAGGTACTATTGAAGAAAATCTAAGCACTTTTACTGTCCCAAAACGTGATGACAGACACAAAAATAAAAAAAAAATAAAAAACACACATCATTGTAAAACCAATACATTCATCGCTCCGCTCAGAATCTAAAATAATAGTTTAATCAATCTAAATTAAATTCATAAAAAATCAATTTATATTAAACTTAACGCCTGCAATCCCATTTTATGTTTTATTAAAATACAGTAAAGATAATGTTCCTACCAAAGTTATTATTAAAAAATAGGACTAAACATATACATTTTTAGATTAATTGTAGTAAAATTATAAAAATAATTATATATATTATAAATGTTTTGTAATTATAAAATTCACATATAAAAATTATGACACATTTCAATGATTTTTTTTTAAATTAGAAACACGACGATATGACACAATAATAATATCGTCTTTGGAAGGTGGTGGCTGTCGGCCATTTATGACTGTCTGTTCTTCCGGTATTTCCCACAGGAACTACAACTATGTTTGTCCTGGAGGGATATATATATACAACAGTGGGACATGGTAGAATCGTGTTATCTAATACAAACAGAAAATCACTGAAAATTACTTTCGCAGAGGTGTAAATTACAAAGCAGTTTAACTAAATAAAATAATATGTACCTATTATTGTATTCTTGGATACCTAAATATACATTCCCATATACATTCCAAAAATAATTTTCATATTTTTTAATATCGACGGATTTTTTTCAGAGATATTTTTGTATTTTTATGTAATATATTATGTAATCAAGTAATTTAATCTTTGTGTCGTGAAACGGGCCTGCTAAAGTCGTTTCTTCTGACTTCCTAATTATATCGAATTCGTCAAACTCGTTTAAATTTTCTCTCTTTCGTTTTATTTTCTTAATTACGATAAATGAATGAACATTTGTCGTCCGCAATGTAGACGGTACAAATTTGTAAACGTGTCATGATGTCGTTTTTCATAGAATGGGAAGCGAGAACAAAAAAATCCCAAACAAAAATCGTCTCTGTTTAAGTGCTCTTTTACCAGTGTTTTTATCTTCGGGGTTTTCACTACTCATCATTATGATGTGCTTAACTTAAATCGCCTACGGTGAAAACTATTTGGAAATAAAAATGTAAAATTCAAAAGAAAAAAAACGATTTTCAACGAAATTACGAAAAAAAAAAACCAGCAAGATTCTACGGATGAGGAACATTATCTTTATGGAACATGGTTTAATAAATTAATATACGCATTACATTATATTATTAATTTGATGTCAAACTATAAAAAAAAAGCAGGGACAGGAAATTTGTAATTTCACATTTCACATTTCATTTGTGTGTCGACCCAACTCTGTCTTATCACGTATACTGTGTGGAAATATCTTACTAGTTATAAATAATAATAGCACAATATAATATCATAATATAGATTTAAATTTTGTTGTCGTCTACTTGGGAAATAAATTTAAAATTTCTTTTCACAATATAAAAACGAGGGAAATCATTAAGAAAATTTTCACTTCTAGAATTTATACTATCACACATAGTCGTTGTATTTACATCGTTTTGCACATATTATAGTATACTTTGAGATAAAATATATTATATACATTAAAGATACCTGCGCACTTTGATGATATTAAAATAATAGAATATTTCTACGTAACATAGGTACATAATATGTGTATAATAATATGATTTCGAGTTCGTCAAATCGAATAAAATATGTTGCAGAAAAATATAATAAATATACGTTTATATTATATTATGACGTATACAAACTGTGCGTCCCGAGAAATCTCTGTAGGTACTTAAAAAAAATATCGGATTTGACAGAAATGTGAGTGAGCACAATAGCACGTATTATTATTATTATTGTTTCAAGAATGCTGTTGAGAAATGTCGGCAGACAGAAACGACGCTTCGGCTGCAAAATATGCAGTCGGTCAAATAATCAAATGTCGGCGTGAATCCCGCCCGCGTAAACTCGAATATAATAATATAATATATTATTTGCATGTATTTTATACGTAGCTAATAATAATAATAATAAGACATTGATTATGTAGAATCGATAATGCATTATGCACGAGAACGGTCACAGGTGGGGCGGCGGCGGCACCAGCAGCCAATAAGAGTTACGATCTGAGACGCATTAACAGACCCGACCACCTGGTTGGGAAAATAGCTACCAAACGTCGTGTTTAAACCTACCCGGCGACCGTCGTGGTCGAGAGGTGAATCCGTTCGTATATATTATTATTATATTATTTCACGCACTACGGCTGAAGATACAGGATAAAGTCTCATCCGCGTGCCGTGTGTATACCCACCCTTCTCCGGAATAACGGGCCGGAAGCTCATTCAGAGGTCCTACTTCCGGCACACACACACCTGCTGTCACCGACGTCACCCCGTCCCGTCCAGTCCGACGACTACGAGTTGTGGCACACACCGACGTGCCATTTGAATTTTTGCCTTGCGGTAGATTTCACAATCGAATCGGTCCAAACACACGTATTATTATTGCACAGCGAACGCTTTACAGATGTAGGTATAATAATGGTATATGGTACGAAGCTCTAGTGACAATATGGCCATTTCAACACCCGTCCGTCACTACAAAATAACGGTACATAATGCTAAAAACACTGCGAGCATACCTTAAGGTATACGCACATGTATTATTATAATACTATGTCTGTCGATAAGCGTCGGACGTTTAATTGCCATTTTAATATTTACATATTCATTTAATTAGTCACATTTTTAAACTATAAAACCGTATTTTTTATACCTACCTACCTACCGTATATTTTCTAATTTAAATATTGTTTTTATTCATCACCATAATATAATGTTATACACTAGAACGATGATTCCGTTTTAATGTATTCCACGGGCAAATTGAATTATTATACCTGACCGTCATTTTATTTGTTTTGTCCGTTCGAGTTTGGACGCATACACATAATGTTATGTTATCGTTAAATTTCAATTCAATTCCCAATGTCGTCTAATTTAATTGTTCTTGTTTAGCAGTTCTGTTACGTCAATATAAGTAAAAGCCAAAAGGTACAGTAATGCATTACGGATTTTGATGGTTCACTGAAATGAGGAAACACAACAATAATCCAATCTGAATCGACGAAATGCGTTAATAGGAAATTATTTTATTATAGGTACCTACATGCCTATCTAAAACGTAATAATATTATAGGTACGTGTGTATAAATGTAATACCTAATTCGAAAACCAGTAAGTCTGATTTTAGGTGCGTGAAACAGTCATTTAGCCACCGTATGAACTCAATTACTCGGTTACATAGGTATATAATTATTTTTATATTTTGATTAATACGCCTTTACAAACTATATGGCCTCTGTAGACTTTAGTATTACAATTCGGATGACAATTATTTCATACGTGCAGTGTGCACTATGTTATACATTTTATAATGCACCTACAATATGGTTATAATAATGATTATAGAACATGATATCCAACCATTGTTGTTTAAATGTTTCATTTATGTTGGTTAGTGATGTTGGTAATAAAGCTGTGTATTATATTATTATTATAAAAATGATTAAGTAAATTAACATGTTGAATATAAATTAATTGGTTTTTTTCCTTACCCGCAGTTTAAATATTCAAAACAATAGGTACATAATTATTATGCGTAGTTCAAAAATATTAAATCATCATAAAAATGAATATTTTTTTGGTATTGTATTATGATTATTATTAATTATTTATTTACACATACTAATTATAACTAAGTAATAGGTACTTCGTAATTGAAATTCTATCAATTATTATGTTCCATCAAAGTTTTAATTTATTTTAATGGAATACAGGATATTCTGTCGAGATTCTAAATTAGGACATAACTTTATTTTACTTCCTAGTAAAAATCAATACAAATCAGATATTGGCAAACAAATAATTAGATTAGTCATTATATCTGTGGAGTTTGTCCAACTAATTTGACTTGATACCGTTGGTTATTTTTTGACTTTCTATACTTGGAAAAGGGTATAACTCCCAAAGGGCACTGCAGTTCAACATGTACCCATGTCAAATGTATAAAGTTACTGGATATCGTGTAATTTGTGAAGTGTTTACAACTTTACCATTTTGGTAGGCACCTGTTGGAGTCGCAGGAATTATCGTCGTTGTGATGGTTCACTAATTACAGTAATAAATACACAGACAAATATAAATCACCAATGTTTTCTATACACTGTAATATCGAGTTAATTTAATGTATTATGTCAAACGAAGTAGTTGAATTTCAAATTCTGAGTGAAGTTGGTATTACGATTTTTCTTTACTAAAATTATTGTTTAGTTACCTAGTATTGTAGAAAAGTGGAATTCTCTAAAATGTGCATGTACTCGATTGAAAATTTATTGTATAACTAATATTTATGAAATTGATTTTGGTTATTTCGTTGTAACACACTGGACTAAAATATTAAATATTTCAAATTCCACCAATTATTTATTCAAAGTATTTTATACTTTAATCATTTCCTAAACATTTTAACCAAATAAAACTTTTTTACTTGAAGTTGTATACAATTAAAAATTATATTGTACATATTATGTTATTTATAATTTTTAGTTCTAGGCTTCAAATATATAATTGATAATTACCAAATTCCAAGTTTTGAATAGTTAAACTCTTATTTTTGTGTAGTGTACTTTTTCTATACCTACTCTAAAAAAATAATCGTAGTTAAGTTTAATATTGAACAATGAACTATAGAGTAATATGTATATCGTAATTAAAAAAAAAAACAATATTATTATAATATAAATAATTCATTTTTCGATTATTTACGGAAGTTAGAGGGCCAGTAAAAGCGTGTCCTCCTGATCATAGTTTGGACTGTTTGGAAACTCTTGTAATCTAGGACAACTTTGAAGGTAAAACTGCTATTAAAAAAAAAATACAAAAATTGTTTGCCAATATTTTTATGAAGTTTAAAGTTTAATTTATAGAATTTTTTTTTTAAATATCTTATTTAGGTCAGGTGGCACTGCTGGGAGCCATCCTATTTTTTAGTTAATGCTATTTTATGTCACCACACTTACTTATTATACCAGTATAGATTGTAAATAAACTATTATAAATAAAAATGTTAAGTAAAATAAAAAAATATCTTATTTATTTTCGAGATTTATTTTAATTGTATGTGGTTATTTATAATTTTTCCTAAATTAATATTCAATGCCGTTCATCATTATTATTATAATCAAATATAATATAATAATATATATATCATAATTATCACTTTTATAAATAACGTTAAATGTGTCTTATAACCACTATAATCAGTAGAGCTGCAGCATTTGAATTCGATGACTTATCACTGCATTGCAAATTATGAGAATGTGTGACACTATCCTGCTCGAGCTTATCTCTCGGTGTTCTGTCTTGAATTTGGAAGTTGGTTTTAAAAAATTTCGAACCATTGACACGCTATAACTAATATTGGAAATACTAATATTGAATAACGGTGTGATTGGCGTGCACCCTAATTAGTCATTCGTTTGCCCAGCCTGTCTAATATGATGTATAGCCATCGAATAAGTAATTAATCAAGGATGCATCCGATATTTTCTCAGTCGTATTATTTTGTTGATAGTTTTTCTATGGTACAGAAATATCAGTTATCCAGTAATAATTTCTACAATCATCCAAAATTATCTCGATTTATGTTTAGATATATTAATTATTATACTATACATTAAAACTATTATCAATTAAACTTAATAATTTTATGTTAATTAAATTATTATTTCATACGTGCGTTAAATAGCGATACGTCATTATTTATTTTGGTAATGCAGTAACTTGTAAACTTCGGTGTATATTATAATAATATATGTGTGTTTGTGTAACGTATTGATTCTAGAACTTGTTAATCCATACAACAAACAGAATATTTGAAACATACCAATTTAAATATTGCTCACATTATTGTCTCATATCACAAATATTATTCTGTTATGTATTCTGATCAATATAATATCAAATATACATTTTTTGGACACCAGTTGTTATCGTTTGTATTGTAAACATTTTCCAAAACTAACTCGTGTGTAGTTTATTGAATAGATTAGCTTAATTTAGACTATCAGTTAGATTAATAACAATATAATATTATCCATTTTCGAAACGTGACTAGTTTAGATTAAAATAAGACTTATATTATATTACCATACCTATTTACAATTATTGAATATTATTTTTCATTTTTTACTGTACAATAATAATTTATTATCATATTGTAAATTTACATTTAACTAAAAACTGGCTTAACAGTTACTATTATAGGTAGACACTATGTAGGAACAATGAAAAAGCTGTTGGTTATATATGATATATATTATTATTAATATGTCTTATGAAAACTTTTTTCGGAAAGTTTTTGAGCTCAAAATATGTGTTGATATTATGTTCTTTGGTAGAGCTTTTGTCTAGTTAAAGGCGTTTAAATTGATTATCCCCTATAAATGTTTTAATCAATGGACAACACCTGTATATAAATTATAAGCTATAAAGTATAAAGTGAGTTTTATTATAAGGATTATCAAAAATGTAGAAAAAAAACATCAACTAAAATGATAACAAATCCAATTATTTGTCATCGTTATTTTTAGATCCACTATACAATAAGTATAGATACCCCTACTCCATCCATACAGCTAAAATATACACTTCAGGGTTTAATTTACATTTTATTTTAACCCTATTAAATGATAAAATTATTTTGCACTTCTAAGAAAACGCTGAACTGTTATTAAATATACAATATAGTTATTGTTATGTATTATAACTTTAATAACAACTACTCAACGTTGTTAACAAGAATTCAATTTTAGGTTCAAAAATGTAAAACTAAAAGTTAGGGGTTAATACTGAGTAAAAATTAGTTTTACCAAAAGTGGTTCGCTCGTTGTTCAAAATAATACATTTATTATCTTGATGGGCTATGACTTATGCTATGTATATGCTTCTGGCGTTTATTACTTTATAACCAATAGTTTGATTGGGTTATTATCGACAAAGTTATCGAAAATTGTTCATTACACATGCCATCGTTTATAATATACCTAATATACTATACACCCGTTAATCAGCATACGTATAATAAACATAATACTATTATGTTTGTATTATTAAACAATATTTGTGTAAATTAATTAATTTTGTCTATCGTTAATACATTTATTTGGAATATTTAACTCCGTTTTTAAAACTGACAGATATACTTACACAGTTACACGTGGCTAATGCACCTTCTTTGTTATTATACAATCGAACACAAATATATTTTAAATATATTCTATTATGTGTATTTGTTGTACATACATGTAAAGTATTTTTTTTAAACAGCCACGACCATATTGTTTCAAATGTAATCAATTATTTTCCTCCACCGCTACAAATATCATTTAATTTGTATCATTTTTAGAATATTTTATTATTATTATTGCAAAAACTATACTCATATATTAGGATATTAAAAAGATAAATAAATTAATATTAATGAACAATGTTCTATAGATTTAAAGTGTACCTATGGTGAAAAGAAATTATAGAAATTCTCATTAAAAAAAGTTAAAATATCAATCAATAATCGTAATTATCTACGTTAGATTTGTTTTTGCGTATTTCAATGAGTTATAATAATATTGTATATTTAGTTTTTTTTTATAATTTTGCTTTAAGCTATATTGGAAAATTTTTCACACGCCCAGATCATTTCATTAAAATTGTACTCTAAAACCACGATGTGCTCAAAATGCAATGAATCATCTTTTTCGATATATTGTCTGATAGTCAGTCTAAACTATAAATGTCATTATACTGTGGAATCCATACATGGTAGAATGGTTTGTTATTTTTATGGTTTTAAATTTGGTTTTAATAGATAAATAAAATTTTATTTGTAGTAAGTACTGTACCAAATTGATCAAATTTAATTTGTCAAATATAAATAAAATAAAAAGTAATACTGAAATTTCGATACGTTTTGGACGTAATATTTTTAAAGTTTGTGTCAACATCTTAACCCTAAACACTTAATTCAAACATAATATTCAAAGAATTTCAAATGGAGCTTGAAACTTTAGTCTTCTAATTTACAAACTACATTTTTATGACCCCTTTAAATTCTTTTCTGATCCAAAAATGACTTGCAATATTTTGTTAGTAGTATATAATTGACAATTGTCAAGCATATAACTGTAATGACTAAAACGTTTGTTACCACTAGCCTAGATATTTTCATCACATAATCACCGAATTGTTTATTGTTAATTATTGTAATATTTAATTTTTATTATAAATTGTATTTCAGCAAGAACAGTCAGAGTAAATCTTTATAAAATATGTTCAGCTACCTACTATATACTTACAATAATACGTTTTACAGGAACGCAATGTCTGCAATTTGAATAGTTTGTTGACTGATGACGTTAGTGATGTGTGAAAAGTAAATAAATATTAGCATGTATGTGTGTGTGTGTGTGTGTGTGTAACACCATCACATTCTGTGGAGAGTGTATTTCCACATGTCTAGACACATGTTACTGCGCGATGTTACATCACGTATTTTTACTGTATATTTGTACACATTTTCATGCATTGATAGATGCTATCAACGGTTTTTCCTATTTCAGTATTCAATATAGAGTTCACTGTATTTTATTGGAGACTTTTAAAAAACTTTAAGATTTCTGTCTAGTTTATATAGGTGAATCATTTTGGGCATTTCAAGTTCACTAACGTTTTACACACTCTAATACTCTAATGAGACTATCTATTGGGGTTTTAAATAAATTGATCGTTAACCATAGAAAGGGACAAGTGCAAAGTTTGAACATCGTTTCGTACAGAATATTTTATTTTTTTTGTTTTTCTTGAGCTTGTTTAAAAGTAAATGCCTTGGTTTCTTTTTATAACAACTATCTATTCGATAAATATCTATAATTTATATATAGTTACTTTGAATTTTTAGTGAAATAATATTAAATCTGTGTGCACAATTTAAAATCTTTAGAACTGTATTGACATAAACCACTGAAATTAATAATAAAACAGCTAAACTTAATTTAAAATATTTCTGGTAAACGTAGGTTCGTTTTGAACCACTCAACTAAACCTATCCAGGTTGTCAGTCAACCTCTAAATATAAATATAAATTTTTATTATTATTATTGCTTGTTTTTGCTTACAATGGTTTTTAATGAATTTCATCTACAATTTCTAGGCGTTATATACTATAAACATATTGCAACTAGTTAAGTACTGAATAAATAACAATAACAAAAGGGCGGGTAAGTGTATGTCGCTCTGCTGTAAAGTAGGTTACAAGTGAGTCACTGTAATGGATTGTGTTAGATTTTTATCCAATGATATAATATCATTGAATAAGAAAAACGATTCTGAGCGAAGACGGTCAGTCAGTCTATAATATATCACTAAGTCTAAATGTATTTGATGATATTATTGTGAATAAAGTAATTCATTTTAGTATTATAGGCATTAGTATTTACTATAGTTGGTTAAATTCATTTTTCTCAAAAAAATTATATTTTAAAATGCCATTGCGTGTATATAAAATATAACAATATATTCTAAAAGTTTCATATACCAACAAATAATATTTTTAAATTATATCAAAATAACTAAAATCATTATTCTTGGTTTAAATATGAAATTTTGTCTAAATTTGAAATTAAAATGTCTGTAAAAAATAAATGTGTTGATATATTTTTTAGATTTTTTGGTTACAGTATGATTTATTTATGAGAATTTTTGTTTTAAATTTTCAACACTTAGTTATAAAAACTGAACATTTTATAATTTTTTAATTACAATGATTTATAATTTTCGAGATTTTGACAAATTTTGTCAAAATTCGAACTTTAAATGCTTATAAAAAAAAATCGTGCCTATGTATTTTTAAAATTTTTCAACTGATGTTGTAACAATATATAAAAAAGCTTGTATTAAATTTTCAGACTTTTTGGCCCACCAAATAAAATTTTATTGACAATTATAAAAAAAAAAACTAAAAAAATTGAAAACTAAAAATGTCTGTAAACAGCTCAAAACAAATCAAAATATTTTCAAAATTGAATGGTGTATAGAAATAGCTTATATAAACATTCAGTGAAATTTTCATGCATCTACAATTATTTGTTTTTGAATTGCAACAAAATAAGAAAATCGCTACATGAGAAATCGAGTGAATATCTAATCTTGTACAAATTTGAACTTAAAATGCTCATAAAAATTTATTATGACTTGCTTATAAACTTTTTTTTATTGATAAAATTAGGCAAACTTATGAGGAATCTTGTATTACATTTTCAAATCTTAGATTTAAAAAGAAAAATTTTTATGAATTTCTAACTCAAAATAAATTGCACATTTTCGTCATTTTTACGTATTTTGTCAAAATTTGAACTTTGATTACCTATAAAAAAAAATTGTGACTACAGATTTTTAATATTTTTCATCTGCCTTTGAAACTATATATTAGAAGCCTACTATTAAATTTTCAAGATTTTTTACCCAACAAATAAAATTTTATTGACATTTATAGAAAAAAAAACTAAAAAAATTGGAAACTGAAAATGTCCGTTAACAGCTCAAAATAAGTCAGAATATTTTGAAAATGATATAGTGTGTAGAAAATGCTTATATAAACATTCGGTCAAAATTTCATGTCTCTACGGTCATTTCTTTTAGAGTTATACCAAAAACCAAAATCGATTTTGTCGAAAATTGGTTTTCCGTAAAAATTCCCGTTTTTCCCATAATTTTTCATTTGTTTTTCCAGGCGCTCATGAAAACTACTGGGAAATTTTGACTTTTGACCCCCCAAAGTACCAACTAGATTCACTTTCCTATCAGAAAAGGTACTATTGAAGAAAATCGAAGCATTTTTTCTGTCCTAAAACGTGATGACAGACACAAAAATAAAAAAAAAAATAAAAAAAATAAAAAAAAATAAAAAATAAAAAAAATAAAAAAAAAACACACATCATTGTAAAACCAATACATTCATCGCTTCGCTCAGAATCTAAAATGACATTTAATTATATTAGACAAAACATAATTATAAGCAAAATCACCAAGCTTAGAGAAAAATTGATTAGAAGGAAAATCAATTAGTCAAAAATTAAAATTGCACATTTCGAATCAATGATTTAAATTTTATTTAGGATTATTGTGATTTTGTGACCTAAATTAATTTTTAACGTTTACTGTTCAACTAAACAAAATATATGGCATAGTTAAGATATTAATATTATGGTACCTCCATTAGGTTGATTGTCGATAAGATTAGAATACAAATATATGTGTCTCGATACATTCATCTGCTAATCCCTTGATATTTGTTATGACTAAAATAGAATCTAGTATATAATCAAGTATACCTTATCAGGTATCAAACGGTTACAACTATTATAAATACTAACATTTTACAAACAATTTGTCTCTGCGTGACCAATTCAGCCATTATTATACATATTATTACATTCTTGTGCGCCTCGCACCGTACGCCGTAGTATTGCTGTCGTCCAAACGGACACACGGTATTTTTTGCCCTCGCATCATCTCTCCAATCTTTCTTAGTCGTATGTAAAAAAAAAAGTAATAAATAAATAAATAAACGAGAAGAAAAACCCATGTGTGAACCATAGTACCTAACATTGATACACGGGGTATGGGTTATGTATTGTATACACGAATGTGCGTCAGAGCGTAGTTACCTATATAATATAATAGTATAGGCGCGGGTATGTGTGTGGTGTGCCAGGGTGATGCGAATGTTCGTTTACAGAAAGGAAAAGGAAAAAAAATAAATTCGTACGGTACATCGATTGTAAGACGGAAAACGCAGTCCTTTGGTGAGATATCGTGCAAAGGGCGCTTAAAGGAGAATATTTCGTGTAGCTCGTTAAACGCGCCAACGACTATACACTCCCTTGAACGCGTGCGTGCATACATGCTGCAGTATATCTATAAATATTTCACTGTATCGTATAATATTTTAAATGTTACGCGTAGGCGTTTTCCTATTCTTCGTACAGCGTATATCATTGACACGTACACCGCATGTAGACAAAAAAACTCGCAAACATACGAAAAAAAAGTAATGTTAAACTTATATTTTATTCAATGCTTGTATGATAATTTTATTCAGTCTCTGAGGATAACTTATAATATTTTATTCATATCATTATTAAAAATTTATTTTCTAATAGATATAAGGTAGGTACCTACGTTAAACACATTTTTGCCAAAAACTTCGTACCTATATATTATATCACATGTTGATTGTTTTAATATTATATATTATTGTTATTAACTTCTAAATCAACACATATACCACCACAGAATCGTGTGAGTTGGTTTGCAAACAATATAGATTACAATTAGTCCAAATAGCCAATATTTTGAAAAATGTTTTTTATGTAGAAAATACGTAGGTAGTAACGAAAAGTTTCAAGTACCTGCAAGTGTGTTTTCAATTAGATGCAACAAAATAATTAAAATGGTTATAGGAAAAAATTAATTTTCAATACTTAGTTATTATATTTTATCAATATTTTTCTTTAAACGCTTAAAAAAAACATTATGCTTATGTTTTTTTTATGTTTCTAAATGGTTAAATGGTAAGTTGTAAGCACAACTTGTGATAAAAACCATGTTTTATGACACCATATATTTCTAAGGATATTTTTGAAGAACAAAATTGAAAACTTTCAGTATTCTTTAAAATAGTTGGGAACAAGTGAAATTCTATAAGACGATTTGTTAAAATTGTAATATTATCATTATATTGATAAATTGATCGGTAAGCTTGGTTACCAACAATTAATGACAATGTCTAAATTACAAATTTCAATGACAAGGTACACTTGATTCCTACAATTGACTCGTATAGCAAAGCGGTTACCTACTTTCCCTTTTTATCCCCCAAATATTTTGGTAAGTATTGTCAGACGACGACTTTTAATATGTCTATATTAATTGATGTCCTAAAATACAAACTAGATCTATTTTTATAGCGAAAAAGTCTCTAGAAGTTGATGATCGGAGCATTTTTTTTTTAATCGGAAAGGTTTCTTTAGACACAAAACACACATACATCATTGTTAATCCAATACATTTATCGCATCGCTCAGAATCTAAAAGTAAAAAGTCATATCATTGTAGAACCAATAATATGGTTCTATATACACAATACAGGCTATACTGATCTAACATAATATGTAGGTAAGAATACCCAATTCCAATTGTTGCAGGCAAAACACCTATTGCCAGCACTTACCCCCCTCAAATGTGCGACTGACGCACGCACGCACACCGTCTACTATTATTATCATAGTTTTCATCCCCTCGACCTGGTGTATGCATTTCTTTCGACGTTCACAAGCTGGATAGCACAATATTATTTTCTATATGGCGTATGTGGCCCGAGAAATTGTCGTACCCGCCGCTGATATGTTCTGCAGCTGACAAAAGCAGCCGTCCTCCAGTATGCTTCTTCCCGCGTCGTTATATTATTGCTACTACAAATGGTTTTAGTTTGACAGTAACATATTGCCGAGCGGCTCGAGCGTAACCGGTCAAAAATGGATCCGTTTCTTTTTAATATTAGGTTTGTATTTATTTTTTTTTTCGTGAAAGAAAATAAACATTCTTTACCCCCTCGGGTGTATTGAGCGCGAGTCTCGCAGTAGTTAATGTATCGTAGATTTTATAATATATTCATATAGTTCGGGTGCGAGAGCAGTATTTTCGTATCGCTATAATTGTACGATAAACAAAATACGAATATTATGATAATACTGTAAATAAATGATTGTGTACAAGAACTTACAGAAATATTCACAGGCATCGGCCGTGTTCGTTACTCGTGTTTGTGTATGGACGTTCGATGTCCGAGTGAGCTTCATTCTATCGGTTAACAGGATTTTAGGGGTGTTTGCTTAGAGCTGAACGCAGAAATACGAAAAATCTCCACACGATTTAACAAAACGAATATATATTATCGCTTAAATATTATACACAAAAGCGGTTTTTGCCGTTTTCTTAATTTCGCGGAGACGACCGACCCCTTGACACCCTCGACGCATACTATTCTGTATAATATTATATATTGTCTACCGTTGTCTAATGAAATTTATATACATAATATATATGTGGCGAGTGGTGTCCAAAATACCTACTTAAAGTAGCTATATACATATTATTTTTATTATGATAATGAAAGAAAAACGGTTGTCGTTGTCCGTGACTTGTGCTCGCGGCGTGTGTGTGGGTTTCGTATAATATACTGTTATTAATAGCGTCTTTGACCGAGAATTCGACGAAATTCCCACCAATTGACCCAAGAACTTCACACACGTCCATTATTTTATGCTTACCCACTCATGAGTTAGGTCCCCTCAAGTTCCATGATTGATGACACGTCGCGATCTTGTCAAATGCGCCTTCGTTCTCTTCGTTTGGGTATACGCCCACCCGCCCGTGTGTCCAACCCGCTTGTCTTGCTCCAATACAATTGCATTAGAATTCATTATGGTGATCACAACTGGGAAACCAACGGGAATAGAATTCTGAAACGTAGTCGAGCTACGGACACCCCACGCTGCACCAATGTCTATCGTCTGTGGAATATCGTTTTCCAACAGGTTTTGGTGTGGGTGTTTCGTTCACTTTTTGAATATATATCGATCACTTACTGGTGACCTCGACCGTTTCATAAGATTTGACAGTTACCTTCTTACAGATATGAGCTAAATAAAGCGTTCAAATTGTATGTATATTACAAAAAACTGCATACAAATATTATTTCGATTTCGTACAGTATAATGCAATAATAAAATATTCAGTAGAAAAAGGTAAGAAGGATATGACTATAATACAAAATAATAATCTATTTCAATGATATTTTTAAATTTTAAGAAAATATACAGGATAATTGTACTAATATTAGTTATTCTATTACATATGAGATACTTATACAAATCTATCTTAATAATTTAACTTAAAAAAATACTTTTGAATTGTTATAAAAAAGTGGAAAAGTGGATAACGATCTGCTGTACATTAGGTGTCTAGAGAAATCACTGAAATGGGTGTGTTAAATTTAAACTAATTTATATAAAATCATAAATAATGGTTATATACGAAAAACGATTCTGAATGATGACAGTCTATGAGCCTACAATATTACTATACCTAGTACGGCCAGCGAAAAGTGAGCCGCGATACCAACGCTCCGGGTGGCTGAAATTCATCAGGGCCAATAGTTTCAAACGGAGAACTCTTGAATACACCACTATAGGGACGTAACGGTCACGGCTCATTTTTCGCTGGGCGTACTTTAAGTATATTTTTTATTATATAATATTATTGTGATTAGATAAGAAATTTATTTTACTATTAGGCATTAGTACAATGTAGTACGTTAAATTAATTTTGGCTGAAAAAATTGGATTTTAAAATATCATCGAAGAATATTTTTAAATTACATAAAATAACTAAAATCAATTATTCTCTATGAGGAACCTTGTATTCAATTTTCAAGCATTTCGACACAACGAAAAAAAAATTATTGAAATTTGTAGAAAAAAAAAACTAAAAAAAGGTGGACAAGTGGGTGTCACTTGGCTGTGCAGTAGGTTACAAGAGGTGGGTCAGCTGTAATGGATGGTGTTAAATTTGAATTTAATGATATAATATCATTGTATACGAAAAACGATGCTGAGCGAAGACGTTCAGTCATCAGCCTATGATGTAATACTAAGTATATTTATTGATATTGTTGTGAAAAAAGTAATTTATTTACCTAATTATAATTTATACATTTTTAACTACAAAATCTTTTTAAATTTTAAATTTGATAAATGTTGTCAAAATTTGAACTTTAAATGCTTATAATTAAAAATTGTCCCTATGTATTTTTAATATTTTTCTATTGCAATTGTAATAATATACAAGGAGCATTTCATACAATACACGATTCTTGACCCAATAAAACAATTTATTGACATTTATAGAAAAAACATTTTAATTTTAAATATCTGTAAATAGCTTAAAAAGATTAAAAAACGAGTAAAAAAATATTTAAACATTTTTATTATTGTCAATTTACGGATGAATATCTAAAGTATAACTTCAAACGCTCATAAAAAAATTATTTGACTTTTTTTTTCGTTAAACTTAGGAAAACTTATAGGGAACCCTGTATTCAATTTTCAAGTTTATGGCCTATCGAATATATTTTTACCGACAGTACTTAAAAATAAATAAATATATATATACTGAAGTATTCTTATGTCTAAAATTTTAACTGGTTTTTTCCACTCAGAATCATAAATGTTGATGTGGATCAACATCCCTATATAGGTATATTATACATTCATGATAATATTTATTACATTAAAATATCGTTTAATATATTTTGTGTAAAATTAAAAGCACACAAACATTAATATTTTGTATACGTGTGATGTTATTTATCATAAAATTCGTATATTTATAGTTCATAATAATATTGTAAGTTGTATATACATTTGATGATTGGTACGATTTCGAAATGCACGTGACATCGTATTGCTGTTTAAGCTGAATGACAATGACAGATTGACTATATTTTAAAAATATAATATCATTGGCTATAATCAAAGTGGTCGATAAAAACGGTGTAACATAAATTTTGACTGACGGACAGTTGAAGGTTTTTGAAACAAAACCGAGAATAGATGAAACGAAAAATAAAAAATAAAAATAATAATTTTCAAACTTGTGAGGAAGTTTTCTTTTTCAAGACCCATCGGTAATGGTGTCAGTAGAGTGATCATGTCAAATACTCAGGGATGTTAGAACCGGAGAGTTGTTCATGATAATAAAACTAATGACAACGATCTTTTAGTTCAAGTTAAGAGCAGTAAGTGCACTTAAGTTTATTTTGTTCTGGTACTAAAAATACTAATGAAATACTCTATACACATATCGTTTTTAAACGTGTGATATAATATTCTTTAGTTTCTGAACAACGCCACACTATTAATGATGTGATTCAGAGGTTGTATATAAGACTAATTATTAATTGCTTTCTAAAATAAGTTATACGTGGAGATAATTGTCAAAGTTCACGTGAACGTATATGATGACAAGTAAATTCATATTTAATCACTAAGTGTACTCAAAACAGTTTGCTTTATAAGTTTATTTGAATTTCAAAGATTAAAAAATTAAAGAAACCATTCATAATATTCTTGTATGTTCTTGTATTCAAGACATATATACAAATTGTCAATACACATTTTTTCGTGTGTAATAAAATAATAACAAATAATAATTATGAATGACAAATTTTGAAGAAAAAAAATGATACCATCCATTACTCTTTTTTATGTAATGTATTATTATTGTAATATTAAAAATAATAAAATTTATTTGGGAAACTAAAAACATACGTTTTAATGTAGTACCTACATCATAATATGTTTTGTTTATTTATGAGTTTTTCTTTTCGTCTTGAATATAAGTAGGCACTTAGTACTTATACGCACGTATTTTTGAAACCAAACCGTTAATTGAATTCCTACGTAAAAAAAATCAATACGTACACCTAAAGAGATTTTTTGTTTCTGAATTGAATAGGCTACCATTATAATAAATTATTGTTTTGTTTAAGCTATTGACAAATGTAATAATTTATACTGAAGTTTTTGTAAATGCATACAAAAGAATTGTATTTTAAATTTCGATTTCAAGAACTAATATATTCATTTTGGACAGAATGGAAAATAAAATTTTAATATTACATGATTATTTAAACGTCAGTTAGAGTTCTTATTTTGTTACGTTTGTAAAATATAGGAAATAATAACATAAGTCTTTTCTTTTTCAACTATAGGTAATAGTTTCTTTGAGTATTATTGTTTAGTAAATAATTCACATAATCAAATACAAAATTATAACATTTTTACTATTAAAATAAATAATGGTAAAGTATTAATTTTTTAGCTTATAAACTCTAAAAGAATGATTATAAAATCCATTTTCTTAGGTAAGTGAACCAATGTTGCATGTAATTTATGTCACACGTTAAATATATAGGAACCAACTAAGTCTTAAAAATGACAGTTTTTGACCTGTGTTTGTAGGTTATGTCACTAAGTAAATAAAATATTTAATTCCATTGTTATATATATTTTTTAAAAGCCTACATTTTTTTTGTAATGGTATCCGTTTTGTAAATGGAAAAGTTCAATTTAAAACATAATATCGATTAACAGTAAATGTTTTTTTTCTGACGACTGTTTGTAAGTACACAAACCCGTTAATCGACTCTTTGGTAAAAAAGATTAAAAAAAAGGTTCGTATAAATGTATATAAATATAAGAATAGTGTTTGCCGGCAAAGTGCTGCTAAAGCATTTCATTGTTTATTTCATCAGTTTGTCATTTCATCAACTTCTGTGTAATAGTCGAGTTCATAAATACTTGTTTAGTAATGACTAATGACTAATGAGTATCCTTCTACAGTTCTACCGATGATTTGGCAAAAACAAAATGCTTAAAACACTTTTGAACTGAAACACCATAATAGTATGACGTAATTTATTGTAAGATTAAATGCAAAATTAACGTGATGAAAACTATTTTAAAATGTTGTTTTTATCCAAAGAAGTAAGAACTTTCAAATTCAACAATAGATATTAAATTAAAAACCTTACACGTACACGTAGGTAGGTAATGTTTTGTAACGCGTAACAATGTTCCATTATTTCAGATTCTTAAAGGGATATGTTTGTTTTTATAGTTTTGAAAAATCTCTTTGGGCAGTAAAAGTGATCTAAAAGTTTACCAAAACACCTCAAAGCAGTTTTTAAATCGGACGATTATGTATTAGGTTTTAAACAAACATGATTATATATTTTTGGTACATAATCAAAATGCCAAAGGACTTACTAGAAATAATTATTGTTTTTGTTTTAAAAATAATTGTTAATAAAATCTATAGGTAACATTTTAGGATTATCAGTTGTTTAATGGGATTAATGTTGGCTCTTATATATTATATAGAAAATTAATTTTTATTTGAATTTGATGATTTTTGGCAAAGAGATGTATCAAAATAAAAACAAAAATTGTAGGGTTTTATTTTCTTGTGCAAAATTAGGAAAAGCTTATTAACCATATTGATTATAAAATATTCAATAATTTCGTTTCATAACTTAGAATAATTTATTTTAATATATTAGATAGGTACATCAGATATAATATGTTTTATTGAAAATTATTAATATACCTATTGTATGAGAGTAACGTTTAAACTGCATATAAAAACATATTACGTAGGTATAGAAATTAAATTAAAGTATGGTAACATTTTGTCGATGAAGTTATTAAATATTTAAACTCGACGCATTTGCAGAGTAACTATATCTAGGTGCGTCGAGTTTGAATGTATGTATCTATAAATACATATTTTTTTTTTTGAAAAAGAAATACATCTTTAGAGTACCCAAAAGCTCGGTCTTACGATCTTTTTTTATATTTTATGTACTTTGAGTTAAAGTTTACAGTTTTAATGAAATTTTTAAATTGAATTACTTTAAATAAAAATCATCCGTAGGATATTCACATCTTTCTAATAAAAATAAATGTAATTTCTCAAGCGAATAATTAAAAAAAAAAAAAACGATTTCTACCGAATAGCGAGAAGTTATTTACAAATACTATTTTAACATAATATATAACATTAGGGCTGTTATAAATACTAAAAATAAATTGCCTATTCAATATTTATAATAATAATAATAATAATAAAATACCATAAATGCCATAAATACCAATAATATAATTTATAGGTTGAATAACAATTATTGATGTACCAGCTCCTGTATTTGAAAATTATTAAATACTTTATTGCTTATATATAAAACAGTTTTCTTAAAATAGGTACGTGTTGGTTATAATTTTATATCTAAGAACTGCTAAGTTGTTTTGGAATTAGATTTAAATCAGATATGAGTACAAAATATAAAATAAAACCTATTTGCCGTTGCTCAATTTATAACCCATAATTTGAACGAGATACATTTAATACTCACAAAATAATACAGTAAACGTTCATTTATTTATTTTTTAGTAAGTTGCCATTTGTATTACTGTAAAATGTCTGTCCATTAAACTTAGATTGTACTATTTTTGATGCGTATGATTACATTTTTCTTTGATCGTGCGTATAAAATAGAAAATATTTAGGATAATGAAATAACTTGGAAATTCAGTCTATTATATCTTAAAGCTCAAACATTTATATAATATTGTACTAAGGTCCATGTCCACAATCCATCTTAACCCATATTACCACCTCATCTTTATGCTCGTCTACCTTAGTACTCGTCTTCTATAATACTCGTCTACCTTAATACTCTTCTACATTAATACTCGACTATCTTAATACTCGCCTACCTTAGCCGAAGACCATCATGTTAGTGAGAAATACATTGGTAGAAAAGGCGCAGAAGTTTAAATTTTATGATATACGATGGTTGGTTTTTTTTTAATGATTTATACATGTCTCTGAGCGGTTTTTTCTCGGGTTCATTGTACATTTATTCTTTTCATTGGAATTTTTTATCGGCACCCCTCACATACTCTATTTCGATAGTTATTGGTTCGGTGACGTCAAATATTATCATGTCACCCTCTAAAACGAGTACCTACTTATTAAATTCTCTACCATGTCATCCTTGCGTCAGTAAAAGTGTAACGGGCATTCCAGGATTGTCGATCGGTTGGGAAATTTAAAATTATTTTTTGCCAATGTTGAACACATTATGAACAATATATTGTTATAATATCGTAACACTTACGAAAATTGGTGTAAATGGTTAATTTATGTGGTAAAATTGGTTTCCATATTAAATTTGAATATAAAATAATAATCAATGAGCTGTAACATTGAAATTAACTTCATTGATAAAATAATTAGTTTTTAATAGCTTTTATAAGCATAACTTGTGGTAAATATTTCCTAAGAAACAAAATATAAATATATCTCTAATACGAGCTTTATTTAAAGAAAAATACATTTTATTTTTAACGCCAAACAGCAGTAGGCGTTATAAATAAATTGAAATTGATATAATTAAATTGGTAGGTAGGTATCTCATAAATTTTACATATCGTTTAATATGTTTTTTTTCATTTTTTTTTTTTTCATTAAATATTTATAAAGTTAAGCTGTTTAATTTGTAAATAATACTGATAGTATTGTACGTGTCAATAATTTACATAGCTAATAGTCCTAGTTGATATTACTTTATTAAAATATAAATTACAATAACATGATCTGTTTCTATCCTAGGTACTAATCCAATGCAATAAAGTACTGTTTGAACTCGAATTTTTTTTTTTTTTAAATATTCTTTTAATGAAATTGCAGAATATGGAAAAAACTCAAGGAGAGTAATATTTTGAATACTTAGTATTTTTACTGTTTCGTTTCTGATTTGGGTATGATATATAAGTACCTAGTTTATTATATCAACTTGTACGCTTGCATAGCTTAATGGAATATTCACAGATCTAAGTTGACTAAATCACTTAAGTTAAGTGGTCTCTAGATCTTCACAGTTTCCCAGTTATTTGTTTTTCCATCTACACCTTCTTCAATGTCTTTGTACGTTTTTCAGAACACTACTCGTGAGTTATATTGAACTGTGTATAGCGTTCTCTATAATATGTATAGCTATATCTGAGAATAATATCATCATTAGTGTTAATAGGAAAATTCTATGGACCGAATCAAACTCACGTTACAGCCTGCAACAAATTATAACCATATTGATTTTTGAACATCTGATGAAAACTCTAAATTCGATATAAGGGTTGATCGTATATTGTTTTATCTTATATTTACTAAAATATTTTGAAAAGAAAGACTTTTTTTTGTCTTAGATATGACGGATCGGGATAAATTAAGGTGAATGTTTTGTAAAATAAATGGCTACTATATTTTATATTATATTATATTAATAAATCATTACTATAACACTCTAAGCTATTCTCATTGCATATTGTTTTAAATAGTTTATTGCATACAAAATACTTTAGATTTTGGTATTTTATTCTGGAAGAATATTTTGCATTTTGTTACTAATAAAATAAATTGAAATAGATGTATATTTACGAGTCATGTGTGAAAAGAATTAAACTGTAATAAAGATTAACATGCTTTATTTTTTCTGACTTTCAAGATGAAAAGAAAAAAAAATATTAACTGGACCAAAAAAAATTAGTAATTATATTAATTATGAAGTCTTCAAATTTGTATAAACAAAAGAAAAGAAAAATTATGCAAGTTAGACAATTTCTTTTGACATTTAATAAAAGTCAACTTAATTAAAAGTCATAATGACTTATGTTACTTTTATTTGTTGCAAACTTAAAAACGTTAAAAATCAAAACAAAAAAAGACGAAATCAACTTTAAAATTAATAATAATTTACACATCATCTGAAATGATAAAACTGATGATAATCATTGTTCTAGGTTTATGAACAATGTACGGGGAGATTTTTGTAGAAATAATTACAGATTTTTATCTAAAATTAGTTTTATAGTTGGTTTAGGAATGAAAATGGTATTCTAGCAATAAGAATTCTTATAGTTACCTGTCAAAGTAGATAGGTAGGTACGGAAAACGATTAATCTGAGATAATGGTACTGAAAAGCTTATATGGTTCTAATGTTAGAAACCTTTTGATATTTTTAAATTGAAATTGGTTAAACTAAAATAAATCATTTAATGCAAACACACTAACAGTGTTGTAATTTTGTAGATAAATTTATAAGTTCAATGCTTTTCGTTTTCTTTTGAGGTGATACAAGAAGATGTATATTGTTTCAGACGACGTTAACTAATTGTTTGCATACAGCTATAAATATAATTTTTTTTTAAAAACATCCATCACTATAAAGCACCTATTAAAAATAACAAAACAGTTTTTGTTTATTCACACTTTTATATAGGTACATAACTTTTGTTCTTTTCATAAATAATAGTTCTCCTTAATGATGTGAGTTTTGTTATGATTTAGGACTGTTAAGTGTTAAACACTATCTATAAAATTATGATTTTTTTCTGGTATATGTATGAAATTCTATGTATTTAGAACAAATACAATAGATTATTTTTATTATGATTTGTGTTTATTTTTATATCCAAATACATGCATGACAACAAAATAAAAATATTTCAAGATTTTTTAGTAGTTTACTAAATCAATATTTAAAACTGTTTGAAGAAAATGTATTATAATATGTTAATGTGCATTTAAACTTTTAAATTTTGTATTAGGGGAAGTAATTTTATAAGCTGAAATTTAAGATTCATCATGTTTTAATTTGCCAAAAATCCCAACTAGGCTTCACATTTTAGTTACTATCGTGGAAGGCAAACTATAAAAGTGTACATTAGGTGGCACTAATTTTGCATTTGAATGAATAACTGAAGGAGTAACTGAATAAACAATTGATGATAGTTTGCATTGTAAATCTCACTGGAAAAATTAAAACATTTTTAATGTATTTTGAATTTATTGGACCACGGAAAAAACATTTTGAACGTTTATAATTTATAATATTATGTGTTATAAAATAATTTTTTACATATATTTAATATAGAGATAAGTACTTCTTTATAATGTAAATTTAAAATAAAATATAGACATCATTGGAAAGTTATTTAATTAAAACAATAAATTGGTTGCATATAAAATGTACTCTTCATGAAACTAAGTAATGTATAGAGTTTATATAGATACTAGATAGTCAGGTGATAATGACCTTAGCTTTCTTTATACGTGTATAATTATACATAGATTAAAAATATTCTTTAAGTTTAAGTTTAAGTTTTGGTCAATTATTTTTCGTTTTTTGCTCTAAATAATACGTATTTTATGAGTCTACTTTTGTAAGCCTAAGCTTAAGAAATAATTTTGTCGTTAATACTCATCATTCCCCTTTAAAGTATACAACAATGGAGTTGAAAGGGTCAGGCGGATGATTAATCAATTCACTGTCGAAGATTAGTGTATACAATAGCTAAAAACCATGGAGACAATTTTTATTATTTCATGATGTAAAAGTCCATGTGCGTTTTCCGTATTTTATCAAAATTGTTTCAAAGGCTTAGGAAAACCTTAAAATGTCCTATATGCGCTTTGAATAGTGTGTTTTTGATACCTTATTTTTATAAATTTTGTATTTTATTTCACTAATCCTTTGAAGTTGAATGGTTATAAACTATTAAGACGTAAAATCTATTAAATACTATATTGAAGTTAACGGTTTTTTTTATTTATATAAAATAAAATAAAATTACTATATGATATTTAGTCTATGAAAATGATTCTAAATTATACAGTTTACTTACTACTTTAACACGATAGACATAATAAACTGATAGATAACATATTATACAAGGTAACTTAATAATTTATATTTAATATTAATATAGTAATAATATAATACAACAAACGAAGTAGATAACATAAGCTTGTATGAATTACCTATAGTCTCGTTGGAATGTTGGGCATATGTGTAGATTAAATTGAAGCATGCAACTTTTTGTTTTAGTAGATCTCTAATGAATTATGGACATTTTAGCCTGGGTACACATGGTGTCTTGAATTTTTTTCAGGTCATTGTGTACACATTCATTTCGTATGAACCTTGGTGTTTTACTATTATTCTTAATATTTTGTTTAGTTTTTTTTTTAAGTGTATAATATTGTATATGCATATTTATAATAATGCAATGCGTAACTAAGTAGGTATAGTTGACGTTATATTATATAGGTTAAATTATATTAATGATGATTACTGTTATGGAGATGTATATATCGTAATTTTTGATTTAGTATAAAAACTAACACTGGCAGGCTTCTTGTGATTTGGTTGATTCATGTGGTCACTAGGTTAGCCTTTTTTTTTTTTTGAAACTAATGTAACTCAGAGGTACCTCCTGTTTGATGAGTTGGCAAGCACTAAATTTACTGTCGATGATAGGCCAAATATGACTCCTGCAATTTTTTGAATGTTTGTATTTTATAGTGTTTACTGTTCACTGAAACTGTTAATATACTAATATTATGATTGCTCCCTGTAGGTTGAATGGTTGATAGTAATCGCTTCAATATTACGCGATTCTGATGTCCTACAAGTATTTAGGACAACAGTGGAACGTGCTCACCAATAGTGACTGTAAAGTGTAGAGTATTAGAAACATAAATATAAATAATAATATAATATGGTTCTCAGTTTGAAGCATTTTGGTATGTTTTTAGAGATAAATTGAAGGTCAGGGATATTTTTATCTAGTTTTACTAACGTCAGTTCGATACCTATTGAGAATAATTAATAATATTAAATAAGTATTGTGGCATATTTATTATTTTTAGTTTATATCAGAGATCTCTGTGCTAAAATTTGTCACACTCCTTATGCAATGTTATTAAAACCGCACCATTATAATATGACGGTGTTTTAAATTAAGTAATAATCATTTTTTTTAATGACACGTTTTACATTGGTATGTGGATAATTGGTATTTACAATTGAAATGTGATTTTCAGATTAGACTCAAAAATAAGTATTTTTAAAGCAGCTTCTAAATATATAATGTGTTTACGTTCATCATGCAATAATATAAAAAAACTTTAAGCAATTAATGTGTAGCTGTTTTGTACACTTATCTTGATTACATTAAAGTTTCATTACCTAAATATTTATTATATTTTTCATTTAACTACATATCAAACTGTTATATATTTCTTTAGTATAGAGAAAATCCGATAGTGAATGGATCATAAATGGACGATAGACAATAAATTAGAACCTATGTAACAAGAGGTTCACAAATAACGGTACACCAGTAAACATACACGGGAGATCATGTCTGTATCCGTGTGACATTTGTGATAAGACGTTCATTCAAAGTGGAAAGTTGACTAAGGTCAACAATTGGCATGCATATGAGAAGCCATTCCTGTGTAACGTTTTCGACAATTCGTTTACTGAAGACGGTATACTGACGGTACACCGGCGGACGCATTAGGACCGGATCTTAGGTAGTTGGTGGTCTAATGACTGGATTCACCGGTGCGTACCACTTGTGTCCAAGAATTTATTTAATAGATAAGTTGCATCTGGATCAAAAAGGTCGAAAAAAGGTCATAGCCTACTTGCGTCCCAGTAATCCTTTTTTTATAACAGAGTTTCGTCCCGATAAATCGATTATTTGAATGCACTTTGTTAATATGTGAATATACGATATATTATTCATCTTCTTGCATAGTAGGTATTAACTTTACTGTATGATATAATATTTATATAAAGAAATATGAAAAAAAATTCTGATTATCAACCTTTAACTAGATATTGAAGACTACTTATTTAGTCATTACATAACATTTAATTTTGTTTCCAATGAAAATAGGTACATATTCAACACATACATGAAAATATGACTGACTATGAGTGATGACTATGATACCAATAATATCCAATTACCTACTAGAACATGAATGTTGAGGAACACTATATTAACAAAAAAACAAATTGTATAATTGATTTAACATTCGTTGTTAACGGTAAATATATAATGCAACTTAAGACTTATCTATACCTTCTGTTTGGTTAATTTTTAGTTTTTCTAGTAGATCATTCATAGAATATTGCTAATCATTAGTACCTACTTTAATTGTGGCATATAAGTAACAATAATAATCAATGTAGAATACAAACGAAAAAAACCACACACTTTGTAAATTAGGTGGTTAAAATTCTTTATTTAGCTCTTTATTTTTTGTTAGTGCTACAATTAATAAACACCTAGATTATTAAGATGTCAAATATAAAATTAAAAATATTAATTAAAAAAAATACATTGATGTCTAATAATAAACCAATAATATATATAAATTTATATTGAGCGTCTATATTTTAGTGATAGGATAGTGTCGATAGTAATGGTGTAGGTAGTCTACTTGCGTCTCCGGTTCGGGAATACAATTTACCGAGAAAATTCACTACCTGTAAAATATGCGGTCGGATTCACAGATGAGAATATCGCATGTTCATTTTTCGTTTTATAGTTGATCAATAATAAATAACGATTCATTTTGAAATGTCCGTGACTTCATCACTTTGTTGTTGTTCTTACATATCAAGTATAATTCAAGTTAAAAATGTTAAATAGTAATTACAACGGTGGTCAGTAAATGTGATACAAAGTAAATATTTCTAAATTTAAATAAAAATACATATTTTTTTATTTGTGTCAATTTCATATCATTCAATATCCTTTCATAAATATAGCAGAAATATAAAGTGTACAGTTAAGCGGCCCATATACGATCGATATTAAAAAAAAACTCGTAAATAAATATCAAAATGAATTTTGATATTTTCAATATAACCAATAATATTGTCAATATCGAATAATGGACAATGAAGTTGATTGTGTATGAGAAGCAAACCTGCTCTATTGTGATATCAAATTGCGAATAATCTAATAAGTAATAAACAATATGATAACACAAAGATTGATAATAAAACAGTATCAGTGTACTAATAAATTAAAAGGAAATATTCCTAAAATGCATAATCAAACATTATTTATACAAAAACAACATCTCACGTTATGGTAAATGTTGCACATTATGTTACACCAAATACAAGAAATCGGAATTCTGAACGATATAAACTTGCGAATTACGTGTAAGTAATTAGCAAGGGCCTTTAAAAATACAAATAAATTACTAGGAAAAAATTGAATCTAATTTATGTGTCATATTATGCACAAGTTTAAATAAAATATATTATAGAGAAACAATAGCAAAATATTATTGGTAGGTACCTTACAATGAAATTCATTTTTAAAAAAAATTTAAATTATAATTGAATGCTACAAGTTTTTATATTTTTATATACTTTAAAATAATATTATCTTCTAAAGTTAACTGTGTTAAATCGTTAATTGACTGATTTTTACGGAAATTTGATTTGATCATCTGGTCTAAATAACTGGTGCTATACTCACTACAAATAATTCAGTGTGTGCTAAGTCCGGACACCTGTGTAAATGATTCTTATAACTTATATAATATATGAAAAAAAAACATTTTTAAATAAAAAATATGTAACGCTGAATGCAACTACATATTGTGTTAATTTGTATTATACAACAATTGCTTAACTTTAATTCAAGTATTTCTTTCTTTATCAATATATTTCTATTTAAACCATATTCATTTCATACACATGTCAAAAAGTTTGACCATGTAACTGTCAAGTTCCAAACATGCCAATATCAAAAATTATGTTAGTTCATAGAAAATCATTTTAGAAATATTTATTTTATATTGTGCCAACAATTTTAATATAAGTTTTACTAACATTTTGTTTTCTTAGGTATAACAACGAAAATAATAAATAATATATGGCACTTCAATAAATATAATAATATTTTAAGTCTGTGAAACGCGTTCCTATTGTCAATTATGATGAGTAATATTTATATTGGAATTTATTAATTTACATAATATAACGAAGTTTCATGTCTAAGTATTCTATCAAGCTCAATAAATCCTCACCACCACTTGAAATAAATCTTAAATACAAAAATATTTATATATGTTAACTAAGGTAATGATAATCATAAACACAATAAAAAAATATATAAAAAAATTTTTAAAAATATACAATCATCGGGCATATGCTTATAATAACAAATTTCAAATTTTTAACTCATATACAATTTTTAAAATATTAAATAATATTAAACTACTAAAATTAATCTTGTAATAACATAGCATTTAAATTTAGTCGGTATAATTTCATAAGATCTCTCTGTTGAACTTTTAATTGTTTGATTATTTAAAAAAACAATGATTTTAATTTTTAATTTTTGATGTGTATAACATAAATTACTATTAAAAATAGTGTTATAAATCATCAGCTTATAACTTATCAGTAAACTGTTATAAGGTTCGTTGGTTTTCATCGTTTTTACCCACATAAAAAATTAAGATTTTTTCTTAATATGAAAATGTTATTTTAAAATCGAATACGTCATCATAATATTAACACCATATTATTATTATTGTTCATCAATTTGAAATTTTCAATCAATAAATAATTTTGTTATAACATGATTATTATCTTCATCGTTTTCATAGATCTTAAATAAAAATCAACTTTATTCATGTTACTCGAATAAATACAAACAAAAGTTTTATGGATTATTCGCTAGTGAAGTTAGCGTACATAATAAACTATGCATACAGCAATCAAGCTGAAAATTTTGTTTTTAAGCACTTGTTCGTTAACTATGTAGAAAAGATTATAACCTTTTTAAATGTTTAGGGTATAAAAGATGAATGTTACACACTGTTTGTAATACAGTGAAACTTCCATATAATTATTTCAATATTTTAGATGTTCCATAATAATTGTTTACACATATTATAAGTTGGTTCTTTAAGTACCTAACGACAATAAGTGTGTTTGTTATACAAGTGTTTTCCACCAGGAAAATTCGCTAATATGTATGCGAAAAATAATCAATACGATTCAATCAAACTTCAGAAAATGTTATAAGAAGGATATTGTTATTAACAGTACAGAGTACTCATATGAGCTTAAATTTTGTCGGTCTGCTGATATTAAATCCTCATATATTTATCTTAGGAAACATTTTTGTTGAGATGGGTACTGAGTCACAACGACTAATTAGTTCTTATAAGATCTCTATGATAATGGATATTAATTTTGTTTTATAAAAATAATATTGTTTGATTATATTTATTTATTTGAACATTTTTAATAAGTTTTTTAAAATTAATTAGACTAATAATTTTAACATTCTTCTTAGATTTTGAAGCTAATTTTTTTCCTTAAAAATAGTGAAGAAAAATTTAACATATTAGGGACATTCAATTTAGCATAGTAAAAATACAGATTAACCTATAGAATTGCAAAATATACGACATACTTAATTGTAGAAATTTAAAAAAACAATATTCATATTCAATTTTATTTCAAAACGTACATATCTTTATATTTATTATTATTCTATAACCGTAAAAATTTCAAAATCTAAGAAATTTCCATTATATTGCTGTTATGGTTTTACGATAAAAAGCAATAAGTAGGTACGCGTGAATATAAAATTACCGTCAACCGTGTTATATTGAATTGGTCTACAAGAGGATTAGGTACGCTATATATATGTTTGAACTTTATTTTATCAAACAATAATAAAGTGTAAAATGAAAAAGAGATAAGTTGACAGTGTAAAATATTATAGTAACGTCAAACATCGTTTACAAATTTACTTGGCAGATGAATTAACTAAATAGTTCTAGAGGTGAGTTCTCCATATAATTTTGAGTAAAATTATTGTGAAATTAGTATGTTTCTATAATGCTATTTTAGTATCCTCTTACTTGTATGCATACTTATTGTGTAGGTAGGTACTCATATACATATTATGCATTTTTTTCATTTAAAAAACTATGCTTACCTAATAATTGTAATATATTAAATGAAGAGTTTTTTTTTTCAACAAATAGTATTCATTAATTATGTTGTGACAGACGGTATTAGCAGTGCGCCAAGAGTATTACTAATTAGGATAAATTCCCTGGATAGCCTTTGATTAGACAAGTTATGGTCGTGGGATTTAAAGTCTACAAGTACAGAATATGAATAATATATTTTAATTTAAATTTTTTCATAGAATTTGAGGCTGATTGAATTTAAATTAAATCCTAATTTTAAAACGTTTCCTGCAGTGTTGTTACATATTTAATGGTTCATGTTAGATAGTCTATCATAAGCGCTAGTGACTTGATTACGGTTTACGTCAGCCATTCAAACACTATTATTGCAGAAAAAAAAAGTTTCCATTAAAATAAATTTAACAATAATAACAAATTAATTCAATGCATTCAGGTGGATATATACTTATTCTATAATATGGTGAAAGTACTTTTGTTCTGAAATACAAAATAATTATTTGAACTATTCGAATTACAACAGCTATATAACTACTAGTTACTACTATCTATAATATACTCTTATATTGTTGCATCTGAATTGCCCTCAAAACTCAAATTTTGATCGAATTTCGTGCGTGATATTTTGTGGGAGCAGCCCAATTTAATATCTTATTTTTATGCTATACATTACAATTATTGTCAAATTCCCCTACTCAATTTTCAGACTTAAAACTGTCAACTAAAAAAGTTTGACTGATGTGAAAAATCTTACACATCATGCTTTTTGTATATACTATATACTATGACCCATTTAACGCGAGGCACTCATTATTTCAAAAACAATCAACGTTTTTGAATATATTTTTTTTACATAATTTTAAATCGTTAGTTTCAAGTGTTTAAAGTTTATATTATAAGTGGAGTAGTGGACCAAAATTTTTCAGAATATCCAAGTACCACTCTACTCTACATATCTGAATTTTGAATACTTAAATAACTCATAAACTAGGTACTCGTTTAAAATTTGATTTTTATAGAACGAAACAAGCACTCGAAAAATGATTAAGCTTTGGAATTAAAAAATACTATGTCATTAAAATAATAAAAAATATATTTTATTGAATAATGTTGTTTTTCAATAAATTATGTTACGTATTTAAAAATCATATTTTCAGAAAATTTAATAGTTTTTGTAATAATGTGTGTTACTTTAAATGGGTTTCCGATATTTATGTATATAATAATAATTTATAATAATATTATATATATTATATAAAAATATTAATGTTAATTTTTTAATAAACCCAATCCATGTTATTTAGTTATATTCATAGCTATCAGTCATGCCTTGTATGCAATTGTCTTTTCATGCGTCTGTATTGCACCTATTAATTTATTCGATTATATAATAGGTATATGAAAATTTGTTTGTGCTAAAAAACTGTACAGCAATATTTACTCACATGATAAAATATGAACCCATGGTAATTTTATTTTAGTTATCAATTATGTTGTGCTGGTTATTCCATGTACCCGATATCTACATTCTACACGAATTACTTTCTATCAGCATTCAAGATTAGTATAGGTATCTTATTTTATTTATTCGCCCATGTCCCATACAAAAAAAAAAAAAAAAAATGGAATTTTATTCTTTGTCGAATGAAATGTATTCATCGATGGGTCTTACGGTTCCTTATTCACATATATAGGCCAGCGCAGAGTGTCCCCGCGAACAAAACAAACACGTATGAACGAGTAGCCGATCGATGTGATATATCATCATGGTACACGTCGTACAGTACTACGGTGAACATATTCCCATGCATCACGGGGTTATCGGTACGAAAATAATTTTTAAGATGACGTCGGGCCCGCGCGCGTTGTCTCCATCTTATACCAACGCATACCAAAATGTACGTTCAGCGGTTCCAATTTTGTGTTGTCAGCCTGAAAACTTTAAAATCTTCAATTCACCATTTATTGTCAAACTTATAGTTTTTATGATATGCGTGTCCTCCCCTCGCATGAATTTTTTTCCTCATGTTTTATCGAGCTAGTCACGAGTGCGTAAAATATTACAATTTTAAAATGCTCATAATTAGGTTTTAAAATTACAACTTTCTGAAAAATCAACATAGAAAAATAGACAATGCCCTTAACCTTTGTATCCAAAAAACTATAAGACAATTTACTATAATATCAGTAAAAAACACAAAATTGGAAATGCTGAAAGCAACGTATTTTCTATGTTCTCCATTTTGTAAGACGGAGACTACTCAATACGGGTGTGAGTGTGTGACGTTCTCTTAAGCGTAATCACAATACGGCTTAGAATTTCGGCGGCGTGGGTATTCGTGAGCGTTAAGCTCGCATTTCTGCAGCCGAAACGAAATTCCGGAAAACACGGAAATATCGGTCTACATATTATTAATATACTTAACCTAACCAGAATTAGAAAGAAAAGTGCAATATATTGATAATATAACATATTATTTTCTGGTCTGCAGAAAATTCGTGCGAATCACGATTTCTTAGTTCTTTTTGCGATTATATATATTTTATATTTTTAAAGGGTAGGTACATAAATGTAAAATCATGGCCCAAATTATAATATAAAACTTGATTACGTGTTGCACCGCGCGTTACAATATACTTTCTTCTCTCCCCGTCGACTCACTGAAAAAATGCGTATCCGGCCACCCGGCTTCCGTCTCTCACCCCCTTCGTCTCCTCCACCAATCAAAGTCCCACCATCCACCCCTTTCGTCCGCGGTCTTAACGACTCACCACCGTCTATTTCTCACCCATATATACGCCAGCGGCGATAACGCGTAGGTACGTCTAATCGTTATTTACGAGGCCGCGGCGGCACCGAAAATAAGACCATTTGTTTCAATTATCTTCGAACGCCTGTTTAGCATTTTTGCACACTCGACTCTTGCGCGCGCGTAGCTCTCGTCACCGTCCACCGCTTCGGCAAAATGAATATTTTATTTTATATTTTAATAACGGTGACGGCCCGTGTGGTGAAGTATTATTATATCAGCGTATTATTATTCTGATATTTTGTAGTAGCAGCCGCGCGTGTTCGAGTCGTTGTGAGATTTTATTGGTTTTTTTTTTCTATTCATTTCGATTTAAAATAAAAAGTATAAATTGTAAAAACTAAGTGCACCGGGTGAAATTGAATTTGTTGTTTTACATTCAGCCCACTATTGTAGTTGAATCTATTTTACATTACAACAGCCGCGGACAGTGGTATTTCAACATTCGGAGATCAATATGTCAGAGGGAAAAGTAAACCATCGTAAAATAAAGAAATTACGATGAAACCATACGGGAAAACGGCGAAGATAAAATATCTAAGTACGTCAGTGCGCGTGCTAAATCCAGAATCAAATAAATCATTTTAGACAAGTTCCGCACGTTGTATCAATACAGGCCGATAAAATATGATTGTACAGAACGGCAATAAAATAAGTTTGGTATATAAGGTTGCTAATAAATTTGAATATATTTTTTTTATCGTCTGTAGAATATAGAAAATAATATTAAAAAATCAATAAGCACAGGACATGGAAAAGCAAATTATAAATTAAAAGGCGTTATTGTTGTCTTTTGCAGTTGTCCGAAAAATTGATCACGACATTAAGTGGTTTGTTTTGGATTGAAGTTTAAATAACACAATGGTGTCAAATTCATGAGTTGACTTTCGAGAGTTGTAGGGTTGCACAAGAGGATCACACCACGAACAGTAACCCATTAGAGGTGTATTTTTATCAGCGTATGCATATAGTCATCTTAACATCCTTGATACGTACGATATCTACGATTACGGTTTAAATATTATACTCACACACTAATTATAATGTTTATACTTTTACCTATGCCAACCGACCAAGACCACACAATCACAATTAAAAATGCAACAATATTACATACTATTTGAGTATATAATATGACGCTCTGTATTCACTATGATGTGTATAGTAGGCGATCGTGACTGTACACAGATCTATTGAATTTTCACTGATCGGAGGGTATAAAACCTGATGAAAAGCCGTCAATCGATTATTCCGGAATACGGTGGTTTTCATATTTTTGTTATTATTATTATTGGTGCAATTGACTGCAGGTGATAAATGTTATGTTTTGGGGCTATTTAACTGTTAGAACTGTTAGTCGACCGGAGACTACGTAAAACAACAAAACAACCGCCATCAACTGTTTACAATCGAATACTACATACTAGGTGATTCTTTCAAAGGTATAAACACTCACTTTTAAAAATGTCTAACATTAAATTTTAAATTTGTCAAGAAAATTAGTGTACCAAATTTGCAAAACGATCACTTTGTGTATTCACTATATGCGTATAAGACTTGTTCGATAAACCGTCTTCTTACACATTGTAAGAGCAATTCAATTTCCCATGATGTTCATATGTCTGTTCGTTCCATTTCACTCACTAATAATGCGCTATGCGTTGTGTGGTTTTGTTAAGTTCTAGTGTTTTTGCATGTCGCACAGAAGCCGCGTTTAATAGCATATAGTACCTGTATGATCGCACATCCCGAAATGTGCGAGTGTTTAATTGCTCTGGAAAAATAGTCGTATATTATATAAAATCATATTATTATTTTAATGATACCAGAAATTGCCTTTAACACTAACATTTGACGATAATTTGATACGCTTTGGCTAACGTAACCGAAGCTGTGACCTGCATACTAGTATTACAGCGGTAGAATATTTTTCTCTCGGTTATAAAATTAATTGAAAATATCGACAAAGTAATAATTCATTTTTGTAAAAATATTAAATGATGGATCTAAGTCCATAATATTATGTCTGCAGCCTTCATGCTACGATGGATCTTTTTATTTTTACACCACCGTGTAAATTAACGTTAATTTTTAAGTATTTAAAATTATCGTACAATTAATCATACTAGAATTCACTGTATTTTAAATTTATACGTGACCACCATTTTTGTGGCTACACTATATAAAAAATACGTCAAAATTATTGTTCAACTGATTTTTTGCAAAGATCAATGAAGGAAAATAATTCAATAAATTCGATATTCATAAATTTCCTAATTAATTAAATTTCTATACTATGATTAAATTATAATTTTTTTTTCATATCCATTTACTATGCTAAATTATATTTTTATGATCTCAAATATTTTTTAGATTTATATAGGTACAATGTTTCTATAGAACCTATAAGCTTGAAAATGAACAGTGAATTTATTTTTTACAATAAAACGTTTATTTTTAACGTCATGTTACAGCATTGAAAAAAAATGCCTGCGTGTCTTTCATACAAAAATATAATATATTATTATTTTATATGGTTTTTTTTGTGTATTTTTTTATGTTCACCTATATAAAATTATGATATATTAGGTACATTAATTTGATAAATTTTTTTAAACGGTAAAATACTCGTAAAATGAAACAAGCACGGTGTATTAACCGTTTTCCTGGGAACATTTATTATTATGCACATCTATTAGTTGCTTAAGTGCGATAACAACCTTTATGACTATTTCATGAAAAACATGGAAAACGGTGTAGGTATTTTAATGAATTATTTCAAACATGTTAATGCTACCCTGATAATATCCACTGAATGTAAACTTCAAAACGAAAACATTCGTTTTATATTTAAATTTATAAATACTTTTCGGAAGAATACATGAATGTCTTTGATCATGTTTTTGTGGCTCATATTTGTGCTCATTTCATTCCAATCCATTTTAGTGTAATGGCAAACGGCTAATTCATATATTATGATATTCCTAGTAGAGATTATTGCTTTTATTTTTACTATGCTACCTATACATTCTACACACAATAATTGTAGTTATAGTATTGTATGGCATATTGAAATTGCGTTATCTAAATTATTATTAACATTAACAATTTTCCTAAATATTATAATTTTATAATTTGATAGAATAAAGGGATACAAAATTTACGATTTATGATAATTTCATTATAAAAAGCTCAGTTTTACGTTGAAATCGTCTGGAAATAAAACAAATTGAAAGTGATTGCTAAAAATCGATAACATTTTAATGAATAAGTCGTAATATAGGGTTTAGTGATTTTCCTCTATGTGATTGTTTAAACACATTCGCATATTATAATTAAATCCAACTACATATTTTTATTAAAATCTGATAAATTATGTTATTTTAAACAAAAATGTAATATTTGTTATTAAATATATAATGAATAATAATTGTATAACATAACATTATACCTACGTAATAAAAGAAGAATACAATTTTCAGCGATAATTTATTTTATATTATTTCATTTAACCTGATAAAATGTATAAAATATAAAACACCATTATCTTTTTAGTACATGAAAATATTTTCTTTAGATTTATTCTCTGTAAGACAAAATAATATGAAGAATATTTTGCAGAGGCAGCAAATGAGTTTAAAAAAAAAAAAAATATATCGGATTTGGTGTACTAACAATTTTTATGTAGAAGGGAATATTTTACAAGCTATATAAAACAGATTCAGATTTTAAATTTGACACAGATGCAGTTGTATTCAAAAGGTATGTTTTTAATTTCTTAGAAGTTTTTGAAATACAGACGAAATTAAATTCTGAAACTATAAATCCCGGTTTGGTCAAATTATATTTCAGTAATACTAAAAATAATAAATCTTAAGACTTTGATTGATCTTTTTTTGTGTGTGGGATAGAAATATTTTTGAAATATGTCAACAAATGGTTATTATAAAACGTTAAAAAATATGATATATTCATTTTTTTATTTTCATGTTATTATAAAAATATAATTATTATTATTGTTACATTTTAAAAATATCTACTAAATGCCTAAGTATAATTAAATATTTATCTAACTCTTGAAATACGTATTTCATTATATATTATTTATTTTGAGTAAGTAAAACAATAATAATGCTTATTGATAAACATAGGTAGGTACCTACCTACTTTAAACCGATGTTTTTAATGAAGCTGAGCCAGTAAATTATGCTCAATTCATACTAAATATTTGTAAGAATCCAAATTCTAAACTATTTTTTATTTAGTTATTCAATACCAGAAATAATAAATAATGTTAGTGAAGAAAAATACGAAATTAAGTATCTGAATTAAGTAAAATCGTCGGACTCTGTCTTTATAAATAGTTTGTTTCAATGTATTTTAGACTTTGCATTATATTTTTTCAAGTCTATGACATAACAATAGTATGAGGCGCATTTCATTAACCAAAGAAAAAACAAAACAAAAGTTTATATATATTGTATGACAAATATTATTATAATTATGAACTTAAAGTAATTTTTTTACTATGATAACCAAAAACTTATACCTTTAAAACTGAAAATCAGAGTATCATTAAACAAAACTACGATAACAGAACATTTAGCCCTTATTAGTGTATATCTTAAAATTATAGAATTAACAATTTAATAGAATATCGTAAAATTAACTTTTGTATATTAAACACACATCTTTACATTTAATATTTTAGAATAACAACAAAATAACTAACATTTTTAAAGAAAATATCGATAATATGTACATTTCTTTTAATATATACCTAATTTTTCCGAATTTGAACATATACATCTAAATATGTATAAGTATAATAATTATTATAAATACTAATATAATATAAATATCAATTTTTAAATTTAAAAAAAAACTATGCATAATATTTCTTAGTTCATGTAAGAAAAATTCATATGAACATATATATTACTTTTTTGAGGGTAAACATCAAAATTTCATGATTTTTTTGAATTTTATAGTTTTAATTATAACTTAAAAAAAAATTTAATATTCAAAAAAATAAATATTATAATCATAAAAATGCTTACATAAATATTTAGTAAAATTTTTTTTTAATTAAAAAAATAATGTATTTTTCTTTCTGTCGCGTTAATCAACTAGTTTTGACCCTGTTTTTACTTTAGTTTTTCTCAATTATTAAGAAAAATACTAGACATTTACCAACGTTGCAGTCCCAAAACTTCTACCAGAAATCACCCTCAATGTTAACGATTGGTGCAATTTCTCTTTTCCAAAAAGTGTCAACCAACAAAAAAAAATATTCAATTGGAAAACGAATACATTCTTAGTTTCACTCAGAACCTTTATAATATATTTTATTCTACACATTTTAAAAACGTTCTATTTGCTGAATACCGTACTATAAAACTCAACTATTTTTATTTATATTCTGCAACGTGTTCATATGCCAATAAAATAATATTAAAATATAATATAGGTAATATTAACAGAAATACGAATAACCGGCTAATAATTATATTATACAAAACTGTTAAGAAGTATCATCAATTTAAATACCTAGTGATTATAATATATCATTATTATATGAATAAGGCTTTGGGTGTACACATCTTTTAATAAAATCCGCTCAAATCGAATATAAATATCGCTTCTTACTACGGCTTAAAAAGGGATCAGTGCCAAACCGATTATATAATCTCAATACTGAATTTTTGTGATTAAATCGATAACGAGACGTGAACATTAAAAAAAAAAAAAATACAGAAGGCTACAGTAGAGACACCCAGTTGATCCTTTGGTTTGCTTCAATTGTTTCTGAACATTATATTATTGTTTCATTATTTTTAATTTGAAACAAATTATAAGCTATAGGATTAAAAAAATCTCATTTTCTAATTTTGTTTAATCGAAATACAATAATATTAAAATTTTTTCAAAGGATAACCAAGAAACAGTGCTAAAAATAATTGTTCATTAAATGACTTAAAAATATTATATTATTGAATTTTATCCACAGATACAGGCATACATTTTATATACTATTTTAAACAGAACACGTCATACTATAATAATATTGTTCGTGGCTCATAAAGCAAATTTATTAACTTTTCGATTGTAAGTTAATTTGGTTTATAATATTTATACTTAACGTTTAAATGTTTATTCTTTGGGAAATATCCTTTACAAGACATAATATTATGGCACAGATTTGTAAAACAATTATTATTATAAGCCCCTCAATTTGTTATCCGTTTAAAAAATGTCAAGTTTGGAATTCTGTTGGCACGATGTTATGTCGAAACCGATGCATAGATAAGACGTTGATATATTGAATACTACTAACAGAGAAGTGTTTATACGTTCTTATCAGTATAACGTAACACACTTTTATCAAAGAGGTCGTTTTAAAACAGTTCCACAAGCATACAGAGTAAGATTAATTACAACAAATATCTCATGGTTTGCTTACGGTGGATATTTACTTGAAGTACAAGTGCACACTAACGAAGATAAATATTGTTGATATTAAGTAAATTGATAACATGGCTTCGGTGTCACACGATGTTAACTAGTCTTCATTTTATAATTTTAATTTACATCAAAAATGTTATATCATTTTTCCTTATAGTTACAACACTGTCAAACTACAAGGTTTTTTAAAAACTATTTTTGCAATGTTTTTATTTTTATTTACATCAAACATTTTTATGTTTCTAATTTCAACACCTGTATTTGATTATTCTTTTATTTTATTTTAACACAAAGAATATTGTTAAAATTGTAATATTTTATTTATAATAATTTAGTTTAAAAATGTATACATCGCATTTTAATTTGAGCAAGCATCCAGCTTGAACCTAGCCTAACCTGGACCGCAGCTAAAACTGTTTTGCTATTGATAACTGTTAGGAAAGCTAGTCCTTCCTATACTATAAAACGCAAAACGTCTCTCTGAAAATCTGTGGAATAAACCTAATAGGAGTTCATGGAACAAGTCGTCGACAGAAAATTAAACACTGCTCCTTTTCGACAGGCCGCACGGTCCGTCGATCCGTCGGTCTGTAGATTGCTTAGCGCATCTGATCGCGTACTTTCGTCGCTGCAACGGCCGGTTGGTTTCCAAGATTTTGAAAATGTTTGTGTTTTTACCCTATTTCGACGCTTTTAGACCCTTTTCACTTTCCTTTAAAATTTGATTCCCGTAGCTCGCGATCTCTTGAAGCCGGCGGTGCATGGTTTATATTCGTGTGCCGTTCGTAGCGGTCGTAATTTTGATCGCAAATGTGCCACCGGCCGAACTTTTTTGTCAATTTTTATTTTTTTCATTTTATTCATCCATTTCGTCTTTTCGCACGCCGTTCGTACCCGAATCGAGTAGTTAACATAGCGTTTATATAGTATAGGATTGACGACAACAACTACAACGACATAGTCACCTTGAATGTCTATATTTATATATAAATCATATATAATATATATACTGATAACAGTTATCAATAGCTAAACAGTTTTAGCTGGATGCTAGCTTAAATTAAAATGTAATTTTAATTTCAACTACACCGTCGTCAACGTCATAATGACCTTGGCAACCCGAACACAGCGGCTGGTGCCATTGTATAAAATGTATAATCTAGTCATATATTTTTGTTTAGACATTTATAAATATTAAAATATTTTCATGACAAAATATGTTTACACATAGACATAATTTAAATATTACTATTTTTAAATTAAACTTAATGTATTGATTTTCATTTCACCATTTGTGCACCTACTGTGAATACTTAATTATAGATGTAAAGCAATTTACAGAGGGCAGCAAGATTGTAATTGCAATCGTATTTCCAATTAAATTGTAAAGTTTTGAGTATTACGAACGATAGATAGGTAGTTGAATACTCTCGGAGTTAATATTAATGTATTAATATTGTATTTGACTTAAAATGAAACTATAAATGTTTATAAGTTTTGATTTTCAGTTCAGAATTATTATTTTATTTATTCACGTAAAAAAAGAAAAAACTACTTATTCAAAAGTTATAATAATATGTTATAAGTTTTTTGTTAAAATTCCACAGGAGAAAAAACATCGTAATGGATTACAAATAATGTATTTGAATTCGATAAAGTTTGTGTAGATTTCCTATAAGTTATGATACTTAGTAAATATGAAATTTTTTAAGACCCTAGAATAGTTGCGAGTACGTGATGAGAATAAAATTATATAATTTTGAGACATTTCAAAATTGCTTTGTTTGGTAATTTAATATTTAATATAAACGTCAGTATTACTAACAGAGTTTCAAAATTTTCATCAATACAAATAAACCTACTTGTTTGTAAGCTATGGGTATTATAACGTTTAGTTGGTGAATATATTAACAATGTATCAAAACATGTCATTTACATAGAATATATTATTACAGAACACCGTTTTTTGGTTCAACTGTGTTAAGTCTAAAATAAAATATTTCAGTATGTGCTCGATGCCAAATTCACTTGCAGAATTCAACAATTGTAGATTTATATTATTCATAGCATAAATATATTAAGTAAAAACGTTTTACTCGCCCAGTTTCAATAAATATATATCTTCTGTACCCACGGGTTCGACTATAACAAATTATATTATCTATGTGCATTATATTTTTGTTGGTGTTTTTGGTGTTTTTACCGCCTGTCGGGTACAATAAGTTACATTTTCTGTAGATAATCGCCAAGTTACGATACGTCTCATTAGACACTCTGTTCGATAAGCTCGCCTGGGTCAGTATTTGAACGGAAAATGTAAAACTGTTATCTCATCGCCTCCGATTTGAAACGATTTATCATTAAACGGACTGCTACGGGCAGCAGCTACTTGCAAGAATGTTAATTAATAATGACAGATTGTTATATTCCCGTTTTATACACGATATTTTCTTCGTTCTCCTTTGTTCTCGATCCTCTGCTAGTTAATAATTTATGTCTGTGAATTGTTAAAGGCACCGAAATTAGTAGGTACATCTGATCAAGACACTTTCATTTTTGTTTTAAATTTGTCAAATAGGTCAGATTAACATGACGTGCACTAATTATTTTAAACTAAAAAATACTAACGTAATTTGAACAACTTTATACAAATTATTTCAATACAATTTATTAGTATATTTATATGTAATGCAAAGAAAGTTTTCTTAAAATACATATAACATTATGTGAAACACGCAATTTTTCCTTCTGATTTAATTTAAATTGAATGTTTCTTAACTGTTAGATAAATTAGCAACAATTCAAGAAAATCATAGAGTGTATCGTGAACAATTCAATGAAATATTGTTTTCTTGCAGTATTGTAAATATTTCAAAAGATTTTGAAATCTAAAACATGTTTAGTATTATAGCCTCAAGTACCTAATAAATAAATTAAAATTAACTGAATTATTTGTACGAATATACACATCTTACCTCATAATATGGTGAGAATAATTCCATTTTGTAAAAGATAATATTTGTACATCAATATATTATGATGGTTAATTAGTTTATGAAAATTGTATTTGTCTTAGAATCATACGTTTTTTGAGCGTAGTTTTAATATTTTAGAGTGTGTAAACCAAACCAACAAATATTTTAATTCAATTTTGTAATTTCGATTAATTATTATTAATATTTCATTATTTATTGCAAATGTTCAGTTTATAATATTATGACAGTCGGATATTATTTACATAATTATTCATGGTAGATGATTTGTAATACGTATCGTATGAATATTGTACTTTAAAAGTCATGGGTTTAAGAATGAAATAATTAATGTGGTACACACAAATATAAATAACACACTGTTATAATAATCAAAAACCCCATTATACTGGTAAGATCGTAATAAACCAATAATTAGTAAGAAACCTTAGAGATGATGCAATTGTAAAAATATAACGAGACTTAAAAATTGTCATTTGCCTCAGGTTAGGGTGTAAGAAAAAAACAAAAAAGATACTGCGTCTAAGAGTTTTATTCGTTACCGTGGTAAACCGCTCTAGGGCATAAAATCGTAAACACGTTGTATATAAAGTAGTAGTTTTTTTTTCGTTCGATTTCAGAACTCAAATAATGTGAAACTATAAGCTACTGCACAATACGCCCGAAGGTTATCGTTCAATATCAAAGATTTTGCACGTGTCCTTTTCCATTCACATTTTTCATGTGTACTTATCAGTTCACGTTCGGAACACGTTTCAATGCAGTTTCTTAAATTGTGGTCGTCAAGTTTGACCCACGTGATCTGGAAGTATGATTTACAAAATTATTTGTTTTGAACAATTTGTGGCAAGTGAAAATGAATGAATGAATTAATGAACTGCCCAATTATTAATTAAAATTAGTAGAATGATGTAAAAAAGTTTGATTGAATATCAAATTCATCTGGTTCACAAACAATATTATAAAAACGCAAGGTTTAAATTAAATTTTTCTTATAATTAATAAGAGAACGTATTTTCTTCCTATATAGTTTACACAGGCAATCACATAATAAGTTTTCGAAAATTTGTTTGGTAACATTCATTGTTTTTGGGCCCTTTATTTACGATTTATTTTCATACAAATATTTAAATCCACATGTACAATAGTAACTTCTGGTTCCTGAATAATTTAAATGAATCGTATAGTTATTCCTCACATATATTTAAACGGCAGTATTACGTTTAGAATGTAATAATAATTAATTTATATAGTTACACGGCACGATATATAGGCAATCTCGGTACATACACGTAAACAATATGTCTTTATAAATTGTAATTAAATATCATTCAAACTATTTTTATATTTTTATATTATTAAAACGTAATAGTTTAATCGCCTCGCTAAAAAATTAAATATCAAGTGATAATTATCTCTTAACTTAAATATGATGAATTTTCAACAATAACTAATGCATTACTTTTTTTTCAACAACATGATTTATTGTGTTGTAGTGTAATTAAATGACTAGTCAATTAAATTAATTTGTTATATTAATATTATCATTTTAATATGAAATATAAATTTATATTTTTAATTGAACTAAATGTTATATAACTTAATTATAACTAAATTACGTCATACTTCGTCATAAAATAAACTAAAAGATTCTAATTTAGTAGGTAATTTAAATTAATATAGGTACATCTTTATTATAAGCTTACGGTAACTCAAATATAATAAGAAAAAGATTTTCTCACTAATAATACAATTATATTTTTATTTTTTATGGTTACTTATCAAATATACCTATGTGGCTATGTAACAACAATTATTACAACCCAATTATTTTATAAGAAATCCTATTCTTTAAATGTATTTAATTATTATAAAAATGGTACCTATACATTATACTTACTCTATCATACTGATAAAGTTTTATAATTTTAATTAAAATTGTCTATGTACAATTTTTGTTTTATTTTTTGTACATTATCTAAGTTATGTTTTTATTTATTTGATATATTTTTGAATACCATCGATAATTAATATAATATATTATAATAAGTATATATATATATATTTTTAACTAATCGATTTTTTACAAACTTGATTAATTGATTATTGTATTAAATTTAAAATGTATTATCAAGTGTATTCATCTTCTAAGTTAATTTAAATTTGGTATACATATTCAATGATGGTAATTTATTACTGTATTCCCGTATTAAACTTGTATCTATAAAAAAGTAATAAAATATTTTACATGGACAACTAACTAGTTTAAATTACCATCAACGATTGATTAAATAGATGAGTTTTCAGCCTGATAACTGCAATTTTTTTTATAAAAAAGTCGTGACTTGGGTCCAATTGGATATAGTATATACTTTTTATATTGCTATTTTTAAAGTTCATCCATTATGCTGATTGATTGATCTCGATAAAAACTTGAAGTAACTTTACTATTGAATCCTAGTTGTTTGAAAAGTAAATGAAAAAGCAAAATCTCAACAGTCTTAATCATCAATGACTTTTCTATTAATGTTATCTCTAAAATAGATGTAATTTTACTTAGTTTCCATTATTTTTAAACATTGATATTTTTACATAAACTTATAAACATATAAGTTAATTAATATTATTCAATAATATCTCTTTTTTGTTATATTTAGCCGAAATAATTATTAATCTTGTTATTGATTACAAAATATTCAAAAAATGTTTACTAGTAATTTAGATTTTATAATGAGTTTTTGTAAGCATTTAATAACAATAAATTTGTTTCACTAAAAGTACCGTTACTAGATAACGAATTGTTTACCCTATATATTTTAATTCAAACAACAAAATAAATATTTAAAATGTATAAACCCATATTAATTATTAATAACATTTTACAAAACAATTTTTTTTTTGTGAGTGATCTTCAATTAGTTACTCATGCTATTGTTAATAATGTAATGTTAATTGATTAATTGACGAGACCATGTATTTGGAAGTTAAATTTCAATGCTATTTCATATAAGGTATAGAAAAATATAATATATCATAGAAGTATATTGAAAACAATTTTTTTTTATAATTATTAAATATATTTACAATACATAATGCCATTTATGAATAAAAGAAGAAAAATAAATAAATAGTTGCTAATCGGTAAAATAATTCACTTATTGCAATAGAATTTGATTTTTATGCCATTAAATGGGCTTTTGTAATTTATTGTAGAGGTGTTATTTTTTTTTTATTGTATAGTCGATTTAATTTCTGATTTAAGTGATCTGATACGCTATTAAAAAAAAAAAACAACATTATTTACTATTTACATAAACAATGTGTAGTATATCATATTCCTGCAAGCCAGGTTTAAGTTTTTATTTTTCGTTCTTAATTAATTATGGATTCATATAACATTTATGAATTTAAATAAGTGGATAACATTAAAAAAAAACAGAATAAACTCATACTGCAACTTGAATTGTTGTAAAATTAGTTGCACTGGTAGGATTTTATATTATTGGTAATATCAAAACTTATAGTTTTCAGTTTTTAGCTTAAATATCTTCACAATCTATAAAATTATGTAACATTGACCAAAAAAATTTAAAAAATGCAACAGACTATCCTGAAGATGAAATAATTTTATCTTCCCATAAATACCCAATAATTGTCACTGATAACCTACAAGCACATTTGAATAGTCTGGGTGATTGGTACATGGAATAGTACTTAAAAGCTAACCATAACATATCTATACACATAATCTTTAAAAAGAAATGGAAATTGTTCCAATGCAACCTTTAAAGTATATGCATTTAATCCTCTATGCATTGAATAAAAAATGTCTTACCTGTTCCCTACATATTGTAAACGAAAAATAATTACATTAAATAACATAAAACTTAATCCACTGTAATCTATTATCAAAATAATCTACTCTCCACGCAAAGAAACTAAATATTTACGATCTCCTTCTCTAGCCAATATGGATATTTGGCATTCAAACACGAATTTCTATCAACAAATCACATTTAGATCTCTATATTATACAATTGGTAGAAACACAGCTATCCGTGTTTATCATGGTTAGCGATAATCCTTACTCCTAAGCTAAAATTTCGCTGAACTAATTATTAAGTTATACTGTAGTAGTAAGAGACAAAAGTGTCACTATTGAGTGAATCCTTTCTTCGGGACTATTAATTAACTGGGAACAAAAGAAGTGGAGTGTAAAAAAATGTATAAATCACGCCATGTTACAATGATAAAAAAAAAAATAAAAATATCGCTTCGAGATATTCAGACACCAGCCGCCTGGTAATGTCCAGCCTGGTTCAAATCTGATAAACTCATGGCACAATAATAACGTAGTTGGGCAGTTGTAGTCTCCAGTATCTAGCCTAACCTCCTATATTATGTTTGTCATTCGTATATGATTTTAACTTAGATCTCTTACATTATAGTATCATATTATACTGTTATGATTGTAACCCTCTTATGACGTTGCTATGTTTTATCCGTCCGTCTAATAAACGCACTGCACGTACAGTGATTGTGTCTTTACCATCGTTTATCACGAAAATGAATCTCAATTTTTCTTCTCCTTTAACATGTTGACGATATTTTCATGTTTTTACACATATCGAGAATATCGAACAATTCCGTTTCACAAAAACGTATAAAATCGTATTTTTGAAATTTATCTTTAACGGTAAGTCGTAGCACTTGCTTCTGGTTTAAGTCGTTTGCGCTGTCGTTTAACCGAAATTAAATCGAAACGGACGACCATTAATTTCTTTAATACAAACAATAGGTAATATTAGTCACCCACCATGCGAGCGATCTTTTTCTACCAACAAGAGGTCATAAAAGTAATATATGTTTTATTTTTGTCCAACGTACCTGTATAGTACATCTATGTGCAAACACTGCAGAGTGCACGTTTATGCTAGAAGATTTAAACCGTATAATATTATGATGTTACTTCGTATTTATACGCTTACCTACTGCTTAGTGATTTAAAGACAGCAACAAAATAATTTTAATAGTTAATCGAAAGTTGAACACAATGCGAAGTGAATATGTGGCTATGGGCTTATATGATGTCTTACGAACATTTAAAAACATTATATTATAATATTACTTTGCTTTCTGTGTACCGTATTTTTATGTTATTATTCGATACGCGTGAGTCGAGTATTACGATCACCACAGAAAGTACCACTTTAGGTATAGATTTGACCGTATTAGTACGCGTCAATCACTTGTGTTTCGCTTTCAGATTGATAGACGACATTCACCACGATTGGAATTTATCGACAAACGAACGCCCATTAAAACGGGCCGAAGAGTTTGCGTTTGTGATTTTAACCGATTGCACTCAACGTCACGGACGACGTGTGACAGGTTAACGCGATTATCTTGTATGTTTATGGAGCAACTCAGATACGGTGCAAATGCAGGGACCGACGAGCTGCAAAAGGCGAGAAATAGAAATGACATACGAAACGGGGAAACGGCAAACGAAAACAATACGATAATATTATTATATTTTATAGTACATGTATAGGATCTCCTACGTTTCAGTTGGGTGCGACGACGACGGGAAAATTTCGGTAGCATAATATAATATACATATTACATATATATTATTATGTATAGTGTACAGGTACCTAATACTGACCAGTGTAGAGGATGACGAGGTGAACTGTTCAAAATGATATATTTGACAGGACCCCATCCCTCCTATCGAAGGTGGATGGGAACGACCTTGTGACAGCGACGAATATGGGATAGAGGTGGATTACCTGTGTCGCGCGCGCGAGTGTGTGTGTGTGTGTGTGTGTGTGTGTGTGTGTGTGTGTGTGTGTGTGTGTGTGTGTGTGAAATTGAAACGTGCGAATTCCATCGGTGCCTTCAGACTTTTAAGCAAACGTACTTTTTTAATGGGTTTTGTTTGATCAACACGAAACTTATACGACTCAACCACCCGCCGACCTTCCGCCAACCACAACAACGTTTGACCACGAAATATTCGATACAAAAAATGCGTTTATAGATGTATGTGTGTGGTGTGTGTTTTGTGACGAATATATAATTCAGTGTATTTATCGAGGTGAGAACGACACTAGTAGTTAAACCGGAAAAGTAGAAGTTGAAAATCGCTTATCAGTCTTTTATGATCATTGGAGAAAATGCAATAAAAACAACATATAATAATTTAAATAATTTAAATAAATACAACAATGATTATACACATAAGCCAATTTTAAGTTCAATTTCTTGTTGCTAATAGCTAGAAATATTCAATTTCAGTAAATTATTTTTGATGCCATGTGTGTAAGGCTTCAATGATGGTAATAATTATGTTTCCCTATAAAAATAAGTATGTATAAGGCCTAAAAGAACAAATCATAAAATATTATTTTCATAATGATATAATATGTCATGGGTTGTTAATATTTACTGTTAAAATTCTTCATCATTTGGGTTAAGCCCATAACATTTATTTTGTACTTATCTCAAACCATCTAGTGGTTACTAAAGATGTCTACAAAAATTAACTTATCAGAAGTTAATATATACATTTTTGGATTTTATTTAAACTTAACTAAGTAAAAAAAATTTACTTGACTATCATTAACTTTAGATCTTTTTTTCTTTCTTTCCTATTAAATAAACCAAACTGAGTAAAAAAAAACATCATTACCTAACTTGCCCAGTTTTGAATTACTTTCTCTAAAAATAAAGATAAAGTATGTATATTGTATATATATACCTATTTACGCAATTTAACTGAAATAAAGCAATACATTCTAATTGAAAATGTGATTACAACGACAATTAATAATCGTATTAGATTTGAGCAGATTAAATTATAGAAGTTATAATATACACACAATTTTGAAATGTACAAATTAATTGTAACAAATTTGCAATTAACTGCAAATAATAAATTTCAAATTTCAAAAACATTAAAAAATAATTTTTGTATTTCAACGTTATACAGGCAAGAGTATATTATGATTATGTTGGTGACTATTATAAAGGAGCCAGTTATTTTGACGTATAAAAGTGGTTGATATACCCATCAAAAATTTAAAACAAAACCAAAAATCTAATATTCTAAGTGTAATGAAAGTGAACTAATATACAGAATATATATTGAATTTATTTTATATTAATAGTAATATTATAACGTAATTTGATGAATCATGTATGAATTGTCCAAGCCTTTGTAATGCATAAAATATAAACATGCATAAATATTTGATAAACTATGATCTAAAAATTACAAAGATTTTGCTACCTAGTATAGAAATATTATAAACTGACTTTAACTAAATATTTTTAAAAACTAATATTTTAAAAGTTACTTCTAATGTTTAACTGAAAGGTTCCTACGTAAGAATAGAATGTCAAATATTTACTCAAAGAAGTTACTATATTTAAGTCATATTTTTTGAAAAAGAAATTTAGATTTTCGTTATTAAAACAATGGGAAACTCATTTTTATCCTTACTTTTACGAGTGCGTATATTTTAATATTAAATAAAAATTATTGATGATAATTTACGTTTCTTTAATTAAGTTAAAAATAATTTCATTTCCAAGAGGTTGTTTTATTTCATAATATATTTTATTATATACTTAATATCTACCAATATGTTCATAGTTATTCTAAGAACCATGTTGCCGACCACGTTGCGTTATCTTATAAATTGATAAGCATCAATAAGTGTATACAGGCTTATTGTATATTCTACTTGTTTATTAAATATATTTAAACAATCATCTATGAATAGTATGCAGCTTATTGAATCATGGCATTTTATATTTTGTGTGATATCGCATAAATTGTATCTTTTTCAATAATTTAAAAAAATATCGTAAATATGTGTTGAGTTAAAGGGAAATTATATAAATATTATGTTATAGTATCTATTTTTAAATATCTCACTGAGACTTGGTTCAAAGGATATAAAATATTTCTAATTTCATTGATTTTATTGAACACTTAAATTCTTTTTATAGGATAAATGCATTTTTCTAAAATGTTCCAAAACCATGAGGTTTAATGAGAAATATTTCAAACCAATCAGTGGGTCAGAGAAAAATATGTCATAGGCCATATGGTTCTCAATGTTGATGAATATATATATTATATAATATAAACTAAGTATAGCTTTAAAATCGTATGTTAAAGACTCCTGCATTATACAGCATATAGGTAATATGCAATTATGCATACCTATTATATACTAATAGTTAAAAAACGGTTTCCTTTTATTTTATATTCTAGTTCGCGTAGCCTAAGTTAACTGTAATATTTATTTAAGCACGGAGTTAGAAATAAAGCTGCATAAAGTTCAATGTTTTGCTATTTTAGAGTTTCCGGTTGCCAGTCAATAAAATGTTCGTTATTTTGTTTTTTCACTTTTAATGAAGTTCAGTGACACCAAAAGTTTTATAATATATTTTATATTTCTTCTTGGTATATTAAAATGTTGACACAGATTATGACACTTTAAAGAGGAAACTTTTGTAATTTTAAATATTTTTCCGAAAATTACAAAAACTATGGACAAATCAGTTGACTAGGCTTCTGTTGAAATTGTCTTATGCTTAACATTATATAATCAAAGTTTTAAAATTTTTTCAAATTCAGAGTGCTATAATTAACATTGCATTATGTTTTATTTTAATTCTGTAAAATTATAGTTGTTATGATACGTGAGTATTAAGACTTATGGTTATAATTATACGTCAATTTATAAATATTGAAATATTGAAATATTTATTTATTAAAATGCCTTAAAATCTTTATTTATTTATTATTTTTATTAAATCTAGTTATTTAAAATAAGTAATTTAAGCCCTACAGATAGTTATTTAAAATAAATTCAGAAATGGTTTATCAAACGAATGTCGAGATGTCGAAATGCAATGATTTATGAATTTTAAATATGATATATGAAGCTAACCATGTGCTTTTATATCCATTTATTCTCTGTAGCATAACCGTTTTCGCTGACCTATATTATAATGTATAGTTCAACTAATGAAAGTTATTAGTCATTATAATAACATTTATTGTTTTATTCAAGATTATCATAGTTAAATAAATATTGATATACGATTATTAAATTATTTTCTTTTAGTGAATAATCTTTTGATATCGATAAATATGCTTAAATATGATAATTTATAAGACCAGAAAAAGTTTATGAACTATGTATATCAAAGAATATTAAATAAATAAATAATGCAAATACTTTGATAGTTGTTACTTAAATAATTGATTTTAAAATGGAACTTTGTTTCATAATAGATATGTTAAAAAGTACATTTTTTCTTTATTTCTCATTACTTGGCTTTCTAAATATTCTAAATATTGTTGGAATTTAAAAAAAGTCTGTTATATTATGGTTGGTATCGTTAGAAGTCACTATCATTTTCGCTCAAAATTATTCTTCACTTAACTAAACCAAAAGTAATTATAATTGGCTTAATTTAAATTGCAAAAATATAACAATATTTTCCCATGAGATTACATTAACGGGACTTAAAAAATACGTAAGACACAAATTAAAACAATGCATGTGGTATTTGGTATTCTATATTAAATATTTAACAATTTGTTCATAATTTAGCTAACAAATATACGGTTATCTAAAGCAGAAAAATGAATGCGTTACGAGGCGCATTGTACTCAGTTATTTACTTTCACACAATTGAAAAAAATAAATTGTGTTTTTAAAAATAATGAGGTAGGTATATTAAAATTTGGATTTCATATACGGGATAACGAGTTCCAACAAACATAATAATCCAAATTAACATTTTACGTTTGATATAAATTAAAAACGGACTTTTATTTGATTATAATATTACTGAGGGTGAAAAAAAATGGATTTCCAGAAAATTGAATTGTTATAATTGTTAAATGAATTCTATTGCAGACGGTCACGGAGCGTGGCGTGTCGTGTTCCACGTGTGCGTGGCGGTGGGCGACGTTTGCAATAGACTGCGGAGTCATGACTAAAATATATTTTTTTATAAAAATATGAGGAAACCCGATAATAATAATACTGACGAGAGGATCTGAATAATCGCCTGAAACACGTGTGCAATACTGGAGCTGGTAGATTATATTTTATACCTACATAGACGTTCTCCTCGTGTATTTTATTTTGACGGAAGATCCAACTTTTATTTTTTAAACATTATTTAACTTTCATTTTAATACTATCAAAATATTATATCACCTTCTCAATTTCAAGTATACATTCAGGGTGTAAACTTGTTAAGCTTAGATTTTGAGAGGAGTGATACATTTCAGCTCTTGTTTTAAAACGATGCGTGTGTGTTTTTTTTTTTTGTTATTAAAAAATGAATAACCACAGAGACAAAATATTCCTGCAGATTTTTATAATTTAATTTTTGTAAACACGATATGGTTCTTAATTTTTACACTTTTATAAATTTCTTATAGTTTTTTACAGACAGATTTCGACTTAATAAGTATGATAGGATTTATAATACAATGTTCATCATAATTTGTTCTGACAGTCAAAATTATGAAAATGTACAAATTGTTTTAATTGAAAATAATGTACATCATTTTCAGTTTATATAGTTTGAAATGTAATACAACATTTCTGAATCCATCTATTGCATATCTATACTATCATATCAAATTCTATGCCGAGTATAATTCATTTCATTACTATTAAATATACACGGACATTTAATTATGTTTTACTTGAAAGACACATTGTCATACAAATACACAATACACGTAATTTTTTTTACTTTAGATCATTGTGAAATATATCCAGCATATATGCTTTGTTTATAACATAATAATGTATTCAATTTACTTTATTTGGGTAAAATTAAAGTACACGTACAAGATGTATTCAGTGAATGAATAAAGGTACTAAATTCCAGAAATGCGTGTGATACCACACTACAAACCGTATGAGAGATGTTTAGAATTGCACCTGAATGACATTTTTCTTTTTTTTTCCGTTCACGTTCTATTTTATTTATTCGTAGCCGTGAAGTATTATTGTTTAATATACATTAATTTTTTTTCCGCCTGTAAAAGAGTTTTGCAGCTCATACGTTTTTAATACGACGTAATAATCACTACTTTCTATACGTTTTATTCTCAACAACATTGACACTAAAAATTAAAATAATTTAAACAAGTTTGAACACTAAATATTGGTGAAATTAATCATATTATTAAGATGTTGGTTAAAAATACTTCCATAAACAATTGCCGAGAAGAAAAATGTTATGAAATTATTATGCCTGACACTATTGTTTCATATAAAATTGTTTATTTTTTTTATTATTGAAAAATATTGTTATCCACCCGTTGGTTGCGAAAAGCATTGCGCTTCTAATAATATAATGTTTATAAAAACATTATTTTTGGTATAGATTAATACAATATCTATACATTTAATAAAGTATTTTTATACTTCTTTCGCATAGAAGTTGTAATAACCATTCAAATATCTAATTTTAAGATACATTTTTACTGAGATAGGTAACCATGAAAAACCCATTAAGGTGGTTGTGACAACCAGCAAAATAAAATAAATATTGTAAATATTGCATATATCTATTTATACATAATAGTGTCAAAGGAGATTTGTCACGTATTGTTACCAATATATTTGAAATCCGATGAAATAATTTTCTTTCCTTTGCTGTTTAACTGACTTATTTTTCAATAATTTATTTCAATTTCTTTTTATTATTCCTATTAACAAATATATTTATATTTTTTTTATTGGACTACATCATACTGACAAAGTTAACATTCAGATCAACCTATTCACTCCAATATTCCACTTCTATTTAAAATATATATTCGTTGAAGTGTTCAAACATTTAGGGCATTTAAAATATATAAATAAAATAATTATGTCTCAGAATATAAAAAAATGTTTTTTTCATAGAACATAAGATCATAATAAAAGCAATGCAATTTTGATTTTGATGAAAAAATTTTATTTTAATTTTAATTTTTAGAGTTGCATAGAATAAAACTTTAACGGGAATAAAATAAGTATGTCCAATAAAAATGTGGAAAATAACAAATTGTATAATATGTATGTTTTATTGGAGTTTTGACTTTAATGTATTTTATTAGATTATTTCATTCTTTTAGAATTTTGAAACTCATAATTTAGATACGTACTTGGTAATAATGATGTGGATATTTTAAGTATAGGCGTGCACTGATCACTGTGGAAAGGAGGGGGGGCAAGTCAATGTTAAATTTGTTTGAAGGGCGTATTTGAGGTGGGAAGGAAAAGCCACTCTGCGGTACAGCCTGACTCGCAGCTCACAGGAGGGACCATGGCCTACATGCCCCCCCCACCATGCGTACACCAATGATTTTAAGTAAAAAGATGATAGACCAATAACTTGTCTCTGTAACATGTACGATACCTTTTAATATTGGCTATTATGAAATTATAATTAATACTCATATTTTAATATTTTTTAATACCTACTGCCTAGTTCGAGTTTATTTTTAATTAACTTAATCAGAATCGTTATAAAATATTTTTTTGTCAATAGATGTTAATATAGTACCTATATGATATTACTAATAAAATGTGCCAAAAGCGATATTAATCAATTACAGAGATGAAAGAAACAATTAAAAGAATATGATAGACAGAGAGGAAGAAGTAATACCAAAATACGTCGGATACGTATTTAGATTTAGATGTCTACACATAAGTAAGTATATAATATGTATACTAGGATACTATGTTGCCAAATTATTTTAAAAATAAATAACGTCGAATTATAGATTATTGTTAAAAATATGTTTAGTATTCTGAAATTTTGTTTGAAGAGTAGGCTTGTTAACAATTTTTTTATATTATTAGTAAAAACATTTCAATATACGATATTTATACATTATATATTGAATTATTTAATATTATTTTTTATTAATATATAATAAAACTAAGATTAAGTATTACTTTTTACATCATTCTAAACTATGATATTTAAGATAGAATGTATAAGATTTATCCAAAACTTTTCATATACTTATAGTAGTTTTTTACTTTTTTGGTATGTCTATTATTTAAATAATAATAAGTAGGTACTCTTACTTTTAGATATGTGTATTTAGGATTCAAAAGATGCATACTGAATTATTATTGTTTTACTTGGAAACTTTTTATTAAAAATATAAAATGTAGATGTTTCATATTATTATATTATAGTAGATTTAATAAGTAATAATTATTTATGTTGAATTAACAACAGACTACACACTGAAAAAATATTGATTACAATTATTTTTTTTCTTTTGTTTATATTGTTTTCAAACAATTTCTGAATAAATTACAAACTGTATAATAATGGTATTACAAATATTAATGTCATAATTATTTTCAGCGTTATTAAAACACCACAAACGTTGATTTTTATCTGTATTCATAAAAATGTAATTCTTTTGAACCTAATGAGTTTGATAAGTATTTTACATACAAAACATATGAAAAACATACATTTTTATTTTATCCAGAATTCAAAATTACATAGTCGCTTCTAAAAGAATACATTCAACGTCAACAATATTACTACAACCATAAATAATTTTAAAGACACCAGGCAGCAAAAGAATAACATCCCTGTTGACAATTTGCATTATTATAGCTTATATTTTTTTAATTGTACTATAAAACGGTTGGTAACAAAGGATTTTTTTTTACTTTTTCTAATTTTACAATGGAATAGGTTTTCAACACGAAAAAACCTTTTGTGAAGTTAGTTGAGTCCCTCCTTGAGTGTTTTTTTTCCAAAATCACTAATACGTCACGGAAAAAGCAAAAAATAACAAAAATAATAAAGATTAACCTCAACCTGTCTTTGATTTATAAATACTTTAAACAATTCACTCGTTAAGTATTATAATCAAAGTAAATATCTCCGCTTAACATTGGTGATTTATCTACTGACTAAAATCACTTCTTTTCAACAACATGCGTACCTATAGTGATTTGATTAGATGGTTTTACAGGACACTCTACTTGCAATATAACATATAATTATACATACGATTCAATGAAGTTTTTGTAAAAGTTCAATTCCATTAGCTGTTCACTGTTTTATATATTGTGGTAGGAAATTATATTGTAGTTGCGATCCGTTAATTAAATTACAACGTGGGTAAACATAGTTTAACGCGTGAAAGATGTGCAAAGTTGACGAAGAACCTTGGCCGTATAGACTTTGTGTGCAAGGCGTAAATTACACCAACAAGTTGTAAGTTTTTCAATGGAATTTAGACACTCAAAATATTCAAAAGCAACTTTATAACTCATGAAAGTTTTGAACGATTTTCATTCAATACCAATATATCATCCTCTCGGTTTTAATGTCGTTAACATGTTATTTCCGTCGGAGTGGTAGATATTCAACGTGCCATGTGCAATATACTATACAAACATAATAGTCTAAACAAATTCAAAAATATAAATAAAATATATATTCCAATACTTCATTAATGCGCTCAGATTTCATATTAAGTAGGTATCAAATACTCAATGGGGGAATTTTTCATTCTAGGAAACATCGTTTTTTTTTTTTATATTATTGACCTATCTCATTCATTTATAATATTGTTTGATATATATTACATCTAACAAATTGTGTGATAAAACATTTAATATTTTAAATAAAGTATCAAATACAATTGAAGAGTACGCCATAAAATAATTTGTTTTACTCACAAAATATGTATATTTTTTCATATTTATAGTTTATTTGACATTTAAGATTTCTCATTGTCAATGTGTAATCAAATACTTTTTCACACCATAACTGTTTATTAAATTTTGGAGACACCAGATTTATATTGTTCGAAACCTATATAAATTATTAAAAACTTAAAATAACGTTAAATATGAAAGCCCACAATTTTGGATTTAGGGTGTCACTTTAACGTTATAAAATGCATAGGAGTGTATATCATAATTGTCAGAAGACAACAATAATTATTCTAAACGGAACTCATTATATAATCATAAATAATCTTTTTAAGTTTACAAAATAGATCTAACTCTTAAAAAGAAACTAAGATTAAAGTAATAATAATTTTAGTTTACAAATCTACTTTTAAAGCAGTTATAATTGGAATACAACTCTGTTAACTTCTGATAAAAATTGAAATATTTAATACAAAAAACTTAAGAATAAAAATCATCAATATTATATAACTGTGTTATATATAAACATCAATAAACATAAATTATATAATGTCATAATTTCAATTTATTGCAATAAACGTACAGACGTTAAAATATATGTTTAATTGTTTTCAATACCCACACATCTAATCATATTAAAAATTGTAGAAAATAAAAATAAAAATCATGTTTGTAATACTAAAATAACCACATACCTGATAACTGAATGCCAATTATTATTAAATAACGTGAATAATTATTAACCCTTTTATTAATGCATTAAAATATGACTCTTTACATGCAGGATGTACTGCATCAAATTTACTTTATTGGAAAACACTAATTTTGATTGGAGATATCCAATTTATAATCTGTAAATAAAATGAAATCGTTTATGGACTGAAGGAGGTCAATAGACAACAGTGGTGTTTGATTTTATTGCGTAAAACTACTACTGTAGTCACATGGTTAAAATATTATTTTATTTGAAACACAGTATTTTAATAATAAATAAGCGTGTACGCAAAAGCAGGATGTCAGTGGTGCTGTCGCTAATGCCTAGTATTGTCACTTTACAGTACGTAACATTAATCTATAGGTAATTATATCGTTATTATTAAATATTTGGTGTCAATACTATGTTCAGTCTTGTGTTCAATAATCATTTATCGTCGCAGTAAATTATTTATGAATTTCATTAAAAAAAAATCCCTCGTGATCAGACTGTTAGATGAGCAATGTTTCAAGGTATTGTCAGTTGTGTTTGAATAGTAATTTTTGATCAGTCTAATTTAATCAGGTTTCTGCTCTGAGCTGAAATTTGCTGATAATTTTTGCGTCTATAACATGGATCACGCTATTTCTATTGTATATTACCTTTACCTATCATGTTAAAGAAAGGTGATTTTTTAATCATAATTTGTTTTTTTTTTAAATATTGTTTTCTTTTATACCACATGTAAAATAAATAAAAAGGTTTTTAAATCTATCATTAATCATTACTCATTAGACACATTTTATATAGTGACAATTAAAATAAAAACGTTTTATAATTAGTGTTTTTTTATACCTAAATAATAAGTAATAAACGGTATAAAAATATCCTTATTTTAAGATATATTACAGGTACATAATATAATAATAAAACGTAGAATATTATTTGTATATTTCAAAGCAGTCAACAATTAATATTATTAAGAAATATTTGTTTTTAAAAAACAATTTACCATAGAATTTTTATTTACAACCTCTAATAACGTTGACATAAATTGAAAATCATTATTTCTTTTAAATCAAGTAATTTAGGATTACTACGTTCTGAAATTTCCCAATGTATATTACATTCCTTTTTTAATTTCAACGATAATTATTATAATTAAAACAAGAAAAACAGAACACATTAGCACTGATTTTCATATTTTGCTTTAACTCAAATAATAATTATTTTACATACAAATATAGAATACTACAACTGTAATATTAATGTATCTTCGAGTTTCGTATCAGTCTTCATTTTAAGTTCTAGAAACATTAGTCATTCACTTTATATGTACATATTAATTCAGTTGTTTACATTTATTTATGTACATTTATTTACATTAGGTCTTATTATAAGTTCATATGTAAAATTATGTTGAACGCACTTTGTTTGTGTTTTCAATGTCGAGTTATAATATTTTGCTGAATTGATCAGGTACTTAGTTTAAATTGTAAAGTTGCTTGTTACACCAATTATACATCATGAACATATATTTTATGCTGAATATAGGATTAACTTTCCATAATTTGAATAATACATATTTTTGTGGTTTTGTTTTGTTCATTTACGTTTAATAGTTTTAAAGGCGTCGTATAGAATTACAATAGTTTAATAAATAATTAAAAGTGCTATCTAGACTTTTAAATTACCTATCTTTATTCCATTTTTACTTTAAGTAATTTTAAATACATAATACTATAACCAATATGTATCTATACTTTATAATTATATATATAAACAAGATATTCATGTAGTGTTTTTTGGGTTTAAAAAATAATTTATCAGAGTGAGAAATTTTGTAATGTAATTTGGTTTGACAAATTGTGTACACGATTTGTGTTTGTTTGTCAGATAGTATGATCATAATTAGTTTTAAATGTTTTATGCAATACTCATACAAATGTACCATTATTAATTTAGACAAACAAATGACAATCATCATAAATGATAAATAATCGATCAATAATAAATGACGAGTTTTTAAAGTGTTATTAGTTATGAAAAAAGTCAATTAGAGGTTAACATTAAATACGTTGAATTTTGTTTTGATAAAAAATAGTTTTAGTACACATGGAAAATAAATTAAACATCGAAATTCTACGTGAACAGAATTTATAATTTTTTTTACCAATTGGCCTGGTATTATTAGGTGATACAAGAAAAAAATAGATGCCTTTAGAAAAAAAAACTTTGTTTTAAATGTATTATTTCCAACATTTACGAAACGCCATTAATTATGGATTATAATATACATATGGATGTTATTACAATTGTTTAGTAAAATAATTATTACTAAATAGTAACTAAAATTATATTTAAATTATGTTGATGAAACTTTGCCATAATATATAGAAAGTTATTAATGAAAAAATAAGTATAATACATTAAACGAAATTGATAGAAACCAATAGATTTAAATGTAAAACACTCAATTAAATATATAAATATTATTTTAAATACAAGTAACACGAATTTTCCAATTCAAATCATGGAGAAAAATAGATACTACGTTTGATAATGTTTCAAATATTATAATTTTATCATATTAAGAATATAGTAAACATTGTAAACTGAATATTTTAAAAAATAATCGTTTAAATTATTTTGAGTTTTATGACTTGCATTGTTAGTTTATCCCAAACCACCAAGTTTCAGATTACGTGATATATTTTCATTTTTATCCACTCTAATATCACATTTTTTTTTTCTAGTTCTCATAGTGTTTGCTCATTGGCCATTTTCAGAAGTTATAATCTTATGCTGTTTCTTAATAGTACAAAAGCATAAAACATTTATTTATTATACAATGTATAAATGTGGCTATACATTTTCAATTTATTATATGTCTGTTTCAAGTAGAAAGTGAAATATAAACGAATATTTAAAAAAATTTAACTGAACGAATTTAACTAGACTTAAAGTACCTACATTTGACATTTATTCATCTATCATAATAAACCGTTTGGTATGGTAATAAATTCAAATTTAATATTGACAATCTATTTTTGGTCTGTACTTTTCAATGTTATTTTATTTGTAATATCTTCTTTTTATAAATCAATTTGTTTCCGTGGTATAAACTTAGACTTACATACAAATAAATATTCAGGAAAGTGAAATAATCAATCAATGTTGCAATTGACTACTGTTGATGGACGATGTGGTTTGTTGAACATTTACTACCTACTAATAAAACGAAATGAAATCGTCATTGTTATATTTATATAATGATTAATGACAATTTAAAGACGGAGACACCATGGGATGTTATTTAATTTATTTGTCAGTACCTTACAAGTTGTTGTTAACAACTTTTATTAAATTGTTAAATTATCATAAAAATGGTCTATATAATAAATCGTAACATCTAAAATAAGTGTGACCTTATTTGCAGACCATGCACTGCAAGCTTCATAATATATAATATGAATGTTAAATCCGGCGAAGGTGATAAGGTGTTTGACTCCCAAATTTTAAAAAAAAGCTATCATTACCCCATTGTCAGTAGATATAAGAAATAATAACTAGTAAAATAGATAAAGTTTAAAAAAATAAGTCTTAAAATTTAAAAAGACCGTAATATTATTGATTTCAAAATATATTCTCATGTCTTGTAAAATGTAGCAGGTGGTGGACACGGCCTGTAGAGAAACCTATACCAAATCTTCTAACTATAATATTATTGTTCAACGATAATCACATATTTTTCAATTTTATATTGTGCAAAGTGTATATTTTTTATATCCAGCATAATATGCACATCCCAATAATTGAGTAAATATTATTCAATTTTAATTTAATAATTTATGTTTTTATCTTATATAACATAATATTTAATATACTGTACATTATAGGTAAGTTATTAAAATTCTAATTAAAATGCTTGCAAACGAACAATATACATAAAGGATATATATTTTTATTCATATTTGTATTATTTTTAGTATTAATTGTTGTTCGATTAAAAGAAAATTATAATTTAATTTGGTTTTTCAATTTTTCACATAATATAATCTTACTATGTACCTACCTACATTACTGTATTCGATGTAATCAATTTGGAAACCTACCTAAATGAAATACTCCATCAACTATAATAATGAAAAATTAAAATTAATAACTGTTTCTCGTAAAATTTTACGATTTCGGGCTATTCCTGAGCATTCACTGAAATTCCCGCCCAGTTGCGTTCCTGATAATATCCCCAGTTTGGTCTACAGATTTTTGTTAATTTTTTTTATGTGTTTTTCTCACGGGGCATTAAATTACTAATAAAAGAGTTTTCCATTTGCAGCTATAATGTTATTATTATTATAATGTCTAAGAAAAAATTATTTAATTTTTTGTTTTAAAGTATACGGTTTTAACATTTTTACGATTTGCCTCAAAACTACAAGTACCTACCCCATACCTAGTACACATGACGGCATGAGAGCGGGGCATGCCTGCCATTGAGTGACGAATTTGACTGTCCCTATATACCTACATATCATCATACGTGCCCCTCGACGGGGACTTTATAACATACATCAGGACTTACAATATTATATATATATATAGCGTCTCCCACCGCGGTGGATCTTATATTTAAAGCGGTGGAGTCGAGACCGGCGACCGTCGTAACTTCGGTCCGAACTCGAAACGACGGCATATATATTTATGACGGACCCGACGTAAGCAGTTTAAGGACCGCAGTTTCATACCGGCGATTTACCGGGATTTTACTACTGTCTGCTGTAAACGTCCGTCCATTGTTCACCGCCGCCGAGGTTTTACCATAAACGTATACAATATAACAATATATATATATACACACTCGTTCGCCACCGTCCTTATAATGATAATAATAATAATAATATATAACTTTTTTTTTATATTTTATTGCTCTTCTGGTTTATTTATTTACGACGACGCGTTGTGTTGAAAACAATGTAAAAATTTATGTCGCATCAGTCCAGAAGATTTTTTCTTGTTGCGTTGCGTTGTACCATTAATTTTCATTGACGTAATTAGTGATACGGTGTGGAAGGAATTATAAATGTATTTCTGGCCCCTATCCTAACAGAAAGTTATCAAATGAATTAAGGAAAAACTAAATGGAAATGTCTGAACCTTACAATAATAGGTCCATGATAATATTAGGTTTGAAAGACGATCATTTTAAAATTTTAAAAGTTAATATTTATCTATCAAAACGTTGTGGTTTGTAAAAATTGTCCGAGTGTTTAAATATTAGTTCCAATGTTGCATAAATGCATAATATATTTTAATAATATTTCAAAACCATTTCAGCTCGAAGTCTAACGGTTGTTTTTACAATGATGTGTTTTTCAGCCATTCATCAACATTTGGAGTAGTTGAAATACTCCAATTTTTAACATCAGCATCTTTTCTGATTGAAAAGTGAATTTTATTCAAGCATTCCAACATGAAGTCAACATTTTAAATTCCTTGTGATTTTTGAAAGCGTCAAAAAAAAGGAAGGAAAAATAAGAATTTTTACACAAACCCAACTTTTAGTGTAAGACGAAAACTAACAATCCAGGACACTTGAAATTTTTCTAAATATTTATATTAACTTTTTCCATACACAGGAAAATTTTCAAGATATTTTGACTTTTTTTGAGTTATTCATAGCCATGAAAATTTTTTTCTAATTTTGTAAATGGTTTTAAAATTGTTGTCACTTGGTCAAAACCTTTGAAAATTTAATGCAAGGTTTATCATACGTTTTTTTAATATCAGTTAAAAAATACTAAAGATCTATGATTATAGCTATTTTCTATATGCATTTAAAGTTCAAATTTTGAGAAAATTCATCAAAATCCCGAAAATTTGAAAATTATTTTTTTACTAGAAATTCATAAAATGTTGTCTTAACATAGCTTACATCAAACATTTTAATAGAAGATTACTCACAATTTTTACTAAATTTAACAAAAAAAAAAGTTTACTGGAAAATAACATAAGTTTTTATGAGTGTTTGAATTAAAAACTTTTTTAACCATTTATTGATATTCAGAGGTTTTTAGTTATTGAATTTTATTATTTATACAAGTATGCTAGGATGGCTCCGCCCAGAACCGTATTTCGTATACAATGATATATCATTCAATTCAAATCTAACATTATACAATGACATACTTGATAACTACTGTACAGCAGATTGACACCCACTTGTCCACCTTTTTAAAGATTATTATTCCTAGTGTATATATTTTAATAAATTAGAAACCAATAGTTCGAATTTGTATGTAAATATATCAACATTTTCCAAAAAAATCATCTGTTTAACAATTTTTAGTATAAAAAATTGGTTTTTGTTTGGAAAAAATAACATATTATCCACACGCAACACTACTTATAAAACACTAACTGTATAAAAAAAATATAAATTATTGAAAATACGGTCCTTATTTATGACTTAAACAATTCCCAAAATCAGAATTTAAATAAATTCATTATTAAATGAAAAAAGCATGAATGGTGGTTCGTTTTGTAAGTGCATAAAGAGAGCCACAGTTTTTTCCTCGACACTCAAATTAAAAAGTGTAAACATAGCATAGCCAACTCTGTATATAATTTATTGTATCATGTAATGAAACCAACAAAATTAACTAACGGCTCGTACAATTATGTGAAAAATATTCTATTTATTTTGCTTTATTTTGTTTAATAACTACACCATTATAAACAATAATTGCATATTCACTGATCACAGTAGTTACAATTATTATACTAATATAATCTCTAATGAATGCTGTTGTTTATATTATAAAACATTGCTTAATGTTTTTAGTATATATATATATATATAAATATTTATGTATATATACACTATGTACATTATATATATAATCGTTTTCGTATTTTTAATTACATACCCAATACATAACGCAACAACTATCAGAACATTTAATCTAGATGTTATTTGGTAATTAAAAACTCATTTAGGAAGAATTAAAAGTAACATGATACTTTAATTTGCATACTAACATATATGAAAAAAAAACAGACAAGATACACGCTGTGCTTTTGCACTAGATGTGGCCGCTCGTCTCGTTTTGCTTGATTTGGAGTTACTTCAACTTTTAGAGCTATGGCTTACAAAATATAAACCATCGACAACACATAAAAACAATGTTGTGCGTTACTTAGATAGTTGGATACAAATTTAATATTATTGTTTATTCATTTATGAATGACTACAACATAGTTATGTGGAGTACCTAATAGCATAGATAGTTTTCACGTGAAAAATAAATTGCCCTCACTGGTTGGTTTTTCTCTTAAGCCACTCAAGCCACCGAATTATAATTCAAATTTTAAATAAAACATCACTTAGGCTTGTTATACTTTTTTGTGTGTAAAATATAAATTGTACAGTTTGTACAAAATAAAAATCAAAAATCAAAATTAAACAAAATACGAGATAATTATTATCCTTTATTTAGATGTATTTTTAGTTACATGCCACTGAGACGGTCATAATTCTAAGAGAAAATACTCTCATATGTTGGTAGCTATATTATTGAAAAATGTTCGTTTAACAATTATGAAATAGTCAAATAATAATAATATCGTTATGACATAACCTGATCCAACAAATGTATGCTTAAACAAAACTACATCTTTTTTTTCTTAATCTTCTTCTTATTCATCTAATTGTCGTATCTGGAATATAAAATTATTAATTATTAGGTATTATTAATAGAGTTACCTAATGTTGAACAATTTTGAATGGGAACTTCTATTTTTTGTCAAGTCTTATATTATAGAAAAAATTGTAAAAACGATTTTTTTTCCAAAATACACAGCTTTAAATTTACTCAAAATGATTATCTAGTATTTATATAAATTATAAAATATCATTGTATACAATATACATTATAGTATATTTGGTATATATATAATAACTCTTATCAAGAGAATAAATTGTTTAGTCACTAGTTGTAGTTAATTATGATATATGTATACCACCAAGGGGGATTTTCAAAACATTCGTGGTTTTAAAGTTTTATTGGCGATTGTCAATCGATAAGAACTGCCTAAACATTTCACCTAGAAATAAATCAATATTTGATTAAGTAGAAAATAATTGGATTTATAAATGTTGTTAACTTTCGTTTATTGCTTGACTGAGTATCGTACTGAGTAACTTAGTTTATTTGATTGCATCAAAGTGTGATAATTACCATTTGAGAAGAGTGATCGCCTCGAGCTCTATTACCCTTTGACTTTCTCGAAGTTAATACTCTTATTTCCCTTTTACTCTAATATATGAGCGCTTGTTATATTTGACTTCTTATCCCGTAGCACACAACACATATATCACCGAAAACCACATAAATCAATCCCTTGACGAGACATTTTTTTCAATTTCTTTCTTTTAGTTAAAAAATAAAACTATTCAACATGAACAATATGATACAGAACCACACTAAAGCTTACATAGGACGTTACATGATATTCACGTTATCTACGTTTATTTGCATGCAAATTACGTTTGTCAAAAAATATACACCCAAGCCATACTAAAGTAAATTTTGGTTTTAAGATATTGTTTTATATTTTTTAGAGAATAAATTAAAAATATCTTAAATGTTTGGCCAATTAATTAAAATGTGTTTATACTTATTAAAATATCTGGAAAATCTGTTAAAGTTAAATATGGCTTTAAATATGAATGAATTAGTGACTTATTTTTTCTTGAGATGTATTGTGTTATAAAATTGATTATTTATAATATACTAATAACTAATAAGTGTGCAACATAAACAGTATATACGCGATTAACTTGAAATAAACTTTAACGAACTCGTTAGGTTTATATTAAAATTTTAAATAATAACTATTGTATTGATTGCATGTTTTTCTTCCCTCGAATATTATGTAATATTTATTATTGGTCAACAATAATATTATTGTAAATACCCATCCGTTATAAACTTATGGCATATTGTTTTTTTGTGCAGTAATGAAATAACCGGAATCATTAAAATACAACTTTCATGTTTGTCCAATATGTACAAATTATACAAATTGTTTTTTGTATATTTTTATAAAACATAATAATATGGAGAATCACTGTAGTAATTAAAACTTTATTTTTATTTGATGATAAATTACTGAAAAAAAATTATTTAATAAATAGGTAGATATACATAATAACTATATACCTATCGTTTGTTTTTTTAATAGACATTAATTTTATTTATGACTGTTTTTGATGGCAATCATTTTTTTTCTAAGTATCAAATTTAGTATGTGAAAATAATATTCCCACATACCTTCAGATCTTTCAAGTCTTATGTCCATGCTTAATTAAGATGCCTTTATTATTCCTAAAGTAAAATATATAATGATTTACCTATAATTTTTTTTTCTCAAAGAACCAAATATTATTAATGTTATTTTTTAATAGATTTAAATTGGCAAGAGAGCTCTTTTTTGGACATATTATACTTGGTTGTTATTAGTATAAGTTTAATCGGACGATTAATAATTGTTTTTGAAGTATAGTAGGTACGTACATTAAATAATAACCTTTCCAAACCTCCCGGTGGTTCCGATGAAATGTATGGTTCAAAGTTTTACATCGTAGGCGAGAGTAAAATAATCCGGTTAAACCATGATTATTTATCGTAAAATGTTTTCTGTGGAGTCAAGTTAGAGAACATAATATATTACTTATAAGTTGACTGTGCCTGTCAGGCGAATAAGATTGTCGGATACGCTTTGATATTTAAAATCTTGATCCACTTGGTAACGGAAATAACGACAATTGGTTTACAGAAATTTTCTATAAATTATTCAATTGAATTATAATTATACGTGTCATTTACAGACGCTTAAAAAGTTTAAATAAAAAAAATTCATCACAAAAAGGATCTATTATGCATATGTGTTGTGTTCCTATATAGCACCCACCTACATATTTGGTATTAATCTCAAGATTGTTGTAGGATTGATTATTTTAGCATACAAGGGTTTTCGTTCAACACAAAAGACAGTAATTACATTTTTTTAAATTGAGAATTGTATACAACTATTATTTATACTACTACTATTATTATTATCATCATTAATTTTCGAGTAGGTGTTTTGATAAATTAATAAAATCCATAGATTTTTACCTTAATTCTATTGCGGAATAAAACATTTAATCTGTGTGTTCACATCGTTATAGGGTATATTAATGATGATTTATCACTTAATTCTCTCAGCCTCCATCCATTATATTGGATTTATTATCTTGAACAATTTCAAACGTTAGTTTCAATAATTTGTGTGGATTTATTGTACACTTCCCTAAACACTATTAATTATTATGTATATTGTATAACCGTCATGAAATATATTGTGATAATAATAGAATAGGAATTGATTTTTATATGTGAAAAATAATAATGTTTAGTTATTTTTTTCGCATTATTTCAGTACAAATGTTTTGGTGAGTAAGAACCATTGGGCACTCAAATATACTAAGTAATTAAAATTGAGTTCGATCATATTGAGTAATTTAATTTGATGCAGTTAACTTTAGTCAACTAAAACACCATGAAACGCATATCACATTTAAAAAACTATAAATACTGTGTAAAAAGTTAAACTTACTGTAATCATTAATCTTGCAATTATTATAAATAATACAATACAACTTTTGGAACATTTTGGCAAAACTTGGCTAATATAAAACCTGTTTGTATTAGATAATATTCATATGACCAATTATAAAATTTAAATTGTTAAGCCATGTTTTGAATAATGTTCATAAAAATATTTACACAACAAAAAATGTTCAAGAAAAAAGGTGCTAGCTATTGGTATATTTCCCATGCGAAAAAAATATTCATTTCAACGAATAATTTATTACTTAATATAATAATTAATACGAGAAAAAATGGCTGGCGTCAAATTGTTTGCATATTAGTTAAAATGTATCAATTTTAAAAATGAGAACTTCTTATTAATTTTATCGTTAAAAATTAATTTGAATAACCACGTCGTATTAATGTAATATATAAAAAAAGTAAAATAAACTTGGATAAATAATCGACCGAAACCTAACATTAACTATAAATAGGTACGTATATAATGTTTGGATAAAATCATCGCCATATTTTGACGAATATCTGTTATTGGCTTTAGGTTTTTAGCGCTTGAATAACATAATATTATATCGTACATTAAAAACACAATCTATGTGCAAGTTGCTGTTAGATATTTTATATAATCTTGACAGTCATATCCCTCCAAGTAGGGGCTGGTTCGACGTAGAGTAACTTAGAAAACAAACAATCAGCGGAACGGATAACTTAGGTCTGTTGGATTAGTACAATATTATTACTGACCAGGTACGTTAATAGTTTGTTACATATTATATTTTCTTTTCTTTGATGGTGCAGAATTATAATATTTTGCATCAAAATAAAAAAAGAAAAGGGTATCTTTGAAAATTTTGCGCTTGATGCACTTTTACGTGATGGGATATGATATGGTGTATTTTATAAAGAGGGACATTCTCTTCGTAGTAGTGTATAGGTACCTACTCCAATATAGAGAATTCCTGGATTTAACTGTAACGTATAAACCGTGGACAAAAAGGGATCGTCTAGAAATGGGAGTGGTACTAAAAGATTAGTGTACTATTCACGCCTAACCTAAGACCAGCACAAAGAAAAATGATAACACCACGTTAAGGAGCTTTGAACGAAAGATCACGGGTGATGGGACGTAACCTCGTAGATTGATATCTACGATGTGGCCCGCAGTATAAAATACGAGAAATACTGACAAAACGAAGTTTTGGATGAACATTTAGACGTATACATATAGGTACCTACCTACAATATATTTATAAATTTTTTTGACCATTTATGTGTATTAACTAAATTGTTGTTTATGCGATGATAAAATGTATAAATGATTTAAATATATTGTGTGCGATAGGAACCTACTGTGTTTACCACTCTCCAACTCGATTTCATATAATCCGATTATCGTTTTCCTATTATAATAATATTATTAAAGTATTATGTACACCAATTTATCAGTATAATGTGTCACGTATTTTTATTTATTTTTTTATTGAACGAGCCATTTCTATGTAATATAATAATAATGTAGTACCAAATATACTAACTACACATATTATGTGAATTCGATAACTGTTGTAATGTTTTGTTTATATAATATAGGTAATTCGCGTAGAGATTCGAATGTTATATTTTTAATAACTATATAAAGTTTACTAATAATCAATTAAATCGAAAGCCATTAAAACCACACACAAAATAAACCCTACATTTATGGAAAACTTTGATAATATATTATTAGCAAACTACTATAAATATATAAAAAAAAAAATGGGCCAAATATATTCTCTAAGATTTATGGTACTCCTTTTTTGCGGTGAATTTATTATAATATTTATCATACTCATTATACATACGATTATATTTTGATAGTGAAAAATCTTAGAACTAGGAAATATATAAATAATTAAGCATGGTGATTTATACTAACAAACTTATTTCAACAAATATTGTCTTATTTACTAAGTTAAGAAATTTTATTTCTTTGATAACAAGTAGATATTATGTCTTACCTAGGTATCTATATATAATATATATATATATATATATATATATATATATATATATAACTAAGTAGGTATTTAATTTTTTGTGAAAATTAATAAATTACTGTTTATAGTAACAATAATTGCATTGTGTAATAATAATCTCCTATGATAATTATTAAAATTTAATATAAAATGAACTAAATTACGTTACAATATTGTAATTTGTTAAGACAAAGGTATTATAACAATGTTATAATACTATGTAGATTATGAAGTAAAATGCTTAACCTTAGAACCACGTTATATTTTTATTTTGCAAACAAACAGTAGGTACAAGATAAAATCTTCTTGGATTTGAATAAGGTATGAACTAATACAAATAAAAATGGGAAAATAATAAATGTAATAATTGTTTTTATTTTTATTTGAAATCAAGCATAACCAGAGAGGTTTTAGGTAATAACTAGGTAGGTAGTAATAATATTCTTTAACGTTTTACTCATTTAAACATAGTATTAAAAATATGATGTGATAGTGAACGTAGATAGTACTATTATGCTCATATTGATTTATCTGATTATTTGTGACCGTGGCCGTAGTACCAAAATTTATGTTAATATATTAGATATTTTTTTTTAATATTGTTGTATGGAAATGTCAATTTTCATTTTTTTTTTTATTAATGTAGTTCACTAGGCAAAGTTATTTATATATTCGTCAATGAAACATATTAATACTCGACGTCTAATTTGTAATATACATTTTAATTATTATAATATTAAGCTATACAGTAGGTATATAGTCATATTGAATATTGAATTTAAAGAAACGTAATGAGAATTAAGCGATATTATGGAGAAATATAATTTGAGCTAATAAACGGTAATAACTTATAATTATTATTGTTTTATTTGAAAAAAAAAATATTCTTAAATTAATGTTAGGTAGGTACTTAATGCTCTTCAAATAGTAGATATCGAACAACAATTTGTAATTATAAAAAAAATTACTATCGTAGTAGATAAAAATAAGCACTAGGTATTTATATATATCTATTATAGTTGTTCTTATATTTTAATTTAAATATACATGATTCGGGTTATTTGAATAACGGAAACTACCATTTTTTGCTTGAAAAACTGTACTCGAATAGTAATAGTAATCAAAAGTAGGACAGTAAAATTAACATTTGGTTATAGAAATCCTCACTTGCCTATCATAGCTTTATGAGGTTTTATTATTCTTCTTTAAATACTGTTTATTATAGAATAATATAATATTATTAGTGTATCAACACGACTTACCTGAGAAGATTATCTCATTTTGATTCGTTTTTATACGGTAAAATAAATTACCTAAATTATTCAAACACGAAATCAAGCAGAATTATTTTCAATAAGGGAATACCAAATGTTATACACAACGTTGTTACACACATGTCATTTGATTTCAGATTTATGAATAAGCTAATAATCATTGTTTAATATTTATACTGCGCCGTATAAACTTTTATTATGGTTTCTTAGAACACAACTAAATACTCATAAGCTCTTTTAATGCTCTCTATTTGTATTGATATTGAGCTTGCATATTTGTAGAATTCAAAATATACATACAGACGTAGTTTATTGTGTAGTTTTTCTGTCATTCATCCCTAAATGTATTTGTTCATCTACATAATATGCAATACTGTAGGCTTATGATAGAGGAACGTATATACTTTTTCAATAATATGCAATCTCAATGGATAGTAAATATCGTAACCAAAAAATGTATACCGTTATGAAAATATCTCGATTGTTATTATTTAAAAACTTGGGAAGGCGAGATTCGCGTTGGCTTATTATTTTACATCAAATTTATTCGATTTTTTATCCTGTCAATAATAATAATTGGAGTCACGAAAGAGAGTGGACAAAACAAATCCGGGATCAGGTCAATCAGATTGTGTTATACTGTTATGCAAATTAATTTAGCAAAGAATAAAAGTACTAATTAAAATAATAAATGCTTAACGTATATTATACAGTTAATTTGTCGTTTTTAGCTAATAAATTAAAATTGATACACGAATTAACCGAATAAAATGTATCTACACAAATACAGGTAGCTTATACCATAAGATTTGATATTTTTCTCCAATGTCATCTTTACTTAAATACTATTTGTTGCTATTTTAGTTGTTCGTACTCAAACGACTAAGCTTTTAATCGCAATAGGCGATAATTAATGGAACACATCATGAATTATCGTTAGAAAGTATGTCAAGGGAACAAAATATGATATGATAAATATTTCCTGTTAACTTAACATTTGTTGTTCATAATTTATCAACTGTAATACTGGTGTTCAGATAAGATAAATTGACTTAACTTGTTGCAATAATAGAAGTTGTATTTAAAAATACTTATATAGAGTTAACTTTTAAGAACATGACGTTATATCAGGAGAAACTTTATATAATTAAATTTAAAACCAAACGTGAATTAATGACCAAAAACAATATAATATTATTCAGGTAGATAATAAATTAATTTTATGTGTATATGATAAAATTAATAATAATTAAAATTCAGAGTTAAAAGACACTATACAAATTTAATTATAGTAAAATTATGAGGAATAGTAAAACAATGAATAACTATACAAGTTTATATTCATTTTAAGTTGTGTAAAATAGTAGGTACTAAAATGTTAACCAACCATAAACCACTACTGTTTTGTGCTCCAACATAATTGTCTTTATGTTTGGCCATAATATCAGTGAAAACGATTTACAATTTAATTCAATTTTCTAATGGATATAATTAAAATCAAAAAAAAGTCTAAAAAAACATGAATATTTTATAATTTCGTCATTTTTTTATGAATTCATCGTTTAATTAGGTTAAACAAGAGAACCTCGTTAATTATTACTATACGCTGCGTGCTTTATTGCGAACATCATTTAATTTGTTTTTATTTTGGTGTAAAATGAAAGAAGTGAATACTTTTCCTATTAAATATATACACATACATTTGATGTTGATTAAAATCAATAAAAGGCATAAATTAATATGCTATATTATAGCCAAACAATATTATTAATAATAATTGATTTCAATCTAAGTCTTAAATTTAAATTCATGATCTATGTATTTGATTTTTAATTAATTTTTAACTTTATGTATTGAAACATTAAATGACAAAAAATTAACATTTTATGAACACTTATTTATCAACTTAAGACTTTCAATATTGATACGCAAAGTTAAATTTTTATTAATGTTATTGTCTTGTGTGTTGTGAGTTTGTGACATTATTTGAAGGAAAACTTAAAATTTCGTAAAGTAAATCATCCGTGTTCTATCAAAATATTCTAAAAGTAATCGATATGAGTTTGTTTATGAGTGCTTCTTTTTGACAATAATAATACATTAAATTACAATTATTATCTGTTCTTATATTGTGTCTGGTTAGTGTAAAGTTGATTAGAGTATCGAATTTACATCAATGTAACGTTCGCGTGGTCAAGGCATTAATTTTTTAATCACTCTTAGTTGGTGGGTTACTCTACGTGTGTACGTTTAAACTTATCACATATCTCCATCACTAACACAGGTTATGGCAATCAAATTTGCAGATCCAAAAAACAAAATCGAACGTAAGTAGTGTTTTGTTCAGCAGAAAACACTATATTCTGTGGGCCAGACGTTTCACCACCGAATTATACATAATATATATAATGCACCTAACTATATTATGTTTTGTATTAGGATCGTACAACATAATATTATTATAGTTTTCAGACATAGGTACAACTTGTTTTTCTATTAAACAGATGTATTAAATAACAGCATAAGTATTGGAAGATATAAGAACAAATATTCAAATCGGAATAAAACAAAATTGGTATACGAAAAAAAAGAAGATATTATGATGTATGTAAAAATAATTTTTCTGAGTTAACTGCAGTGGGCCGCTCGACAAACTTTTTATTATTGTAAAAATCATTCATTTGGCTAAAAATGTATTTAACTTTTATGGTGGTGACCTTTGAGATTAACATAACAAAAGCACTATTAATTATTATTATTCGCCGCGGTGGGTTTCTTTATACATTTTTTTCCCCTTTTACTTTTTATATTGTATAAATATAATACCTTTTCGTCCAGAAGGTAAATGGTATTTATTTGATTACAATATCTCATTGTTTTTTTTTCTGGTGCGACTGCAGTGGCCGGTCTGCGGGCACGTCATTGTTGACGGTCTGCTGTCGTCATCGACTGCCGCAACCACCGGTGCGTGGATCTTTTTTCCCCATCCAACGATCAACAACGTTATTATTATAATATTATCATAAAGTGTTTTGTTCTCGGTTTTTTTCCCGAACAATTTTTTCGTCAAAACCACACGCATTATCATCAAAATATTAACCGCGTCATTAGATGTCAGCGTCTGACACGAGCACCTCCCCCGGATGATTAACAGACCTGGCGAATAATTAATGGACTTACCCGGTCGACCGTCAGAGGCCTCAACACCGCTGCCAGACCTCGCGGTGGCGGCGGAGCGTGTACCAGATTCGACCGCAGCGCGAGGTTTGACGGCGAGGAGGGTCCAGCGACCGCGATCCGATTTTGTACAATGGATTCACCGCGTCCGTAAATCGTACCTACGATATTCATCACACCTGCCCACAGTAACGTGATTGTTGTACCTACACCGCGGGTTCACCGTATACACCACTACTGTGGTTGGTTATAAGGATACTATTTGATAAAGGACGAGAAACGGGTGGAGATTTAAGGTTTCTCAGACCCGCAGGTCGACCCGATCACCTAGATAATGCGTATTATAATAAGACGCGTATGTATCTTATACACCAGAAATCGGTTAAAGTACCTAGATATAAATAAGAGTAAAAACCCACTATCCATAATAACCGATAGTCCACTAAAACCGTATGAATGACTTATGAAAATGACAAAATTAACTTAGGTGTAATGCAAACTTACACATACAGTTGAAAGTTCAATAACAAAAATGTCTTACATGAAATTTTAAATTTTAAAATACAACTTTTTTGAATTAAGCTGATAAGTGTACCTAGCTGGTACTGTGACTGTATAGTTATGACTGTACACTGTTGAGTTTATACAATTACTAGGTTGTAGGTACCTATTTCCATAGTAAAATTGAAACGTGAATAATTATTATTATGACTATTATTAATTTCTGAGTTGTTTTTCAAAGGAAATGAATTAGAATGAAAGCTAGTTTGGCTGAGTGAAATTATTTTTGACTTTCTTGAGCAATATGGACTCCGATGATGCATTTTGTTAATTTTTGACTGTATTGGTATATTGTTATATCATTCGAATTATTATATTACTTTATGAATATTACTATCAATTACTATTTATTTATATTGTAAATGATTTTACTCTATTGTTTTTATTTTTTCAATCGAAAGCTTATATATATTACTATATAGTATATAAACTATTTTACCTATAAACCTATTTATACTTATTACTAACGGAATTTTTTTTTGAGTTAACAAACACTTAAACAGACCAAATTTTGGGTCGATTCACTAAAACGCATTACGACTGAACTAAGCATCTGGGTAGATTTCCCAAAATAGGAATAATTAGTGATGAGTTCTCTAATGAGGGTTAGAGGGTCCGTATGATTGGTTAAGCAGAATTGAAAACGTTTAATGCTGTTTTGGATAATGATGCTATTTATACGCAGATCGGAATGTTAAGTAAGGAGCGGTGCTGTTAAACGGAGTGTTGTTGATTGGAAGGATTGACATTTTTGTGGATTTGAAGGTCTCCCTTATTGGAATCCATAAGACAAAGGCAATAGGAATGTTTTAAATATAAGATAAATTTGTTTTTATTGCTTAAGATTGATCTTTGAATTTACATTCAAAATAAATTAGAGGTACAATTAGTTAGATGTAGATACTAAATTAACTTCAATTATGAGCCCAAATGATTAATTTGTAAAAAAACATTCCTTAATAGTGAGCACTAGATGGTATAGCAGTGGTTTTCAAACTTTTATTAATCACGGCACACAGTGCTTTTCAAAAAATGTTCATGGCACACTGACCTTTATTTTCCATTAAATAATTAGATGGACAAAATTGTTTTGAGTTATAATTATATACATTTAATTAAAAATGTGTGTTTGATGGAGCTACAAATTCGTATTAATTACAATTAGATTCTATTAGATTAATTTACAAAAAAGAAGTATAGTAGGTACATACATTTAATGAGAAATGTGTACTTGGTACAAATATCTTTAATTCTTGGACGAACAGTTGAAATTTTTCAGAAGACCGTAGCACACGTAGTGAATGCTCGCGGCACACGAGTTTGAAAACCACTGTTCTATAGGAATTGTGAAGGACAGCCGGAGGAGAAATTACTTTGCGGAGATTAAGAATTACGAGTAATATAAATTGGAATTATTTATTTTTGACTATCTGCTAAGAGTAGGTACAAAGTTGAGAATTTTTGGGTAAAGGTGATTTTGAAATTTTTAAGATTATTTGTGGTGACTATATTTTGAAACAGATGGGTTTGGAGTAGTTAGTTGATTAACAGGTAAAATATTAAATAGAATTGGTAAAGTATTGCTTCTAAAGAAACTTCGACAACATTCAGAGGTAGTGCACGCTACTTGTGGAGCAAAATGCCGATTTCAAATATGAAAAGAAATAGATACCTAGATGCAGGAAGTAATATTATTTTTAATTTGAAAATAAGACCATAGTGCTAATTGACGGTGAGCAACATCTGAGAAAACTGCGATGTAACACATTTTTTTTTCTAATTTGAATGATATGATATCGACTAATTAATGTACTTGATTGATACAGTAATGTTTTTTTTTGTAATATAAATTTTAAACTTTTTTAATAATTGGGTGGAATAAAGCGTTAAGTTGATGGCGGAATTAAATACAAAAATTACAAAATATAAAGATTAAATATATCAATTTATTATAAGAATAAAATAATGACATTTATAATTGTTTTCCAAAATTAAGTTCAACGGTTTTTCAAAGTTGCCTCTAAAAATATCTGAGTTATAACTATGAAGTATCAAAAAAAATATATAACGAATGCGGAATAAGTCATAATTTATAATGTCGTTGTTGGTGTAGATCCTTAATGACAAATGAAAAATGCATTTTTTTTCATGGATAACAAATTAACATAAAAAAACAGGTTTAAACAGGTATTTAATTAAACGCAATTAATATATTATATTTTTACATTTTTCAACGCATTTAATTGAAGAAAATTGCAAATCGAACATAATAATTATAGAGTAACAATTTTAGTTTCTTGAATGTTATATGGTAGGAATGGCAAATAAGTGGCACGCGGGAAATATTCGATGGCACGTGGAAGATTTTCATGTGTCCATATATTATGTATTCATATATGTTTAAGTAAAACATAATATATATTACATATATATCAAAAAAACTAAATTATCAACTGCACATAATATAGGTATTAATATTAATCTATATTTCAAAAAAACCTATTGTTATATTTATTAATATTACTATTTATATTTTTTATTGGGACAGTGTATTATTGTGTGAATTGTACCAATTAATTTTCAAATATTAGGTTATTAAAGTACAGTTTTCGCAAAGATCAACCAGACATAAAATATCTTTCAAGCCGTATGAAACAAAAGATTTCTAACAAAAAACAGTAAAAGTTGATTTTTATCTATATTATTATCATTAATTTTTCATTGACAATTTGCAAAAATCTTCTGTGTTAGTAAAAATAATTAGTGGCACGGCCAAAAATTATTTTAAGTTGGTTCATAAATTGACACGCTGAACAAATTCTATTTGCCACCCCTTAAAGAGGATTTTTACAAAAATATGAGCATTTGTCTTTCGAAAAGAAGTGGTTTTTTAACTGGTTTAATATACAAATCTGACTGTATTAATAAAATGATTGATCCAATAAAAACAACAAATCGCTTATTTTTTTTATTAAATTACATTAAAAACCATTTTAAAATAAATATATTAGACGATGGTGTGTCATTCCACTACTTGTCAAATACATTAAATAACCATAAAATAATAAAGTTTTCCAAATTAATGCACTGTCAATTGTTTTATTTAAAAAAAAACTGTAAGTTAACGAAAATGTTGATAATATTAACTATACATAATTAATAATTATAATATTCCACAATAATATTATGTATTTTAGTTTTATGAATGTATTTACTTTTTAATTAAATTTGAAAAACTGCAAATTGAAGGTTCGAAAGTAAAGACCTTCGTATTTCATACTATTTTCATTTATATAAGGTATATAAATATTTATATTAGATACCTAGTTACATTTTTTCATTTCTAAATTATATATTCTATGTAGGTACACGAATATATTATATCATAAATGATTTCTACTGAATACGTATATTATTATTGTTATTATTATTATTATTATTGGCATTATATTTAACGGACCATGGGCGCATAGTTGTCTTATCCAAGAGATAAAATGAACCTCCTACGGGTAAAAATAATAATATATTATTGAACTCCATCTACGCAGGTAAATAAGTTTGAAGTACAGTCGGTTATATTATTTTGTGGGGTTCACGTTATTACCACTTGGAGGTAACTACACAGTATAACAGATGTAATGAGCGGCTTTATTGTTTGGCTAGAGGTTTAATTAATAACTCTAATCGGTGTGCGTTATCGCTTCGTATAATTATATCAGTAATTTGTCTTTGGACGTAAAATCAATGCGTCAATATTTATGCATTTGCTTAATGGAAGGCGTCCAATTATAATATATAGGTACATTTAATTAAATTTAATATTCTGACTATAGATAATATTTTACAGACTAAAAATACAGATGAACTCTGAAATGAATTTCTTATCAAGATTTAGGTACCCATCGAGTCTCAAAATTAAATATTTAGTGAAATTTTCTGTTAAATACTGTGGTTGTGTAAAAATTATTCTTATTTATGGATGGTTGGTTTAAACAGTCCAAATTATAATTAATTATTTTTATATTTCTGTCGTACCATCACTTTTACATTATCTATACATCTGGGCATACGATAGGTGTATTGAGCACATTTGTATGATATTATTATAAATTAGTAAACGATGGCAGCGTTGCCGAAGTAATGCGCCAGAAGTTCCCGTAACGTCGTCGATACCCCATGGAAAAAAAAAAGAAAAAAAAGGTGTATTGGGCGCAAAATACTTTATAGTTATATAAATTAAAATAAATATTTATCAAACCATTATAAATCAATCAAATGTATATCATATTTTAATTAATCCAATAAATTGATATAGTTCTATTTTTGTATGGATTCGCTTAAGATTAATTAAATTATCAGTACAGTTTAATATTTTTTAAACGCTTATAATTTTTAAATCATAAAATTGTCAAATGAGAATCATATCATGGACATTCAAATATTAAATAGGTACTGATTTTATGAAAAAATTGTGTATCATTTTAGATTCTCCAAAGCAATATATTATAGTAAATAGTGTGTATTTATATTGCATAACAAATGAAAAAAAGCTTACTGTTGGAGCGATTAACGTTTTCAGGTAAGTGATATTCTATTATTAATTATTGTGTTATAGATCAGTGTCGAAATTTCCTCCGGTTATAGTTTCACAATATCCGGATGATTTTTTCCTGGACACATCCGGGCTGACTTTACAAAAATGCGTCAATGCGGATAGGAAACACGTATAATCAAATACCCCTGAGAAAGTTTAATATTACAATAAGATAAAAAAAAGAACAAAAATAAGGGGTTTGTTTTTCTCTTTGTACCAGTACGTGTCATCGTGAATTTACAGTCAATATCCGGATTGGTGTTTTTTACATACACTACAGTTAATTTACATATTATATTATATTATACTCATCAATTGGATTTTCCCTTCCAATGTAACATAATGCCGTAACTATAATACAACTAAAAAAATAAATAATCCTTTGATAATCCTTACATATTTTCCAAAATCAATGAATATTTAACTTAATTATTATAATGTATTTCCTTATAAAAAATAGTTAAAAATCAAAATCAAAATGTAGATTAAATTTGTGCTATTTAATATAACAAAATATTTTTATACAATTTATAGGTACATTATACTAGGTATAAAGTACGTACCATTGTAATAATATTTTATAATTATATTATATTTAGTGGATTAGAAATAAGTTGAACACCTAAAATTCACTTAAACAATTTAAAATTAGTTGAACTAGCTTTTAACTAAAATTTTACTAGTGCATTCAATATGACAATATAATATGAGTTCAATGAGTAAATTTTTTTTAAGTAATTTGTCTAAATGTTCAACAGTTTAATTATTATGTTGTGCAAACATGTAAGGCTAATTATAAAAAAAAAATAGTGGCAATTCATATATACACTCTATTGATAATTTCAAAGTAGGTACCTACGTGAAAATAAAATAAGTGGTAATCAAGATGAATAAAACAATGTTACTACCTATCTATTCATTTTAGGCCATTGTATTATACAAAATGGGTAATACCCTAAAGTAATGTTAAATAAAAGTTATGTACCGCCATTTGTTAGTCGAACACGTGGGTCGAAAGAACGGTCCCTACCACAGTGTGCGTAGAATATAAGAGAATAGGCGGAAAAAAACCAGTGAAATTTCAAAATAACGAATGGGACTTGTGGGAACTGTTTTAAAGTTCACGATGGCAAGTAGACAGCAACTGAAATGGCCCTCCAATCGGCATCCGTGAGAATATAAACACAAGTCATACAGTGTACCTAGGTAACCGTTTTTCTGTTAATAACTGCCAAACCAGGCATAATGTAGTACTCTACTACCATAATATGCTCATGCCTGATAATTTCGGTAAAGTCAATCCATCTGTCCAGTTTATTAGCCAGCAACGAGTTTATTTGTTTTCGTTAACATCTATGCAAACATCATATAACAATTTTAACCACGGTTCGCGGACCAATCGATTGTCAAAATAGACATAGTTGTTGCCACTATACTTAACCTTCAAATCCAAATTGAACGGTAAATTTTCATAAATAGTAAATTTTAATTTCAACACATTTTGGCATGATAGAGGTTTATTTTATAAATTTATATATCGTATCTGTAAATGAAAAATAATCCTAAAATGCATTGTATTGTATTTTACTTAGGTATAGGTATTTAATTTTATTCTGTATTTTTTTCAAACATTTTTTAGGCAAAAAACAAATACGATCCCAATCATAGTTGCAGAACTTCAACAAATGTTAAATAGCCTACTAATATTTTATAAGTAATACATTAGGACGGTAGATAAATACCTAATCTAACCTTGGACTAACGAAAAGTTGGAATTCTTTTATTATTATCATTATTATTAAATGGACATACTTAAATGCATCGAATTTGTATGACAATGACAACTCTATCATACACGATTGTTCATAAATATATTTGACTGATTGATGCTTATTTAAAAAATAACGGGAAATTGATAAGTTGATCGTTATTTCCGTAAAAAAATATGAACAATACGGAATATCTATATCTGACATTTTGGAATAAATGTTGGTAATATATTTGCATTTCAAAAATATTTTATTTTCTTACCTTGTTAAAGTTCTATTGTTATGAAAATGAAAAAAAACTAAATTGACAAGACATAATTTGTTTAATGATTTGAATAAAGCTTACAGGTTACACTGTTCAATAACTTTTTAGGTTGGTTTAACAACGTTGAACAATAATTTAACGACAGAAGAAAAAAACATAATGTAGGGACAATAAATTTAAATACACCTACATTATATCCACTTTTATTACATGGAGTGTACTTTGAAACGTAGTTGCTTCTTGCTGTTAGGGATGTGGCACCTAATAATAAGAATATTTGTTCTCTTTTTATACTTAAATATGCATTTATCCTAATGAACTATTTCACATTATTGTAAGATGTAACAATGATAACGAACTCTGTCTCATGAAACTTTTATTTTTTTATTTTATTAAAAATGCAGTGAACGAAAGATTCAAAGTTCAAACTAAACAATAGCACGTAAGCGGTTGGATAATATTTTCCGTACAAAACTTTAAGACGTACACGAGTGCACTTGCTTTCAGAACGGAGAATATGTACAAAGTTAGCTTAGGTATACGATTTCAAAATGAATTAATTGCGTTGAATATCATCAAATTATTATGGATCATCCTATAATACTAAGCCAATAGTAATTACCACCAACTACCACTAAATATGGTTGTCAAGGTAGAAATTTAGAATACTGATAATAATAAATATTGATTGATAATCTCCATTCTTAATACCGTAAAAAATATCTCACATTTTAGATTCTAAGTGGAGCGATGAATGAATCGATTTTAAAATAATATAGTTTTTTTTTTTATTTGTGCCTATAGTCACATTTTAGGATAGTAAAAATGCTTGGATTTTCTTCAACAGTATCTTTTCTGATAGGATAGTGAATCTAGATGGTTCTTTGAACGGGTCAAAATTACTAATAGTTTTCAAAAGTGCAGAGAAAAACCAAATAAAAATTAAGAAAAAACAGGAATTTTTACGCAAAATTGGTTTTTGACAAAATCGACTTTGGTTTTTGGTGCAACACTAAAACAAATGATCATAGATACATGCAATTTTCAGTGGTTGTTAATATTAGCATTTTTATACGTGTATCTATAGATAACATTTTACATTTTTTTTTACTTCTAGCCGTTTTTGGACATTTTCAATTTTTTTAGTTTTGTTTCTATAATTGTCAATGAAATTTTATTTGTTTTTTGCAAAAGCTTGAAAATTTAATACAAGCTTCTTAATATATTTTTAAAATTACTTTTGAAAAATATTAAAAATCCATAGAATTCAAATTTAACACCATACATTACAGTGACCCACTTGTAACCAACTGTAAATCAGAGCGACACCCACTTGCCCACTTTTTTCATTTTAGTCTTATGACAATTTATAGTATACAAAAAGGGTGCTTAGCAAAAAAAAATAAGATTTATGTACACTATAATACGTGTGCTGTTTTGTGGGTAAGATGTAAAATAGTATAATAGGTATACAATATGTTCTCAGTATTTTGAAACACGCTTTAATGTTTTTCGAGCAAAACAAAATAATATACCACCTTCAAACTATTATTAAACACACCTTGCTTAACTTAACCTGTCAATGTATCGGTAGTTGTAATTTTTCCATTGCCCTCGAGTTTCTAGTTATCCAAGAGTCAACTGTATACACATTACTATATTTTATACTTTTACTGATATACAGTGTATCGGTGTGGCGCAGTGGCATTACCTAGTATGCGGCAAACCGGCAAAATGAGATCCGAATTCCATTTATTTTTACCCTCGTTTATAATAATATATATATACAATATACTGATCGGTCCGTTGAAATCGGAAACGGTTTTCCCTCGCTCTCGAGTCAATCGGACACCACACTGACGATCGTTGAGATATATATATATATATATGCAAGTATGAACTTATATACACCCGGGATTGAACAATATAATAGATACACAGTAAAGTTTACCAATCATCGGACGTAAAGTCCATATACTGGACACGACGCATACCGTACACTTTATGCGGGCCTGCAAGTGCGAGGTCGTTACGAGGTCGGCAGGTGTCGTTATCGTCAAATAAAATAAAATAATATATAATATTATCTAACATGTAGTCTCCGAGACCATTTTAGACATTTTTAAAATAGATAATATTATTATTATAATGTTTGACGTTCACAATATTATTGAGGCAGAAGTGAATGCCATTGCATATGATATAGCGTTACCACTAACCAATGATCATACTTACAGTTTTAAACTGGTTTGACCCTTTTTCATCTTCATCACACCTTTATTGTTATGTATTATAATAAACCCAATGGTTTTTATCACTTCAATACATAATATAAAAGAGAAATAGTTTTATTTTGATATAAAGACAAAAGAAATGATGCTCAAATTTAATAATTGTTGTTGATTATTTTCGAATAAAATATATTTAAAACTATAATACATGTTAGGCCATAATTCCAAAACCTAAATACACCTTATTTTAAAGTACCTAAGCGGTACCTGTACCAAAAATAACTTTTTTTACCACACTATCAAGGTAGTTTATGTATACTTATGGAATTTTGGAATACAAACTATTCATCAACGTGTCACAATGAACTTACTGTTAACTTTTTACGAACCCCCGTATCCCTCATGCAAAATAAACAACTAATAAAACACTCACACGCGGGTCTATAAAGCAATCTGAAATACGTCATCTTGTCTTTCACGATAACAAATAGTTTCTGCCTTCATTTTTCGTGTAGGTACACCAGACGAGTGATGATATTATACTTCATATGTGTACCTAAGCGTTTTTTGCGCTTAATATTTTGCAAGTAAGTATTTCCCACGTATTCTATCTTAATTTTGATGTCTTAAGAGTATGGTGGTATGAATATAATGATCGACGTTAGGCACCCTAAATTCATTTACATTCTTTTTGAGCACATTCATGGTGTTATCGCTAGCATCAGCCATGAAACGTATACAAAATATATTATATTATATTACAAAAATATTATAAAAAATATATTGTGAACTTGAAAGTCCAAGTGCAGTTGATAGTTCCAAGTGATTGCAATCATTACCTACAGATTGTAATTGAAACTACACCATACCCATACTGGCCACTGATTAATTAGGTACCTATTATTATTACCGGTAATGTTTCACATACCACCTGCAGTGGAAATTTCAGAATGATTTTTTTTAAGTCACCTAATTTGTTGACATACTTATTTCAAATTCAAACACATCATATGCGAACCTTCAACTCCTTTGTGGTTAATTATTTTAACTATAAGCTTGATGAAAGTGTTATGCATATATATTATACACGAAACACGTATCAAATATATTTCGTACACAAATTAAAATTAAACAATATTATTTTCTTGATGGTTATAACAATATTTGTGTTTGTATAAAGTAAAATAATCATATTACAACATGTCATTAGTTAAAACAATAATTATCTTTAGTGTACACATCTGATACCTTTCGGTTGGATTTATGTGTTTCCCATGTGGATTGTCATTATTTTAAGCCAAACCTTTCACGATCCATCATGGGTTTATTATTAATTTTTAGCTTGAGTTTTTTAGTTATGTAAATGTATTCAAAAAATATGTATACGCCATTTTGATAATTAAAATATTTATTTTTTTTGAACAACTATTAGTTTGTTTTTAAATGATAAATACATAATTGGATAAATGTTAAGTTATTAATTCATACTTCTTATCCATGATAATCTTTTAAATATTTATCGAAAAAGCTGAAATTAATATGAAATTAACTCATATTTTTTTTTTTATCAAGACCAAAAAAATAAAACTATTTTATCTATCATACAAACATTTAATCATATTATAATTTAAAATATTATACCTATGTTTTTATTTAAAAAAAAAAAAAAATTTCATTACAGATCATATTCCATAGTAAAGGTGGAATGTAGGGTGTAAAAGTGGCAGTTATAAATTGATAATATTTAGATATTATACTCATGGTTTTAAGGCTTATTAAATTAACCTTCAATAATAATGAAATATAAAAGTGAACCTTCGGCAGATTTAATATTACATTGTATAATCATATGAAACCATAACACATTTTAAGTGAATGTAATATTTAATTTACCTTTATTTTAATATAACCTATCCATCTTAAAATTGAATACATATGGGTAGCTATTAATATTTTTAAGTATTTTTATCCGTTGTTATTTCGACTTATGTAATTAACAATTTCATAATAATGGTAAGGATTGTGGTAGTTTTGACTTATTAAACTACGTTATGCTTTTTACTTGAGTGTAATTATTTTTATTGTTATTAGCTCTCATTTTTAAGTATTTTCGACAATCATGAATAAAATAACTTAAGTTAATATAATATATACCTATATAAAATCCTTGTCATTATATTGAAAATCCAAAAGACCTTATAAGAAAAGAACAAAAGAAATGACAATAGACAAAGAAGAATTGTGTACTACAAGATGAAACAAATGGACGAGGAATGTTTAAGCTGGAAAAAGGTATAGAGAAAGCACAGTTTCTTTAAACGATAAAAATCAGACAATTAAACCTATTTCTTGACCAAACCTAATGATACAAATTTCTGACGGAAACTTGTTGATGGAGGATGCTGTATAGTAAGACAAGTTAAAGAACAAATAAATCAATATCAGTGTGAATGGAAATGAAGAAGACCAATTTTAAAATTAAAATATAAAATCACAGTAATTATAATTGTTTTAAATGTATACACTATACATGTATAGTCTAAATAAGGGTATATTCGTATATTGTTTACAAAACAAAAAATAGAAACTCAACTTTTGCAGTACTAAACAAAAATCATTTTAAGAATGTTGTCTATTTTATAGTGGTTATAGATAGACGTGCCTTATGATACATTGAAACTCACTTAGCTATCACAATAAATAGTTTATTATTATTTATAAAAATTTTCCTTTGACCTACATATCTTTTGTACGAATAGTTCAGTGTAGGTCCCTCTTGTATTTTTTAATAATGATACATCATAACTGATATGTATTATTTTAAGTCTCAGTGTTGAAACGTACAAATGTAACTCGTTCTGGCATCCCTCATTAAATTCAACTTTCTCACTACTTTTCTTCCACTTGAACATGCGCTGGTTGTTTATAATCATAATATGTTAAACGTGAAAATCAATAGAATGAATTTCAAGAAAACAAAACACACGCATAATAAATCAATGGATTCGTGGACATATACAAAAATATTCAATATAATAAAATGATCGACAATAAAGCGTTAATCCGCATTATCCAAAGTAATTTTATAACGCACGAAAAATGTGACCACACATGGATGAGATTATTAACACAATACACCATTTCGTTCGATGAGCACGTAATATGACAGCCATTAAAAATACCCGTGGAAGATATTAATATTCCAATAACATCATAAAAATATTCGATCGTCGCGTACAGTACAGTAATTTCCTACATTATGTTTTTCAAAATTAATATAATATTAAAATATTTCTTCTAATGTACGTATAGACTGCAATAATGCAGTACCTACACAGTATTAACATTCAAATGCATATATATATATAAATAAATATATTATGTACAGTAGATTTTATTGCTAAATCTTTCTGAATAAAACTTCTTTATAACGGAATTACTCGGTACCTATACCAACAAATTATTTTGTTATAAAGGAATAGCCGTTATAGGAGAGAAAAATATTTATGGGGTATTTAAGTTATACGGGACAATTTTTATTCTCCGTAGTAATGAGATGTCTGCCTTATAAAGAGTCCGTTATAAGGATGTCTAACAATATATTATTTATTATAAATCATGATTGAAGATAATTTGCTACCTTTAATTGTGTAATGAATACATATTAAGTGTGATATATATTGGCAGATCTATTCTTTTTTAGCATAAATAACTATTATTGTGATATGCCTTACCTATGCAAAATAACTATTTTGTTTCAGTCTTATAAATTATAGTGAAATAGTTATATAAGAATAATTGGGTAATTGTAACAAAATTATGCAACATATTGTCAATGTCAGTAATATAAGTAATATTACTATTATTTGAAGTTTTATTGGCAAATAAGCGATACAGTTGGTGAGTTAGACAGCTGTGTATGGAATATAGATTACCTAGAAAGTAATGTGTAGTTTATTAATATTGTGGTATAATTCAGACTGCACTGATATAAATTCTACTAACTGTAATAAAACTAATGGTGATAATAAATAGAACCATTATAATATTCCATGTATGGTTTTATTGACACCTTTGTAGCATATATAAATGCGGTGATTTGGTATTGTTATACGTTAATGACACAAATTGAGGAAAGACAAATGAATCTGTGCAGGATTTCAACTGAACTATTGTAGAATAATATTAATAATTTAACGACAATTATTGTGCATTTAAACACAAAATAATATAGTTAACTATAGGTAGTTGTAAACAATCAATGGGTAGACAGTACATATTATAGTATAATATACGTTAATTGCAGTATATATAATTATGTATTCAAGTCTTACGACCTTTGCACGCTACAATAAACAGAGTGAGATAGAGGGGGGAGAGAGAGAGAGAGGAGAGAGAGAGATGGCCTCACTATCATGACTGTTTTTTTTAACGGGAAACGTCAATGAAAAATACATAACATAAAATAATATATAGATAAAAGAAACGTATATACGAACGGTTGTAATTTTGAGTTTTTTTTTCTGTTTTAAAACCTAGAGAGTTTTTCAACAGTATTAAAAAGCAGTAAACTCATTTTTTTTTTATTACAATTTTAATTACAATTGAAATGTTTTAGTGAAATGTAATATCAAGTCAGTCAATTCACCGTGCTGAGATAAATTTGAATGGCAACGAGTGTCTACCTTTATACACACAGTTTCAGCAGTTCACGTAAATCACTCTTTACAAATGAAACTATCTGTCTCAAAAAAAAATCTGTTAAATTAAATAAAAACAATAAAGGCTATGAATGTTATCACGATTTTTAGAACAGCGTAGGTCAAGGATTTAATGTTTTTACTGAACGCAATTTATGAATACGATTAACGATTTTGTCATTAGGTACCTACATTAATTTAAATATTCAAATAGTACCTACTTGCCTAGTTACCTATTACCCATTCGTTGAAATTCGACCAGAAAAACTGTTTCAATTTTAAAATTCAAATGTTCTAAATTACTCCACTTCACACAGCATAATTCATGGTACCGGTCTATTGTACTTATTCACCATTTATTCATATGAAAGTTTTATAATATTATGGGAAAAACAGGAAATTCGTATTTTTGTTTTATAGTGTATAAGTGAAATATAATATCAAGTCTGTAGATTTAGCATAATGAGATAAATTATTTTGAATATCAATGAGTGTCTTTCTTTATACAAACAGTTTCAGCAGTATAGGTACGTAAAATAACTCTTTACAACTGCAGCTGTCCAGTAATCGGTAAAATGAAATAAAATCAATAAATACCGCAACTGTTACCACAGTTTGTGGAACGACGTATGTCAATGTTTTGACGTTCAAAATGGTTATAGTTGGTATAATGAAATATGAAATCATTGATAGTAAATCACCTTCCCTTAGAGAAGTGGTTTTCAATACCTGAAGTGGGTCTCGACCTCAGTGATCGTAGTACACATATATTATATTCCCATTATTAAAAAAAAAATGTTCCAGTAGAAACGAATATATACTAAGTAACATATTATTTTTAGTATAATCGTACCCCGATCACATTCCTGGAGAAAAATTGCTCACATAAAGGGATACAATTTTCCTAGGACGTATTTACCCCTAGTGGGTAATATTTTCTTAGGATTATGTTACTAGGTGTTCGATTATCCTAGAATAATTGTAACCACCTACCTCAAAGATTCTCTGGGGGTACGATTGTCCGAGTATAATTTTACCAGGCACTACGGGTAAAATTAAACTTTTACAATTTTTCGTATCAGCATCCAAGAGACATAAAAAGTTTGGGATGTTCCAAATTAGTTTGCGTAAATATTAACTGTGAAAAAGAAATGTACAATTTGACTAGAATTAACACGATTTTTGGAATAAGTACATATTAATTAAAACCTTTATTGTAATTATTTTTATGCTTTATACCTTTGAGATAAAATAAATAATAATAATATATTATATTTACAATAATAAATAATAAGTTACTATTCAACGTTAATTACAACATCGTAGTACATACCTATACATTACTAACATTTCTAATGTATAAAACATTTCTGTGTTACTACAAGTAAAACTTTTACAAGTATATATTTTTATTTTTACCTTATAAACATGTGTCTTATGAAAAAATGATAATCTTCTTCACCTGTCTTCCAAAATTACAAATATCTATACAAACATTACAAACAATGTTCTTGATTTCAGATAGAACTGTCAAAACTTTAGAATGTATAATATATAATTTGTTACTTGTTGGCTGAAATTTAATTTTAATGATCTGAATTTTGTGTGATACCATGTTTTACCAACGGCATAAAACTTCCTGCTTTTTTGACTGGTGGGAATTAGGTCTTTTTATTATACTATATTTACTTGTTTTCACTTCTTCTGCAAAATTATCTTCATTCGCTTTTTACCATCAAACTCAAAATATTTTTTTATATTTCTTACTAATAATTTGGTTTTAATAATTTTTATTATTTTTTAATTTACATATCTTGTTATTGATAATTTCATGGATAGTGAATGGACCCAGTTATGGCATCGAAGCTCGCATCTTCTTTTCCGTTCATCACTATTATACTAGGAAAACTTTTCCGGGGGTAAAATTGACTTAGAAAATTATGCCCCCCTCTTCTAACGGTATGATTCTCTAGGGTTACGATTTTACTATGACATCGAGATAATGAACCATGATATGTCAGTGATATAAAGCAAAAGGTGGTCGGAAATTAGGCCACATTTTATCTATCGATTTCGTATACAAAATGTTTTTATTTTATTTCCCGGGTATCTGGTATAGGACTACAAAAAACATATTAAATGTTTTAAATTTATCGACAATCTATTGCTCCATATATTTAACTATTTGATATTTTGCAAAAATAACTAGAATCACTTCAATAAATTCAATTTAATAAGAGTCACATATTTCTTCATTCTTTCTTCATTCAAAAAAGCCGCGAAACTATTAAACTAAATAAAGCAAATACAAAATTATACACACTCAGAATATAAATTATAATAATTATATTAATAATAAACCAAAACAACTATTTTTTTTTTAAATAACAAAGACATACAGATGATAATAAACCTGGTTTTTCTTGATAAATTCTATCACCTACACAACGGGTATTATAGAAACATATCATTATTACCACGGCATCGTGACAATATACATAATAATACACTCTTATTTCCCCAACAATATAATATAAGGAAGTTCATAAAAATAGTGAAGTAATTTCCCAGCTATTATTTTTAGTACTCCTTTTAGAAAAAAATGTTGATAGCCGTCAAATTCTCGGACACTCGGTACATTTTTTCCCCACCTGTTAGAGCGTGCGATTTTCCAATTAATGGATAGATATATTACTGGTGAACACGTCACCGGGCAACCGTCTTCTATTGGGTGGACGACGGCGACAACGATATACACATACATCAATAAACTAAGAACAGAAATAAAGTGAAACCATTGGCGACGGCAAGAACCATCGATACAACAGCGACAGGATGTGCCTTAAAGGAGGTATAGCGCTAGTGGCGATGGTCATCGTTCTGCTGACGGTGGTCGGAGTCCTGTGTGCTGACGTTGACAGCATCGGCGGGGCTGACGGTGATAGTGATGGTCACATCCACGGGGCAGGTGGCCTCAAGGAAGCCATACAAGATCTGTACGCCGAGATCATATCGTCCGAGAGCGGCGACGGCGTCAGCGATGTCGCCGGTGATTCGTCCGCCCCTCGGCTAGACGACGTCGCGTCCGCCAAAGCGAAGTTTGTGTCGGACAGCCTGCGCCGAATGATCGGCAATATTGACACGACAGACGAAACAGTCGCGGACAGTGGTGGCGGCGACAAAGCGGTCGAATGGAAACTGCGCAGCAAGCAAAAAGAGGTGTTCGACGCGATCAAACGGTACGACGAGACGCACGGCGCCGAGGTCAGTGAACAGACGGCGAAGCACGTCAACTGGCTGATGGACCAATGCGTGCAAATAGCGTTGGCCAAGAATGTGCCCGTGGAAGGGGCCGCGACAACGGCAGCCGCGGTAAAGGAGGTCAAGCATGACGACATGGGTGCGCTGCAGAAGTGTTTCAACGATTTGTTGGACCGGTTCGAACGTTTGAGGATGTCGGACGTGACGGCGGTTAACTGTCGTGATATCAACGGCCACAGGTCGTCGTCGTCACAGCGGCCACCACCGACACCGCGGCCAACTCCGCCAGCACCGAGGCCGCCACATACCGCGAAGCGGCCACCGGTGACGAAGCCGCCACAGACGACAAAGCGGCCACCGACGCCGCGGCCACCGTCGACGACAAGGCGGCCATCACCACCGCAGCGGACGACCCATTTGATCAGCCGGTTCAAGTTCAAGCAGTTCACCCACAAACAACCCAGCGTTGAGATCGCCAAAACCGTCGCCGATTACCAGTGACCGGTTACCGGACCCGCAAGTGATTCTCCTGCCGACGTTTTGGCGGATTTTTCAATAATATTCGTTTCCCGCTTCCTGACATTTTACGCTTCGTATAAATTAAATTATAATTATAATAATGATAAACACCGTAATGACGATGCTTAAATAAAAGAAATCTTACATTTATATAGAGTATAATAAATTATTGACCCATTAATGAACATTTTTTAATCGGACTTTCCATATTTGTATATTTACGGCTGGCTACAACACGTATAATATTATATAAACGTATTTATTAGAGTATAGAGATCGACCGAACTCAAAAGTAATAATATGAAACAAACTTTTTAATCGTATGTTGAACCAGACATGAACCGAGCTTTTGAATTATAAATATCTCATCAAACTTTTTAGTTTTATGTGAAACCGAACTAACCATTTTAATACTATTCAAGTTTGAATTTAATTTAAGTCTCATTTGTTCTTGCTTAAATCTGATTACTACTAATCGGTTTATTAAAAATGATAAATAAGTATTAAACTGCTGTATTTTTTGTTAATTAATTAGACAATAGACGAAATAATAATTTTAAAATAAATACCGCCGTAGTACCTCCACTGGGAGTCTCTACTCTCTGTTTTTTCTGTCATTCGTTTATTTTTTTTCTTCTAAACCCATCAATTGTCCTTATTGTTCTATTTTTGTAACAGATTGAACAAAAAACATTAAAAATAAAAAAAAAAAAACATTTTTTTGTTTGAAACGTTTGACGTGTTCGAATTTCTTTTTAAGTTCGTACATTTCTTTTAGTTTAATCTATTTCTAAGTTAGGGTTAATTATAGAATTGCATACTTTTTGTTTGGTTCGGTTTTTTTAATTCTAAGTTCGGCTTTTGAACTCGAACTAAACACTTAGAGTTCGACCCACCTATAGTATTTATCTACAGTCAACATACAGAAAGACATTTTTTAAGATTCTTTAACTTTCACCCATACTATTTGACTATTCAGTCAACATATTTTTTCACTCCAAAAAGTCAGTCTATAATATATTTTATACTGTTGTGATGCACTTTTACAATACCTCCTATCTAGTTCAATAATAATAATAAATATTAGTCCATTTCCCCGTGCAGTTTTACACATTTAATATAACACATAGATCATGTTATAATGCAATGACGCGTCAAATTACTTGTTGTTGTAGTGTAGATATTAAAATATTATAAAATGTGCACGTAACAAAACCTTCGAATAACTGATCATTTGTCAACGTCATCGAGTGAGTGGCTTATATTAACGTATGTTAAGAAATTTGTTGACTCGACGCATAAAATATAAACAACAAAATTGATTAGTACAATTAAAACAATTATACTTGTATTTAATTTCTGTACCATGATCATCCATAACTTAATAAATTCTCTCATACTTGAGAAATTTAATAAATTTCGTGGCCTTACACACTGTTAATGTTACTTTTAATAAGTAGTGTTAATTTTTCAGCGCCATGGGACTCCCCCACATCCCAAAGTTCCATTTTTTGATTCCCCTAGGTAAGCGCATCATTGGTGGGACGATCGGTCCAAACGTTATCAGTAGGGTTCGAATTTAAAGGCAAATGCCTTTCTTTTATTAATCATAGTAGAAAAATAATGTTTATACAGAATTGTGCTTCATTTAATTTCTTAGACGATGGATGCATTTCTTTTTTGCCTTTTTACTTATAAAATGCCTTTTTGCTTTTTTTTTGCCTTTTGTACTTATAGATGCCTTTTTTGTGTTTAATTTTCAGTTGATTTTATAATTTTATACACAACTTACGTATTATAGCTACAAACGGGTTTTATTCTTCGCAATATTACGATTTATCAAGTAGTAATCTTAATTTATATAATTATTTATGTATGAAATACGCCCCGATAACTTCGGTGGACGTAGAAAAATCCCTTTCGATGTACAGAAATATTTTGAGCCCAAACCGTCAAAGTTTTTCTGAAGACAGCTTATCAAAGTACATGGTAGTCAATTTTTTTTTTTAATACTAACTAGTTTATTTTGTAGCATATTTATGAATTGCTTTTTTATATAAATTAAATGCCTTTTTTATCCTTTTTTTCATATTAAATGCTTTTTTTATTGATTATATTGCCTTCAGATCCGAACCCTAGTTATCAGCATTCCTCCTTGGCTGTGAGCCTCTTGAGATTTGGGCTGTGTACAACACTATATGGCCTTTATATTCAACATACAATTCCTACTCCAATACACCATTCATAATATACTTATCTTTATTAGTGTATATTAAGAATTATAGTATTTAACATATTAAAGGGTGTATAAGAGGGGCATCTGCAGCTATTCGGAATGGTAACACGAATTTAATTATCTAGTTGATTTGTAGTTTGAATTATTATTATTTTAATACAATTAACTATAAACCTACCTGTCATTTGTACTGTAATTTCAATACCATAAAAACATGTATTTATTACTCAATACTGTGCATAGTTATATCATAAATTGTAATGTGTATTTAGTTTTGTAGTATAAACAATACATATCAATAGAAATACAGCTCTTCCATTATTTAACAAATTATGATTGTGTCACTTAAAAACACGTATCATTTTTCAGCGAAAGCACGTTCTATTACAATTACATACCTACAACAATTATTAACTTCAACCTTCCAATAATTGTATTTTATTAAATACATTAGATACCTACTTAAAATAAATACTTGTAATAAATATGCATAATGCGACCGTCAACGTAAGGCAAAATTAATTGAAACACATTCCACGGGCCATGGCACATTATTTATCCGTCTGATATATTAGTTTTTTTTTAAATAAATACATTAATTAAATTGGAGGTAAGTACCTAACTACGTTTTTTTCTACATCAAGTAGTACATTTTCAGAGAAATAAAATCAAATCGTATTATTTTGTTATAATATAACTATGCTCAATATTATGAAAATACATTTGGTGAATAACATTGTTGAAAACAACATTTACAGAAATTTTAAATCTGCTAGTCATTTATATTTATATAAACAATATTAAGAGTCTGATATCAGGTACTAAATTCTAAAATACACTAAAATGTATATTTTCGATAAGAAGTGCATAGTATGCCAGCATTCTTTATATTATTTGTTTTAAAAAAATATTTCCCAAATATTGAAATACTGTAAATATGATATTTGTATAATATTGTATAGTAAACATTACCTATTGTGATAAATTTTAAATTTTAGAATTTATATTAGGATTCAATTATAAATATACCTAAACAATAAATAGATAGCCATCTCCTTCTTATCATTGAAATCGGCAGCCATGTACAGAGTAGGAAATCTTTACAAAACATTATTATCACAGTATATATTATAATATGTTATATATATATATATATCATATGTATGTATATGAATAAAAGTATAATAAATGAAACGTTGCCTGCTTTATAAATGCAAACTTCAACATTGGTCACAACTGTAGTATAGTAGACAGCTATACCTATGTACTTTTTGTATATTATATCTATTTTCAATTTAACACTAATAAAGAGATACATTACAGAGTAGAGCATATATTTTTAAAAAAGCAAGCTGATGTTTGGATGACATTATTCGATTTTAATAAATCAAAAACTTTTAATGGCTTTCGAGTGTTCATATAAATTGACAGAAAGTTGCAATAAGATTCACGTGAGCGATGAAATATTGTCATGGTGACAATTAAATAACATTTTTTGCGTTGGTAGGTACATAAAAATAAAATTCAATAAACAAATTTTATTTTTATTTTTTAACTAAATGTAAATGTCACCTTCGTTGAAAATTAATACCTATTTTTTACGCATATATATTCTATCCTTTGCATTTCAAAAAGTATTTAAATATACACTTTGAAAATTTTGAACCGTAATGATGTGTATTATGAGTATTGTAATTTTTTTCTATTTCTAATATCTGAGTCTTAATTTGAAATCCAAGAGAATTTCAGCTACAAAGTTTATATATGACAATATGTATTAGGTATTTTACATAACCTTGGTAATTATAGTGTGGTTAAGCGTACAGTACAGTTATATTATTGGGTTCAAGAATGACATATTACATTTTGTTATCATGATATTATTATTTATGCAATTCTGTAGTGTTATAATGTGAATATCATTACAAAACACTTATATTTTATATAAAAATTGTGTCATTATTAAAGTTTTTTATCTGTATTAATAATAAACATAGCGCAGGTAGGAACCCAAAAAAAAGTCGGTGATAAAAACAAAATATTTGAATAAAAATAATTTTATTATGATAAAATACAATTTATTTTTCTAATAAACTTGTATTATATAATTTTTCTTCGATCTGTAAGGAATATTTTGATACCAATCATGGTATTATTTTGGTATTGATTCAGAACTACATAATTTATTGTATGAGTTAATTTTTTTTTCTGAAATTTTTTCTGCGTTTTAGACTCACTTGTATAATTCTATATTTTTTATCCGGGTAATTGTATTTAAACTGTATAATTTATTTTTATTTTTTCTCAAACTTCATGACCTTAATTTTAGCGAGCACACTTGAGCATTTTAGTTGTCAAAACTTCGATTTTTTTTTAAATAGGTACCCAAAATTTTAGTTTGATCAACAAAATTTTGTTACGTATGTTATCTATAAAATGAATACCTAAGCAATTTTTTGATGTTTCTTTGTTATAAAGTTAAGTCATAAATTTAGTATTCAATCAACTATGTATCGTTTGGACTGAAATATTTTTTTTACTGATTCAATGCATGCTATCAATCTACTTCTATGTAATAGTATTTTGAGTGAAGCGCTTTCCATACGACTGTAATGATAAGTATATACTTACCTTTTTTTATGAATTACAACATATAAAAATAATGCAGTTTATGTAGATATTGGTTTCTACTTTGACCACTGCATGCATCTAAATAAAACGAAATCTCCTTTGTAATTTTAAGAACTTAGTGATCTACTTTAACAACGCAGTAACAATCTCAGAACTTTATTTCTGACAACTGACTGTGGTGCATAAATAGCAAATCGAATTATTCGGCGTAACAGAATCATATAATGTTAAATTACATGTAGGTAGACAGTTCCCTATACCATAGTACTTGGCCAATTACTTAGAACATGGAATAAATAGGATACTTTGAAGGTCGAAGGGACATACAGCTCTAATGTCTTTGATATTTTGATATATTTGTGATTTGTAACTAAATATTGAAGTTCAGATGTAGATCTATTTCAGTAATCAGATTGAAAAGTAGAACATTTTCCTATAATATGTGAATAATATAATAATGTTAGAAATAAAATCATAATATAAAATGTATTTACCTATACCTACCGGTGGTGCTTAGTTTATGTTATAGTGGCAAATGTCCTTGTTTAATTCTTCAAATTAAATTCCCCATAGAAAATGTTTTTAAACCAAACGGTTTACACATTTGAATCTGTTCTTTTGTATACATAAAAGTATCTTTAAAGACTTAAGGACTTTTTTAACACTAATTATAACCTATGAAATATGGGACATGGCGTTTGTCAGATTTTTATTAACACTTCGTAAAATTAAATAACTTTTTATTTTTTATACTCTTAACTCTAGGATCGATACCAAACTTTTGCTAATTTTAAAACTAATAGAAGCAATTAATAATTTTTTTATAAGATAAAAACATATCCTATTTTGTGAATTTTAATTGATGGATTCTTTTCCAAAACAGACTTTTTCCATTTGTTTATTACCAAATTGAGTTAAACGTAAAAACGTACGATGGATCCAAATATCAAATTAAGTACGTAGTTAATTTATATTCAAACTAGCTACATATGTCCTTTGTTAAATACATTGTAAAGTATTCATTTTTTTCAAAAACAGTCCCTCTCTGTATTTTGGTTATTACGAAACACACTTTTCCAATATTATGGCAATTCTGTGTTTTATACTGCTATTTTTACTGGCTCATTTCCCAGTATAGGCAGTTTATAAAAATATAAAAAGTTATATATATATTTCTGTTTTATCAAAGATATTTAATAACCATGAAAATTAGTTTATAAATTGGTATTAATGACTTTTATAAATAGACAATTATTAATGGGAATAAAACATATTATTTGTCTACGGAACATAGGAAATATTTTATTCTAGTTTTTGGTATCTGTACGTTTCATTAACTTTATCTGGTATGTGCCAGATATTAGCATTAGTGGCGGAGTTTTTTTTACCATGGGTTCGCATTAATTTATATATACACGCTCCTATAGTATTAAATAAAAATAATATAATAATAAGATTAATTTTAATTAGGTTTTTTTATTTTAAAAAAGCATCATTTCTAAAAGAAGTGCGATAGAAAAAAAAATAAATATTTTGTGTGAAACAAACTATTTCTATTTGGTTTTTTTTTCAAAAGAAGACACTTCCGAAAATAGTGAGTTTTATTTAAAACAAATATTGAATTTATTAAAAAAGTGATACTAAACGATTTTTCATTAAATTTAACTTGGTCAAAATATTTGCTAAATATAATATTTCACATCTAGAACAAACTGTTAGAATTCACAAAAAATATATTATACAAATATGGTCTCTTTAAGGGGTCTATGGGTTTTTGGAAAATCTACATTTTTAAAAAAGAAAACAATCAATTCGTATCATTAGTACCTAATACCTATATCTATTCTTCACCTTTATACCTATAAAGGTGTATATTATTATGATTAATATAAATATGAAAATATTTCTATGAATCACAAACTTTTTGATATTCATGCAATTAAAATGCAAGTATTTGACCACTTTTTTTCTAAATTTTATACTTTAAAATATATTTTTAGTTAGTAAGCACACAAAAATAATACATTTTTTAATGTTTTTTCTCTTGGTCACTTAAATGCAAGTAGCCACGTTTTATATGACTTTTATACAATTTATAATAATTAATAAACGTAGTTTTACGTCTCTGTGATATTAAAATCACTTTTATTAACGTCCTGTGCTGTTAAGGACACAGTTTCTTGGTTTTAGCGTCTGCTACGTCAGCAGACTTAGAAAAACTCATAACGCGTAATCCTTGACGGAGAGATTTGAAAAAAAATACTCACCGCTTGGATGATTAATTGGGAATTGAATGGAATTATAAGTTCTTCATATTTAGGAATTATTTACACGCATAAATATTATATACGTAAAATATTTTATCATTCATTTCTAAAGGCCTATATCAACCCACCATATTGTTTCACACTCACCTTGTAACGCTCAAAGTCTACAAAAGCCTTTTTATTCAAGATAGTTAATACATTTGATTAATATTAAAAATATAATATCAACAAATATCACACTTGGTTATCACGATACTATATAATATCGTAGGGTTAGGTGTATTCATACATAAACATTTAACATACACTCACAAATAATTTTCTGGGTACTGTTATTAACAATAATTATATAATATTATTAATACAATACAAATACCAAAAACTGATTTCAAACGTTCGTAATCTAAATATTTTTTTGTAAAATGTTATGAAATATTGTATACTATACAGATAATATAATTCAAATACCCTTTAAAAAACAACAGAAATTCATTTGTATTTACTATGTAAGTAGGTACTTGATTAAAATTATTATGACATAAGTGTTTTAATTTGGATTGCTAATTACCTCAGATTACAAACTGAACTTACAGTTAACTGCATTAATTAAAAATAAAAATCACCTAATAGATAATTATTTCTTATTAATGCTTTGTAAACAGAAAAAAAAACATGAAACAAAAATGTCAACAAATGGCAACAAAATGTCGACTGTTTAACAAAGCATGTAATGCGTGTAGTTAGTAAATAATTGTTATAATTCACGAAGGCTAATAAATAGTTGAATAATTAAACATTTTAATGTTTCATATTAACAATGGTCAATGATACATATTGGTATAATAATCAATGTACACCGTACCCAATATATATTGAAAATTTCCTTCATCCCTCAGTTAGCTATTCGTTTTTTTTTATAGTTATTGTTTTATGGTAAAAAAATTTTTTCAAGGGAACAGACATGTTTACAAAATGATAATGACAAAAAATATAATAATAATAATAATAATAATAATAATACCTAACATAAAAGTGAAAATTGTTATTTTCACTTCATTATATTGTTAAAATATATTATTGTCTTATTATTATTTTACATATTAATTTTAATGTACGTTGTACATAAGCTAAGCCTATTTCTACTTGGTTTTCCCTTATTATAGATAAGATAATAAATTATATATTAAATAGTTATAATAATAAACTTTTGAGATTTTTTCAGCGATTAAAATGTATGAACTGAGAACAATTGTCCATGATTATACCTAAGTTTAAAAGATATATTAAATTATACGATGGTTTTTAAATTATTATAGTACCTAAAAAATATTAATAATATATTAAATATTTATGCTTGACTAAATGTCTAATTTGAATTTTATGTAAAACCATTATCAAGGCATATTATTATTCTAAGTAAATACAATTTTTATAAACTTAAAAACAACTCTTTCGAATTATGTTTCAAATTCATCAACATATTTTAAAGAAAAGCACGCAATAGAAAAATTATTAGATTTTATTAGGAAAAAAGATTGGTACTCATTTGCAGTGGCATACCTACATTAAATTTTCTTATGTGGAATTCAAATATCACATATTTATGTGATATTATTGATGAATTTCTTATTATTAATCATCCGTGTAAACACAAACATACGTCATAATAATATGACTATTGAGTAAACACTATACTTTACCAACAACGAAAAAAGATTTCATAACGAAATTATGGGTGCCGTATATCAATCAAAATAATATAATATTTTTAAAATATAACAAAATAACAAAATAACTAAAATCGTTATTCTTGGTTTAATTATGTAATTTTGTCCAAATTTGAATTTAAAATGTCTGTAAAAAACAAATGTGTTTATATATTTTTTAGATTTTTGGTTACATTATGAATTATTTATGAGAATCTTTGTTTGAAATTTTCAATCCTTAGTTATAAAAACTGAACATTTGATATTTTTTTAATTACAATGATTGATAATTTTCGAGATTTTGATAAATTTTGTCAAAATTCGAACTTTAAATGCTTATAAAAAAAAATCGTATTTTTAAAATTTTTCAACTTATATTGTAACAATATATTAGAAACCTTGTATTAAATTTTCAGACATTTTGGCCCCCCAAATAAAATTTTATTGACAATTATAAAAAAAAAAACTAAAAAAATTGAAAATTGAAAATGTCTGTAAACAGCTCAAAACAAATCAAAATATTTTCAAAATTGTATGGTGTATAGGAAATTAGAATATAAACGTTCAGTGAAATTTTCATGCATCAACAAATATTCGTTTTTGAATTACAACCAAATAAGAAAAAACGCTACATGAGAATCGAGTGAATAACCAATGTTGTAAAATTATGAACTTAAAACGCTCATAAAAATTTATTTTTACATGCTTTTAGATTTTTTATTTTTGATAAAAATAGAAAAACTTATGTTAAATCTCGTGTTACATTTTAAAATATTAGATTTTAATAGAAACATTTTTATGAATTTCTAACTCAAAATAATTTGCAAATTTTCGTCATTATTACGCATTTTGTCAAAATTTCAACCTTAAATGCTTAGAAAAAAAAATTGTGACTACAGATTTTTAATATTTTTCATCTACCTTTAAAACAATATATTAGGAGCCTTCTATTCAATTTTCAAGAATTTTTAACCAATTAATAAAATTGTATTGATATTAATAGAAAAAAAAAGGGCGGGTAAGTGTATGTCGCTCTGCTGTACAGTAGGTTACAAGTGAGTCACTGTAATGGATTGTGTTAGATTTTTATCCAATGATATAATATCATTGAATAAGAAAAACGATTCTGAGCGAAGACGGTCAGTCAGTCTATAATATCTTACTAAGTCTAAATGTATTTGATGATATTATTGTGAATAAAGTAATTCATTTTAGTATTATAGGCATTAGTATTTACTATAGTTGGTTAAATTCATTTTTCTCAAAAAATATTATATTTTAAAATGCCATTGCGTGTATATAAAATATAACAATATATTCTAAAAGTTTCATATACCAACAAATAATATTTTTAAATTATATCAAAATAACTAAAATCATTATTCTTGGTTTAAACATGAAATTTTGTCTAAATTTGAAATTAAAATGTCTGTAAAAATAAATGTGTTGATATATTTTTTTAGATTTTTTGGTTACAGTATGATTTATTTATGAGAATTTTTGTTTTAAATTTTCAACACTTAGTTATAAAAACTGAACATTTTATAATTTTTTAATTACAATGATTTATAATTTTCGAGATTTTGACAATTTTTGTCAAAATTCGAACTTTAAATGCTTATAAAAAAAAATCGTGCCTATGTATTTTTAAAATTTTTCAACTGATGTTGTAACAATATATAAGAAAGTTTGTATTAAATTTTCAGACTTTTTGGCCCACCAAATAAAATTTTATTGACAATTATAAAAAAAAAAACTAAAAAAATTGAAAACTAAAATGTCTGTAAACAGCTCAAAACAAATCAAAATATTTTCAAAATTGAATGGTGTATAGAAATAGCTTATATAAACATTCAGTGAAATTTTCATGCATCTACAATTATTCGTTTTTGAATTACAACCAAATAAGAAAAACGCTACATGAGAAATCGAGTGAATATCTAATCTTGTACAAATTTGAACTTAAAATGCTCATAAAAATTTATTATGACTTGCTTTTAAACTTTTTTTTATTGATAAAATTAGGCAAACTTATGAGGAATCTTGTATTACATTTTCAAATCGTAGATTTAAAAAGAAAAATTTTATGAATTTCTAACTCAAAATAAATTGCACATTTTCGTCATTTTTACGTATTTTGTAAAAATTTGAACTTTGATTACCTATAAATAAAAATTGTGACTACGGATTTTTAATATTTTTCATCTGCCTTTGAAACTATATATTAGAAGCCTACTATTAAATTTTCAAGATTTTTTACCCAACATATAAAATTGTATAGATATTTATAAAAAAAAAACAAAAAAATTGGAAACTGAAAATGTCCGTTAACAGTTCAAAATAAGTCAAAATATTTTGAAAACGGTATGGTATATAGAAACTGCTTATATAAACATTCGGTCAAAATTTCATGTCTCTACAGTCATTTCTTTTAGAGTTATACCAAAAACCAAAATCGATTTTGTCGAAAATTGGTTTTCCGTAAAAATTCCCGTTTTTCCATAATTTTTCATTTGTTTTTCCAGGCGCTCATGAAAACTACTGGGAAATTTTGACTTTTGACCCCCCAAAGTACCAACTAGATTCACTTTCCTATCAGAAAGGTACTATTGAAGAAAATCGAAGCATTTTTTCTGTCCTAAAACGTGATGACAGACACAAAAATAAAAAAAAAAATAAAAAAAAAAATAAAAAATAAAATAAAAAAAACACACATCATTGTAAAACCAATACATTCATCGCTTCGCTCAGAATCTAAAAATGGGTTATGTTTACAAAGAAGGTAAAATAATTTCTGTTCGGTATATTGTAACATGTAAAAAAAAATATTGAATTCTTATATATTTATTGTGATGAGTACTACTGTAGAGTGTCTATTATTCACACATAAATCGAAAAAAATTGTATATATTGTATAATATGTAGAATTTGTATAATACCTACGTTAGGAGAAGGTCTCTTTTAGTCTTTTATATAGTAAATTACAATTTTTTATATAGTTAAAAATAAAACTAATGCACTGTATGTACCTACGTATAAAGAAAAATAATAAATAAATATATGTACAGTGTACAGTTAAAACTACGAAGCATAATTTATTAATTAATAATGAATAGCTGTTTAAGGACATTTTTAGTTTCAATTTGTTTAGGTTTTTTTTTATAAATGTCAATACAATTTTATTCGTTGGATCAAAAAGCTTGAAATTGAATACAAGGTTCCTAATATGTTGATACAATGACAGTAAAACAATTTTAAAAAACAGTCACAATTTTAGATTCTGAGCGGAGCGATGAATGCATTGATTTTACAATGATGTGTGTTTTTATTTTTATTTTTGTGTCTGTCATCACCTTTTAGGACAGTAAAAATGCTTCGATTTTCTTCAATAGTACCTTTTCTGATAGGAAAGTGAATCTAGTTGGTACTTTGGGGGGTCAAAAGTCAAAATTTCCCAGTAGTTTTCATGAGCGCCTGGAAAAACAAATGAAAAATTATGGGAAAAACGGGAATTTTTACGGAAAACCAATTTTCGACAAAATCGATTTTGGTTTTTGGTATAACTCTAAAAGAAATGACCGTAGAGACATGAAATTTTGACCGAATGTTTATATAAGCATTTTCTACACACTATAGCATTTTCAAAATATTCTGACTTATTTTGAGCTGTTAACGGACATTTTCAGTTTCCAATTTTTTTAGTTTATTTTTCTATAAATGTCAATAAAATTTTATTTGTTGGGTAAAAAATTTTGAAAATTTAATAGTAGGCTTCTAATATATAGTGTCAAAGGCAGATAACAAATATTAAAAATCCGTTGTTACAATTTTTTTTTGTAGGTAATCAAAGTTCAAATTTTGACAAAATACGTAAAAATGACGAAAATGTGCAATTTATTTTGAGTTAGAAATTCATAAAAATTTTTCTTTTTATATCTAAGGTTTGAAAATGTAATACAAGGTTTCTCATAAGTTTACCTAATTTTATCAATAAAAAAATGTTTATAAGCAAGTCATAATAAATTTTTATGAGCATCTTAAGTTCAAATTTTCACAAGATTAGACATTGATTTCTCATGTAGGGATTTCCTTATTTTGTTGCAATTAAAAAACGAATAACTGTAGATGCATGAAAATGTCACTTAGCATTTTATATAAACCATATAATTTTGAATATATTTTGAGCTTTTTACAGACCATTTCAATTTTCAATTTTTTTAGTTTTTTTTTATATAAATACTAATAAATTTTTATTTGTTGGGCCAAAAATAATGAAAATTTAATACAAGGCTCCTGATATATTGTTACAATAGCAATTGAAAAACATTAAAAATACATAGGCACACATTTTTTTTATAAGCGTTTAAAGGTTGAATTTTGACTAAATTTATCAAAATCTCGAAAATTATCAATCATTGTAATTAAATAATTATAAAATGTTCAGTTTTTATAACTAAGGATTGAAAATTGAAAACAAAGATTCTAATAAATAGTACATACTGTAATTAAAAATCTAAAAAATATATAAATAGTTATTTTAGATTCTGAGCAGAGCGATGTTTTATTGTGATTTTAAGTTCAAATTTGGACGAAATTAACATATTAAAATCAATTTTAACGAGTAAAAGTATATATTATAATATTTTTCTAGCATCACTGATAATTTTAGGTTGATAATTAAATAATATAATTAATATAAATTCAACTTAGCAGCTACCGTAAAATAACAATGTCAATATAATTTAAAATATCCTAGACTGACATACCGTCTCCGCTCAGAATCGTTTTTCGTATACAATGGTATTATATCATTGAATTCATATTTAATACCATCCATTATACAGTGATCTACTTGTAACCTACTGTACAGTAGAGCGACATCCACTTGACCCCCTTTTTATTATTTAAAAGAATACGATATTTAGTAGCAAAAATAAAAAAGTGGTCAAGTGGATGTCGCTGTGCTGTACAGTAGGTTACAAGTAGATCACTGTATAATGGATGGTACTAAATTTGAATTCAATGATATAATATCGTTGTATACGAAAAACGATTCTGAGCGGAGACGGTATGTCACTCTAGGATATTTTAAATTATATTGATATTGTTATTTTACGGTAGCTGCTAAGTTAAATTAATATTATTCATATTATTTAATTATCAACCTAAAATTATCAGTGATGCTAGAAAGTTATTATAATATAATATATACTTTTACTCGTTAAAATTGATTTTAATATGTAATTTCGTCCAAATTTGAACTTAAAATGTCTGTAAAAAATTACAGTGTTTATATATTTTTTAGATTTTTTGTTTACAGTATGTACTATTTATTAGAATCTTTATTTTCAATTTTCAATCCTTAATTATAAAAACTGATCATTTTATAATTGTTTAATTACAATGATTGATAATTTTCGAGATTTTGATAAATTTAGTCAAAATTCAACCTTTAAACGCTTATAAAAAAAATGTGTGCCTATGTATTTTTAATGTTTTTCAATTGCTATTGTAACAATATATCAGGAGCCTTGTATTAAATTTTCATTATTTTTGGCCCAACAAATAAAAATTTATTAGTATTTATATAAAAAAAAACTAAAAAAATTGAAAATTGAAATGGTCTGTAAAAAGCTCAAAATATATTCAAAATTATATGGTTTATATAAAATGCTAAGTGACATTTTCATGCATCTACAGTTATTCGTTTTTTAATTGCAACAAAATAAGGAAATCCCTACATGAGAAATCAATGTCTAATCTTGTGAAAATTTGAACTTAAGATGCTCATTAAAATTTATTATGACTTGCTTATAAACATTTTTTTATTGATAAAATTAGGTAAACTTATGAGGAACCTTGTATTACATTTTCAAACCTTAGATATAAAAAGAAAAATTTTTATGAATTTCTAACTCAAAATAAATTGCACATTTTCGTCATTTTTACGTATTTTGTCAAAATTTGAACTTTGATTACCTACAAAAAAAAATTGTAACAACGGATTTTTAATATTTGTCATCTGCCTTTGACACTATATATTAGAAGCCTACTATTAAATTTTCAAAATTTTTTACAGAACAAATAAAATTTTATTGACATTTATAGAAAAAAAAAAACTAAAAAAAACGAAAACTGAAAATGTCCGTTGAAAGCTCAAAATAAGTCAGAATATTTTGAAAATGCTAGGGTGTGTAGAAAGTGCTTATATAAACATGCAGTCAAAATTTCATGTAACTACGGCCATTTTAGAGTTATACCAAAAACCAAAATGATTTGGTCGAAAATTGGTTTTCCGTAAAAATTCACGTTTTTTCTTAATTTTTCATTTGTTTTTCACGGTGCTTTTGAAAATGACTGGGAAATTTTAATTATTGACCCATCAAAGTACCAACTAGATTCACTTTCCTATCACAAAAAATACTGTTGAAGAAAATCAAACCATTTTTACTGTCCTAAAAGGTGATGACAGACACAAAAAATAATAAAATTAAATAAAAAAAACACACATCATTATAAAATTAATACATTCATCGCTCCGCTCAGAATCTAAAATTCAGTTGCAACACTCTAGTTGTAGTTTATGCCATTATACTTAGCTGACAGTAATTTAATTTATATTTTTTTTTTATTTCCATGGCCCATACAAATTGTACAGGTAAGTAGAAGTTAGTATTTTAGTGGCATCTGTATTTTTACCAAGATGCTTGAATATCCAATCATAATATATTTTAATGTTTGACGCCCTGTCAAATAGTACACTGCATACGCAATAATTTAGACGTGGTATTTATGCATTTCAAATTAAAACGTAGACAATTGGTGGATTGAACAGGTTATTTATAAATTACCTATAGATACATAATCTCAGTAAAATTGCTTGAAAATATGTTTTATTTTGCTTTAGATGAAATATAAACATTTTCCGAAAGTTTATGTTCGGTCTAAACTTGTCATAATTATTTATTTTATTTTACAAGCCGTCGTTAAAATAAAACATAATCGTAATAATCTTTAAAAGTATATCGTTTCAAACCCGAGCCCATAGTTGCATCGTCGTCGGTTTATAGTTAAAGTTACAAAACAATTACAGATTGCTCTTATAAACATAATATTATATTTTTTTTCCGATATCATTAGGTCATTGATCGGTTTATCACTTATCTCTATATATTAGAACATATATGTACACATTATTTTTTCTAAAAATTAATACGCTACAGTTTTGTATAGTTGAAATGTATAAATAAAAGTTATACGAATCAACAGACAATCATTAAAACTAATGCGTGTGCGTAATAAAAATGTATAATATAATATTATAATCTATAGCTAAATAATTAAAACACTATAAACTACGCAACAACTGCCAAGTTGATAGTCCTTGGTGATTATACTATGAACATCGAACCGATCATTACTTTTCCTTTTTGATAGAATTGAATAAAATAAATAATCAGAATATTTACAACTATTCATACATACGATAGTAAAGTTTCCACTTTTTTGATAATATTGAAATATTAATCACATCTTAATTAGATAATTAAATTAAAAATATTAATAATTTTTATTAGTTTGTATATTATTGAACATTTAATTTAATTTGGAAATGTAAGGAAGTTGACTTCAAGTAAACCTCATGACGAATTCATATACGTTTTTATAAATTCTCTATATTATACTCCTAAAAAAAAAATTGGCCTTTATAATCAAATAATATTCATATATAATATATATATATTATATATAGGTATTGCGTGATGTGTGAAAACTTTTCTAAAACAATATTTCTATGGCCTAATCGAAATAGTAATAATTATAAGCCCAAATCAGTTAAACACGCTGCATTATATAAGATAAATCTTAAATAATACATAGGTATCACAATCGTAAGCATAAAGGTATTTTATTGTGACAATATATAATATTAGTCACGTGTAATGACTAATATCATTCTACCTGCGACCATCTGCCACCTGTGGTTATGTGCCGGGCTGAAGTATTGATTTTACGAATTGTTGAAACACTAAAATCGTGGTTTGGATTTGTTTAACGTAGCTATAAATCAAGAAGAAATTATTAATAAGAATCAGCGTTAAATTGCAGTAACACATGCAATATGATATTCAGATAAATATTATATTAAACCCAATTATAATTATTATAAATGTTTATAATTTTACCTTTGACAATATTGACTTATGCCGATTATACGTAAATATTAATTATTAATTTGTATCTTTACACCTACATTCGTCAAACAAATTATAAAATATTATCTGCCTAAATATTAGAATAAACTATAAAAACTGTGATAGAAATACATAATTAACAATGGTTAATTTAATTAATTTAATTATACGTTTATAAATAAATAATTATATATTAAATACTGTGTAGTGCGTAACGAATAATTGTATTTTCATTAGAAAAGAACGGATAACTTTACATAATTGAAATATAATTATTGAAAATTGTATCACTTATTTTTTTTTACCATTTTTCGTTGGCTTCTATGTATATACCAAAAGGTTTTAATCCAAAACAAAAATATCTAAATTATGCGTAGTTATATAATATGTCTTAGACGCTCTTTTCTGTGGTTAATTTATGTGAATATTTTAAAACTAGAATGGTTTTTTTTTAAACATTAATTGTATTCGTATGTATATATTTTAGTAGGTAAATAAAACATTTTTTATGGATGGATAAGAACTTATAGAGGAGTATATATTTTATTAATATACCTATAATGTATACATTATGCAAAGCCATAAGCTCGACGTACGCGCCGAGTATCGAGTTATTGATAATTTGTTCCGGATGAACTGTTGGCCAGAAGGTTAAAACACTTCACATGTCTTATCCAAAGCCATCAACAATAATATATTACGTAACGGATCATATTTAAACTCGATTTATAAAATATAAATTATATCCATTAAACGTAAAGTGAAAGTATTGTGTTCTATAGGATCGTTCGTTTTTCAGGCGGCGCCACACTTGTATAGGAATAATAATTAATTCCCCCCCCCCCAATTTCTTTAACTCGTGTACAATATTTCCGTGACCCTTGTTGATATATATCGTATTTCCTTGTCTCATTATTATGCTAAAAAGTTTATCATTGTGTTTCTAGATCTTCTACTACTTTTTATATTCCTCATTCCACCACCAATAATATCGTGTGCAATATGTACCCGTTAAGCAATTAATGAGTCGAGTCTCATCTTAAGTCTCACGTAAATCGTATACTATATAATTAATAATTGATAAATAATAAAATAATAATCATTAATATCTGTGCTAAAAAAATATTAACGTTTTTGTGAAATGTTTCACCATATAGTGAGATATTTTATACTTCAAACACTATATATTATAAAATAAAATGTAAGTGTACCTATCGTATTTTTCGATTAATCATTAATGAAACATTTTATATGGTTACAACTTACCACCAATCACGTAAAAAGAGCTTATTTTTTTTGTAGTAGGAGATGGTGATTAACCTTTTTTCAGAATGGTTGAGTCTTAAAAAATATGCTAATTAATTATTAGTTACTATAATACGATCTTTGAGGAGTCAATCTCTCCCACCGCCCCCCCTAAATTACGTGCCTAGTTAGGTTAACCTAACCTGCAATACATACTTACTTTTATATAGACATATATATAGGTAATCTAAGAGTGACTTTTTTTTTAAGTCAATTCAGTATTATAAATTATAATGGACTAGCCCCTAACGTTTTTATTATTAATTTTTATGTTATGTTTCATTTTAATTTCGAGCAATGTTGTTCGTGTTAAGCCGCATTCCCACGACTGGTTTTACTTGTACAATTATTTATCACTGGTGCCGTTCCCGAGGATTGTCGGTAAATGTGACACAAGTCAAAGGAACGGCCAGCCAATAAGCTTGTACTACTCATCCCACGACTGGTTATATTATTTTAATAAAATGTGTCCCCCACCACCAATATTTGCTATACCAGGCAGCTGTGGAAACAGTGTACTTGGCTACTTGTACAAGTGCTCGAGTATTGGCATACTCGTCAAGTGCTCAAGTATTGGTATACTTGTCAAGTACGCCAGTCGTGTGAATAAGGCTTTATAAAATACTCTTACAATGGGTATTTAACACAACAACGCACAATGACGGTCTATAAATATTCTTATTATATTTTAACAGTATTCTGATGTAGCTGCCCGAACGATCGTTTAAATATATATTTGTTAAACCTATAAATCAATAACGACCTACAAATAATATTGTATTTATCGTTCGGTTTTCTTTCCTTGCTACGAATAGTTAATGATTATTTACTTTGGGTCACAACGCACTCATAGATGATAAAATATAAATATTATATTATATTAAATTATATTATACGAATTCAATTTATTTATAATAATTACGTTCATTTTGTATAGCTGCTGTCGCGGAGTCTCTTGGTTTTTGTTTTGAATAACGAATATTGGACATTTGAACGATTGAACCGAAGTTTTTTTTATCGTGTTTGATCCCGATTAGTATATCATACATATAATATAGCTTAATGGAGTCATATATAATATATAATATATATAGTATAATATAATCTATATAATATAGACATTATCTCGGATGATAGCATTATTTTGGATTTTATTTATTTTCCAACCATTTACTCATTTATATTATTAATAAATCAAGACTTTTTTATGAAAAAAAAGTGAATTTGGACTTTTTCCGTTTTGATGATTTATGGACGTACGTATTTTATGGTCGAGTTTTTTTTTTAAGAAATAATTATTAGTTAGCATTAAGAGTACTTGATACACAGACGACAAGTTTCTCCACGGTCTGGTTTTACAAAAAATGTGCAACTTAGTAAATTAAGATCAGCAAAATCAATTTTGTGTTGTTAGTTTTATATTACAGTACATTTATGAATATAATTATTGACATGAGTATGCGGGTACGAGGGTGGCATTCGTTGGTACCCACATTGAGCCCAACTCACACTAATAATCGTTAAAACTATCACGTCATATAGATCCTGGCGACGATGACGAATTAGCAACAGTTATATAATTGTTGCCCCTCAAATAAAAGTCATATTGAAGCCCCCAGTATGATTAATTTAACTTTTAAAATTATATTCCAATACGGTGTATAACAATAAGAGGGTATAGTACTCTTGTCGTGAAAATCTACATTAAATGATATATCTACCTATTATATGTCTAGCGAAAGTGTTATTAAAAGTTATTTTACTTTAAAGTCTAAATATTACTATTAATAGCTGCCGCTATTTACGAATGAAATATTTGAAATAATATCAATAGAAATGTATTTTTCCAAACATCATCAGCCGAAACAAAATTGGTATGAAATAGGTATTTTAGATGATTTATATAGACAACACGGTTCTTTGTTAGTATTTCTTGGAATGCTTTGTCCATTTTTGTCTGTATGTATAGACCTGTGTATGTTCGACAGGATACGACGGGCATCATTTATATCATATTATTATAAAGTATGTCGTATGTATGTATGTATGTATGTATGTATGTACTATGTATGTATGTATGTATGTATGTATGTATGTATAATATATGTATATTATATGTAGGTATATATATATCGCAGGTCGTTCGGTCATCGTTGGGACTTTGTACCTACCTAAAGTTATTGTGGTAACAATAAGACGGCATATGCGTCATGTACATAATATTATAGGTATATTATTATATTATTTTGTCGCGTTGTACGCGTTTGTATTTTTCAACAGTTTTATTTGTATTCGTCACGATCGCTAGGGATGTTTTCCGGCTTCCAAGCCTTGTGTATACACACATGATACATTTATACATATACTTTTATATGTATACAACAAAACGGACAAAGGTTTCATTTCAGCTGCGGGTACCTACTATCGTCACGCCGTCGTTGTTATATTTTATAAAGGACTTATATTTCAAAAAATTCGTTCCAGTACCTAGATCCTATACCGACGATTTCTAAAATCGTTTGACCGACATCGCGGGTGTTCCGCAGCGGTACTCCGTCGCCATCAACCCTCCCCCCGCCACCCCAGCAGACCACCAATCAGGCCACCTCCACCCGAACAAACACCACGGCAGCAGCTGCACACGAACACAATGCCCGATCGACCGATTTCGTTACAATTCCTTCGGAATATTACTTAATATACATTTTTTCGTTATAATAAGACGTTATACACATAATATATTATTACAAGTAGATTATATTATGATAAATAATAATTCGATAAGCGCCTAAACGCGAATACACGATGATGTTTGTATTACGAATTATAATAGGCTTTAGTGCTTGATTAAAAGAACGGAGGTCATTTGTATAGATATAATAACAAAGACTGCTGATTATAATAGTTTATCTAATGCATGTGTTTAATTATTTTATATGTATTAAAATAGGTATGCCTAGGTATCACATATTAGCTCTCATCTTCATAATTTACGTTTTTGTCAATAATAGTCTTAAATTATTTATTATATTATTATTGACTACAGTAACAACCGGCATGGTTACATAATATAAACATAACAATGCATGTAGACTTACAATTACAGAAATTTTACATCGTTTAAAAATGTTCCGTCTTCAGACGCAGTCCTTCAGTTCTCAGGTTTTTGTAAGCATATTTTAACGTCAAGACATCAAGATAATTTTAAAAGATAATCTTAGTCAACAATAATTATAATATATAAAACCATAGTGTTTACTATTTTATAGAGCTGCTCATACGCGCCCATGTAAATAAAGCTAACTAGTTTTAGTAATTTATTCATATTTATCTCATTTTTTCAACAGTAGGTATATAGTTTTGGAACACCTAACTACTATTTTAAGTGACGATTTACGGTTTTTTCTTGTAGAATCGAATTATAATACTAATATACATATACCTACATTATTCAATGAAAGCGTGTTCTCCATATACACCGTCTCTAAATGTCACTGCTTATCGTAGGTAGAGGTACCTACTATATTGTTTAGTTTTAAATATAGGTATAGGTAGGTAATACATTTTGTACTAATGTGTATAATTGGTATAATAGTTAATAGATAATAATATAATAAGTAATAAACCATATAGTAAAAATATGTTTAAGTGCTATAGAAGAATTGTAGTAGGTATTTAAAAAGAGAAAACAGTATAATTTATTGTATTAAATATTGTTACACTCAAAAACTCAATACACAGTATTATTTACACAAGTTTATCTACTTAGTGCTTTTAAGCTTAATATTAATTACATATAATTTCTTAACTTATTATTTTTTTTTTAAATCACAGCACTACTGCAGTGGTCTTCAAAAATAAAAACTTATAAATATTGGATATTTTAATTTCAATAGTAAAATAGTTTTCCCAAAGGGGTTGGGGCTGATTTGTTAGCACGCACTACCTACCTGTTATTTTATTATTAAAAATATAATTTATGGTGATCTGATTTTTAACATTGAAAATAAGGACATGGGTGCATCTATTCTCCTCATCCGCCCACAAGGTTAGGTATATAATAATATGTTACAAAAATATGTTTTGGCTATCGTAGAAGTGTACAATTTTTCACACTGCTGAGCGTTGGAGTTACAACTTCTAGGAAAATATTTGAAAATGTATTCCAAACTATAAATTATACAGCTTAAAATTTTTTAACATGAACGTACGATTGTGCATAATAAGTGCTATGTTTCCCAGCCTAAAATATTAAGATACATATATATAACAGATATAATAATTTAATATACCTAATCTGTAATCATATATATCTTGTTAATGTTTATTTTGTTCTTTTCTTTCATATACGTATTTTTAGTAAACACCGATTTACTTATTATAATTATAACTTATTTATATTTTGAAATATTTATTAGGTATATTATTATTGATGAATATTATCAACTACCTACTTGTTTAATCTATAATACTATTTTACGTACATTTTAAAGTAAATTATTAGGATTTATTACCTACATCGAAAATTCGATAAAAATAATAATATATACTTTCTGGGCGGGCGTCAAATAAACCTGCAGTACCATTATTTAATACGGTACTACGGTAGATACTCGTATATTCATTATACCTATGTCCTATAGACCAGTGGTTCTCAACCTATTTTTGTTTACGGCACGCTATATATATCACCAGTTTTCACGGCATACTCACGCACTTGACAACCATAAAAAACAAAAAAAATGGAGGGTCTTCTTTCCATTGATAAGGAAAGGCGTGTGTGCTTGTCTTCAATTCAACCAAGTATCGAACTTTTGTGTACTAAACGACAAGCTCAAGTTTCTCACTAATATTTTAAATTATATTATCTTTATGATATAATATAATATTATATTGTATCATAAAGAGAATATTATTCCTTTGCTTGAATAATTTAGTTCTCAAAATATTATTTTGTTGCTGTATTTTTCAAAAATAAATGTAATAAAATAAAATACTGTTTTCAATATTTTTTTACCAGCATAATCACAAATATCAGACATTTCTCGCGACACACCTAGTCGATCTTGCGGCACAGCAGTTGAGAACCACTGCAGTATAGACTATAATGTTCTACTATATACTAATAGCGTTATCGAAGCTCCGTACAATGAATTAAATTATAATAACAATGATGGGTCTCATTTTCGTGTAGCCGTGTAGGTATTTACTTGAGGCGGTGTACGGGGGTGAACTGGTGTGACACCACTGTTTGGACTATCTCTTGGTTTCAGGCGTATAGTGTGCAACCCAAGTTTCATCTCCATTAACAATAGACTTGAGAGAATTATCACCGTCCAGGTCCAGTTCATAGCGTTCCAAAAACTTCGCAACTATGTAACGGATAACGGCGTCGATTTCGAAATGTTTCACAAGAAAAATTCATGTGACTACAGTTTTTTCAACGTACTGAACTTGTTCTGTTCTTGTTTTAAATGTTAGGAGTAAAGCTATAAGGCTGTGTAGTTAACATAGTAAAAAAATATTATTTATGGTCGTGGGAGCCTCAGTACGTACTTTGTGGACATGCCTCGTATTATAAAATATTTTCCTGTGTACAGCGTGCTTTTTACAGTGATTGAAAAAAAAATTTTATGACTACTCAAATTTATTCTTTGTTAATGTTTATATTTACGATATTTTCTCCTGGTAATTCCCATTTAAGTAAACGAATCCTTAATACGAAAACAGCTACTGAAGTACCACGTAAAATTATGTGTATCTACCTATATTTTTTTTGTCAAAATACGAAATGTCAATTTAATGACAATTTCATGTAACATTATAATTTATAGTATTATATTATGGCGTGGGTCGCCAGACTTGACGCATACCGGAAGGATTTTTGTATTGGTCATTCGGGTTGACTAATAGAAGAAGAATTATTTTATAAAATTGTAACTATGTCTATGTGTTATAATTTATTATATATTTTTTTTTTGTTCTACGATGCACCAGTACCTAATAAAATTGGAGGAAGATCAGCCAATATTAGGTACATATACTTATTAGATGCTGCACGTATATAAAACCACCGATAGAGAACGATTTCGCAAGTTGGCAGGTACGAGGTATTTAAAATTATACATAATAAATTGTGTATAATATATTATACAAATGGTTATTAAAATCTACACAATTTCACAATTTTGTTGTACCGTGTTTAAGCCAATTCCACCACTGTCTGAAGTAGGTACTATAGATATTAATTGCTATCCAAGGACCAAGAATCACGAGTATTTTTTAGGTATTTTTTTGATCAATTATAATAATTTCTATGATTTAAAATAAACATTCTAGGTATAGGTAGGTCTATTGTATAAAAAATCGGGCAATGCATCGAGATAGGTAGTTTTTTTTATAAATGCGTTATTTAATTAGCTATTACTTTATCAGTTTGTTCAATATCCAAGAGATAGTAAAAGGTTATAAGGCCAATTTTATATAGTAATATAATGCCGTATACAACAATCAAAAATATATTACGGCCAACGAACATAAGCTAAACATTAAAGTATGTATAATATATTATTTGTATTAATTAATAACAAATTTATTTTGTTAGTCACCCATGACACTAATGAAATTATTCATGCACTCCAAAAATGATGATCAAAATTAATATTATGTTTAATATCAAACTCTTAGCTATTATTTTGTCTACATAGTTTATAACATAATATTATACGGGATAATATGAGTAAGTGGAAAACGATATTACCGATTCGCGATCACAATAATATTAGTTTGTACTCATATCAATAAACATATCATATTATAATTTATACATTTGGGTACACACACGCTTTGAACTAATCAAATGTAAATATTGAATAATAAAAAAAGAAAATATACCAACAAAATTATATACCTTATAGCTAAGTATAATCTCTGACATTAGCATAATTCACTATGAACAAATTCGTCCCCGGTACATATGTTAAATTGTGTGTGTTCTTAATTAGGGTACCTAATTCATATATCCAATATACCTAATATTCATTACTATGTAGAATTATGTAGATTGTAGGTATACTGTGTAATACAGGTATTTATTGCCTCGTGCCAGTCTATTACTATAGACTATTTTTCTTAACGTCATAAACGATGCTTTTCTATTATAGAATGTGTTTTATTGACGTAATAGCTATATAAATTATTTTATTAAGTGGGTGACAGCGGCCTGTTTAACACTAAAAAGTGTCTTAAGGCACAAAATTAAATAAAAACACACATCATTATAAAATCAATACATTCTTTGTATCATACTCATTCCGCTTAGAATCTAAATAATAATTCGTGTACCTCACTGTTATAATTTTTTTTATAATAGATATAGTTTTGGTTAGTTTTTGAGTGTATTCGACGGAATGAATGTATAATGCAAATTGAAAGAATACGTCATGGATCTTATATGCATAATAATTTATTTAAGACCTAGGAAAAACAAAATAGCTGATTCACTTCAAGACAAACTTCCTGAAATTATTACTAACAATTTAAATAAATAAATAACGATATATTTTTATTATAATAAATTGTGCCAATACATTGAGATTTTTTTTAAATTTTATTTGTGTGTTTACTTTTTAGTTTTTGAACGGAGCCAAAATACCAAACATAATTTAGGATAGCCGGAAATTTATAAGGAAAATTGGTTTTTTTGTAATCTTATTTCATTTTGAGCTGTAATTGAAAACTTGAAAAATACAAGTTTTATTTTTATTGGCGAGTTTTAATTTTTAATTTTTTTTTCAGATATTTATAATTTAGCGAAAACTTTTTATTCTGGCTCATTACTACCTACTCGAACTGTGTACATCTTGTAATTACTAATTAGTATATTTACCTAATCTTTTAATTGTTTTCTATGGAAATTGGAAAAATAATATTTTTCAAACAATTTCATTTTTCATGTTGTATTTGATTAAATTTGTTAATAAATTAAATAATTTTTATTACGAAGCATGAAGATGATGTGGCTTATTGTGGTGAAAATGCTTGTAGCCGTGTTCAAAGTTACACGATCGGATTTTATTTACTCCATGTACAACATAAGTTCAGTGCCTCCACTCGAAAATCTATGCGGCTTGTCTCGGGCACAAATCGCTGCCGCGCAGCAAAGGTATACCTAATATAGTAGTATGCGGGTTGATCATGGTTGATGATAAGTTGTTATATCAGTACCTATAATTTAATTTTTTGGACAGTTAATAATGGAAAAATGTCTTAATAAGGTACCTAATATTTATAATAAATAGGTGTAGGTACTTATATTTATTTGGTATTTTCTCTATTCTAAATATGATCATAAATGAAAAGATATATTTAATTATGATATTATGATCACTAAACATTAAAATAAATATCTCAACAAATTCTTATTTTATTTTAAATTGCTTGTTTTCAGTTGTCACCAGTAGGTATACAATATATTATGTCAAAATTATAATACCAATCATACAATATTGGGATGTTAAGTAGGTACTTAGGTATAATTAATTTATTATAAAAAGTTTTTCATATAGTTAAATTAATTTCTATGGATTTTTCATTAATTTCTGTGGTGTGGCAGGTATCATAAATATATAATATAATATATATATATTATACCATAAAAAGATGGGCAAGTAGGTGCCACTCTACTGTACAGTAGATTACAAGTGGGTTACTGTAATGAATGGTGTTTAATTTGAATTCAGTGATATAATTTCATTATATACGAAAAACTATTCTGAGGAAAATGGTCAGTCAGCATATTATATGTCACTAGAAGTAATTTTTTTAACCTATTTACTTGGAACCTTGTTTTAAATATCCAATCCTTAGCTATAAAAGTTGAACATTTTATACATTTTTAAATTTTAAATTTGATACAATTTGTCTAAATTCGAAATTTAAATGCTTATAAAAAAATGTGTGCATATGTATTTTTAATATAAAGAAAAAATAATATTTTGATATTGTAACAATATATCAAGTATTACATTTTTATACTTTTTTACATAAAAAATAAAACTGTATTACAATTTAAAGAAAAATTAAAATTAAAATATTGAAAATGTCCGTAAACGGCTTAAAATGAGTCAACATATTTAAAAAATTTTTATAAGTATAGGAATTGATAAAAAAAAACATGGTGTAAATTTTATGTATCTACGATTATTTGTTTTATAGTTCCACCAAAAACCAAAATTGATTTGCCTAAAAGTTCTCGTTTTCCTTAATATTTTTTTTTGTTTTTCCCGGCTATTCTGAAAACTGTTGGGAATTTTAAATTTTGACCTTCTGAATGCACCAACTGGATTCACTTTTCCAAAGAAACAAGATACTTTAAAAGAAAATCATTACTCCCCCAAACGATGATGACAGATACAAAAAAAAATAAATAAAAAAAACCCCACGTCATTGTAAAATCAATACATTCATCGCTCCACTCAGAATTTAAAGTGAAAAACCACGTCCTCGTCAGAGGCGTGCCCAGGATAAAAATGTAGGACAGGCCCGGTTATAATTATTTTAATTTATATAGGTACAGTTAATGATGTAAAATACATTAATAATAACTATTTGAAAACAGGGTAGGCCCGGGCCTACCAGGCCTACCTGCTGGGCACGCCACTGGTCCTCGTGAAAAAGCAGTACAATATTACATACGGTGATAGATTTTAATCTGTTCAATATTGTTTCCATATTATATAGGTACTCGTCAAAAGTTGATTTAAATTTTATAAAATTGGTAGTTAAGTTAATCGTGGTCCTCGATAAAATACCCATTTCGATATATTAATATCGATCATCGTACCTATAGTGTACACTGATGGTATCTTTAATGTATAATACATTTTCATGTGCTATTGTTTCTTTTCTCAATCATTTTGTAATATTTTTTTTTTAAGTATATTATGTATTATTATTTGTCACATAGTGCAATATTTTTTGGTCGGCTACGATAGAATATAGGTAGATAATATGTAACTATCTAGTACAGTATGGTGGTGAAAGATTTCTAAAAATTGAAATACAATGGCCACAAGTTCGTATGGAAAAACAATTTGTGAAAGTCTAATAGACTTCTAATATACAACTTCCAAAGAAAACATCGATATCAAAATTCATCATAGGTTATCACTCATTCATTGGTATACGCATACTCGACACTCGTAAAAGGGGTAAGCTATATGTATAACTATATCATGGGAATTATAGTTAGGCCGTGAGCAATTATTTGGTAGCCCTATTTGAGCAGACCTTTGTAGAAAAATAATTATATATTTACTGTACAAACTTTTTACATTTTTTAATCATAACATACAAAATCCCATCATTTTTCAATTTAAATAAATAATATAATAATATTTGTGACTTATAATTTACTGGGCGTTATCTTTTATTATTTTATATAAGAAAAACAATAATAATTTAATTTGTGCATAATTTGGGTGGGAATTTATTCTATTTTTAATAAGTAGGTACGTATATTATAATAAACCTAAAACCGTATGCCATATAGGTACTACACGTCTACATGTTGTCCAAAAACCGATGTGAACAATTTCAACAAACGACCTACCCATTTACGGTTATATAGTAAGGTACACAGATATAATAAATTGAATCCATATTAGTTCCACCTATTCCATGAACTATTGACTACTGTATTTAATCAAACGAAAATAAAATTTTAATATATTTTGTAGAGAAAAAATGTAGTTTGATATTTTTATCTAGATATAATTTATCATAAAAAACGTTGCGGATGGTGCCTCTAAATCTGTGATTGACGACGGTTTTATTATAATTTACATTGCTGATGTATATTTGTGCTTTAATCCGTCACCGTGTCATTTATCCGTGTGTTTGGCGTATGTCCAATAGCTGCATCGTGAAAAAAGGTTCACCGTCGTCGCCGAAACAACCAACGACGCACGTGTTGGCGGAGTGCTCGGGCAAAGAGTGCTCTGCAGAACGTCAACGAGAGCTTATCGATTGTTTAACCATCGAAGCGATCGCCAGCAAGAGCCTCGACGATCAGCTGGCGCTGGACGTGAAGTCGCTGTCCGGTCAGCTGGCCGCGGCCACAGAGGAACGGGAAAAGTCGACGGCCACATTGTTCGAAGTGGCCAACCGAATGAACGTGGCCAACTGCGAGTACTGTGAGTCCGTGTGGGCGGCCGAAACGGCGTCCCGCCAGCTGGCTGAGCAGCGCGAAGTCGTCCGCGACGCCCAGGCGCTAGTGAACAACCTCACCGCCCAGCTGTCCGAGGCCAAGGCATCTATGGCAGCCTATGTTCATCTAAAAGACGACACGGACGAATTCAGCGTGTACGCCACTGGATGCCAGCCAAAGAATAACGAGCACCGGCTTGCCGACGGTACCGGAATGAGTGTCGTCGATGGCGTCGCCCACGCGGCCGTCGTCGATGCGACGGGAACGCCGCCAGCCAAAAATTTAAAGGAACTGCAGCCGCCGCCTCCACAGTTATGAAATTCCACGCTTTTTCAAATTAATATTTTTGTCACGTGATTTTGAACGTAACTTTGAAACTGTATTATATTATGATACTAGCTTATTCTGTGTACTTCGTATCCCCTTACAGCAACAACTTATATATGATTCAATCTTTCTTCAATTCGCTTATTTTATATTCGGTATATGCTGTTAAAAACTTAAAAATCCATCTTGAATCTCAAAATACTTGTACAAGCACCACTTTAAATTGCGAATTTTGAAAGATGCTATCTTAGTGCACAGTTACATCGTGGTACGAAGGTACAGTGAAAATTGCACGCCTCAAGCTATTATTATTTAGGATATACTTTGATTAGTTAGTCAGTCGGTCAGGGCACGTTCAATTATATTATATAATAGCCATCCCCCCCCACCCCCAAGAATTTCCCGTGAGACATGCTTATGAATTATGATTGTAGGAGCAGTATTGATTGCAGACCCGACAAGGTGCGTACGTAATTAAGGAGATTCCACACGGCTGAGATTTCTACCAAAATATACCAATATTTTTCCAACTGTGTTGACTGTTCTAGTAATCGGTAACAAATTCGGAAAACATATTTGAATTCGTCATGAAGTTTACTTAAAAACGATTTATCAACTTTTTTGAAATTGATAACTTAAATCCTTCAAATTTCAATTTGACATTTTGGGTTTTAAGAACTTTAAAATATTAGTAATATTTAGCTAAAAAAATTAATTTTAAATGTGAGAAAGTCTTTTCAAGTAAACTTCGTGGTAAATTCAAATAATTTGTTTTCGGAATTTGTTCCCGATTACTAGAACAACCTGTACAGTTGGCAAAAGATCGATACTTTTAGACAAAAAAATAGTGAATAATGTTCGTCAAGCGCGTACGGCGCGAATTGTACATGTGAAAGCGTGTGCGAAAGTGCTCCGTTCCTGGGCTGTAGTAGTCATGTTGGCGGGAGGAGGGAGTCACACATTGATCGTTTACTACAAACGAAAATACACGCCACGCAAGCACTATGGCAATTATCTTTAAGTTGCCTATACTCAGCTCCTTAAAAACGATCGGTATCGAATCCCCTTAAGAATGTTTTATTAACATTTTGTTTATGATGTGCATGTAACCTCCCGGGATATCGGTCGAAAGATTATCCTCTGGAATAACATTTTTACTAAGTTAAATAGTTTTACCAAATAATATAATATATGTGCACGTCCAAAATTATATTTAGCCATAACAAATAGCAAACTTACAATAAACAAAAATATATTATTATTTAGTTTACTTTTTGGCCGGACAGATGGACACTGTTATATTTTTTGCATCCAATTCCCCTACTCTTTTTCAGTGGATTTTCATACAAACCTTGTCCTGACATTTACGAATACAATAGAAAAAAAATCAGTCGATTAAGTCGAGCAAGAATAACAAAACAACAATATAGCAAATATCTAGTATGGAAAGACTACGTATGTCCATTGAGTATATTAATATAAAGACAACATTTATAATATTAGTGCAAACATATCGAATTCAAATTTCAGAAATCATTACAATTTTTTGACTTATTCCGTAGAATTTTCAAAAATGTTATTTCATACAAACCTTTCCTTAACAATTACGCATAGAAACAAAAAAAAATTATTCAAAACGGTCGAGCTGTTTTTTGAGTTTTAGCGAGACTAACGGACAGCAATTAATTTATATTTGTTTATAGATTAACGCAGTGTATTAGAATTTAAGGATATACAAAGCCTACTATGTTTATTATAATGTAATATTAACCTCTTAAGTGGACGGACGCCGCACCCGCATGTGTTGTTTCCGTCTTACACACGTATGACATAGCAAATATTCGTTCGCTAGTTTCAATAGGGTATTGTCAGTTTTTATATTAGAGTAAATATTGACCTATTATAAAACTTTTAGGTAACAAAACTTTATGTATTCTCTCATTGGTTTTTTACGATATTTTAATTTTTACGTGAATTATGAGCATTTTAAATTATTAATACTTTCCATACCCATATCTCACTTAAAAATTAAAATATTGTAACAGACCAACGAGAGAACACAGATAATGTTATTACTTCAAAGTTTGATAATAGGTCTAATTCACTCTAATATCAAAACTGACAGCACCCTATGAAACTAGCGAACGGAAATTTGGTATGTCGTACGTGTGTAAGACGGAGAGTGCACATGCGGGTGCGATGTCCTCTTAATAATATAATTCAAATGTGTGTTGGTATAGAGTATAGACTGTATAGTATATCAAAAATTGTAAATTAATTGGACAAAGATTCTATAATTATATTAACTAACTAGCAATTATAGTATTTGTATTTATATTTATAACATGGTACTAGTGTACTAGTACAGGTACTATAAATGCTAATATGCATTAATGCAAAACATAAACATATATAATTAATTACATTATGAAATAGTGGTGTATAGGGGGGGGGGGTTGTAGACACAATAACAACTTCCTAAAACCACCCAATTTTGAGGAGCAATATTTCATCAACAGACTAACAAAAAATGAAAATTTGAACATGATAATTCATAAAAAAAATAGGCTCATTAATTTGTGAAATTTGAAGTATATGTTACCATCTGAAAATCGAAAGTGGATGGTGGTTTTCCTAATAAATATAAAAGTGTAAAATATAAAAAATATAAACTATTCTAGAACAGCGTACATTTTTAATTTTTAAAAGAGTCAATACTTTTTAAAATAATGAGTGTTGTTTGCTAAATTTTCCTGGCAATACTTGGCATATAAATGCATAGGAGTCATACATTACATACCTAGTTTTTATATATAAAAACAACTGAGGAGTTCTACAAACACATTAAAAAAAAAAGGATTTTGGGGGGATATGACACCCTCATCCCCCTCCCGTGTGGACGCCCCTGTCTCTGACTGCCTTTAGCTCGCAACATAGCCTATACATGAAGTTTAGCAGTGTTTTTAGGATACCTGTACACAGCTGATCTTTCGAGAAGGATGAATTACTGCATTTGATGTCAAAGAAACAGACGTGGCTATACTTTCATCCTAAAAAATAACGTTTTACTGTTATAAATTAGTTTTTTCAAATTAAGTAATTTGAAAAATATATCGGCGGGTACTTAAATCTTTTGAAGTAGGTACCTATATTATTATATACAAATAAACTTAATATTCAACTTACCATCTAACCAAGAGTGACCAACCTTTTCCATACAGTGCCAATTGGAAAAAAAAATTGAAAATGTACAATAAAAATTAACACGGCGATCATTATAACATTTTATATTTAATAATGTAATATTATTATTGTGTTATTTGTTCATGTCTCAAGTTAAAAATAATAATCACATGGACATTTTTTTTATTAATTTAAAAAAAGAAAAATGATAGAAACTTTTTTGTTATTATAAATTGGACATTTTTTATCATATTTAGTTGTTTCAAATGTGACCGAGTTTAAATAATTTAATAAAAAAAAGATGTGCAATAAGTATTTTCCATTATAGTATATTATTAGGTACTTATATAATATTCAATTTATTAATGGATAGTAAATGTAAATATTATAAATTTATTAAGTTTAATTTTAGTGTATAATGTATAATACCTATTATATATTTTACATGGATGTATTACCCATGTAAAATTACGCTCCGATCAGAATCTAAAACTATGTACGGAATTTCTCATTCTATAACTTACCATTACATATACATAAACATGCACCTAGTTGGTAGGTACCTACTACCCATTTTATATTATTAAGACTTACAACATTATATAACACTAAAAATGTATGGTATTTATATAACAAAATACAATTAGTTATATTTTAATAAAACATTTTGGTTACAGGAAGTAACACGTTTAGAACAGCAATATCAGTATGCCAATATCCAATATCACTCATTCGGTCAACGTTATAATATTTGTATAGGCCGTAATAAAACTTTATTTGTTGGGTAAAAAAAAACTTGGAAATATAATACAAAACTCCTAATTTATTGTTACAATGATATATGAAAAATATTAAAAATCCATAGTCACGAATTTTTTTTATAAGCATTAAAATTCAAATATTGACAAAATACGTAAAAATCATGGAAATGTGCAAATTATTTTGAGTTAGATATTCATAAAAATTTCCCTTTTTTAATCTAAGATTTTAAAATGTAACACATGATATCTCATAAGTTTGCCTAAGTTTAATAAAAAAAAAAGGCGGGTAAGTGTATGTCGCTCTGCTGTACAGTAGGTTACAAGTGAGTCCTGTAATGGATTGTGTTAGATTTTAATCCAATGATATAATATCATTGAATAAGAAAAACGATTCTGAGCGAAGACGGTCAGTCAGTCTATAATATCTTACTAAGTCTAAATGTATTTGATGATATTATTGTGAATAAAGTAATTAATTTTAGTATTATAGGCATTAGTATTTACTATAGTTGGTTAAATTCATTTTTCTCAAAAAAATTATATTTTAAAATGCCATTGCGTGTATATAAAATATAACAATATATTCTAAAAGTTTCATATACTAACAAATAATATTTTTAAATTATATCAAAATAACTAAAATCATTATTCTTGGTTTAAATATGAAATTTTGTCTAAATTTGAAATTAAAATGTCTGTAAAAAATAAATGTGTTGATATATTTTTTAGATTTTTTGGTTACAGTATGATTTATTTATGAGAATTTTTGTTTTAAATTTTCAACACTTAGTTATAAAAACTGAACATTTTATAATTTTTTAATTACAATGATTTATAATTTTCGAGATTTTGACAAATTTTGTCAAAATTCGAACTTTAAATGCTTATAAAAAAAAATCGTGCCTATGTATTTTTAAAATTTTTCAACTGATGTTGTAACAATATATAAGAAAGCTTGTATTAAATTTTCAGACTTTTTGGCCCACCAAATAAAATTTTATTGACAATTATAAAAAAAAAAACTAAAAAAATTGAAAACTAAAAATGTCTGTAAACAGCTCAAAACAAATCAAAATATTTTCAAAATTGAATGGTGTATAGAAAATGAGAATATAAACATTTAGTGAAATTTTCATGCATCTACAATTATTCGTTTTTGAATTACAACCAAATAAGAAAAACGCTACATGAGAAATCGAGTGAATATCCTATGTTGTAAAATTATGAACTTAAAACACTCATAAAAATTTATTTTTAATTGCTTTTAGATATTTTATTTTTGATAAAAGTAGAAAAACTTACGTTAAATCTTGTGTTAAAATTTAAAACCTTAGATTTAAAAAAAAAAATTTTTATGAATTTTTAACTCTAAATAATTTTCAAATTTTCGTCATTTTTACGTATTTTGTCAAAATTTCAACTTTGAATGCTTAGAAAAAAAAATTGTGACTACAGATTTTTAATATTTTTCATGTGCCTTTGAAACAATATATAAGTAGCATTCTATTAAATTTTCAAGAATTTTTAAAGAATAAATAAAATGTTATTGATTTTTTAAAAAAAAAAAACCAAAAAGATTGGAAATTTAAAATGTCTGTAAACAGCTCAAAATAAGTCAAAATATTTTGAAAACGGTATGGTATATAGAAACTGCTTATATAAACATTCAGTAAAAATTTCATGTATTTACCGTCATTTTTTTTAGACTTACACCAAAAACCAAAATCGATTTTATCGAAAATCAATGTTGCGTAAAAATTCCCGTTTTTTCCTTAATTTTCCATTTGTTTTTCACGGTACTTTTGAAAACTACTGGAAAATGTTTACTTTTGACCCCCCAAAGTACCAACTAGATTCACTTTTCTATCAGAAAAGATACTATTGAAGAAAATCTAAGCACTTTTACTGTCCCAAAACGTGATGACAGACACAAAAAAAAAAATTAAAATTAAAAATTAAAAAATTAAAAAATTAAATTAAAAAAAAAAACACACATCATTGTAAAACCAATACATTCATCGCTCCGCTCAGAATCTAAAAATATCTAATACCAAGTCAAATTAAATTTTTATGAGCGTTTGAAGTTCAAATTTTCACAAGATTAGATATTCACTCGATTTCTCATGTAGCGATTTTCTTATTTTGTTGCGATTCAAAAACGAATAACTGTAGATGCATGAAAATTTCACTGAATGTTTATGTTAGCATTTTCTATACACCATACAATTTTGAAAATATTTTGACTCTTTTTGAGCTTTTTACGGACCATTTAAAATTTAAAAATTTTTAGTTTTTTTTTATATAATTACCAATAAATTTTTATTTTTTGGGCCAAAAATCATGACAATTTAATACAAGGCTTCTGATATATGTTTACAATAGTAATTGAAAAATATTAAAAATACATAGGCACACATTTTTTTTATAAGCATTTAAAGTTTGAATTTTGACAAAATTCATCAAAATAATCTCAAAAATTATCAATCATTGTAATTAAACAATTATAAAATGTTCAGTTTTTATAACTAAGAATTGAAAATTTAAAACATAGATTCTAATAAATAGTACATACTGTAAACAAAAAATCTAAAAAATATATAAACACAATTATTTTTTACAGACATTTTAAGTTCAAATTTGGACGAAATTACATATTAAAATCAATTTTAACGAGTAAAAGTATATATTATAATATTTTTCTAGCATCACTGATAATTTTAGGTTAGTAATTAAATAATATGAATAATGTTAATTCAACTTAGCAGCTACCGTAAAATAACAATATCAATATAATTTAAAATATCCTAGACTTACATACCGTCTCCGCTCAGAATCGTTTTTCGTATACAATGATATTATATCATTGAATTCAAATTTAATACCATCCATTAAACAGTGACCTACTTGTAACTTACTGTACAGTGGAGCAAGACATCTACTTGACCCCTCTTTTTTAAGTGTTTATTTTAAATTTTATATATATCAAATACGTAGTCATTGTTTTATCAGTGTTTTATTAAATGTCGTGGAGTATGAACGCATTTCTACATAATAACTAAACTAAAAAATATACTTTTATGTTATAACCATAAGAAAATTAGAATATCAATATTTATTAATTAATATACAGAGTACCTAAATATAAAGTATTATCTTTTTGTATACTTAAAGATGAAAAAATATAGTTACCTACTGAACTGAATATACAATTTTGTCTTAAATCTGAGTCATATTGTCGGCAGGTCAACAAAATGAAGGACACTAGGACTAGGTATTTATTTTATAGAGTCTCCTCACCAACCTGGAGGAGAAATTGGCCATCCTGTGCATTACTGAAAAAACATTCTGTTTCTTCTGTATTATGGTGGAGAACATCTTGTACCTAAAAGAACAAGAAGAGAGGACCTACTTCAGACGCCCCCTCTCCACCCGTACGTGTCTTCGAGCTGACTAGCAAGCTGGGTTGAGGAGTTCTATAGGATGCAGCAGCTCAAGCTCTCCACCATAGACATAAGCACAATAATAGCTTTTGTAAGATTACGAGCCTGGCTACCTGGCAGACACATAATAATATATACTTGCGTACGTTTTTGTTCAAGCAATGCCAACACCAAAAAAAAAAAGGTATGTCTTTTATATGGTAAAATAATAAAGTCCCCCCAGTTCTTTTGATTTTAAATTGTTAACATTTTATGCACCCTATCATATTTTTGACTGATTTTACATTTACAGCCATGCGTTTTTTGATTTACACTCTTTTGAGCTCGTCGCGCACTCGCGCCGATGGTGCTGATGCGGGTATGGCTTAAGCTGTTGGAGCGTATTAAAATACAACCAATGTTAATCTAAAATTTTAAAAACATGCGTACTTACTTGATTGCACTGCAACAAGATTGTGCTTCTTTCCCTTTTTTGACCCGAGTATCAGTAGTGAAGTTTATTTGTCTTCTAAGGGAGGTGGGCTAATTTTGATTAAAAAATTCTACTTAAAAAACCACAACAAGAAATTATTATATATTGGTAGCATATGGCAATAGGGGGACATGGCCCCTATGCTCTCCCTAAACGCTGCACTTGCATAGTGTAGTCGTTCGTTGCATCGTCATAATTATATACGATTGCGCAACAAATTATATTAGTGACACATTATATTATATACAAAATTTAATTTATACATAGGTACATAATAATATGTCCATGATACAAAACCAACTCATTACGTTTATATTATTATAGGTACGCTATTTTTGAAAAAATGTCATATTTATGCAAAGTGAATTATGTTACAAGATGAAAATTTGTCTTATTTTAATATGAACAAAAAAAATATTGATTGTTGACTATTATATAATTGAAATACTTTATTTTATAAGTTATGATAAAAATTTAAAGCGATATTAGAGTGAATATACCTATTCTCAAACTTGTAGCTAAGAACATTATATTATGTGCCTTAAGCAGTAAACTACAAAACAGTGTTTTGTAGTTTATTTTACTAGAGTAATACGCTATAAGTTGAATTATTTTTTGCAAAAAACATTGCAATTATTTATTATTAATATTTAAATTATTATTTAATTTGTACCTATAATTATTTGTATTATATATATACAGTCTTTTAAGGAGTACTTTTATTTTGTATTCAGAATACGTATTCGAATACTATACGAATATTTTTTTCCTCCCGCTAATATTTATCAATTTTAAATAAGCTGGTTGGAAATTAACGTGGGTCGATCAAATTTCATTGAAAGAGAAAAACTATTGTTTATAACTTATTATGTGGCTGATTTTCAATAAAAAAAATTGTTTTGTCACAAATATGAACTATTTTTCAAGTTCAAAAAAAGTATTTTTTAATGAATATAAAAATAAAAAAAATTCTACCTATGAAAAATACGTATTCGAATAATTTTTTCAAAAAGTATTTAAAATAGTATTTATTATATGTTTATAAATATATATATAATATACTAGCTGATCCCGTGCACTTCGCTGCCCGTAAAATATGACTAGGTACTCTTAAAAAAATTGTGAATATTCAATTAATTTTGTGTGTAACTCACTGCAGTAAGTGCAACTCAGCCACCCTTGTAGGCAACCCGACTACGTCGGATCGCGGACAACGCCGATGAGCGGCTACATGTGTAAAAATTCAATTTGATGCATGCTTGTACTTGATTTGCCCGATGAACATTTGGAGACAAATAAAATAATAAATACTTATTTCTACTAATTATGAAAAATTGTGATTATTCAACTTCTTTTTTGTGTAACTCGCTGCAGTAAGTACAACTCACCCACCCTGGTAGGCAATCTGACTATGTCGGATCGCGGACAACGCCGATGAGCGGCTATAATGTGTTAAATATTCGATTTAAAGCATGCTTGCACTTGACCTGCCCAAATAACCAATAGCAACCAATAGTAAATAAATACTAATTTATACTAATTATTTATCCTATAACCAATAGCAACAATTTACAAACAAAAATTATTAAAATCAGCGAACCTATTATTATTATTATTATTATTATTTATTATTATAACGTCATTATTTATGATAATTGATAACTCCTTTGTTTTTAAAGTTAGAGAATCGATCAAATTCCATAAACCTTCTCCGCAATGAGCTTTTCAATTTAAAAAAAAAATCATAACGATCGGTTTAGTAGTTTCCGAGAACATATCACTCATAGGTTTTCATTTTCACATTTATATATTAGATTAAAATTATTAAAATTATTTATTTATTAATATTAGGTATTATTTCTTTTTAGCCTATTTCTACCTACCGACTTATCGTAGAATGGTGTGAATAAATTCATGGTTTAAATAGGCAATAGCATAAAGTTAATCTAATAATGTTTTAATAATGTATTTATGATATTTTGTATACTATAAAATATAATAATATACGTAAAAGTACAAAATAATTATTAAATAATTGGTATTCTTCGTTTAAATATTTAATTTCATCCTAATTTGAATTTGAAATTGAAATAAAAAATGTATGTTTATATATTTTATAAATATTATAATTTTAAAATAAATTTACTACTCTTGAGGACCTTGTATGACATTTGTATACCGAGTGAGAATGTTGCTATCGAAATGTATACAAAAACTAAAAAAAAAATCTAAATGTTCACATGTTTATAAATAGGTAGCAAAAATAGGTATAAAGTATCGATGATTTTGAGTCAAAGAAATTCGAGTTAACCCTTCGACTTGGTATTTTAAAACATAATTTTTAATCTTGACGAAGGTTAGCGTCACAACGGGTATCGGCGGACACAAGTCGAGTCGGGAAAGATGTAATTAGCATTTTGTCTGGAAATGGTCCATCAGTCGGAGATAAATTGTGTGCGTCCATAGAATGGTAACAACAATATTTTCTGGCTAAATTTTATTTTGGACAGTTTAAATTCCCGTTATCGAATAGTGGTGTATCTACGGTGGGGAGGGGATATGGGGAATCATCATCCCCCTCCCCCCCGGAGACAAAATTATGTACACAATACAGCATGTATATAATAATATGAATATAATATTTGTATATTGAATTGTATATCCCCACCTTGAAAAAATCCTAGATACGCTACTGTATTAAATGAGTAATCAATATACGACCGGCGCGCGGCGCGCGTCGCCAACAACTGCCAAGTCACCTTGAATTAAACACATGCGTGGCAAGGTAAGTATACAGACAATATGTGCCATGGAATAAATAGTATTACATTTTTTTTTCTGTTAAATCAGGGAGAACATTTTTTTACATCTAAACATAATTCCATGTTTAATATATAAAAAAAAATTTGGAAGCCACATTTTAGTCGTATGTTGAAAAAAGTCCCAAGTATTGCAGCAAATCACTGACGGCCATATTATAATTTATCAATTATTTAAAACGTATTATAATAATTATTAATTTTATTTTTTAGGATTTAATTAATTTTGTGATTAATTTGTCATAATAATATATAATACACTCTTCAATCGTTTATGACAAATCTTTATCTAGTTATATTATTTCAACAATATAAAAAAAATCAGATCATGTAAAGTATTCATAAACTATTTTTAAGCCTGAAGTTCTATTATGTGTAGTTACGTTATTCAATACATTTATAGACTCTACAAAAATGTTATGGCCATAATAAGCATATAGTTGAATTTCTATCATTTTCGATAGTTTAAAAATATTATAGAACATAGGTATAAGCATTTTTAAAACCAAAATTATGATCATATTATAGGGCATAATTGGTGCGTATAATACAATGCAGTGGTATGACAAAGTGAAATATTTTATCGGGAAGTTCATTTTTTTTATGACCTACCACCATCCGTTGTTAATAATAATAATAATAATTAGTATTGAAGTCATTATACTTAAATGTTTAAATATAATATTCAAATGAAGTTAATCTTGTACTACAATTTCTCACACACCCGGCAACCACCCACCCAGCCATTTAAAATTATCGGACAACTACCCTTCAAAATCCAGTGTTTCTTAATTGTAGACACAAATATAACATATTACCTGTGGACACATTTTCAATTATTATTTTTAATATAACGATTGTGTTAGATATATAGCTGATGAATAATATAATATTAAATGAAGCCTTGAATGAAGTATAGACTGGTAGCTACGCTTAACTGAATGGTACTGTTGTACGAAATTTAAAGTAAAAAGTACTGTCGAAAATGAGTCATTCTTCCACAGCCAAATGATGCAATATTCAAGTGGTGAAATTAATAGATTTACATATTTTATACAGGCTATATAAAAAAAATGTATCACAAAAATTATGATGACAATGTACTGTTTAAAAAAAAAATATTTAATTTAAGAATAATATAAATTTCTCTTTTGCAAGACACAAATATTTTTAACTTTAACTACTAATTTTTTTTGGTAGCTTGTCCTAAGTTCTGAAAAAGTGGTGATGGAAAGCGAAGGGAAATATTTGTGTCCACAACTCACATTTTTAGGTTGATTTAACTTGATATCCGAAATTAGTATATTGATACCGGAAAGGTGCCCATAGGTTAGTTTTCAAAGGAGGGGGGGGGAGGAATTAAACCAAATTATGTTGATTCCAAAACCTATTGATTATACTTAGTATGAGATCTATGATATGATATTAACTATTGAACTATCAGGTATGTGAAACAAGTATAATATGGTTTCAAAACATGCTTTATAATTTTTTTGTATACTATATTATTTTCTAAGGAGGGGGAATTTGTCCCCCTCTCACCAAATGAGCGCCCATGAAACCCGTGTCTGCAATTTTTATATTATAATATTGACCTAAAAAATTCGTCCATAACTAGTATGCAGCCTTAAAATTACGGTCAACACGCCACGCTTACAATGTATTGTAGGAAAAGTGCTATACCACGAACATCCGTGGTTGTTGTCTGCGGCAAACAATAATGCCCAGTAGGGACAGCACTATAATTGTGATTAAAGCTATTTCAGTTTTGAAACGGTTATATAAGGTGAGTTACCTTGGCTCTGCCACTAACAATATATATATTTTATTTATATATAAATATAAAAAATAAAAATTTATTGGTATTTATATAAAAAAAAAAAATAAAAAATTTGAAATTTGAAATGGTCTGTAAAAAGCTCAAAAAGAGTCAAAATATTTTCAAAGTTGGTATGGTGTATAGAAAATGCTAACATAAACATTCAGTGAAATTGTCTTGCATCTACAGTTATTAGTTTTTGAATTGCAACAAAATAAGAAAATCGCTACATGAGAAATCGAGTGAATATCTAGTCTTGTAAAAATTTGAACTTCAAACGCTCATAAAAATTTAATTTGACTTGGTATTAGATAAAAAAACACACATCATTGTAAAAACAATAAAAACAATACATTCATCGCTCCGCTCAGAAATTGAAATTTTTTTTTTTATAAATATTTTGATTCACACGTACCCCCATTGGTCATTTCAACAAGGTACCAATATTTTGCAAATTAGTTTTCAGAATTTGAACATAATTTCCAAGCCCGGTATAAAAAACATAAGATGGGGGGGGGGGGATTTTCAATTAATTTGAAAATTATTTTTCTGAATTTACCTGGTACCCCCACTTTTTTGCGTGCTAACTGAAGTAAATATACATTTTTAATATTAAATATATTTTTGCATACCTATCTATACATATTTTATAGCTTTTAAGCTAAGTGTTACTATTTTCGCATACTAGCTAATTTAACCTTGGGAAAAAACTAGTGAACTGTTTGGGACCAGAGATGGAACAAACGACAACATTTTCGAAACAAAAGAGAACAAACAAATATCAATCCAAAGCCTTGGGTTTGGATCCAAAACTCAAAAGGAGAGGGGGGTGCCCGGGAAATTTACCAACACTAGGAAGGACAATTCTGAAAACTAATAACAATAATTCCAATACTAAAATAAAATCATAAGAAAATAGAAAAACTCCGAAAAATAATGCAAAAAATTTGGACCCCCATGCTAAACCGTCATATACACCATTATTATATAATATACATGTATGATTACCAATAGTTTAAATAATAATATATATTATATTATAAGACATTAAATAAAAGGTATAATATACAAAACATATATCTACATAATACCGTTGAACGCTTTATTGTTATATACCTACAATATATATATCAAAAACTACTATATAATATATGTATATACATATAAGACGAAACGGATGGAGAAAATGGAGGGCGGCGTTTAAGTTTTTACTCCAAGGGTTTACTACAGCCGGCGATTTCCATTCCAACGGTCCACTATAGCTAAGGGACGCTACACGTTCAGCATTTTATAGTGTTAGAAGATATATAGATATATTATGTCATATATCAACTAATATTGTAATTTTCGTAGCAATGTTCATGTACACAAAATAACAAACGCATGTTGGCCATACTGTATAGAAGAAAAGAACGCAACCGGGGGGCGGGAACAAACTAGCGTCCACCGGGCACCGTATATTGATCGGCGGGCGTCAACCGCAGTAGTCTCGGCGCGTCCTAAACTCTTCACTGAGAATCGACCCGCAGACCACGGTACCGTATATCGGCTATTGTCTACTGCGAACCGCACAACAGAATTTTGCTGAAAACGGATTTTCGCTCTACATCGTCGCCTCCACTACGAGAGAAAGATTTCCGGTAAGGATACACATTACACAATACAGTTCGCTTGTCCATTATTATTATTATTAATATTTTGTCCATCCGTCTGACTCTGAACGGTTGTCGTTCTCTGTTTGGCCAATCTCAAACAGAGACAGATGTTCCATTTGAATGAGACTGTTCATTTTTTACTAATTACTTGATCGATGCACATAGTCAGTGATACTGCGCAACGCCTAGGCATAGAGAAGTAATTTTGTCATCCGGTACGCTTCAATGTTGCGCGTTCGTAGGAGAAGTAATGCTAACGAGGAGAAGTAATGCTAACTTAGGAGAAGTAATGCTAATTAGGAGAAGTAATGCTAACGCGGTCCCTCCTCTGGTCGTAGATACCACAAGAAAAAAAAAAAATGTTGCGCGTTCGTATCTAAGATCGGCAGCTGTTCTTTTTTGTAAAGCTTGCATAGATATTTCTTATGAATGAGATGGTAGGTATCAATGTTGTGAACCTATTTAAAATTGTATTTGTTTCCCCCTCTTTTATACTCGTTTTTACTTCCACTACAAACTCTCAAAAAATGGTGTCTGGAGAAATAATGTCCCTTTAGAGAGCCCCTCTCAATTCAATCGTCTTAGTATTATAGGTAGGTTATCAGTGGTCTTCACTCTTCAGCATAATAATTTGATTATAAATATTGATAGATTTATAATATAGTACTTGTATAATATTATGTCAAAGACAGGATTAATTAGTTATATCTTAAATTTATTTTGCTTGTTTTATGATAGAAAGGTTTTACCAGAATTTGCTTTAAACTGTGTTAGTAACACTAAACACACCAATAAATAGATTGAATGAATGTTACAGTATTCCATTGTTGTTTAGTAATAATTCCATTGTTGGTATTGTCAGAGTTAGACAAATTAGTTGCCATTTTGTCAAATACATATTTCTGTTTTAAAACTATTGACCAAAGCTAACATTTTGGATGAACCCTTTTCCTAAATAAGACATATTTAATGATGCCTTCTACTTATCGTTATATAGGTATTATAGTATATTAGGTTAATTGTAAATTGCAATAACTACTTTTATGATGAATTTGATACATTTTTAATTACACTTTCCTCATGATAGAATGATTTTATTTATTAGGTAATACTATTTTAACGTCATAGTATAAACGTCATCAATAAATTCGTTTTGCCAAGCTGATGTAAAAAAACTGCATCATGATAATATTGAAATGATTTATTTTTCCGTTTTTTTTACAACAATAATTTAAACAACAAATTTGTCTATAGTAGGTAGCTGATTTATACCCCCACATACATGTTAATCAGTACCAAATAACATATTTTAATAACAATGATTCTGTTCTATGTTGTTACTTAAATATAATGTAGATAGGTATGTTATTAAACATGTATAGTTATGCATATAATATATTTATTTTTTTAGCTTATAGAATGACATTCAATAGACTAATGATAAAAAGGTAACTGGACAAGAATACTAGGGCCTACCAACACATTTGTCAAATCAATATTGTAGGTATTAGTAGATCAAAAAGCGATTACTTCTCTCGTATTCTCGAGGATCCGATATTATATTAAATTATTATTGTACGTTCTTGTATTATAACACCATACAGGTAACTAAAGCTTATGATAAATTTTTATCTGTACCTAATAGCATATAATTATTAATCCTTCATAATTTCATAAAACACATATTTTTTAATTTCGGTATCAATATATTTAATATTAGGAGTTAAACTACTAGTATTTATATTTATATTTTATATGACCTAGACCAGCGATTTTCAACCATTCTATGTCCGCATACCATCTACACCGTTTGAAAATTGTCATGTACCACTTGATCAAATAAACTTTTTTTTTGCTTATCAAAAATATATATGTTATTTTACATGTACCTATTGATTTTTATTTTATTAGGAACTATAAAATGATGATAATGTAAGCATTTAATGCACAAAAAGAAAATTAAATACCTATGTACAAATATTATTTATTTATAATTAATATCAAATAAACCAAATAATATTAAATGTGAATAATGGTCCACTCCACTTTTTTTTAAGGAAGATTTTCTTAGTGTTTTACTTATGAGCTTTCCAAGTACTAGAAAAACTTACCGTTTTAGAAACGCTGAACAAGACTTTGAATCTGACTTACTACTTACTTAGCTATACCCATTACAAGTTCAAGAATATATTACAGAGACTTCAAATATTTCCTATCCTATACATATATCTTTGTTCAGATTCTCTGAGGTCACTATGCCATGTAGTTATACTAATACCTCGACTATTACCTATCATTGAGCAAAACATAGATTTATTATGAAAACTCAATTACACCACATTTCCAACATTATAAATGTAATTTAAGCGTCCCTTTATTTAGTAAAGTTTTAAAATAATGTACCTACTAATGTTATTTAATTGTATTTTTTCAGATTATAAAGTATATTGTAAATTAATCTAATAAAGTGAAATAACCATTTTTACAAAACATACAAGAAAAAACCCACATTTACAATGGTTTGTAAAATTTATTTTGTCATACATAATTTAATACTAATAAGCTAAACAACATGAAAAAGTCAAAAAGTGAACTTTGTAAGTTTAAGCCAAATCTAAAAATGTCATTAATTGTAAATATTAAGAATTTAATTGAAGTAAATTATCAGTTGTTCTTTAAAATTTTTAAAACCTTTGTATATAAGACAATTTTGTAGTATATTTCTGTGGCATTATTATTGCATCTCATTAAATAATATTTTAGTGTTTGAAAATTTCATGAAATTTCAAAATGTGTGAAATATTTCAGTGTTTTAATAAATTTTGTTTTATTTTTAAATAAGTTTTATATTTGCATATAATTGTCATAAATTACCTTCATAACTGTATGGCACCTGTATGTATACCTAACCTTTGGTATTATACATTTTAAATAGTATTCAACATTTAACGTTTTTAAATATTTCAATGTTTAAATGATACAAGTAGGTATACAATCTTTTACATGTATTAGGTCGTCGACGATAAGCCATTTCTTGAGAAAATAACCAGGTTTTGCTATAAATAGTCGAAAATAAGACCTAATAAAAGTAATCGTATTCCATTAATGTCAATGATTATACCTAGAACTCTTGGACTATATAAATATATAATTAATAATTGATAAATAACCATCATTAATATTTGTGTTCAAAAAAATTTCAATGTTTCACGTTTTTGTGAAATATTTCACATGAAATATTTCATACTTCAAACACTACATAATATACATAATATGATAAATAATTTAAAATTTCTTTTTTTTTAATATTAACAATTTAAAAATAATCTGCTCAATATTATTTAGGTATCATAATGAATATATTTAATGTGTTAAAAGTTTTATTTAATTAATGTTAGTTTGTTTGGCTTAAATTTACAATTATAAATATATTATAAGAGCTAGAGTTGCCATTGACTAGTTTAGGCAACATATTTTTATGTATAAATATTAAAAAAATGTTCTTCTTTAAAAATATATGTTGAATTTATATACTTCCAAATACTTTTGAATGATAATTAATAATTTATTTTAAAGAATATTTTCTATTAATACTTAAATGTATTTATTTTTATTTATCATCGATGCTATAGTTAAAATCATAGAATATATTACATTTTATTTTATTATATGAATCATATCACCTATATAATTATTATTTGTTAAAGTACCTATAACATTTTAAATTAATTTTACTTTCAATGTTTTGAGGTTATATGATTATATGAATAATCATATTTATATATTACTAGATGAGATAAGAAATTTAATAATATGTCAACTGATAATATTATTTTTATATTTTTAAATGTTCTATAAATTATAATGAAGGAATTTTAAGATATTATACAATATAAATATAAATGGCAACTTTAGTTTGATGTATTTACTTATTCTGGAGCAACTATTCAGTAAGTTGTTGGTTGTTCAACTTGGTAATGATTGCACTTACTGTATAAATAGTAAATAAATGAACCTAGTTGTTTTTATCCATGGGTTGATTTCAGAATGAAAAAGATGACATATGAACGTGGTCTACTACATGTACCTACCTGTTTTTCCATTAACACTTAAAATGGAAGTCAGTATGTAGTATGGTCGTATGTTTATTCTTAAAATATATGTTACTTAGATAATAGCGATATATACCTACCTATACTATATAGGAGATATATAGAATACTATATATCTCAAGATTATATCTTCTGGTTGGTTTCAAATGAAAATACATTAATTATTAAAGTATTAAATACCTATGCTTTATTACTACACATACATTTAATATTATTTAACCAATATTCATCATAAGTTATAACAATAATATTGATATTACTAGAATTGATGATTCTGAGAAATACCATGGTATAAATGTATTTAAAATAAGTATTTCATTTTAACAATTAACCCATTTTCTTAGAACCTTTACGTTAATTTTGTATTATAGTGTTTAAGTTAGGTAGTACAACTGCAATATCATATATAATTGATTATAAATTAGGTTTGGCAGTAGACAGAATTGAGGCGGAGAAACAGGTACTAGTCAATCAATGTTTTATATATATATGTTTTTTTTTTATTATTAGTCATTAATTAAACATTCAGTGTTTTTCACTAGTGCATTATGTTCTGGTTGATATTATCATCTTTGGCCATAGATTTGGCAACCTATGTCGGGCTATATTACCAACTTATCAACCTCTTCAAGGTGTATTATAATAGTTATAAATCACATATATTATTAAAATATTATGTTATAAAAAAATAAAAATATAATGCAATATTTAACTTTTTTTTAAAATTGTAATCATATTAAATTGCCAGTAGATCACTAATTAATTTTATCCAATCATAATTACTAGGGAGCTAATTTCAATGGAAACTTCATTTTTTTCTGAATGTCCTAAACACAGTTTAAGAAATACTAATCAGGATATCTCATATGCTTTTTATCATACTTTTAAAGTGAATTATGAATATTTCAAATTTGTATACTATTTGTACATCTTAAAATATTCTTTCTGTTTGCCCGTTTTTAAATTCCCCGTGTTAGCACAACTTCTAAATGTAAATTTTTGAAAATCATTAACTTGTGTACCCCTTTATTGTGATCTGAAGATACCATGAAAATATAAAGCTTCTAGCTTAGTCTCTCTTAGTTTGATTCTATAATTTATATTGATTAGTTAGCCTGTACATCTTGTTTTCATTGTGTAGATGAGTAATTAATTACAATTACCTAATAACAGCATCTAAAACGTCAAATATTACATCCCACAGATATTTATGGATATATATTTCCAAGTTTCATGAAGATTGGTCCAGTAGTTTCATAGTAGATAACGATAGCAAATTTCATTGAACTGGGGGATAGGATAGCTATGCTTCACTCCGCCCAATAATAATAATGTGTGCTGCAATACATTTTTTTTTAATGTTAGTTAAATATTATTTAAACTTCAGTTTGTTGATTGGGAAAAAAATGTTCTCTTGTCATTACTAAACTTGAAATTATAGTTTACAATTTCACTACTACCTGAAGGTGAATATTTGATCAAAGAAATCAGTTTTTCTGTGTTATAAAGGATTGATAAAATCTCAATGCTCAATTTTAATTAAATAATAATTAAAAGTTTCATGGATATTTAAGATTTTTTGAATTATGGCTTATTATTGATTATTTTTTATGCAAATATTAAATTAATTATATTATATATATAAAATAGTTTGAACAATATCATGTAATTAGAGTTGACTTAAGTTATAGTATCAACAAAGTTAGGTTGGTATTGTATATGTCATTAAATTTATGAGTTTTTAGTCTTAGTTTACAATTGTTTTATGCATACAGTTAATTAACAAATTCTATGACTTAGAATTTAGAGTGCTTATATTAGTGTGCTTCAAAACCATATTGTTGTTATTTATTTAAAAAATAATATTTTATATGTAAAATATAGGTGAATGTGGATGAACCTCCTTTTCTGTCTGTTGGAACAGAAGTGAGTGCCAAGTACAAAGGGGCATTTTGTGAAGCAAAAATCCAAAAAATATCAAAAACTGTGAAATGCAAAGTGCGTTTATTTATTTATCTATCATAAAAACTTTTTTATTTTAATATATTCATTCTATTAAATGTATATTTTTCTGTTAAGGTTCAATATTCTAACGGGATATCCACATTGGTCACAGATGATGCAGTTAAAGGACAATTAAAGGTTATAAATTATAATCTATACAAAATAAAAATAAAATACTTGACTGCTCAATAATTTTAATATACTTTTTATTATCTTAAGGTGGGAGCTATTGTTGAAATAAAGTGTGATAATAAAAAAAAATTAGTTCGAGCAACAATTAAAAAAATTCAAGACTGTAGTCAATATACTGTTTGTATGTATTTTCCTATAATTATATTTATTAATGTCCCTATTTAATTTTGTTATTTTGCAGTATTCAATGATGGAGATATAACATGTTTAAAAAGAACAGCATTATGTTTGAAAAGTGAAAAACACTTTGCTGCTTGTGCTACTCTGGATCAACTTCCTCTAACACACCCTGAACATATTGGTGTTACTCCTGTAAGAACCACTATATTACAAGTCAGTAGAAGCAGAACACATAAACAAAGTTCCGGGTAATTGCTTACATACTTCTAAATATTGTATTATGTACTCAATTATTATTATAGTAGTTGCTTCTATATTTCAATTTCAACTTTAATTAATTGTTCTGCATAATAAAGGGAAAGTGAAAAAGAAGAAGCTCCAGCAATGGAGGAGAACAATTTTGGAAAAGTAGTTTGTGTAGAAGCTAATGATAAAAAGAAAGTAAGAGACAATTGGTTTCCTGGTTTGATAGTGGCACCCACTTCACAATCTTCAGTCAGAACTAATGTTGCAGAAGACTACCTAGTTCGTTCATTTAAGGATGGAAAATAGTAAGCACTACTAAGGTTTCTTAGTTTAATTAACTATTAACTATCATACTTTATAAATACAGCTATACGACGCCGAAAAAAGAAATTACTGAATTTACAAAAGAAATCGGTGCTAGAGTGGAAAATCCTACACTTAAAACTGGTAAATATTAGATTGTGTGTTTTTTGTTCCATCCAAATTTATCATCATTATCATTATTTTTTAGCTGTCGAAAAAGCCCTGCTCTTTCTTGACAAAGACGAACTCCCACCACACTGGGATAGAGATTTATTATTTGGTGTTGATAAAATTTGTATTGCACCAGATAGTGAAACATTTGATAGAAATGTAAGTATATTTTATGTTAAAAATAACTTGTAGGAATACTATGTTAATGTAATTCCCACTAGTTTTGAAATGTAAAAATTATTGTTCATTTAATAAATATACATCTTACTATTGATATGTTTTATTTAATACAATATTTGTAATTTAGAATTCTGATGAAGAATCAATTGAAGAAAAAGATCATTTTGTCGCACAGTTGTTTAAATTTATGGATGATCGAGGAACTCCTCTTAACCAAGCTCCGGTGATTAATGAGAAAGATGTTGATTTATATAAGCTCTTTAAGGTATATGATTGATTAATATTGTGCTTTAATATAATATGATTTTTATAAGATATAATTGGGAGATATATAGCCAGTTTTAGTACTTGAACACATTACTTGGGTGTTTAAATCTACTATTTTTGCATAAAATAATTATAATATTTTTACTCTATTTGCATCACTTATTTATTTAAGATCTTTTACAAAATATGTAAATCCAACTGTTTTATGTATCAACTGGTTTTTGCTTACATAAATTAATATTACTTAAAAATACTTTTGATAATTATATTATAAAAATAGTTGGTAAGTGTGCTAAACAATAACTAGAAAAGAAACTACATACTTTTTCTATTTTACACTTCTAAAAAACAAACAAGTAATTTAAGTTAACCCTAAGATTTGTTTTTTTCAAATTTGAAAATAGTATTTATAAGTTGTATCCACTTACCTGGCTAATGATAATTAATACTATTTAATTATTTTTAGGTTGTTAATAAATGTGGCGGGTATAATAAAGTAAATAAAAGTAAACTATGGAAGTTTGTTGCAAATAAAGCCGGACATGAACAACAGTCATTTTTTTCTGTGAAACATTGCTATCAACAGTAAGTTTATTTATTTATAATTAATTATATTTATCTTGGTTCAAATAAAAAAAAATTAAATTCTAATTCTAAATCTACAATGTTGCTATTCATAGTAAAATGTTTAATAAGCTTTCTTTATCCCAATATAATGATTGTTAAATATTAAAAAATACTTTAATCGTCAATTTTACTTTTACTAAATATCAGCACGTATAGTATTTATTTTCTTGATAATTTTCATAAAAATGATTCCATAAATAATATCATCATGCTTTTATAAATAATGTTAAACAAATATTTTTATTATGTCATTATTATGCAATTTGAATATTATTGTTTGTATTTATTAATATTTTTTAATATTTATTAATATTATTTTTATTTTTCAATTATATTAATGCTATCTTCATAATAAAGTTTCAGAATAGAAATATTAAAATATAAGTTTAACATTTTATTTGCTCTTAGATTGAAATGTAAATACATGTAGGTACATTGTACATTTATTTGAATACAGTATTTGGAATCTAGTTACCAGTTAAAGCATAAAAATTTCCAATAATTTTCAAAAGCGTAAAGAAAAGAAAAAAAAAAATTGGAAAAATAGAAATATTGTTATTTAGAGGAACTCAAAAAAGAATAACTTTAGATAATTGACATTTTCACCAAGTATTTATCTAATATAAATATAAATTCTGTACATCACACAATTTTCAAAAAAAATGACTCTTTTTAAGCTATTTATAGGCATAATAATTTTTAATTTTTAATTGTTTTTACATAATTATAATTGATAAAAAAATGTTGGTCAATCTAAAAATTTAAAATTGAATACAAGATTTCTCATAAGTTCTTATTGGTGAAATAAAATTTAAAAAGTTTAAGAGTAAATTGCAGTTATATTTTATGAGCGTCTGGAGTTGAAATTTTGTTCTGGAACAGCTGTTTGAGGATGAATATCTGATCAACGATCGACTTTCGTGGTCTGGATCCTCCCTGATGATCACTTAAGGTTTTTCCTGTTTAACCATTTAGCCTTGATAGAATGCAAATTGAAAGAATTTATGTTACATTTAGGAGAGCTATTACCCTATAGTTATTGCAGTCCTGTTTGTTCCCTTCCTTGTGAATTTGGCATATCACTACTCTCTTCCATTCCGATGGTAATTCCTTGCTTGTCTATACTCGGCAAATCAGTTTCCACGCTCTAAATGGGATTTCTGTAAAATAATAACGCCCCAAATTTTTGGCTTCCTGTCTAACTTTTATACGGTCCACTGAGATTTTCTTTAGCTGATTCAATCCATGCCTGACATTGTAAATTAAAGTTTGTTTTTTAATAATTATCTTCCAATAATTAAGTATTGGTTTAAATAACTAAGATGTTACATTTACTAAAAAATTACATAAAGAGTAAAATTAGATTTTATTTTAAATCATAATATAAACTAATGCTGTTAAAACATCAAATGATCAAATGTGTATTACATTTACAACCATACATTTATCTAACAATATAATTATGTATTTATATAATATGTTTTAGTACAAAAATGGTGTAGTTTAATTAAATACCTTAGTACTATGTTGTTTGATATAAAATTATTTCAGAATTGAGATATCTACGATCTACTTACTTATATTTCTGTCTTATTTTCTCAGTACGTTTTTCTCATATCACAGTATTTTTTATGTACATGCTTATCTAATTGAATCACCACTATTGCCATTATTGTAATAATTAAAAACAAGTGTATTGTGCATTAACAAATAAGAAAAAATATATGTAAATTAAAATTTATTTTTGTAAATTTGCCTATGTATCTTTTAAACAATATAAATTGTGTATATATAATATTAATATTATTTTCTTGTTGCGTTATAGATATTTACATAGCTTTGAAGATTTTTATCGAAAACTTGGATGCACAATGTTGAGTCATCCAAGGGGAGTAAGGTCGCGCAGCCGATTTAGTCGCAGCATTATTAGGGATGTTGATAAAGCATTGCCTAGCACGTCATCTGCAATTGATAAAAATAAGTGTGCAAAAAATGAATTAAATTATAAAAAAAATAAGGATTATTCTGCTGTAACTAAAAAAATAGCCAAACCTATTAAAGCTGAAGAAAAACTTCTAAAGAACAATGAAGAAACTTCAAAGAAAGGTGATAAAAAAAAAGAAGATATTGCTAATAGTACATCACGTAATAAATTATCAGTAAAATGGAATCCAGATCTAACAGAAATAAAAAAACCAGTTAAAAATTCTAAAACTAAAAAAGAAATGAAAGAAATCCTAAAAAAGGAAATAAAAAAAGAGATAGATTCTGAAACAGAAAATGATGATGAAGTCATTGAAAATAAAAAAGTAGAAAAAAAAATATTTTCTAGAAATTTATTTGGAAAATCTGGGCAAAAAACTACTAACAAAGAAAAAGTTAAAAAAGTTAAATCTACAAATACTGTGTTACCAAGTAGGAGAAAGATTAGATCTATCAAAGACCAAATTAAAACTTTTGTTAAAGAAATGATTCCAGTAAAAAAGTCTAAGAGAGGAACTTCTAATACGCAGCAAGATGCTTCAAATAAAGAAAAACCCGCTGAAGAAATACCAAAAGTAAAATTTGTTTAATATATTGTATATTATTATTATTGCTTAATATTACTCAATTTAATTGAGTTTAAACTTGGGTTGTAGCAATGATGATGTTAAGTTTAATATACTTGTTTTATTTATTTATTTAATCATACAACTAAGTTATACAATATCAATTAACTTCAATTTATGAAATAAGATTAATAAAGTACTCTACTTCACTTTATAACTCAATATATTTAATTTCATAAAATAGTCGTGGGATATTTATGTTATAAATATAGTTTAGTTTTGAAAATAAAATCTTAACGCTTCTATTTATTACTAATAAAAAAGGTTTTTAAAAATTAATGATTTGTTTTATTATTTTAGGTTACTCGTTCGAAAACCAAAGAAGATGTATCTAATAAATCAAAGAGAGCATCAATATTAAATGATCTTGCTGCCAGTGGTTCTGTGGTACAACTTACCCAACCTGGACTTCTTGTAGAAAATCTAATAAAATTAAAGGACGGATCTGAAAAGAAGAAGACTCCAAGAAAAAAAAAGAACGATAAAGCGGCTTCAATTGATTTAATTCCTACACCTTTGTATGTTTATAAAAATTATAATATAGTGTTAATCTATGTGTTTCATATTGTTTAATATTGTTATTATATTTTTGTTAATTTAGTAGTGTTGAAAATGTACCGTTTGATAAAAACTCACCAGTAATTGTTGGAGATAATCTTGTTGTATATTACGGAGATAAACAAGAAACAACTTATGATGCAAAGGTAAGTTATTAAAATGTATAAAAATATATATTTTGTCTTATAAATAAAGTTTGAATTTATCTAGTTACGATAATATTGTGTTATACACAAAATTACAATCCAGCTAAAGGAATAAATCTTAATTTTAATCATAATATACAAACTATACAGGCAAAATAATTTATTACTTATTGGTCAATAATTACTATTTAATACATTAACCTATAACCTATAAATATTATGAACTAGCTGATCTGTGCACTTTGATGGCTGTTAAAAGTGCCAATTCTATATGATTAAAATGTTGTTCAATTTTTTATTATGCAGTGTAAAGAATTCAAAACTTAAAATTTTCATCGATCATCTTTAATCTCAAAATACTAGCTGATCCCGTGCACTTCGTTGCTCATTAAATGTACCAACTCTATATTATTCAAAATTGTGTCAGTTCGTTATTTAATATTCAATGTATGGTATTCAAATCTAAAAAATTTTCATCGACCATCTTGCGTCTCAAAATGTGCAAGAACCACATTATAAAATGTCAATTTTGAAAGATACTTTCTTAGTACACATAGTGGTATACACATTCGATTATATTATATTATAGCCATCCCGCCTAGTGTTGCCCGTGAGACACGCTTATGATTATGTGAGCAGTATATTTTCAGGTAATGGAATGCAGGCCCCTCAAGGTGCATATATAATTATGAATATTTTATTACCACATTTATCATGTTCATGTGTTACGTAACAGGTCAGCAGTTGAAAAATTAACGATAGGAATACCATTTTTACTAAGTTTTAATATGGTTTTGACCAAATATAATATACAAGTTTAAAATTATATTCAATCATAGCAACCTTACAATAAACAAAAATGTATTATTATTTGGTTTATTTTCTTACTAGACAGATAGCGCCACAGTTGTATTTTTGACATCCAGATTTTCTACTTTTTCGGTGGGTTTTCCTTAAATGTTCTTTCATCCAAACCTTGTCCTAACAATTACGAACAATAGAAAAAAAAATCAGAGAAATCGTCAAAGGCATTCTCAAGGGAAATGGGGATTCAATTTTATATGTACAGATAAATAAGTTAGTGCTTTTTCAAAATGTGTAAAAAAAAGTTACATAATAGTTATAGTGATTATTTTTTGGATTTAAATTGTTCTTATTGAATTTATTGATTACAATTCTTATTTTAGTTATCTCCAAAGTTATCTATTTGTATAAAATGTAGGTTAAATTTGTGTTTAATTATCATACCATGATCTAAATATTTTGATATTATGTAATATGTTAAAATTTGTTTTATTTAAAATAATCAAGTTACTTAAATACTATACATTTTTAGGTTATTAATGTGTGTGATATCGAGGGAGAAATGAAATATTACGTGCATTATAAAGGGTGGAATACTCGTTACGATGAATGGGTAGATGTAACACGTATTGCCTTTAAAAAAAAGGATCCAGAACCAGGACCTGAAGTAGATAATGAAGCAAATTTTTCAAAAAGTAGTCAACCTCCGGAAGTATGTTAAAGTTTTAAAACGATTGAATAGAATATATTTAATTTAATTTTAATTTTAGTATTAATTTTAAAATGATGTACCTATGTTTTTTTATTTTTGTATTTCAATTTTTTAATTTTTAATTTTTGAAAACTTATTTGATTTTCTTTAAGAGTATCTTGTTTGATGGGAAAGTGACCGTAATTGGTGCATTAGGGAGGTAAATTTCCCAGTAGTTTTAAAAAGCGACTGGAAAAAAAAAAAAAAAATTAAGGAAAAACATGAAATTTTGCAAAATCAGTTTTTGACACAACCGCTTTTGGTTTTTGTTGTAATTCAAATAACTGTTTTTACATGAACTTTTCACTGAATGTTTATATAAGAATTTTCAATACACAATATTCATTTAAATATTTTGACTTGTTCTGTTTACAGACATATTCAGTTTCCATTTTTTTCAGATTTTTATTTTATAAATGTCAATAAAATTCTATTTGTTGGGTCAAAAAGCTTGAAAATGTAATACAAGACTTCTAGTATATTGTTACAATGACAGTTGAAAAATATTAAAAATACATAGTCACAATTTTGGTTTTATAAGCATTTAAAGTTCGAATTTTGACAAAAGGCATAAAAATTGAGAAAAATTTGCAAATAAATTAATTTCTGCATATTATATTGATGACTATCAATATATGCATATGAGTAGTACTAGCTTAAAATTTTAATATATCCAATACATTTTTGAGGAACAACTTTTTAAATATTAAATCAATATTTTAGAATTGGTATTGGGTTAGGTATACATTTAGTTTATATTATTATATTATTTATAACAGTTTGAAAAATAGCATAAATCATACAAACATCTAATAATATTAATATTTTTTAGCAAAAAAATATTGAACCAAAAAAGGTACCATCGACAACCAATAGAACCAGAAGGTCAGTTACTCCACTCCCATCAAATTTAAACATTAAAAAATCATCTTTTAGCAGTGCTCGGCCTACTAGATTGTGTACTTTAACCGAACGTCCATTATTCGATATTGGTATGTAAAATATTATTGCTAATTTATATTTATAAAAATGTATAGATTGGTACAAGCTGAGTAAACAAATACTATGCACCTATTGCATATAACAGTTGTTGTTTTTACCATCCATTTCATATTTAGATACATGATTATTTTTCCACGATATGACAAACATAAGTAATAATCTATTGTTATATGATTAAACTTTAATGAAAATGTAACTTTTTTTTACTGTGTAACCTTTAAAATATAATTGAATGTATCAATTAAAAATCAGTTTAACTAATTATAGTAAAAAAATATTTATAAAATATAGCAATCCCTTTAATAATTTAATCTTTAAAAAATAATTTATAAAACAACCTATTAAAAATAAATTCTATTGCATTAAACATATTTTTATACATTTCTAATACAATATTGAATAAATAAATGACCAAACTGAGAACTGTCAAAAATCCCCAATAAAGTTACGAAATTTATTCATAAGCAGCTCGTTTGATCTGAAAGCTTTCAATATGCTTCTGTTCCACTTTACTTTTGTACATTCTAAAGTCTTCATTGTCTTTCCTATGTTTTGATTAATGAAGCAATAGTATTTCACATTTAAATTATCATCCCACAATAATTTCCATAAACGCTCCCTGATAGTATATGTGATGACTTCTAATCCAATCTCAGGCATTCAATCACTTTCCCACCGTGGTTTATTCTTTGATGATCTCTGAATCTTTGTGCTTATGTTTTAAAAATTAGTTCCATAACCCACAGTGGCGGATTTAAGGGTCAAAATAAAGTCGGAAAATCCATAAGAGGGGATTCGTACAATATGTATCAATAACATACTTACCATAGCCCCATTTTACAAAGCCGCTCCCTTCACTCGCAAGAAATAATAACCTAACCAATATAAATTTTATAATTACAAATAAAACAAAATTAACAGCAGATATTTAATATTCCTATGTAGAATATAGATAATAATTAAAATAGAGTTTGACAAAAAACCAAAAAATATTTTTAAAAAAATTATACATAATATTATAAAGGTTTAATTTAAATTACACTCTTTTAAATTTCATACTACACACTTCACTTTCCGTACTAGACAAAGTGTGTGTTACTACATAACATTCATTTTAGGGAATTCCGTCTTATAGAGGTTCCGTCATAAGGAAGTTTTGCTGTATTTTAATTTTGTATTGTATGAGAAAACCAATGCAGTAAAATAGATTACGTGGTAGCAGTAGCATCGCTTATAATTATAAATAATATTATTTGTGATCAATGGTAGTAGGTAGAATGTAGAATAACTTAGATTTACTTATATAAGTTAATAGTTCAATCTTTTCTACTTTGTTTAATTATAACATTTTCTACTTTTCAAGTAATGTTTAAATTATTTTATTATTTAAAGTTTAATCGATGGTAAATTTATTATATTCCAGACTCCAGTTTCCACTTTGTTATACATCTTTTTTTTTTTTTCGTAACATTTTAAGAGAAACAACAATATAATTTAGGTGGACTTCAGTTCACAATTTAAGAGGGGGCTCGTCAGCATTTGTCGACTAAAAAACTGTTAAATCTGCCACTGATAACCCTTATCCTAAAATCAGGATATTCCTCATGAGTCACTAAGTATAAGCCTATGACAATCCTTAGTATAGGATTTCAAAGAATATAAACTTAATATATAATATATATTATGATGTTTAATCATTTTATTTATTTAATTATATTGTAGATAATTCCGATTCAGAAGAAGAATACACTGCAATTGTAGGACCACCCAAACAATATCCTAAAAAAAAAGTTGTAAAATCCGAACCAGATGTAATCATAAAAACTGAGCCGTTAGACACTGGTTATCAGAAAAAAACGCTATATCCGAAGACCTATCCCAGTAAAGAAGAACTTATGCACCGAAGTGCACTAAGAAAATCAAAGCCATGTGTGTTTAATGTTCAAAGCATTAAACCTGAAGAAGTTAAGGTCTGTGAACCAGTTACTCTTAAACCGGCATTTGATTTTAATTTTGTGATGCAACCACCAAGTGACTCTATAAAACCAAATGAAGACAATAAAAATGTTGAAGCACAGGACGAAAGTATAAGTGATAATGGTAAAAAAATTGAACCAAAAATTGCCCAAAATCATTATTTGTCACCTAGAGAAAAAGTTGAAAGAAATTATCTAGAACATAATATATCTGAATCCTCAAAAAGTGGAAATGAAGAAATCAAAATTAAATCCAAACCGTTGACCATTCCAACTAGTTCGGAAATTGCAAGTATTGTCTATTACTCATCGTCCTCTGAGGATGCACAACAAAATCAATTTAAAAAAGTAACTGATGTCATCTCTTCCCCATTAGATGATAAATCTAACGAATCTAAAATATCTGGTACTGATTTTGATCTTCACAAAATAAGATCAGAAATGAAGGGACTAATGCCAACATCAACAAATAGTAATGATATTATTCAAAATACAGAATCAATCATATTGGATCAACAAATAGAAATTGAAGTTTCAAAAATTAATGAACCAATCACAGATGACGTTTATGAATTTAAAGAATCTGAATCATGCAATTTTAATAAAATGTCTTCTGTCACTGAAGAAAAAATCTGTAGATCTATTACACATGACCCACCAAAATTAATTAACTTTGAGAAACCCGATGAGCTACCAAAAGTTGTTTATTCTCCAGCACAAATGGAAGTAGTTGAACACAACGGGTCAATGATACCATTTGTGTCTAACAGCAATAGCATTTATTCATCTGATATTGATGTTAAAATAAAAATTAATGAAAATTTGAACATTATAAATAAAATTGAAGATCCAATTATGAAAAATCAATCCGACAATGAGTCTTATGAACCCCAAAACTTAATGATAAGTGATGCAACAGTAATTATGTCAAATATAAAAGAAAAGGAGAAACATTTTCAGGATGAAGATAATGTTCCTGATTTGAATTATAAAGTTTTGGATTTGTGCATGAAACCTCCTGAGTCACCATCTACCAGCATTTTTAACATGCCCGAGCAAAACGAACTCAATAGCATGATTGTTGAAGAAGATGATGATGATGAAGATGATGATGAATCAAAACTGGTAATAGCTGAAAATGATAGAATAGAAACTGATTATCAAATGGATTCGGATCTTGTAATTAGCGAAGAACATAATTCTTCCAATGGACAAACTGACAAAAACATAGAAGCACAATCCCTAACAACATTACCACCAAGTATACATATATCTAATGTTGAATTAGACTATAAAAGTTTACCTCAAGTAAAAAAAGATATCAGTATACCAAAAGATTCAGATGATGAAAGTACTACATCCTGTGATGAAAGCATTCAAACTGCTCTTATTCAAAGTTTCCAAATGTATTCAAATTTTGAAAACCATTCAAGTCAAAATGAACTTAATATGGATAATATTGATAGCAGTACAAAATCTGGTTTTGATTCAAACTCAAAATTACCAACAATTAAAAATAGAGAAATCATTGAATCTGCTACTAGTGTCATTAATGAACCATTGAATAATGATAAGCCAAAAAAATGTGATTTTACAGTCCAAAATTTCAAAAATAATTATGAGAAAGAAAAAACTATGATGTTGCCAGAATTGCAATGTACAGAAGAAATAGTAGATGAAGATACTCTCAATAACTCTTTAGTTTTAGAGTACAGTTGTAAAGCTGCAGAATATGACATTTATAAGCCTAGTACTAGTAAAGGTTTCTTTGATTCAATACATCAACCTGGTACAAGCAAAGATAGTTTCTATGAAACTGACACTAGTTATGATGCCAAAAATAGTTTCTTTAAAGCAACTCAAGCTGTCAAAAGTGTTACTTTTGATGCAAACATCCCTGGAAAAAGTAGTTTGTTTGATCCCAATATTCCTAGTTGTAGTAGCGATCATTCCTATGGTCATAATGTTCCAAGTACTAGCAAAAGTAGTTTTTATGAGAACTCTTTGCCTAGTACTAGTAAAGGTTTTTATAATTCTCAGTCTGATGCAAGTAGTGTACTATTTTGTGAAGAAACAATTCCAGGTAGTCCAACTGGTACGTTAGAAGAGTTATACGATCTAGAGGAAAGAACAAAATCTCTTCAAACACTCTATGAAGAAAGAGAAGCTGCTTCAGCTATATATGCCATGAATCAATCTTTTTGTACACCTAGGATTACATTGATGGGTGCTACAGAAGAAGAAATGGAAGAATATACTAATATTCTTCAAAAGTAATTTTATTGTATTACTAAAATATTATAATATAGATTTAGGAAGACGTCATAATCTAATATTATTGACTCCTTATTACAATTGGATAACATGAAAGATTTGTTTCAGTGATTACAATTTGATGTTGTTAGCTTAAATATAAGAGTAAAGGTCATCTTTTATTCTTTTGTTTATTTTTATGATACTCATTTAAAGTTAAATATCCATGACTTGAGGTTTTTGGTTGCTTTGAGATTTAAACAAATTTTACTGTCACAGCACACAATATACCAGTTATAAGCCACTGCTTTATGTAACAGTTGTATCAGTTGTAACTTATTTGAAAATTAAAAAATATCAACTAAAACAAGGATAACATTACTCTTCAAGTTTAATAATGAGTCTATTCAATCTAATATTTAAGCTAACAACACAACATTTTAACGGCTTAACTTAAATGTCTGTATGTTATATATTAGAGACAATACATGCGGAGGTATAATATCCTTTTAAGTAAATTTATTTATTCTCAAAATTGTACAGTTCTTTCAAGCATTTGATAGGTTAAGACGTCTTCAAATAATTCAAAAATATTAGAGTATAGTAACTGAACATAATACATATTTCATAGTTTAATTTAGTGTTTCATAGTTGAGATTGTTTGGTGGGTCCTGTTTATTTTCATATTATATTAATTGTAATTTGTGATTTCATTATTAAAGTTTTCTCTTTTTATCAAAAACTTTAGAGATGGAGCAATACTTGATCAAGAACATTTACAGTTCTTAGCTGATATTTCTAGCAGGAATCTTGGTATGAATGTAAAAGAACCATCGGTTACAGAACCACTTGAAAGAGAACCAGAGACAATAGTTGAGAGTAAGTAGTTTATAAATCAAGATATTTTGAAATATGTATAATATTATTATTGAATGTATTCACAGAAACAGTAAAGCCACCAGAGAAACCTCAATCAAAGCGCAAAATTAACAGTAATGAAAAACCATCTAAGCGCAGTAAATCTTCTACTACTACTGCTCCTATACCTCCAGGTAGTTTTCAAAATTAGTATTTTTTTATTTACCTTTTGTGATGAGTGGAGATGGGCTAATCATTTACTCCAGTCTATTATTAATATGCTATTAATTATTTTTGTGAATTTTCTATACTATATTGAGTAAATTTATCTTTAAGTAGGTAATTTTTCTTATATATTATATAATATATACTTATCACAATAATATCAAAGTATAATTATTTTTATCGTAGATCACATAACAATTTTCAAAAGATTTGTTCGTAAAAACTAATATAATTCATATAAAGTAAAAAAAAAGTATATTTTATAATTTCTTGTATAATAATAAAAACTTAGTAATTTATTAAAGGGTGTTAAAATATTATTTATATTTGAACGGAAGAAATATCCATGTGTGTCACTAAAGGTAAAATTTTAGGTGTAGTCTGTTTATCAAACCATTAGTTAATTATATTATGTAAATTTTATTATAATTTTGATTTTGTAATGTATCAATATAATATAATAATATACACTGTGTAAGAGGAAGTTCTGACAAATAAAATAACTTATGTTTAAATCAATATTTTTCAATTTTTTTTTATATAATATATATATATCATTTACAGATGCTTGTGTTACACGTATAGAACATATTATACAATTTTTAATTTAAAAAGTCATTACCTTCCAAATTAATGGATCTTTAAAAAAAGTCGATTTTAGGGTTGGATTTATAACATGTAAATTCCACCGATACATTATTTTTACCTGAAAAAAAAATGTAAACTCCACCGATACGTATTTTTGACCTGAAAACACGTAAACTCCACCGATTATAAAATCCACAGATTAAAACTATATGTATAGTGTATACACATCAACTTTCGACTGACTTATCTTAAACTTCATCTTAACGACCGCAGATAAAATCATATCGCGATATCGCGAAACGAATGCATTCGATGAAATATTTTCGAAGGCACATTTTAGTTCGTGAGTTCGTCCGTTGATTTCAAAATGAATACATTAACCGAAATAATCAGTGAACGTGGCCAAATTTTGCTTTGCTTGAATAATTTTAAATATTACAAACAAACAATTTTAAAGTCGGGTGAAGAAAAGTGGCGGTGTGAAAATAAAAAGTGTTCCGCGGTTTTAAAAACAATTAATTCTGGAGAAAATTGTTTTATTACGAATTTTATTGAAGCACCAAGGAAAATTATCAAACACGCATTAGACGAAAATTCATTGGTTGGAAATAACAGTACAATACAGGTTAGAGATGTAAACTATGCTAAAAGAAATTTATACAATGCTAGGAGAAAGACAATACCAAAAATACCTAAAAATTCATTTGACGTCCATATTTTTTTAAATGAAACCCAATGTATGACGAGTAGAAATGAAAATTTTCTTCAATATAATAGTAAAGAAAATGGTATTATTATATTCTGTTGTAAAATAAACTTTGAGGCTATGTGTAAAACAGAGATTGTTTACATGGATGGAACATTTACATATTGCGTAAAGCATTTTTTGCAGCCCGAAAGCTCCAAATTAACACAATTTGCAGATTATATTTTAGACACCTACATTACAGAAGAAGCATTATTTCCACCAAATATTTGGGCTCAATGTAGTGCTGAATTGAATTTAACTACGAATGCATGCGAGTCGTTTCACTCACATTTAGCTCAGTCCTTTGCTAACACACATCCAAATATACATCACTTTACAAAAGCTCTACTAGATATTCAATCATTCACTTACGTTAAATTAAACAGTATTAATGAACCTTAGAAATTCACAATCAAAGACACGCCAAAAATATTTAAACACCATCATTTCGTCATTTAAGGCAAACAATATTACCATTATGCAATTCGTCAAAGCTGCATCTAAACATTATCCAACCAATCATTTATTTTAATATTGTGTAAAAAAAGATATAAGTATCTAAATATAATATATATAAATAATAAATCTGTACATAAATTATGTAGGAACGTATTACCTATAACGTAATGTTAATAATTATAGATTTTTCTATTTTTTTCTATTTGATTTTTATATGATTTTTTTTTAAATCATTGTATTTAAATACAATAAATATATTATAATAAAACTGCACCCACATAAATTATGTAATCTTAGTTAATCAGATTGTATTTGGATTACAATTTAAAAAAAAAACATACCAGTGGAGTTTACATTTTTTTTTCAGGTAAAAAAATGTACCGGTGAAGTTTACATTTTTTTTTCAGGTAAAAAAAACGTACCGGTGGAGTTTACATGAAAAAAGGTCTAAAAAGGTCGCAATCGGTGGAGTTTAAATGCGCCCAAAAAATTAAATAGAAAATAAAAATTATAAAATTTTGAAAAAAAAACAAGTTATTTAATTTGTTTGGGCTTCTTGTTAATCCATACACCTTTCCATATTAAAAATTTTTTTTTTTTTAGCAATTCCTGTTGAAAAACCTATAAGAGATATTCCGCAACCGCCTATAGTAGATGGAAAACCAATGTTTGTTTACAGTAAGTATTGTTATATTTTTTACCCCTTTTTGTACAATTTATGATACTGTGTTTGAATGATAGTATTATCATTCATTAAATATACTAGATTAAATAAAATAATATATAAGGATATTTCAAGCAGGGCAGATTTTGGGGGTCCCCACACATTTATTAATATTTAAATTAAAAATAAAAATTATTAGACTTAAAATATATATATATATATATAATATAGAAAGAAAAATAGTTTTTTTTTGTATTTTAAATATTATTGCATGAAATATGCGTTCCACCAAACTATATTTTTTGTGAATATAAAATCAATAAAAGTTCCAGTTATCTAATTTTAATCATTTAATATTAAATTGTATTATTTTAATTCAAGTCTCACATGCTCACTAATATATTTTATTACCAGGCAAATTAAATAAGCTGTATCAAAAATATTAAATTTTATAATAACCAAAAATGTATTGTCCTGTTATTATTTAATTATTTTGGGCCCCCGCAATATATTCCGCCCTCTATCCATCATCGCCTACCTAAATCTGCCCCTGATTGCATATATGATATTATTACCTTTTTAAAAAATATTATAACTTTTCATTACATCAACATGAAATTTAAATATTTTAGCTCCAGATATGACTTCTCAGGACCGGCAGGCATTGATTATAGCTGCAATGAATAGAACAAGGAAACAGTATGCAACAATTAAAGCTGCGTTGGCTAAGGTTCTGAAAATTAAAAAAAAAATAAAGAAAAGAAAGAGAGAAATGGCCAAAGCTGCCAAAGCTGCAGCTATGGACCCGTCACAAGCGGCTAATGGGTCTAGCACGTCTAAATAAAATTAAGTTTTCCTTTACTTTTTAATTTATCCAATTTAATGTTACTTATTTAGTATTAGTTCAAAGTGGCTTGTTCTTTATCACTTAGCACTTAGCTCTAAATACTAAATAGTATTGATTCACTTTTCTATTTTTAAAATTAAGCATTCCTCTATTATCAACTATTTAATTATTTTCTAATCAATGAGTTGTTTGATTGTAGTCTAAAACTAGTATAATACATTAATATGCTTTTATATGCTAATTTTTTAAAAATTGTGTGAACAATGAATTACTTAAGTATCATATTATGTTTTTATAGCTGCCAAACATTATGAAATTATTTAAACTTAAATGTATAATTATCATATTATCAATGGTTCATAAGAGGACGCTTCACAGCCATTTGTAGTGTCCGTCTTACAATATTGTGTAACATAGCATATGTAAGCTCAGCAGATCACGTTTGGCTCAGTTAGCTTAAAAATTGAGTCTATCAATCTATTATGAAACTTGACCTTAAGAATAATACCTGTGTTTGTATGTAGGTTTTCTAAGATTGTTCAATTTTTTAGCAAGTTATGCTAATATAATATAGCATAAATTATAAATGTTCATAAATCACTTAAAAACTGAATTATCTTAAAAAAAACCAACAAATAAACACAGATAATGTGCTTACCATCGAGTTTCATACTGCCAACTTGTAAGACGGAGACAACAAATATCCGTGAAATGTCGTCTTAATAAAGATAATTACTTAGTTACATATACACATACATTAACAATACTTAATTATTAATTATTTAATAAGTTATAAATTAAATGATAAATTTTTTGAAGTGAAACTTCTTAACAGAGGGTACGAAAGAAAAAAAGATTATCGCACATTACGACTCAAGGTCGGTCATGGTCGGCTTTCACGGACAGCCTTCAAGTTGAGATAGCGAAGTGGTCAGTTCACAAATCACGGTATAGCTAGTTCGATTCAGGTCTGGGAAAAAAAATTTTTTTATTCGTTTTTGTGTCTTCATGGATGACCGTGACACTCGATAGTCTATTATATTATTAAAATTATTTATTATTAGTACATTTATTACCCTAGATAAATAAAACGAAAAAAAATATTAGATATTTTCAGTTTCCAATTTTTTAAAGTTTTTATTTCTATAAATTGCAATAAAATTGTAAGAGCGACAACCACTTGCCCTTCTTTTATTTTATTCCAACACAAACCTTATATTCTATCAGTTGATTGATTCTGAAAGAAGTTTCACTTCATTTGCACGTACTCGTAACACGCACAGTTTTTTTTTTATAAATATATTAATTATATTACCTAATACATTTTTCTTATGTATGTTTTAATTATACTCATACATTTTGTTTATAAAAATTACATATTAATTAATAATATCAATATTGTTATAAATATAAATGTAAGAACACAAAATAAAGTAGTAAGGTATACACAATAAAACTGGTATAATGATTTTTAAAAATATAAATGTTTGTTGAAGTGGCTTAATAATTCTACCACTTCAACTTGTGAAAGTTCTGCTGAAACAGAATTACTATAGTAACAGAATCCGAATTAACATTGTTATCTCCTGCAACAACATTCTGCTGTAGTTCAATTTGTTTGACATCATCCATAGATACTATAATATGTATACTCTCATATAACCCATCATTCAAGCTCTCGGCATCACTACTTTTACTAATTATTCTATATTCCTATCTATTATTTGATTCACATGTCTTTTCAACACTATATTATTATCCATATGACCACGTCTACGAAATAAGTAATAGGAAATGATAACTTGGGAATTATACCTGGTTACTTATAAGTCAGTCATCATCTTTTGAAAATTTATTTGATTTTCTTCAACAGTATATTGTTCAATAGAAAGTGAATCGAGTTAGTGCATTTGGGAGGTCATTTTTTAAAATTCCCATTAGTTTTCAAAAGTGCAGGGAAAAACAAAACAAAAATTGAAAAAAAACGGAATTTTTACGCATATTTGGTTTTCGAAAATGTCGATTTTGGTTTTTGGTGTAACTCTAAAAAAAATGACCGCATATTCATGAAATGTTTACTGGTTGTTTAAATTAACATTTTCTATGCACGGTACAGTTTTCAAAATATTTTGATTTGTTTTGAACTGTTTATACGGGCATATTGAGTTTCCAATATTTTTAGTTTTTTTTTTCTATGAATGTCAATAAAATTTTATTTGTTGTGTAAAAAACTTGAAAATTTAATACAAGGTTCCTCGTAAGTTGTTGTTAGTAGAAATTAAATACAAAGTTAAGCGTAAATTAATAATAATTTTTAATGAGCATTTAAATTTTAAATTTTAGCAAAATACGTAACAGTCTGAAAATAATTTTCAGTTAGAAATTCATAAAAATGTTTCCTTTTAAATCAAAGGTGTGAAAATTTAATTAAAGATTCTTCATAAGCTTGCCTACCTTTTTCAAAAAAAAATGTCTACCTGAAAGTCAAATTGAATTTTTATGAGCATTTGAAGTTTTTACAACATTGGAAATTCACTTGATTTCTCATGTAGCGTTTTTATTATTTTGCTGTAATTTAAAAACGAACTGTGGATACTTTAAATTTATATCATATATTTATTTTATCAATTCCTCTACTTAATAAAATTTTTAAAAATATTTTGATTGATTTTGAGCTATTTACGGGTACATTATTTTTACAGTTTGTTCTTCTATTAATATCATTAAAATTGTATTCATTGGGTCAAAAAGCTTGGAATTTTAATAAAAGTCTCCTAATATACTGTTACATTCTTAGAAAAATATTTAAAATACTAAGACACAATTTTTTTTTTTACAAACTATAAGCATTTTAAGTTCGATTTTTAACAACATTTTTCAAATTGTATATTTAAAAATGATTTTGTTGTTAAAAATTGATAAAATGTTCAACTTTTATAGCTATAAGGATTGAAAATTTAAAACAAGGTTCCCGTAAGTAGGTTATTCTGTAACTAAAAAATCTCAAAATATAAACTCAGTTCTTTTATTTAGCTATTTTATGATCAAATTTGGACAAAATTACATATTAAATAACCAAGATTAACAATTTTAGTTATTTTGTCGTAATTTTTTTACATTAATTCAACTTACCAGTTAACGTATTAATAATATGAAATAACAATATAAATATAAAATAAAATATCCACACTGACAAACCGTCTTAGCTCAGAATCGTTTTTCGTATACCTACAATGATATTATATCATTGAATTCAAATTTGTACCATCCATTATACAATGACCCTCTTGTAACCTTCTGTACAGCAGAGCGACATCCACTTATCCGTCCTTTTTTTAGTTTATACGGTTTATACCATAATTATTATAAAATTTGACTTCAAATAAGGATTACAAGATTTAAAAAAAATAAAATAATAGGACTAACCTTTTTTTCCCGGGACAAAATTAAACGATAAATGGTCATTTGGACCCAATTCACAGACGTGATATTCCGCGTATAGACCAAAAACTATTATAAAAATGTTTGAAAATACATCACACATCAGAAAATTTGTAGTAAGTTCGGTTTTGTTTAAAGAATAATTAAATTGCCCATGACTAAATATATAAAAAGACCCCCTCTTACCCTACAATGACATGGTTTTTAGTTTTTACATCTTTTTATACCTATATAGGTACTACGTGTTGGCTTTTGGGTCAATGTGACCAAACGTTCAGTGCCCGTTTTTTTCTTCATAACTTATATTATATATCTATATGACGCCAGCCGTTTTCATCCCCATGGAAACCATAAACCATTGTATATTATAGGTATATAATAGGTACTTACATTGTTACATATCTAAATATTTTATTACATTTAGGTGTTGATTAGCGTAGTTATTCTATGAAATATATCTAACCTATTAAATAAAAACTTATACCTGGTATAAGTTTCTAATTTATAACGAAACTTTAGGTATTGACGTATTAGTAATTGGTAAAGACCACAAGGCGTAAAATACAAAATATATTCTTTAAGAGGACATCAAACTCGGTGTTTTGTTTAAATATTACGCGGCCAATAACCTACCAAATTTTCGTTCGTTATTTTCAAAACAGTGTGCTATTAGACGTTAGTTTTGATATTGAGCAAATTGCCCTATTATTAAACTTTTAGGCGATAATATCTATGTTTTCTCGAGAGTTGGTTTTTTACGATATTATAATTTTTAAGCAAGTTATGAGCAAGTATAACATTAATATTTGAAAATGCTCGTAGTTCGCTTAAAAATTAAAACATAGTAAAAAACCAATGAAAGAACACAGATAATCTTAAAATCGTTTTATCTAATGACTAGGACAGAGGACTTGAATCATTTGCATATTTGTATTGCACATTCACAATATTAGCAGAGTATGAAACAAATACGTTTCATGCTTTCACAAAGCTAGTTTTGAAATTTTATTTTGCATTTAAATGCATTTATTCAATCCTATGTGCTATGGTTTTACACTTATAAGTGTTATACGCAGTGTTATATATTAAGTGATTTTACGCAATTTTATAGTTTTTGAGACATATTTAACTCGAATAATTTTTTTTTTAAATTTATGTCATATAATATTATTGACTGTCAACGAGCACACGATTTTTCTAGAAGCGCTTGAGCATCGTCGATAAGCCAATAATATAATTTGCTGCAATTTTTTTTATTAATAGATAGATAATCATTTAGGATCTAACGTTGTAAACCATACGTCATCACCAACACAGTGATGAGCCGTGTGCGCACTATGCATGGTTAATATTGTTAATAAAACGATGGTGAATAACGATTAGGATTTAAAAAAATATTTAAGTGCATGTTATAGGGTATTAGGTGCATAACTTTCATATTTAGTGTTTTTGTAGAGCTATATCTCCTCTGCCCTACTAATGACTAAAATATTCATGTTATAGGTGTGTATAACGTCCAGACGTACAGTAAAAACAAAAAGTAACAAATAACAATTTTACAACAGATGTGAGTGATATTATTAAAAGGTTTATATTAAAAAATTGTATTAAAAAATACAATATATGACCACAGAAATTAATTAAAATTAACAGTTTATAAAACATTAAGAGGACGTCGCACCCGCATGTCAAGTCAAAAAAAAAATAATAATAAGTAATTTTAACCATTCTTATTAATCAATCAAAAAATAATTTCGTAATTCATAATGCTATATTATGTACATATTGTAAGAAAAAAATATCATATAAATAAAAAAAATGTAGGTATAAATATAAAATAGATATAATAAAATTATAATTTATAATAATAATTTTCTTTTTGATTTTACCATTATTTTCAACACTTCATTTGATGAAACTGATATTTCCCAATGAACGGATAAAAGAGTCAGCCCTGTTAAACGGCCATTTCTAATTTGGTTTCGAAGTAGTGTTTTTACTCTTTTTAAAGTTGAAAATGATCGTTCAACTTCAGTTGTAGATACTGGGACTTGGGAGGGTTGCCAAAACTCATAACAAATGGTTTATATTTGGGTAAAAAGTCGAATCACGCGAGTCTAAAATAGCCATAATATCTGTAGGTGTTTCTTCATTATTTTTCCACTTTCCACACCAAAGTAAATACTCACTTGCTATATTTTTTTCACTAATTTTATCTTCAAAATAAATGGTGAGATCTTTTAGTTTTTCGACATTTTTTTCTAAAGCGATTTTTGGTAACAATATTTCTATTGACGATAAGATATCATTATTCTGTTCAAACCTATTTTTGAGATGCAAAATAAAACTTACGACTTAGATAAAATGTACGATCTAGTCAGTTGATAAAGGACAATCATGATTATTATACCAGACCCCATGGACCCCCCCCCCTCTGGCTACGTCCCTGTCTATATATGAGTGTGAAAATTAAGGTCAAAAAAATATTACACCCAGGTCTTTTATAGCTGTGACCATATTAATACTTGCACCACTCATTGAATATTTATTTAGTATAGGAGAACGACAAGGCCTTACATTTATCAATGTTAAATTGTAATCCAATAGAATGAAACCACAACACTAGGGCATTCAAGTATTCAACTCATCTTGAAGAGTCTATAGACTCGATTGCTAATAGTTATAACTATTAGCAATCGAGTTAACTCTTCGAATTTTTTTTAGATCATAAGCAAACATAAGAAATCTACTATCTGGGATAGCAGATCTAATACCATTAACAAGTAAACAGAAAAGTATAGGCGATAAATGCCCTATTTTATTAATTACATTTACAAAATGTTTAAAGTACTTACATAAAGAATTTTTTTATTGATTTTAAATACTAAAAATGAGTTTTCATTCTTCAACGTCCTCGGTAGTATAGTGGTAAGTATCCCCGCCTGTCACGCGGGAGACCGGGGTTCAATTCCCCGCCGGGGAGAGTAATTTTTTTGTATAATTAATTTTACTCGTTTTCTTTTAATTTTATATTTTATCATTAATATCAAGTAGATATCGATATAATATAGCATAATATACATTATAAAAAGTAGCAGTATAGTTATAGGTATCAGATATAGTATTTTAATTTGTATTGTATATTGTAAATACCTATATTTTTTTATTTATTATGTCCCCTGTGGCCCTGTCATCAACCCTATTGTTTTATTTTGTTTACCTAAAAAACATACTTCTTCTTTAGGTCATATTCTGCTAATTGTTAAGTCTCATCTAAAAAATTATTTACACATACCTACGTCTGAAAAATATTTTGCATGTTTATTTATACTATAATGAAAGGTTGAATAAAATCTATACCAGGAAACTTAAAAGTAAGTATAGGTATACTTAGTGAGGTTGTACTTATGTTCAAACATATTTTTCATTAAACTTGTTATCTTCCAAATTATTTTATTAGGATAGTATTTTTTTTTTTTTGATTCATAATGATGGTCACATTTTCAGGCTCTCGTGAAAGGTAATGTTAATTGCACATAAATGTGTAAGTAAAAAGATGTTGGTAACGTGAATAACCAATCAGATAAATGTCTTATGTATTTATTTCTATAAGTACTGTACCTATGTAGTGAAATCTTAGATCATAATATAGGTACAATTTATACAGCTACGTGTGTAATACTGGCGTGCCCAGGGGGATGTTAGGGGTTAAATCCCCCCCCCATGGACCCATAAATCACTTTATGTATGTGTCTTTGGTATTGGTACTACCCTCACGATGCATTTAAATTTATTATAACTTATGACATCCCTCCCCCCCCCATTTAAATTTCTTGGGCACGCCATTGATAACTCTTATATCGAGCTGTGTCCAATATAACCCCCCACTACCAATTACATTCAATGATCTACGCGTTATTATGTTACGATTTACTCGTTGAGTAAAATATTCATAATCTGATCGTTACGGAATAAACGATATATTTTTTTATTATATTTATTTTGATAAAAAATATAAAAATATTTTAAAAACCTCTCGTGTTCCAAGTAAAACTTATGATAGATAAGATGTAAAACACATTGAAAAAATATAACTGTTTCATGTCACCTTCAATTTTTATTTTTTTTTGAACCGTTTGAATGGTCAAACTTAAATTTTTCTTTTGCAAATGCACTCATTTATACCGTGTATCTATACCAGAATTTTTTTAGATTTTAAAAATAAATATTTAAGTTTAAGGAATGTGGCAAAATTCAAAATTGTTCCATTTCACCCGTGTTGAAGATAGTATTTAAATATTTAACATAATAATATGTACTATAGTTTAAACACATCTCAATATATTTGAATATTTAATTAATTTAATTAAATATTTATAACTATAGTAATATTATATTATACTTGTACATATATTAATTATTATCGAAGAAATCTAGATAATATCAAGATTATCTACAAATAGAACCTATAAAAGATAATAGGATAATTTTAATTTATAGGTGTTGTGTATAGGTACCTAAACAAGAACATAAAAGACTTCTTTCGTAAAATAAAATAACATTTAAAATTATTTGTTTATGTAGAATATAGAAAAAATAAAATTAGGAGTCATCTTAAGGGGTATTGAATAGGCAATTATTCTTATTTAATTGACCGGTAGTATTGTATAGTATTGTATAATCTTTCCCAAAATTTGTCAACAGAGAAAAGAAACTGACAAGGAAATTTTGAATACCATGTTTCAACCTACCGTGTTGTAAAAATAATAATAACAGTACCTATTTATAAAATACATCGAATATATAAATAAATAAAATACCTCAATATACCTATATAATCCAAGACTACTAGACTACATAACTTGTATACTACTTTTCGTAAAATATATCATTAATAACTTGATTGGATCATTGTCAATTTGCTTAGAAAAAATCGGTTTAGTTGATTTTTAAGGCAAAGTCATAAGCACGCTAGTCGATGTTTTATACATTATATTTTTGACAAATGTTAATTTTAGTTATCTGTAGGTAGGTATATAGGTACTGCAATAACTGATATTATTATAAACAAAAGAACCTAAACTGTAGAATGTAGGTTAGAAATTATAGGTTTCTAGAAATTAAAAATTTGGTTCCATTGACTTTTTATCATTGAGTTCAATAGGTATACTTACGTAGTTACGTCTCAATTGTAGACAATTAAGCATTAAACGTTTGCAAAATGTTACTTACGATTGAGAGCAATAATTAATCAGTTATAAATTATCACAAATAAGGCAAACTGAAAAAAGCCATTTTTTCAAACAAACATATAGTCCAGTCATTTAACGATTTTTTGAGGAATTAAATCGGAAAGTTTTGAAACTTTGCAAAAATTTTCGTTATAGGCTCCTGATTAACCAAAAAAAAGTCGCCATCCCTCCGAGGTCCGGAAGTGTCCGCCATCTTGGATTTTATGTGCGATATTTCAGTTTTTTTAAATTATCTATGAAAATACTAATTTTATCTCGAAAATACCTCTATACAAAAATGTAGCTGACAAAATTTTGAACAAATATGATTTCATTATTTTTTTTGTAGCTTAAATAGGTTATATAAATGAATATAGATATTTAGTATTCACCCGAAAAACAGCTAGAAATAAATTCAAATTGGCATTTATATCGAACATATCACCAGGTTCAAATGTGGTACGGAGAAGAAAAAAATTCGAAAGATTGGGGATGGCAAACAACTAGGAATGGACTGCAACCAATATTTTCATGCAACGAACCAGCGCCAAAATGCATTTTAGAAAAAATTACATGTGCGTGCATAAAAAATTGTGGAGCAGCATGTGGCTGCAGAAAACAAGGTTTGAAGTGTTCTGCTGCATGCAAAACATGTTCTGGCCATTCATGTTTAAATTGTGAACAGCAAAGTATTGAAGAAGAATCCGATGATGATGAAAATGATGACGAGGATGAAGTTATATATGGTCCATCATCCAAACGAAAAAAATAATTCATTAATTGTATTATAATATAAATAATGAATTAGAACAATAATATTAATTTTAATAAAAATGTAAATAAAGCAATTTACATTAAAATTATGTGTTAATTCTGTAAAATATTCAATGCACCTATATGTCCTATATAATAATATAGTGTATATCAATAATAATATTTATTTTTAATATGTTAATATATAGGTATATAAAAAAAAAACTGTAAATATTGCGTTTTGTTTTCTAGTGGACACGAGTGCGGCGCGCGGCGCTGCGCGTCGCCAACTTGCCGCCTATAATACATAGTATTATAGCTCGCCGCGTCTGATATTATAATACATGGATACATTTTGATCTTAACCTATTTAAGCTACAAAAAAAATAATGAAATCATATTTGTTCAAAATTTTGTCAGCTACATTTTTGTATAGAGGTATTTTCGAGATAAAATTAGTATTTTCATAGATAATTTAAAAAAACTGAAATATCGCACATAAAATCCAAGATGGCGGACACTTCCGGACCTCGGAGGGATGGTGACTTTTTTTTGGTTAATCAGGAGCCTATAATGAACATTTTTGCAAAGTTTCAAAACTTTCCGATTTAATTCCTCAAAACAGCAATTTTGAAGCTTAAATGACTGGATTAATAACAATTCATAGAAATTGCATAATCTATATTCTCTCGAATTATAAAATTCATATTTTGGGAGCTTTTGCGAGGTACCTATCTACCTACGTAGTTTTATGAGAATTTTTACAAAATGTTCAATTTTAGGAATCAGTAATCTAAGATACGATGTTTTACCATATATTTAAATCATATCCAGGAACGAATTTAAATTGAATCTTAAAGCTTTTGACAAAAATTAGCGTAAATCTGAATTTTTAATTTAATTTTTTTTTTTGTAATAATTGTAAAAATATAAAACTAAATTCAATCTGAAAACTACGATATTTAACTGAAATTCATCCAAGGATCATTTTACCTCATTGTGATAAAGAGTTTTAGATAAGACTTTATAACTGGACTCGAATTGGTAGGTAGTAGGTACCTCCGTCCCCAGCTCCAGCACCCTCCTAACGATATACCCATAACATTTGAAGAAGTACTTACGACGAGAAAAATAACACAGTGGAATACTAACGGACCATAAACAAATAAAACTATTTGGGCCCATCATTATGAATAGGGGGGAGCTGATATGCCCCTGTACGACACGTGAATAACTTGTAAATGGATGGAGCACTAACGAAGTGATAAAAAGCACTAATCCGAAAAACGAAGCACAAAGAGATCCGAAATTTAAAACGGTCTTATGGTCATCAGAAGAATTCTTAATGGCACTACTTATCAATAAATTTACATGTGGTCTAATTGTCACCTGCGATCGTATTGTCACCTTGCACAGAGCATTAAATTAGCTATTTAGGTATTTAATGTGACTTGGGCTCAATATTTGCATATTTTATTATAGGTACATTTTTATGACAATGGACCAATATAATTTGTGACTATTTTTTTTTATGGGACCATTAGCTTACTGTTCATAAATTTAATGTTTCGTTTAAGAATAATTAACAATAAAAACTAATTTTTTTTAACAGCTACAATTATGGGGGGCGACTGGCCCTTTCGCTTCCTCTTTGAAAAAAACCCGGCTTCGGTTAAACTTGGGATCTTTGTACACACAGATTTTTAGACTTTACAGTTATATTTTTGTTTTGATATTTCTCTATCTTCTTAGCTAAAGTTTAATGTTCAAGTGAAATTAATTTACTTCTATTATACCCAAAAACACAATTATATTTAAAATTTAAAATTTAAAATAACAATTTAATGCAGTATAGTTTTTGTTTGTTTTAATAACTTAATACATAAATTACATTATTGTAATGATGATGTTGTTCAGTTATCATTATTTACTATTTAAATTATTGTTTTATATCTCATAATATGTATGGTTTAACACCACTCGATAATTGTGCAGCAAACCCTTTGAAAAATGTAAGAATTAATTTAAAAGAATGTTAAGAAAATCACTTAAACTTTTAGAACAAGTGATCAAAAGATTAAATTAATAAATTTCATTTAAGTCGAAGGTCTAACACAGTAACACTACACTACAATTAAAGAAAAGCTCAGTCCATATTTCTGGACTTCGCACTCACGGACTGTCATTGTCAAGTTCAATAAAAGGAAATCAATTTTACTATGATGTTAAAAATTTAAAAACTTGACTATTAAAACACAAGAGGTAAGAAAAATATACTCTTTGGAAAAATAATATTAAAAAAGCGGGTAAGAGGACGTGATACCCGCATGTGTTGTCTCCGTCTTACAAGTGTGTAACATGGCAAATGTTACGCTCAGAAGAACAAGTGTAGCTCCGTTAGCTTAAAAATTAGAATGAATTGACGTCTTATAAAATTTAAAGGCCAGATTATTATCCAGACAACCTCATAGGCTTTTTGTTATATTTTAATTTTAAAGCGGGTTATGAGTATTTTAAGATGTACAACCAATTTACAATTTTAAAATACTCATAACCCGCTTTAAAATTAAAATATAATAAAAAGCCTATGAGGTAGTCTAGAATCTAGACTAAAAATTAGAATGAATTGACGTCTTATAAAATTTAAAGGCCAGATTATTATCTAGACTCTAGATAATAATCTGGCCTTTAAATTTTATAAGACGTCAATTCATTCTAATTTTTAAGCTAACGGAGCTACACTTGTTCTTCTGAGCGTAACATTTGCTATGTTACACACTTGTAAGACGGAGACAACACATGCGGGTATCACGTCCTCGTAAGTGGATGTCGCTCTGCTGTACAGTAGGTTACAAGTGGTTCACTGTAATGGATCAGTCTAGGATATTTTATATTATATTTACATTTTTATCACTTATAATTTATATGGTACTCAGTAAGTTGATTCAATACTGTACAATTACAAAAAAAAATAACTAAAATCGTTCTTCATGGTTATTTAATATGTATTTTCGTCAAAATTTGAACATATAATAACTATAAAAAAAACTGTGGACACTATGAATTATGTAGGACCTGTTTTTAAATTGTCAATTCTTAGCTATAAAAGTTGAACACAGCTACAAGAGAAATCGAGTGAATACCCAATGTTGCAACAATTTAAACTTTAAACGCTCATTAAAATTTAATTTTACTTTAAATGTTCAACATAAATCAGAAAGAAAATGGAGTAAACATCTAAATATTTTATGATAGAAATTGATAATATCTAGTTTATTCAAAAATCTAAAGACCATTTTTATTTTTTGTAATTGTCCATTTTAAATTAATAAAATTTAGATTTATTTATTTTATGTTTAATATCAGTGTACCTTCGTCAATATATATATTTTGGAAAACTGCATACAATAACTAAAAAAAAGATAAAGTTCTAAAAACTAATTTTTTTATTTTATGGAGTCCATCTTCAAATGGTTTTTTAAGTTGGTTAACTTATGTTTTTACTAAACTTGAAAGATTCTATTATTGTTTCGATGCAAGTTTTATTGTAAAAGAACATATTATATTACATTCATAATCAATAAAATACATACAAAGATCCAAATGTATTTTACCTGTAGGTAGTTTACAAATATCTGTTAAGTTAATAGTAAAGTAAACAATGTGGGTATTTTTATTTTATTTTACTAATACAATTTTAATTAACTACAAATTAAAAAATTCAAATTAATTTAATACTAACATTTTTTCTACATTTTTTCTACATTTTTTCTACATTTTTTCTACGTTTTTTCTACATACTTAGTATTTTACTTAATTAAATAACTAGCTAACCAAACACATATTAATACAATTAGCATTATATGGTATGAATGTAGATAGAATGTATTTTAAATATTTTATCATATAACAAATATGAAATTGTATGTGTGTAGCTATTCTATATGAAAAAAAAAAACTAATCAATTTAATAGAAATATAAAATAAAAATCTCAAACGTAAAGGAATTAACAATATATTATGAAGTATTAAAATATTTATAGTATTAAAAATTGTTTTCATGGCATTCCATCTCCTGGTATGGAGCTATCTTCATCAAGATTCTCTTCTGGTATTATAGAATAACCTTTGAATTTTTTTATAAATTTTATTAATTTCATTACACCAAATATTTTTTTTTCTTACTTAAATAATCTGGTTCTTCACTATCATCATCAATTTCACAGTCGATAATTGGTTCAACGCCTAATAAATAAATATATACAAATAATTGAATAGTAAAAACTAAGCAAAATTAATGATAAATAATATGTTCTTACCATATGGTAAAAATATTCTTTGTTCCGTCGATAAGCTTGATTCGTTGGCTTGTTGAGTAGATATGCTTCAAAATAAAAAATAAAAATAAAAATATTATTCAAAATCTTTATCTGAAATTAATTAATAAATTGATTGTTAATGGTACCGCCAATGTCCTATATCAGTGTATCTCAACTTATGGTACATGTACTAAGAGTGGTATGCTAAGAAAATCTAATTTTATATAAAAAAAAATGGAATGGGTCATTATTCATATCAAATATTATTTGGTTTATTTGATATTAAAATTTAAGAATAATAATATAATATGGTAATTGTACATATTTAATTTAGTTTTTATTTATTTATTTCATGCTTAATATATTATTATCATCATTTGTAGTTCTTAATAAAGTAAAATTCCATAAATGTAAAATAATATTAATGTTTTTAATATTATATCTCAAATTATAATTTAAAAATGTATTATAAATTATCATAATAATATTTTTACTATAAGCATTTTACTATTTTTCACTTTCAAATTATTCATACAAGAATAATAATGATAGTTGTAAATTTACATTTTATTATTTTAAAACCTATAATCAATTTTAGATCTTACTAAAAATAGCCAATTTATATTAAAATACAAAATTTTGACTGAAAAGTTGACATAAATTAAATTATGGATAATTTACGGTATAATGGTGAATAATTCAGGAACTGAAATTCTGAATTATATACTTTTTTAATGATCATGTATGGTTTCTGTGGAAATTAATATTTTACCTGTTTTTTACAACTTATTTCTACTTAGGTATTATAGTAAATCAAATGATTAACAAAATTAACTAGTTAAAACCACTGATTAAAGCTATAAGATATTATACTATGTAAACATTATTGTGAATAACAACATTTTTAAGTAATTATATTTAAGTTTAATTTAAAAAAAAAAAAATCATATGGAAATTGTGACTAGTAAATATGGTAAACGCATAAGTTGAACTCTGATAATAAACCTGTTAAAACTAATAAATCAAGATGGCATTACAACAATCAACATTAATATCGAGTTTAACTAAAAATTCCACACCCACATATTGTGTTGTCATCCTCTTACCTAAGCTTTCAATGTTCAAATTTAAAAAAAAGTTATGAGCAATGTAAAATTATAATCGTTTACATAATAATGCTTTACAAACACATACGGAGTGGTGTTTGTTATTGATTGCCAATAAGACGTTGAACCCATATGTGTTGTCTCCGTCTTACACACGTACGACATAGCAAATTTTCGTTCGATAGTTTCAATAGGATATTGTCACTTTTGATATTAGAGTAAATTGACCTACTATCAAACTTTTAGGTAACAATATTATCTGTGTTCTCTCATTGGTTTTTTAGGATATTTTAATTTTTACGTGAGTTTGAGTATTTTAATATATTAATACTTTATATACCCATATCTCACTTAAAAAATAAAGTATCGTAAAAGACCAACGAGAGAACATATATCATTTTATTACTTCAAAGTTTGATAATAGATGAATTCACTCTAATATCAAAATGACAGCACCCTATTGAAATTAGCGAACGAATATTTGGTATGTCGTACGTGTGTAAGATGAAGACAACACATGCGGGTGCGACATTGTCTTAATAAAGATAAAAAAACAAAATTATTATTTTATTCATTGAATAGTAAAATTATTATGATCAATACTTTTATTGTTACGTAGTTGGAATTTTAACAATTAAAAATTAAAACAATTACCTGCATATCTCTTTGCATTCATCAATTTCTGGAATTGCATTCCGGCTGGATTTAGAACTTTTTTCTACCATATTATCTTAAAACAAAAACATGAAAAAAACAAGCAGGTTCAAAAACAAAATCAATAAAATAACATGTTATTATGTTTTTAATACTGATATATAAAATAAAAGTTTTATAAAAAAGTTTCATTACATTTTATTTCATAGGTACATTATATTTAGCAACATACCGATTCCAATATTTAATTAAAGATAGGACAACTCTAAGTCACTATAATGCTTTTAATCAAATACAAAATTATTGGGGGCTAGAATACAACAAAAGCAATATTTCATTAAAAATCTCATCAAATACATAACACATGGTAAGTTGTTTATGCAAGTTACAATAACTGATTCTTTTATCTTTTAACTACACCTAATAGATTTATTAGGTACCTTCTATAAATATTCACTTTTTTCTATAGTTTTTCTAAGAATTAGGTGATTAACACAATTGACAAGTAGTGCCAATTATATAGCAAATAGCAATATCAGTTAACTAAGTACCAGTTTAAGCTAATTATTTTATATTATAGAGAAATTAATAAATTATCACTATTTTTAATATACCTAATTTAACAATAAACAAATTTTTACACATATACTAGGTTCCATTACAGTAATAACAAATCTATCAAAATAATTTAAGTTTAGAAAAATATTTAAGAGGAAGACATCCGTATATGTTGTCTCCGTCTTACAAACGTACAACATAGCAAAAACTGTTTTGCACGGGACAACCTTACTCTCACTGTATTACCAAAATTCTACAACTCACAGAGAAAAACTTTATTTGTGCTCTAATGTTTTTATTTTTACTATAGCACAAACCAATAATTTTTAATAATTAAATGAAAAAACAAAAAAAAACCTAATGTTCTTGAACTGATAGCTTTAAATGTTTTTAATATTTATGTTTTCCAAATAATAAAAACACTACGACACAGATAAAGTTCTTTTTTATGCGTTATGGAATATTAGTAATTCTACTATAAATACAGAGGGATCAAAGTTGTCCCGCGCAAAACATTTTTTACTATGTTGTAAATTTGTAGAATGAGGACAACACGTCATGCAGGTGTCTTCTCTTAAATAATACATTTTCCATTAAAATGCAACACAATTGCATTTGTAATTAAATAGCTGTATTGTACATTAGGTACCTCCTAGGTATTCATGTAAATAAGAACATCTTTAAAGAAAAAACTAATATTCAAGCAAAATATGAGCTCTAAGTATCGAACAAGTGAATTTGTGCATATATTATCTAAGTTTATATTCAAAAAATTAACCAAATTCAAAATAGGATGAGTAGGAGTAAAAAATAAGGAACTTTTAAAAACCAGTTGAATTTTTAAATTACTTTAATAAGAGTATAATTTGCAACTCAAGTAGTGAGTAGTGCAGTATACAGTAATATTTACTTGCCAACTAAATGTTTAACCAACGAAATGACCTTAGTTTGTAAGCTGTTAGTAGAAAAAGAACACACCTGTATGTTGCTCACGGTGTTGACGTAAAATAAGACGTATAACCGTTGAAGTACTTATAAAACAAGAGAATACGATAAAACCCCAATTCGTCTGTAAAAAACAGTACGACTCAGAGGCCAAACGCCAAAGTACAACTGAAAAGTTTATTAACTAAAACTCGATCCGGTAGCCGTCGCCCCTGTCGGTACGAGCGCAAAAAATCAATAGTACCTTCAGCCTTTGCCACGAATCAAGATATCGTGACCCCTTAGGTACTTGGTATATCAGTATATTTAAGCTCATGGCAAAGTATTTCATTTCGTCGATTTGTTGTCATATGTTTTTAGGCTATAAACTTTAAGCTAAAATCATTATTCATTTATCACACTATCACAGAACGTATATTGTTAACAACGAAGCATAATAATATTTAATATTATCTATTACGGCAGTAGATAATAGAAAAAATATAGACCACGTTAATGCATACGACGAATATAATAATATGTCTTCAATGGGGAAGAGAGAAAGGCTGTCCCCATGAATCCCGCAAGTGGACTTTTATAAAATGTTATGCTATAATTATTAATGTATAATATTACGTGTATCGCAACCTCAGATACAATTCCCGTGTGATAAGGTTGCACGGCCTATCCGTTCTTCTATTATCTACGATTATAGCGTTTACAATTTGACCCGCTTTATGCACTCAGTGCACACCGAGTGCATAAACGTATTTGATTTGGCCAATAGTCAGTGAGCTGGTGCAGGCGTTCGGTATTCGTTTTAGCTGCACTAACGACAACACTCGTGTGCACTCGGTGTACACTTTCTAGTTTCTGCACCGCCCATTTTACGAATGCCTGTACAGGGTTATGAACTCAATTATTTCTCCAATACGGCGTCAAATATTGTTTTCGCGATCGATATTCCGATAGGCACCTGTTTTTATTTTACGTGAATTTCGATTAATAAAAACTAAATAGTGATGATTTAGCAATGGGTGTGGCGGCTAGTGGAGAGATATATCATCGGTTTGTGAGCATAATGTTGTAATAATTATTATTATGGACGCCGAATGTTCTATATTATAATACTATTTTGAGTAGTGACAGGTCAGCCGCTAGAATCCAGTATTCTAGTGTTCCTAATTTGGACGCTAACCTTGGTGAACAATTCATTGTGTTGTTGAATAGTTGAAAACTACAACTACCGAAGGGTCGATTAGAATGCCGGGTCACTCTAGTGGAAACCTCAATCTCAGTGGGTCGGTGAGCACAGTTTTCAAAAGCGAAGTCGGTCAGTTATGTGTTTTAGCGGTGGAACAGTTTCAACCCAATATTCTGCTAACTCAGTGCGTAGTAATATTTAGCTTTCACAGCTTACTCATAATTTCCAGCATGACAAATATTTCAAAATAAGTAGGTACCATCTAAAAACTTTACCAAGGAAATTAAACTTACAATGGATGGTTTGCTTCCAAGCTCCAACTACCTACTAGTAAATTATTTTATTTGTTTGTTTGTTCATTATGTAAGCATACCTATTAACTAAGTGTATGTAATAATATTATTAACTCAATGTTAGTTCCATGTCGCACCAGTGTACGTTACGTCATTAGTTGCATCGCTCTATTTTTGACCATATTATATTTTTCAATAATAAAAAATGTTTCATACATTTTTATAAATTATATCAAAACAAATAATTATTTCATACAATTTTTACAATTTATATAATATAATAGTAAAAAGTTACTTCCTTATAAATCAAATGAATAATATTAAAAAAAAAATAGGAATGTACAAATAATATGGGGAGTCTCATGGCAGGAAATTGAAGTTTTCAAAAAAATCCTTGGCAACCAAGTTGTTAAATTTATTTAGAATATTATTATATAATTTTTAATCATATTTGTTAAAGGTATATTGTGTGTCAATGATTGAAATGTAAGGTTTATATGTTTTGTTCAAGATGTAAAAAAAGTGAGCTCGTTTTGACCATAGCCCGACTAGCATCGGTTTATTTAGGTTCTTTAACATGTTTATTTCCTGTAGTACAGTCTAAAAGTGAGAGATTATTAGAAAGTGGATGTTTATGCTCTTATAAGTTAAAAAATGTACATGCATCCATGAACTAACTATACAGTAGTAAACCAGTAAATATATTTTTAAATTAAACTTTGTGAATTGTTGGTTCATCTAAAAAATATATACATATATTTTAGAAGCTAACTTAATACATTGAATATTTGATGTAATATATTATATTATAACAAAAAACCATACATTTTCACTAAAAGCATGATGAATATAAATATATGATAAATGCACCTATGCCCCCTGATAATAGTGAAATAGAAATGCAATTATTTGATAACAAACCTAGTTCTAATAATTATGAACACAAAAAAAATATCAGTTAAATAAGTGCAACCGCTTTGAAGTGTTGCGTGGACAAACATTTGTGGCTATTGATTTTTATTTATAATATTTATAATATACCTTTTTGGTTAGAATTTAGAATTACGTTTTTGTTTATTTGTAAGGGTGGCATTGGTTACATATTATATACTATTATAATGATAAAAAGTAAATATGGCATAATATATACTATATTATAGGTACACTTTTTAATAAATATATATATATTTATAAAAAAAAAACAAATCTTTTACCGATAGACAGCGCCGGGCGGGACAGCTAAGTAGTAAACTTAGACTTTACACTATTAAAGGGTTAATGATTGTGAAATATTAATGCAATGGTTATTAATATAGGTATGCATATAACTGATTATTATATTTTGTTGCAAAATGTCTATAATGTTATAAAATAAATAAAAATAAATATTATATAATACTAATATAGGTAAGTAGGTAGGTAAGTACTAGGTTGACAGAGCCCTACCCCCACATCCACGTAGTGCTGACTGGTAATACGAAGTACCGATTTCGGCTAATGGAAGGGGGGCGGCACAGAAGAAAAAATGTATTAAATCAAAAAACTGGCGGGTCGCAAAACATTGACCAGAGAAAGCCAACATCACCCTCCAACCCGTAAAACAGCCAAGTATACGCAACTAGGAAACGAGCGAAAAGGGGCACACGACGGCGACCCACAGCATCAAAATCTCCTCATCCGAAACAGCCCCACGGCAGTAGGCGTGTCCCTGCAGGGCATGAGCAGGAGTGCAGGACACCCACAGTACGGCAGGTCACCGTCCGACAGTCGGGAGATCGTCGCGATTGAGGGCGACGATGGTCGCGGATTTAGAATACGATTAGGTACCTACGTATTTACACTTTACACATATATGCATGTGTGTATATTTCATAAACATTCAACATTCTTAAGAAACAAATTTGAGTGTAACGATACATATCGATATAAAACGATCGTTCATGAAAACATTTGTGTATGGTGTATCGAATAATATTCGTGCTCAGATATATATTGGTGTATAAAATAACTAGATTGGATTGTTGTTGGATACATTCCGTTAACATTATACCTAGTTATTATTTAATTATTTAGACGATAATAAAAATATAATTATGAAATTTGCACTACATAATTAACTTTTTTTTAGAGTATTTTTTTTAAATGTTCGAATTTAAGTATGCTTCAACCCAAGGCCAGTGCTAGGTGTTTGCATAAACATAGGTGAACTTATTTACCACAAGTGTAAGGCTAATATAGTCCTACTAAGAAACAGATTTTAATGATTTTATTAATAATTTTTATAATTCATTTGTATTAATCATTATTATATTTTAGATTCTGAGCGGAGCGATGAATGTATTGGTTTTACAATGATGTGTGTTTTTTATTTTTATTTTTTATTTTTTTTTTGTGTCTGTCATCACGTTTTGGGACAGTAAAAGTGCTTAGATTTTCTTCAATAGTACCTTTTCTGATAGGAAAGTGAATCTAGTTGGTACTTTGGGGGGTCAAAAGTAAACATTTTCCAGTAGTTTTCAAAAGTACCGTGAAAACAAATGGAAAATTAAGGAAAAAACGGGAATTTTTACGCAACATTGATTTTCGATAAAATCGATTTTGGTTTTTGGTGTAAGTCTAAAAAAAATGACGGTAAATACATGAAATTTTTACTGAATGTTTATATAAGCGGTTTCTATATACCATACCGTTTTCAAAATATTTTGACTTATTTTGAGCTGTTTACAGACATTTTAAATTTCCAATCTTTTTGGTTTTTTTTTTTTTAAAATCAATAACATTTTATTTATTCGTTAAAAATTCTTGAAAATTTAATAGAATACTCCTAATATATTATTTCAAAGGTAGATGAAAAATATTAAAAATCTGTAGTCACAATTTTTTTTATTAAGCATTTAAAGTTGAAATTTTGACAAAATACGTAAAAATGACGAAAATTTGCAAATTATTTAGAGTTAGAAATTCATAAAAATTTTCTTTTTAAATCTAAGGTTTTAAATTTTAACACAAGATTTAACGTAAGTTTTTCTACTTTTATCAAAAATAAAATATCTAAAAGCAATTAAAAATAAATTTTTATGAGTGTTTTAAGTTCATAATTTTACAACATAGGATATTCACTCGATTTCTCATGTAGCGTTTTTCTTATTTGGTTGTAATTCAAAAACGAATAATTGTAGATGCATGAAAATTTCACTAAATGTTTATATTCTCATTTCCTATACACCATTCAATTTTGAAAATATTTTGATTTGTTTTGAGCTGTTTACAGACATTTTTAGTTTTCAATTTTTTTAGTTTTTTTTTTTATAATTGTCAATAAAATTTTATTTGGTGGGCCAAAAAGTCTGAAAATTTAATACAAGCTTTCTTATATATTGTTACAACATCAGTTGAAAATTTTAAAAATACATAGGCACGATTTTTTTTTATAAGCATTTTAAGTTCGAATTTTGACAAAATTTGTCAAAATCTCGAAAATTATAAATCATTGTAATTAAAAAATTATAAAATGTTCAGTTTTTATAACTAAGTGTTGAAAATTTAAAACAAAAATTTTCATAAATAAATCATACTGTAACCAAAAAATCTAAAAAATATATCAACACATTTATTTTTACAGACATTTTAATTTCAAATTTAGACAAAATTTCATATTTAAACCAAGAATAATGATTTTAGTTATTTTGATATAATTTAAAAATATTATTTGTTGGTATATGAAACTTTTAGAATATATTGTTATATTTTATATACACGCAATGGCATTTTAAAATATAATTTTTTTGAGAAAAATGAATTTAACCAACTATAGTAAATACTAATGCCTATAATACTAAAATTAATTACTTTATTCACAATAATATCATCAAATACATTTAGACTTAGTAAGATATTATAGACTGACTGACCGTCTTCGCTCAGAATCGTTTTTCTTATTCAATGATATTATATCATTGGATTAAAATCTAACACAATCCATTACAGTGACTCACTTGTAACCTACTGTACAGCAGAGCGACATACACTTACCCGCCCTTTTTTTTATTATTATTATGTCCACCATGTTTATGGATTTTTATTTTTATTCGCCGTTTAATTTGTTAATTATATTATTTTGAAAATATAATATAAATTGTAAGTTTGTATTATATAAAGTATAGATTATCATGTATATTGTTATTGTATCTTATAGGTATATTGGTATATAGAATTAGATACACTAAATGCATGTATCATAATACTCTTTTTTGAGTATATATAACCCAACCCTGCATACAGCGCATAATTATTATTAAGCTAGTGCAATGTAAATGAAGAGGTATTGAGTATAATACCATAATAACACTATGATATATATATAGTATAAATATAATTTTTTAACACTTGCAAATCACGCAAACTCAAAATAAAGAACAATTTTCTGGTTGACGTGAGATTTTGTGTAAAACACATAGAAAGGATGGAAAGTTCCTCTAGGATTGGTATTACCTCTATGGTTTTTTTTTCGTAGGTCCATTGGTTGAGTAAGTAGCAAATATTTTTTTAATAATCGCTAATCACGCAAAGTCAAAAAAATAACTATTTTCTTAACTATCATTTTTGAAATAAAGTGCAGTACAAACTCGAACGAATGGAGAACTAAATGGCGGGACAGAAAAAAAACACCCTGACGCCATAGGTTCTATTTGGGGTGATGTGGAAATGCCAAAAAAGTTTGGAATGCTGTTTGTACTTCAACGAGAGGTAGTAAGAATTTTTTCGGAGATGGGTATACAAATTCGTACGAATTGCGTACTACATGATGGGACCGCAAAAAACATCCTGACGCCATTGAATCTTGTGGGGGTCGAGTAATCCAGTTTACCTAAACTAAGCAATAGCATACAACTAATCTTAACGTTTTAAAAATGTAATATTGTGTATAATATACAACATAATAATATGCGTACCTACGTAAAAGATCAAATCTCCGCGAAAAATATTTTTATTTTAGATACAATAAAATAACTAAAATTGTTTGATCGTATATATAACTTTATAATATTAAATTCCGTCTAAAATTAAACTTAAAATGTATCTAAAAAATCAAGTTAATATATTTTTGGGATTTTCAAGTTGTTTTAAATTATCAATCCTTTTGATACAACGAAATTTTTATCAATATTCATAGAATTTAGAAAAATATGAAATGTTTATAAACAGCTCTAAAAGAGTATATAAAATTATATTATACATCAAAAATCCAATATAACTATTTGATATAATGTTTAAGTATTTACGGTTATTCATTTTTTAATAATACATATTTTAGGACAGTAAAAATGCTTCGATTTTCTTCAACAGTACCTTTTCTGATAGGAAACTGAATCTAGTTGGTACAAAAGTTAAAATTTCCCAGTAGTTTTCAAAAGCGCCGTCAAAAACAAATGAAAAATTAAGGAAAAAACGGGAATTTTTACGGAAAACCAATATTCGACAAAATCGATTTTGGTTAGGTTAACTCTAAAAGAAATTACCGTAGATACATGAAATGTTGACCGAATGTTTATATAAGCATTTTCTACACACCCTAACATTTTCAAAATATTCTGACTTATTTTGAGCTGTTAACGGACATTTTCAGTTTCCAATTTTTTTCGTTTTTTTTTCTATAAATGTCAATAAAATTTTATTTGTTGGGTAAAAAATCTTGAAAATTTAATAGTAGGCTTCTAATGTATTGTTACAATAATATATGAAAAATATTAAAAATCTGAAGTATCAAATTTTTTTTATAAGCATTTCAATTTTGACAAAATACGTAAAAATGACAAAAATGTGCAATTTATTTTGAGTTAGAAATTCATAAAAATTTTTCTTTTTATGTCTAAGGTTTGAAAATGTAATACAAAATTCCTCATAAGTTTGCCTAATTTGATGAATAAAAAAATATTTATGAGCAAGTCAAAATAAATTTTTATGAGCATTTTAAGTTCAAATTTTTACAAGATAAGATATTCATTCCATTTCTCATGTAGCGATTTTCTTATTTTGTTGCAATTCAAAAACGAATAACTGTAGATGCATGAAAATTTCACTGAATGTTTATAAAAGCATTTTCCATATACCATCTAATTTTGAATATATTTTGACTGTTTTTCAGCTTTTTACGGACATTTTCAGTTTTCAATTTTTTTAGTTTTTTTTTCAATAAATATCAATAAAGTTTTATCTGTTGGGCCAAAAAGTGTAAAAATTTAATACAAGGTTCCTGATATATTAATACAATATCAGTTGAAAAATATTAAAAATACATAGGCACAATTTTTTTTTATAAAGCATTTAAAGTTCGAATTTTGACCGAATTCATCAAAATCTCGAAAATTATAAATTATTGTAATTAAACAATTATAAAATGGTCAGTTTTTATAACTAAGGATTGAAAATTAAAAATAAAGATTCTAATAAATAGTACATACTGTAAACAAAAAATCTAAAAAATATATAAACACAGTTATTTTTTACAGACATTTTAAGTTTAAATTTGGACGAAATTGCATATTAAAATCAATTTTAACGAGTAAAAGTATATTTTATAATATTTTTCTAGTATCACTGATAATTTAAGGTTAATAATTAAATAATATGAATAATATTAATTCAACTTAGCAGCTACCGTAAAATAACAATATCAATATAATTTAAAATATCCTAGACTGACATACCGTCTCCGCTCAGAATCGTTTTTCGTATACAATGATATTATATCATTAAATTCAAATTTAATACCATCCATTATAGTACAGTGATCTACTTGTAGCCTACTGTACAGCGGAGTGACATCCACTTGACCCCCTTTTTTTAATTGTTTGGTTAAACAGTATGAACTAATGAGTGAAACCTTGTATTAAATGTTCAATCCTTAGCTATAAAAAATAAAAAAGTTATACGTTTTTCGTTACAAAATGATTTGCATAATTTTGTCATTTTGACGAACTTTGTTAAAGTTTGAATTGCAAATGATTATAAATGAATTGTACACATGTATAGATATTTAATACATAATTTAAATTGCAACAATAAAACTTTCAAGACATTCTGTATTAAATTTCAGTTTTTGAACTACAATGAACAAATTTATTCTATTGATATTTAAAAAAAAAAATTGTTAATTTAAAATGTCTCTCAATAATGCAAAACGTATCCAAATATTTTGAAAATTGTATGGCTCATAGAAAATGATAAAATTAACATTCTATCATAATTTTAAGTATCTGCAGTTATTCGTATTTCATTTTGTAAATTAATTTCAATCAAAAATCGATTAAGGTGAAAAAGTGAATTTATGGGTTTATAATATTATACACAATATCTTAAAGATTTGAACTACAAATGCGCATAAAAAAATTAATGTGACTTTCTTTTTGTTCTACATTTATGGGTAATTTAGTGTTAAATTTTCAAATCTTACTTTAAAAAAGTAAATTTTTTATGAATTTCTAACCACAAAATAAATAAACGAATTTCACTCGATACGGGTGATGTGAAATAATATAACTAATAACTTATGTGTAATAGCAATAGGTACTATACAATACCTAATTAAAGGTATAAGCCATTATTAGGTAGGTATACCTATTGGCTATTAACTAATAATACTTAGAATTACTAGCCCGGCTATAGTTGCACTAGGAGTTAGGCCACTCATATAAATCATAATGTAAGTTGAATAGAAGTTGCATTTTCTTTGATTTATAGTAGAACATGCTAGAATTTCATCCTGTGCACAATCAAACATTTTAAATAAATATTTGTTTAGTACAATAATTAACATTGCCAATCGGTAATCAGTTTCCATACACTATAAAATTTTCAAAATATTTGGATTATTTTTAGACATTTTAAATTTTAAACGTTTTTTTAGTTTTAATTCTATAAATGCCGATAAAAAATGTATTGCAGAGTCAAAAAGCTTGAAAATTAATTATAAGGTTTCATATAAGTTTGATTATAATAATTAAGACTTAATTTTATACCAACAATTGTTTATAAACATCTAAAGTTAAAATTTGACAAAATTCGTTAAAATCACGAAAATATGCAAATCATTTTGTGGTAAAAAATGTATACCATTTTAATCTTTTATAGCAAAAGATTGAAAATTTAAAACAAGATTTCTCATAAATAGTTTATACTTAAACCAAAGAATTTAAAAGTTGTCCATCAACTTAATTTTTTTTTATAGATGTTTTAATTTTTAAGCTCAATTTTAGACGAAATTACACATTTGTTAAACAAAGAATAATGATTTTATATAAAATAACAAGGTGTTGTAATTTAAAAATATTTTTCGTGGGTACTTCAACCTTTTAAGGTATCTACCTACATAGTAAATTATTATATATTGTACAAACAATGACATTTTCAGGTGCAATGTTTTTATAAATGTTTATTCAAAATTATAAACTAGTATATTACTAATACCTAGTAATAACAAAATATACTTGTTAATTTAGACTTCTTTGATTAGAATTGTTTTTCGTAAATGCAATAATATAACATTGGATTAAAATTTAGCATATTATATATATCCTACATTACACTGATATTTACTCCTCAATGATGAAGTACACTCGACACCAACTGTACAGCAGCAAAGCGGTTACATATTTCTACCCTATTTTTTTGTTTTTATTATTATATTTTATGCTTAATATTTTCTTAACATTAATTTTTATTTATGTAACTTGATATATTTTATTTATGTTACAGTAATTACCTTTATATTATGTATTATTTCATACTATTAATATGTAAAAAGTCTATTAGTGTTTATACCAATAAATAAAATTATAAATAAATATTATAAAGTATACTCATATTTTATTACTATATATTTTGTAAAAAGGCAGATGACCGTTATTTGTTAATACATACAGGATACAAATAAATAAATAAGACATATATTAGAATGTCCTCGATTTGTCCCACATTCCCCTAAAATTAAATAAATTGCTGTAGTTAGGTTAGTCTTTGAAGGAGTACATAATAGAGTACATAATAATATAATAATATAGTAGATAATAAAATAAATTATATATTAATATTATGATAATGACTACAATAATTCTTACAGTCCCTTTAAAAATCCCTTCCAAAATATGATATAGAGTTTGTTAAATAGGTATCTAAAATTAAAAAACTTAATAGGTAATAATATAATATAGGTAGGTATTAGAGTTACTTACTGTTATACATGTGACAACATGATGTAAAACTATCTTTAATTAAGTATATAGACATAATATACAATATACTAATAACATTGATATACACATTCAAAATAGTACACCCTAAAGTAACCATATTTATGTCGGATTGCATGAAAAATGTATTAATTTAATGGACCAACCACAGAGCCGCTTAATCATGTTTAAGGGATCTTTTAGATCACTATTGATTTGCTATAATTTTCATAGTTGTTTCCATATGATTAAATAGTATCAATTTGTTCTTTAATTATTTGTCAGGTCTTTCTGTTAGACTTTTTACAATCCATATATGTATACCAATATAAGTTTATCGTCCAAAATGTTTTTCTAATTTAAATTATCAGAATATAAAATAAGAATAAACTAAAAACGAATAGTACTTTTGTTGTATTATTCTGTTATTGTTTCTGCAGTGCCACCGCAGCATATAAATTTAATTTGTATACAAAATTATGTATATTATATGGTTCTACAAATATAATATCATAAATTTGTACCTATACTATAAAATAATGCAATAATCTTTTTAGCAACTTTTTCTTCTGCAATTATTAATTGAAACTAACTTTCATAAAACCCTATAAACAAATTAAAATAGCCTTTTAACTTTAATAAAAAAAAAAGATATTTCTTTAAAAATTTGGCAGTTTTAGGATTTATTATGCAGAAACCAAAAACTATAACTATTTTATCATAATACCTAAGTATGTTCTAACTTCTAAGTATACTAAGATAGCAACCTATAAGTTGTATATATAGTCTCCTATAAAATTTTTGTTTGAACATTTTTATCATACAATAAAATGAAAAGTGAAATATTTACAAAAAGGTAGTTTTTCGACCATTGGTCTCGAATAATTTTTTATGTTTAAATATCATAATAATGATGTTATAATGCTTAAACTATGATATTGATGGGGATTTTTCACACATTGTTTATAACATCATAATAATGGTGTATAATAATATTCAGCTTGGTGCTAATTTCCCCGAGTTAAAGCCTATTTTTTGTCTAATTTGACTGGGATATTAAATCCATGGGCTATTAATTCGATTTGAATTTATTTATACTTTATAAATTTGTAGCTATACATTATACACCCGATAGGACAATAATATTTCCAAAAACAAACTGTTTCTAATCGTATTAAGTAGGTACTGATGTCCATAATTAATATTTCTATATTATGTACCTACTATCAATGATTATAAATACTAGTACTATAGTATTTATCATGACCATAATAGATAGGTAACATCACAGTTGTAATCGTTTTTTTCAGTATAAAAAGCCTTTGCATTCGTCCCATATTGTAGTTCCCACTTCTAATTGGTTGATTTTTTTCTATATTAAATATATATGTATATTATGATTGACAGCAAATAAGAAGTGGAGGACTACAATATAGGTGAAGTTAAGAGCGGAGTATGCAGATCAAAAAACTGAACCTATCATTTTGGCATGGTATTTATAATCAATGCTACTATGTAGTTTGTAATGGGCAACGGTCACCGTAGCATGAAATTTCCAATATAATATTATATTATTATATAACAAAAATAAAAGAAAAAAAATTTTAAATTTCAATCTTTAGCTATAAAAGTTGAACATTTTATACATTTTTAACTACAAAATAATTATTACATTTTAAATTTGATAAATGTTGTCAAAATCCGTACTTCAAATACTTACAAAAAAAAATTGTAAATATTTTTCAACTGCTATAGTAGCAGTATATCAAGAACCTTGTATTAAATTTGCATGCTTTTATAAACAATAAATAAAATTTAATTGACAATTATAGAAAAAAAAACTAAAATATTGAAAACACAAAATGTCCGTAAATAGCTCAAAACAAATCAAAGTATTTTCAAAATTTTAAGTGTACAGAAAATGAAAATATAAAGATTCAGTTGAATTTTCATGTATCTACAGTTATTTGCTACATGAGAAATCAAGAAAATATTTGATGTTGAACGGATTTGAACTTCAAACACTCATCCAAATTTAATTTGACTTTCCGATAAAGATTTTTTTTTGATAAAATTATACAACTTAATTAAGTCTTGTATTAAATTTTGAAATTTTAGATTTAAAAAAAAAAATTATGAATTTCTAACACATAATAATTTGCACATCTTCGTGATTTTTACGTATTTTGACAAAATTCAAACTTTAAATGATGATAAAAAAAAATTGTGATAATATATTTTTAATAATTTTCAACTTCTATTGTAACAATGTATTGGGAGCCTTGAATCAAATTTTCAAGCTTTTTTACGTAAGGAATAAAATTTTATTGACATTCATAGAAAAAAAAAACTAAAAATATTAGAAACTGAATATGGTCGTGGACAGTTCAAAACAAATCAAAACATTTTTTAAATTTTATCGCGTATAGAAAATGTGAATTTTAACATTCAGTCAAAATGTCATGTATCTAGGTTTGTTTGTTCTACAGTTACACAAAAAACCAAAATTGATTTTGTGTAATAATTCCCATTTGTCCTTAATTTTTTTTTTGTTTTTCCCGGCGCTTTTGAAAACAACTGGTAATTTCAAATTTTAACCTCCCTAATGTACCAACTACATTTACATTCCTATCAAACAGGATACTAAAGTTGAAAATCATAGCCTTATTTTGACTACTTATCGTGTACACTGACACAAAAAAAAAATAAAAAAATACCGAATCATTTTAAAATCAATACATTTATCGCTCAGCTCAGAATCTAAAGAGTACAAATATTTTTTGTAGCGGCTCAACAATTATAAGTTGGTACCATCTCACTGTGTTATAGAATTGTGGCACTAGGGGCAGTCCGCTTCTGGTAATGTAGAAAAGATGAATTTGTTTAATAATGTTTTCTTTTATACTCACAGGCTACTTGGCTTTGTAGTTTAAGCACCCACGTGATACAATAATTAACAAAAATTAACTATGGTGCCAAATGCCAGTGAAGTAGAACATTGTATTTGCAATTTTACACTGCCATAACAAGAAATAATACTGATATTAATTAGTTAAATATTTAATTTTAAATTCTTAGCTACTATAGTATAATGTACACTGTACAGAACTGATACAGTTTGTTGTAATAAATAATAATTATTATTTACTATTTTACTATATTTTACTATTAACAATTAACACTGTAAAGGTTGACTATTGTCGTTTTTAGAGGATACAATCACAAAATTCTGTGGATAAAATATGATAATAGGAACAATATGATAACATACATTTTTATCAGTGTCCGACATCTGTGATAATTGATAATCATTGATAACGTATTAGTGAGTAGCGACTAGCGACACGATCTGATGATGATTCGATTAATTACGATTTTTAGCGTTTACCTATTTACTTAATTTGTTGTAGTTGTTAACTCTGAAGTGTACGTATAGTTTTGTTGAATTGATGTACTAAATTATACCTTAACTTTTAATTCCAACTTACTCAGATTGTATACAAAATCACTCTCGTTTAACATGTATTCATAATACCTACGTTATTATAATTTAGTCATCAGAATCAAGTTCAGCTTACACAGTTGTGCCTTTTGGTTAACTTCATTTGAAAATATGGACTACTCAATACATTAATACATTTTAATTCAATAATTGAAAAAGTATTATTCTTCTGATGTGAGTGTTTACAATATTTTATAACTTGTACATATTATATTTGACTTAAATTATTGTTATAATATATTAGTATACTTAGACTACTTAAGTTCAATTATAATGTATACAGTCTGACTGAATAATTTCCTTCTTATGTTTTAAATTATGTACTGGCTGTAGACAATATTGATTTGCTAATTAATTAATACATCTAATATTTGTTAAGGTTAAAGATAATTCAAAATCTTTACTACTTAATTTATTTAATGAAAAATCTATTTCAATGATTACAATGTGTAATATTTTCTTTATAATTGCTAAGGAGTAAGGCTTAATTAAAGGTATTATATAGGTAATTATTTGTATTACTTTTCTAAGTCAAAACCACACCCTTTGATTATATTTCCAATTTAAGAATTTAATAATTACATTTTCTAATTTTTGAGTTGTAAAGTAGTTAATATTATATTATAATATAAAAATTAATAACTGAATAAAAGTTTTTATTTCGCATGATTTGGTAATTAAGTGAGATAGGTAATTCAATTGAATAGTTATTACCATAATAACACACTCATTATTAGAGTATCTTAGTTTTTAAATAAAAAAAATTGCATACAACATTTTTATTTTCAATGCTAGATGTTGAAACGAAGGAAAAATATCACCTTTGAGATAAAATTATATTTATATCCACATTCATCTTATTTTCCAAGTACAGCCAAAAACTGTTTTGCAATAAAGCTTGTGTGCTATATAATTTAGCTAACAATATAAAAATAAATAAAAAATACTTATATATATTACCTACACAATTACATTTAATCAGTGGACGCCACACCCTCATGTGTTGTCTCCGTATTATAAACACATAACATAGACAATTTGTCTTGAGCAGAACCAATTTTATATATTTAGCTATAATATTATAGTTAACTTATTATTACTTAAAATTATCTGTGTTTATACATTTTATTTTTACAATATTTTAATTTTAAAGCAAGTTTTGACTATGTAAAGTTTTGTAACATAACAATAGGTAGGTTAGGTAACTCAGAACTTGCTTAAAAATTTCAAAATATTAGAAATGCTATTGAATAAACGAGGATAATGTTTCAACCTTGAAGGTTGATGAATGATGATAATATGTCAATTCACTCTAAGTTCAAAACTAAAAAACACAAAATTGGTTTTACAAGGTTCTACATTTGTAAGACGGAGACAACACGTATGGGTGTAAATGTATAATACATACATATGTGCATAAATTACAATAAAAAATAAAATAGGTAGGTAACTAAACAATTTTAATTTAAAGTACTATAAGTCTGGTTATTACTTCATTTTTAATCATTGAAGAACAAAAAGTGAAATGTTTAACTGTTAACTATTTTTATGAGTTATTAACTTTTTAAGATTTTAAAATGATAAGTAGGTACATACCTATATTAAACATTTATAGAAATGTGTTCCCGGTTAAAGTTGAAATATTAAAAAATATATATATTTTTTAAAGCATTTATACCAGTACCTAAAAAAGTAGATAACAATTTCAAGCTATTTAAGCGTTTATAATTTGTCATATTTCAACCTTAATTTACTTTCTGTTATCAATTCATTACATTTTACTCAGTGCCGGCTCTAAGGGAGGACAAATGGGGGGACATCTGTCCAGGGCCCCGCTATTTTTAATTATCATCTTAATACCGTGAAACACATTGAAATTTTATATTAACAAATTATAAATTTATAAATTTATTATTCTATACTACATAATATGTTATGTTCAGAGCAAATCAAGAAAAAAAGGTTTTAGTATACAATTAATATCTTTTTACTTTAATTATTCCTACGTTGTTATTGTATGTACCTAATTAGTTACTATTTTATTATAAAAATGTGTATGAATAAGTTTCAACTTCCTAAACCTAATTTTAACTTTAGAATATTATAGGTAGATCGTAGATAGTATGTAGGACGTAGGTATATTTATAGAAATACTTGCTTATTTTTACAATCCATCATTATTTATTAACCTAACAATAAGTTAAGTAATTTGTTCCATACAGTTGAATACCTATTTGTTTAAATTTGTTTGATGTATTCAAATTATTGAAATTGAGAAAGTTGCTCTGCTGTGTAGTAGATTTTGAGTTTACCACTTATATGTGAGTAGGTAACTATAATAAATATGTTAAATTTAAGTTTAATGATAAATTGTTGCATACAAAAAAAGTTTCTAACTGAGACTGTTTTCCATACTTTATTTCTATTCTAAACATTTTTTATAATTTTATTTATTTATTTTTGTATTAGTATGTTGGAACTACATTTTTCCATGGTGAGAATAATATTATGGTGTAAATTAGCTTAAAATTAGTCAAAATATTTTGGAAATTAAATTTTTTATAGCAAATGATAATATAAGAAATATTTGAATAGTTCTTTGATTATTATTTTTTGAATAATAATAAAATTACAAAAATTGTTATTCTTCATTTGAATATCCATTGTTGTCAAAAATTAACACACAAAAATGTATGCAACTTTTCGCTAAACGCACAAAAAGAGTAAAAATGTTATCATGAATATAAAATGCTAATATATTTGTTAACAATTTCAAGCTCTTATAGTCTTAAGATTTTGTCAAAACCTGGTATTATATAAATATTCATTTTTTTTTCCATAAGTTTATTGATGAATGTATTGATTTAACAATAAAATGAGTTTTTTTTTTGGTGTGTGTGTAGACATTTTAGAAAGATTATTTGAAGACTTTTATATATCAAAACAAATACTTTGCGATTCAAAGTAGTTTCTAGTTTTAAACTGATTTTTGTAGTTTCTCAAAAAACTTTTTATATTTATTAAGAAAAACAAAATAAACTAATGAAAACCAAGACATTTTTACGTAAACCTTATTTAAAATGTTGTTTTATTGTTTTAATTAAAAATTTAAAACTGTAATGACTTGACATTTTAACCAAATATTCATTTTAGCATGTAATATAATTTTTTTATTTTATTTATAATATAATTTTCAGAATACTTCAGCTCTTTTTGTGCTATTTATAAATATTTTAAACTGTCAACTTTTTTAGTTTATTTTTTATTTATGTATGATACATTTTTTGTGAATAAAAAAGCTAAGAAAATTGAACACAAGGTTGCCCATAAGTTATTTTACTTCAATTAAAAAAAATTAAAATTATTACAAAATTTATCAATTCTATGAAAATAATTAAATTATTTTCTATTTAAAATTTCATTAATAATTTTATTTTATCTTGTGTTTGAAAATTCAATAGAAGATTATGATTATGATTTACTGTCTTACTGGACTTTGAAAAGAAAGTTAGATATAAATCCAGTGATTTAAGTTTAAATTTTGATGACATTGGGTATTCAAAAGTAAAATAATCTCAAACGATTTTAGATTTTGAATGGAGCGATGAATGTATGTTTTTAATGATGGATGTTGTTTTTTTTTTTTGTACACACGATAAGTACCTCGTCGAAGTAATTCTTCGATTTCCAACTACAGTAACTTTCTGGTGGGAAACGTTTGAAGTTAAAATGTTGACCAAGTTCCTCGAAAATTTGTAATTTATTTTGAGTTAAAAATTCATAAAAATCGTTCTATTCATATCTAAGATTTAAAAATTAAATACAAAAATCCTCATATGTATTTTTACCTTTAACAAAAAAAAATAGTTTAGGAGAAAGATAAATAAAATTTTTAAATCCGTTTGAAGTTTCACATTGGATATTTATTATTTACACATAACTCAACATAAGTTAACAAATTCTCATTAAACGGTTTTCTTATTTTGTTGTAATTTTGTTGTAAAAATTTTAAATTTTCACCGTGGGTTTTATTATCATTTTATATACACCATAAAATTTGCAGGTAAAGAATTTGTTTTTAAATTATTGGCTAAATTGCTAGCTTGATTAAAAATTTTGAAAATTTAATACAAAGTTCCTCATAATAGTATTTCATGTACGATTTAAAATATCAAAAATAAATATATACAATATTTTTTAATTCATTTAAACTTAGAATTTGACAAAAATTAACAAAATCGTGATAATCTGCGAATTATTTTTGTTGTCAGAAATTCATAAAAAATGTATTTCTATATTTAAAATTAATACAAGATTTTCTACCTGTACAAAAAAAAACTATTTCCCGGAAAGTCACATTACATTTTTATGAGCGTTTGAATTTCAATTTTTTACGACATTGTATACGAGTAAATCAAATGATTTCTTATTTTGTTGCAATTCAAAATCGTAGATACATTTTCAGCAAAAGTTTTTTTTAATGATTTTCCATAAATCATACAATTTTCCAAATATTTTGACTATTATTGAGTTATAGATATTTAAATTTTTAAATGTTGTAAGTATTTTTTCTTTAAATGTTAATAAAAATCTTTTTTGTTTCATAAAAAAGCTTGAAAAATGAATTCAAGTTTCCTCAAAAACTGTTTTAATAGAAGTTAAAAAATATTTAGGATACATTAGCAATTTTTTTTTAAAAGCATTTAAAAATCAAATTTCCACAAATTTCATCAAAATCTCGAAAATATGCAAATTTTTCTATAGTTGAAAATTGTCTAAAATGTTTAATTTGTATAGCTAAGGATTGAAGTTTTAAAATAAGGTTTCTCCTAAAAAGTTCATACTGTAACCAAAAATTATATAAACATAGTCTTTTTTAAGAGATATTTTAAGCTTAAATTATAATATAGGCTGACAGACCGTTTTCGCTCAGAACTGATGTTTGTATCAAATGGTTTTATATCATTGAATTTAAATTTAACACAACCATAACTGTGACTCACACAAAACCTATAGACTATCTTTTTTTAGATGTACCAACTACCAATTCCCGATTTTAAAATACTCACAACTCGCTTTAAAATTAAAATAAAACAAAAAGCTTGTAAGATGCCCCATATAATAATCTTACCTTTAAATTTTATAAGAGATTATTTTCATTCACTCCAGTTTTTAAATTATCGAACTTAAACGTGATCCGTTGAGCGGCCTGAGCGCAAAATTTGTTATGTTACGCACTTGTAAGACGGAGACAATATAATATGTCCGTGTAGCATCCTCTTAATTGGAAGTGGAATATTTCAAAATTCTGCTATTATTATATATTGAATAACTTTAATAAAAAAAAGGGTGGGTAATACATTTTCAAAACATTTAGTTAAATGATAAGCTCGAAAATCTGTATTTTCGTTTAATTGTTGATAAATATGTTATTGTCTCATGTATTAGGCACATATTTTTGACAAAAATCATAAAAATCGCAAAACTTTGCTAATTATTTTGTAGTAAAACATTTATAAAATTGTCAATTTGAATATATATGAGTTAAATATTTCGTTACTCTTGAGCTTTTTTAATAGAAACCCTATCAGAAGTCCCAAAACTACAAAAACACTCATTTTTTTTGTATAGACATTTCAAGCTAACATTTTGGCAATATTAAATATATTTTTGTTGTAATTAAAAATATTATTCGTAGAAATTTGAAACTGCGTATATTATTTACTATTTTTAAGTGGATAGCAATTTTATCACACGTATATTTTTCATACTTTTATAAACTGTGGCAAATTACACTTTGCAATGTCCGATTTAAATTTTTAATTTAAAAATTCTTTGACAATATATCTAAGCGATTAGAAAGTAGGTTACCTATTTAAAGTTTTTATATTCCTCTAAAATTAAAGTTGTATTCTGTCTGTGTTAGAATCAACGTTCCTCCAGGAAATGCTAAATTATCACATTACGTATGTCTCCTATATTAGCAATACGCGAATACGAATTTATAAAATATAATTATCTATTACTACATTTCAAATAAATGCGGCACACGCCATGTGTTTGATTAATGCCATCCCCGCACAAGAGCTTACCTCCTCGGGAGGAAGTAGGGCCCTCTTAGCTTTTTTACCGGGTCAATTATCTGGAGTTATTCATAACCATTACGCACCTAATAAAAAAATATTACGAAAAAACATTTTTTTTACCAAGTGATTTAATAACTCGATTATATGACCGTCTGAACTAAGCATGTTACTTTTATAGATTTGTGGCATTTAGTGTTGGACTAAGTCATTACTTTTTTTGATAAAATAAATTAAATGTCCATAGAATGTATAATATATAATATATTAGTTTCTAGTATTAGTTGGGCCTCAATGGCTTAGTCTGATTTATAATTAAATACACAATAATATTTAGTTTTTTGATTTTTTTACGTACCTAATGAAAGAAATTCATTTAATTAAAAATGGTTTGATTGTTATTTATTTATTTTATAAAACCTCAAACATTTATAAATAGTTTAAAACTATTAAACCAATAAAAAAAATAACAATATTTTATGTTTTGTAAAAATGAAATTTTAAAAATTACGTATCAATTAATTGAAATTTATGCTGCCTGCGTTAAGTTCTAACTATCTAAATAATTGATAAACCATTTTTATAATCCTTACCTATTTGAAAAAAAAACATGTCACAAATGACACAAACCTGCAATCCGTAGCCAGAAATTGTTTTGTGGGGTACTTAATTTTTTTTTTCGAGCTTTTAACTTAAATACTTATCACTTGTTACTTTATGACACCATTGTTGATAAACATAGTTTTCGGAAGGGAACATACCCTTGTAAGTGCCTTCCTCCAACCACATAGACGATAATTGGTGGATATTTGGGGGGGGGGCGTTTAGCCATATTGTAGACAAATTATCGCGGTCGCTCTTCTTCCTATGTTCCTATGGTAGGAAAAATTTTAACACCTGTGTGACGAAAGTACGAGACAATGTCAAACGGTAGTCGAATGTTCTCGTGCGATTTTTCGTCTTTTAACATGCCCTAGTGCCTAGTGGTCATATTTAATGTTTGGTCATAGGTAACTCGAAATAAATTATTAATATAATGATGCTGATGTATTATAATAACTGAAGTTGATAATACAAAATAAGCACCACTAGATCGCACTAGTAGGGGCGGTAAATTATTGGTGGAACTTTTGCAATTATTGCTTATTTTATGCTCGTCATCACGTCAATGGGCTGTACGATGTTATTGCGTCGCACAAGCATTCTATCTACAGTCGTGGTCGTCACTCGTCGTCACAGTTCAGTATTGCTCGCCATTGCCCTTCGCCACCCCCTTGTAGACGACACGTCAGCGTTGGTAACTTTAATGATTTTCTTTGAATCAATAAACCAAGGTAGAATGATGAATGCACCTGGCGAAATATGATAGCACTAACAGATGAAGTACTTTTTAAAAGATAAAATTGTTAATTAATGTCTAATGCTTAATTAACGGACTAAAATAATATCACAAAATAGATAATATTTTAGTCCTTCATTTAAATTAATATCTAATTAATAATTTTATAACTTTTAATTTGAATTGTCTAATGTAGTCCATAGGTAGGTATTATGTTTGTTGTGATGTGTTTTCAGTATTCTTACAGATATGTAAAAACTAAAAAAAAAAACAATATAGGTAGCTAGTTTTTGCGAAACAGATGTTAGGCAAATTAACTTAAAAATAAATAACATTTAGTATTTTTTTATAATATTAAACCATTAGTTAAATTTGTATAAAAAATGGACTCTAGTGTTGCTAGTCTATTTCTTATTCCTTTTTACTGTTTTTTTTAAATACTCAAAACGAGAGAAGCCTATTTTTGTATAATATAAAATTTTGTAATATTTTATAACAAGGTGTCTAGTAGGTATATAAATAAATTTGTCTTATTTCTGTCATAAATTAATTTGTTGTTATTTTTTTACAGTCAGTTTTTGAGCAGTTGAATAGCTAATATAAGCAATGGGCGGCAAGACAACAAAGTTTTTTAGAAGCTCACCTCAACCAAGTTCCAAAGTACAAACGGATAATGATTCCCCATATCACGAGCATCATACAAACTATGACAACCATGACATTCAACAATCAGATGATGCAATCATAAAAAATCCTATAAGTCCATTTGTATATTACAGGAGAGGGTAAGTAAAAAATATAACTTTACAATTTTCATCATTGTAAAATTTATTTTTTAACTATATCTTCACTTAAATCATAACTGATGAATAAATTAAATAAAAAAAATAATTTATGTATTATATTATCTAATATTTTATAAAATAATAAATTTATATTTATTTTTACCACAGATCAATGTATATAGATGAGGATGGCGATATTGCACATGAATTTTATGTAGAAACAAAAATAGGATCAAAATTAACTTTAAAGCAAATCAGTAACCAACATTTAAAGCCTCAAGTAAGTTTGACTAGTTATTAAGACATTTTTCTTTATCTCATTTACCTGAAATCTATCAGCTTATAGTTAATGGTAATTTAGCTTGAAATTAAAAGGAGCACTTGGGTAGAAATGTAAGTTAAATCTATTTTTCTATTTTTGTTCATTGTACTTTTTTTTTCTCAAAGTTATATTCACATAAATAAGGTACTTTTTTTATTATTATTTAAATATACCATTTACAATCTAAATAAAAAATATACAATAAATAAATAATATTATGTTCACAGAGAGAAACAATATAAAAAAAAGTAATCAAGTAGGTACTTCGCTGCTGTACAATAGATGTCTAGTGGGGTCACTGTAATAGATGTATTAAATTTTAGTTCAATGATATAAAATAAAGAAATGAATAAGAGAGAAACGATTTTAAATAAAATCATCTTATATTTCTAAGCATATTTTATGATATTATTGCTAATAAAGTAATTTAGTTTACTATTAGAAATAAAGTAGGTTGAATGAATTTTAGCCCAAAACATTGCATTTGAAAATATCATTGTATGTATAAAATATACAATATATATTTTATTATATTAAAAGTTTCAAGTACCCAATAATAAGATTTTTAAATTACAATAAAATTACTGAAATCGGTCTTAGCAAAAAAAATTATTATGCCTATAACTAGCTCAAAAAGAATTAAAATATTAAAACAATTCTTAAGGTGTATGGAAAATGCTAATATAAACATATGGGGGAAATTTAAAGTATCTGAAACTATTTTAGGTTCATATTCTTTAGGTACCTTGATCGTTCTAAGTAGATTCTACTGTATTTAGAGTTTTATGGAAGCGAGTGTGTGATAAATGTCGATTTTAGTTCACAATTTTTTATAGTTATTTTTTAAGTAAATTTTTTACATCTCTTACCATTTTTATTTACAGGGTGATGTACCTTTAGATGTGCCATGCCTAAGAAACGACTATCCAGTTGTCTTATTAGACCAGAACAGAATGAAGGAATGATTGGTTTCACAAAAAAACATTATCGAGCATAAAAACATCAACGTTCCTATGATATTGTTCTTTCTCCGGTCTATTAAAAATTTAAGTTTTATTAATATATTGCTATAAATATTACAATTTACATCCTGTTGTATTAATAAAAAGTACAGAATATGAATTACTTATTCTGGTCTACTGGTTGCAGTTAATATCTACTTATTATTGGTAACATCAGCATTTATATATAAACTACAATATCTAAATTAACTAAATAAATAAATGAAATTATTACTCCCATTTTTGTGTTCTATATATAATTGATTGTATTAAATTATTGAAATTAATTTAGCTGGAAATTGTAATCAATTGGTTTTTACTTATTCAATTAAATATATAAGAAACAAGTGGGATGTCATTTTTTATAAATAACTTATGACTGATAAAATACCCGATAATATTTCCCCTAAGTTTATTCATTGTTAAACACATTGATACCCCAAAACAAAATTTAGTTATACAACTTAATCATTCAAAGACTACAAAAGTTCTTTCAATTATTCTTAAAACATTAATCAATTATTTAAAAACCTTTGTTTCATTCTTTCAAATAAAATTCTAATCTATATTTTTTTTTGCATATTAAAAAGGTTGGCTGTCATCATTGATTTAAACAATGATTTATGTTTTTAATATTAACGATTCATACTATAATTTTCTATGTTTGCCATTTAATTATGATTGGCTTAACTCTTTCCCTGCTACGGATATACTAATGTACTATTACATATCGCCCAAACATACGGTGTCCATTTAAATAAAATATTCACGTTACCCTGGTGGTTATACCAAAAACTACAGAAAAACAACAAATCTTATATTAAAAAAAACATTTCTATGTTCATATTAGTAGCAATGATAAACATAATAAATTATGTATTATTATTATTAGTGGTTATTAAAGTGCTTAAACTGAGTAATGTTCAAATTAACTTAGCACACAGGTATCTTAGAAAAAAAAACTTAGCAGTGAAAGTGTTAAAGAAACAATTACCTACAAAGTTAATATATTTATATTATTAGATGAATGTAATATTATAATTTTAGTCATTTTCCTTATATTTAAAAATAAAATACTATATAGTCCATCGTTGTGTTTATTTGTCTTAGGTATATAAGTAAATAAAGTCATATTGTTTTGTGTTTGTTTAAAAATATTGATATTATGTAACATTATATTACATTAATAGCTTTTTCTTATTTTTAATATAGCTTGATACTTAATTACATTAATTCATCATTGAATTTTTTATATTAAAACAAAGTTATTGGAAATGTGTTATGTAAGTGCTGTATTTGTTTGATTTTAACAGTTAAAAATATTGTTTTCAGTACCTATCGCTGTTTTATATATATTTATATATAAAAAGTTTAAGTTGAGAACAAAAATCTCATTTTATTACATCAAATATTAAAGTATGGATTTTAACATTTGATATGTATTATTGTTTACCTACATATTTATATATTTTATTGACAGTATTCTTATTGATTTTACATAACTGTATTCATAATAAAATATTTGAATTTTATGATTTGTATTTGATTAGATTTGGTAGTATATTTAACTTCATCCACATCCTACAACATATAATATTAAAAATAAATAATGATTGATTTAGTTCAACCTTGTCTTCCCTAATCCATTTTATTATCTTCCTCTAGAACTTTACAACATTTTACATATAAGATTTAATTCTAAACAAAATCTGTTTAATTTATGCTTGTAAATATTTGATTTTTGCCATTACTAAGAATAATTTAGTTCTATTTTAAAAAAAAAATATACAAACTACATAAAAATACTTTTTAAATATGGGGATTTCAAGTAGGAAGGGCTGTAGTTCTGGCTCTATTTTTTCATAAGCTTTATTATTTACATGAATAACACATAACTTACACAATACAAATGTATAGATTCAGCAACTGACTTGAATATTATATGTCCAGTGGCCATCCATATATTGTAGATTAAGTTTGATTATTGTTAAAATATATATCTATTACATAAAAATAATTAATATTTTACAATTGATCATATTCATAATAAATACAGACGTATAATGCGAGATTTAGTTAGCTAATTTTATGTCTTAGACAGCCACCTTCTCCGATGCTTTGTCAAAAAATAAGTTATTTTCTAAGTATATACAGTAGGGTGTAGATTAACCACACTAATTGGGACCAAGGGTATGCGGATAATCAAATAACCATTCAAAATTAAGTTAACAACTAATTTACTGTGTATAACATACCTATAATATGATATATATTGCTTATATTATCCATTATCCATATTGATATATAATTAAAAGTATGTATAAAAATTATTTTGTGAAATTTAAAATTTAAAAATATAATATTCATACATAATATAAAATAGTGCAGTTAATTCATATTCTATGCTCTACTGTATACATTTTTTGGAATAAAAACTAAATATTTAATCAATAAGTATGCAATTTTATAAAATATATCAACTGTAGATGCTATTGGTCACTAGAAGCAAAAGAGAGTGTATTTATTACTTTGTATTAAGTCATTTATGATTTATTAATTGATATTTTAGATTCTAATTAATATGGATAGTAATACAGACAAGGGTTTTTTTTTAACTTTATTTATCATACAATGAAATAATGATTGATCAAAAGTTCTATTTAGTTTCTGAATAGATTGGTCTCACACCTGCAGTAAGTATAAATATAACAAACTTTCCAATGAGTCGTTTAGAAATAAAAATTGAAATTGCAATCCATATTTTTAAATACTAATGCCTTGGATAAATGTCACTATTTTTAAAATAAATTGTTATACTTAAATTGAATCGGCATATCACATCCTAACTTGATTTATTAAATGTTACTTAATGTGGTCTTTTGATATCTTACCTACCTATTATGTTAATATTTGATACCAATAGCTTAAATTGTTTATTAATATAATGAAACAGTTTACAGAAAACTATAATATTATGATTATATAATATGTTCAATTTATTGTACTAGTTAGAATAAAATCTTGTTCGATGAAAAAGTGAATCTAGTTTGTTTCTTCCTCGAGGTCAAAATTCCCAGAAGTTTTCAAAAGCGAAGGAAAAAACGAAAAAAAACGTGAATTTTTACGCAAAATCGATTGTTGTTTTTGACGTAACTCTACAACAAATGTCCGTTGATACAAGAAACTTTCACTGAATATTTATTATTTATATTAGTATTTTCTATTTTGACCAAAATATTTTGAATTGTTTTGAGCTGTTTACGGAAATTTTCAATTTTTTCAGTTTTTTTTTTAAATGTCAATAAAATTGTATTTGTTTGGTCAAAAATTGTGAAAATTGAATCCATAAGACTGTTGATATATTTGTTACAATGGTAGTTGAAAAATATTAAAAATACATCAATTTGATGTTGAATTTTCACAAAATACGTAAAAATCACTAAAATGTGCAAATTATTTTTAGTTAGAAATTCATAGAAATTTCTCTATTTAAATCTAAGATTTGAAAATTAAATACGAGATTCCTCACAAATTTGTCGACTCAAAAGAAGATCTCAACTGGAAAGTCAATTAAATTTTTATGACCTTTGAAGTTCAAATTTTTACAACATTTAAAATATACTCGATTTCTCTTGTACCGATTTTCTTATTTTGCTGTAACTCAAAAACGATAAACTGTAGATACTTGAAGTTTACACATTGATGATTGGAGCATTTTTTCTATTATAAAAGTTTGAAGACACAAAAAAACACATTAGGTAGGTACTGTAGAAGCAATACCTATACCTTCGTCCATCGCTAAGCTTAGAAACCAAAATTTCAAACATACTTTTGGCTTTTTATATTCATTTAAAATAAAAAAGTGACCTACTGTATAAGTAGCCGAGTGACACCACTAAACCACTTTTTTTATTTTAATTTTGTAACACTTATAATAAAAATGTTTAATCTGATGTAATTTTTTTTTTGAAAAATTTTAAAATAGCTAATTTGTAAATGTGGGTTTTAGAAAAATGTTAGCTGTAAAAACATTTATTCAAGTCATGGAGTTTATTTTTTAAAATTTTTTGAAATCTCGTTATTTTTGTTAAATAAATTCAAAAAGTAAACTTTTTTAAATATTTTATGAGAATTTTTAAATAGTTATTTGTTAAATTTAATTTACTTCAAAATATTTACATTTCAAAAATTATGAAAAAATATATCTTAGATACAATTTTTTACAGTCAAAAGTTTATTAAAAAATCGAGTATTTGGCATTTTCCAAAAAAAAAAAAATTTATATAATTTGTCGAGACTTCTAACTATTTGTGATTGTATAATATAGACCGTACCTTTTTGTCGGTGTCAATGGTTTTATTGGGGATGGCCGATTTCTACAAACGACAGTCTGGCCGTTATTTATTATTTTATTAAATTTTAGTATGTTTATTATAATGGTGTGTGAGCACTGTGGCGAGCATATAATTACAGACGTAAAGGTTAAACAATATAGGTACCTATACCTATGTAAAATGGTAAAATGCACGAAGAAACAAAAAATACATATAAATGTAGGTACTAGGTACACATGCACGGGTTTCATTGTCGCCGAACGGCTGGAATAAAATTGAATTAGCAATTCAAATAACTAGAATAAGTAATAAGCAATCATCAGAAAAACATTTTCTGTACAAAGCTATATATACTTACCATTTGAACATTAAAATTGGAAAAAAATTGTGATTATACGTAGGTATCTATTTTTACTGCTATACCTAATAAAAATGTATTATAGGAATGATTTATTAAATTTAAAAGTTGTTTGACAGTACAAATTAATTAAGCAAGAGAACGGAATTTATTTCGACTTATTATAAGTCGAACTTTTGACTTGTCGAGATTCCATTGACCATTATACATAGAATTTAAAAATAAATAAGTAAATACATCAATACAATATAATATTATTAATTTACTAATCAAAACTATTTAAAACGTTACTAAGACGTACCTATAATGTATAGGTACATAGGAGATTAAACTATATAATCGTACGAGGTACGTTCGTGAAGTTGGCCCACCTAAGTAAGTATTGCAATTTTTTCAAATCTATGGCAATATTATTTATTTATTTTGCCCATATCACCTATAAGTTATAAGTTTATAACGTAAACAATGCAATACATTTACTAAAAAATTTATTTAATCGTAAATTCGTAAATCGTAATGAATTTATTATTTTACATGTATCTACAACTACAACTGTCGTATATTGTAGGCAGTCACCAAAATAACATTATTAGATATATACGTAATATATACCGTTATAGGTGGGAATATTTTAAGACTGTAAACTATTGACGTAGCCATCGTATAGGTCAGGCCAGCGAAGCAAGGTGTTCTGAGGCGGCAGATATATTTTCTGTATTATAACACCGCCGTACGCGCATGGCACTGCCAGTCCCGTTGTCGCTGAGTGATTTGGCGAGAACGTAGGTACGACGATCGTAGTACGGGCTAAGCGATCTGAATTTGGTTAGTGTTTTATATATGTTTATTTTAATTTAATAAAAGTGTTTCCGACCCGAAAAACCGAGTTATATAATATTATTTCAAGTCTTCTTCGTTCTTGCCTTTTATATTGGAACAGTGCTCAGACAATCATATACCTATACAGTCAATGAAGTTTATTTAAACTGAATAGCGCTACGGTTGTGAAGTCCTAATAGTCATTCCAATTTTAGGGAACGGACGTAGAATCGATAAACGCATACCATCGTGCCTCGATAAGTTACAAGTGCTAATCTGAATTTATTCTAGAGAGAGTCATTAGCTTAGAGCCTACGAAGGTAAGGCGTATAGTTGGTTTACCGCGTATAATCTAATACGGGTGATGCTACACTGCCAATTTAAAAAAAAGTAATTAGGTAATAAATATAAATTGATATATTGTATAATGGAGTCAAGTTTTAGCTCATAGCTGTCAAAATATTTCATCGAATAAGGCTACTACCTACATGAACTTTAATTAATAAATATAGGTTGCGACCATGAACAAATTAACATAGTACTACCTATATAAAGGTAGGTACCTACCATAACGTTGCGACTTGTGAGTTAGAAACGAGCGTGCCAAACAGACGTACGACAGTACTTGAGAAAAAGGGACATCGGCGACCATTTACAATATACAAGAATTTATTACTATTACTTATTAATAAATAATATTATAAAGGTGCGTTTGCTTTGGTTCAATAATTTATTAAATAATAATAATTTAAAACATAGTATTCAAGAAAAAAGAAAACAATAGAAATAAATGGAATTACTGCTACCTACTATAGAGATAAAGTAAATACAGTACCTATACTTCTACAGTATAGGTTTTAGAAATAACACCAGTTTTAAATACTTTTTCCAAGTCAAACGTTTTCTTCGAGCACAAAATTAATAATTGTAATTTAATATTATATTATAAATTATGATTATTGCTTACATAATATTTTTTATTTTATAATTTTAAGCTATTCAAAAGTATATTTGAAAATGTTAAATTTTTTTTATTTTGCTCCCGATAAATATTGATAAATAATGTTTTCTGTCAAAACCTTGTAAATGTAATACAAGTTTCTTCATAATGTATTTGTCTAGATAGGCACACAATCCAAATTTAATAATATCTAAACTTGTTTTAAGCTTTTATTGTCAGTTATAACTGTCACGCATCCATTTAAACCATGAACCGATAATTAGGTATCTACGTCAGTTTATAATAATATACAAATGAATATAGGTAGGTACTACATAAATATACTATATAAAGTTTATATAGTATATTTATGTAGTGTATTCACGTATTTAGTCATATACCTAATATATTATGACAAAATCAAAATACCATAATATTGATATATTATAATGTATATAACATATACGCATGTTCTGTCAAAAATACAAATTGAATTATACCTAAATTCTTTATTGTAAGTTCTAACAAAATATACTTCACTTTATTTAGAGGTTGAAACTTTTACTGTTCAAAATTGTTTTTTTTTTAAGAGGTACTTAGTTACAAATGTACAATACCTCATTTGAGAACTCAACACATTAATTAAAGCCTATACTCATTGACAAGGTACCTACATTTTAAACCTGCAGCTCTAAGAAAACATATTTTTCTCAATTTTTTTTAAATTATTTATTTACTAATAAATCATGTTTTCAATTTTGTAAGCCTTGGCGACGTTTTAATTCTCACTCAGCTCACCAAGAGACATCGCATCAGCGTCGTGAACATAAATTGTTTTATTTACACGTAATTCAATCTATGGGATTCATACCAACCTTCAGACCTTTAGGACTTAGGTTGGATTTAAAGTTGTTGGTCGAGAAGTAGCTTCCTGTTTCTAGTATAACGCGTTATCTATTCATGAAATATTAATAAAAATAATAATAACTGTTGCATTTTGCGGGTTATAAGTAAGCCATGTGTATATTAATACTTTTTAGTTTATATAAAGGTACCTATATACTAAAAAGTAGAATTGATAGTATACAGAACATAAAAATTATAAATGCTAAAAAAAATGCTGTTAGGTAACTGTTTAGAATACTTTTTGAAAAATATCAAAATCTAGGTATTCTCAAATATATAAGTATTTTTTACTATAGTTACGGTGGTTTATATTATAACTATAGGCAATGTCAGTAATGCCGGTGCATACCGGTCATTGTGAGCAGTCGGTGTATATTTCCCTAATTGACAAATAAGTTTAGTCAACGTCATAGGTATTGTCATTTATCGGTATTCTCTAAGCTGGTTATCGATTAGTTATATTGATTTATACCATTACCTTTTATCTCTGACAAAATAATCTTACATACTTTCAGTCATGTTGCAGCGTCGTTGTGAAGTAAGTGTGTGACCTTATATTTTAAATTTTTTGGTGATGCAGTTATCAATATGCGTGAAAAATTTAATAAATTGATTTATTATTGCTTAAAAAACGTAACAGTAAATCATTTTTAAGTGTCGAGAATATAACAGACGGATGGAAGAAGTAAAACATTCCAAAACTTCTTTGAATGGGTACACCGAGCTTAAAGAAAACTCCTAAAGATTATAAGAATGTTCGTATAAGTACCTATGATATAATAACAATAAGGGTGAAAGATTATCTTATTAAAAGTGTAAAAGATACTGTATCCAATGTCATTTACCATGTAATTAACGAGAATTTGTTTGATATTCGAAATACATGTCATACTTCTCATGGGGGTCGAGATAGAATGGTATCTGAACTTTAACAAAAATATTGAAATATTACAAAAGAAGCCATTATGACGTATTTGGAACTTTGTATATACTGCGAGAAAAAAATCGTCTAATCCAAAAAGAAGGCTAGTATTCAAACCTATATTGCATAAAATATTTAATTCACGTGCGCAGTTGGATCTCATAGACAAGCAGTCACAAAGTTTTAATGATTTCGTTTCATTATGAATTCTCTAGATAATTTAATCATTGTAAAACAAAATGTCAAAATAATCGATGTGCTTGTCGAGCAGCTAAAAAATTTTGTGATTCGAAGTGACAAAATAGTTTGTTTTGTGAAAATAAATAAATAAATGATTTTGTCGATTTAAGTTATATTTAAATAAATAAACTAAAATATATTACCCAAAATTGACAATCAATTGTAGGCATTTTATATATTACCTAGCCATTGCTAATTAGCCACTGTTAATATTGACTAGTCATTACTGATAAGTGATAATGGCTAATTTCCGACATCGTCGGTTACAGGGTATTTGCCCCCCCCCCCTGGAATTCAAATAAAATGTTGAACATTTTAACTTTTATTTTGATTTATTAACAATGCATCGATATTTTTACTTCGGTGTGTGTGGGTTGTTGATCGTAATAACAATATATTTTAAGGCGTACAAAATAATGCGTATTACATTAATTGCGCAAAATTAAATATGTTTAAATTCTGAGAGTTGATATTAATCCGTAATCGCCTAGTGTGTAAATAAACCACTTATGACGACCTAAAATGTTAGAAGACAATAGAACGAATTCAAATGAAATCTTTGATTCATTATTTACTGACGCCAAATCTATAGCAGATGATTTTGAACTATTACTTGTCCCAGAATAACTGGAAAACAGTCACACAGAAACAATTATTCTTATGGATCTCCCAAAGACTATTATCGAGTATCAATTTTTCTACCTTATCTAGGTAATTCAGTGTATTAAAGAAAGATTTGAAAAAAGTAATATTGTTGCTTTTTCACTATACAACACCTTCATCCAGCATTATTTATAAAAATGAAAAAACAAGAGTACTGACAGCATAACTAATACATATTTATAATTTTTATAAAATTAAAAATCTGTTAGCTGAAAATGAAAGTTGGTATAGCTTATGGCAAAAAAAAAAGACTATCAAAGTATGAGCATAATAGATTTACTAGAACATAGCAAAATATATTTTCCTGGCATTACAATTGCATTAGAAATTTTTCTGTCTTTGCCAGCTACAAGTTGTTCAGCCGAAAGGTCATTTAGCACTTTACAAAGGGTTAAAACTTGGCTTCGGTTTACGACTGGTGAAGACCGATTAAAATATGGCCTATGTATGTTAAGTGTCCATCATGAAAGAATTGATTTAAGAAAAGATATATTCATTGAACAGTTAATAACAAGGTTTGCAATAGAACAGCCGCGAAGACTTCGGTTTTTATTTAATAACGAATAAATAGCATATAATTCTAACACATTTTTTAGTTTGTAAGGAATATATTTTTTAATGTATTTTTTTGTGTTAGATTTCATTATGCCCCTCCCTGATAAATTTCCTGCGGGCGACCATGACACATTATAGGTTCCTATATAAAGAAATAATATTAATAATTGTCTACGAATACTGCAGCTGAGTGACCAATTAATTAGTATTATTTAATACTATATAAATTGTCCATGACAATCAATATTTATTGTAATACTAAAAAGTAAATTGAAACCCCAAAATAATATGAAAACAAACTTGTGTGTAAACATTGATACATCTGATGAACCCAAGTTGTGTAATATCTAAGTTATAACGTGCAGCACACCGCCGTCGAACAGCTATCTTCACCCGTCTTCATGTCGATCCTAACTGAAAATTGAAGATAGTTTATGAAAATAATCTGAACGAAGCAAAATATGTGAGAACATGTTGTGTTATATACAGCTTATTGCTTAATGATCTGTTCGTCTATTGACAGGTTATTTTTTTATTTTTTGTTTATTTAAATTATTACAATTGTGCGTCGTCTTCAACCAATGGCGACCATATTATTACTATATTAGCGATCTTTATAGATGACGGTTATTATAATATGATATATCTATAGATCTTATACTCAGTATGTCTGTATATAATCATAATATGTTGTTTTTAAATGTGTTCAGTAAATAGTAATATACAAAATTGTGTTTTTTATTAATAATTATTTATTGCGTTTTGTATTAATTTTAAGTACCTTCACTACCTTCACCATAACGTTGTACGCCACACCACACCATACGTTCATAGCACACAGGCCATAGCACACACTACTGCAGTCGTAGCAGCCGAGGCAGCTTTCGATAGCAAATACGTTATGTTATATTGTTATCCTCCGCCGTCATAAAAGTGTACCTATAATAAGTACCTACCTAATAACATGTAAAATGCGATATATTGCCTTGCTCTATTAAACTTTGGATCTAAAAACAATTTTGTCATGGAATATATAGCACAAACCCTTCAATTGGGCTTAAATAAAATAAAGAGCGATGTCTCCGGTATAAGTCAAACAGAACACACTAATTCTCGGTGACAGCGAAGGTAAGATCCCGCAACGAAGATTACGAAAAAACCTAGTGGAGGTGGTCTGGTCGAAAATCTAGTAGCCCGGGAGTCTACTGATCGAAAATTAAAAAATAATCGAAATCTTATGTAATCAAATATTATGGTCGAAAAATATATATTTTGAGTTACTTATTTTAAAAAATAATAGAAGTAAAAAATTTTAAATTTTAAAATTAATTAATTAAGCTAGGTATTATTAAGTAAAAAAAATCCAATAAAATATTAAAATAATAGGTAGGTACCTATAGTACCTAAGTATTGTTATAAATATAAGTATTAGTATAAATAATATTATAATGTATAACAAGTAATTTAAATTTTAAATTTACAGATATTCCTCTTAAGTACTTTAATAAATCATAACCTGATATGCTAAGAGTGCTAACCAGCAGATGGATTCGTTTAAATATTTACAATAATTATCATTTGTCGTAAATAAAAATTTTATGTTTTCGGAATTTGTTCCCGATTACTAGAACAGTCTGTACAGTTGGCAAAAGATTGATACTTTTAGACAAAAAAAAATAGTAAATAATGTTTGTCAAGCGCGCCACGGTGCGAATTTGACATGCGACTGCGTGTGCGAAAGTGTCCCGTTCATAGGCTGTAGTAGTCGTGTGGGTGGGCAGAGGCACTCACACTAATGATCGTTTACTACAAACCCAAATGCATGTGGCATGCACACACTAAGGCAATTGCCTTTAAAGTGCCAACATTCAGCTCCTTATAAACGATCGGTATCGAATGTTTGACAACAAGACATACATTTTCCACAAGCCACACGAAGTAACACGTGACCATCACTTTTAAAAGTTTCATCGGTATATTCTAAACTTTGGAAAATGATTTAATATAGTAGGTATATTAGCCAGTTTTTTAAAATTTGGTACCTACTCTTGAATAACAAGAGTGACTACGCAGAGTGTTTTGAAGGTGGAGAATGGAGATCAAGACGTTAATCTTGAACGATATTTATTCTTTAAAAATGTTATTTTGGAGAACGAAGTTTCACATATTATGTATAGGTAGATCCAAAATATATCATAAAAATAAATTAAATATCTATTATGTGCTGAAAGCCAGCATAAAAAAAATTATTTTGGGCTGTCCATCCCCTTTGCGGGCCGCCTATTTCCGACCATTGTTCAAAAGGTTAGTATAGTATAGTATATAATATAGTATAGTTAGTATAGTTATAGTTATAGGTACTGTGCAACTCTTGCTTTTTCAGTTGATAGGTTTTTGGCATGATTAAAGAAATAAAAATGTAATGAACTCAAATTCTCTTAAATGCATAAACAAACGAAAACAATTTTACATAATATTATAGTGTATAATGTAGAGGTGACTACTAGATACTACACTGTCTACCCGATATGGTGACATTACAAATTTTAATCTCGGCGCTAGCCTTGTAAAGGATACTTTAAAAAGTATTCAAATACAGATACAGAAACTTATTTTCAAAAGTACCTATCTAAAATACGTATTTGAATACTTGGAAAAACAGTGTTTATAGATATTATCAATTACTTTTTCTTTTTTTTTTTTCAATGTGTTTTATCTTTTTATCTTGACCTTATGTTCTTATAGATAAGTTTAACCATTAAAATAAGAATGCAGCAATTTTCGTCTTTGGTGTATGTACCATCAAATACTATAACTTAGGCCTCTAAAAATATTACAATACACTAATACCTAACGATGAACGGTCTATAAGTAAAGATGTTGTACAATTTTTATTATTTTATTTAAATTTTGCGTCCCTGCACATAAAGTAAGACGAAAAAAGTATTAAAAAATAGTATTTGATTTTAAATACAGATAGGTACTTTCAAAAAAGTATTCAAATACTGTGCCCGCAAGTACTTTTTTCAAATGTATTTAGAATACCTACGTATTTGGCCATTTGGGTACTTAAAAAGTATTTGAATAGTGAATACTTTTACTTAAGTACTTTACAAGACTGCTCGGAGCTAACAAGCTTTATCAGTTATCTCTTATTTATTACAACTTCGTATATTAATAGAAGCGGATAGAACAAAATTTATGAGAAAATATGTAAAATAAAAAAGTCCCATTTTATTCAAGTTGTAATGAAACGTGCTTATTTTAAATCAGAATTGGGAAATTTGCATTCAATAAAATTATGTATTTACATAAAAATCCACGCCCTACTAATAAGTAATTTTGAAATTTGTTTTATAATTTATATTTTTAATTTGCAATATTTACTAAGAGTTTTTATCGAAAACTATTTCAATGTTTCAAAGCAGGTGACATGTTGACGTGCGTATATTTTCCAAATTATTTTTTTTAACCGGATTGTTGTCGTTTATTACCGGCTATCGCTATAATATTATAATACCTACTACACCAAGTAACTATTACAAGTTACAACTGTCCATCGTACGGATAGCCATTACCAATTACCATATAGATAAGTAAACTATGCCATTATGATTGTATAATATATTTTCTTATCAATGGCTAGGCAAACTTCGCACACGGTTTTGGCAGTTAAAGTTTATTTTATACATTTTGTCTTAAAAAAATAATATTTTTATCAAATACCTTAGAAAGTATCAATATAGGTTCTAAATCAATAAAATATGACTAGCAGATTAGTTAATCAGTACGATAGACCTTAATCAACTGTGTTAAGCAGTAATCTTTTTAATTTGAATAATTAATAATGATTAAGAATTAATTATTTGATAATCACTTAACTTTCGTTATTTGAAAATTATATTATGTTACATTACAATTTTTCCAACAGTGATTTTTACCAAAGATTTAGGTTCCTATTATGTTAATAAATAGGTAGTGTTTAAAGTAGGTAGTTTCTTTTTCATAACTTATCGACTATTCATACAAAATATGAATGGCTCCACAGATGCTCAATTTAATGGAACTGTAAGTACAGTAGGTACTTAATATTGTATTCCTGATTTCATAGACAATTAAATATATTTTATGTTTGTAAATATTTCATATTTACGTTGATTACCTATGTATTATAAACATAATTTTGAGATATACTTAGTACCTACTACCTACATAATATGGCATATCCTATTATATACATTTTGTATTTGTTGATTTGCAGTACCTAGATAGGTATGTATATTTGTTTTATATTTTATAAATTGTCCGGTTTGAACTATATCTTTTAATAAATCACGAATGCAGAATGGTTATAATGATAATAACACCTTAATAAAGCATCTCCTAAGAAATTAAAATAGGTATTAAACAAGTACCTACCTAGTTAAAAAATGTGTGTGGATGAGAACTTTTTCGTAAATTATTTGACTTCTATGAAATATTGGATTAAACTGATCCATAACATTTAAAACTTTGTTCTTATCAATGCCAAAGATAGTTTTATTTTTAATAACTATAACTTTGATACAACAAATTAATTGTAGTTATAATCATATATTTATTTATGACATACATACTGTATAGGTACCTATTGTATATTTTCTTTTAGCCTTTAGGTATACCTAGGTACCAGTATACTACATGCATAGTTAATAGTTATACAATTGAATTTTAACTTAAATATATTTTCTAATTCACAATTATTTTTATTTATTGTACCTATTTATTAAGAGTAATTGGAGAACACGTCCCCGTCAAATCCAAGAAAAATGGGATACTCTTGCTATTTTCAAAGATGATAAACTAGTTTTAATGAAGTTTAATAATCCGGTAATATTTTCAGCTTTTAAAATGTGTATAAATTGCAATTTATTATAATCTGCTTAATTGTTAAGAATATCTAATATTAATTTTCATTAATTAAGGAAATTGAAGATATTAATTCAAATATTCAAACAAATGTATGCGGATCTTATAAATATTTTGTGGATTCAAGTAATGTTCACTTTTCTTTGGACGTTCTTGATAGTTTTAGCAAATCATTTAAAACTAAACATAAACTACAGTAAATATTAACAATTTTTCATATATTTACTAAATTCAAGTTCAATATTATTTCTGATTTTAGGAGTGAGTATTGGGAATTAGCTGCTCAAGGAGAACAGGAGACGCCATTGCAAAAATATTATAGATTGAAGTTTGAAACTGAGGACTTGTTAGAACAAGAATCTAATTTTCAAATAGTTAGTTTTCTCCATTATGAATTTGATATTTTATAAAAATTATTTTTTATAAATATATTAGGTATGATATGTATTTAGGAACTATTTTAGATTCTGAACCAATGGCTTGTGCTTTTTAGTTGACATACTTTAGGAAATTACAAATTTACAAAGTTCTATAAGTTAATTACAGCACCTTAATACATTGATAATGAAACAAATTATTTTTAATCATTTCATATTTTAAATAATCAAAACATTTGGATAGAACTATGAAAAACTCTGAAAATAATGAAGAAATATGAGACTTTTTAAACTAGTTATTAAAAATATTGAGTGAATCTACTTAGAATACATTTTCGTTTGTAAAACTTTACCCGTCCAGCTATTCTGTAATGCAGTTTTTAAAAAAGTTTTTACCAAGCTTAGGTAAATATTTATTTGTAGGTTTGTATTTTTATATTGTGTAAACCTTACATAAATTATATTAATTTTTTATAGATCTTAAACAAACCGGTTAGTGATTTGTGTTTTGTTAACTATTATTCTTAGAAATTCAAAATTTTAATTTGTGTTAAGGTGATCGATTTTCACTCAGTTTCTAAATATTTTAAACAGTTTTAGAAATTATCAGAAAATGGCTATTTTGAAAATATAAAATATTCAATTGTAAAAATAATTTTTGATAATTTTTTAATATAAAAAACATTTGAATCTCATGCCATTAAATTGAAATTTCCATACTTATTACTGTAAAAAAACTACATTTGAATATATTGATTTTCTACAGAGGTACTTAGGGTGATACTGGGTTTTTGGACATATTATATACTTATATATGTCAAACAATTAAAACTACCTATCACTGATAATTTATAATTAGATAGTTGTAGGTAGACCGATTTTAATTAGTTGAATTTTATTTTAAGGTGAATGAAAATGATGAAAATGAAACTCTATTTGCTAATATTGGATTTCAAATACAAAATATATTGAACAAATTATTTATATATAATGTTGATGAACAATTACTTTTAAAGGGTCATGAAACTACAACAGTTTTTAATTTACAGTGAGTTATTCTAAATTAATTTTTTTTAAAGAATGTTATAAATGTTATATATAAGGGTAGTATACAGATTTGTTAGAGTATATTATTTGTAATATGATATGTATATTGGCGTATGTGACTACGGGACCGGACGCTCGAGCGGGAATCTGCTGATCCAGCCATGTTGTACGGAGAGGCCCTTGGTCACGACAGTCTCGAAGACAGACACATTTAGGCAGAACTTCTTTTTGTATACAGAAAGTCTATGTAATATGTCAATAACCGTAATTGTTAGAATATAGTAATTTGTAGTTCATGTAATAAATAAACATATCTTTTAACCTTTGAACAAGATTTTTGAGTATAATTCTTTAAAACACGCCCTTATTCTCTAACTAGGAATAACAGAGCACCAGTACACATCATAAATTATATCTAATAATTCTCATTTCATAGTTGTTATAATTTATAAATGTAATATTAATGTATTGTTTAATTGTATACGAATTTGGCTTTAATTGCTATTAATGTTTTATTTTTATTTTCAGAAAGTACATTACTACTAAATTGTTAGAAAAATGTTTTTGTAGCATTGATAAAGAACAGTTCACTGTTATTAATAATACTTTTAAAGTGCCAAATATTGGAAAAACATTAAAAGATTTAAAACCTGATACATCAAAAATTGTACAGCTACTACAAATATCAAGATTAGAAGATCGTCTTAAAAAATTGGAAGTAATTATTGGATCTGAAAAATCAATTTTGGTAAGAGATACTATGTTTTTTTTTTAATATTATTAATTTATTTTATAGTTTAGGCTGATTCATTGTTTATTGAATATTAAAAAATTATTTATCTAAAAATTAAATAAAAAATATTATTTTTAAATTTTAAAAGAACAAAAGTTTGTTTATATTTAACTTAATGTTACACTGTATTTTTTATTTTTTAAGTACATTTTAATTGGTAGGTACCTTGAAATAAAAAAACAGTTCTGTAGTTTTAATTTAGCTACTATTTTTTTTAGGATAAACAGTCACATATTTTAAAAGCTTTAATGCTTTATACTATATTACGGTTTTAGATAAAAAAATGATTTTTATATTTTTTATTTAATAAATTCTATGCCCATACTTTATAGATTTACTATAGACTTATTTTTTTAGAAAATAATATTCATGGTACATAATATATTATATTCCATAAAATTAAGACTTTAAAAACTATTATATATGAAAATTATAATACTTATACAATTAAAAAGTTTAAAACAGAATATTTTCTAAAGATGTGTTTGGAAAAAAATATACTCAGTAAAAAGGTACTAAAAATAAAAATGTACTTAATGTATTATGTAATAATAATTAGCATTTTATTCTGTTTAACATCTGAACGCCTACTACATACAACTTACTCAATGGATCCATGTATATAGTATGCTATATAATTCACCTCATCCTTTAACTTTTAAAATATTTTATAGATGCGCATAGCTGATAGCAATAACAGTGATGGATTGGTTGAAGCCGTTTATATATTAAGGGAATTGTCCAAACTAATTTTACCTCAAATGGATGTAATTGAATCAAGAATTATTTACTTATTACCTAAGTTAAAACAAATTACTTCAAAACTACTGGATCAAAATTTAGAAGTAGATGAAAAAACAAATAAACTCTATGAATTTATTTTAAGAGCAAGAGAAAAATCAAATTTATTACCCCGTGTTGTACAAAGAATGACTATTTTAGATATTTTTTGTCATAAAGGTAACATATTAGCATTTACTTAATCATGTAGTATCTAGCATTAAATATTAAGTATTACATTTATATGTTTCAATTAAATCATTCTAATATTTATACACATTTTTAACAATATACATTGACACATCACCAACATTAATGGTGTTTCCAACCTATGAAAACACAATCTCTTAAATTTATATTTTTTTATAATGATCTTGTTATTAAAATAATTGATCACCTACAATCTAGTCTCAAGTTGTATATAGTTACAAAATATTGGTCAAGTTTTGAGGCGATCGCACAAAGTCTCAGCCATGGATGTTGTTCTTAAAACTGTCATTTAACATAATTATAATTAAAAAATTATTTTTTATACAAATCTATTTAGTTTACAAACTACTTTGGTCTACTTAACTGTTTAGTGTATATTATCAATTTAAAAATTGTAAATAATTTAAAAAAAAAATGTTTTATATAATTTGTTTTAGTTGAGACATATGCTGTAACAATGAACAGTCTTAGTACTCAATATTCAGAAACTTCTAAAACACTCAAGAACAATGAACTATTACTTAATAATATTGAAACTTATATACCTACACATTTAGCAAGAGTTGTTTGTAATTTGCAATCCTTAAATGCTCGAATAGAAGTATTTGCTGATCGATTGAAAAATATTGAAATGTAGTAATATTTTACAAAATCATCTAGGTACATTTTATTTTTCACAATTTCAATACTTTTGTTTATCTTAATTGTAGAGAATATAAAAAAAATGTATGTACAATAATATAATTGTATACATGTATGTTTTAAAAATGTAATGTTAATAAGACAAAAATTTATAACTCTCATACTGATCTTTTATTCTTTTATATGTTTATTATCTAAATGAACATTAAATAATATGATACATAAAACAAGAATATTTGTGTATTGACATGTGAAAAAATGTCTTCTGAACTGTATGGATTTTGTATAGTAAGTAATCTATATGGCAATATCTGATTACCAAGAACAAATAAAATAAAAGGTAATACTAGGCTCCAGTTATTATAAATTGTAATACCAAGTAACAAGACACCAATCATATGTAAACATTTTGCAATATTTTTAAAAATATCTACATACTTTATTTGTTAGATTATTTTCCTACTTATATTAGTTACAATAATATTTCAGTGAAATTATGGATACAATTCTCCAGTCAATTATCTAAACATTATAATTTGTGTAAGAGAGAGAATCTTGTTCTTAAATATAACAGTTAGTCTTAGACTTTTAGTGATACTCTTATACAATGACATTTAGTCTTATGTGTCATCGTATGAATGTGAAATTGGTATACTAATATAGTACACTACAGTAATTTTATAGCCTTATTGAAACCGTTAGATAAAACCAGCTTAAGACAAAAAATATCAAAACTATAAAAAAAATGCTACAATTATTATAAACATGATAAAACAGAAACACTAATATCTAATCAATACCATAAATTTGTGTTTTAAAAAAAAAAATTGTATGTAATTAAGGAAAAATAAAATAAGTACATTAATATTAGCAAAACATAATATAATAAGCCAATTGTCTTCCAAAAATGTAAGTACTTTTTAAATTACAAATTATACCTTATCAATAATCAATAAGACTTAAAAAAAAAGTAGTTTATCAAAAACAATATATACAATTTATATTTTAGCGTATTTAACTTTTATAAAATATTATGTTAATAGTTTGGCAGCTAAAAACTATCAAATACATAAATAATTTCTGGAAAGCACAATGAAGTTTTAAAATGTTTAATTATATCAGTACGCTTAGGAAAGATTTTACCGCAAATATCACATTCATATGTCTTTTCAATTGTTCTCTGTTCTTTGCTGCATATTAATTTATTTGGCTCAGATTTGTTGTAATGATTAATGTTTTCTTTTGTTTGGCGATCGACTTCTCCGCGTTCTATGAACTTGTTATCAAACTGACATAAGGAATGTGCAATGGATAAAGGAGTTATTTTGTCATTATGGTTATTGTTTTCTTCTGTTTGGTAATCAACAGTTTCATACTTTTTTAATTCACTATTTTTAAGCTTATGATCAGTTGGACGCAAGAAATCTGCTATTGATGAAAGAGGTAATTCATTATCCTGATTAATGTCTAGTTCAATTTGATAATCAACTGTTTCATATTTTTCAGATTTACATTTAATTATTTTAGTGTCATCAATTGGGTGTATAAAATTTGTTTTTGATGGATCCGGTAGTTTGTTATCCTGTTTAATTTTTAGTTTTGTTTGGCAGTCAGCAGTTTTACATTTTTTAACGGCACTTCTTCCAATTTTAAGATTATTGATTGAGTGCCCAAAATCTGATATCGATGAAAGAGGCAATTCATTATCCGAATCACTATAGTTTAAATATAATATTAAAAATCTAATTATTATATTGATTTAATATAAAAAGGGACGCCATTTGGAAGGAAAAGGAATGTGTACATTTGCCAACCTTTTATTTTTTATACTAGATACATGTGTGCCAAGATACAATTTTTTTTATATTTTAGGTTTATTTATCTAATAATTTTTTGTTCTATATAATCGTCAAGAAGACAATACTACCTACATGTTTGTTGTCTCAGTATTACAAACATACGATGTACCAAATTTCTGTTCCCTGTTTCAATTGTATTAGAATGAATTGACCTATTATCAAGCTTTTAGGTAAGAACATTATCTGTATCATATGTGTCGGCAATTCTTTTTCTTAATATTTTGATTTTTAAGTAAGATATAGGTATGTGAAATATCACAAATTAAAAATGCTCATAGTTATTCATTGTTTTAAAATAGACTATGTACCACTACATATAGTATGCATTTTTTTATTAAATGTATGGTTACAAAAAATAGTTTTAAAGCGGCTGAGAAAGAAGAAAATTCAACTTACTTTAAAATTTACCTATTAAACTATTTAAAACGTTCACTGCAAATGGCATAATCAACCTTCTTATTAAATGCACTACAGCGTTAAAATTTAACTATTTATTTTTTGATACCATCTTCCATAAGATATAAGCATAATTTTATAAGTACATGCAATGCAATCATATTTAAATTGTTTTCAATACCAAGTATACACAAATATTATACGCAGCAAACGTGTTTGGTTTATGCGTTTAAATTGAAATGGCGCCCCGAAATTGAGAACTAAGCTATAACTTACTCATCAAGATCAGATAAATCATTCAAATTGTTTCTCCAATTTACTGAATTATGATTATTCACAGCAGAATAAAACATCATTACTTATTTAGTGTAGTTTCAGATGGTCTAAAATGTAAAAACAAATGTATTAATAGGTTTAGAAATTATATTAACATAATACAAGTCTTTAAAAAAATTGAGATTATAATACTGGTGCGGATCAAATAAAAAGCAATTAATATCAAAAATATAAAGCATACCTATCTACTTTTATTTAGTATACAATTATTTTCAACAATCTCAAATAATTATTAGAAAATTAAGAATATTTTTTTTTATAAATCTTACATAAGCTCGAAATGATTTAAAAAAATATTTTTTAAAAGCTATAGTCATCAATATTTTTTACGAATATAATTCATATATTATTAAGCTTAAACATTTACATGAAAAGTATGGGTTGAACCTTCCGGTGAATCGAATGACCATAGATGATTTTAACATTTTGATTCGTAATCTTCTACCTTTTTAATATTTATCAAGACATTCGTTCGTCCAAACCGGTGTGAAAAATAGCGCACCAGGATGTTATGTTAACAGTAATTAATTATAATGTGATTCGTTATCCTGGTGCGTTTTTTTTTTACTACTGACAGCCATTAACGATTTTTTTCATTATATCGATTATAACCATATAGACGTAATTATAAAACAACTAGATAGGCCGGACTACAGAGTATTGCTTAATAACATAGACGCATGATGTAAAAATATAATGCCTATGATTATAATTTATAACGCGCTGTTATCATTAATAATAATTAGTTCATCATTCTTATAATCAGCACGTACATTAAAAGATGAGAGGACACGTCCTTTGACCCCACACCAACAGTCCGTATATCGTATGTGTGAACCCTGAGATCATATGCTACAAAAAAGGCTATATAGGTAGTATATGTGATCCACTGTATCAAACGTACAGAATGGAAAATATCACGATAGTCGAATTTTCTCTGTGATTTTTATTTTTTTTAATGAAAGAGAATTTTACCAATCATAAAATTGTTAGTCAAAGCATATTATTATCCATTTCATCCCGGAACCTTTTATTGATATTTTAGTTATAGTCTTACCTTTAAATTATTATTGATAAAAAAAACTTGTTCTTTTGTAACAAATAACAATTTATCAACAACAAAACTTTGATAAATTTATTTGAAGACTTATTCTTGAGACTTTTCAGCTTTGACATTTCATTATGTTTGTGTAAAATGTGAATTCAATTATCCGATGATATTGGTTTCAATTTTATGAATTTATGTTTGTATCGAAATGTATTATACACGTGAAAACTTTTTATTTATTTATTGATTGTTCAAGAAGATAACAAGTTGTTAAACAAACCTATGCCAGAGCCTATTTCACAATTTGCAATTAATAGAATATAAAAAAATTAAAATGTATGGTGATGTGCTCCAATGAATTAAAATGCTATTCAACTAAAGTTTAGAATTAACTATGTAATGAATGGTTTGTCAAAGTTAAGCAACACAATCTTTGCATATAGCTATGTTTGAATTTTTCTCGTCATTACAGTATACTAGTTATTAATTCATGACTCATCCCAAAAGTGGCCTTCAACAAAATATACTTTATCGACTGAATAATAAACCAATTTATCATGTATATCCAAATTATTTATAATCTAAATAGTGTATGTGATAGAGTAGACCCTACAGGATAAATAAGCTATATAAATCTTTCATTTTTTGTCCATTATTCAGGAGAACAGATAAGGGCTCAACACTGATCCCTAGTGCACACCCAGGGCCTCCACAAGGAGGGGGGGGTTTGATGGACCTTGAGTACAGGGGCCCGGCTATTTTGAGAAATTAATTTGTAATTTTTAAAATTTTTATAGCAATACTTATTATTTATTAAATAATATTGTAAAAGTATTATTCCAAAAAGTTTTATATGTATTAATGGTAAATTGCATATTTGGAAGTTTTATAAAGGGCCCGGACAAACATTTAGTACAGGGGCCCAGAATTATATTATGTAGGGGCCCTATACTTTTACACAAAATTCATCTATTTCTCCATACACACTTCACTATCCCTTTCATAAATATCCTCCTATTTCACCCTCCTTTCCTTCTTAACGTCTAACCATACTACCCCTACAGATTCATCACAATAATAGTCTTATTTTAGTATTTGAGTTTAAATACAAATATTATAAGTTTTCTTTGCTTACATAATCCTGTATTTTAAAATTTACGTTGGGCAAAAAGTATATTATAGGATCACACAAAAAAGAATAAAAATAAAAGATAGAGTATATAAAATCAACTTAAGTTTATAAATCAGTTTTTAGGTTCACGTTTAATAAAACTTAAAAGTAATAATAAACAAGAAAGGGGCTGTACCTATACCTTAAAAGTAGGTAATTGTGAATTGAAGAAGGATTAAATTGGAAGAACACATGGGCCGACGATATTAATATCATACATATTATATTAGACTAATAAATAAGATTATTTGATAATTGAGAAATAAACCAGTATATTTTAACACCAAATACTTTTTATATTGAGACATATTTTATTATACTGTTTTAAAAAAAAAGATAATATAAATCAAATGTCAATAACTCTTATCATAACACACAAATAGAAAATTGATAATTATTTAAAAAAATGTCTTACAGTTAAACACTTTTTATAATAGGTCCCTAAAATTGTATACTTCAGTAATTATTTAACAAAAAATAATTTTATGTACAATGATGATTCACAAATATTTTTTGTTAATGGTTTGAATGCATAAAACAAATGTTAATAACTCCTATCATAACATACAAAATATAGTAGATTGATTATTACTTGAAAATTGACAAAAATAAAATCTTAATAATATGTCTTAATAAAAAACCCTTTTTATATTAGTTAATATTTTACAATACTACAGTAATTATTTAACAAAAGATAATGTTAATTACAATGATCACAACCAATTTTTATAAATGGTTTATACACATCAAACAAATATTAATAACTCATAATAGATAATAGATCATAAGAAATAATTTCAGTAGTTGAAGATGAAGATTATATTTGGGTTGAAGCTCTAAATAATTCCTGAAACTTAAACAATACATTATTAAATATTGAATGGTGATAAGTTATTTAAAGGTTATGTTATTAGGTTACTCTTAATTGATATACAATATAACTGAGAAAATTGCCTGTGAAATATTGTTTTCATTTTTTTGGTATCATTTACACAAAAAAAGTTCTTATTGTTTCAAAATCAATTGTTTTTGTGATATTCAAGAACCTTGATTACCTTTTTGTAGTTCCGGAATCAAAAAAATAAAAACGAAATTTCATAGTCAAAGTACTCCTTTTTATATGGTGAAAATGTTATTTCTTTATTATGACTACCCTTCTCGGACTTTCCCCACACAAAACAGTTTTAGCTATGTTTTACAATTATTACACAGAGACAACACATGTGGGTATAGCGTCCTATCTTAAGAGGATATCAGCGTACCAATTGTTTTCTCTCTCTGACCCAAGTACAATATAGAAATTTTACGTTCACTAGAATCAACCCAGTGTTATAACATTTAATATTAGAGTGAATTCACCCATTATCAAAATTTAGGTTAAGAAAGCGATTTTATGATATATACATTTGAATATAGGCAAGCTATGAGCATCTAAATTATTACAATTTAAAAAAACTTATTAATTGTTTTAAAATTAAAATATTGTAAACAATTCAACGTAGAGACATAGGTAATGTTCTTAGCTTAAATGATTATTAGAAACCTATTATGTGAATTCACTATTATTCAATATTAAAACTAACAACACAGGATTGCTTTTGCTGAACATAAATTTCCTGAGAAATCAAACATATTGACGATAATAATGCATGCACTACCTATTTTGTGTTAGAAACGTCCCAGATAGTATAACAAAAAAGAGGAGTAAAGATTTGGGGGAAAATTATCATATATTTATGAGATTTATTTCTATTATACTCGTCAGTCTTTTTAAGTAAAAAGTTTATAAAAACTAGTAGTTATGAGTTTTATGTTTTTACGTTTCTTCATTGACCATATTGATGAGAGTAAAAAATGATCTCTATTGTTTATTGCCTTTATTGAATAAAGAAATAATAAAACAATTTTTTGTCTATTTGAAAATATTTTATGGGTGAGGGAATAATTGGTTTCTTAGCTTAAAATGTATATATTTTGTAAATTAAAATAAAATTACAATACATTATTTTTTTGACTGGTGATTTTGTTTAAAAACATAGAAGTTGAATGATGAATAAGTGATGCTAGAAGGTAATTACAAAAATTATTTTAATAATAATTAGACTGCGGATTATAAAAAGCATAAAAACTCATTATAATATGTATGCAAATATACAGAATAAAAGATTTTTAAAGAATTTTTTTTTTCTTTTAAAATTGATTATTTATTATCTTTTTTTATTTCTAAGAAATTTTCACTGTAGAACAAAGCAATTTTGATCTAAGTATCCAATTGCATAATGATAGGTTCTATATTGGAAATAGTAATGTCGGCAATTGTTTTCTTGTATGTACAAGTTACATGTATCAAGTTTGGATAGAAAATGTTTAGGGCTACTCCAGTTTTAGAAGTAGTGAATGAGATGAATCAAAAACACGATAAGATATAGGCATTATATAACGATGGTTGTCAGATGTATTTTTACAGATTTAATCAGCGTTTACATGTAGAAAAGACGATTATATGGTATTTAAAACCAGTCCAGTTCATCTTGGCCATTAACGACCGTTACAATTACTATTCTGTAATATAAAATAATACCAAATGTGACGTCAGATGATGGCCAAAATGAACTGGACAGGTTATACATCACGAAGCAATGAAATATGCATATAATTATGAAAATCATCAAAATTATTTTAGGTACTACTTATTAATTTATTTAAAAATAATAACATTGTAGGTTTAGGTACTCTGTTCACCGTAAGTTGACTCACTCACTTGAAAATAACCGGTCGTGACCGCTGATATCACTGCTTCTTTGAAGCACTAATGGGCTATATGAACTACTACAAGAACAATACCATTCTCCGAAAACTGCTAACTAATCACAGACTACCGCTCTTCGACCGAAGGGGTCTGATCGTTTCAGCGACTCGGTATACATGTGCAGAAGTGGGTGAACTTACGATGAACAGAGCATAGGTACATACTTAAAAATGATTTTATAAGTTATTTCGAATATCATGATAAAATTACTGTGGCCCTCCAACTTAGACGTACTTATGGAACCCCAGACTAAATATGCCACTGAACAAATTTATGTTTTTAAGATTAATAATTATAATTTTACTTACGGATTTTTTCGAAATATCATTTATTATATCATTAAATTCTTGAACAAAAATTCTAGCACAGTGAGTGTTAGGATAAATTGATTTTTTTACAAGTATTGATAACAACTTATAAGGTATTAAACCCAAATGCCATAAATGAGCAAAGTAACTAGCAATAATTTGTGATCTATGTAAATCAAGATTGTCGCTAGTCACATAACTGTGAATGAATGCAATTTCCACCATATCAGCAAAACTTTTATTAGTTTCACTAAACTCCTAAAAAAAAAAATTATTATTGAAATTGAAGAGTGACATAGTTTACAGATTATACTATGTTAACCACATTTTATGTAATAAGCGATTAACAAAAATTTAGAACAATGCTTTCCATATTTTGTGAATGTTACTATATGGTTAAATGTTTATAATTATTTATAGAACTTAAAAAAACTTTTCAAAATTACTTAAACACATAAATTAGATATAAAATTGACAGTATCTTAATTAAGTTTTTACTTTTGTAAGAAGTCCAAAATGGTTTATATATGTTGAATGCTCACAGCAACAGTCCATAATAGTATAAAATAACTCCAGGTCAACTTCATAATATTTTACAACTTTTTGTACAAACTCAGTATAATCCATCGTAAAATCTGTTAAGTTTATCACTTTCCTTAGACATGATTTTCTTAATGATAACATATTTGTATATTTTTCTATGTCATTAATATGTTTCATTACTTCAATCACTAGAAAAGTAAGATCACTGATTAAGGTTAACAGAAAATAGTTAAGACTTGTCTTAATTTGTCTGTAAAATGCTAGCCAAGTGTATATATTATGAAAATAAATAAGTTTTTATTTTTTTAGTTGGAGAGTATTTTCTTTAAATTTGATTTGTAGTATAGTAGTTAATACCAAATATTTAGATTAAATAGATAAATAAAAAATTAGATAAAATCTTACATTTTTTTTCACCATCATAATGATTATTAAAATCGGTTACAGATTCTAATCGATTTTCTTCTTCACTATCATATCCTTGGGATTTTAATATCAAATTCTTATACATTTTTTCATTAAACTCAAATTCCGGATCATAATGGTAACCTTCATTAGAAATTTAAAATTTAAGTTTTAATTTTAAATAAACATAATATGTATTACCTATTGTATTTGATTCAATATCTACAACTGAGTCTAAAGTTGAAAAATGAATGATTTGAAACTCATAAGCCGGTACTAAATCAAGTTGTTGAAACTTGAATCCATTTTCTTGTAACTCCAATATAAGTTTCAGATCATTTTTATCCTAAAATTATATGAATTTCTTATGTTGAAAATTAAAATGTAATACAATTCTGCAACTAGTTAGAACTATCAGTACAAAATGTATGTAGTGTTAAACATTTTCAAAAGGTAAAAAGAAATGTTTTTTCTTTAATTGAAGATACCAAAAACCATTTTTAAAACATATTTTGAAGACAAAAATAAAAATAACACAAATGTGGTAACAATGGATGAATACTCCAAAACTAATAAATAACATAAAAACAAAATTAGTTTACCTTTTTGTCAAGTTGTTCATTATTTAAAAAATTGATCATGTTATCAAATACTTTGTTCAAAATATCTTTATGGATTTTGCTTATTTGTTTACCACATATTTCCAAAACTATAATAGCTATTTTAATAGAGAATATATCCTGTTCTTCAAAGAAAATTGTTAATAACTCTACAGCCAATTTTTCATCAGCCTAAAAATAAACCAATAAAAAACTGCGCACTATTTAAAATTAAAATATTAATTAATTAAAAACTTACAACACCATGGTTAATCAAATGTCCAATGAACATTACAGATGCTGAACATACTGATATTTTCTTTTCCAAATAGGCACTTTTGAATTGCAGAATACAATTTTTCAAGACTAATTCTCCTATCTCTGGAAGCTAAATATAAAAGAAAGTAAACTTTTACAAATAATCTATACAAGACCAATTTCATCAAATCATATTACTAAACACTTACAACAAGATTTATGACAGCAACTAAAGTTGCATAAACATGTGTATTGGTGGTTGAATAAAGTTGTGCTTGGATAATAAACTGACAAAACATATGTTTACCTTTTATCATATTTTGTTGTAATAACTCTTTTTTCACAGTTCCGATATTAACAGCATTAACTTTGTATACTAAGTAGCCAATTGACACATGCAATTTATTCCAGGCAGTTCTCTGATAAACATCTCTAAAGAATTAAACAAAGCACGTAATTTGCATAATTTTTTTTTTGTTTGATTAAATATAAAACATAGTTAACTAATCGGGAAATAAAATATAGGTACTCTAGAAGTGTTTTTTTTTAAAATTAAATTTAAATACATAATTGTAGTACCTAATTAAGCTGGAATATTTTAAAATAAATATTCTAGAAAAATGTTTAATTTGGTTAATAATCTATATAGGTACCAAATATATCTTATTACTAATTAAATAGAAATATTTAATAATTTGGATACTTTATTATATTATGTTCATCAGTGATTCATCCCTACAACATAAAAATTCAGTAGTTTGTTTATCACAGAGCTAGAATTAGTGGCAGGATTGAGAATTTCATTATAAATTAAAGTAACGTATTCCCATACTGCTTTTTCAAGGAATGGGATAAACTTAAACTTTCAAAAACTTGAATTTGAATCTGAACTTTTATACTTTTAAAAATATAATAACAAAATATTCAAAAACGAACAGCATATCACAGCATACACTTGACAAAAAGAAACTCAAATTAGGAAATCTACTGTTATACTAAATTATTTAAAACACTATTGTACCTACCTCAATTTTTCTCAAACTTTGGTCTATTAGAATTTTTTTTTAGAAACTTGATATTAAAAATTATGCATTTATTAAATATTTCAAAATAAATTAAAAGAAGCATTATGATATCGAAAATCATGTATTTATTATTAAGTACTTCTAAAGAAATCTATGATAAATTATATTATAATGGCAAATAAATACTTCTCAAATTAAAGCTCTTCATACCTATACAATTATAATAATATATTTTGTTTATTTAACAAATTAAATTATGAAATATAACAGGTAGGTACCTTGATTTATCTATCACTCCTTGCTCATCATCTATATAATTTGATCTTGTCTCTGTAAAGTAAATTTCATGATTATAATATATCATTTAGTCTAATATATTTTTTCAGTTAATAATAAAAAATATTATGGTTAATCAATGAATACAATATATGCTTATTTCTTATGGCCAAAATTACCTTTATTTTTAGTTTTAGTATGTACCAATAAGATATTATGGTATGCTTAACTATAAATTTAACATATAGAAATTAATAATTTAGATCATGTTCACAATCATGATTTTATTATCAATTAAAGAAACAGAAGGTCATACATTTTAATCATAAAACAAAAACTCGAACTATAAAAGATAATCAACTTATTCAACAAACAATATTTTTACAAATCTCGATAAAAACTCATAAAAAATATATAATTGACAAGGTGTAATATGTATCCATAACCCATGTTGGCCATTTATAATATATTTAGTAATGTATTTTATATTATCACTTATCAGCCTTTCAAAAAGAGTTAAACAATTTAAATACACAGTATTTAAGAAACACAATTCCGGAATGCATTATTAGGTATCTGAAATAATAAACTAGAACTAATATTTTGAAGACTATTTAACTTGTAAATGTTACTTTATATACTGAATAAATAGGTAAAAAATAAATTATATTTTTTAGTTAAAAGATGTGAATACACAATAGAGTTCCTTCTGATCAGGAGTGGACCGGGGACTGGATAACCGTGAAATCCTCTTTTGAGATGATGAAAATTGTCCAATCACCTATGTGATGTTTATTAATAACTAGATAATTTGGTCAATTACCCTAGAGTCCGCCCCGCTTCTGATGTAATGAACATAGATTTAGTTCAGTTAGCACTCAAAAAAAAAATATCTACAATTTATGTTTTTTTACAGATACTAATATTTATCAAACTGAGAATTGAAGTTGATTTTAGACTCTGAGTGTAGCAAATGAATGTATTGTATTTACAATGTGTTTTTTTTTCTCTCATCAATATTTGGTGTTCCTAGTAAAAATGATTCAATTTTCTACATCAGTATCTTTTCTGATAGAAAAGTGAAAGTAGTTGGTGCATGCACTGTGAGAGGTAAATATTTAAAATTCTCAGTGGTTCAATATTTATAGGCATGAGGTATTTTCGATTTTTATAATTTTTTTGTAAATTGTTAATGGTACCTACCTATACTTACCTAATTTTTATAAAAAAAATATATTTTTAAATATGGATCTCATGAAATCTTAATAATTTGCATAATAATAAACATAGGTTTCTTTGACTGTTCAGAGTCACTACTTAATGATTAAGTATACCTAGTTTTTATAACCTAATATAAGATATTATAAGTACCTACAATTAAGAAAGGAAATCAGAACATCAAGAAATGTAAAAGTAAAATTGAAGATAATCAGTTTGGAAATATCTAATTTAGTTAAATTATTTATGTACACAATAATTGTAAACATTTAAAAAGCTGCACTATATTAATAGCGGTATATCAGTATTATATTTTTCTGAATATTAAGACTTTAGACTACCTAATACATTTCAAACATTTATCATTAAATGTGTAAGTATTTGTTAAGTATTATTAGATCACAAGTTTGGTGGACCAAAGTACAAAAAAAAATCTATACAAAATGCATTATTAATATTTTGTATAGATCATAATGAAAAACTTAAATGGAGACCGCCAAACTTTTTTACCTAAGGGCCATAAAACAAATTAAAAGCGTTTTGAGAGCCAATACATTTATGAGGATACTTATATCATAACATTTAAAATTTTTATTTTTATTTAAATGTAATAAGCTAAATAAATAGGAGTATGTTTGAAGTTTTTAACGGTTTTTATTATAATGTTGTTTAGTTTATAGTTTATAGTTTCTCTGTATTTGTTTATTATTGAACAAAGTTCTATAATAAGTACATCGTACTTCATTAAAAACATTAATAAAAAAATAAACAAGTTAAAATTAATAGGTACCTAGTTGGTTATTGAATTATTCATGGGCCAGTAAAAACTTGTACACAATTTGTAGTTTGGAGACTCTTATAATAGAACATAATGTATAGGTACTACAATGTACTATACGACTATAACCATTTTAAATTTTATTAGTAGACAGCATACAATAATGAAGCCAATATAATTACAAACAACTCTGGTTGAATGGGTATAGTCTGCACCTTTGAGTTGAGCCAAAGATTAGCTAGGAATGTGAATGCTTTAATTTTATATTGTACCAGATCCAGTAATTGCTGTTTCGTTAAACATGTAAAAATAATGAAAATAACATTTCAATATTTACTAAACAAAACATAGACAGTGATAAATAATAATTACTAGGTTGGTACATCGATCGTAACACAATACCAGCAACAATCGGATACTTACGCAGTTTAGAGCTGTGGATAACTAAAATCCAATACATTTGTGATCATTAATTGGAGATATTAAACTGTTAAAGATTAATATGAAATTACTAAACCCTACATTGGTACATTGCATTGTGACCACCAGAAAAAGGACAAACAAAAACTGTGAAAAACTATTTAACGCAGAGGAGTCGTCTACGATTGAAATACGTAATGGAACAAAAAAACAAATAAAATACAACTATGCTTCGCACCCTAGGCTGCTGGTGTGTTACGATCTTATCACGGTTATCAACATTTTTGAAGGTACAACAAAAATCGGAACCGAAAAAAACTTACGGGGTCCTTCGGATTCCTGTTCGTTGCTGGTAGACAGGCATGAGTCCATCGATGACGATTCGATTTCCAGAAATTTGCAGAACAAATACTGTGGCAATGATGGATTCAAGATAACCTATAGGTATGTGAAGTATATGAACGGGTCAGCTCTTCGGCTTCGATCCTCGAAATGAAAACACGCCGGCCGAAGAGTAAAGAGCTACGAATATTGATAACGAATAACGATTACAAATGCGAAATTAAAATGTACAAGACTTGCAAAATGAAACTTTAAGTACTGCAGAGCGTAGGCGCACTGTGAGAACCGCAAACGTAGACGACCGGTAATAGCAAACTAGCGAAATGCAGACTCGTCAGTGCGATAATTATTATTGGTTTGGTTTCGCGTTGTTTGTGCGTCAGTAACTGTCGTCTGTTTAGCTGTAACTCAGAGCTCACCTGTTGTCGCTTAACGTATTCAATACCCTCTAAAACGGTTGTGAATCGGAAAACTGGAAATCAGTTTAGTAATACCTAGTGGTTAAACAGAAATTACACAACTCACAAGTCACTATACTAGTCACGACGGAAAAGGACGCGAAGATAAAAAAAATAAGCAAGTGCAGTAGAGTACGTCTGTACAGTGTTAATCACATCTTTATAATGTTAAAACTGGTTGGCGGTTAATAATGATGATGGTTATCAGTATTTGTGACGATGATAACTCAAACATGGTATACGGTGAAATTATCCAAGGTTTATAGATATTATCTATAAACCTTGGAAATTATCAACTCCAATAATCGGTGTGTCCAACCCCCAAGGGGGGGGGGATCCATAAATCCAGTGTCTCGCCATCGGTAAGCCGATAACGGATTATCAGCTGCAGCAGTAGTTCTGAGTTCACGCCGTCTTGTGCCCTTGGATTTTCTGCATTGGGTAAACTGTATTCTGTTAAACCATAGAAACAAGACATAACATAATATTTATAATAATTATTATGTGAACGTGTAAAACGCATAAGTATTGAGCATTATCTAGATTCTAGATTCTAGAAAATATAATATTATCTATACCATTATAGATTACATAATCTGTAGCCGTGCTCCGTTTCCAAATTAGAACGCTCCGCACTTATCTCCCCTTCGACCTAGATGCGCGTAGCTGGATGGCAACAGATCGCCGCCAGGTCTATTCTTATTTGGGACTGAGTATAGTATAGTTAACTACGCTCCTCGCAAACTATGATTTTTTCCAACTTAGGTACGTTTTTCGGCTAGTTGAGAATGACGGTGCACTCAGAATATTCGTCTGTCGGACTTGGTTCCTAGGTGATAGCTTTTGAAGTTCCCGTAGCGCGTTACCATTGTTATCGGAAAAAAAATGCATTATTACGGGCACGCTATTGCCATTGACATATTGGCAAACCTTAATATTTAAAATTATATTACTACAAAACTATAACAAGCTAAACAATATTTAGTTTTCATACTACCCGTGAAACATAATCCATATTTTGTCATATTATTTTATTTTTAATGATTAACTACCTACTTAACATTTATACACATTATCATCTTTTTCTTGTATCTTCTTTACTAATAATAATAATACATAATATTACTGCATTTTGATGAAATAAAAAAATATATTCAAAAAATAATAACAATACGTAATGAAACACTAATTTATGGTCGATAATTATAATGAAAAAATTGCTGAATAATCAGAAATTTAATTTATTTTACATTTAAATTTACAGGGAAATAAATTAAATTTTTATAGCCCTAAATCCGATTTAGACAATATCGCCGCTATTTTCATTCAATGAATTCATTGTTGATTTGTTTAATATTTATATGTAGTTTTTGTAGTATATGTAGGTTTTATTTAACTAATTAACTAGATATTTATTGATATTCCTAAAATGTTGTATGATATTGGTTTGAATAAAATTTTAACTACAAAAAGTAGTTGCCAAATTTGTAGACAGACAACCCGGGATCGCTAATTTCTAACGCCGACCCATCATATAAATACGTCAATATATATTATAGGCACAAATATAATTGTACAAAATATATGATTTTGGTATAAATTAATAATTATATATAAAAACTAAAAAGTACCTATACCAAATGTGTCAATGTTTAGAAGTTCAAGTCGAAGATTCACTTCTATTTTCCTACGACATTTATACTTATAAAATCTCTATATCAGTACCTACTTTCCGGTCTCTTATTATAATAGATAATTCTTCTTATTGTTATAAGTAATTCTTCTTCTTCTTCTTCTTCTTCTCTATCATATTCTTGTTCTCAATAAAAATTATTAAACATATAAGTGGCGTAATTTGGTCATCTTTTTTTTGTGGTGCGGGATGGGATGAAATGTTTGTGAATTTTACATTTTTACTTAATGCTCATTGACGCAAATAACATTTGAGATTGGGGGGGGGGGACTGAAGCCCTAGCTACTTAATGAAGCATTTATATAAGTAACACCTAAACATTTTTTTAGTAAAACATATAGGTATATCGTATACTGCGTACTTAATTATAATATTGACAAAAAATAAAACTTACTAAACATTTTTTTCAAATGTGCTATTTCATCTACTTATAATAGTTGTCAAAATCATAGGTATTTATAATATATAATATACATTATACACCACGTCATCACTTTTAGGAAAACAATAAAAATTATTAATACTGTAAGTATGGCTTTAGAGCAACAAGTAACAACAAAATAATATAATTATAGAACAAATTTTTATTTAAAAAAATGTACCTTATACATAGGTCTTTTGCATTTCACAAATTTTAAAATTTGTAGAGGGTCATAAAAAATAAACATAAAAAGCTTCTAATCCATTAAACAAGTTCCTTGCATTCTATAGAGAATAAAATATTTTATTATTTTAAAACACCAAATTGGCCACTCTTATGATTATAATCTTATTTATGGAAGCTCTACCTTTAAATGTATACACATGTCGAATACAACCAAATTCAATCTATGTGCCATACAGTGCACATAGATAGCATTCTTAGCTCGAGGATGAGCTTCTCTTAGCTTTGTTTGCACACCACTCTTAGACCCAGACATCACATTTGCTTGATGACTGTTAACCTATTAGTTATTATAGTATAATAGCCAAATGGTATATCAATATGAGCCGCAACGATAAACTCCGTAATAAGAATGCTTATTATTCTTAGTTCTTGGTAGGTATTATGGTTTATGGCTAAAAGTCTACAATGTACAATATAATAAAAATAATACCACAATAAATAAAATTTGTTCATTTATGAATTACATAATCTCAAAAATACGAATAAGAATTTTGCATCATAATCTATAATACTGATAAAATTTAAAAAAAAATTAGGAAATGTTTGGGGGGCTTAGCCCCTAAAGCCCCCCCCCCTATTTGCGCCTATTATAATGCCCCACACAAAAATTGTTTAAAATAAGTAGGAATGTATGAAAACATGAAAACAATTAATTAAGTACCTACATAATATTTAAATATTCACATAGGTACCTACTACCTGTATATCCCATACCTACATTATACGACGTTGCTGATGTGTGTAAGGATTGGACCACTAAGTGATTTATTTTTACCATAATAATATGATACAATAATAATTAATAATATATTTGTATAATAGTGTTTGGCTATTATTTTAGTTGTATACCTACAGCGTGTAACATGGGGTCCAAGTGTTGCTTACCACCTTAAATATAAGGTGGGTGGGTGAGTGGTTATTTACAATTGATAGATGAATAATACGATATTTTATAGGTCGGTATAACAATATTATGAGGGGTCGGCGTAGGTCACCTAAAATTATTAGTGTAATACCAATATATTTTATGATACACGCCACTAGATTCCTACAGCTTGTATTATTTCTATAAAATATACCATAGTAGTATTCAATAAGTAGGTAGATACTAGATACACAAATTTGGTAGGCTTGTCTCTAAAAGAAAATGTCATGGGGATCTGACACTAGAATTCCCCCCCACGGTAATTACGCATTTACGCCACTGTAGATCTATATAATAATTATAATTTATAACTAAAAAATTCCACCAGCCTAAACATATTTACTATAACAACGGTTTTACTAGGAAACTAGATAAAAGCCATAAAAAGAAATAAAAATTCGTTGAAACAATAGGTACAACATGATATATTATTGTATACACAAGTTTGAAGTTATTTTTTTATAGCATAATAATATTTTCTTAAAATATCTTCTATTTTACCACAATACCCTTAAAATAGTCCAATGTATAATATAATATGAATATTAGTCCAAATTAAGTATCTAGATTTTAAATATTATGTTAACTATTTCAGATTTAAAGGTAGATGTGTTGTCATTTTAGAACTTTAAACTCTTGACTCTTTACCTTGTATAGCTTCTATCTCTGTAGGTAACTATATCTATTGATGAGATTAACTGTGTTCACGTTTTGGCTTCCTATAAAATCTACCCAAAGGTGATCTACAGAAGTCTAAAAAATAAAATTTAAATAAGGTAAATTTTAAAATATGATATAACTTTAGCTAGTTACTTTTCCATTTTTTAAACATCTTAGTTTGAATTCCATATATTGTATTATACAAAGTACATACTAATACTTTACTGCGCTCATCATTAGCAATCTTAGAATCTTCGATCAATGCTATTGCTGTATTCAAAGTTTCGATAGCATTAACGTATTCACCGTTAGTAGCATTTGTTATAGCTCGTGCTATAGCGGAACTAGACACAATTCTGTTCTTGTTAATAATGAAGTTTATTTCTGTTTCTGTCATTTCTATTTCATTTGTCACTCGAGGTTCATAAGAATGTGTATAAAAGGGATGATAATCATCATATAAAAAGTTTTGAGATGTTAGAGGTGCACTGGTTTGATCGAATAATATAGGATCAACTGATGATTGACAATGATTGCTTTGATTTATTTGACCTAAGTAGAATACATATAGTATACATATTTGGACTTAAGTTTTTAATAAATTTAAAATGTAATATTCTATAATAATACAAAAATACATTATTTTATTTTAGGATTAGGTTTAAAAAAGACAAAAAAATAAATAAAAAAAAAATAAAACTTGAAGAACGGTTCCACTCACTAAGTGAACCTCCAGCTCCTAATAGACCTTGTTCTGATGTAACCTATAAAATTATTATTGTTATTATTATTTGAATAAATATCACTTAATAAATTTTAATAAAATTGAATCTTTGTAGTTGAGGGTTTATATGCTTTCATATAACAAAATAGATAGTAAGAAATATTATTGCAGTATTATAATATACTTACAAAATATCTACCCTTATTTTGTTGATATGATCTGTTCCATTGGTTTTCATAACCTGTGGTTTGTGGGTATTGGTGATGGGTTTGTTTATAAGTTGACATCAGTGGCATTTTCGTATGATAAGACACACCATGTGATGGGTTTTCTAATGAATTATCACCAGGTATTCTGGACATATCCCCCTTAGAAGATTTATTGAACTGAATTTCAAATTTTGATTCAAACTAAAAAATTCAAATTTTACTATATTTATTAATAATATATATATGACTAGTTGATCCCGCGCTTTGTTGTCCGTAAAATATGACAACTATTAAAATAATTGTGATTGTTTAACTCATTTTGTGTGTAACTCGCTGCAGTAAGTGCAACTCAGCCACCCTGGTAGGCAATAATCCGACGACGTCGGATCGCGGACAACGCTGATGAGCGGCTGTATGTGCAAAAATTTGATTTGATATGCATGCTTGTACCTAATCTGCCCGATTAACCTTTGGCAAACAATAGGATTTTTGACAAAATCGATTTTTGTTTTTGGTATTACTCTAAAAGAAATGACCGTAGATGTATGAAATTTTGACCAAATGTTTATATAAGCATTTTTTACACACCCTAGCATTTTCAAAATATTCTGACTTATTTTGAGCTTTTAACGGACATTGAAAGTCTCCAATTTTTTTAGTTTTTTTTTCTATAAATGTCAATAAAATTTTATTTGTTGGGTAAAAAATCTTGAAAATTTAATAGTAGGCTTCTAATATATAGTTTCAAAGCAGATGAAAAATATTGAAAATACATAGGCACATTTTTTTTATAAACATTTAAAGTTCGAATTTTGACATGATCAGTTTTTATAACTAAGGATTGAAAATTTTAAATAAAGATCCTAATAAATAGTACATACTGTAAACAAAAAATCTAAAAAATATATAAACACAGTTATTTTTTACAGACATTTTAAGTTCAAATTTGGACGAAATTACATATTAAAATCAATTTTAACGAGTAAAAGTATATATTAAAATATTTTTCCAGCATCAATTTTAGGTTAATAATTAAATAATATGAATAATATTAATTCAACTTACCAGCTACCGTATAATAACAATATCAATATAATTTAAAATATTCTAGACTGACATAACGTCTTCACTCAGAATCGTTTTTCGTGTACAATGATATTGTATCATTGAATTCAAATTTAATACCATCCATTATACAGTGACCTACTTGTAACCTACTGTACAGCGGAGTGACATCCACTTGACCCCCTTTTTATATATATAGATATATATTATTATTATTTTAGTAAAATATTAATTTGAAAAATTAGGCATTTCATTACCATAAAATATGCTCTTGAAGATGGAAATGTAACAACTGGTTTTCTTTTATGGATAAGTTGATTTGGTAATTTCTTTAAAATCTGATTTAAACTTTTTTCTGATTCAAATGTAACAATACAAAAACCTTTTGATTGGCCATTTCCTCGATTTTCAAAAAATTTTATTTCAACGAAATCATGCACTCCAGCTTTGATTATAGAATCCATTATATCTTGATCTGTTGTCCACTATAAAATCACATTTTCAACGAATTATTATGATAAATTATATGGCTTGAAAGTTAAAATGTTAAGTTTTGAAACATACTACAAGTTACAATAATACATATCTACATATATTTAATTTACCCAAGTTAAATTGCCAATAAATAATTGGTTTAAATTGGAACAGTTGTTGGTTTTTTTTGTCATGCCATCAATATGACCGCCTGTCTGTGAATCATCATTGAAACTAAGTTTGGAGTCATCACTAAATTGCGTACCATGAGTTGTCACAAACTCATCCTAAAACAATAAACCACAGAATGATAAGTGTGGTGGTAATCACAGACAATTTAAATATAACATGTGAGTAGGGTCCGTTAATGGATAATCTTGTAGTGACTAAGTGACCTAAAATATAGGAGGTGATCTAGGTAATCTAAGTATCTTGCCGTTTGTGGGTGACGTAGTTAAAAAAACAAGCTGATGGACCATAACAGATTGCCAATATTGGTAATGCTATTAGACACACAGCAATTGGTGACAACCAATGAATATGCACTATGCAGTATATATTGTATATGATTTATTATTACTTATAAGTTAGGTATAACATAGAGAAGAAAAATGGCCATAAAATAACCAAAACGATAAGAATAGAGCATCGGAGAGATATAGGTAGGTACCTACAAAATAGGCATCGTAAATCCACTGCTCAAATGGAAAGAAGACTATCCAAACCATGTGTCTACTACTTCGTAAGTGTTATTACTAAGTAGATAGGTACCTTTTTGTAATGGGGACCCACTCGATCCCTGTTTCGGTTGCACCAGTTCTGGTCAATGTCGATTTTATGCTCCATTGATGCGTTATCAAAGTCAACAGCGGTCAGGAACACAGTCACTGGTGTGGAACAGAAACGGCTGCTCACCGAGATCCTGGTTTGAGCTTATATCAAATTCGTGTATCTAATACCTATATCGACGACAACTGGTAGCGCAATTCGGTACGGTGCAAAAAAATGTATGCTCTAAATGGTTAACAACAACTGCTAACCAGAACACAGGTGGTGCTGAACTCGTGTATCGGAAAGTGTATGCAACGCGCCAGGGAAAATAGTCTTATCTAGTCGGAGTCCTCATGAAGCAGGAATCTACGATATTTAAGTTTTTTTTCAAACAAAAAATGCCTTGTATTCACTAAGTTGAATCGGATTTAAAGATAATATTAATATTGCGAAGTATCTAGTTGAAACGTTTTATTGATGTTATTTTACAAATAACGGCAACATGACTACAATATTTATAATTTACTGTATCACCGTATTTGTTTTTTTAAATTTTTTTTTTAACCAGTAACATATTATTATCATATCGTGTTTAAGTTGTAATGTTATAATTTATTGTACAGTTTATGTTTTTGTCGTTTAAACATTCGTATAAAATGTAACTACTGATATACCTAAGCATCTTAAAAGATACAATGATAGAAATGCTTCAACTCTCAAGCCTCTAAGACATCAATAAACTAACTCCAGGTATATGTATGTGCACAATGAACTTTAAGATCATACTCAGTGTTGTGCAATAGCTAAATATAGGTAGATACATTTACCTAGATAAGGTATCCGCATAAAGTGATCGTATCTTTATGTTATCTAGATCAGCGACTCTTAAACTTTTTTTATCCGTGGAACCTTTTTTTATGAATACTTTTATCGAGGAACCCCTAAATTTTTTTTTTACATTTTTAGATTTTTTTATTTAGCTTTCAACAAGAGGTTTATATAACTCGACAATACGTCATTTTATGTAAGGATTATTTGTATTAAAAATAATAATAATGTGTATACTGTATTCAGTTTAAAAATATTTTAAAAAACAGACAAACAGGACTTCTCAAATATAGATCATTAATTGAAAAAAGTACTTAAGTTTCGCGGAACCCTGAAGTGCTCCGAGTGGAAATCTAGGGTTCCATGGAACACAGTTTTGGAAACGCTGATCTAGATGAATAACAAAATTGGTATGAAATACTGAAACCATACAAAAACAAGTTTGAAATTAATTCATATAGATTGTATACAGCACGCGTAGCAGAGGTAACGCGAGGTAGCACGTTGGTAAAATTTCAATGGCACCAGAAAAATTAAAATTATAAAAAATTGTGCAATTTATAGAATGTTGATTATAAGAAATTCAAAGAAACAAATTATGTTTAAAAATTATAATATTCCACCACTCGATTCCCACCAGAATGGTTACGAAAGACAAAAAAGTACAAGTACACTGCAAGTACACAATACACTGCATGATATCTAATAGGAAATACACTTAATAATATCATCGTAGTAAAACAAGTGATGTGCCTCATATAGCCCCTGACATATCAAAAGCTTATAATACCACATGACATCCACGCATTCTAAATACTATATTGTCTAATTTGTAATAGTAATTAATTAAATTGTATAAAGATTTTTTTGACCAACAGAACCTTTCAATTTAAATGCAACTACAAGCTGTCAAATATATATGTTCAACAATCAACATAATGGTGTCCCACAAGAAAAGACATTTTTGGTATCTTTATTTTTATTAGTGATTATGCCTATTACGCAAGTAATACAATTTCCTGTTAATTGCACCCTATTTGCTGACGACTTCAACATTTACTTGGATGACTACTACGGATGACTGAATTATATTATATTATTATTCTCACAATAAATTGATGTGACAATGCTCTTTTGCAGAGTTAAATAATATTTAGATAGGTACCTATTTTGTTATAATCTAATATTTTCTAGTATTTCTACCATACAATATGGTACAAACCTTAAGGTAAAATACCTGCAGGTTTTCTCGTGGCCGGTGTATTGCATTTTTCTTCAAGCAATCGTGAATACAATTGGCTCGTCCATAGTTTTAATATCTATGGTTATTAACCGTATTCATGAACATTAGAGGAAGGACGTCGAACACAGCTAGACGAAGAGAAAAAACATGGTCGTGAATTATTCTGTGAGCTGTATGGCGTCAAACCGTAATGATGTCGTTTTTACATGTACGGCATATGTAATTGATTGGTTTTTTATTATTATATCCTAAATGCTGAAATTTGTGAATAATAACTATATAACGAGTTGTTAAAACCAATTGGTCCTTGATCAAATATATGTATTTATAATAAATGTTTTTTAAAATGTGTTTCCAATAATATGAGACTTCTAGACAAAGATAAATAATTGTTTTTCATTTGAATTTTATATACACACCTCTATATCTATAGGTAATATAATATCAATGCATACGTTTTATTACGATTCACGGTCACTGCCTACGAATTACGATTGTATGCCCGGCGTTTGCATAATAAACTGAAGCCTCAAATGTCCATTTATTATCCATAATCCATTCGGAGTATAAAATCTGTTCTAGCTAAGTACATTTATCATGGCTAAATAAAACTTTAAAATTTATTTATTCATGATATTTACACTTATTACTGGATAGGTAATTACGAAGTCAAAAAACATGAAGTTGAAAAAACACGTAAATCGCAAATTAAATCTACTACATATCACAGCTGGGTGACATCTTATATTATTATAAATATTATGCTTCAATAAAATATAAAAACACTAGACAATAGTATGCTGTGTGGCAAGAGCGGAGAGTGAGCTATTTCAGTTGCGGGCGGCGTGTGTGGCATAAATTGCCTTCCCACACGAGCCACACATACTATTTTGTGTCACGACCCTGCGTTCATCGATCGCGGTCGTGACACGTCATTTGATCCGATAAATAATATCCGGCGACAAATGATCCGGTAGATAATAACCCGGCGGCAAAATAACCGGCATCAAAAATATCCCGTGACAACGATAACCGGCGATAATCAGTTTTCTGGTTTTCGTATTGTATATATACAACACACTACAACACTTTAACACAACACAACACAACTTCAAAACATTAACACCTGTAAGGTTTTTCGACATTACTTTTAATAAAATTAAATATGCCACTCGAATTTGTTATAAGTCAAAAAGGCAAAAAACTTTTATTATTAAATGGACATTTACATACATCAAAAATACGATGAAAAAATTGTGTGGCGTTGCACGGAGTACAAGAAATTTTCTTGTAAAGGCCGATGTCATACTACAACAGACAGTGAATCAGGTATTAATGTATAATAATATTATTTTTAATTAAATGCAATTATATATGTATAATTATTAATTATATATAAATGCAACGTACGAAATAACGTAATGTAGTACGATAGTCAATAATACATCAATAGTCAATACACGTTAAATAGTAGTAGTCATACAGTCAAATTCGTTTATAACGATCTTCTAGAGACCTATAGGGAATCTGATCGTTATAACTTATAACCGAACTTCGTTATATCCGGATCATAAAAAAAATTTTTTTTGGAAAATTGATTTATTAAACACATTTTTTACTGTTTAAATTTATTTAAGATTACATATTTTAACATTGAAGGTATTTATATAAATTTTAATAAATGTACCTACTGATTATAATACATATATAGTATATGTTTACGATTTGTTTGAAAAATAATCTATAATAGTAGTTTGTTTGTAATTTGAATAAGATTTTTTAACAAAATTGGAAATATTATTTAATGCCATTGATACCTACTTCTGGGCAGTTCTGGCGTATTTATGTCACTGTTTACCGAAACAAAAGTTTATTACCATTAGATAATTTACCACCACCGCATGTTTCCCCTTTAAAACGTAATGTTTGAGACGGTGTTAAACGATAAAACAATCCAGTTTCATCAGCGTTATAAATGTCACAATCTGCACAATTTTTACGCAAATTAGGCCAAACGTGTTCCAGCTAATTTTCCGAAACACCAACAGGAACGCTTGAAGATTCTCCGCTTATTTTTCCAAAAACAATATTGTGTCTTTAACGAAAATGGGTAATCCAAGAAGAAGAACATTGAAAATCGATTTTATTAAAACTAGGGATGGGCCGATACCGATACCGATACTAGATATCGGCCGATATTGGCGGTATCGGTTTTTTTTCAAAACCGATACTTCAACCGATACCAAAAAAAAAAAAGTATAGTATTGATAGTATCATAATTCACAAATGCAGGTTATCAATAATCAATACAATAGATAACAGTATCACACTACTTTGTTTACCTATGATCTGAAGTCTGAACCTCCGAAAAAACACGGAATATTTATTTGTTCAAACAGTAGAAATGCATTGAACCCAGAGAAGGTCAGACAATTAATATTCTGTTCAAGAAATATTGAATACCTGGGATAAAAAATAAAAATATGTGCTTTATAAAATTGTTTAACATTTTTTTATTTTTTTATATTAAATTTGTTAAGAGCCAAAAGGAGCATAGTATTATAATTTATAAATTATTTATTATTTTTATTTTATTAAGTACCTATATACAAGTAGTATTTGTTATGATTTCTGATTTATTATTTAACTATATTTTTAATCTTTATTATTTATTTCTATTATTTTATATTTTATATTTGTTAACAAAAATGTTTAGTGAAGGTTCATTTATGTTTATTGTTATTTGTTATTCATTATTTTTAAATTTGTTATAGGCTATAACTTACATTTTATTTTATTTAATAGACTATTATGTAAAAATAAACAAACATGGGATAACTTTTAAATAATAATTATCAATTTATTACCATTAATAAATAGTAATCAATTTTTTCACTTTTCTAGGTAATAACTAATATTATTTGTATTATCGGGTATCGGTTTTATTATATATCGGTTGATGGTATCGGTTTTATGGTGGTATCGGCTCATGTTTTTTGTCAAAAATATTGTTTTTATATTTTCATCTATTATCGGGTTTTATATCGGCAGCACATATCGGAGTATCGGATATCGGTAAAAAGTGGTATCGGCCCATCCCTAATTAAAACGCTTCCCGAATTATAATATTATTAATCGCTATAGGTGATTATAAAAACCAATTTTCGTTTTAAAATAACATCGCTATATCCGGATTATCGTTATAACCGATATCGTTATATACGAATAAAAGTACTACACATAACATATAAAACCAACCAAATACATTGCTTGGAATCGTTTTACCCGGAATATCGTTATATACGGCATCGTTATACGCGAATTTGACTGTATATTATATATTCGCCGCTCATGGTCACGCACTCGATATTATTATCTTATTATTTATAAAATACCGGATATTTTTTACCCGGTTAATTTGACTACAGGATATTTTTGCACAGGATCTGATGACGCGGATCATTTGTCACCGGTTATTATTTACCGGATCAAATGTCGCGGAACCGATCGCGGTAATGCACAGATCTATGTAACAACCAGACTATAATATTCTACAAAAACAATATTTCATGAAAGAAACGATATGACTATATTTATTTTAAGCGTCATGTAGGATGAAGGTTATGATTTGAATTTAAGATATAAAAAAAGTGTACCTATGATTTTTAAGGACCGTGGTATAGATTTCGGTATATTAAATAATAGTTATTGTATTAAAATAAAATAAGAATTTAAAATTGTAATCACGCCAAAAGTAATGCACTATGCAGGGATCTATATTATTCAACAATCAGATTATTATATACGAAAACAATTTCATGAAATAAAAATGTTTACGCGTCATGCAAGGAGGCTATAATATTAATATAAGATGTAACCAAAAGTTTATGTTTTGTAAGGATCGTGGCATGGTTAGTAAGTCTCTGGTTGTGCAGGGGATACGCATTGAACGTAAATTCACATTTTTTTTTTTATGAGAGCCAGAAGATATACATTGGATGTTTGGAACAAATGCACTTTACCAAACCCCTCACGACTATCCACTTTTTTTTTCAAACACCTTGTTTTTTAAACTTAAAACGGTGGTATAGAACATTTTTACCGGAAACAGTTATTTTAGAAGTTATAGACTTCCAAAGTTTGCGATTTTACGTTTATACGCATGCGCACAACGCGTAATGCGTATCATTTTTTTTTACGTATTTTAACTATGGACATATAATATATATATAGTAGTGATGGGCATTAAATTCGAATATCTGAATTATCCGAATATCAGGATTTCCCGAATTATCCGGATTTATGGATTTGCTCTTTATGAATTTTATGTGACTTCAGTTTCAATATTCATAATAAATTATTTTATTTTAATGAAAATTTAACAATAAATTAATACTTAAGTTGTATGATTTACAGTATATTTATCAAAATTTCAATGGTTATTTTTTATTTGTTTTTTCAACAGCCACTAATATATATTATCCCCAAAATGTAATAGAATTACACCATGCCATTTGTGATTTGTCAGCCTTAATTTTTTTAAAACAAAATAATAATTTTTAATATTAATATGTTTACTGTTTTATATGAATTATTGTTGTATTATTAATATATATTATTTATTTAGTGATATTAAGTACAACTTTTGAATACGTTTATAAAAATAACTTTTGCTGTGTTATAAAGTATTTATTTTGTTATTTTGACTTTTATTAGATATTATTTAATAATTATTAAATAAAATGTTATATTACATTATTTGACATTTTTTTTTTAGTATAAAATAACAATAATTAATTTTTACAAATAAAAAATGTGCTTGTCAATTTCCAAAACCATTTACATTCTTAAGTAATTGTTTTTATTACAGCTAAACGCAAAACATAACTGGTACTTAAAATGCGTTCGAAATTTTGTATACCTATGTCCGAAAATTATGTTATAGAATTAAAATATTATTAATATATAAAATTGAGCCATTGAACAGCAAAATCGAGTTGAATAATCCGGATACTCCGGATAATCCTTGAAATCCGGATTTGACAAATCCGAATAATTCGGATTTTTGAAATCAGAATATGCCCACCACTAATGTATAGACATATTATTATGTATATTCATATCAATATCGCTAATTTATAAATTCTTCGTTATTACTAAATTCTATTTTATTTTTATTATTTTGTTTAATCTTTATATGATAGTAAAATAAGCTACACTAAGTTGTTTTGCAATTATTTTCTAATAAACAACAGGCTAATGAGTATATTGTAACCTTGCCTGTTAAAGTAACATAAGTATATTATAGTGGCTCCGGTCGCAAAACTCGAGGCTCTCTGGACCTTGAGTTGGATGGGGGTTCGGCCCCCCAAACCCCCCAGGGCTAAAATAGGGGATTTATTGATTCCACCGAAACTACCTGCTTAGGAAAAAGGTTTATACTGATTCCGCCGGCTACTGTTTATAATATCTACATATCGGTTCCGCCGACTATTAATTCCGCCGGCTATTGTTTATAATATCTACATATTGATTCCGCCGGCTATTAATTCCACTGGCTACTATTTATAATGACTACACATCGACTCCATCGGACACCAATGGGGGGCCCTTGTATTATTAAATTCTACAGTCTATTTAGTATAATTTAGACAATTTTATAGTTATAAATTATAATATTAGCATTTAATTGTATTATAATATGTGACCAATTCACAGTGAATTGGTCACATACTCACATGTTTAAACTGTAAAAAGGGCGGGTAAGTGGATTTCGCTCTGCTGTACAGTAGGTTTCAAGTAGGTCACTGTATAATGGATGGTATTAAATTTGAATTCAATGATATAATATCATTGTACACGAAAAACGATTCTGAGCAGAGACGGCTTGTCAGTCCAAATTTGATCATAAAATAACTATAAAAAAAAACTGTATGTTCATATTATTGAGAATTTTAGGTTACAGAATAATCTACTTATGTGGAACCTTGTTTTAAATGTTCAATCATTTGCTATAAAATTTAAAAATTTAATCAATTTTTAACTACCAAAATGGTTTTTAAATTTTAAATTTAATAAATGCTACCGAAAATCGAACTTTAAATGGTTATAAAAAAAAATTGTGCCTATGTATTTTTAATATTTTTCAATTGCTATTGTAACCATATGTCAGGAGCTTTGTATTAAATTTTCAAGATTTTTTAATTTTCCACGCAACAAATAAATTTTTATTGACATTCATAGAAAAAAAACTAAAATAAATGTAAACAGAATATGTCTGTGAACAGCTTAAAATAAGTCAAAATATTTTGAAAATTTTATCAAGCATATGAAATGATAAAACAAACATATGATATCAATTTCAAGTATCTACAGTTCTTATTCGTTTTTGAAATACAGCAAAATAAGAAATCAACTGAATATCCAATCTTGGAAAAATTTGAACATTAAACGTTCATAAAAATTTAATTTGACTTTATTTTAGACATTTTTTTTGTGATAAAGGTAGATAAACTTATCAGAAATCTTGCATTACATTTTCAAATCTTAGATTTAAAAAGAAACATTTTTATGAATGTCTAACTCAAAATAATTTCCATATTTTCGTGATTTTTACGTAATTTGCTAAAATTTGAACTTTAAATGCTTACAAAAAAAAAAATTGTGACTACGGTTTTTTAATATTTTTCAAATGTCAGTGTAACAATATATTAGAAGCCTTGTATTAAATTTTCAAGTTTTTCTACCCATAAAATACATTTTTATTGAGACTCATAGAAAAAAAACCTTAAAAAAATTGGAAACTGAAATGTCCGTAAATAGTTCAAAACAAATCAAAATATTTTGAAAATTGTATCATGTATATAAAATCCTAATATAAACATTCAGTCAAAATTTCATTTAATTTAATTCATTTAATTTCTTTTAGAGTTATACCAAAAACCAAAATCGATTTTGTCGAAAATTAGTTTTCCGTAAAATTCCCCGTTTTTTCCTTAATTTTTCATTTGTTTTTCACGGCGCTTTTGAAAACTACTGGGCAATTTTAACTTTTGACCCTCCAAAGTACCAACTAGATTCACTTTCCTATCAGAAAAAGTACTGTTGAAGAAAATTGAAGCATTTTTACTGTCCTAAAAGGTGATGACTGATGACAGATACAAAAAAAAAAAAAATAATTAAAAAAAACACACATCATTGTAAAATCAATACATTCATCGCTCCCCTCAGAATCTAAAAAGGATAATAATTTTTGAAATAGGTATTGCTAAATTCCAAATTTGTAAATCTGGTTTCAGAAAATTTTGGTTGTAATAACATTTATTTAGCGAAATATCAAAAATAGTTTTAAAAAAAAAACAATGTTTTGAACATTTCTAAGTTCACTTATTATCTGTGTCTAAATATTAAATAGTAGTTATACACTTTAATTTTAAATTATACAATTTAGACTATACATTTAACAATATATTCACACATACATATTAATTAAATACTAATATCATAACTTACAATTATATATATATAATAATATAATATGTATTGTCTAAATCAGGGGTTTTCAACCTGTGCGTCGCGGCTCCTAGAGGCGTCGCCGGTTACTGTCAAGGGAGCCGCGTTAGCAATAGAAACTAAATATAAAATTTCCGCGCACCAATACATATTACATGTTGCATGTGTGAGACAGATCGGCCGTCGATAACCGTGTTTGCGATATCGAGTAATAGCATATTTCGATTACTATTTACAATTAGGTAGGTACTTAATGATTTGCCTCTAATCTAATCTATCAGTTGTAAAACGCACACCGCTGTCTGCTTTACATTCAGTGTGTTATATGCGCTACGACAACGTACATCGACCGATATTTATTACGATCGTTTTTTGTTCTGTGTTATTTGTTGTGTATTTTTTCTGTAATATTAGTAGTTATAACTATGGATAAGTTTTTGAATTCTAGTAGAAAACGTGATTGTCCAGAAGTGATTTCAAATATTGAAAAGAAACAAAAAATCAGAAAATATGATGATAGTTATTTGAATTTCGGATTTACTAGCACTGTTGTTGCAAACGTAGAACATCCCCAGTGTGTTGTTTGTTTGAAAGTAATGGCTGTAGAAAGTATGCTTCCAAATAAAATGAAACGCCATTTAAACGGGTTTTTCGGCCTTAGCAGTTATCAAAAGAGGAAAACTAAATACCGAAAAGGAAATGAGAATCGCACTATCAAAATTTACCCCACGATTTGATGATATAATGCAACAAAAACAAACACAGCCGTCCCATTAAAAATTAAAATTATTATTAATGTATTAATTTTTTAATTGTATGTAAAAAATAAATCTCAAAAAAATGTTTCCTATAATTAATACCTAATTACATGTTTATCATTAAATAAAGTTAGATTAAAATTATTATAAATAATGTAAATTTGTTTATTTTAAATGTTCATATGGGAGCCGCATATTTTATTTCAAAATCAAAAGGAGCCGTGGACCCAAAAAGGTTGACAACCACTGGTCTAAATTATATTAAATAGACTATATATTTTAAAACACACATACAAGAAGGGGATGAACAGTGTCCGGCGGAATCGGTGTGTAGATATTATAAACAGTAGCTGGCGCCATCAATAGCCGGCGCAACCGATACAAAATCGGCGGAATCGATATACGCCACTAAAACGTGGGTGGTAGGGGGAGAGCATACCTGCCATTTAGGCAGGTAGGTAACCTAACAAGTGAATTTACTCAACGACCCTACGAATATACACAACAATAGTGGTGTTTGAAAATGTCGGTTTCAAACAGCTGATCAGCGATATGAGACAAGTTACTAACGCTCTGAGCGTAGTTAGCATCTAACAACAACGTAATATTGTATAGGCTATAGGTATTGATATATTTTGCATTACCTACCAAGATAAATCACTATAATTGTTGCTATCGATCGTTAACTTTTCGGGCACTAAAAAAATAAGTTTCGCTGAGTAATAAACTGTAAAATATCTTAAATCGTGGTCGTATCATTGTGTTACCAGTTGCGGCCGCCGATTATCGATAACGAATGGAGTAAAGCGATTGGTGGTCTACGGTACCTATCACAATATATTTTGCAAAGTTTTCCTGTCAATCACCGCTGTTTATTTGTCGAGCCTTGTTGGTTTCTTATTTTTCATTAGCCATTGTTTGCATTAATGCAATTCGTCACTGAGTTTTAGACAGTCAATCATCGAAAATTCGAAAACAAATAACAGTTCTGGACAACATCGAGGGTAAGTTCATTATTAAATATGTGTACAGAATTTTGCCGGTTTATTTACCGAAGTGTCCGAATTATTTATATTATACCTATATATTATGTACCTGTATATTATATTATTATTATTATTATTATTATTATTATTATTATTATATATTATTATATATTATTATATTATGTAATTAAGAAACGGATTATATCATGCGCCCATGAATTATGACTTATCGTGTGAGGACAACTATGGTGTTCACAGATGTCGGCTAGGTTCATTACATCATTATGATTACCGATGACAATGATGCCCGATTATCATGACTAGGTATGTTGAAAATTCGTAATTATAACACTGAACTCGTGTACTAGTGATGGAATTTATTGTTACTTTAAATGAATCGTTCCTCTCGTTCCAGTTTTATAAAAGGATACCTATCTACCTTTGTTGTGTTATAGCCGTTCTAGGTACAATAAAATTCAATGATTTGAAAATAACCCACATCTACAAAATACATGAATAGAAAATAATTTTTATTTATCAGTTTATATATTTTATAATAAATATTATAATTAACATAATATAGTTTAATTCACGATAAAGACAGCATAAATTCATAAAAATATTATTTTATAACCTATATCTCAACAATCAACATCTTCAAACTTTATATATCATTAAAAGATTGAGATATTAAATAAAACCTTTTATTTTGATTAGAATATATTTGAGTCCCATGTAATCAATATTTTAGTGTTTGTCAATATTTATATACATATAATTGGGCATAATAACAATATTATATTTAAATAACTTAATATAATATAAAATACATAATATATTATGTATAATAGTTTGTTACTTTTATCAAATGTATTAACTTAAGATAAATGTATAGCAACGATTTACCTATAAATTATTTTTTTTAGTACATATTTAACATTATAAATCCTAGACCCATCACTATTGTATGCTTTGCTTGCTATATGAAATTGAACACTTTAGAGTCTAGATGAATGTAATCCTCCAACTACTGTCATAATTCATAGCACCATACTAATTATAGTTTCCACTTTTTCCTATTGCAGTTATCATTACAACTTTAATCTTATTCTACATTTCTACGACATTTCTCAATTTAAATAATACTCTGTTTGGTATTTCTCATAGGATTGTATCATGAATAAACCTATAAAAATGGAAAGAGTCAACTCAAATGATAATCATTTGTCCAACATTCTATTGAATGCGCCATCCAGTAACCAAATACAAGTTTTACCAGGACAAATAATACAAAGTGTCAACGGGCAGCAACTGTTTATTCATTCGGCTGCTCAAGAAGCAAACCCTCTAATACAATATGGTTCACAGAATAATCAACAATTACAGCTACTACAACTTCCTGTTTGTTTTTTTTTTTTTATATTTTAAACACTTATCATAATAATATATTGTAATTATTATTATTTTAAGCAGATAATACAACCACAATTAATTCAAACTTATGGGCAAATATTTATTTATCAACCCGTACAAATTGGTGAAGCACAAGTTATTCCACAGTTACAACAACCACAGCCAATGTGTATGTTTCATTGTACAGACAATTAAGTACCTATATAATGCATGTATTTACTAATTACTTATTTTTTAACTCTATAAATGAAGGTTAATGGTTAAGTTAAAAGTTAATTCGGAAGTTCTATATTTATAATAAAATAAATAACTGAATTAGTGAAAAATTAATTATTTTTTTCACTTTGAAAGTATTATTTATTGTATTTATTAACACTGATGTTCCCATAGGGCATGGCATAGAGTATATTCCTATAGGTTAGGGCTATATTTTAGGACATAGGCTATATTAGTTAGGTTAAATTATGGGCATATTGTGAATACTTTCAAGTCTCATTATTTGAAAGAATAAAATAGTTATTGTTTTTGTAGTGGGGATTCATGTCTTCATTAAAAGCTAAATAAAAATAAAAAAAATAATGCAAATGAAAATTTTTTTTGTTATTATTAAAGGCATATTCACAGCTACTTTGTGTCACGTGATGTTTAAGGGAGTGGTAACTATATTACAACTGGTAACTATTTTGGTATGAGCTGTAATCCATTTTTGGTATACTTGGTTGCAACTTGATTATTACATGACATCAAAAAAGTAATGTCCAATCACAGTGCTATTTAATCGACATGACACAGCACACAACATAGCTGTGAATCTGGCTTAACACTCATCTTTTATTATACCAACTGGCAACTACCAAGGTCATAGTGTAGAACTTAATATTGATAACGACTAATGGCGCTTATGGAAGACCTTATTTTTAGCATCCTAAACTTTATCATTGAAGTTATTAAAATACTGTGATGAGTAGCTGCTCATACTTTCAACAAGTTGTATAGGAACATCAATTATTATTATTAATGAGTTACATTGTGGTATTTTAGATTAGGTAATGCTTTTTTTTCATATAAAAATAAATAATTTAAATTTATATACCATTAAGTTATGAGTTAAACGGTGAAATATTGGTAGTATTTTTTGGCTTGGAAATATAAATCTAAGCTATCAACAATACAATTTTTATCAAATTGTACAAAATTAGGTATTATAAATAAATATTAAAAATTCATAATTTAATGGTTAAATACAGTAATTATTGAATGCATAATAACAGTAACACATTAACTGATTCAAAAAGTTTACTTTTAAAATACTGACACTTCTTTTGTAGCTCGTGTTCTTTTGTATTTATCAGTATAAATAGTTATTGGTTGGTTTAGTATAGTTTAGTTTATGTTTTATTTAGTTGAACCAGAAAAAATATTGAAATAAATGATACATTTCCTATAAATTAGTTATACAAAAAATAAATATTTATGTTAGGTTAGTTTTAAGTTAAATAAAGCAATATAACTCTTGCCAGTCCCTGAGTAATTAGATAGAACTTCTAAAAGTAAATAGCTACATTGAAAATTATTTTAAAAAAAATGCTTAAGTCTTAACTCGTCTCAGCCTGCCTTGTTGACTTATATACCTACCTTAGATTCTGTATGTAAATCACCTAAACAGTTATTTTTGTTACAATTACAGTAATTAACATAAATGGGAATATAATGCAGTTGGATCCTACAAAGTATAATGGTTTTCCAACTGTGGCTATTCAACCAGCTTTAAACAATACTATACAACAAGGAGTTCTTCAACAAATGGTATGATATTATGTTTGCCTATGTTTAATTTAAATAATATATATTATTTGTTTTAAGATTGTACCGAATAATACAATTAGTATTAAACAAGAGATACCTTCAACACAAGAGTCTGCCGAAGAAAAACCAATATATGTAAATCCCAAACAATATCATAGGATTATGAAAAGAAGGCAAGCTAGAGCAAAACTAGAAGCTGAAGGAAGAATACCCAAAACTCGACAAGTATATTCATACAATATATATTTAGAATATCAACTTATTAATGCTATAAATTGTGTATTTAAATTTAGAAATATTTGTACGAATCTCGTCATAAACATGCTATGAATCGTATACGAGGATATGATGGTCGTTTTCATTCTGGATCAATGAAGAGAATAAATATGTCAACCATTGACTTTCAAAATGATCCAATAATCAAACGTTATTACTCTCTGGCTCTTAATCAAATAATTAATAACAAATAATATGTATAATTAGATAAAATTTTGATTTGTAGTACAAATATCACAGAAATTACACATTTTATTTTGAACTATCATCTAATTAGGTACTTAAAATAAGTGTTAGGTATGTTTTAGAAGTAAAATTGTGTTATATTAATTTATAATTTGTACAATAAGTATAAACAGTTTTTTTTAATTAATTTGTAAGTAATTTTAGTTTCTTTTTTCTTACAATTATAAAAATTTAATTTTAAATACTAATTATAAGCAATGATTAAACAATGCTCAAATTTTAAATATAATTGCTAGATGAATATTAAATATGGACTTCTGGGTATCAATAAAAAAGATGCTAATTGGTATATTTGTTATTTATGTATGTCTATCTTTAAATTTTAAAATATATTGTGTGAGCTTGTTTATTATTTTTATTAATCTGTGATAACAAGGCCATTGACATACATGTTAAATGTAAATATATACATATTTTTACAACTTTATATAATATTATAGCAAAGTTATAATGAAAAATTATATTGGACTTATCTCTATATAAGTTTGATAAAATATTATTAAAATGTGTATTGAAAAGTTGCATTTATTTTTCTTTTGCATCTAAATAAATCATCATCTTATTTCAGATGATTACCAAATAAAAAAAATATCATAATTTATTACATTTTTCTAAATTTATATATTTAAGCCTAGATTTTAGTAAAAAATACAAACCAAACTTGTTTCCACATGAGAAATGTTAGGTCTCATTTGCATGTATCAAAATTTTCTCTAGCCTCCACTTAATTCTCAGCACTGTGGTGGGGCATGGGGAACCAAAAGCAGAGTTTAGTAGGCGGGCAGACGTATTGAGGTTTCTAGCGCCTCCAGTGGCGTTATTTTCGGTAGGGCTACCTAAACATTCTAAACTACTATAGCCCTACCAAAAAAAAACACAATTAGAGGCGTTAGAATCATCCATACTTTTTCGCAGCCCATAATTTTGGACAGCGTTTCTCAACCTATAGGCTATGGTATGCGTAGCACTAGTGGTACTTGCAAAGCTCATAGGTGGTACATGAAGAAAAACTTCCTTTAAAAAAAAAAAAAATGGTTTGAATCAATATTATTTGGTTTATGTGATATTAATAATAATATAAATAATAATTGTCCATATTTAATTTCCTTTTTGTGGATTAAATGCATATATTATCATAATTTTGTAGTCCTAATAAAATAAAATTCTATATAATATGTAAAATAAGGTATAGCTACAATTTTGATTTGTAAAAAAAGGTTATTTAGTCAAGTGGTTTATGAACATTTTCAAAATGAGTAGATGGTATACTAGGTTGAGAACCGCTGCTCTAGGAAATAGTTCATAATCTCAATTATTAAGGTATAATATATTATATGTTAATTATAATATATTACTATTTAATGTTCAATATGATAATATAGGTTAGGTACCTATATGAATTATAAGGTAAGCTTAGCTAGGAATACCTTTGTAATACAATTTGGAAGAACTATATCTATAGTTCTTTAAATTTCATACCGGAGAGTACGAATATTCTAGCAGTTTTATACCCCCCTTCCCCTCAAAAAAGATATATATACCCTCCTAAAATTGAATAAATTACATAACGGGGGTCCTAATATCCTAGAAAATGTATTCCCCCCATATTATATATCTGGGATGCAAATATCCTAAGATAATAATACCTCGGAAGGTGTGTAAAAAACCTTGTAAATTGATTTGTAGTTAAAAATTTATAATAAATTGTCTTTTATATCTTATATTTTAAAATATAATATAAGATTCCTCATAATTTTTTCTTCTTTTATAAAAAAAAAAAAGTTAACCAGAATATCATGTAATTTTTAATAAGAGTTTGAAGTTTATGACATTGGATTTTGACGCGTAAGTTTAATGATTTCTCATTGAACGATTTTCTTTACTTATTGTAATTCAAAATCGAAAAACCACGTGCCTAAATACTTGAAATATTCACGAAATGTTTACTTTATTATTTTATATACCTACATGTTATATATTTTTCAAAATAGTTTTTAATTTTTTGCGATATTTATAGACATCTTTAGACAATTAACACTTTTTTTTATCCATATCGAATTTTGCTGGATGAAAATGCTTGAAAATTTCATAACCAAAAAATTTAAAAATAATTTACCAAAGTAATTTTTTTACAGACATTTTAAAGTCAAATGATGACGAATTAATGATACCTAAACAAAGCATACCAACGATGCTTATTACTTTGTTGTAATTCAAAAACATTATTCATGGACTCGTGGTTATTTAAAACTTATTAATTAATTTTAAAAATTTAAAACAAAATTTTACCTTAATAAATTATGTGCGCTGCATAACAATGCTTTGTATAAATCGATATTTCAATTTGGTTTAATATCGTGGAGAGGTTGTTTAGATAACGCAATAAGATAATTTGAAATACAAATAACAAAATCATATGGTTAGAATTTGTCTCAATAAAAATATATTATAACCAGTCAGGCCACTGTACAAACAATTAGCCATATTGAATGGATCGGAAAAAAAATAGTTTCAATCATACGAATAAACATAAAATTAGAGCTTATGAGTTATGACATCCAAGTTGGTTACACAAAAAAAAAATTATAGGTAAACATTTTTTAGATTATTTAGGTCCGTCTTATTTCAATGAAATGCCATTGAATTAAAAAAAATATATATTTTATAATGTATACAAAAATTCTAACCGTATAATAAAAATCTATTATAAATTGATTATTAGGTGAACTCTAGTTTTAGGTATTATTAAATGTTGTAACAATGTATGTATGTAGTATTGTAAGAAACTTGTATAACTCATGTATCTTACAAGCTTCGCTTTAAGAGGTACATTAATTTTATGTATTAATTTTATTAATTTTACATAAATTTATTTATAAAATAATTAATAAATAACGACCCAGTTATACCTAGACATTACATGGATTGACTAGTCATTACCTGAATTTACAATATTAACGGTAACACATACGTACCAACAACATTTTACATGTTAAATGCATTTCTTTGATATTTTTAGGATATTTAAATCCTAGTTTAATGATTACAGTAAGTGGTGACAGCCGACTACTATAAAATAGTAAAATACCAGTTATCAAATTATGTTATTGGATGTGAGCAAAATTCAGTTCAATCCCCCTAAAAATAAACCCTAGGATCATCCTTGCTGATAGGTACCTAAGGTTTTTGGTTTTTTGATAGTCTATCTGAATAATGAAAATTGGAATTTAAATTATATACTTACTGATAACTTATCAGTAGATAAGTGTTAACTATCAGTGGTCGAGAGTTATGTTTACATACGTTTTTGAGGAATCAACAAGGAAATCTTAGATTACCAGAATACTTTTTGATGACGATTCAGCATTTCAGAGTAATATTATATCAATTAATTAAATACGAAATTGTCAATATTTGTTTAAAAAATATATATAAATAGCATACATTGTGTGTCAATGGCGGGAAGTGAGCTATTTCAGTCACGGGCGACGTGTGCGGCGAGAGTATGTCCTACACAAGTACCAGTTGTATCGGAGGTTAAACCTTGGGCTGACAGAAGAAGCGGTGGTAATGACTGTGATTGGACTCATGCATGATAAATTTGGAATTCATGCACGTATTTAGCGACTGAAAGCGTTCAGCGAACTACGGGTGCTTGCCCACGTTCTGGATGGTAGCAAGGCCGTAGTACTGGATAAGGGAAGAGCATCAGTGGACCACCAAAGTTAAAATGGATGTATAAAAAAAAAGCTTAGAGTGCTGAGAAATCCCAGGTACCAAATCCGAAGACACGACTATCTTCGGGAGAAGGATGCTGGTAGTAATCACTGGCAAGTTGCATGTCCAAAAAGAAAGTCGGAGTGATGGCGATTCAGGAACTACCAGTTCCAAAAAAGACGAAAGACTCGTTGCAGGTGTTAGGCGTTTGTGATTGGTACAGCCAGTTCGTGTCACACTACGCTGAGATCTCAGCAACGCTCACAAGTCTGCTGGCCAAAGAGACCAAATTTTGTTGGTCAGAAATTGAACAAAAGGTGTTCCGGAAGTTTAAAGAGTCTTTGGTGTCTGCACCACAACTCTGCCCTCCTCTTCTGGGCAAGCCATTCAATCTACAGACCAACGCAAGCAAATTCGGAGTTGGAGCTGTGCTCTTCCAACGGGAGAGAGTGGTGAAAGGAAAATCATCTCCTACGCCAGCAAAAAACTCAATCCAGCTGAGGGAAGATACTCAGCAGTCGAGCGTGAAAGTCTAGCCATAGTTTGGGCGGTTGACAGTTTCAGGCCGTATCTTGAGTCGGGAAGTTTATGTTATTTACAGATAACGTGGACCTCCGATGGTTACCGCTGTACGAACAGCAAACTAACACGATGGGCGTTACAACTCGGGGCTTTCGATTTCGAAATACGGCACGTGGCCGGAGTAGAAAATGTAGCAGCCGACGCGCTATCCCGTTGTCTGGTGGGACCGAATACAGTGGAAGAAGAGTCGTTATCCATGATCCCCCGGTGATTCGGCCCGGAGTATCTGATGAAACGTCCGGAATCTCCGGTGATCTGTCCGGAGTGTCCGGTTTGGGTGTCACCCAGTTTGGAGCAATCTAGCCGAATAAGGTCGACGGAAACGTATCATTGCAAGATGTTCGAGAGTGGCAACAGAACGACCCGAAAATACGGGAGATGGTTGCTAAACTGTCCGGGGACGGTGCAAGGTTCGGTCGTCTTTGGAAATTGTAAGTCATCCGGGACAAGGTGTTGCACCGCCACCCTCGATACTCCACGCATGGATAAGAGGGAGTGGCCGTCCCGGCTGACAGGACCTAGATTCTGCTATAAAGGGTTCACGACCACGAAGCAGCGAATCACCAGGATGGAAAGAAACGTACCGAAACATAAAGAGTCGTATCTTTTGGGTCTGTATGCGAGAAGCAGTGAGTAATTACGTGCGGGCGTGCCACGTCTATGCACGTGTAAATCCACTGAATCGCAAACCAGAAGATTGGATGTGCACCCGAGTCCCATGTCAATCTTGGGAAGTGCTGAGCATCGAATTTATGTGTCCGTACCCCTGGTCACCGCGGGGTAAGACAACGTTTTTGGTAGTAACTGATTGTTACAGTCGCTGGGTAGAAGCTTACACCTTAGGAAAGGTTTATGACGAAATCAATTTTGGATACATTTGAACGTGAGTTGTTCCCACAGTTCAGATACCCGACGATCATTATTGCCAGATAACGGCCCTCAGTTTGTGTCCAAGGCAATGAAAGAGGCACTCAGGAGATGGAGAGTGGAAGTATGGACGACTCCATTATACCACCCACGCGCCAACTCGGTAGAAAGGCGAAATCAAGAGTTAAAGAAAGGGTTGCGAACCTTCTTTGTACATAAGTTTCGTCATCTGTGTGATGTCTACCTGCCACACGTGTTGTTCTCTGTAAGAAACAGAGAACACCGAAACACCAGACAGTCACCGGCCAAAATTATGTTTGGCCGGGATACCGAGGCCCCCGAAGATTGGCAGCTTGAGCTGACCGAAGAATCTCCGGACGCGGCCAAAAATGGTCCAGAGATGTCCGGAGCAGATCGGAACCCTTCGGTAGGAATCGAAGATTCTGCGGTGGAACCGGATGATGCTCCGGTTGTAGAGGGGGGTTACTCGGCGGTGTCCAGCTCCGAAGCCCCCAGTACCCATATGCCCCCAGAATCCCCAGGGAGAACCCAGCTGTCAGCAGGGGATTGGGTATATTACAAAGCACATCTCCAGTCAAGTGTGGAGAAGCGATTTCACGTGGGGTTCGCCCCAAAATGGTTAGGTCCAGTTAAGTTGGGTTAGGTAAACACCCTACTAAGTTACATGTCTCAGCGATGAAGCGAGCTATAGGACCGTCAGAAAACATGAACTAACCATACCTTGTTTTAGATGGCCGAACGTTTAAATAACCCGCCTACAACCAGTAACAACCGCCCATCCCGTGGCATGATTCCCACACATGTGGAAAAACTAAGAGCGATGGCCGCGCAGTTGCTGCGGGAGACCAGGAGGCTGTAGGGCAACGGCCCCGAGGATACTGTAGGTGGTAGGTTGGCTGAACGCGTGGCCACTGCGTACTTTGGTCAGATACGAGCAAGCCCTACAACGTGGGCACTGTTCCAGAGGGGGTCCGTCGAAGGACGTTGGTCCACGTGGTTCAACACCCCGTAGCGCGAAGCTCCCAGGCCTAGTGCAGGACCTCCTGGGCAGGTACCAACTCGCCGAGCGGCACCGACCTACCAGCGCCACGACGTACGGGACAGACGGGGCCCGTGGTATAGATTTTAGTGTAAGCAGGTTTTGCAGGGCATACGTGTGATATGCGTGCCCTGCACTTTTTGGGATTTCCACTTTATCGCCCACTAGACGGAAAAAGGTCACTTTCCAACGTGAAAGTGTCAGTCTGCCAGGGGGCCAGGCCTAGGGGACAGACTTTAAAGACCTAGGAATAATTTTTAATACCAAATTTAATTTATCCTTACTCAGAAATTATAAGGAATAAGGCTATGCACAATTTAGGTTTCATTAAGCGTACATGTGGTACTTTTTCAAATCCTCCCCCTCTAAAAATACTTTATTGCTATCTAGTTTCCAACTTAGAATACTGCTTCTTAGTCTGGTTAAATAATACATTAAAATAATAATAAAACAGTTTGTAAGAATCAGTTCAAAATATATTTTTACGATTCATCTTGTTCAAGTTTAATGTCAACTGTTATACCACTTTATTTTTAATAATTTTTGATTTTTATATCACTTTTAAGACCATCGTTTACTGCTGCACTCAAAATATTTGCACAAATTATTAACTGTTACTATTGACTGGCCAAGAATGCTGTATCTGGTTCATTTTAGAATAAATAGCCTTCATCCTAAAAACTCCTTAATATTTTATCCAATATCTTCAAATTAAAATTATATTTTAAATTCTCCACCTTAATTTTAATGAACGTAGGAAATACTTGCGTTTTTTATTATATTTTATATTGTTATCGTTAGATCGTGTTAACATTGTTATATTTAAATTAAGTTGAAACTATTATAATTTTATTCAATATTATTAATTTACACTTTGTTATGTTTTAATTAAGTTAAAAACTGTTACAATTATTGTGTTACCTATATAATACTGTTAACTATATTGTTAACACTGGTCCGTATATATTTATTAAGGTAAAAATAATAAATATATATAATATATTAGGTACCTACGTTGATACGCAATTATCTACCTAGCATATTCTCATCAAAATATCATATTACATATTGTTTAAGTTATATTATTTTATTATGCAATTAATTAGAAAATATCCGTGAAATAATTTTATATGGATAATTATTAATTATTATAGGAAAAAAATAATAACATACGATATGTGTATTCCATATATGTGATAAAAATTGTGAATATCTTTGATCAATAAAATTGATAAAACTGAAATTGTGTAAAACACCAATACCTTATTTAAATTTTATTTTTCTAATATACATTTACGTATTACGTCTATTATATAATATATAAATACCTATATTCCAGAGTGCAAGACGCGTGTGTCATCTTTTATTCATTGTGTAATATCAGGGGGTCCCGCCATATATTGGTAGGTATAACTATTTTGATTGATTAACAAAATGTATAATAAATTATTATATTATCGTTCGGTCTGCTTTATTATCGTACGCCGAACTAGTCTCATTTCATCACCTTCTCCGTGTATTGCTATTTGCTACTAGATCTTCGGTAAAATAAAATATATATTATTATATTATTCATATTTTATTTCAATATACGTTAAATAAATTGTACTCGGTATAACTAACTGTCTTACCTAACATCGATATCTTTTCCTATACCCCTGTTTGGTATTAATCTGCCACTTCGGATACAACGTATACCAGTGGACAGTGATAGACTAAGTTTTTTTTGTTACTTTAATATACCACATTCCCACGTAATATTAATGGTGGAGGCGCCTGTCAACGATCCCGGTACCTCTCGCACTAGAAGCTAAACAGCAAATGGTAGAGAAATAAGGATCTTTCTGAGCATATTCTGTTCAACCTTAACTATTCTATTATACGATTATACTTGTGTTAACTGGTCTACTGTATATAAGTTATAGGTAAGATCATATTTGGATTTAATCAATAAATTTAACTATGATGAATGAATTAATATATCAACGTATTTGCTGGTCAAAAAGTTCGAAGTAGAAGGATCTGATTCAAGAATTGATTTTTTAATTTTAAATTTTTTAATATAATTCTAATTGTAAAAAATGAGTATTTATCAAAATACAAATTTAATATATTTGCTTGTTATTCTAATTATATAGTATTTAATTATTTTCAGGTTGTGATTATAGTCTGTAAAAGCATTACAATTCTAAGCACATCGCTGGCAACTTCCCTTGGGTATTTTTAAAGTGATCCTGGTCCATTGGGTTACACTTCCAAGCAGCAATTATTTTTTAAACACGGCAATAACTTTTTAATTCTATTAAGTATAGATGGGTTTCTAAAAAATGTGTATTATATTAAATGCATAAGGCTTCGGTTATTGCAAATTAATCAAGCATATACTATTTTAACATCGATAAAACGAAAAAAAAAAATTCAATTGCTGTTTAAATATATTAATCCCTTTTATTCGTCGTCGTCACATAATTAATTTAAATAAATACATTTCATAAATACATACATATTATAGTTTAATTGTTTGATTTACCGATGAAAAACAAAATAATGCACATATAAAGCGGCGGACGCCACTTTTACGATATAGGTACACGAGCAGCGCATAAGACAAATATGGTCGGCGATCGTCTAAATAATCGTCCATTATACAATATTATAATAAAGTGAAGAAAAAAAAAACAAAACAAAATACTAGAAATTTAATGTTTAATATTAAAAAATATATAATAGGTAATTATAGTCGCTAAGTAGGGTTGTGTGTAAACGCAAAAATATAAAATCATAATAGTAATAATAATAAGACTACTTGGATACATAAAAGTATTCTGCTCTCTTAATGAGCTGGAGAGTGTGGCAACATAAATAAATAAATAAATAAATATCATATTGGTCCAAACGCGATACAAGTGTTTAAGATAACATTATTGTATAACAACGATACATTACTACTGTAAAATTTAACTAGTTAATCGTAATAAAAATGAAAAGTGAGTCGTCACAATCGTATTTGGATTCAATAATATATTATTATGTACAATTAATTTATAATAATATTAAATTGGTGGGGAGAGGGGGGCCAGAGCGTACGCAATAATAAATCCCAAAGGGTGTGTATATAGAAGCTCAAACGAAGGGATGGGGAAAAGTCAAAAGTACACCAAAATATAAATTATACATAAAAAAAAAATTTATACTAAAAATAAAAGTAATAATCTGTTAACAATTGGGACAGAAATGGATTTAAAAAAAACGTGGTCATAAGAATATACAAATAAAAAAAAATGTGAAACTAAAAATTATAAGCTACACAATATTAGTATAGAACGTAAAATATGTCGATCACGACGGACGACGAACGGTTATTATATTATAGGAGTGTGTGCCGTGTAAAAAGAAAATAATTTCTTTTGGCGAACGGAAAACGAACGTTGAATTGACACGGAACGGAGAGGGGAAATGGTTTAAGACGACTGATGTGCAAACTACTTCTTACTCCTTTTCTTTTTGGCTGCGGGCTCTGGAGGATCATCGTCCAGGAACTCGAGCCTGGTGCCGCTGTCGAAGAACCGCACAAACGCCGCCGGTGGTGTTTTGGGGGCGTCTCCGGTGCGGTTATCGTTGTAATCGATCGTCATATGTGGTGGCGGACGGTCGGGACTGAACCTCTTGTGGGACCGGATCATGGCAGCAGTGGTCATGCCGTTGCCGGTCGCAGGGTCATTATTACGGTAACGGACTTCGCCACAGTCTTTGAACACGAAAAACGGTTCGATGTCTTCTTCGTTCAGTGCTTCCGGCACGTCTTCTTGTTTGTCGATGCTTTTGTTGCGCCGCCGCTGGCTGTACACGACCCGTTTACCGTGGAACTCGATGTGGTCGCTCTCACCAATGTCCGTAGGGGCTACGTAAGTCTCGACAGATGCGTAATCCCCATTGTTGAGCACCGGTTCGCCGGTCGATCGTAAGAAATGGACACGGGTGTGCTCGGCTAGGTCGACTTCACCGTGCGTGCGGTATGTGCAGAACCTACACGACCGTTTCCATGACCGCTTGGAAGCGGCACCCGACGAGTTCATCGCCACGTGGTGATGTGTGGTGTGCCGATCCAGCTGTGACCGAATGTCACACTCGAACGGGCATTGTGCGCACCGGAATAGGGATGTAGTCGTCTCACCAACCAAGTTTCCGGTGGCTCCGTAGGCGGCGTTCAACTCGTACGCAGTCTGCTGGTCCGATATCTCATTCGTGAAAGTCGTGTCTTGCGGCTGTAGTTTTACCGATGGCGGTAGCAACAGTTTGGTCTGACGCTGTGGCTTCCGGTCTTCCGCGGTCGGTCGCCTACGAACCCGTTGTGCATTCGACGCCTCCTCCTGTTCCTTGATCATTTTCGCCCTGTCAGCCGCTTGTTCATTGTTCTTCCGGATCTCTGCGTCCTGCGCGTGCTTCCGCTGGTGTTGCACGTAATTAGCCGTGTATCGCACAGCATAGTCACACTTATCACACCGGTACTTGTCCTGGGCTCCATGCAGGGTCAGGTGTACGGCGAACTGATCACGCTTGTCGAACGCTGACGGGCACTTTGGGCACTTGTACCGCTTAGATCGTAAGACGCCGTTTCTTACTGTGGTCGTATAAAAGAAATTCGGGTTGCCCAACATAACAGAGCCGAACTCGGGATCGATCTGAGACTCTTCTTGTCCATCGTTGTCTCCGGTCTCGTTTGCAGGTTGCCCCTGCGAACCTGATGTTGCTGATAAAATTACGGGCAAGGGAATTTTTTTGCCTTTGGCCTTTAACTTTGACAGAGCTCTCAATTTTTTTGATGTCTTTGCTTTAACTTTTTCCCTGGCAGGAAGTTCACGGTGTACGGTTTCATGCCGGACCAAGTTGCCATAAGTGCTCACTGCATAATCACAACTTCTGCATCGGTAACGCCCTGGACCACTATGTAATGTTTTGTGGTACTGCAAGGCTGTAGATTTGAAAAACTTGCCTGGGCACATAGTGCACATAAATTGTCGTATATAACTTGCCTTAGTAGTCTTAATGGGCTTTACAGCGTCAACACTGGTTGACTTTTGAGCTTCAAGTTTAATGGTAGCTCCGGTGGTAGTGTTTATTGCATTAGCCACTGGGATCTTAGGCGCAGGAAGTAATGGTGGTGGGGTTGACTTTAAATTTGTGGTTTTAAGCACAGGCAATAGTGCTGGTGGCGGTGGCTTTACACTGCCAGTTTTCATGGCAACACCAACTACCATAGAACGACGTCGTCGTTTACTAGTGTCATCGTTATACTCGATGAGAGGTGGTTGTACTGCGGTGGCGACGTTGGGCTCGGAATACCGCACACGTTTGGTCCGTTTTTGATGTTGGTCGTCAGGCTCGGGTGAAAGTCTTTTTAAATCATTGTAATTAGGTAATTCAGGTGGACACCAGGGTCGTCTCTGAAGCTGAGGCGAGGAACCGTCACTCATCGATGCAGGATACTCGGAGGGCTGAGGATATTTAGGGTTAACCGGATATCCGGAAGCGATCAGTTCGGTAGTACGCTGTGCATATTCATCACAATGAACGACCTCGTGCGCAGCTACATGGCTTTTGGCTCGAGCTACAAAAGAGCAGCAGTCGCAAGTGTTTTTCCAGCCTCGGAATCTATGGAACCGGATGTGGAATCGAAGGTCATTGATGAAAAAGTACCGAGCCGGGCAATATGGGCAAAATTTAAGCTCAGGTTCATCAACTTCTGTGTACTTTGAGACATCTTCTTGACTTTCCTGATCACTAGACGTATCGGACAACACTTCATTACCGGAATAAGATATCCCGCTGTTGATGGCAGTGTTTTTGTCCAGTAGCAAGCTTTGTTCTAGCTCCATCACGTATTCGAGGGCCCGAATCTGAATCGTGTCCACAATGGTGACATCATAAAAGCCCACTGTTGAGCAGCTATAACTGGTTGAGTGTACCTTGACATGTGATGCCAAGACTCCTGCGTTGTTACATACATAAGTACATCGTTTGCACGGGTGTAGTGGGGATGGGGGAACTGAACAGCCTGATAGACGCTGCTGCATTTGTCTGTGATTCTGATGATCCGGATGGTCCGAGTGCATCCGCTCGTGCTCAACTGTGTTGTGCCGCCGGCGATTAGTGTGAGGGCAGTACCGACACTTGAATACTTTCGTAAAAGGTGGGACGTTTTCCTTTCTATAGTGCCATACCATAGGCGGTCCGGCGGTGGCCTCATCTACATCCGTCACAATGGCTGTCTTGTTTTCTAGTTTGTCATCAGTATTCTTTGCAATCATATCTCTTTGCCCAGCACGAACCACGGAATCTTCTGGATATCTAAGTTCTGGTTCTTCGATCACGTGCCCGTGTCGATAATGATGGTACAGAATAGCTGATTTAGTGACGTTGAAAACGCATTCCGTACAGTTATATAGCGCTCCTCGTTCGACGTGCAGCTGCTTATGTGCTAGTAAGTCTCTTCTGTTGGTTGAATAGTACCAACACTCGTCGCATTCAAACACCTCAATTTCCGTGTGCGATACAGTTGTGGCATCTCCTTTCGACACCGCTGACGCTGTAGGTGCAAGAATTTCCTGCAATTTCAAAAACATCGAATTACAGATACAATATTAATATTTGTATTGGACTTAATGTTTATTTACGAGTTTACGGAGAGAACTAAACTTACTTTGATAATTTTTACTGATGTGGGTTCGGATACTTCCTCTGTTCCGACTATTATTTCTTCTTCACCTCCATCGTATTCGCAACTAATCATATTGTTGGCCGTTTTATCATCAGCGGTGGTACTACTATAGCTGCTTTTCTCAGAGTTCTTGCTCGGTGTCGATGGTGTTTCAATGGTTGATCCTCCATCATTATCAACAAAATCAGGTTTGCACTCCACCGCCTCAACCACGACAATGTTTTCGTCAGTGGTATCGAACATCGTTTCAATGTTGGTCGTGGTGTTCGTGTCATCACTTCCGTTGTCAAACATTGTCATATTAGCTGTCACGTCATCACTACTACCGTTTTCGTCGATTCCTTGCATTTCTTCTTCGTCGTCATCGTTAGTTGAAATGGAAGCCGATTCATCTCGTGGCTCGGTACCGTAATTTACATCAGTAGCATTAACATCGGTATTTACACTTCCATCGTCCATTTCGTGCGCAAACATCATGTGGTCCAACATAGCTCTGTGTTGAAAATTAACATTATTAATATTTATTAATAATTGAAGTTCAGATTTTGAAACCGTAAAAAACTCACTTTTTTTCTTCCGACCAAAACGGACAGTACTCACACCTATACTTGGTTTCTTCGGGAATATGGGTGCACTGCATGTGTTCCTTCAGTTGGCCCGGACTACCAGCTGTCACGTCACATAGAGGACAAGACAAAAAATTTTCATCATCTGAAAATAAATCCTTATGTTACGTTCGTAAACCACAGTTTACCATGTATAGGTAGCATGAATTTAAAAAAAATGTAATAGTTTAAATAATTCATTTAACTCGACCTGACACAGAAATAGATAAATAAATAGAATGCTCACCATAAAGCATTAAGGACTTAGGGTTGGTGGACAACAGCAACAATGTGTCAGATGTGGTACCGGTTGTGGGAATCTTTGTTTTCCTACGGTCAGTGGTCGGAGAATTTTGCTCTGCCTTTTCTTTTATTCCTGCCGATTTTTTGGTTTGAATCTAAATTATATACAATGGAATTAATTATTAATTTATTATAATGCGACGCTCAAGTCGATCACATCCAAGCACAATAGATTACTTGTCATAAATGCGTGATGAGAGTACACACTGAACACTATTTTTTTAGTTGTACATTTTACGTAAATATTCATCAATCATATATTAACGAGAGCGCTGAATCCAAATATTCTATCAGTTTTAATGAAGAGTAAAAATCAGCACTTAGTTATAGATAAGGGGTTTTATATTTGATTTTTCTAATACAAATATCTTTTAATTTTATTGCTATCATTTGAGACGTTTAAAAGAAAAATAACCAGGCAATTGAAATTTATTTCAGATGTTGGCAACTCCAAAGAGACAATATTAGAGAAATTACCCAAGTGATAAGCAATACAAATCAAAAAGATTTGTTGCACATGAATGTATTTGTGTATTAAGGTTATTGACTAAAGAATAGCATACTTGGCTAGAATTTATATATCTATCTAATAATATTATACTTTGATAGGCAGACTTTTTTGGTTTAGGACTTAGCCTTTTTTGCACGGTTAGGTTTTTGTTGGATTGACTTTACGATAAATAATCTTTTTTAAATTTTAGTAAAAACAAGTCGTGGGGAAAATTGTCTTAAATATCTAAGTCTTAGGGTAGGTTCACATGAAGAACGTTAGGCGCGCGTTGGACTAAAGTGCTTTTACAATTATTAATGCAACTGTATTATAACGAGCGTTTACAGCTTTCCAGCACGTTAATGCGCGTTGTCATACATCCTATGTAAATTTTCTAAACGCTCTTCATGTAAACCTACCCTAAGGGTATTATAAAAGTGTTATTACATTTTCATCTCAAACGCTTAAATAAAAATGTTACAATGGATTTTGGATATTTTTTAATAGCTGTATGAAAGTTTGAGAAATATTGTAATACCTACATTTTTAATCTTTTTAACTTATAAATTAATTGTATCAATATAGTAATTCGAAAAAAAACATTTCTACGGTAATTCCTTTTAAATAATATTTTTGCTTTATCGCTAGATTAAATTTGTTACCAGAAACCACACCTAAAGTTAAATATTAAAGCACCAAACCTGATGATAGATTTTAATTGACGATAGTTAATTTTAAAACCAATACAATCATCGCTCCGCTGAAATTCAAAATATTGGTGGAAGACATTTTTGATGTCCATTATAAATTATTCGATTAAAAATAATAGGAAATAAAGAATTATGTGAATTTTCTAAAATGTTGTTCCTTATAGCATTGAGGTAAGTACGTACATACCATGAAAACGAAACGGAAAAGGAAATATATTACCGTTATAACGAGTTCGGATAAGTGTCACAAGTCAAAATTTTATATAAACCAGAGCCGAGGTTAGAACTCGAGAGAGCCGATACATATCCGTTTTGGGAATTCGAGCAGCACAGGTGAACAAGTGTATAAATAATATATTACCACTACTCAGTGACGTACCTATTGCTAGGTTTTGATAGCTAAAGTAGTAAAAGACGTCGTCGTATAAGCTGATCAAAAATATAGAATGATAATACAGACATAACAGCAGGAAAGGGAGACAGAAAACTGCGTTGATATTAGTGAAAAATCAGTGAGGAAATGGATAACCTTGGACTGATAATTTAGTCATGCGAAATAAACTACAAAGCTGTGTAGGTACACTGTACACATTACAACCATGTAACTAATTTGATAAAAATATAACATTTTGGGAGAGGGGGGAAGAAACCGTCATGAAAGTGGTTACAGAGATAAAACCCTACTAGCTTAATATAATACTAAAATTAATATTTATAAGAGCTTTTTGCTCAACACGTTTAATAATAAGTTATTCGAACCTTAATAAAGCCATAGGAAAATAATTTCTATTGATAATCAAGCGATATATTTAATATATTAAAACAATGTCAATAATAGATCCCCGAAAATATGGGTTTGAATCAAATTCATAAGTGTTTATCTCTATAATCATTTTCCACTCATTATAATATTATGATTTATGACATATATTCGAGAAGATAACAAATTTCTTAATAGGTAGGTACTTAAATATTGTTTATAATATTATACAATATATTTATATTAGCTTTTTTTTAAGTTGGTCGGTAATCATTGGGCATGGATCATAGACCATATAGAGTCAAATACGATTACTACAGTCAAATTATATGATATTAACAAATAACTTATTGTTATGCCATGTGTTAAGTGACACACAAAGTTAATTGCAGTCTTTTTACCATCAATTACAGACAGATGTTAAGTTAAAATGTATGAGAAATAATTCATTTATTTCCAGGCTTATGAATTGAAATGGCACTGGTATGCAAACGCTTCAGCTGTGCGAAGTCGAACGCTGAAAGTTAAACGACTAGAGGAAGGCAAACTTGTCAACGAGTACCAGAAATACAGCCGAAACGGGCGCATAAATGTGCCGCCGAAGTCGGACTAATCGTACCCGAATACGCGCACAGGGCTGAATGTTATATGAACCTATACCGCCTATACGGCTATACCTACGTTAATTATATGTGCGCTATTAATTATCTATATAAGTAGTATTGGTAAAAAAATTCTTTTACAGTTTATAATTTAACATTACCGATAAAAACGGCTACACGAAATAAAAATGATTTCCACAATCCACCATGGTACTTACGTTTTGACACGTGAGATAGATTTTACAGAATTTTGGAAGAAAAAACTGGATATATGCTCAGCTGATAGTAATACCTACTTTAAGATTAATAAGTGTGAATAATAACTTTATAGTCACATTTATTATTCCAATGACAAATTGTTCTATGAACTACTATGTTTAATTCTATTTTGACGTCATGTTTAAAAACACTGCAGCTATCAAAAATATAGTACCTATAATTTGTTTCGTGTAAAAGGGGTTATCAATTATGTCACATATAATTCCGTCTTTTTGCGTTATTATATATAATTATACAAATATCTAACGTTCGCTTATTAGCCATCTACCACATTATATAGGTACTTATGAGTTTTATTATTATTCTTTAAATTAAAACTATAACAACCGGCACTAGATTAAATATAATCAAGTTATTATACTCCATGGTTCGAAACTTCCATCTTACATCATTATCGTCCAATTATGTTATCGTATAATTTCAAATAATAAATAGTACGATCGTTTCAAGTACAATAATTAGTAACATTATCTATCTAAATGGTTGTACTAAATCAGCTTGTCTTGTTCTGATTTGACGATCCACGGGCAATCACTATATATTGTTTCTTAACATCTCTTGCAGTAAAATGACCTTAATTATTATTTTACTTAAAAATAAATGTATATTTTAAAAGATATTAATTTTTTTTGAGACAAATTTATTATGTCAAACCTTTTAAAAAAAATTATTTTATTTTATAATAAACAACATGACGTATTGACAGAACGACTACGTTCAGCATGGGTCAGAGGGGAAAACAAATAGTGCTCTGAGTTAAGAACGATGATTTGGAAGGAGGTACAATAACAGTCTATACATTATACAAATACGAGTTGTATTTCAACTATTACGTCATATTCAAATTGTAAAAAGGGCAGGTATGTCGTTCTGCTGTACAGTAGATTATATATGGGTCACTGTATAATGGACGGTATTTAATTTGAATTCAATGATTTAATATCATTGTATATACGAAAAACGATTCTGAGCTGAGACGGCGGTTTGTCAGTGTAGATATTTTATATTATATTTATATTGTATTATTTCTTATTATTAATACGCTATAGCCGGTATACTCGTATACAATTAATATTATAAAATTACAACTGAATAACTAAAATCGTTATTCTTGGTTATTTAGTATGTAATTTAGTCCAAATTTGATCATAAAATAACTATAAAAAACTGAATGTTTATATTTTTAAAATGTTTTAGTCACAGAATAACCTACTTACATGGAACCTTGTTTTAAATTTTCAATCCTTAGTTATAAAAGTTGAAAATTTTATCAATTTTTAACAACCAAACCGTTTTAAAATTTAAAATTTGATATGTTGTCAAAAATCGAACTTTAAATGCTTATAAAAAAAAGTTTGTGCCTATGTATTTTTAATATTTTTCAAGTCATTGTAACAATATATTAGGAGCTTTGTATTAAATTGTCAAGCCTTTTGACCCAACGAATAAAATTTAATTGACATTTATAGAAAATAAAACTAAAAAAACTGTAAAAATAATATTTTCGTAAATAGCTCGAAACGAAACAAAATATTTAGAAAATTTTATCAAGTCTAGGAATTGATATAACAATATATTGATATAATCGACAGTTATTCATTTTTGAATTACAGCAAAATAAAAAAATCGCTACATAAGAAATCGAGTGAACATTCATTGTTGTAAAAATTTGAACTTCAAACGGTCATAAAAATTGAATTTGACTTTCTTGTAGACATTTCTTTTTTGATAAAAGTAGATAATTTTCAAAAGAATTTTGTATTACATTTTCAAATCTTAGATTTAAAAAGAAAAGTTTTTCTGATTTTCTAATTCAAAATAATTTGCAAATTTCATGAGTTTTACGTACGATATTTTGCTAAAATTAGAACTTTAAATGCTTAAAAAAAAAAATTGTGACTACAAATTTTAATATTTTTCAAAAGTTTTTGTAACAATATATTAGAATCCTTCTATTACATTTTCAAGCTTTTTTATCCACAAATAAAATTTAATTGACATTCGTAGAAAATTAAACTAAAAATATTGGAAACTGAATATGTCCGTAAACAATTCAAAACAAGTCAAAATATTTTGAAAATTGTATTGTGTATAGAAAATGCTAATATAAATAACCAGTGAAAATGTCATGTATCTACGTTCATTTGTTATAAAGTTACACCAAAAACGATTTTCGTTGAAAGTCGATTTTGCGTAAAAATTCTCGTTTTTCCTTAATTTTTCTTTTGTTTTTCCATGCGCATTTCTCTGCAGTATACTATCAATTAATTTATTAAAAGTAAGTAAAACTATGTATGTATATATATATAAACTAATTATATGGCGAAGAACTTTTTTTTTATCCATCATGTCGTGTTCCAAATATTATTGAAATATATAATTATGAAATACATTAAGCATAAAGTTAAAAAAAAATCTATCACTTTTGACAGTTAGTAGTGTTATTACTTTATAATAAATTAATAAATGTATAATTTCATAAAAGTTATTTATGATTTAGAATTTATTATTAGTTTGTATGTTTTTCTTAAATAACTTTTTTTGTATAGCTGATATAAAATATACAATATTGTATTCTCGTGTATAAATTCTGTGTTTCAACTTTATAGATGTGTAGTCTAAGTAGTAAACATATACAAATTAAGGGTGTGTGTCTTTTTAAAGGTTTTACTACTGTCACTTACATATAAATCGTTGATGGTTGTGTTGGTCGTGTCAGTGGCATTGGTAGCTGCAGCGTCGCTGTTTTGCGACGAATTCATACTGTTGGCACCGGTGTTGCTGCCGAACTCTCCTCTCCTGTAGTGCGCCTTGACATGGTTTAAAACGGTCAGCCGATCGCAGTCTCTGTATAAAGTGAGACAAAGAAAAAGGAAAAATCGAAAATCAATTATAAAATATAAATAATTTTACTAAAATAATAATCGAAGGGGTGAGATGTGGCGAAGATAACGGAATTAAATATTGGAAGTGAATCAAAATACATTTCATATTCAATATCCGTCAAAGGTGATACGTTTTTACTGGCTATTAGATCTAAACACTACCTTTTTGCTTAATGACTGTAGTGGTCCCCTTATATTAGACTATAATTTGTTCCTCACTTGGATATTATATAAAATACACAATTGAAATTTGGGGGGGGGGGGATTAGGAAAGAAACTAATTTTGTCCTCCCTTAATAAGTCATTTAGTGCTCTGAAAATTGTATGCATTTGTAAATTTTTACTGGTCAATAATACACTATTTAGTATCTACGTATCCTAGAAATAAGTAAGCACGATAAAATCTTTCATGAAAGTCAATTGTACTTAAAAGTACAAATTATTTTATAGCATACTTTAAATATTAAATTTTATTTTAAGAATATCATACAAATTTAAGGTCATATTTGATATTTTTATGTCACATAATATTAAAGTACTATTTTATAACCGATTAAATATGTAAAATATGGATAAAATAAAAATAAATATTTCTATAAAGACTGCAATCTCAGTAGAAGCAAAAAAATCAACACAATATCTACTATTACTTAATTCAATTTTTACCATATTTTTTTAGAAAATTATAAATATACATTAAAACAATAATAAATTAGTATTGCTGTAATTTGTATATAACTTAAAAACCAAAATCATACTTTTTTTAAATATAACAACTTAAATTTACGTAATTTTACGAACATATTTAAATGCATATATTATATTTTGTCCATTTTTTGACAATTTCGACATTTTTTGTCATAATAATGATATTATTTAGTAAAAATCTGGTATGACAAAAAAAAATATTTTGAGATAAACTTAAATTGCTCTGTTTGGCATAAATGTCTTGAGGCTCCGCCTACACCCACCCCTCCAAGAATAAATAAAGAATACATTTGCAATCATGCAATAAAATAAAAATTTCCCGTAGCCACGTGTATAAATGTATATTAAAATAAATGGATTTACCTGAAGAAACATTTTTTGCACTTCCAAACGGTCTTGCTGCGTCCGTCACCTCCGGTAGTCGACGGTGGAAGGAGTGTTGTTACCGCGGAATTATTCTGGTTCTGCTGCTGGTTTCGGATCGCAGCGGCTTTGAACCTTTTCAACTGCCCCGCTACCGTCGCGGCCTTACCCGACGACGAAGACGTCTGGTGCTGCTTGAACCCTAGCGGGGCCCCGTTGTTGTGGGCAAAAGCTGGAGCCCGCCGTTTTCTGGTGATACCACCACCCACGGACTTGCGGACGCCTTTTCCGTCCTCGCACTCGCCACCGGCCGCCTTGTCCGCTCCGTCCAATATGTCCATTTCCATAACGGTCAGGTACCGGTTGTACTTACTGTAGTTCCTGCGACCCGTCTCGTCCGTCATCAGCACCTTGGCGCCCTGATGCGAGCTGGCCACCGCAGCTGACTCCTCACCCCCACCCCTTCTTGCCGACTTGAGCCGGATGTGCTTAGTAATATCCCAGCGCCAGTTGGATCGGTACGCGCAGCATGAACACTCGAACGGCTTTCGATTCAGGTGGCCGACAATGTGCACGTGAAATCGAGAAGCGGTGGCCGCCCAAAACGTACAGTGCGGACACTTGAACACCTACGGTGTGAAAATTTTGCCAATCAGAACACATTATATAATTTATATTTAAGTAGGGAATATTATTTGTATTCTATTTTATGGCCAAGTACGCAGACAAGCCCAGCAAATTATTTGAATGAAGAGACTGGTTTATATGATAAATACAAATTAACAGAAATTTACAAGTTAGGGTGAAAGTGTGCGGAATAGGCCAGATAATTGGGGAATTGTCCAAATATTTTTCCGAAGAAATTGTAGTATGAAACGGGGAATTTGAGCGAGTAAAGAGAGAAAGTACATTGAATGAGCTGAGGGCTGATAAAAATTACTTTAGATACAATTTAAATAAACGTTTCCAATAAAGTGAATATTTGCCTAGATAATGTTTAAAATAATCGAATATAATTATTAGATATTATTTAGGTCTTATGATTATAAATAAATAAAAATTAATTAGGTAGTAGTATTCATAATTAAACTTTTAATTAAAAGATTTAAGACTAAAATAGCCTCAAAGCTAAACAGCATTTTTCAAAAAAAACGTAATTTAAATCAATGAAAATAACCAAATATTAGTACAACCGAAATGGTAATATATTATATGGTAATTATTACCATTGCCAGAATAGGCACATGAATATACTATAATATACACAATACATTAAACCACTTATATATTTGGTTTATATTATATATATAGACGATAAATATAGTTACCTAAACGCAACATAAAACATCTAAAAAATTTACCGTTTTGTACATTTTCCCTTCCTTTCTAATTGCGTGCTTCAGTTGTTCTTGATGTTTTAACATCTCAGCGGAGCAAGAGTTAATATTGTCAGGTGTATCGTTGATTTCGTCTTCAGACTCATCTTCAACCGACGGCGGTACGACATGTGGTGGCATCACGATTTTCGTCACAGTAACAGAATCTCGTTCTTCGCGGTCATCATCGTCTTCGTCGTCGTCTTCGGCGGCATGGTCTTCGCCGGTCGGTGTTGCAACTGCGGAGGTGTTCCATACAAAAATCTTGTTCTCCATCGGATGCTGTTGAAGATCTCGGTCTTCGTCGCTAACGGTTTCTTTCACGGTGGCAGACCGGCTCGTACTATCAATCACTGCGGCGGTAGTGGTGGCGACGGCAGTAGTCGCCCCTCGACAAGTGGCCAAGTGTACAATCAACTCGGTACTGGTCTTGCACCGCTTCCGGCACCGCTGGCATCTGGTCGACTTGAGTTCTGCGGCCGTCACCGGTGGCGGTGCTGGCGGCTGCTGCGTAGATGTCGTACGCTCTTCGGTCTTGAGGCCGTTGACGTCAACGGCCGCAGTAGCGGCATCTCCGTCGTCGCCATCACCATGAGTCCGCTGATGTCGCATGAACTCTGACAGGCACTTGGACTCGTAACGGCACACCGAGCAAGTCAGGTCCGCCGTTTCATCCACTTTGGCTTTGAGTTTGTCGAAAAACGAAGCAGTCTTGCTCTTTGGAGACGTGATGGTACTGCTGCTGCCGGTGCTACTGCTACTCCGCCGTCGGTCTGCCGTGGCGACGCCACTGGCCGCAGCGTTTGTGAAGGCTGGACCGCAGTTGAACGGACCCGGAGCACAGTCCGTGTCATCGATGATTGACGCAAAATCGCTGAGAGCACTCTGGCCCGCCGCCAAGCTGTAGTAGTCGTCCGTGGTGATGACGGTAGAGTTTTCCGGCTGTGGCTGTGGCGGTGGCGGTGGAGGTGGCGGTGGTGTTGCCACGGGCAGTCGCATGCGGACGATCGTGGGCACGCGCCGTGACTGTTGCTGCTGGATTTGCTGTTCAACGATCGGTATGAGCTTGGGCATAGGCCGACGCCGTGGGGGCTGCTTTGGTTCCTCGGCCTTGGTGCTGCACTCCGGCGCGCTGGTAACCGAAATCACCTTTATTGGCATTGGTGACAACGAAGTGGTAGTCGTCGTCGTAGTAGTCTTTTTCACAACGGTGCAGGTGCCGCCGATCTTTGACGCCACGGCCTTGGACGTCGAGCCACCACCGCTGCTGGAGGACACTGACGGCGCAGTGCTCTTTGTTTCGGTCATGAACTCGACGACACCGCCTTCTTTTGTCGTCTCGTACGTCACAATCTGTAAAACATAAATAATTCGATACGTGAATGATTTTGTTCCGTGTTTGTTACACGAATTACTTAAATATATAACGGGTATAATATAAAATGGTATAAGGGTTGGAATCAAAACCTAGTTTGGTGCTTATCAGCCATCTTCGACTTGTTTGTGAACATTGATCACTATCAAAAATCGAAAAACCCATGTTCGTCATCGGAAGGTTCATACTATTTTTAAAGCTATACATTTCTTGTGTTTACTCATTTCTATCAAAACAGAAGCACAATATTATAGTACGAAGTCAAAAATTCAAAAACAGCAGTTGCTAAACAAATATTTAATTAAACCACTAATACAATATCCTAATAATTGTCAAACTATTTTATAACTATATAGTATATAGTATAGACGCAGTGATGTGCCCAGGGAGGAGGCTAGGGATAATATCCCTTCTATTATCCCAAATAAGGCCCTTTATTTATATCTTTGGTAGGTATTATTATATATTGAAAAGATTGAAAAGATAGGCACGCCATTGACTAGACGAATACAGTAATGAATATAATATGTGATTTAAATAATAATTACAGGTAATACTAACTCACTGCAGGCTGACATTCAATAACAGATAATAAATAATAATATTTCCTTTTTTTTTATCATATCACTTATTTTATTTTCATTGACTTGACCTATTTTGTTTAATTCTAAATCCCAATTAAGTATACCTATGTGTACCTTCCTACCTAAGAATAAATAAATTTTATAAAATATTATCGTTTTTATCTATAATATAAATATAATATTGTATATTGTCACAAAACCTAAATATTTTTATTTTGTTTCCTCTATAATTCAAATAGGTACACTCGTTTCGATAATATCACGCTTGCTTGATATCCATAAAAGTAAACGTCGGTATTAAAACCGAAAAAAAAACTATGGTCTCCCGGGGCACGTTAATACGCCCGATTAGCAACTTGAGAGCAGTCACCAAAAGCACAATTTTTCTGGGCCGAAGATTGCAATTTATATAATATAGTGAGACGTATAGCCGTATAGGTTATGATACGTACTGCAGGTTATAATACCATATATGTATATGCGTATTACACAGGTGACCACGTAAACGATATGATATAGAATGACGCAATGAATAAAACAGTTGAAAAAATTTACATCGCGCAATTTTTCGTTACATTTTTCTTATTATTTGAGCTCTACGAACAAAAACGGTAAACCTAACCTAACTTCCAGAACAGTATCGATTTCTTCACGACACAGCAAAGTGCGAGCTATGCGTTTCACTACGTGGTCGCCTTCTATTATAATACATGGGTAGGAATTGCTCGATTTCAGTAGTAATCAAGTTGTATTAAATTATATAGTTGTTATACGATCGTACATTTGTAGTGTCAACCATCAGCCATAGCGCACGCCGGAAGACACGAAACGGAACTGTTTTAAAAATAATTTACTTACTAATTTGGATGTCTAATTAGTATATCAATTCACCAGACACAAACATTGAAACGAACAACGACCTCGGATTTCGTCTCGTCGATATAAGATTCGATAGGCAGTGGTATCACCACTTACGCACGGAAACGACTGCAAAGACATTTATATTTAATTGTTCAAGTCCGCTTGTGATTACACCGCGATATGCGATATCGCAATGCAATATGTATAACAACCATGATGGGAGGTATAGGACAACAAACGCATTATGTACATACGAATTCGACATTGACCATAGCAAATATAAATATCAGCGTATAAAAATGTTTCGGAATGATCCGATTACGGAGAAATCAAAGTTTAACGTCCAACGATCTATATATCCGGTCCGTAGCCAACTATCTAATATCTATTTTGACTCTTGGCAATCCATAATTTATTTATAATGTAAATGCTACGAAAGTAGGTACGTAAATTGTTTTTTTAAAATGGACAGTTAACGGAGATTAACGTAACGGACAAGATTTTGTCATTGGCCATTGCGATACAACAAAAACATACATTTTCATTTTCCACCAAAACAAAAATTTTAATTTCTGTATTTTGAGAACCATCGATTATAAAAAAATATATGTAGACTATTAGTAGGCAGTATATATCTCTAAGATACATTCAAATTAATTTTTAATGATACTTTGATTATAATTAGGTACTTAATAGATTTTTATAAAAAATAATTTTGGATTTAACACTAGTAAAAACATTTTAAAAACCACATGATTCGTAAATATATAATTAATAAATACTTACCTATACCTACACATTAATATTTATTTACAGAATAAAAATAAAAGAATAAATGCATCTTATTAGTATGAGGATGTGGAAAATCGGTATTAAGTCATTTTTTTGAAGTACCTACCTTAATTAATAAAAATTATAATACTCTTATATTATACTTAGGTACACATGCAAAATACAATATTTTTAGCCTTTGTTTTTAAATGATATTTAAAACTCTATGCTAAATAAATAATTCAATAATTTACTAACAATATAAAATTCTGAGTGGAACGATGAATGTATTGATTTACTGTGAGGGTGTGTTTTTTTTTTATTGTGTCTGAAACTCATATGACACTATTTCTAGTAGAAAAAATTATCTACAGGTCATTATAGCTTCGCTGGAGATTTCTGGTAAGAAATTGGATATAGTTGGTACTTTTGGGAGGTTAAAATTTAAAATTCTTAGTACTTTTTAGAATAATCGGTTACCTACCAAAAGTTAGTTCGTCTTCGATGTTGTTTAGTTTTTTAGTTTTAAATGTCGATGAAAAAAATTTCGCTGGGTCAAAAGACTTAAACATTTAATTCAAGGTTCTTATTATAAGTAGTTCATACTGGAATTCAAAAATATAGTGCGTAAATTCACATTAGTCATGATATACCCAATTATTAAAATAGGCTGAGTGACTAACATTGAGAGACCTTTGCTCAGAATCGTTTTTCGTAAGTAATGATTTATCATTGAATTCAAATTTAACACATACATTACAGTGACTTACTGAATGCCCAATTACGAGGGTATACTCGAAATTTACTTTACAACAGAACGGTTACCTACTTTCCCCCTTTTTATTTTTTTATCCGTTAGGTTAGTAGTTTATACAGTTTTACTAAGTACATTAATTCTGAAATTACACGATAATAAAGTATAATTATAATAATTCTTATAATAAACAAAGAGCTACGAAGATGAGAAAATTTAAATTTCCATTTTTGTGGAAAATAGAAAAGTATAATATCGTGTTAATGGATTTGGCAGTAAACGACAAGGTCGATTTTGACGGAAAACAGCTATACCCGTAAATATAAAGTGACCGTCATCATATCACATTATAGAGTATAATACGTAAATACGAATATACATATATTATACAAATATATAATATATGTATATAGGTATGAGACTGCAGTAACGACGAGTTTAATATTATTGCGATTGTTGTTAGACCATACAATATCCTAGTCATTATATGGTAATGCACGTAGCCTAAAAATGCAAAAACACGTTTAGGCCGAAGCGAACAACTCACGCACACATGCACTCGCATCATACATACGACGCGAGTGTATATAATATAATATAATGCATAAAAGGCGTTATTATTTTGTCGTTACCGTAGCGGGCTGCAACGATTACGAAGACTGTCGGTTTTTTTCCGAATACAAAATATTGCGACGTTTTAGTAAACCACACACCCGCTCAAATAATATGCTATTACACTCACACAGCGGGATAGGACATCCATATATACATATACTTAAAAAGCTTAGATACTGTGATCGAAAGTGTCTACTATTAGTTACCATAATGGTTTGTAGTCAATATGTGGGTATAGTTTATGATTAAGGAAACAATTTTTACCGATTTAATATCTGAAAATTATGTTGAATCTAATTCATTTCAATATTAATTATTTTTTTTATTATTTTATTATAATTTGTCATATTGTGTTTTAAAGTTATAATTATATTGCATTAGGGGAAAGGTGTCTAACATATAGGTTCAACATAGTGTCACACTTAAGAAGTTTTTTTTTTTTCATGAATCCCTGAAGATTGTGTACTTAAACATGTCAGAAATCATAATTTAAGATCAGAAAAAATTTTAAGCAAAAAAATAAAAATTATTTTTATTTAAAAAAAAAACACAAAAATGTCTATTATTATTATTCATTATTTCATAATATTATTATCATAAATATATTTTTTTATTCACAATAGTATACACAATCATCAAAAAATGAAATATTAGTTTTAAACGAAAACGGCAAGTGATTTTATCATAAATGGTTTATCAGTTGATGAACAATGAATCAATCCCCGTGATATACCTAACCAGCTGTTTATTTTTTTAAGTCAGAATAATAAGAAATCACCGTTTTACTCGCTTTGGCAACTTTGTACACCTTTCCGCTATAGAGGATACGCTACACCTGCATGAGTTGCATTCGATCTTACAAACGCATAATATCATATTATACGTCCTAAATAATCCATTTAACTCTGTTATGTTTAATATTAGACTAAAATAAATTTAACAAATTTAAAATTAAGAATAGTATCTATATTGAATCTCCTAAGGTTTTTTTTTATATTTGAATTTTAAGGCCAATTAGGTGCCAGCATTTAAAAATGGTAAATTGTATGACAACACATGCGGGTTTAGCGTTGTCTGATAATATTATCAGTGGTGATGGGTATACCAAAACCTTAATTACATTTGTAACCACTTTAGTAAAAATGTACAATGATACCACACTTGAATACAATGCATGTCCTATCCATGCATATATATATATATATATTATCTATCAGCACCTGGCGACCTACGTAAATCACACTAAAAATTGTAGATTTACACTCTTTATATTTGAGTGATTTTAAACGAACTGTATATTATGATATATATTTCAGGAAACCGATCTGTCTTTACTCATGGTTAAAACTTTGAAGTTATATAGATATTTATTCTGCATAGTTGATTGCAAATCAAACATATTATTGCAGAAGTGCATGTTTTGTATGAAAATATTAATACAATAATACAATAATATATGTATTGGATAGGTAATGTGTAAATTTCGAAAAATTATACAAACTAGTTATAATTTGAGTTTGTGAGTGGCATTGTGTAGCCCATCACCTTATAGAGTAAACGTAAACAAGACTTGGGTATAGTTGAGTGTGGGTTATTTACGTATGTATAACAGCCGAATAGCGTAAACGTCAGCTGTTTTTGTGTAATTCATACATTAATAGGACGATGGGGAGTGGTAAAACGGTTGTCGATAACAGTAACATTGGCGTTAAAGGAACCACGCTGCCTTCGGGTCAAAAATACGCAGCCGGTTATCGCGACGCACCAAAGAGAGAGAAATTCAAACCGTGGAGACGACGACGGCCAAAGACGACCAAAGGCCAAACGGCTGTATAATACAAAGATAAGGGGAACGGAAAGAGATACGAAGACGAGAAAAAATTGAACAACTCCAGAAAAAATAGTTCTCTTTGTATGTAACTTTGTCTGATTACATGGTCTCAAAGTGCGATGTTCAATCGTTAATGAACAAGCAAATAAAATCTTGTTAAAGGAGCTCGCGTAGAAAACAAATATTTAAAATGGTAAGGTATGTATGTATACTACAATCACGTATTTGGTAGGAAAAAACATTGATAAAACATATATATAGGTACATTTTGTTTAGACAGGGTGATATTTAGCTAGGTACAGGTATGTAGTAATCAAATTTTACAAAAAACCAGTATTCGATTTAAAAAAAAATTTTAGGACAAACTATATTCTAGTGTTTTTCTCATTCAAATTCCACCATATAAATACTGGCTGGTTCTCTAAGAAAAATTCCTTGGAGAAGGGGGGAGGTAAGATATGATTAAGTCTGATTGTGACCAATAGGCGACAACATATTTTAATATCATAAAATGAAAATGTTACTTCAAGTCTCTTTGTCATCGAAAATCACTGCAAAGACAGAATTTAAAATAGGTATATACATGATATTTCAAAAGATTTAAGTATTGTATGTTTTTATAATAGTACGCATCGAAATCCCAATCGAAACAGATCACACATGCAAAAGTATATATTTTGGGTTAGAACTATGTTATGCACATTTTACCATATACATTATACACATTACACGGTATATACCTGCAAATATTCTTACTCCTAAATCTCGACCACGTATTTAAATGTCGACAAGGTCTACACTCTCCAGTCATAGTGCGCTGATCTGAAGTTAATATTTTATAACCTTTAACTCCCAGAACAGGTAAATAATATTCGATATACTAGCACATAGTTGACCCAGATTACGGGCGATATTTTCGGCGAAAACAAAAACTAGAGGCGCCGGCGCTGTATGTACCTATCTTGTAAATGACGAACAGAGTATCGTGAATGTGCGTGCGTAAAACGGGGATAACTCATTCGAATAACGAGGGACACGGAGATATAATGTTTCAAAACTTAAAATACTCGTAAGCTAGACCAAAAAATTAAGTTTTTTTTTTTACATTACACAAACGAAGAAGTAAAATGTTTTAGTCAAATATCATAAAATATATTAAACGTTAGATATATTTCGTTATAACTACAAGCTAAGAAACAATAATAATTAATAAGTAATACAAAATGTAAGGACGTAAGGTATTAAATTTGGTTCGAACGGAAAATAGATAAAACACAATTTTTGATATCATTTTGTTTTTTTCTAGAAATTTTATAATAACATTTTATATAGTACATACCTATATATAAATATACACTTAAAATGTATAAGCTTCCTAAAAATGTTTACTATGTAAAAGTTTCAACATTGAATTCTCTTCAGGTAATATAAGAAGAAAAAACTTGACTAGGAAAAAAAATCGAATCCTAGTGATTAGACCACTGAAAATAAAAACCGAAGAAAAACCGAAGATACTTACCAAGATACTCACAATAATATTTTGTCAGTAAAATATAGACGACATAAGCAACAAATGCTTTAATTTTAATCGAGACACGTGGCAACCGCAGTTAAGCATCCCCGCAGGTGCAAGTACATAGGAAGTTTTAACGACATTACTGTAAGTACAAAATGAACGCAGCACACAGCGATGAACACTTTCCAGTGCTCACCACATGCCCAGGGGATACTGCGCAGTATTATAGGCGGAGGGACGAGCTGCAAGTCAAAAGACTGATACATATTTTTATTATATAATGTATTACAACGTATAGCACACAAATTTTCCAACCACTATTTTTGTATTTAAATAATAATACAATACATATTTGTAGTAATTCCTATAAGACCGGAGGCGGGTGAACCGTCAGCTAACGCAGAAGATTAGATAACGCGAGGCGGCGTGTTTGTGTAACACATTTCTGGCTGCTGCTGCTCTTGGTTGCAGCAGCACGTGTATATCATGATATTATACGCAGTATAACGTTGTATGATATATTTATTTTTTAATGTTACGCACATGCGTATATAATATGGTACATCACAAAATGTCGGCAGCAGCGATTTAAAGGTTATCGTAATTTAGAACTCTGGACGAAAATACTGCCCAACACACAGCTCGAGCGCGCATAAAATCTGGCTCGTTCAATACTCCGGAGTTAAAATTCGGGGTCACTGACGGCCTAACCTAAACTGTCGTAAAAACGAAATTATAATATTAAAAACAAAATGTAATACTATTATAGTAGTATAAAATAGACCACTGCAATGTTAATGTTGTGCGGTAAACTTAGATATACGTGTTAAGTAAATAAATTCTCGAGTTTATGGCGAACGAATTTGTTTCCACGAACTGCAATCGGAAGTGAAAAATTTTGTTCGAACAGTTCATAGATTGCGCGGCGTTTCTTCAGAAATGCAATGAAATTATATAACGAAACTGTATAGGTACTATTTATTTTTTCTCGATATTTGGACGAAAACAACTCGCAATCCCGTCGCAGTTGCAGTTAACCCAGATATCAGCACAGCTATCATAAGAATTTCTCGAAACCTTACAAAAGCCAGACGGACAGGCACTTTTTTTCTACAAGAAAACTGTACACGTTTAGTGGAATTTTTCTTTAAAATATCGGGCATATTTGAACGCCCAATGGGCGCGCGGAACGGAAGAAAATGAAATCCAATAAACTCGTATAGGCGTACACCAGGTTAAGCGGCCGACGTAAAGTGCCGGAAAATTGCCTACATTTATAAACTGAATACAATAATAATATTATATACCTCAACTACATACGCGAATGGTGGCGGCGGCGACGGCGCTATTGTAATATCGTTCTAATTAGATTATAATTACGTCCCGTCCAAGTGTTTTCACAACTGTGTTTACCGCGCGTATGGTGTATAAGTACGTCTACAGCTAATAACGCACGAATGACTGTTAACGAACTCGCGGCCGCGGATATACTCCTCGCGCACCGAACGGACTATTGGTAGGTACCACTACCGCTACTGCTGCTGCTGCTGCTGCTGCTGCTGCTGCTGCTGCAACTATGGTTGTGTTATAATTTTTTTTGCCTATACCGCATTACATACAGTAATGTGTTATAATAATATGATAACATCGTCGTGTATATAAATTTAATGATAAACACTGCAGCACACCAACGGCGCGGCGCGGCGGCGTGCGCGCATTGAAATGTGTTTTGCAAGCTGCGACCGACAGTTTGCTGCAAAACCGTTTTCGAAGGACGCGACTACACCACAGCAGTACGTGTGGGTAAATAATAATATATAATATTTAAACTATTTAAATATGTTGTATAATATTGTGTACTATTATAGTGACCATAGTCTAAAATTATGTATAGATGTTTTAATGCCAAAATATATCAAAATTTTCTTCAACCCAAAAATTAACATTCGTTATGTGACGATTGAATTCCAAGAATACCAAAAATGTATCGCCTAGGTATTTCCCACTCGTAAAGATTGAACATTTTTTTTTTAAAAAACTAACATTTGTATTAGGTTTACCCAATTTCAGGTTTTGAGAGGACCAATGAATAAATTATTTAGTTTAACAGTATGTTTTAATTCATTTTTGTTTTGTGTCTGAAATGTCCGATCTTCGACTTTCAGATTTCTCATAGAAAACTGGATCAAGTTTGGAGGGTCAAAGAATAAATTTCCAAGAACTTTTCAAAATAATCACGGAAAAAACCATATAGTTTCAAGAACTACAATTTTCAATTTTTAAAACTAATACTTAAAAATGTAATTTAAAATAACCCCACAAGTTGTGTACATCTATAAAATATCAAAAATACATATGCACAATTTGTATGAATATTTAAAGTTGACATTTTGAGAAAATAGAGATTTAAATGAAAAATAAAAAATTTTGTTTAACATTTTTCCCTCCTTCTGTATATTTTCAATACATATAGTAAGGGAACACGTTATTCTGCATTAGGCGAAACATTGGGCTGACCGGTAGTTATACCTATATAATAAACAATATAGCGACGTTATATATGGAAAATACCCACCCACCAGCCAAATCTGTCGCACAACACCGTTCCAAATTGAAAGAAACCCTGGTTGAAGTATTAAGATTATTGCATATAGACTAGGATTGTTATCATTAGGTACAAAATGGCTACGTAAAAGGATACCAAAAATATCGATTTTGTTATCATGAAAAATATGCTGGCAAAAGCTATAGAATTCAAAATTCCCGGGCATATATATACTTGATTATTATTGGCTCCATTTACGCTCCCATTTTTGTTTTTATCATCAAATATTTAATTGAGAAGAGGTATCAGGTATATATGCAATAAACTTGTTTAATTCAACAATGATAGAAACTAGATTTCGTATTACTATTACTATTATTTTTATACGGATGTATAGTTTCGTATTTCTTTATGCCACGACGACTAAATATAATGTATACCTATATTTATATGGCACAAGTCCGTGGTGTATAAATGGCAGTTTCCGCTCCGTTAAGGCAGCGAAATATAATCTAAATTTTATCGAGTCGTATATAATATACAACAATACTATATATATAACGCGCCGCCCCGTCACCGAACCGCAACCCTTCAACGCCGACGGTCTTTGGCACTGCAGCGGGGCCACCACAACAAAAGCTCTGCAGAGGATGGCCGGGAAATGTCTATATTATATATAGTATCGACCAACTGAAACTCATACCTACGTCATATCCGGGCTTGCTATATAATATATAACTGCGGTGAGCCGACCATCGACTGATATATAATTATACTATATAATAGTGTTTACATATCAACATTTTAATATCATTCAACATTTACTGAAAAATATTACATTTTGTATCCAAAGTCGTAGGACTGTGTTATACAAAAATCATGGTGATTAGTGATTACATTACGAATATTACAGTAATATTGAATTATTACAATGATTAAATTTATAAGCTCCCAGGCCCTAATTTATCATTTCAATAAAATTATAATTTATATTAGCTATAACCTATGCCTATCATATAGTCATAATATTAAATACATCATATTAATATCTACAAAAAACAAAATATAATCAAGTACCTATAGTAACAACTACAAACAAAATGCATAAGAAAACCTCTTAAAAATGGAACACACTCAGTCACGCAACCAGTCTCAGGACTAGGCCTCGTATGGTATATAATAAAGGTTCCGAACACGCTTTTATTCCCGATGTCCATGCACTGTCATAATATATATTACGTATAACACTGCAGAGTAAACTGTACCTCTCATTAAGTGAACATGACCCTGTTCCGGTCAATATATAAGTATATATAACACAAATATTTTTTTGTATACCGCGTAAAAAAACATGTTTATTATTATTTATATGGGTTACAACGAATATAATTTATTATTAATGTCTAAAGCTTATTAAAACGTCAGTTATTCACGACACCCCTTAAATCTTAATAAAGTTCCTCTAACAGGAAAAGGTATACCTACCTAAAAAATGAAATATAAGAGACTGATGTCGGTTTACTTTACACCTATCTATAATACCAACACTATATCATGTCCTTTTATTTAATTTCATTACAGAGAAAGACGAAATTATTTTTGAGGTTGCATTTTTTTTACACAAAATTGAAACAAAATTTCACTGCGGTGTCTTTCGAACGGCCGCGTGAAAAGATAATAAGATGACTGCACGACGACGGAGCAGGTATAACGACAATACGTAATATAAGCGATTGGAAAGAATTTTTTCGATGGTGCAGTGGTATTACGCCGTATATACAATATACACACTGAGAAACACACGACGACTGTCGAACACGACACTAAATGCCGACGACATGCAATTTTAGAGGCAGAACACGCACGCCAATAATGACCGGGTGGTAAAAGCGCACAATAAATAATACCTATTAGTCGATACAAATATAGAATAATGATTATAAATAAAATAAGTATAGAATTTAACGGACGAATATTAAAATTTAAAAACAATATTTTTTCTATAAAATATATATACCTAGGTTATTAGGTACCATTTATATAGTGTACGGGTGATAAAATAAAAAAATTTTACCTACCGACATTGTAAGGTAACATATTATACCTGCAGTACAATTTATTGTAATATATACTCGGATAGTCTGATAAAATACGAACCGTGAACATTAACTGTTGCTGAATATCTATAATATACCTAAGCCTGACACACTATATATATTAGTACCTATACTCAATATTTTTCAGGTTATATATTCCAGACACCTTCTTACATTCCGATAAACGCCCTATATTGAAAATTACCTACCTTTATGTATAAATTAAACGCACCATGGTGGTATATAGGTGTTGTACATAATATATACGAAATACATAAAAGATATATACACGCGCGTAACTAAGCGATGTCCTTCACAAATCAAAATAGTAATGGCATTGCTAGTATAAAGTATGACCTTTATTGTGCCTCCCAGACTTGGTATAACTGTATGTTACCTGCCAATTTTTTTAATCTTATCATCGGCCTTTAATAGCTTAACAGTTAATGTTGGGATTGTAAGATCAATAATGTCGTAAGGTTAATCTGGTATAATATATAATAATATAATTTAATAACTATATTCATGTGGATAACAGATATTCTAAAGGCTTTGATAATATCAAAACTGGAGTCACACTGTCACAGTACTTACAGATAATATGCAATAAGTAATTAATCTGCGTTAAGCATTATAAAGCTAAAATGGTAATTTTAAAAAATTTAAATGAAAATGTTGTGTAGAATAAAACACTTCTGACCTATTGTTTTGAACATTTTTATAAAAAGACACAATAACTGCATGTATTGTCTCTGTCTTATTCAAACTTACAATATACCAAATTTGTGTTCAAAAATTCCAACTTTGAGTATAAAACTAAATTATTTTAGAGTAAATTGACATATAAACAAAATTAAATAATATAATCTATGTTCTCTCATTAATTTTTTACGGTTTTGTGAACTGACATATATTACATACTCGTATAGGTAACACGCTTACAAATCAAATATTGTAAAAAAAAACACGATTAAACACTACAGATTATATTCTTACTCTTAAGTTTGATAATAGGTCAATTTTATTCATTCTATTATTAGGTTACAACTATACAACATTTGAACTTCTGTACACAAATATGGTATGTTGAATGTTTGTAAGACAGAGACAACGCATTGCTCTTATGCCCATTTCACCGCCACCCGTACACTATACAGTATATGTATACACGTGAGTATCATAAGCACGGTTTTCGAATTACATCATTATTTAAGTTCTTACGCGCCGACGGCTTGAAGCCATATGCGCCACCGAGTTGTCAGCGAAATTGGTAAACTGAATTCGCACTGTATAAATGTAAATATTTAAAACACAACCGATCAACTATAAAATTAAGAGAATGCGCACACACATATTATACAAGAAAAACTATTTTAGGATATAAATAAATATTATATACAACCATGAGAAAAATTTTCACTTTTTTTCCTGATTAATCGACAGCAGAGGAGGCTCTGTGTGAACAATACTACTCCTTTTCTTCTCGTTTATTAATGTATACAAATTGGGCTAAAATAGCGTAATAGGTACATGTTTATATATACCTAAACATAAATTGTAGATACACTTTGAAACTGAAAACTATTATACACTCTCACACTGCACATCAGTATATTATAGTCGATAGAAATGCACATCTTCCGGCAAGTAATGTATAGGTAGTTATCTGCTTTAATTATATTAAACTATTTCGATATATAACTATAATCTTTATTTCATTCCATATTATCAAAGGAAGACCCAAGGTCTTTATTAAAGTAATTTACTTTGACTAAAACTTATAATAAACCAAATTTATTAACTAAAGAATATATTCATTAAGCTTATGGTAGGTACCTTAAATTAATTTTGTTTAATACTTGCTAAATAAAATGTCTACCAAATGAAGATTTTGATTTTCGGATATTCTTTACGTCAGAATTGACCGCCATGTGCCTGATATTAAATGCAAAATGTATCTGATCAGGGAATACTGCATGTTAATTATATTAACTATATAATAATTGCTTTATATAGAATTTTGATTATTAAAAAAAACTCATTAGGCATCAATAATGTAATATCATCTCCTTGTGGCTCTCTACATCATTTAATACTTCCATATTTTACGGGACATCATTTAATTATTTTTTAATTAATTACTAATTAATAATTTTAATTTAATCAAATTGACACGTCATATTATACAAGAAATCCATGCGTTATGTATAACATTTAAATGATTCTGCTTGTGTGTATAGGTAGGTAAATAATATTATATTAACATACCTATACCTACTAGTTTCTAATTCATTATAAAATATAGGAAAATCATATATTATGTTATAGATTTATTTGAAATTATAATGAACGATACTATTTAAATATATAATATAATATAGTATAATAATGTGTTTTATTAATACAAATTGCCTTCAATTGGTGGATCACATATGGTGCTCAAAAACGTCAAAATCGAATCTGCAATGAGTACCTAATGGCCCGTTAATTTATCTGTTATCTTCGTAACTTTATGCATTATCTCAATGGTGGCGTTATCGTTACTAGTTTGACAGGGCGTGGATAGATTTTCTTCGTTAGTCTGAGCACATTCTATATACGCGATAGAGCACTTTATAAATATTAAGTAACAAACTATGAAAGACGACTAGACGTATACGGATATTGAACTTTGACAAACATCTATATGACACTGTAATAAAATAGAGGTATCTAGGTGTGTAGGTACCTACTATGAATATATTATGGTGGAAATTTTCTTGAAGCATAGTAACTGGGCCGCAATGTTACCACTATAAGCATACGCGAAAGCTGATATGTGATTAGTATGATAACATAATTATCATTAAAGTAATGGTTAAGTTAATTCAAAATTATATAAATAATAATAATTCATGTTTAAGCTCTTATTTTAATTTTAATTTAATAAAAATATTTGATTGAATTATATTTTTTGTAAAATGGTAAGAAATAAAAATAATGAATTTGCACTATCAATTTCCGTGACAGCCTGCCCCACATCCAATCTATTTCATTTCTGACGCAGGCGCAATAGAGACTTTAGGATCAATTACTTATGCTTACCGCACTGAATACGCATGATTACGCTATAGGTATAACCAGTGTAGGTATAATATTATATAATATAAGCTTAGAACCGAAAAGCGTCATCCGAACGCGTAAACAATAATATTTGTTGAAAAAGTAACGGGCGCTGTCGCTACTGCAGTGATATACAGTATACTGCAGTACCTTATACTTATAGGTATCACATTAAATTATGGTAATTATTTAATTACCTCCTAATATAGGTATATAGCATTTTGCCGTTATACTACTTATATATATATACATACCTCTGTTCCGTCAACCGCTGAGCCTGGAGCGTCAGACGCGCCTACCCGGTACCGGCGGCGGTTGGGGCCGTTTGTGGGGAACACGCCACCCACCGGTGGCACGTGGTGGTTCGTCTCGTGTACCGTGAGACTCTGCTTGATGTCGGCAGAGAACGAACAGTGCGAGCACTTGTACGTGCCCGGCGCTATGGTGCTGTGGTTGCGGTTGTGCCGGTCCAAGTTCCACTTGTACGGTGTCCGGAAGTCACAGTCGTCGCACTTGATCATCGGCATAGTATGGTACTTGACGTGCTTTGTGTACCGAGCCCGCATGTGCGTCACGTAATTGCACTTCATGCACCGGAAGAATTTCTTTTTCAAGTGCGCCGACTTTTCGTGCCTGTTGACCAGCGTTCGGCTGTGGCTGCCAAACGGACAAACGGAACACCGGATGAACGTCACGGACGGCTTTTCCAGTTTGTACTTCTTCGGGTGCACTTGCTGGGGCGGCGGTAGTGACACCGGGGGTGGTGGTATGGTTGATGCTGTCTGTGGCGGAGAGACCATAGGCACAAGGTCGTCAGCGTACACTGAACCGTCGTCGTCGTCGTCGCCTTGCTCATCTTCTTCGTCGTCGTCCTCTTGTTCTTCTTCTTCAGCCTCTTCATCGTCCGGATCATCTTCCTCATCCTCAGCTTCGGCTTCGACTTCAGCTCCGGCTTCGACTTCAGCTCCGGCTTCGACTTCAGCTCCAGCTTCGACTTCGGCTTCGGCTTCGAATTCAGCTCCAGCTTCGAATTCAGCTCCAGCTTCGACTTCAGCTCCGCCTTCCACTTCGCCTTCAGCTTCTACCTCAGCGTCAACTTCTTCTTCGCCCTCTTCGTCAGCACTGGTCGGGCGCACCTCCTCGACGTCCACGTCCTCCACGATCACCAGCTTGGCCACATGCTGGTCTGTAAACTTTTCGAAACGCTGCACTCGGATCCGGACAGGCGGCACCAGAAGCGGCTTTCCGGACTCATCGAAACCGTGGTGTCTTTTGTTAGATTTGCTATCCGTTTGGTGCACCATATGCACGTGCCGCTGCAGCTTCTGGCTGTGCTTCGACGCGTACAGACAGTGCGAACACTCGTACACCTTGAGTCGTTCGGCGTGAACGTTCTTCTGGTGATGCAAGAAGCTGCGCGGGTTCTGGGTGTAGTATGCGCACTTGGCGCACGCGTAATTCCGCTTGACCTTACACTGGGGCAGTGGGAGTTTCGGTACGGGCATAGTCGAAGACGGCGCGGACGAAGAAGACTGCTGCTGAGAATATTTCGGCTTCGGCCCGGGCTTTTGGCGGTGCGGGTTGCCAGAAGAACCGGCCGACGGAGCCGGCGAGGCCGTCTTCGCCATTTTAAAGGACCTGCGAATCAAAAAAAAAACGTCATATATCAGTGCTGACGAAAACGTTGTGCAATCTACGCAGTATTACACATTAAGACTCAGCAGTCGGTCAGTCGTCGTGCAAGACGTTATCGTATATTATTCTAATAATATATAGGAGGTAGTCATCGCGCGTAAAAATACATCGATCAAATCCCGCTAGAGCTTACGCAAGACGCATTACACGGCATCTGCAGGTTGTTGGATACGACCTAAGCTATAGAAACCTATATAGTGGCGGTTATTATTATTGCCTACACATAAGAGTCGCACGTACAGCCTCTACACACTGCGGTAGTTTAAGTTATATTATTATATAAACAGTGTATTACAATATAAAATATGCGACTGCAGTCGTCCGAACGCGTTGTTGTGAGCATAATTATTATGATCAATGTACCGGCGCTGATCGCCGGAAAACATGAAACGGAATCGTATATAATGCGCGTACATATTACATTATACGACGCGCCGCCGGCAGAAGCTGTGCGCCGCCGTGCGTTGCTATAAATAACGCGGCGAAGAAGACTGCCCGCTGCTGTTGGTGCAACGCCGCTCGCGAAAGTCCCCCGACCACTGCGACGCAAATATCGATGTCAAGGAGGCGCGGCTAAGCGCAAAACCTTGGCGTATATACTTGCGGCACCAGCAGCTAGCACCGGCAGTACACGACGTACGGCCAACAATATGTATAATATATGTATTATATTATTATATGTACCTATGTGGGACATAATATTATTATTATTATTATAGCAGCGCGTATATTATACCATACTACGAGTATGCAGCGCGTTTTCGATTTAGAAATATCTGTCGATGAGAATCTCTGGCGCGGACGGGAGATGACGCGATGACGAAAACACTGGAACCGTTATTATTATATTGTCGTGTCCTGCACCTGTGCGACGCACGCGCAACCTTCGCGGTCGGTTTATTATAAATAGGCGGGTGCTGCTGTATAGGGCGGGAAGGACACGGTATAGATACTGTTGCGGCGGGAATCGCCGAGCCAATATCGATTTTTATCGTTCAATTCCCGGTGCTTTTCGAAACGATCACGATAAATAATTGTATTTTTTTTTATTTGTACGCACCGTAACTACGAAGCGTAACCGGTTAAATCGATAATCGGTACGTATTAATATTATAACGCGTCTGCGGCGGGCGTGGACAAGCGCTCGGCAATGTTTCGACGTCCGAAAGTCATCATCTCCCTATATCATACACTGTATATAAAGTTTACCATGGCCAAATTATTTTCACAAGCACCACATTACATCATTTTTCGAATTACGCGCCGTGTACATGAGTGTGGCGAGCACGTGCGATAGGAATTATGCCGATACATAATATTATCGACGTCAGCGCAATAAGTATGCAAGTCAAATAATTACAGTATATTATAGCATAACATGAACTCACACATGGTAGTAATAACAAGATGAGTTAGACATAAGCAAACTATAGGATTACAATTCTGGGGAGGGAGGCTCCATCGCTTATTATATAATTTGATGATCCGCAAAGGCAAAATTTTAAATGAATAAAATAAAATGTGTAGACAAATATAACAATAAATTACTCGTGGTTATATCATACATAACTTAAACAAAAATATTTAAGTACATTAATTTAGTAACTTCTTAGGTATTTCACATTTATATGATATTAATTGCATCTGCAGGCACCTCAGTTGTTCGTCGACAGTACCCTCTCAGTAATGACTAGTTATATAATCGGGTTTCTACTGCACCGTGTCGTCTAAAATTGAATATAATATTTAACTTGTATAAGGTATAACGTGTAACCAAAATTTTTACTAATATATGGAACACGACAAGTCACCGTGTATAGTCGCTTGGTTTCGCCAAAAGTCTGGTAAGATAATCGATCTATATAAGCTAGATATTGAATATTGGTATTATCTATTCTGCACGGTGCTCTTATGTAACTAGGTATGTGTGGAGATTTTTTTTGTGTAAAGTTAAAAGTACCTAAATGGTCTTTGTGGAAAATTAATATACGAGTAGGTACGATTCAAGTCTCAAAACCAATATATTATGAACGCATTGAATTTCTAATCATTCTAGTGATATCATAAAAAAACAAGTTATTTAAACATTTTGGGTGTAGGACTAAGATTTTAATTTGGAGGGATAAAGCCACCTCTTATAATATCGCTTCCGCAGAACAAATTTCACCGCGATATAAATGTCTATTATGGTACCTATAAAATATAGGTACAAAGTAAAATGAGTAAAAACATATAAAAAGTATACAATGAATAAAATATGAATTTATTATGTCTTATCAATATGTTGATTTTTATGACTTATTTTAACTTTTTTGTACCTACTATAATAGTAGCTTATACAGCCGCGTTCCACTAGCTTTGCAATCTTGCATTTCACCTGCTTTCTTATCTTTATGGACTAGAAAGCACCATTCAAGTAGATATAGAAAATGATATAGGTATTATAATATATTATTACCATATTGTTAGTTTATATGAATATGATTTATTATTATTATACTCGTATTATATTTATATAAAAATACACAATCGTGATATTTATTTTATTTTGTTTTTTTTTTTTATTTATTTATTTATTAAAGAATTAAAAACCTCATCAGCCGTGGCATTAACTTAAATTATTACAATATTAAAATAGATACGTTTATAAATTTATAATATATTGCTCAAACATAAGGTATAGTTCATATTTTGTTATAGATATTAGATTTTTTTAGATACTTACTAATTTTATTCACCACTGAAGAGTGGAAACAGTATTATTTTCTACCTACTTAATGTGAGGGTAGCGATAAAAAAAAGTTTAAAAAAATGATAAAAGGTCACTTCGGGCGTATGATATGAGTAATGACTAATGAGCATACTCTCGCGCGAGGAGCAATGGGCTAAATAGTGTATACGTTGTAATTATATTGTTCGAGCGTTATCGTTGACAGCGGTTTCGTGTTCGTGGCGGTTGCGATTTCCACGTCATTCTTGTCGGCGCGAAAAGAAACGACGACCACGGCCTACTAATAATCAAGTATTACACTGACACCGTATTCCATGTAACCGGTGTGGTCCATGTACAGAATTTTCTTATTATTCGCCAAATTGAATAATAACAAAATAATGTAACTATAAACTGGTCGCATTTAAATAAAACCATCCGACCCACAGCGGGGTAGTGGAATATTTTCAACTATTTGGTATGATATTACACTGTGATAACGGGGGGTCAACTACACACGGCTTACACGGAATACGGAAACAGTGCAATAGCGCCTTCCATTAATATAAGAGTGATTTACGATTTTTATCTCGGGCGTGCGAGGGCCGCATAACGAATTCTGGAAGAAGCCTCGCCGCGAATCCCGGTGGTCAAAAACCCACCGATAATAATAGCCACAAGCTGCGCGCTTACGGTCGAAAGTTAATCGCACGTGGCGCGTCGCACTTGCAGCAGCAGAGAAAGTTAAACGTGAGCGCATAAATTTAAAAAAAATCACCGTCGAGGTCCCGTCGCGATGCACATAATATAATATTATATGAGTTATTTGTCGTCGTCGTCGTCGTCAGCGCGTACAATGTACATATAGGTAAAATAATATACCTGCCTACAGACTGTGCCAGCGATGATTATTATTATTATTATTACGACAGTCGCCGTTCGCGGACTGATGGATGGCGGAGGTTTCTGTTTTAATTATACGAGACGAATCTTTTGCACGGAGAACAAAATAAAACATCGTTTCAACGGTATAAGTTATACCGAAAAAAAAGAGAAAAGCGATTTTGACGGGCGTCGGCGTGAAAACCGACCGCTCAGAAAAACGGAAACGTCCGAATTCGGGGTACGGTAACGAACAACAGTGACATCTGACAATACTAAACCGGCCGCATGAATATTCTACTGCACCGGCAGTGGCACTGTTTCGCAACACTGAAAAACAATTTACCTACCTACCTATGCAGGCATTACAATAGAGTCGAGTACGTCATGACGTATAAATAGGAATATTGTGTGTGGACAACCGGTGCCGGCGGCTAAGGTATTTTTTTTTTTTTTTTTTTTAAGCGCATGTGCTTTTTGAAACGAAATCCTGCAGCGAGCACGTCGTATATAATATGCGAGACTGGACGCCGACTTTCTCTCGCCGAAAAAACAATGTGCGGCGGTCGAGGATGGCCAGATGACGGACGATCACATTCGACCGCGCGGTGACGAAACAACGCGCATCACTTACGACGGCGATATCGATCCACATAGCGTTCTCTGCCGCACATATATATTCTACAGACTATATTATATTACATTTCTAATAACCAATTACATATTATACTACCTATAGTCGTTGTGTATAGTTGTAGTGGAGGTGGTGTTGGTAACAGCGGTATTCGACATACTCTTGCAGTAGATAAAAACAGACGGATTTCTATAAGGTTGGATTTAAGTATAATAAAAAGTCAAGGCCCCGTCCGAGTACAACATATTATATATTGTATTAAACAAGTTGAGTACATTTTTAATTCAATAAAACGAAATACTGCCATACGCAACGGGCAGCGCATGTAAGTGTATAATACGTATAATATATATTATATATATGTGGCTAGGACCCCAACCGCCCGGGTAACGGCGTATATTATTATGCATATATTATATACCTATAGATAAGCCATCATATTATTATTGTTATTATAATATACAACAATATATTATACGAAACCAACCGTGAGCCCCTTTCCTCTTTTCCTTCTCCCGCACACAACCCGTTCGTCGGGTCCACTTTATTTCGTTACGATCTTCATTGGAGGTAACCCCCTCACCGCTATGATAGTCGCGGCCTATAAGATTAATAAAAAGGGCAGAATGTAGAGCTGCAGTGCCCATATTATAATATTATTACGTCGGGTAACACACATACGACGAACGTAAGTAAACACAGTACACACACACACACACACACACAATCGACGATAACGATTAGACAGTCAAACACTGTCACACACACACACACACGACGTGCAAAGACATAATAATAATAATGTAATATAATATACGAACGATTATTAAATAGAAAAATATATTATGTTGAGCGGCGTTCGTGCATAGATAGTGCGTCGTAATAAGTAGTAGCTAGCCGTGTAGGTACACACACTATCGTCGTAACGAAATTACCATCAACGTTTGTAGCCGTACTGCACACACGTGCGAGCTAATAAAACGATGTCGTTATGTCGTATTATTTACGCACACTCGCATACTTCTGCCTACTGTATGTGCATGTATGTATGTAGGTATGTGTGTATAATAATAATATAACAATTAAGTATATCGTACGTAATCATTATACCTCCACCGCCCTGACACACGGACGCCCTATGCGTAATTGATTTAGAAGGCGGCAAACAATATGATATATATAAATGTTGTAACCGTATACGCGGTTACGCTTTGCGCTATTTTCGAGCTATACGACTATACAATGTGCACCCACATCATCATGATATTGTATAAATAGTGTTTTAATGCTAATTTATATAGAGGTTTAATGTTGTAATGACGTGTAACCGTGGGATATGACGTTTACAGGTTGCGATTTGACAGCGGCGACGATCCGGAGTCGGAGCGAAAAGAAGACCGTACGAGAAGCTTGCTATAGTATATTAATATAGGTACTGCTGCACGACAAGGAGAACCGGAAGAAGAGCGCGGCGGCGGTGTCGTGGACGACGCACGTGGTATGCGCGCGAGAAAGGAAGAGGCGAGCGAACGGGTTTTCTGGAGCGAACGGAAACGGTCATCGGTGGCGGCGACTAAATATAGGTCTTTGACCTCGCCGACGGTGGTATACGCGCCGCGTACGACGGTACAGCCGTGATGGCGCTCAGCCGCCGAAGACACGACCGACGACGTCCGCAGACACCGTGACATATAGACAAAACGTGGCGTACCGGTGTGCTTCGAGCGGTGTCCACGGTGTCCACGGTGTCTGTAGCAGACGATTACAGCCGGTGGCCGTGCGTGGGAAACCAGCGGAAGGTCGACGAGACGGACGCGTGGCGGCGACGTTCACGGCTTTTTTTTTACGCGCGCTAGTCGCGGTCGACATATCGAAACACGGTCTGGAGCCGAAGCGTTGGCCGGTACCGTCCTCGTTCCACTTCGCGCGCGAGAGCAGCCGACGTCCACGCGGCGCCGCTTTCCACCGGACAGCCGTCACCCGCCGCACACGGCCGGATTACGAAATCTATCTCTGCACGACGAACGTTTTCGGTTTTTTCCGTAATAATAATAATAGTAATATGTACGATTGCCGCGACCATCGGTTTCCGACAAATTCACTGTACACCATTATATCCGACGGAGCCAATCGGACACGACGTGTGGGGAAAATAAAGCGGAGCGTCCGTGCGTGTACGCGAGTCGCCGCCGCGCAGTGGTTTCGCGCGCTCGGCCCATAATCCCGGCGCTGCGGCGGTTCAGGGTCGAGCGCGCCTTTTGTCTCGACGTCGTCGTCGTCCGGCGAGCGCGGCGCGGCGGTACCTCGTCACCCCGCCGCGTGTCACCGGTGGCGGCGGCGGCAGCGCGAATACGACGACGATAATATAATATTATTTAGGTCACACGCGCGCACGCCGTGGTCGTCGTCGTCGTCGTTACGGGTTTGCGAACGCGTATTATGTACACGTCGTCGTTAAATATTTATGGGCAGCGGTGCAGAGGTCTCGCTTTGTTGATCGTCGTCATCGTATACAGTCATCGCGCGGTCGTCTCGATCTTCGTCGTCATCGCCATAATCGTTATCGGCGAATCCGTCGTCGACCTTGCGACAAGTTATATATACCGTCGAAAAGCTCCAACTCTCGCGCTGCTCCAGCAGCAATAGTAATAATATTAATAACAATATAATATGACGGCGTTTTACTACCATCATAAATCACGCGTCTTATCCGAGGCGATAAGATTCTGGTGCAGCGCACACTGCACGGGCCCGTTCATCGAGCACATGAAATACACGTTGGGCGAACGAAATAGGCACGCCGCCGTGGAAGAAATTCTATACATAATCGTAATAGGTACGCCATACACGTTAACGAGATAAAGAGAGAGAGAGAGAGAGTGCGAGGAAATTCTTCTATACGGTCGCCGAGTTTTAATATATTTTTCGCGACCGACGACGACGACGACGACGGCGTTCACGCGGTTAGCGCGACGATATGGAAGAAACGTGATACGGATGGCGTATATACCGGAGCTGCTAGGTACAACATAAAACCGCAACGATCGATACTTTATTAATACGAGCAAAGTATACTTTGCTGAGTATAGTATGTAGGTAATATAGTATTATACAGTCGACTGTCGGTCGGTAACTTGAACTTTGATATCTCGATAGAAGTCGACATCTCGAGTATAAAAAAATGTAAGCCATTACTCATTTACGCTTAATAGGTTTTTGATATCACGAAATTGTTAATAACTTGAATGTTGTTTTCCCCCTTGAACTTCGAGTTTCGAGCGTGCGTTTCGGCGTCGGCCGTGTCGAAATATCGGATTATATATTATACTATCATGGTTTAATTCTCGCTCGCAATCGCGAAACACGCGTTGGAAGCTGTGGGCAATAAAGCGTTCGGAAATCAAACAGACGATGAGAATATCATCTATAAACCGCGAGCCGCTCTGTATATTATAAGAACATTATTATTACTCAATGTGGCGGCCCTGATGGCGTGCGAGCGCCACACCATTGAAATAATGGCGAGACTATATTTTTCTCCGAAAATGATGTACCGTTCATCTCCAAAAAAAAAGAAAAGTACTTTCCATTTTTCTCCACATATTTTTCTGTATTTTTATGGACTAAAATCATGTTTATTTTCATCCAAATGTGAAAAGCATATTATATACGATATACATTATAGATATTCAATCTTATAATATTACATGCATCAAACTTATAAGTTCTAACAAATCTTGTTAAGTAAGCCTTGTTACGTGTTGTGTCTTGTGTACTGTTCAACGTGGTACGGGTACGGTACCTACTACCTACTAACAAGCGAGAATCTCGTAACTTTGAATACGTTTATAATATATTTGTATAAACTTTTATGTAATAAACATAAAAGTATTAACCACCGTTATTTTTCTGAAAACCAAGTTTCCAAAATAACTATTGGATAATTCTTTAAAATAAAAATAATCTTATGTTCGGTATAGCATATAAAACAAAAATTGTTCTATATTCAGAACTCTGTGTTACACCCGTGGTGTATTTGTGTTATTATTTGGTTATTGTATTCTTATCCATAAAAATAAATCGAAGTATATAATTTGGAAGATATCGATAAGTTAAATAATATAGTAGGTATCTATATCTAAATGTTTTAATTGTAAGTTAATAATATATATTAAATTATTTTGAAGAATGTAATATTTTTATCATTATGATTTTTAATTTTAATTTATTCTATAAAAATATTGTAGAACAATATTCTTGGGCAGAATATGAAAATGACTGGTACCTACTATCTACCTATTCGAGTCAATGAGAAGGTGACAGGATCTTATTTGATTATGGATGAATACAGACATACCTATCTCGTTTTAAGAGAAAAATAGCTATACGGTCGAAACAATACACCCTGCAGCGGAGCGTATTAGGTCTCGTGTCCCTCACCCATCCCACCCACCATAGAACGCTCGGAAATAGATCGTCGTCTACCTGGCGATGGATATAACGACGGCGAGAGCGGTCTCAGCTGCACAATTCTTGCCAAACGACGGCGGCGGCACACTTGGCCGCGGCGAAGATAAATATTTCGAGCTCGCCGTGTCCGCGGCTCGACCGTGCCATAAGAATCTACCGGCGAGGAGAGTGGCGGTCGTACCTATATATCACATATATAATAACAATACGTAATAACATAATATTATATATTATGGCGATGCGACGATGACCTTGACAAACAATTTTCGTACCGTACACAATATTATTATACGCGACGTCGTCGGTGTCGTCGCCGTTTATCACGTGCAATAATAGTAATATCATATCGACATAAAAATATTATAAATTGTATAGCGGACGGGAAAATAAAAGCCAAGGCGAAACACAACAACTGCAGCACGACTTCTACCTATACTTAACCGTAATGTTATTAAGCATACAGCTAGTTGCTGTGTATGCTATATTTACAAAATAGTTTCTGTTCAAAAATTCGTTTGCGTTGCATTTTACGGATCAGCACGAAGAATAAATCGCGTGTGATAATATATCTAATTGCCGTTATACTTTTGCAAACTGATCGGTGGTTGAGTACGGTTTTGTACCGCTTGTGACTGGTGGCCGGAACTGTACCTTTGGAAATAACACCTCCCCGCCGAACTGTATAAGGCAGATACAGTATATGCGGATCGACGATTGGACCCAAGGAATCCGAAGACACAAAAACGATTTTATCATAGCGGGATGCCGGATGGGATAGTGATACATTCATGAGAAATGGCCAAGGCTTTGCCCTCCACACCCTCTCCACACATTTCTAAAAGTAATTTTCATTTTTCCGATCATAAAAAAAAACAAATGTCAACAAAATAACTTTCATAATTATTGAAATACATAGGTATACACAATTTAACTGCATATTTTTGTGATTGCTGTTTTATTTATACGGCCCTAAGAATGCGGTTTTGCAGTTAAAGCAATGTTAAAATAGATTGTGATTTAGGTGTTTAGGTTATCACTATGACCGTGGATAAAACTATACAAAGCTAAATATAACAAAAAATCACGAAATTTTAAAAACAAAAAGGATAAACAGATATCAGAAATAAACTAAATAATAACAATTCGATATCGATGAGAAAACATTGTGCTAACATCTTATTTTAGTATAAATAAATTTTTCGAAGACCTAGGTTACTAGTAGACTTAAGCCGGATTGCATAAAAAATTGATTAATTTAATGGTTCAATAAAATGTAATGGTTCAATCAAGGGCCACTAAATCACGTTTAATAAATTCTTGGAGGGTCGCGAGAAGTTTTTTAATTATATAGATTCTAAGAAGCGTATTCATTATAAATAATAAAATAATACATTACTATAGTAGTAATCAAATTTTGTTTTTAGAATTAATTTTTGATATTGTATATAAACCATGTGGGTCACGATAGATTTTCGGGGATAAATTTGGGTCGTGATCCTAAAAATATTGCGAACTACTAATTGTTGAAATCAATGACTTAAATCAAGCTTAGCAACTTTTCGAAAAAAGCTATATAATATCATCGTGATCGCTAACAATAATAATAATAATAATAATGATAGAAGAATTTATTGTATTTGGTATTTATAATCAATGATTCAAATCCTCCACTTTCTCAACCCCTCCCCCCAATTTGGACCTACGCTAATGTGACTCCGTGACGCGTGTGTTTACCGTTATGCACTCAAAATGTATATAATATTATGTATTACTATGACTTGTGCTAAACAACACCACGTAACATGACATGTATATCTTCATCGCAAGATGTTTAATATCTATTATATATTATTATTATGTTACGATGCTTACAGATACAAAGTCACGGCGACACGACGATTATTCCCGGCCGACCGAACCTTGGTGCGCGCGCGCTCTTTATAATCGCTTAACGCTTCAACCGTTGTAGCACTAGCATCGTACCGGTGGATTGGGAGTCGGGTGGGTGGTGTTGGTGGGTAGGAGGAAGAGAGACGGATATGTGCATTGCTACATTTTCGTCATCGACCAAGACACGACGGAAAAGGAGCGGCGGCGGCGGTGGTCTTCTCGTCATCGTCGTCGTACCCGCCTAACTTACTATATACACATAATATAATATAAGTGTAATGTATATTATTACTATTATATACTGCACGCGAGAACGACCGCCGACGCTGCATTTTAAGAGCTAAGGCTCTGAATTGACTGAATACAAGAAGCGTCGTCCCGAGAACGCGTGACCAGAAAATAAACCGAATGTTCAATATAGTTTAGGTAAAATATTATGTCGTAGTTGATCAAAATTAGGTCTAGGTTCTGTCATAGGCGTACTGTTGTCAGTTATCACTTTCGGTACATTTCGTCGACCTCCCGCGGTGTACATATCAGGTATATTACTATATTATAATGATATCAAATCATAAAATCACCGTAACTGGAGTGTTTTGAGCAATATTATTATATAACGTTACGGCGGCGCTCGCATAATCTGTACTTTTAGCATCTACAATTATTAGTGTTGTATGCGCACAGTGACGACACATTCTGTTAGGGCGAGCGAAGATAAAAGTATACTATTATCATTATAATACGTGCAGGCGGGCAAGTGGTGGGGGGCTCTAGAACCAAACTAATTTCGTACGAAAGTCTTTATAGGCGTTAGCTTGGTAAACGGTATATGTCGTCCGCTGATGTGCGATGCAGTATACGCCGCCAAACAAACACGCACACACACGCACACGTACACACACACACACGCACACGCACACGCACACGCACACACACACACACACACACACATATGCACGCGTGTTTAATTGTCGTCGTCGTGTCACGCTTCATTAGCTTTATTATTAGCGTTGCTTCGTGTATATATTATTATTATTATTCTTATTATTATAATGAATCGAGAAGGAAGACGATACGAACTACTCTGTGCCAAGGCCGCTGCTACCAAAACGTAACTCGTCGGCATATCATATTATTATAATGTACAACAAAAATCCCGACCACAGTGTATTAATATGTACCTACCGAACCAAATGGACGTAGACCACGGAAAGAAAAACCCATCTACGCCCGCGACTGGCTATTAATATTCGATTTTACGTTTCGTTGCGACCTGCACTTTAACAACATCCGGAGAGTACAAAAAAACAACAGAAATGCGCAGCACGATCGCCAGAGTGGATTTGGTAAGTAACGAGAGATGATGGACAGGCAACTTCCAAACGGAATCGATTTCACTTATCACGATTTTTATTTGAAAATGGGTAGAATACAGACAGGAGAGACTTTTAGAACAATACAAAACTTATTGAATTTTATATTATAATGATGATCGAGGAAATCTTACAGAAAATTACAATAAGCTACCACCAACTGCTGGAAAATAAGGAAGCTGTAATTAGATTTTGTGCGTCGTGTTTCGCCATCGGGCTTGAGCACGCAAATGGCATTGTAGCTGATTATTACAACATTATCACCTACGTTAATATACTCTCGTTCAGTCGTCGGCTGTATATAATTATAAGTGCATGATGGAACGATATAATAAGTCGAATATCTGTATAGTAATACTGCAGTTAGAAAAGCGGAAAAAACTGTTCATTAAACGTCGAGCAGGTAACAAACAGCGCACGAGATTTTCCACAAATAAATTTAAATTACGCGCCACCAATGGGTTTTATACTTGTATACATTGCATGACCAACGACAATCCTTCTCCTTCTCCTCCCCCTGTCCGTCGGCTTTCGGTCCACTTCTTTCGGAAGTCTTTCTGACCGAGACCCCTCTCATGTCCGGGTTATTACGTATTATAGTCTTCAAAGACCCTATTCGTTGATTTTTGTAGTTTTGCGTGACGGAAGTTAAGCCATGGGGAGTGGACAATATTGTCGTGTACGCCGGTCGGGTTTTCGACTGTAACGGGGTAACTGGCGGGAATATAAACGAACGCGATGCTGGACTGTTCGGTTGGATTGGCCGCCACTTGTGCCACGCGACGAGCATTTGGCCGGCGGTCGGGAGGTTATTATTACACAGACGTATTTTACGAACGAGCGCGGCTGTTGTATAGCCTCAAGAGGGTGTCGCGCGGCGAGGGTTTAAAAATAACCAGTGGGCCGCCGCCGCCGCGACGTCGAGCGCGCGAAACGCAATAATATATAATAATAATATGATATACGCACACGGCTAGCGGATGAACGCGAGCGCGAAACACACCGCTTCCGGTGCAGTACGCAGTTCTCGAACGCCGCGCAGTCGACGTGTTTATATAATAAACACAGTACCTACATTATAATATTACCCGGCCCGCGACGACAGTACGTACGCGATAACGTGTAAGTTGCGAATAATTACACGACCGCCGCCGCCGCCGCCAACAATGACGACTGATTGCGACCAAAAACACTGCGCGCGGGTCGATAATAATCCTGCGACTAGAACACGGGCTGCGGACCGGCAGGAGTTTCTGGTGCGAAAAACTTGACCCGAAAGATCGACTTGTCCCATTAGCGCCGTCGCGAGGGCGCGCCTCGAACACTTCCGCGTCCGCGAGGACGAGTATATTACATCATATATAGGTGTGAAGACCGGGCGTCCCGTCGTCACGAGGGGTTTCTGAGCATGTATGGCTACCCCCCCCCCAGGTCACCCTTCACCGCTCGCAAAACTGTCGAGACACGAGGGGATCGCGAAGAATGGCAACGACGACGAAATACTGCTGACGGAAACGTCACGTCGACCTTATTGTTATTCCCGGACGTCGGTAAATGTACATAGTCGTCGGACAGACGGAAGACATAGTATAAAGGCTGGAGGTGGTCATGACGTTTCGCGGGATCGGAGTGAACGGCTCGTATTATTATACCGATGCAGAAAAGGGTAGCGGAAAAACTAGTCGAGAGGGTTCTCAAGTGCAGGGATTCAGTGTCCTGTCGATGTGGCCGCTGCCGGACAGTCCGTGTGTCCCTTGTGCGCGAGTCCTCAAAATAAGTGGCACGACGATGACGGTGGAGGTAAATGGTGGCGGTGGTTTGAGCAATAGTGGTGGCGGCGGCGTGTAGTGCTGCTGTTGCTGCTGCTGCTGGCACGTTGTAGTGTATTATTATGGTGGAGGGCTTGTCGTCGTCGTCGGGTTTATCGATTCCCAGCTCTGGCGCTCGCGATGGTTACACAACGGGCGGCTGAGGCGGCGGGCGGGCGAACAGAGGGGTTTCCCACCGTCGCTCGCAACGAAATTCGGTGACGGCCGGCGGTGTATATCATAGCGCGCGCGCCGAGGTGGCCACCGATCGTTACATACCGTCGCCGCCGGAGCGAGATGTGAAAAAGAAGCGCGTGACAAAAACAAAACCGGTAAGGTGTTCGTCAGGGAAACCACTACGGTCGCGATACACACACACACACACACACACACAGGTCTGCAGCAGAGACAGCACCACCAGCAGCAGCAGCAGCAGCAGCAGCAGCACCAGTAGCAGAAGTCATCAACATTTAGCGGTATCAGTGACAGGTGGTGTTGGCGGCTACCGGGAATAACCACCGGCGTTCGATGGATTATAATATCACCAATGTAATATTATATTATTTTATAATATTGTATGTGTTGTACACGCTAACAATGCACGCAAATACTAAACGAAATATTATTAGATAGGCAGTACTAATAATATTATTATAATATAATAGATAATATATATATATACATAATTATTATAATAACAACAATATACTATAATACTATATACGGTTATATACTATAATATATTATTATCTTATTGTGTGTGAGACGTAAAGTAGTGGGCGACGAGTAAAAGGATACTTACGGGAATTATTACAATATTCGTTACGTCCGCGGCTTATGCGAAGAACACGCCGGCATACATCGTATCATTAATATTATTATTATTATTGTTATTAATTGCGCGCGCGCACACACCGACAATACACGCAGTCGCGGCAGCAGCTGTCGTGCCGGTGGGCTGCTGCTGGCTATCGAGTCTCGTTCTGTTCCGTCGGCCGGCGCACTACAGACTAACCGACCGCACGAGGCAGGCAGGCAGGCAGGCAGGCAGGCGGCGCGGCGGCGGCCGTTACGAAGGTTGCGCGGCTGCCACCACCACACCGCCGTCACCGCCACCGCCGACCGCCGTTTCCAACGCCGCCGCCAACGACGCTGCTGCCGCCGCCGCACCGCTCTTGGTATGATGTAGGCATATAGCGTACCATCGTCGTCGACCAGACACGGGCACACCGCACACGCATGCACGACGCGCACACGGCAAGCCATCGACACTCTAGTGAGAGGTCCCACTCGAACGCGCGCGCACGTTCAAGCGCCGGCACCCGCACACCCGCACGCACAAGCACCAGAGAGCGTCGTCCCTACTTTTCGCGATATCGCAATCACTTGGGGGGATAAGAATCCCGAGAGTCTGCGGAACCCGCCGCTCGCGGACAGACCTATAGAGACCGAGCCGGAAGCCGCGACGTCGACACGGCGGTGGACCGTTTTGTTCGAACAGAACACGTCGTGGGAACGCCGGCGGCGGCGGAGGAAACTCTCGGACGGTGAAAGACGTGTGTGCCGAAGACAACGAAACCGACTTTACAATATTGTCATTGCGACAGTGCGTGTATAATATATTGTTATGATATTGTACTCTGTACGATTCTTCCGCCGCCTTCGTCGTAGCACCGCCCCGTCCAAGAAGACAGATATTTGCATATTGTACAGGCGTCGCGCGTGCGCCATGTATGTCAAGGTGACCGCATCGGCGACGCAGTTTAAATCGACGCAATACTTTGCCGCGCAGTAATATCGTTAGCGGTTTAGCACCGAAACAGTACCCACACAATAATAAGCGTACATTTGTTAATGCGTAGAATATTATGTCCATCCGACCGTTTCCGTTTTTCTGTTCACCGGTTTCCTGCATATAGGGAGCGCCGAGAAACCGGCCGGCGCGAAGGGTGGCCGACCGCGGCGGCGCGGGAACCGGTTCGCCGAGTGGTTGTGAAACGCCGCCGAACGGTGTGACACACTGGACCACGGCCGTGTCGTATATGACGATAGCCGGCGGCGGATATCGCTTCTGCCGCAGGAGGAGCAGCAGCAGCAAGAAAGCAGCTGTGCCGTGCGCGCAAAGGGTTATGCGCAGACAACAAAGTACGACGGTACACTTAAATTAGACAAAAGCGTCATCGGTGGCGGCGGCTGCTGCTGCGACGGCGGAGCGTGTACAGTTGTATAGAGTTCCTCCCACCGCTTGCGGTACCGTTCCTCCGACCGTATACGGTTTTTTTGTCTGTTACGCGCACGCGGCCGCCACATGGCCCTCCGAATTGACGGACCTCAAATTCCTTAACGTCTGGTCATCGTCGCCGCGCTGTCGGGTGCGACCGCGGCGTCTCGGCGATGGGGTGGCGGGGTGAGAGTTGGATGAGTCACGAAACACTGTTATTCGACGGCGCACGTCATATTATTTTGTTTATAGAATAGAAAAATTTGTTTGCCACTGTAATATTTTATTAAAAACGCTGTGCATATATATGACACGGATTCGAAAGACATTGACCGCCGTCGACGACTACCAGTGGCGATTAAGTAACAACCACAACACGCCGAGCATATGGGTAGGCCACTTTTATAATACGATAATATTATGTTATGCTGTGCGAATGACATACTATCGCGAAATCGAAACGAAGTAAAAACAGGTTATATGCGAGCTGCACCGTGATTGCAAGCGGGTTAAAGTCGTCGGGAATAATATATTATTATGATATGTTATTTTAAATAGCTGTGGCACACAACTCTACGAAGATAATAATATAATAATATAAGTTATCTGTATAATATTATAACACCAATGATATTATGATACAAACGACGAGACTCGGGTGGACGACTGTGTGAACAGGTACGCGACGATAATCAGGGCCGGATCTAGATAAGCGACGGATAGGCCAATTAGCAAACCAGATCGTAATACGTTTTTACTTTTTACGTTTTCGTTATTGTGAAACCGATATGAGTACCACAAATTATAGATTTCAATCTAAAATAGCAGGTACTTAATCAAAATGACGTTTTCAACATTTTTAAAAAAAGTTTAAAGTGTATTACGTATGATAAATAATAATAATAATAAATTATTTTGCGACAATACTAATCGTACATTTTTTTTTAAACATCATATACAATTTACACTATTGCAGCACCCCAATAACCGGAGCTTGTGCTGGCGGTGCAGTTCTTAAAAAGAAAAAGAAATTAAAATTATATGTAGAGCATGAATGAAAAATTATGACTAAAAGAAAAATATCGAACAGTATTGAGAGAATTAATTTTACTAGACATAAAATAATATCATATATAAATAATTTATTTGTCATATTATACTATAGTAAATATTTTATAACTACTACCGATCAGGACATACGGTTTGTATTAAACGATCAGATTCACATAAAAAATTACCAGTCAGCAAATTTTAAAATTTTCATACAATTTCAAAACAATTTTTACGACCTATATTTACATAAATAATTTTTGTATTAGAATATTTTCTGTATAACCACCTTAACTGCCAGTACTCATTGCATAGGCATGAAAATACAAAACTGCGATCGAATTAATATTCCATATTAAGGGTGCCTATCTAATGTTATAATGGAATGTGCAAATAAAAATCTCAACTAAATTTATATCAATGCAAATGGGCGTATATTCCATCATTATCCCTCACACGTGTTAGAATTCTTAGATACGGTGGTCCCACAAACATAACATACACAAACGATTCGGCAAATATAATACTCGTACAGCGCGCGTGTTCGGCGATGATTACACCGCGACGTAGTTCCGACGTCGAACATTGCTTTATCGAAAAAGAAAAAAAAAAACGCGGACGACCGCACGCCGCAGCAATTATTACTATTATTGTACACAGTATAATATTATAACGTAGACGGAGTGTATAATATTATAACGAATAACAATGATAATTTATTGTTTATGACGACATTATAATATTATTACGATGTGTGCACGAACATACGGGCGGACAGCGACAGCGACGAGAGCACATGGAATCGGGGAATGTGTGACGTGCAGCATACGATATAATACGAATAAGCACTCTGTAAAACCATCGATCCGAGTGTATATCGGTCAATGTTTGATTAGAGTGTACAAAGGTCACACGATATATCAACGGCATGCGTATGATATGCGAGTGTTATATTTTATAGGTTTAACGACGACGTCCGCCACACACCGACAAAACGAAATCGAAGCGACGTTTTATTATATTGCTCCCGAAAATATCGTATGACACCATATTATTATATTGCCCATTAATGTTTCGAGTGTTTTGTACGCGGTTAGGTTAGTTCAAAAGGACCGCGATTGGCTTTGCCAGCACCTAATCCAGTTAACTTAACACGGCATCGTCCATGATAGGTGGCTACACGACACACTGTCAGGTAGACTAGAGTCAAAAACGAACGACTCGAACGTGGTTAATATTTTCTTGTTGGGGAGAGAGAGGGAGACGAAAACTTTTTTGGACAAAATCGTTGTTAATGTGATCACGATTTTAATCATGATTCATGACCAATATATTATGTCAGGTAGTTGTTTTTTGATCCAGGTAGATAATATAGTTCCACTGCACAAATTACAGCGATTGTAAAATTCGTATACGAATTAGATTAAATATTTTTATAGGTTTTGATATCCATTACCTAAGTTTACTATGTATCATATTATTTACAATTTGTACATTTAATTTAAACATTTAAATTGTTGTTACAGCTTCTTTCGTTCATAAATACTAAAATTCATAATGGAAGTGAAAAAAATAATATTAAATAACATGAAAAAGTGTTCGATTGATGATGAATACAAATATTAATTAATTAGAACTCTTAAATAAATATTAACTTTTATAAACAATAGTTTTATTGAAAAAGTTTTTAAACAATTTTCGTTTATAAAATAAACACCGATACTTAATATGACTAGGTATATGAGTGAAGGAAATTTTTAACTTATTATTTATTTATTTATTTATTTACAAAACCCATAGTCTAACACGAATCGGTAATAATTAACGCTCAAATGATACCTATGGTAATTCAAAGGTAAAAATAGTACCCGTTCTTCAATGAGTTAAAACAGTAAGCTCAAATGACCTATGGTAATAGATAGTATAATAAATCATACTCAAATAACCGTATGAAAAATGGGATGCTTGATAATAATATTATGTTTGATTTTAGGTAGTCAAAATAAGAATAACTACTAGGCAGTGATTATGAAAATTTAAAATAACTTTTATTTATTTAAAAGGAAATTCACCACTATGCTTCAGGGCTCAAGAATTATACATACCATTACTATATTGACTATATATAAATATACCTATAGCATATAAGAACCCACCATAAAAAGCCGGTCGTCTGTATACCTCTACAGGGACTATGTAATCAATATTTTATAAGATTCAATTTAAAATGTTTAAAACAAAATATGTTATGTGAATAGAATCATCATAAATGTAACAGTGAATATGTTTTTTTATACACAGCTATCAAAAAAAAAAGGGTAGGTGGGATGATACTTTTGCTAACCGCATGTGTTATTCTCAAAATTCTTCTGCGCACCACTACACTACTTCGTCGTTTTTATTCGTCCTATTCATATTTTTTTTTTGACAAAACGCCCACTGATAACCCGACATATATAGTAGTTCGGTGAAGCATTACATGGTTCAGATGTATTGTAAATTTGTAACGGAATCTCGGTTAAAAGTCTTCAGCCGAAAAAATCTTCAACCGAAATCAATAATTGTTATAAATGTAACAAAAAACATATAAATACGACATCTCGATAGTGGTTAGGTTAGTACCTATAACAGTGCTATTATATAGTGGCAGATCCGTTAAATTACGATTTAAACAAATTACACGAGCAGAGAAAATCGACTTGAGTCAAATTGAAAATATTTATAAAAAGCAATCCACGTTGTAAACTTGCAGCTTATAACAAATAAACAATAATTTTCTGGTGGTCGGGACCATGAATATTATAATGTGGTACCTATGTCATGAGTATTCGAGTCTTTCAAGCGCAGAATTTTGGAAAACTTCGCGTAGCGTTGCTTCCAAAATCCGCAACAGAGCACGATGACCTCAAGTAGGTGAAACGAAAATACGAATAAAATTCGTCGTTTATCCATGTGTAAATTATATGTGAACGCACCAAAACCTTTGGCCAAAAAAAAAAAAAAAAATTACTTAAATTCTTTATTCATGGTCTATATTTTTATTGACGATTTACGCCGCCGTCAATAAATAATAACCGTTCATAAATTATAATTACAATAAATAATAATGTAAAAATGTAAGTAAACATCGATGACTACTGTGAGATAAGAGCATAACAACAAAACCAATATTGAATGACACCACTAAAGAAAGGTATATTTCAATACTATATAGTTTATAATACCTACACTATCTAATCATTTGAAAGCAATATGCCAATAATGTACCCTATAATTCGTGTTCGATGGAAATTGAAAACTAAATAACGATTTCCACCCTTACCTATCTGCCCTGATCAAACAATGTAATCATTTTATATTTTTTATTGTCTATTGATGCGACGAAATAATAATAGTGTATACTTAAGCCAAAGTCGGGCATGGGTCGCACGAACTACGTTGAAACAATAACTCGAAGTACGATAAGTCGACAGTCGTTGTACAAGTTTACAACGAATGTAATATATTTTACTACCTAGCTCCCTATTTTTCGTTTCTCCATTGTTATCGCAGCTGTAGATATCTAAGTATTTTATTATACACGTACAGCTGTAGTCGTAATACGCAATTCATATTTTATTTATCAAAATGATTATGTGGATAGTAATGTATTAATATAGATACTATATCTATATATTCAATGATATTATCCACAGTTAATTATCCCTTTAATTATATTGTGCATTTAAGCAAAAAATCACAATAATATTGTAAATAACTATGATTGAATTTTAACGCATGTTGTCGTTTATATTATTTTGAGTATCTAGTTAATAACTAGAATTATTATTATTGTCGATTGATTTAAATTTGTAAAATGAATCACTATAACGAAATGTTTGATATTTGAATATACAACGGACGACGGTAGGTTTACACTCAGTTTACAGTCTACTACACACAGTATTTAAAAATCTTAACACGCCACCTACTGTTAGTTTTAAAACAATAATAGTGGTATTCTTCAATTTTTACTAAAAAAAATAGTAAAAAGGTGGACAAGTGGGTACCGCTATGCTCTACAGACGTAGTTGTCGAGTATGGCGTTGTAATGAATGTGCAGTTAGATTTGAAATCAATGATAAATTATTGCATACGAAAAACGATTCTAAGACTGTGTGCCATCTAATTTAATAATTAAAAACCGCTGAATATCAAATATCGTAAAATATTTAAAATCAAAGGCTTATGAAATACTGTCTGCTGAACTTTTTTTTCATAAAGGTAGAAAAACTTGTTGGGAATCTTCTATTAAAATATCTAATGTTAGCTATAAAATATACAAGCATTATATTTTAAAGCTTTTTTTTACTAAGTGAAAAAGTTTTATCTACAATAATAAAAAAAAAATTTACAATATTCAATAAATTTCTCAAGGCTATAATAGCTTAAAAATAACATTACGTATCATTATTTTTGACCAATCAAATTTCATTAGTATGATCATTATTTTTAATAAAAATATATGCTAACTTATGTAACTAATAATTAATAAGTTGTAATTTTTTTTTTTTAAATTTCGTATATAACTTTTTTTCTCTAGTCCAAAAATCCTGGACATGCCTTTAATAAATGTGTATAATGTTTATTATCTGCCACGGTTTGACATAAACTTATAGCATATAGGTACTATATTCAAAAAATATAATATCCGTTATATTTTTTATCATGGGATACAAAGTTCAAAGAGTGCGAGTGTATTCGCCACTTTAATTTCTAAAAAAAACACCATATCGCCGCACAGAACTAATTAAGATACTCGTAAATGTTGTTGTATTCAAATATTCAATGCATTTAAAATGTAGAAGTGAGAGTCGATACTAATAGATTGTATTTTAATTGTTTAGCTGTCAAATTTCATTATCAGAAATAATTATTGTCACTGGTTTGATTAAATGCAACTCATCGTGGACATTTAATTACCAGTAAAGCAGAATATTTACTGTGCCAATATACAGTATACAGTTTTGAGGCACTATACATATTCTTGTATATTTTTTCTTATTTATTTTCTCTATACACATAGATCCACACCAGGCTGTAATGGTTTTGTTTATATCACTGCTAATATTATAGCTAATATCGTGTTGATATCGTATTCTCTCATCACGCGAATAATACCGATATTATTTCTAATCATTGAATAATATTTGTATTCATAGGTACCAAATAACGGGTGTGGAGGCGGGGGGAAAAGGGCACTTAACCCTCATATAGTCAGATTATCTTAAGGGAAAAGTTAAATTTTAAATACACCTTCATCCATTTATACTTAGGTGCAATAATTTTCACAATCGTATTATATTAGCCAAGGTATCAACTATATTATAGTCAGGGATAGATGAATTAATATTCTTGTAACGTCATAGACATTATTTCGTTTGTTATCAGGGTATACCTAATATATTTAATAGATAATATAATTGATAATATAATTATCGAAACACAGGTTATTGTGTAGTTATCAAAGTGACCATTTTAACTTTTAGAAAGGTAAAAAATATTTTTTTATATTTTAAAGATTTAATTAAATAAATGTTTTTTTTAACGATTTATTTTGGTCCAAACTGTAATAATAAGTTTTAAATATTTTTTTTTCAATTTAATATAAATGAACTGCGGAAACACTAAAATAATCAAATATTTAACTTTTGTTAATGGAAAATATTTCCTCAATAGAATTATTTTTGTGTATTTCGCTAACAGTTATTTTGACAATAGTAGATGGTTCTTATATTACATTAAATTATATTTGAACTGAAAGATGTGATAATAAATAATAACTCAATGTTGTGCTATTATCTGTATATACCTAATCGTAATAGACATGTTTATTGTTGCAGATATCGTGTTGTTATGTACATAATATATTAAATAGGAAAGTATAAATCCCAGGTAAAATATAAATTTTTACCTATACTAAGATAATCCAAGAAAAAAAGTCAGTGTTCAGCTAAAAAAAAATGGTTGGATTTCCAAAAGAGTAGAATGTCTATCACCGGGTTACGTAACCGTCAAGACCTACAATGACATGGACTTCTTGAGGTCAGACGGGCAGTGTCTCATAATAATACTGCATTATGAAAGTTCTATATAAATAAAAAATATTCAGGAAAATATTATACGATTTTTAAAATAAATGGTTAAATAGTATTAATATACTTAATCGTTAAATCCATTAGACATCAAACGCAACTGACTTGAAAAGCAACACTCAAAATGTTACCCAAAGTTGAGTGGTCGTGTGTATGGTAAATATTTTGTTTATTTCTAAATAAACGAGAAAAAAGGCTACGTCGACCCACATCATAATATTACTATACGCTCTCCGCATAATATGGGCCCCGGAGCTTGTTTTGAGGTATATGCACACTCAAAGTTCAAACTATAATCGTGAAAAACTAAACTTGATTTATTTATTGCTAGAGAAAATTGATCAACTCTCATAGCTATAGATACTGCAGTGTTTAAAAAAATTATTTTTAATTATGATTTGATGACGCAGCAGAGGATTTAAAGTTCAGTCGGTATTCAAGCCAATAGAGATCGAATAATTATTTGCCTAACTATGATTATTTTTATGGGCGAGGCCTCATTGTTGTGTTTTACTGACTTGCATGTCAGATTAAAAATGTATGGGTATGGCGTGTACTACAGACTGAGTACAGAGCATGGGCCACGGTGTTTTTATTTTCCCCCTGTTTAATAACTTCTAGAAAAGGCACTGTAATCTACAGACTAAAATATTTTATTAATAACTATTTCTTTATTTATGAAATTAAAACTAAAATTGATCCGTCAGGTTACCCACTGCATATTATTGTTACCTACGACGACGTTATTTTATAGATATTACTTTCAATTTGTATTCGTACAATTATTAGGTTTAAGTATCTTAACAAGCAAGGTGTCTAGACTTTATTATTAGATACCTAGAAATACGGCATAAGTATATAAGTACTTATTTGTATAGAAACGTCAACCCTGAAATGGATTCACAACAATAAGGCTGTAGGTATCTAATAAAATCGACTATAACGTCGTGTCCTACGTAAATCCAGCTAGTCCGACTGTTTCTCTATTCTGATCATGCTGTTCCATCGCAAATACGATGCGACAAAATACAAACTATTTTGTTATTTGTCGGATTTACTTAAGACACGGCGTAACCCATTTGGTTCGTACATAGTAAGGACTGTTTCAAAAAAGGTGTAGATATGTAGTTAAAAATGTGTTGTTTTTTTTTAATTATAGTAAAATAGGTATACTTTAAAGTACATTTTTGTTGTCGAAATACCGTATCTGTTTGGGAATTTACATATTCGCGAAACCTTTTTCGATGGGAGCCGTTTGGCAACCAACAAAAACAACAGATGAGTGTTGTTTGGGTTGCACCGATAAAATCCGATGAACTTCGTGAAGGGTTTGAAGTTTGAATTAAATTATCGATATGCGATGACAGTGGCTGTATCGCGCATTCGCGTCTATGGTGCCCATTTAAAAAAGTAACGCTGACTATATAATGGTATCCGTAACATACGATGTATTGAGTAAACGCACAAATATAATGAGCGAAATGTATCTATGTAGTTGATTAGAAGCAGATGACAAATGTTTTTATTATAACAAAAATTCACGTAATTATAGTTTTACAAGTAAGTAACTAAAAACATGTTAAAATCACTACGGGAGTTACTACAGAAGTCATAGTCTCCGCCTTCAGCCAACCCACAACGATAAGTCATCAACATTTCCGTTGATTTTTCCTATAAAATATATAATTATATTAATTAAATTATTATTAGGTACCCTTGGTGTTGCGGATGAATGTCATCAGCATAAGAAAAAATGTAAACGATTCATTTATCTAGACACAATATTTATACAACTATTAATGTAAATAATAATTGTTCTATACACCTGCTATTATTTATTAATCGTAATACGGAAGTGCACTCATACATATATTTTTCATTTCTCTACAAGGCATAAATTGGCCTGTGCACATACAGCACATTAGCTCACGGGTGATGGTGGTACGAAATTTCCGTTCTACGCCATCAGAAAATCTAAAATATACATATTTCAAACTCATGAAGCTTATAATATAAAACAACATAAAAGTGATTTAATTTACCAAACTTGATTAAATAATAACCATTAATTTATTATTAACATAATAGGTATTATATTATCATTATAATAGAATTATGCGGGAACTACAATTTTGAACACATCTAAGATGCCACCTACCTATATTACCAGTACAATAAACTCATTACTGTTATTATTTATTAACTGCATCAGTGTGAAAATTGTATTTATATTATAATAAATAGGTTAAGTATAAAGAAGGATAAAAATATTAAAAAATATCTGTTCTGAGACATGAAAAATTGATTGTACTAAGAAAAGAAAATTATGTTAACATTCATCTGCATCACCAGAAATTTAGTTAAATTTACTCAACTATGTGTCTGTATCTGAAAACAGTTTCGACCGTTTACAAATTTTATAGACACAGCGTCACCGTCTGTTTGTATATACCTAATACACATATATAATAATATAATCTGTAACCTATATTATAATATTTTATGGAGGTCTCACAATTCCGAAAAAACATCTGTTAAATAATATATTTTTATACACACCATACGGCAAAAAGATATGGTATTATACTACAACTACAGGTACAACGTCTACAAATCCAACGGATCAAAGTCAAAAGATAAAACACCAGTATGGGTACTCGACTCTGGCCTCTGACACCACCACGTAATATGGAGTAGCTGTTCCTGGGCATTTTATATACACATAGCATAAAAACTCCGTCCGTATCTCAAGATTACCAGACCAAACCATTATAAGCTATATAGTATGTACCTATTACCTACTCGGTATTAATAAGTACGTCATATACGTATAATAACGACCATGTGATATATACGCGTATTATATAAATATTATTTCATCTACTGCTGCAGGACAATTTTATAATACTGTAATGTATAACATTATACGGATTACGGTCTGAATACGAGACCCAAAGGCCATTGTGATTACGAACAACTGTTATTATCATCAACTTCAAATAACAGGCCGATTTCTACAGACGGTCGATTTCTGGATGTAGCCGCACGTATATGATACCCACTACATAAAATATATTGTACTCTTATTCAAGAATTAACGCACCATAAAAATACGGAACCAGATTTCAAATAACAACAACTTTTCATAGGTACAACCCGCCATATAATAATTTATAACGGTTTAAAAAAATCACCTTAAATAATAAATATTCGAATCGAACTAGAAATATGTTAATAATAACAAAAAAATAAGTTAGTGATCACGATTATATTTCAAAACAATTTTAGGCAAAAATATAGCAGTCAGAAGTTTTACGACGGCTTGCGTCGATAAGCGGATATGACGACAGTGAGTAAATTAAGCACGTTATTTTAATACAATATTGAAAAAGGCAAGCTAATCGAAAAAGTTTTTACGAAAACGGGATTTTGGCCGTTATGATAATATTTATTTTAGGAATACCTATATATGTATTAAATGTTTGGTAAATTGAATTGTTAACGCGTTAGGTAGTGATTATTATAAAGTATAAATGTGGAATTACATAACATAATGACAGTGACGAGGTAATTGTTGTCACTAAATATATATGACGTTTTTTTATCGGCGAATGACACACTTGCGGAATATCTGTAATCATCATAACACGTTGTTTTAAATAAATCTACCCGTCATCGGTACTAGAGCGGAAATTCGGAATGGGTGATATTATTCCGCGGAATGTCTCGTTTTGTCCGTGGTTTACCTGCTAATTTTTTCCGCAGTAGAACTAAAAATTAGTCCCAACACGTTAATTTAGATTACTAATAACTAATAAGTAATAACACAATCAATATATAATTATGATTGTATTTTACGTAGCGAAAATATTTGAATGATTATCATTACGGTTAATTAATTACTTCCACTTGTATTGATTTTTCTATATTATATTATATTATATTATAAAACAATTGCCAAATATATTCGTAATTTTACGTGCCAATAACGATCGGTATAATTAAATCAGTTGTATGACTTAATAGTTAATTTACTATTAAATAAAATAACAATTATATTATATTTTGGAAGTTACCTCGGAAGTTACTATTTAAGACGGTGGGTTACGAACAAACTGAATATGTGTTTGCTATACCTAACCGTAGGCGTCTATCCGTTTGCTAATAACCCTGGATTAAAATTTTCTGATGAGGTGTCTTTCGATAGACTCCTAAATAAATTGTTTTATCAAAAGAGTATTGACTTCATGATTATGCTAGGTGGAACCTCGAATTGATATTCACACGGCCTGCCTTTTGATTGCACCCGAAGTCCTTCTTATTGTTTCGTGTAATATACGCGAGATCTGTCTAAATGGTCATATTATTAAAATATTTAAGAGGATGTCGGCATACTATTTGTTTTCTCTCTCTGGCCCACGTGTGACATGGACAAACCACGTTGAGGCAGAATCATTTTTTCTATATTTGTAAGTAATCTTAGAGTAAAATTTTATATTTTATTGTTATTTGAATTTGTATTCAACTTTCAAAATAAACAAAAAAATGTTGTACCTACATTTAAGTAACATTTAAATTGTTTTAAGGCAATATTTAGACAAATCAATATGTCATTCCCTCAAAAATATTATTTTCTATCTTTTTTGAAATGTGTGATTTTACTCTAAAATTACTTAAAATCATAGAAACAATGATTCTGCGTAAATCCGTTTTGTCTATGTTGAACGTGGGCCAGAGAGAGAAAACAAATAGTGCGCTAACATCCTCTTAACAATAAAAGGTAAGCTTTTGTTTCTGCGTATTGTTTGTTTGATTTGCAAATGGCCTAATTATTAACAAGGTGTCATCATAGTTTCCTTTAAACATTCATTATTCCATATTATACAGAGTACATAACGGTAATATATACTTAGGTGAGGATAAGAAATCCTAGTTGCAACTTGCAAGCATCGATACATATGTATCTCCCGGTACTCCTTTTTTGTAAAACATTTAATGTCCATTACACCGTGTACTTATTATTATTATTATTATGTTTGATCTTTGATGGATTCTTGTGTCATCTAATCAAGAAATATAAAATAACTCAGCTAAAAACCACGGTTTGTGAAAGACGAATAATAACGATAAACCGGCGGCGGCACATTACACACTTTAGCACACAGAAAAGGAACCTGCATCGGGTAATTCAATATTACCTATGCAGAAACGTTTGAAACGATTTAGTCGATACTCGGCGACAACGGCGACGGCGTTCATAATGCACGACGGACAGAGTTCACAAAAGGTTGGGCGACGGGGTCGGGAAAAAATATGTAAATATTTAATAACGACGACGACGATGTATAAACGGCGTACGACCGAAAACGTTTTTTACACCTCGTCGCCGTCGTGCGTTTTTCGATTTATTTTTCTACTAAATATTAAACGGTAAAAAGTACCCACCCGAGTGCGGACGTGAAAGACAAAAAGTGTCGGCGCCACATTGGCGAGTTGTTTCTATTTTCAATATTTTAATCAGACCTCATAATATATACGGCGCGCGCCAGTGCTATAAAACTCTACCACTGACCGACTGAGACAATAAAAAATATATTTTCTAACGCTTTAGATATATAATTTTGCGGATATTTTCGTCAACATGTCATCGCACGGTTTTTAAAAAGAAAAATTTCAACTCATCAAAGGTTTGTACTCCGGTTTTAAAAGACCACTCCAGTATGATGAGCTACGCGTCACTATAATATAACGTACAATTTCTATATACAGCATAGATGTAGACACTTAACAGTGAATTGTTTGCAGCCTTTGTAGACCCGCCAACAGGGCTTTATCGCACAACGGGCGTTGATTCGCGCGCAAAGTAGTAAATATTATAGATTTAAAAAAAATATGTGGCTCTTATTACAATGTTTTATTGAATTCATACGAATTGTATGGAATGGAAACGGTGACCGTTAAAAAGTTAAAAACCGCCGAAGAGCTCACCTGAGCTCCGCCGTTTTAATAAATTTAACACTTTAATCTTTCGGTAGATAGTTTAATTATGTACCTATACATAATTTTTCATATACATGGTAAATATATATAGTTTCTTTTGGATATAATACTGTCGTTAATTTTATAATATTTATAATTTTTAAAAGTACCAATAACAAAACAGGGATTAAATATATTTTCGGTAGCAGTAATATACTGGCAAAGATCTATACAAGAATGAACAACGAAAATATGTTCAGATATTTAATATTACTTATGAATTATAATGTATGCAACATGCATTATGTAAACATTTCTATAGAATTGTTCTGTTTGAAACGCATAATATACGGTATATATCTATAATATAATAAAATAGGTAGAAGGATCGCGAGTGCTCGTCTTCGTTGTTACATTTCATACGAAAATATGATTTAAATAATAAATAATAAATAAATCGATCTAACGTATAGTTAATAAATACCGTATAGTGATCACTTCCCGGTCCTTATATAAGTATTATATAGAGTTGCACGTGTGCAGAGAATAATCGAGGAAATATATGTTTAAAAAACTCCTCAGATAATGTATTTTATTGTACGGTTATTCCTACCCAGACTATGACCATTATCAGCGGAAGTTGACGGAAACCATTGTCGGATGCAAACAGTTGGACAATACATTTTAATGCCATCGGCGCAGATAATAAAGTGACACGGCACCAGACATTGTATTGCTGCGCTAATATTATAATAAAACAACGTTATATAGGTCCGTTCGTTTTCAGACAAAAGCTCGAAGACTGGCGCAAAACACGGAACGGAAAAGCGCGTCGGCGTTGGTGACGTCGGTTGGTGAATGGGCGAAGTCCCCTTCTTTATCGAGCTATACGCCGCCGGGAGAGGAAAAAAAACCGTAATCCGGACAAATGATGTAAGACGTAACTTCCATTAAATTCCCGAGATCGACACCGAGGACGGGCTTTCCACGAGTAAGCGCAGTACGGGCCAGAGCGCTTGCGATTCCCAACAATCTTACAGAATGCAACACGATTCGTCGTCGATACACAAATTCGCGATTTTACATTTTGCATTTTAGTGTAAAAAGGCGCGTGTTATTGATAATAGTATTCGTACAATAAGTTTATTCGTTTTAACAAAAAGTTTACTACACATTCGGGGAACAATAATAACGATACATAATGCTGTACCAATAAGTGTTCGTTTTAAAATAGTGTAGTTGTGCACACTTTACTTATTAAAAAAGTGTTATTTCGGTGCACACGGGTGGAACTACAGGTGTTACATTGGATTTTCAGTGCAAAACCAGATGTTAACGGCAAACCGTAAAAAAAAGACGGAGAAAAGAACAATTAAAAAATATATATTATCATATTGGCATACCAATGCTAACCATGCAATCAGCTGATTTTTTCTAATAAATATAAATGTTTGTTTTGAAACAGCGCACATTACACTTCCTCTACTACATTACACTATTAGTGCATTTATGATTTTTTTTTTAACGAACAATATATTATATTATTAGTTATTACTTATTACCTACTATTACAACGATGTTTTCGTCATAGAGTGCGAACCGATTACGCCGACGACGAGACCTCCGCGAGATAAAGGTATACTACAATGTACTATGTACATCCATATAATACAGCTAAGAAATTTACCCAATCCTTCTGGTCGACGTTTCCGAGAACTATGCGCTCACGGTCAAATATCGCAAAAAAAGGCGATAACAACCGTCATCCGAATAAAAACTATAATAATAATAACATGTACCTATGTATAACATAATATTATAACATTTTTTAAATCGCGCGAATGCGTGCGTGCTTGCAGTGTGTATTAACTATGTGAAGCATAATAATATTATAGTATTTACGTATTTATGAGTTGGCCACCTGTTGGCGGCTGCGGGCTGACCTATTGACTCTGCAGCGTTGCAGAGGACACGCACAAGTATTGAAGTATATACCTATTATAGTAATATAATATGAAACATTTCCTCCAGGCCAATACATTTTGGGACGATATTATAATATAATACGTAATTAATCATTATTTATTTTTTCTAATAAGACATTATTATTATGCTATGTAATACGACTCACCTAAAATCAATGTTGTCATCAATGATTCGCAGGTACCGCTGCATTACAAAAGTGAAGGAAGTGGTGTCGGCGGGGTAAGTTCCCGCAACTTTAATGGGAACCAGAGCTGGCAACCCTGAACGTCTCCTCGACGACGCGTTAGCGCCTGGCGCCGACAACGCCATGCCGTCGTCTCGGAACGAGTTGACAAAAATATTATAATATAATAATTAATAGTACACTAAATACACTGAAAAATTGTCGGGCTTACGCGCCCTTCGAATTCTGAAAAACAACGCGACCTCGTGACAGCGTTGCGCAAACCGATTAGCGAGTTTGAGAGTATATGTAAGATGAGTGAGTGAGGTGGTCGAAAACGCAGCGATGTATAAGTTGTACGTCCGAATGTCCGAGACGATTAAAATATACACCACGAACAGACGCACGGCACGACGAGACACGTTGCACACGGACACCGGGAGTGAACTGATCGAATGGAAAAAGCAAACACCATGCGTCCTCACGTTTATCGGTTGGCAGGGAAGAAACGACAAGGGCGATTAGAAGGAATGGTGGTACGCCATTATAAGCAACTGAAAATCAAATCAAACACACAACGAGCGTGACCAAAATATTGCGGTAGAGGCTTCAATAAACTGAAAAGTCCTAATCCGTCATCGACAATAATAACGATGAAAGAATTCAATACCGCCACAATATTATCTATTGGTCGATCGTCGCCTATTATACTGGACACTCTTCGCAGCGGGTTCTGCAGGGCAGCAAAAAGTCGGTTCACTATAATATGTCTATACACAACCGTCTTTGAGAGGGATATTTTTTACAAAAGGTTAACCTACCTAGTACCTACTACCTACCCATGTTGTTTTGTTTACTGCACCATATTGTAAACCTATAATAATATCTATGCACATCACTTATAAATCACTTTTCGAATTTATGCCATAAAACACATTACAATAGGCCACTTCCTGCGGTGCATACAGTTCCTATATACATCCTTGATGTGGTTTGTATAAACTGTAAATTCTCGAATAACACAGTATATCGTCGACACGAAATATCACATTTTATTTCGGGGAAAAAATAGCTATACACAACAAGAAACGTGAGTTCGTTAAAGTATATAAAAAAAAGTATAATACAACTGTATTAGTGACCAATGCGTCCCTATACGCGTCTACGCCGACATGCTGGTAGGTAACAATTTAAACGTAACGGCAATCACGAAGAGATTGTGTATAGAGTAATGCGTATACAACGGTGCCCGGCAGAAAAATAGCCTTAATCCTGCGGTTGTCCTACAGTCTACACCACGGTCCACCGCCATACGTCATTTCCGTCGTCGCTGTAAATTGACTGAACTGCGTGTCGTCCACATCAGTGGCGGCCGATTTATTATAAAAGGGTTCCCTCCCCGCGGCCTTTTTGTGTACGCGTCGCGTATATTATTATTAAAAGACCGATGTGGCGGCGCGGTCAATTTAATTGGGATGAGAATATTATGAAAGGGTTTCAACGCGACCATTAAACCACCAGGGATGCCCAACTCGAAATTACTAATACGTCGATTTTTCAAAACAAAATAGTCATCATCTCATAAAAAGTTTAGAAATGTTTTCAACTTAATTACAATCTGAAATTTATTCATTACAATATTTTATACAAAATTACATGGTTACCATAACCTACTGTATTCAAAACCAATAAAACAACAATAGGTATAACAATATAAATATAATTATAGCTTTATGAATTTTTTAAAAGATGATTTCAAAGAAATGACATATCGTTTTGTAAGGTTAATTTTATTGCGTAAACCGAATTTCAAAAACCTTGTATATCAAGAGTTGTAAGTTATACGTTATAAATTATAATAACTAAATAGTTACAGCAAAACAGATAATAACCTATACCTATAAATTGTGTTAAAATTGTTTATATAAAATATTTATTTATTTTATTAGCAATGTAATTTTAATGAGTACAGTGTAGTTTACACAGATTTTAGTACGTTTAACTTAAGTATCTAAGTTAAATAAAAAATAAAGTCCTAGTAGAGTTTGATTATTAATTACAAACACCTAAAATTTGTATTCGTATATAATAAACGAATCCTATAGCTTAGAATTGTTTTTGAATACAACGAATAAGATCAGCATCTATTATTGCTTTAAGATAATAAGTAAATATCTATATTATATATTTCACTATAGACCTTAACAACTAAGACGAGAAAAGCTAGGAAAGAGCCCTAGGGGTCCAACCTGTAGTATTTCATAAATTTTTTTTTAATGTAAAAAATAAATTTAATAAATTTAACAAATTTAACTAAATCAGACAAAAGTAAAAAATACACTTTGGTCGGTGGACCGGAAGGTGTTTTTTTTAGTTATTTATAATGGGCTTCATTATATACTATGTATAATTATGCTTAGACTCAAGTATAATATGCTGCAGTATACTCGCGCGTAAACATTATTTTGACATTGTTAAAAAAACAATATTATTGTACACAATTTAGGTACTACATAATATTATATAGATAGTCTCAACCTACTTGAGAGCTCAGGCCAGCTAGTTAACACGTACGACGTCGAATACACATATTATTTACATATACTATATTTACATAATATGCGGATACGACAGTAGACAGCGGCGCCGATGAATAAAAAAAAGTTTAATTTGGTATTTTCGCGCTATGCATTAATATCTTGAAATAAATATGAAAACGAAAGACTACAACGAAAACACACAAAGATCCTCTAAGCAGTCTATATAACACTTAAAACTGGGGTTTCCAGCAACAATAATATATTTCATGTAACTTTAATTCTAAAACCAAGACATGAAAATAATAATTTATAATCAAGAAAATTTCAAGTCAGCTACACTGTCCCATCTGAATATCTGATTTTGTATGAATATGAATACGAATACGAATACGCAAACACAGCCGTGGATCTGGACATTGCACAAAACGGTTGTAAAATAGGTTTGTAAGGTTTAGTTACGTGCCGACCGTTTACATATCCGCCGCCGAAACGTTACCTAATAATTGGTATGACTTATTAGTTATTATTATAATGTTGTTCGGGTATAGAAAATAAATATTTAAACGTCAAGTATAGATACTGTATATTGTATACAACTATTATTGGCACTTGCTAGGTATTATAATGTATACAATATTATATACTTGAACGTAATTTATATACCACGTAAGTATGTGCATTGTGCATTGTACATGGACGTAATACATTATTTTATAGAGATCTCCCAGCACGAATTTATGCTATGAAATTTCAACATCAAAAATGTATAATAAAACTCTTGATTTTTCTAGGGCCACGTCGAGAGCTGTGCTGCATTGCATCGTCGGCATATTTTATGGCACTGCACGCGAGATTTTTTGTCGCCAATGCGGCGGCAATAACCTACTGAAACGCGTTATACGCGAGGGGAAATTATCGCTGTCGGCAAGAGCATCAAAGGGACAGTAGGTTTTGAGAGAGAGGGTATTTATCCGTTATAATAATATGACCATGTTATAGGCCCTTCTTTTTTTCTGATTAAAAAAAACACTTTAAAAACGAATTGTTGTCAGTCGCCGCGATATCGACCTGCGCCCTCCGCCTGACCACTAATCATACAATGTAAATTAATTATTATCATTTATCAGTAACGTTATTATTAAGTTTAAAGTTTAAATTAAATCAACAGAGATTCAACGAGTCGTTTACAAATCGTTTATAAATTATAAGGTTATAAATAATAAATTATAACCCTCGTTATTATAATAGAAAAACACGGTTTGAAACCCATACAATTCCGGGAAATTGATTTACACTTACACCTATTATGCCAACATACAGCCAAATGCCTAAATAGGAGTAACCAAGTAAATGAAATCCATTTTATATAAAAAAAAAGGTATTTTTTAATCTTTATAATATGCGGGTATATAGGGTTTGAATAAAATTCAAATATAAACAGTAGTTCTACTGACGTCTCTAAGACGTCTAATCCCTAAAACGTATCAAACGTAAAAAAAACGTATCGTTAATTTAAAATTAATTGAAATATGTTGTTTATAAATTATAACACTTGTAGGTACTTAACGATTTATGTTCATGTGATAATTTACACCCACGTATTTATGATATATGGCCAAGTCACTTATAATACTAAGTTACCGTATTCCCAAATAACGGTTCATAATTTTATAATATAAATTAATAGATATTTATTTTTAGCAGAACGGCTAACATACAAAAATTCGATTTACCATTCCATTAATATTAAGTCAAACATCTAAATGGCATCGACATTGAATACGTTATTTAGTTATTAATTATTGTAACAAACCTATTGTAGGCATTATAGTTTTTGTAGTTCTAAATAATTAGTTGTGGTGGCTATCGAGCCGAGTGTAAATGACACACTGTCCCTGTCCCTGATTTAACTTAGTGTATTGTTTTATGGATTATTCTGCTATAATGCGAAGTCACAACAGTCAAAATATTATTAGACTGCATACATTTGAGTGATGAAATTGTGGTGATAGATTTCTACATCTGTTGTAATAATAATAATTAATACAACTCGTAAAATCATGTGTCAGGCTAATTTCGCTAATGTGCTCTTTGAAGTTGAGCCAAAAACCGTCGCTGTATTATATAGTATTATCTTTGCGTAGACATTCTCGATGTCTTTAGAATTACATCGTGTTTTGGTTTAATACAGTTGTCGTACAAAGAGTTAATAAAGAATATAAAAGAAAATTCGATCCTGAGTCCCGACGCACACCAACACGTGTAACTAATGACAGTATAATATATTATAATATACTATAGTGCCTTATTATTTAATAATATTATTGCATTGCACATTGCCTATACACATTGTAGACAGACTAATAACACTAATTACTAATTAGTAATTACGTTATGATATTAAATACAACATTTTAGTATTGTATATTATATAAATATATACGAATGGAAATAAACATACTTTACTTATAAGTTTTAATCGTCGTTGTTCAATATGGGGGTATAAATATTAAATCATTAATACCACAATATTATGTAGTTTTAATGTAATTACGTGATTTAAAACGTTTGTTGTTCATACAATTATATTATACTTATAAGTTATAACTTAAAACTGATAATCTATGATCTATTAAGAAAAAAATCATTAGATACATATTATTATTAAGTACGTAATACGACTAACAACAAAATCCAAATTAAGAATAAGCTGTATTCCAGTTATAAATGTTTAATAATTATAAACCGTTTAACTAGCATACTAGATATTAATAATATTATAACGTAAGAGTACCTTATGTGACACAATATAGCTATAAATTTATTTAAAAACCATATTTATTAAAACTAAATAAGATAAGGTAATAATATATTATACTAATAAGTAATAAGTAATAACTAATAAGATAAGAAAATGTACATATAATAATGGCAAAATATTACACTGCAAAAAGTAAAAATAAGTAAACAATTACTCATAAAAATAAATTGCATAGCTGAAGGCTTCAACATATCAACTCACAAGCTTGTGCATAATGCTAGTGTTACACTGATACCGGTCACAATCCCGAAAGACAAAAAGTCGGTTAGCATCAAAAGAAAGTATTTACCGATGGCGAACCAGTACCGGTTTAATGTTTAAAATGTAAAAGGCAAAATAAATGTTATTCCTTAGAGTTTGTATGAAAAGAAACAGATTTGTATAAATAATTAACCTTTGAAATAATAAATTTAAAAAAAAATCTTTCCCTCAAAATCCTAGCTGCCCTTAAGGAGATATCGTGGTGGCCGCAAGCGAACGATATCATTCCATATTATGTTGAAATAAGTCAACCCACGCCTCACATCCAACATGCATTCGTTTTAAGAAAACTGCTAAGTTATGTATAAATTGATTTAAATTAAATTAATTCTATTCATACTCATTATACTGAATACTATAGAAACTTGTGTGGGTCTTTTTTTGAAAATTGTCAACTACGGACAATATTATATGCTGTAATTTGTATTATGAAATAACGTACAACAAACGTAAAAATGACGTAAAATAATAATGTCCTGTATTATTATATAATACCTAACAAGTAACAGGTATATTAAAATATTTTTTAATTATTAATTTAAAATTTTATAATTTTATTCTAATTTTCTTTTCATACTAATTTTTCTATTAAAAAGTAATAGTTTACGGTCGATGGTTATTTAGTGTTACGAGTGTTAAACTACTTTGGCTGACTGGTTTATTATGTTTACTAAACCGATAACCTGAATATATGCAATTAAGCCATTAAATAAATATTATAATAATAATGAATCGGTAATGACGTATAATACCTAATTAAGTTATAAGCCGAATTTTTAAATCTATTTTGTTATCAATAGGTAATTAAATAAATAATAATATTCTTAAAATATACAATTCTGTTTATAGTATTAGATGTAAAATCTATAATTACAAATTATGTGATTTTATTTGTCATTAGACCATTATTATTTTTTTTTTTTTACAAAATACGGAGGTTTAAATGCCAAATTCAAATATTGATCCGGTTAGACGTAAGCCGGGTTGGAGCTTATGATAACTGTATCCGATAGAGTAAAAGCTGCTCCTACTTTAAGTTGAAAGTATTATTAATATATACAAGGAAATTATTGTCCTGAATTATTCAATAATATTTTATTTGTTACATCTATCTTTTGAAATAATATTGATGTCGTGCGAACACATACATTTTTTTAATTTAGGCAGGTAACCGAGATCATACAATTAAAGAAATCATTTTTTTTCCTAATAAAACTTATATTGTCATTAAACAATTTTAAAAACAACGAAAAAGATCAAAGTAAATAAAACACTAATTTTTGTTTGAGTCACAAAACGTATTTAAAAATTGTTTTAAGAGTGAGGACAGCACACCATTTTCTGTATCCATCTTACAATAGTGAGTAACATAGCAAATATACGTAAAGCAGTCCACGTTTAGTATTGTTAGTTTTAATTGTAGAGTGAATTTAGTGACACATTATCAACCGTAAAAAGACTGAAGTTATATCGCATATTATTGTACTGTATCCGTCTAACTAGAAACGGATTCTGTAGATTAAATTGTCCATGCTGTGGGTTAGTAAAACGGAATTATTAGATGCGGGTATAAACGTAGTGTTCTCATACTGTAGACGGTAACAACATTTTCTGTGTTGGTCAGATTTTTATGATTAAATGCTTAAGAGAGTAATGAGTATAATATAAAGTATATTGCAATTCAAAAGTGCTCATAAGTGACTTACTTCACAGTTTAAATATTTAAAAAAAACCTACGTACAAACACAGATTATGTTCTTATACCTTTAAGTTAGATAAAAACACTTCCATTAAAATTGACGAAACTAAATGTAAACTGCTAAACGTAAATTTGCTGTTGTGCACTTGCGAGACGGATACATCAATATGTACACGTCCTCCTTAACACAAAACGACATGGGATACAAAATATCATAAGCGTTTACTATGTCTAGATCGCAACTGGAAAATACCCGAAAGATAGCGTTCGTAATATTATGTTATCGCGGTAGTTAATAATTGTTATTATCGTGGTACGGCGATAAACGACGATTGCGAGAGAAGGCACTTAGATATCCTACGAAAAGCGCTCGGCAGTCCACTACAGGTAAAGGCCACAACTCACCATGGACATTATATTTATACTCGTATTGCTACCTACATCCACACACTTATCAATAATATTAACACTACTATAATAATATTTTACTAGGTAAGCAGTGTACAAAACGGTATACTAGGTACTATTGCGTTAACAAATAATAAAAAATAAGTTTAATCGAGTTTCTTCGATGGCCAAAAGTCGATTGTGTCGATTATCAACGAAAAAACATAATAACATTAAAACACAATATCGCGCGATGTTTTCAACAACTTATTTTTATTACAATTATTATAAATTATTCGTTACAATATCATTACTAGTAGTAGTATATTTTAGCGCCACCTCCCCCCCAACACCCGAATTGACTCACTACGACCGCACTGACTTCGCCCAAACGTAAGTACGTTGTAACTCACTCTTCTTTGGTAGGTAAAGAAAACGTGATACAACATCCACCTATTATACAGGCCATAGGTACCATGACAATATGAACCGAAATATTATGTCCGGAAACCACGGGTAAGCAAAACGAACGCACGCGCCCCAGGACACGACACCCAACGATGCAAAAACGGTCGTGGCCCGTATTATTCGTGTGACGGTAAATAATATTACAATGATATAGGTAGGCAACGGGCACAACGCGCGTACGACGGTCACGTCATTATTGTCACATTGTGAAACACGTGACTAGCGCACGGCGACGGCGGCGTTTCCGATTCGCAGAAATACACAGCGCAGCAACGACGTTGCACGCTCGCACACAAACACAATGACGACGTGTTCGAGTGGTTTGCGTAGTGTGTGTGTGTGTGTAGGGAAAAAAATAAAATAAAAAACAGTACCTATTTTACATGAACGATGTTGTGTTGTAGTGGGCACAGATGCGCCTACACACGCATTAGCGCAAACTTAACAGATATCGCGGTTTTAGCGTTCGCCATGCGTGCCGCCGCCCGATCGCGGACACGACGACGGTTTGGACAAAAATAATATTGTCCAGCGGTGCGAGATGGAAATAATAGGCGAATTGGGTAGTACCTCTACTACCTACTCGTAGTACTTATTTATTTTTTATTTCATCGAGTTACATAATATTATTATTATTATTATCATTTAAATACATTTCGCTTACAGATATTATACTGTTATGATGTAATGGCAGCCTATCGAAAAACGAATTCTATTTAAGTTATATTATAGTAGAATGAAAAAAAAAAACGGACGCCCGCACGTCCGGTAGACGATTGACGACGATGATAATAATAAATAATAATAATAATAATAATAACAATAATAACAACAACAATAATAATAAAAACAATTACGGAGCAACGTCCCTCTCTCCACCGAATCGATGTAAAATATTGTTTGTAACTCGTCTCGTAAATATTTTTAAAAAAATGTGGTTCTTAATTGATAGTTTTATAAAAAAAAAATGATATAAATAATAAAAATGTACCGAAAGGTCTTACCTGCGATCGGATTTCAGTAGCGGCTACTGGCGCTGCATCGGAGGCGCGTAGCGCACACGTACACACACACGCACACACACACGTGTAATTGATAACAGAAACGAATTGGATGCAGGAATGACAGTGACAGTAGACTGCACAGCCGGACGTCGTCGAGCTGAAAGGCGCAGCAGGGGTGGCGACGACTGAACGCGAACGGTCGTCGTGGCGGAATGACTGAATGAGCCGCCCGCCGTACTGGTGCCTGTGCCGCCGCTGCTCCTGTTGGTGATGTCGCCGGTTGGCTATTGCCGCGATGCTGCTGCCCTGCTGGTGCTACGACGCACTGCTGACGCGGTGGCGGCCGGCGAACACGTGTTGAACGCCGCCCGCCGACGACGAGTGTTGGGAAATAACGCGGCGTTCTGCTGCTCCTCGCGCCGCGGCACTGATGCTGTAATATCACAACATTTACGGTGCGAACATTATTTACAGCGTGTATTAGATAGGTACACCAACGCCGACGATGATCATCGGTACCTACCCGGCAATCGGTTTTTTTTCTTCCGATTCGCCACGATATAATATATTGTTGTGTTAGTAAACGATATATTTTACGCGATTTCACGGACACGGCGGCGCCGACGAGGTGAAAAACGGCTACCGCTTCGACGTGAAATAAAACCACAGATAACTTGTTACGCTACAACTGTATAATATTATTACGGACCGAGTGCCGGCATTCGCAAGTGTGAAATATAAAAATATGTCGTACACGAGCCAGAATATCGTAGGTGCAACACTATTGTTTTCATTGTTGTTGTTGTTGTTGTTGTTGTTGTAGTAGCGTCGTGCGCGGACGGCAACTATCGCTGGCGGCGGATGCGGATGGCCCTCGGCGGCGCGCAGAAAAAAAACAAACGATAAGCTCCACACACGTACACACACAGCGTCGGCGGCGGCGCTGAGCAATGTTGCCAACGTGTGCAAAAGTTCGGCCGACCCGAGTGCACACGTACAACAGCCGCGCAGCAAAGTGTCACGGTCGTATAGTCGGTGCGCGCGCGAGGAACGACTACCATGGGCCGTCGTCGTTGGTGCTGCTGCTTCTGCTTCTGCTTCTGCTTCTGGCCCCTACATCAGCAGCAGCTGCCCCACCGCCGATGACGCCGACGCATTGTCGTTGTCCCTTCCGGGCCGGCCGCCGGCACCGGATGGACACGCGCGCACGAGAGACGTAAACCGTCAGACCGCGCGACACCGGGGGCACCCGGCTGCAGATGGTCATGACGGCGTGTGCGTGTGACGGACGGACGGCCGTCCGTATTCGTCACACGCGCCGCCGCCGCCGCCGACGGATCTCCGCGACGGTGTTGTACGGCTCTGCACCCGCCGCCACCCACACGACCCGCTGCAATGCGTCGTTGGACATTTCGAGCGGTGCCGTTATTCCCTGCCGATATTCGTTCAATTTTGTCGCCTTCGATATTGTGTTTAAAATCGTATGCAACACAAGGCTTGCTTGTGCAGTTGTGCCCTGGCGACGGGCCTGCTGCAATGCGCACCCCCACTCGTCGTCGTTTTTGCACTGCAGTCGACCGTCGAGAGGGTTTTATAATCTAACACATACGCAGACACGGTGTGCACCTATACATACTGCTACGAGAGCGGCGGTTTCGCAATAATAATGTTGTTTTTCCCGAAAGAAAAACGTCGCCACACCGGAAATGCGCCTTTCCTGCTGTTGAACGACGTCGACCTCAGTCGCCTTGTTTACGGATTCCTTCGGATCACCTCCGCCCCTCTTCAGCCGAACCCCACCACCGCCCCCTAATCCACACGTGATACAAACGTCAGACACACATCCGCCGCCACCGGTGGTCTTGTCCCACGTCTCGACGTTTATCCCGACCACTTAATAACGATGAGAGTATGGTATTTGTCGTTGGAATAATTCAGGGACAGCCAAAAACAGTTCAGGAAATTCCCTGTTGGTGATTTTTTATTTGTGTTTCGAGAATCTCTGACCCACGGCACCTATACCCGTATCTATTAACGTGCACGATGACTTCACGTTTGTGTATGTAAACACGTGTTATACACGATTGACGCCTGCTGTGTAGTAGTAAATTGTTATGTAAAGACGAATCACGTCATATTATTTATTTATTTATTATGAATTAAACGGGCCAGCCCAATTGCAATGGTAATGTAGAACATAAAAATAATATAACCATAATGGTTGTTATGTGGTAATCAGTGGCGCCGAACACGGGTATGAATTGGGGAAAATTCCCCAGAACTATTTTTGGGTGGGTCAGGTGGGTATGTATTAATTACGTTTAAAAAAATATAGTTTGTATATAATTAGAAATAAATAAAGTACTATTTGAGAGTAACTAACTATTTATATTTTAGTAGGTCGTAGGTGGGTGGGTGGGTCTAACACTAGTATTTTTTCCCCATAACATGAAATATAGATCGGCGCCACTGGTGGTAATAAATGTCAAGTGATTAAATTATTAAGATACAAATTATAAGAAATATCAGATTTACAAATTAACATATCGATATCAAAATTATTTACATATTGCATGGTTGTAATTAAAAGAGCGTTCTTACCATATTATAGAGTACGCTAGAATAGCACATAAAAAGTATCAGTCTGTCTAGTCGTATGACCAGGAACTAAAAATGATAAATTCGATTAAAATAGATTTGGACAGTAAATAAACCCATTTAACAGTTCATGTATAAAACATCAACTGGTCATCAACTGGTGGCCGCCGATGCATCCCCGTATACATTATACATAACTGTATATATTATTAAATTCAAAATTGTATATTGGATAAACAAGCAGATCAGTAGTGTAACACGAACATTTTCCAACTCCCCGCCCCCGCCAAATATGAAAAACTGTTCACTAAAATTGTTTTCTAAGATGCTATTGTATTTGTATACTTCCGCGATGCTGTAGAAACCACTTAATCGCATGCAGCCACGAAAGTACAATAAATAGATATATACTATAATATCTAGTATAATAGAAGTATACCCGTTATATATAGCATAACTTAGAACCAGTGTTTTTACTTTTGATTTTGTCGGAATATCAGAGGCAAATATAATTATTAGTTCATTACTTAATATACTATTCAGACACGATAAGATAGACCTCTGTTATAAACACAAACAATTTAATTTGAAATAAGTTAATCCTTTAATATTGTTTTGCTCCTTGGGTTTAATTCAGGGATATTGCAAATTGGCCCCAAACGCACACTTGCCTTCCTCAGTTACAGCGCTTGAGCAGATGCCCAGATGCCGAGATGCCCGTGGGCGATAAAGTTTTCCAGGTTATTCCGCACTCCAAAACTATACGTAAACGAAAGCTTAACACGACGATTGTCGAGCGGTCGAGAGAGTGCCAAAAATCACGTATATGTGCAGATGATGTCGACAAGCCTACGCATTGTGATATGTGTATGAAATATCGAGCCGTTTATGTACACACATGGTTGTATATAATCTTAATATATTATCTTTAGTCAGTTGGTCGAAGAACGTTACTGCAATGTGAAAGCACATTGGATCTTTTATTTTAACATCGTAAACATAATATTATTATTTTTGCTGTTTATGTTTTTTTTTTTTTTTTAAATTTAGTTACTAACATCCACCGGTCACTATTATTAAAACCGGAACGACAAGGTGAATAAGTGTTGTAAGCCCGAGGCTTCTATATTTACGCATTCTCCAATTATTTTATTTCAAAATGGTCTGCAATTGACAGCTTAGTTATATAAATGCAAAAATAATTTCTAAGAAATGTTTACGAATAATAATTTTTTTTTTTTACTATGAAAGTACGTAGCCATTAAAGTCTAAGCTGTATGCTGTATACCAACTTCCTACGTCCTACGTCTACGGTCTACACGATTAATAATGCACTTTGTACCTACTAATGTAATTACACGAATATATCCATCGTTTATTCAGTTTAGATCAAATCGTGAAATAAATTCACAATTGACATGAAAAAAATACTTAACAAATTGCACTTTTATATGGTTTTTGAATAACCTAACCGGATTCTACGCTAGCGATTTTAAAAAAATACACCTAAACGCGTTAAACCAACGTATAACTGACATATGTTGTACTCCGATTATAATTTTGAATATATATTTGAAGTTATTATTAAGTATATTTTGAATCCATTGACGGCGAGAGGGATAAGCGTTACGCACTTCCATGCACGTGTCGTATAACGAATAAAATCGAAATTATTTCACGGTGAAAAGTTGTAATCAGATCTAAACGAGTTCCAGCATACTGACTTGAGTTTTACACCGTTAATCGTTTTGAAAACAGATTTTATTTTGTTGTTAAGTCAACTCAACTTTGGATCCTTTGAACCACATTTTTAATTATTTATACTAAAAAATTTTAATTTTAATTTAGAAAAAATTTTTGTATTTTTGGAAATTTCAATGGACAAAAAATACCATTTTTAAATTGTTTTTATAATCCTGACAAGATATTCAAAATACACTTAATGAATAACATTCAAATATGTTTTCAACATTATTAACGGAGTAAAACTCAAGTCAGTAAGTTGGAAAACGTATAGGACTATTTTTCTCCAAAAAACAGTAGGTACCTATAGTTGTAAATTCCCTTAGATAAAAAAAATATAATTATTAATTATATAACTGATGGCAAACTGATCATTTAGTATATAGAGTATTGACGCATTAGCCTCATTAAATACATTGTATAAATAAAATTGTATACATTCACGATTGTGTATAGCTAACATAGCTACTACTTTTTACAATAATAAAAATATTTTGAAAGCTGATGCATTAAAATCCTGTCTTTATTTATAATATTTATAATTTCAAATGTATAAGATGGAACGATACATTAGCAATTTTAGATTAAATTGATTTTTTTGGACACTTATGTTCAATATTAGTTTAAGAATTATTATTATGAAAATTTAACATAATATAAACAAATGAACATTACTCAAATGTCTTAATCGTTAAATAAATAGGTTAGCACCTAAATTAATAATATAGTTATTTTTTATCTATTAAGAATTAACGTTTTCAAATACAAGGGCTTTCCACATAATTTGTTCGGCAACAAATTGGCAACACATTTACAGGAAATCAATAACACAGTCCACTTGCGTACATATCTCACTGAACAAAAAAATACTCAATAAAAAACACCAATTTGTGAGCTTTTAGATAGACGTCGGAAATCGACCAACAACGGTGAAAAGAAAAAAACGCAATTGAGATAAAATGGACTTTTTTCATTGTTCATTATGTTTTCATTTCTTATCTAATCTGATAATATAGGTATCTTACCTATATAAAGAATATAAATTCCCAGAAACGTGCACGGTCCAAGGATATAACTCGTCGGTCGTCAATAATCATTAACCGCACTACCGCGACAGTTCGCAATTATTGCTTAGAGTTTCGCGCCAAAATAATATGTCATCAGTTATCAAACGAGCAATATCGGTCACTGGGTTGTATCTTCTATTAAAAATTAAAATAGTACATATTCTACAATATTGTTTTGCTTATTATTTAATTTTTATCTTGAAATGTAGGTATGTATCTTTCATTTGTGGTTGATTTTAAATTAAAATATAATGTGCACCTATTATAGTTATAACAATAATTATTAGAATCTGTTAGAAAGAATTAAGAAGAACGGATTTGACGGAAACAGGTGCTGCCGAACTATACGTAGTTTATACACAGAATAGATTAAATGGTTTATACTTAACAACTTGAATTTATTAGTTTAAGATTTTAAATCATACGCGTGGTACGCGCATTTTCTTTCTTGTGGTGCCTATAAGATTACAGAGTAAGATATCAAAAATTAAATAAAAAAAACTCAATAAAATATAAGGACCAACCAAATATACAATTTCGAATTTTTTTTTCAACTATTGATAATAAAATATTTATTATATTAATTTTGAGAATATAAAACGGAACACCTACAGTATAATATAATATAATATATAATATATAGATATATACTATAAAATACTATAAACAGTAAGCACTACCTATATATGTTATTCTTATACTAATATACTGTTAATACGTGAAAATTTATACTTCGAACCTCCCCCCCAAATTTTTAACTATATTTACGCCACTGTAATATACCACCCAATAGTATTATTTATACATAAAAATCCAAACTATATTTTGAGTGAATTTTTAAATTATTTAAAAATATTTACTACATTATACGAGTATATGACCCTTAGTATGAATATATGTTTTTAAATATTATCTCTAAGACAATATTTTTTTATGAATTATTCTTGTATACTTGTATCATCATAATATAATATACCACCATGGTACCATAAGTTAAGTACCAATAAAAAATATAATCAATCATAATTATTTTCTTTCTTACAAAATAAATATTTTTCTTTATATCTAAATGAAGTGTTGGGATTGAATTACTTAATTGACCATTGCTTATACAGTTATACTTCATACAGAAACAAGTTCATGCAATTGTCTGCTAAAAAATTTTTAATTTTCGTTTTTTTCGTGTTTTTAAATATTTTTAAATTTCATAAGGTATATATTATACAACTATATATTGACCACTTAATAAACTATAAGACATCAGATAGAATTAATTTGAAAAACATACGATATTTCAGTGTTTAGCTTATTTAATCGTAATATTTAATTTGTTTTGTATAGGTTTGAGGTTCTTTTATAAGTTATAATGCAATTATTAAAATATATCGATAAAATAAAAAAAATATTACACTCCTATTACTTTTTCTAATACTAATGATAAAATATAGTATATCATATTCCATTCTGATTCTAATATTTTATATTTAATAGTTTGTGCTACAAATGTATACAGACTAAAAGTCCAATATCTAGAGGTGATGGTAAAAGTATATCGTTAAATAGAACATCTATGATTTATCCATGTTTTAATATTTTTATTACCACTGTAGTCTGTAGATATTATAATTATTTAGTGCATCACTGAGAAAATATGAACTAGGTACCTATACTTTTTTTAATTCACTGATTTTAACAGTGTTCAATTACCTATACATGTAGTATATACATTATAAATGATATTATGTTGAGATAGAAATAAATTAGTATATAACTAATTACATAAAAATTAAAAACATATTGTGTAATTTATCAATTCATAATAAACATTTCAACAAAATGTTACTTATGAGTGAGTACAATATTGCATGCATAATATGACTATATGACCATTATACGAACTCTTTTGTAATATGTATAAAACATAAAGAAAAGGTCTTCAAATGTTATATTTTGTAAAATCTTCAAACAGATATAAATATTTTAAAACTGTTAGGAATATTATGAAAATTATATTGTATTGAAATCAATAACAATATAAGAAGTTATGAAAAATCTCAAATCTCTATGGATTAACATCTGTTGAATTACACAAAAATTACTAAAATCGTTTGAGGGAAAATTGTAATTTATCATTAAAATATTCGATTTAATCAAAATTTGAACTTATTACATTTTTGAGCCTTTTGATATACTAAATAAATTAATAAAGATTAACGCACAAAACTAAAACTTAAAAATTGAAAATAGAAAATGTCTAAAAATATAGCTCAAAAAGGGCCATAATATTTTGAAAATTATACCTTGTTATACGTAATTGCTTAGGTACCTATCTAAATATTTGGTATAAACTGAAAATTGAAAGTCTCTTCGATTATTCCTTTCTGAATAAAAAAAATCGATTTTGTTAAAAGCTGTAGTTGTTGCGTAAATATTCCAGTTTATTAGTTGCTTTTTCCAATTATTAAATAAGTTAGTGGTATTTTTAATTACCCGAAGAATTAACAATATTATTTATTTACCAGAGACTACCCTCAGTGTTGAATGATTGGAGGCAATTTACTGCTCCAAAGCGTGGACAGTCACACACAGGTTTTTTTTTTTAAACATTATTGTAAAACCAATACCTACATTCATTATTTCAATCTTAATCTCGAAGCATATGGGTTTCATACCTCTGTATAAATAACTGTGTTTGGAAAATTTTCCCATAAAAGTATTTCAATACTATCTAAATAGTAAATAGTATAACCTTTGATCTTTACCCTTTGGACTTATCAAAAATGTTACACGTCTACACAGAGTTTGTAACTATCATTTTTTTTTTTTAATTTAAACTACAAACTACAAACTTGAACCTTGCATCATGAAGTCTCGGTTTGGAAGTATCCACAGTTTATGAAAAGTAAAAATCGGTTACAATAACATTATTCAATATACAAACAGTACTAGAGTCTACAATAGGTATAATAAATAACAACACCTATATACATATTAGTAAATTGCATTGGTAGGTTACGCATGTTATAATATTTTGCTTCCAACATACTTAGAAATGTTGGATTTTTTTTTGTCAGGACTAACCATCATCGGATGTGTCATTGTAAAATCTGTAAGCCAACACTATGCTGATACCATTGTTAACTGTAACCTAGTTACATCTCTTTTCGCCATTGTTTAAATGTTTGTGCTTAGTTTCTTTATCGCTCTGCAGAAGCTTCTGTACGACCATGGCCATGCGTTATATGTTGGTTCAAAAGTGTATATTTAGTGAAGATAAGAAACCGTATCCATATGCTTAATATGAATGGGACCAACGTTCAAATTATGTATACAATATACTATATAGCTTATAAATCAACAAATATAGGCAAGACTTAATCTCGAATACTTTTTAAATACGCCTTCTTATTACGCGTATTTTGTTAAAAATATATGTAGGCTTAAAATAATTTCGTTGTTAAATATCGATGATGAATAAAAATATATTTCCGGTTCTTACCTAACAACCTAACCATAAAATTAAATTATATTTTGTATATTTTGTATATGCACTACGCAGCAAAGCAAAGTCACCCATATAGAATATTTTTGGATACTTATAACTATATGTAAATTAAAACAGACTTAAATTATTCGTAGTGACTGAAATAGTATATGACGTGTTTTAAATTTTAGTGGACCGTACAAAAGGTTGATGACAGTTTTAATAGTTATTGATTTTTGTATACGTATATATTATGTATGTATATATGACGGTATACCTACCTATACATAATGTGAAACTTACGTATTATTTACATAGAACAATACTGCAAGATATTAGTATTAGGCGGTTAGGTTACCAGGATACTGGATAGTTTGTTTCGTTTTTCAACAACGTATAAATTACTCTACGTATGATTTATTTTAAAATCGAACCAGATATGCAATTTGTTTGCTAATAAATTGGTGTTTAATTAATATAATTAATATGTTTTGTTCATCTCTGTTATTATTTACTGAACATTTTATATATGAAGACTTGAAAAACTCAACAAATTTAATTTCATAAAATTAAATAAATAATAGCCTTAAAGGCTGGATTTTATTACTCAAAATATTTTTTTTTAAACCGATCTATCTATAAGAATAAAAAACGAGTATTTTGACTTATATTATGCGTGTACGACCGTCGATAAAAGATAATACATAATAGTATATATTACTGTGCTATATTATTTTATTCGCACCTATAAGTATTACATTATCTACAAATTCGTATTTTAGTAAATTATATGATAGGAACTATATATATAAGGTTTCTGGGAATGAGTGTATTCGGCAATATATTAAAACTAATATCAATAATATATATTTTTTTCAATGAACATATAAATAATAAAAGTTATTTAATTTCAAATTTTCAAAAGCTATCTCCAAAACTGGGAGTGGAAGAAAATATGAAATCGGAAACTCCAGTATTTGTTTCGATGCTTTGGTATATATAGCGGAAAGAGAGATCGATAGTAAGAACTGTAGATGTAATTGGGATAACCCTAGAGGAACTAAAAAAACCAACCTTTCTTAAAATATGTTCCAAGAGATTTTGGTACGTTAGAATCTGGAAAGCAAATGTCAAGTAACGGCAGAAGTCCGCAAGAGCTATTGAATAAAATATGTTAGGAGGGCAGTAAAAAAATCATAATGAATACTAAGTACCAAATTTAATTAATAAGTTATCATAGGTAACACTTTTGTCTTCAGTAGACCACTATAATACATTAATTATATAATATAATTTACATTTATCACTAATAAAACGTTACCATGATATTATGTTATTTGTTCAAAGACTCATAAAAGTCAAAAGGCATAAAATATATAGCTGATTGTAGCGTTAGGGGAATCGACAATTGTACCTTCGAACACATGCAAACGTTTATTTTTTAGTTTTACTATTATTTTAATTATGCATTTTTATGAAAATGAAATTATTATTTGTTTTTTAACTAAAAATAATAAATACCTACAATAATTCAAGTTTTGAAAAAAAAATCATTCTGTAAGAAACCATATTTTTCTTGAGTAATTTGCACTTGTTTTGTTTAAATCACTTTTATCTTTGCCCTCGAAAGCCCTTTAAAATGTAATTAATGTGTTAATTTTGAAAATACATAGGTACATCGTACATATATACCTACCCACTAATTATTTTTAATTTTTTCTCTTAATACCTTATCAAATTTATAAAATAAATCTTATACTTAAAATAATGATTGAGTATAGTGTATCTAAACGGACAGTTAATAAATAATATTCTTATTCCCAAATAATTCACTCGAAATAATTTAATCACGTTTATTGAATTTAAATGGTTTGTGTAAATAAAGTAAATAAATAAAAAAGTGCAAAATAAAAATTGTACCATTAAATTCTATATTTTATGAATGAAATTTCTGTAAAGACGAACCTCGAATGTAAACATTGGAAAAAAAAAATGCAAATGCATCAAGTTCCGGGACCTACTCATTACTATAATATCGTTAACCACACAGCTGTGCGTATATTCATATATACATATTGTATAATATGTACCTAATATATACCTGTATATAGGTATATTATATAGTCCGCATTCGATATAAATGAAAAAAAAAACATTTCTTTCGTCCTATAATCCATTATAATCGATAAACACCGTTTTGCGGCAGCGTTTACGTATTATCAACCATTCGCATCAGCGGGTACTCGGAGCGAATCGTTTATAATGGTACCTGGCCCGCAATAAGTCGATTGAGAACAAAACCACGCAGCAATGGTATGTCACGCGGAACCAATTCCTGATTAAAACATTTATTCGCAAAAATTGTTTTTTTTTTTTTTTTTTATTTGCCGTTGCACCTAAGATAAGGGCGATACCAATTAATTTTCACTCGCAGGCATGTAGACGACGTGTATTTTTGAAGGTCAGAAATCTTTAGGCGTTATACTATCATTCATAATATACATAATCGCTTTCTAAGGATTAGCTGGGACAGGCTGTATACAGTCATAATATTATATCTTGAAAACAAACAATTTAAAAATAAAACATACATAATATAGGCACTTCAGCTTGAACTATAGTGTCGTATTTTGTGTACACATGATATAAACATTCAAAATAGAGTTTTAAACCATAATATAGCACTACTAAATGTAGGTTAACATATAATATCGATATATGTTTAATGTTGATTAATTTATTTTAACTAAAACGATACAAGCCGCTGTACAAGTTCGTATTAATGTTTAATGTTTTGCTATATTACGTCTGTCGGGGACTTGAAGTTATTTTAACAGGGCGAACCTCTCGGGCACTTTTTGCAGTCAATGGTCATAGACTCATGATACCCATCAGGCGTGGACGTCATACAAATAATATTATATACGACGTTTTAACAAGGATTTCGACCCGAGCACGGTTTCTCGTGTTTGTTATACAATCGTTAGTCGTTACTGTAATCACATCATAATATTATATTTATATATCATGTTGGTTACGACTTACGACGGTAAATCGATGTTTCCCACATAATATATTAATACGTACTACAATAACAACGGTACCAAACAATAAACGTAACACGTCTTGTGTAGATAATAATACGACGACGATACTCATAACGCGTTGGCACCTGCAGAGCGACCGCTAGACGTTAATCGATAAATAAGTAATAACGCCATAACAATATTATATTATATAGGTACCTATACGGTCGTAGTTGTACACGTCTTGTATATTATTATATACCATATACATTTTATACAGCATTGTGACGATTATATTATAGTTTTTACGGTGTATCGGAGTGTTCATAATATTATTGTAAAATATATTAGCGATTAAACACCGCTGTCGTCGAGTTATTTGGTTATTGAAATCGCTTTGAGCGTTTTATATATACGTTAAAACCTGCGACGTTTACGCTTTTAATGTACAGATTCGGGATTCCTGACACTATAAATAATACGATTTCGCGTTCCTTTTCGAATGGTCTAATTGCTATGTCGCTTTGTATTTTGATTATTACATTTTAAGATATTTTTTGGAATATCTGCGTAGACGTCGGATTACTAGAATTTCAAAAGAGGTCACAGGCCACAACCTTCATCTCTCGTATTATATGCCACCCTCGCCGACGAGACGCCGGTACACAATGCGAAGTATTTCCAAAGTGTCTGTTTTCGTCGTCGTCGTCGTTTGACCTTTCACTTTAAATATGTACAAAATATAATCAGTCACTGTGGTAAAGAAAAAAACCACTCGAATCATCATATATTATATTATACAATAACGAGTAACATTTTAAATTTTTACTTATGATTTATAATTTTGAACTAAAAAGCATCGATAATTTTCAGAAAATACATCGCATGAATTTATAGATAAATTGTTCTTTTAACGATGATAACAACTGCAGTCTCATTCGTATATACTTAACTATATTAATTAAAAACAATCGTTCTTAACTAGCCGATAAAGTCCCCGCTACACTATAGAACCAAACGCTGGCTTAACTCAGTTAAATCAAACTTAGCTGGACATTGTAATAACGGCCATTGTAATAAATATGTTATGATAAGTCTATCGGTTTCGTCCTCATTTAAATACGCTACAGTCTTCATCGATCAGCAAACGCGCGGTACAAATCTCCATGGACCGGAAGTCCCGTTATATACTCAATGACATTTGTAGTTCCGATCAAGGTCAGTGTGTACAAAATATGTGATTATACATAACACGACCCGTGTAGATCGTCCCTGTAGTGGTAACCGATTATAACATATAGCTAGGTAGGTATACAAATATAAAATATACCTATATGTGTATACCTATTATAGTTGTATGGATCACGAAAAGTCACGAATAACGCGACGAGTTGGTATAACGCTATTGTTGTGTGTGAATGTGTAATGTGTACCTCTATACCTATAGATACCGTATATAGTGTACCTAATACCTATACACCATACTACATTAATTACTACAAACTACAAACTGAGTGACTATAAGCATCGTAGGTAAATGGCCAAGCACGGAATTTCGGATGTATGGATAGCTGATAAAAAAAACGTGCAAACGTTTTGCACTTTATTTCTTGTGTTGGGATTTGTAATGGTTTACGGATTGATTAATGTACTGTTGTATACTCTATAGGTATTGTAATCCTGAGCTAATACACAGGCCATAAATTAAAATGCAATAATATTAATACATACATTTATAAAAACCTTTTTTTATTAATAAATATATACCTACCGTCGATAATCTATAAATATATATATACCATATATTATATAGACACACATCATTGTGCATTCCTTACAGGTTGCTCACAGGCGCAGGTACAGGATGTGCGTTTACTGCTGTTTACACGATAGTCCATGGGATCTACAAAACCTCCAGTGACATTTATGAAGTTAGCCCCCCCCCCCCTATCAAAGTATTTTAAACTATAATCGATAAATTAGATGTTGTACAGCTCAGGTAATTTGTAGGTAAGTAATTTTAGGTTGGTTGTATGGTCTAATTTGGACTAAGCGGGAGATTATTGTGAAGTTATGTAGCCATCCAGTTAAGCTTGGCTGTATATATTATATATATTATCGTCTTATCGACGAACTTAACAATACTAAAAGTCATCTTACGATTACTAACAAATTGAGCTCGACAGCTTACAATTTGTCTGGTGTAGTTTGGGAAAATTACTGGGGAGGGTGGGGTTAACTTAACACACACATTCAAACTTGAAATGAGAGTTAATAAATACCTGCGCATAAAATTATTACCATTGCAATGTAGGGATGTTTTGTTTATTAGAACTGAGAAATGTATGCTGTAGGTATAACAGTGATGCTCAACCCGCGGCCATACATACGTATAGGTACAGTGTATAATACCCGTAGGTATAAAAATACCCGTAATTTGTAGCTATTACAAGTTATTACTAGTTATTATTACTAATGTTATAATTCAATTTTTTTTTTTTATTTAATAAATTTAAATGTGTCAGTAATCTCATACTATTACAAGTTTAAAGTTTAAACAATAATACAATTTTACAAAATACAACTTGACATGTACTAAAAAACGAATTAATTACACGGTAGGTATACAATATTTTTTTAACTTATCTGATAATTAGTATGATAACCGATAACATGAATCAAAATTAATGCAAAACATATACCGATTTTATATGTAGTCAGCAATTGAATGAAAGTAATAAAAAAAAACTGTAACAATTACTCGAAAAGTAAGTTTCATACGCCTTATGTAAGTAATTCGTATATAAGTGGAGGTGCATCACTAGACAAAGATCATAATATATCAAAGTCTTAAATGTCAATTTTTCTCATGTTTTTCACTTAACTTGTCTAAACTTTTGTAATATATTATAAATCATAACATAATATAGTAGTTATATGTACTTTTATTAACATAAAAAATACATAATGATATATTATTGTAACTGTGTTCATATAATTTACAGAGGTATATGAAAGAACAACACTAGCTTATTTGTCCGAGTATAGGACAATAGGCAATGGGCATACAATTAATATAAAATAAATATTTGTAGAACTAGCAAATACACGACGAGACTTTGCCCTTTGGGTTGTCAAGAATACTTAAAATATAGATATAAAATTTAACTATATTTATTATAAAGACATAGCAATCATTATTTTTCCACCAGACCAAATAATATGTTCGGTGTATGCATTAGCTGGGAATTATATTTATTTATTCAAATATATACATTATGTCTCACCAAGCATGCTCACCGATTTTTCTTCAATAATGCAGTTATTTAAAACCAGCGTTTTAGAATTTTGAAATAAATGTTTAAATAAATATCACGAATTAGAAAATATAGAATTCTTGATATTTATTGTACTAATGAAAAGTTAAGAGGCCGTAACACTGGCATTTTTTGTCTCTTTCTTACAAGTGCGTAACATACCAAATTGCCACTCGGCAGATCACGCTTAGCTTCGTTAATTTAAAAATTAGAGTGAATTGATCTCTTATGAAATTTAAAGGTAAAATTATTATCCAGGCAATCTCATGAGATTCAGATCTCTTATATGAAACTTGATGGTAAGAACCAGTATATTTTCCGTTGGGAAAGAGAATTTAGTTGGTACATTCGGGAGGTCAAATTCCCAGAAGTTTTCAAAAAAGCCGAAAAAAACGGTTAAGTATATGCCACTCTGCTGTGCGGTAGGTTACAAGCGGGTCACTGTAATGGATGATGGTATTACATTTGAATTCAATGATATGATTTAATTGTATACGAAAAACGATTCTGAGCGGAGACGATTTGTCAGTCTAGGATATTTTTAATTAATTTTTTTTATTGTTATTCCTTATTACTTATATGGTAGCCGGAATCGGAAACTTGAATTAATATTATAAAATTACAAAAAAAAAATCGTTATATTTGGTTATTTAATATTTAATTTCCTCCAAAAATGTTGTTTTTTTGCTCTATTTTTTTTCCCGGCTCGTTTCAAAACTACTGGGAATTTTAAATTTTAATCTACTTAATGCACCAACTAGATTCATTGTCTCGTCAAACAAGATACCGAAGTTAAAAATCGTAGCATTATTTCGACTACGTATCGTGTACACAGTGACAAATAAAAATAAAAATAAAAACACACATCATTGTAAAATCAATACATTCTCGCTTCGCTCAGAATCTAAAATTGTATGAAGTTAAAGTTGAAATGGTGCCCTTAGATGCGCTACTAGTGCTCACTAAGTGTATGGTGTCCCGGCGCCCAATTGATCCTTAATCCGAGCTTGACTGCAGCTATAACTTACAAAAAAGAATACAAATTTACTAAATTAACTATAGATATCAGTGGGCGCTCGTGAACCTAATATTTGGCGAGAAAAATGTTTTAAACTCTTTGGGAGACAAAAAAATATTCTGAAAACTACAAACATGGTCAGAAACAACTTATACCTATGTATTTATGATCGTCACTAAAAAATACATAATATTAATATTAAGAAAATGAGAACGCTAAATGTATGATTAAGATATACATCGATTTTCATTTGGTAAACTTTTACCTCTAAGGTAATTTTTTTCCTGTCTAATTAGTAATTTGATCGCATATTTTCGACTCCCCTTACTGAAGGTATATTTTTATTTATACCATTCGACTGAAGACAGATATTTTTCATCTTACTCGTAGTGGTGGGTGTAAATGATGATGGGTCGTAACTCGTAACTGCAGCGTCACAGTTGTTTTATAATCATATATTTTATAATTTTCTGTGATAAATGTAATGATTAAATTTACAAAAAAAAAAAAACAATACACACAAATACAAAATATAATTAAAGAAACTTTAAAATGGTATCTGTAAATAATTATTTAACATTAAACTACATTTTGTTTTATTAAATATTTATTAGAGTAATGAACAGTTTTGAATCACAATTATGTGTCTTTTTTTTTTTATTTAGTTTTCATAAGATGCTCCTAGCCTAGGCTATTTACGTCTATGGATGTATAAATGTATTAAACACATTAAGTTATGACTAATATAACATGATAAAAAAAAGTTGTGTTTATACAATGAGAAGATCATAGTAAAGTAAGATATAATACAATATAATAAATAAATAATTAATAATATGTCTGTTAACGTAAGAAGTTGGACGTTTTATCTGAGTGTTAAATAAGAAGGCCATGAGGACGACCCTGTTTTAATCGGCGTTGAGGTGGTTGTGCATGTAAATTGTAGTACATTGAACCTGCTGAGCTGAGAAATACACTATAGACATTTTAAGCTAAACTTGTAAAATGTTCTTGAATTACTTGGATTTGGAAGTCTATGTGTAGGTTAAAATTTCTTATGAACCAAGGAGCGTCTGCGATTATTCGGAGTACTTTATTTTGGAAAATTTGTATTTCTTTCAAGTGGGAGGACGCGCATTTACCCCAAATTTGAAGATTAGAAGTGAGCATTTTTTGTATATTATGGATTTTTTGTTTATTATATAGGGTATAACATTGAAAGGCGTTGGTAGGCTTGTTGTAGTTTTGAGGAGATATGGGGCTTCAAAGTTATAGTCTTTTGTCTAACGTTATTCCAAGGTGTTTGACTTTTGGCTGTCAAGGTATGTTTTAGTTATCAAATTTTAATTGGGTGGGAGTACGGTAAACCAATAGACTGAATATAACGCTTGAGCTTTTTGAAGCTTTTATTTTGATCTGCCAGTTTTAACACCAGTAAGATAAAGTATATAGAGATGGGCTTGTAAGTTTGAAGTTATCGCTTCGATGTCGGTTGATTCAATAAAGATTGTCATCTGCGGAGAAAGCGTTGTTCGTTCGAGGTGACTGAATTATCTACCTAGGAAGGTACTCGTACTATAATATATATATATTTATATTAAAAATCTAATCATATTCTTATTATTTTGATAACACCGTTTAATATTAAGTAGATTATTTATGATACGTTTTTAGAAACATTTTTAGGAAAATGGTCAAAAATAAGTTAGAATTTATTTCATTTTATTAAAAACTGTAAAATACCAACCTTAAAGACAATATTAATTATAAATTTATAACTACTTTTAAGTATAGTTGAACGATTTCGAAAATAAAATATGTATTATATATCAATGTAATAGTATATGTTTTCTATATAGTACAATTTTTAGAAATAAGCCTCTGAAAAATCATATTAATTGAATATTAACTGATTAATGTATCGCCAAAACATATATTGTTACTCCCGATCAGAATTCTTTTCAAAGAAATTAAATTAAAACTGATTTCATCGACATGTGAAAATTAGGTGATGTGTTTTTGTTTGTACGTCAATATTTGATTAATATATTGATAAAAGTAGAACTTATATGTATATATATATAAGTAAAACAATATATTCTTCCTTAGAACAATAATTTCCGTATATTTCAAATTTATTCAACCAACGACTAATCAAGATAACATTTAAATGTTTATAGAAAACCATTTTAAATTCAAATTCTTGATAATATTATATTTTACACAGTCTTATTGATAAAAAGCCAAGGTTAGGTTAGATTAAGAAATGCATTGCATACACCATAATACTGTAATCAATACGTCGTTTTGATGTTCATACTTGTAGAAGATATCTATTATTAAGTGTGTAACTGTAATGATATAGAAGTATGCAAATTCTATAATATTAAATAACATACAATAAACTTACACATTTTAACGAATATGCACTTAGTACGAAAATTATAGAAAAAATCAAAAAAATGCATATTATTATATTTTACAATTTACAAATATATACAAATAAAATAACGCGGTTAAGTGGGTAACGCTCTGCTGTACATTGGATGTCTAGAGAGTCAGTGTAATATGATATGATGTACACAATTTGAATTCAATCGTATAAAATCATTGTACAATATACACGATTCTGAGCGAAGACTTTCTGTCAGCCTATAATATTACTAAGTAGGTATATTTTACGATGTAATTGTGATTAAATTAATTAATTTTACTATTATGCATTATAGAATACTACAGTAGATTAGAATAATTTTTGTCGAAAGAATTGCATTTGAAAATGTCATCGTGTGTAATAAATATAATCATATATCCCTACATTAAAAGTTTCAAGTACTCACGAATAATAATTTTAAATTGCAACAAAATAACTAAAATCGTTATTCTAGGTTTTAATATAATATGAAATTTCGTCCAAATTTGTACTTAGTATTACTAACTTCGTAATACAATACAACCGTATTAATAATAACAGTATAATACAAAATAACCTAGGCTGACAATCCGTCTCCGCTCAGAATCGTTTTTCGTATAAATACAATGATATTATATTATTGAATTCAAATATAGTACCATCCATTACAGTTACTCACTTAGAACATACTGTACAGCAGATCGATTTCTACTTACCCGTTTTTATTTCATAATAACAACATTATAAAATAGTTTTATTTTTCTGAAAACTGTTTTGAAGGCATTTAAAAAAAATATTTCGGAGATAAAGAAGGACACCCAAAGTTAATAGTTCCTGGGACCGTGAATTCTGCATCCTTCCCCTTAATCTGGGTTTGGCTGCAGTAAGCACCTACATGACGTGTCAGTAGTGTACTATTTTATAATATATTAATATGTATACCTACCTAATTATGTTCAAGATCCAATCAATTATCACATGGGTAGTTTATAAGTTTTCTATTAAACTTTGCTTTTTGACTGATATTTTGAAATAATTTCAAGATTTATTAAAATATTATTTATTTAAAAAAATTAAGTAACAACTGATATAGGCACCTAATGATTTAATGTTTATTTCATTTTAATAAGATAGTTCCATTAAATGTTAAATACATACCTACAACTAATAAATATAATACATTTTTTATCTTAAGTGACAAGTTAATACTACAATTTATAAAAATAAACTAAGATAATAATAATATTAAATTGATTCAATAAAATCATTGATTTAAAATTTGAGTTTTTTTTATGAGAATTAACGAATTGACTATGTAGATATATAATATAATCCCACTGGGAAATTAAACCATAAAAGGCACATCATTTAATATGTTCATTTGATTTAATATTTAAATCACAGTTATAAAATAATTTAAAAAAGCATATATATCATTTTTACAAGCTGATATATTTTCAACTATCCCATGATTGACAATAATTTATGCATTTCTACAGAGGAATAGCGATAACGTATGTTTAGGAACATGTCTTGTATACACATTACACACTCCCATACGAACTGAACACAGATAATAATAATATTCACAAACACATAACGAGCAGTAATTATATTTCCAATAACGATGTCAGTACGTACTGCATAACTATATTACGACGACGCTAGAAGAAAAAAAATGACATAATGAAAAATAAAATGCCCAACAAACGACTATAGAATACATGTGAAGTAAAATAAGATTATATTAGCATAATATTTATATCCTCAAGGTCGGTGTTCTGGTTTCAGTGTCTCTGGCAAAACTGCTTCTCTGAAACCTACAAAGTGAAGATCATATTTATTTCATCGGCCCGCACATAATACAATTATTATTACTATAACGTAGATAATTTACAGCCGTAATATTTACAGTTAATACCTGATTACATAGCTACAATAAATAGTATTCTCATACTGCAGTAGTGTGCATTGTATAAGTGTTCGATCGCATAATATAAAATTCGGTGCAGCGACGGTACAAGAGCTTGTCGAGCTTTCTACGTGTCACCAGCTACATATAAATATATCTGTATTTAAGAAATCTCTGCAAGTACAAGTGTACAACTAACAACTGTATACAGGGCGAGGCCCACTGTGTTCCCCCTTTTTATTTTAAGTCCAACGCGGGAAAATTAGAAATCGCTCGGTGGCCCATCCTGTATACAGAAAGTTGTTATAACGACCTACTTCATATATATATATATTATATATATATTATACACCAATAATATACTTATGTGCCACTCCAAGGGTCTCATTATTACATCTCCAACGCGTTGTACTTATATTGATTTACAGATTCTGAACGCGTTGTGCCTGCTGGGATTGATGATTTTTTTTTTCCACAACATTTTGCCCGACTAAAATATACATCCACACGCCGAGACGTAAACAATTTATTCTTTTTATACCACTAGTCACGTATCTTGAAAAAATTCGAAGCGTTTATAATAATTTTAGGAATGCGTGTTAAACGTGTTCCGATCCACGTGAAGAGGAATACCTATGTATTATTTTACACATAGCTATACCGTGGTAACGGTGATTGCAGAGCGTGGTATGTGTCACTAGCAAAACATTGCTGATTGGTAAAATTAAATTAATTGTCATCCTTAATTAATTAAAAAGGTGTTATAATTTGTTTATTTATCGTTCAAGGACTGGTAATTTGACGAGTAAAACTAATTATTGTAAAACGGCATAAAATACCTAGTTATATACTGTCTGCAGCAGTCTGCGCCGCTATTTCAGCTGCAGCAGATCTATAAATCAAACTGAAACACGAAATCGTCAAGATTTTAACGATATTCATCGAGCATAATATCATAGATATTATAACTATACCTATACCATATACTCATGCTTACTGCGATCGAGCTCTAAAAACCACCCCCTTTTTTTAATTGCAACCAACGACGTTTAATAATTCTATGCCATCTGCATTTAAAATAAAAAATAAATATATGAATATTTTTGCTCGTATTTTATCTAATTGCCTAGTGCAGCGTGCTTATATGCATGTATATATACATAATCCGACGTAATTGTCTGTACCTTCAATTAAACAAACGCTTTGCTTGCGTATAAATTAAACGCTGTTGAGATTTTTCACATGAATCATCTGTAATTCTGCTGATTCGACGAAAGTTTTCTTTACACACATATTATACATATGTATATAATTGTGCTGACCAATTGTTTTTAGGGAGATACTATATACCCCCCCCCCCATTCAATTGTGAAATTTCATGACGTTTTCAAATGTCGTCACCGACGTTTTCTCGGAGCAGGAAAAAATTAATCATTATGTTATCTGCGCATTGTTGGCATGTGATATTAAATTTATATTTATATAATACAAATATAGTATACAATGTCGGTTCTCACATACGACATACCGTTCAAATTATTTTATCCATAAATACACATTGGAATTAATTATTGAGTTTATTTAATAACAATTATTATTATAATCGTATATCTCTCTGCCGTGTAAAAACAGATATTTGTTTAATGTTTTCTATTATAACGAGATTCTCTCATAGTATTAATAGATAATATCATGAGCTGTAAAATTAATATTTGTTTGATACTGTTCCCGGACCATTATCTGGCCGTTTCAATATATTATTATAATATTATAGTTTATACAGTGCGCGCGCGGAAAATAAGTCGGTGATTCATTAGGTACTCAAATAGTCAAATACGACAGTGAAATACTTAATTATGTTAATTATACGCATACGAAAGTTCAACTAATTATGTGATGGAATTATGTTTTTATTTAGACGAACAGACATCTATAAGACTTGTTAAAGTCTTTTAATACCAGTACACCACATATTGTATACAGAGTGTATAGCGATGGTATACGTTTAGGCGATGTACAGTGTACACATTGGCCACAAAGGCGCAAATAGCTGTTGCCTATAGTGGTGTTTAGTCCGCTGAACATGAAATAATCCACCTTATATTGTTGTACTTTTAACGGAAAAATTTTTTTTTTTTATTTTAAGCGGAGCGATGAACGTAGGTATTGATTTTACAATGATGTATGTTTTTTTTATTTGTGTCTGACATCACCTTTTAGAACAGTAAAAATTATTAGATTTTCTTCAACATTATCTTTTCTGATATAAATGTGAATCTAGAGTTGGTACTGGGGGGAGGGGGGGGGGTCAAGAGTGAAAAATTCTTAATAATTGTCAAAAGCACAGGGAGTAAAACAAAATAAAAATTGAAGAAAAACGAGAATACATACACAGTTATTTATATAAGCATTTTCTAATATACACGATAACATTTTCAAAATATTTTGATTTGATTTTTTTTTCTATGAATGTCAATTCAATTTTATTTGTTGGGTAAAAATTTTATACAAGGATCCTAATATATTGTTACAATGACTTTTGAAAGACATTAAAAATCCATAAACACAATTTTTTTTTTAAGCATTTTAAGTTCAAATTTTGACAAAATACGTAAAAATCACGAAAATCTGCAAATTAATTTGAGTTGGAAATTCTTAAAAATTTTTCTTTTTAAACCTAATATTTTAAAATTTAATATATTATTCCTTATAAGTTCGCTTACCTTTCCCAAAAAAAAAAATGTCCATAAGAAAGTCAAATTAAATTTTTATAAATGTTTGTAGTTCATATTTTTACAACTTAGGATATTTACTTGATTTCTCACGTATAGTGATTTTCTTATTTCATTGTAATTCAAAATCGAATAACTGTAGATACATGACAATTTCACTGAATGTTTATATTCTTATTTTCTATACACCATACAATTTTGACTCGTTTTGAGCTGTAGTTTGCGGGCAATTTCAAATTTTAATTTTTTTTTCTCCTAAATATCAATACATTTTGCTGGCCCAAAAAATGTGAAAATGTAATATAAGGCTCTTGACATATTGTTACAATAGCAGTTGAAAAATATAAAAAATATGCGTGGCACAATTTATTTTGATAAGCATTTTGTAGTTAAAAATTTATAAGATATTCAACTTTTATACCTTAGAATTCAAAATTTAAAACAATGTTCAACGTAAACAGGTTATATATAAATTACTTTATTTACAATAATATCATCAAATATAATTAGTAATATCATAGGCTTACAGCTTACTGACCGTCTTCGATTAGAATCGTTTTTCGTATACAATGATATTCTATCGTTGAGTTTAAATTTAACACCATCCATTACAGTGACCTACTTGTAACCTATTGTACAGCAGAGCGACACCCACTTGCCCACCTTTTGAATATTTGATCTACTAAAAGAAAAAATTAATAATAGAAACAGTTGTAACTAAGAAAAGAATAAAATGTGTTGACCTTTAAAAATATTATAGTGCCATAAATTGTATTAATCGTTATTAGAAGATAGTATTTTCAATGTGAATGTATTAAGTTATTCATGGCATTATAATATAATTTTTGACATACTTCAAGATTTGTTTTAAATAATAAAAATGTTGGTAGCTAAAAATAATTGTACATTTAAAAAAAAATGGAAATTCGGATTTTCTCAAAACAAAATATTTGTGAGTAGTTATATGTATATATCCAAATCGCTATGATTTATTTAAAGTTGCAATCGTAGTATTAGATACCTATATCATCTTTCCGGCAAAAGAAGTTTTTCTGCCATGCGCAGATTATAAACTTTATGAGATATTTATATTGAAAATAATTTAATTGAATTTGCCGACAAAGTTATTAAAATATTTTTTTTTTAATATATAGAAAAACTTTTTATACTGTAAATAATCAGATTAAAAATTCACAAACAGCCAAGAGTAAATTATATTATTAAAATATTTTGTGAACTATCGGTTTCGGCTTTTGGCAGCTTGAAGTTAAACAAATATTAATTCATATAGATGTAAATAAGTATATAATAAACATAATAATATAACTACTAAGTAAATTAAATTGAACACTCAAATTAATAATTTGATTATTATTATTATTATACATTAGTAATGTCGTGTAGAATAATATGTAAAAGAATTTTTAGCCCGCTACTCATAATCAACATTAACTTGCACTTATAATAATTAGTCATATTATGCTTTAATTTCTTCTTGCAACAAAAAAAGTACTACATTTTCCGTTTCAGATTTAAGTTTTACGAGTTACAAAAAAATACACAGTCGTCTCAATGGCTGCTGCTGTCTACTTACATAAATCTTAATAAATGAAGAATAAATTGCCGCCTATCTAATTAATATATTTTCCAAGCTCTTTACATTTGTATACCCTCGATAAAGGTCAATATATTTAAGTTAATTCCGCTATGGGCCATTATATGGTTCATCCGTCTTCAATCCACATTTGTATATTTTACTTAAATGATGTTCACTCGACAAATCATTTAAGATGACTCAGCACAAGGTCACCCGCTCGCTACGACGTCCACTTATACTGTTTAATGGCTTCACGTTTCAATTTGCAATCCATTCCTTCATGTTATATACCATCTTGTAAACGGTTATAATATAGGTACTTATTATGTGTCGTTTACTGTAAATACCGTATAATATAGTAACAGTATAAGACAGATAAATATGATTGATATATTGAATTTTTAATTCGATAGTATTCGATAATTCGAAAATAATAAACGCATATAATATAATAATCGTTGTTCTTTAATTTTGTATAGTGTCAACGCCTATATATTATTTACTTCAAACATCTACTTATTGGGACATAAGTCACTATATGTTTAAAAACACTGAAACAGGTAACCATACTTACCTATCGTCAGGCTGTATATATAGGTACCTGTAAAACAGTATTGCTGCAGTTAGTGATTCCGGCCGTTAAAGTTTTTATTCACCGATCAATTATTAAAAACCATAAAAACTTGTATCGACATGGGTAAAAAATATATTTAATATATTTTTTATTGTTAAATTGGTTATTATTATAACATAATGTAATATATGAGATATACAGATATAGAGTGACCACTGACCGTAGTTATTTATTTTGTTAAATATTAGTAATTCTGATAGCTGTCAAAATTGTTTAATTATGAAATTAGTTAAGCTACAATTTCATATATAAAATATCTGGTTATAATAGGTACGTATAAATAAACTTTATATCTGAACAAAATATTATAAGCTCATATGTATCTGACAAGTACTTAAATTAAATTTATTTGGTGAGGATATCTATTATATATGACTCAAAACGGATATCTCAAGTATTATACTATTGTCTTTTTTCCATTTTAGATTGTGAGCGCAGTGATGAATATTCCATATTAGTTATATGAATATAAAAATTAGTTCTTTTTATCTAACCATACCTCCAGAAACAGTAAAATTGCTCAAATATTCAGGGTGGTTTGAAAATTGCAAATTAGATCTAGTCACCGTAATTTTTAGGGGGGGGGGCTCTAAAGTGAAATTCTTGAGTACCTACCTACTTTACAAAATTATCGTTAAAAATACAATAAAAATGTGTTCAACGTTAAACATTTTATTAAATTTATCAAAACCACGAACATTTAAAAATTATTTTGTATAATTAACGATTCATACAATTTTTAATTTTGAAAACTAAGGTTTGAAAATAAAAACCTACATTTTTCAGAATTTTTTTTCTGTACATTGAACAAATCATTTGAATATAAAGCCAGCTAATAATTATATGAACGACTGAAGTTCAAATTTTGACATTACTACGGATATTTACATGTAGTATAGTATAGTTCATGTAATATATTGTCCGGTAACTAGACAACAGTATTAACTTAAAATTGTGTTATTAGGTATATGATTGTAAGAATTGCCATGTATACGATTTGATTTTGGCAAAAATTAGTTCAACGTAGAGCATTACTTGTAGCAATAAAAATATACAATAAAATAGGTACCGTAATAATATGGGCTGACAGATAATCAGTATCATTTTTCGTATGCAAAGATTTCATAAATATTTTATTAAAATTTAACTTACCCATGTGACCTCTGTGACCTACTCAATGATGAGTTGCACACGACAACTACGCTATACAGCAGAGTGACTTCCCCGGTTTTTTTTCTTTAGGTTTAGGTTTAAGTTTAAATAATTAATTACTTTTCTATCACCATGGATATCAATAGAAGTCTGTGGAATTTAGACCAGTGCAATTAAAATTAGTATAAAGTTTAATAATCGAAATATTTAACAAATTATATTGACGAATAATTATGACAACATTACGTCATTAATGATAAAATGTTCATCATAAATGTATAAATAATAGTCGCATTGCTATTATATTTTACTACACTAATAAGTAATAACAATAACATCTGAACATTATCTTCGTATAGTTGCACTCATAAACGTAAATCATTCAACGAGACTCAATAGAAATACTTGAAAAGTTATTATTTACAACAATAATAGTTTGATTTATATTTATAAGAAAGCGGTTTAATCAGACGTTGCACGTTGTGTGGCCACGGACGACGGTACATAGAAAAAATTCCATTCCTTTTTCTCTTATCTTCCTGCGTATAAGCTCGAGTGGATTTGTTAAATTTTATTTCAGGGACAAACAGTTGTGTTCCATATGTATTAGGCGGGGATCTGAAGGAGGACACTGGACCAACGAAAAGGAAAGAAACGATTTTAAATTAAATGTTATTAGTATACATTTGGTTAGATAATACTTAATAATATATTCGTTTGAGGATTTAACGTAACTCCTCCTATAGGACAAAAAGAAAACGTTTGAAAGGACGTCAATGGGGTAGAAATGTGGCGCGTCTCTCTGAGATAGGTAGGTACTAAATAAGATTATCGTATAGAGATATATAGTACTACCTGCTTAAAAAACATTATACATTTTATAGAGCAAATAGAGATATTCAATAAGTTCCCCGTCCCCCTTACGGGTGTCTTTTATTTGTGTGACATTGTCCAACAATAATGTCTTGTGGCGTTTTTGTTTATTTTTGTTGTTGTTATTTTCGTCCCCATCCCATTTGCATATAGTCGTTATTCGTTTTGGTAAGTTGTATAATATAGTATTATAATAAATGTAAATATCATAGATTTTATCATGATATTGTATATTATTTAAAACATGAACTCGAATGAGCGCCATAATATGTCGTGAACAAAAGTTACTCACCGCCACATAATATTATATGAACTTGAAACGACACAAATTGACTCGTCGGATTAACATTTCTTTAGAGGAGCGCACAATACAGTAAATAAGTTTATTTTTATTTTATGTAGGTACTAGGGTACGTTCAATATTCTTAGACAATCGATAAAAATGACATAGTTTCATTTTCATTATTCAAAGAGACGCCTGTATTGTGTATAGAAAATTAAACATAACCTATAGTGACGTCATTGACAGCCGACAGGCTGGTCCTACATAATGTATTATATAGGTACTTACCTACGTATAGCTGAATAATTTAAGATTTTTTATTTTCATTTTTATTTTTCTAATATGTGGTGTAAGTGTTGAAGACGTAGGTGTAACTATAATTTAAATGCTGTGGGTAAACAATAAATTATATCTAATAATATTTTTGTTAATAATACTTACATTTTGGCAATTGATAAATTTCAAGAAATGCAAAATTCGTCTTTTCTCGATATTTTTAAAACGCCAACTACTGAAGAAAATCGTATCTATTAAATGTATACATATTCTTATAACAAGTTTTTTTTTTATCAATTTACAAAAATGTTAAACACCATTTTAAAAGTGAAAATATGGCTATAAATATTTCAACAAATCCAAAACAGTTTGCAATTATACCATAATAAATTATTATTATCTAGGAAATTTAGAATATACGTATTTTTTGATAATTTAATTTTAGATATTTTAGGTATTCCAGTTTTTCTGCGGTCTTTGTAATTTTTTACCGATTGTCCGGATAAGTATACTGAAGTATCAGACTTTCTGATTTTTGACTAAATCGAATACAAAAATATTAAAATATACTACGGTCTACGAGCAACTATTCTCAAAATATAAAATTGTTGCAAATCTACTTATCCAAAACGTGATGATAAAGTAGGTATTTACTTACAAATGAAAAATATCATCGCTCTTCTCAAAATCAAAAATTGCACAATATATTATAACGTGTACAACTAATTATAATTTATAATCACTGTTTTAATTTTTATTGCTTGATAAATAAACAGTTACTCTGTGAAAAATATGTATAATAATATATATACAATTATAACCGTGTTTTATTTATTATGTAGTTATTCAAATATTTAGATACTTCATTTTCTTTACCTAACTCTGTAAAATTATAACTCTATACATTTTTTTTACTCAATTTTTACACTTAATACACATATCATTTTGATAAAAGTATAATACATAAATTAGGTAAATACGATTTCTCTGTCGTCCAGGTAGCAGTTAATTATTTGATTTTAATTTACATATATTTATATAAATTAAATATAAAAGTTCTAAAAATTAAAATTAACATATAAATTGGAATTATAACAGTTAATGAGCACCTACCTGAAAAATATTATTTTATGAACTTTAAATGTTATATTTCTCTCATTTTCTGTAGGTTTACATTATGTAAATAAAAAATGTATTTAAAGTTTATTTATTTAATGTAAACTTACAGACTAATCCAAACTAATCGACAAGCTATCTTCTGAATTTTATTTTAAATATATAAGAATTCAATAAGTACTACCTTAGAACTACTTGAACGATGTTTGAACAATTTTAATAATTATTAAACTTTGATTTGTTTACAATATATTAAGTAAAAATGTATATTTACTTTACATGTTGTACAAAAATCAATTTTTGTTGAAACGATTTTGTAATGAATGGTAAATATTTAACTACCAAGTAATAATATTATAGGTAACTGAAATGTATAGTGATTTCTTTTATCTCAATCTTATAGATTGTATATTATATACAAATATATTTTACCAAACATACAATTATAAAATTTGCAATGTTAGCTGGAATTATTTTTTTATTTATATTTTAGAGTTTCCCTATATTTCCCTCTATTACTTAAGAGGACGTTACACTGTTACACATTTTTTTTACACCATTTGTTGTCTCCGTCATATAAGTGCGTAACATCATACAATTTACGGTTAGCAAGTCATGTTTAGATCAGTTTTTTAGAGTGAATTTACCTCTTATACAAATTAAAGGTAAAATTATTATATAGGCTTTTTATAATATTTTAACTTATTTTAAAGCGAGCTATGAGTATTTAAAGGTGTACAAACAATTTACAATTAAAAAAAAAAATATTGTGACCGTATTTTTAACATTATGTGTATGTATTCTATTGTATTATATATTAAGTAACAATTAATGTCAGTGTTAATAGTTTTAAATTTTAGTTTCAACTCTACGCCACATAGGTAATACCTACATTTTACTCGCGAAGCCTTTACAAACAAATATTTAACTGTGTCATTACATATTTTCTCTAAGAAGTAACATAATAATGAAGATTGTAACTTTAAATGTAACTAAATTATACTACAACTGTAACTTGTAAACAGTTACATGCTTCCAAAGTATGTTGTATCCTGTAACTTATAACGTTATTAGTATATATAACTATATAACTTAAAACGTAATAACCAGTTGCAACGAGTCGAGTAACAATTGTTCATCCCTGGTGGCAGCTGGTTATATTAGGTATAATTGGTAAACAAGTGAAGGTGACCGATACATGTTATTACGTCCTGAACTATAATGTACCATCATGTGATCATTCTCAATATTTCTTAATCGTACATTCATGCCCCATAAAATGAAAACTACTTTAAAATTGAAATATATCATATTATAATAGTTATTCAATTGTCAGTAATTGGAAGTGGTTCAATTTCTTAAAAATACGTATTGTCGTTTCGGAACTTGTAGAATTTTGGCGAGATACGATGCTTTATAATTTTGAAATCGGACTTGGCAACAGTCAGGATGTTTTTGAGACGGGAGTATTTATTTTGGAAAACTGAAATTGATGAAAAATCCCATATAAAGTTATTTAGGTACTTGTAAATCATTTGTAGCTACTGCGATTAAAAGAAACATCGTATGGTCATTTTTCGTTTTATAGCGTATATTTCGTTTTTTAAACAGATTTTAGTGTTTAAAAATTACAATAAATTCCCTACTAAAACTATAAATCGTATACATACACGCTCCGAACATTCTATATAGGCATACAATATACTTATTACTTAGTATTAATTATTTGATGTTTATCACTGTAGTATTCTACCCAAAAAGTAGGTTGAATTTCTCTTTCTTCCCACCAACCGTTAATTATATTAAACTGTTTCTTATTTACAAACGTCTTTTACTTTTAATTGACTTTTGAAATTTACACTTATGATTTACAAAATTCAACCATCGCTATACGCCTACACGGCTACACCTACTTATAAGTATTAACTGATAAGTAATAATACACAACGACACAAAATATACGTATATAGATATTAAACATATATAGGTAAATAGGTAATAGGTATAGTTATTACATACTTAACTTATTAGTTATTTGATTATCAAAGATCATATGACATAGAAGTTTATGTCATACGAATGCTTTCGTAAATAATTGAATGATTATGATTTGTTTTTTTTTAATTACGTGTAAAAATATGTAAGCAGTAAATATATTTTTACAAACAATTCGTCTCAAAAACGCACTAATTGTAGTTTACGTATTATGAATTCAGATTAAATTAAAAACTTCATTTCGAGATTTTTAAAATTCCATAGACCTATACTTTGAACATGATTCATAAAATATATTAAAATTTGTACCATTACTTATTTTACACTATAGTTATGAACATAGTTGTACTTATAGGCACTTAGCCTATCCAGTTATTCAGTACAGGTCTAAGTCCCAATATATTGGAGCTCTAATAATAATAAGTATTATTAGTATTAAATGTAATTTCTGGATAAACATTCGTTGAAGTCTATTCATAATAATAATCATTTGAACAAAATATATTTGGTTGGTGTTAATATTGCAATTTCTTATTTGTAACGTTAGATTAAAAACAATAATCTCATAGAGTGTTTTGCCGGGATAACATTTTTTTGGCTTCATTTAAATTCAAAGCAATATTATGATACATTTAAGATGTACCAAAATGTCGTAATCTATAATTTTTTAGCCTTGTAGTATTTTATATTTTCTAATCTCATAGCCCATAGGTATTCAATATTAAGGTACATGTTGCAGTGATTTCTAGTTTTTCAATTTTAAATATTCAGAATAAGACTATATTTTATGAGCACAATTAGGGAGGAGGGACTTAAAGGCTAATATTGTCATAGTACCCTCCGTATAATGTATATGTATTGAATAATATATAATAATCACGAAAAAATTATTCTCCAATTACGCAAAAAGTTGGCTAAGGACGAATATGCTGCAGGACTGTTTCTCAAATTTAATTATTGAAAGATGATTTTGTACATTTATTGAAAATGACGATATATTGAGAATTTTAATATGAATTTTTTGATAGAAAACTTTTATTAAAAGCCATAAAATAATAGATAGAAAATGTACCTATATCTTATACATAATGTAAATATATCTATAGGTATTTATAATACAAATACATTTAAAAACCTGGTAGAGGGTGTAGAGTATATAGGGGAATTTTTCACACAGACTAATTAAGAAAAAAATATGAAGTCTTTAGAGCCCCCTCCCTCTAAAAAAGAGAAATAATTTATCATAGTTGCTTTTGTGGACTGTGATTATAAATTGCGTCACGCGGTCTGTGGATTAAGAAGCTACAGATCTGTAGGTACCATGAGCAAAAAACCTGGCAAAGCTAAAGCGTATTTACAGTATATTAAGTACATAATATTTTAATCGTACACAGGTTATTCTTATGATGTATGCAACTATATTATATTTTATATTTTAAATATCCACAAAGTACAAACGGTCGAAAACATTTAACTCGACCTGCACGATGACGTGCGGTTGAAATATATTATAACATTCTCTTGGCTGCTCATCGTCGCAGTTAAATATCTTAAAAAAATGTGCCGAGGGGAGTATACTTCGAACACGAAATCTTATGTATTCCTACAAAGGCGAATCATCTCCTCATATATATATCGGTATATATATATATATACATATAATACGTGCAATTGGGGTAGCTTGGAGTTGATTGACACTACCAGTTTTGATAAATCGGCACCCTCGGAATTTATGTCGTATGTGGTCTAAGTGAAAAAAATTAGGGTCTTCAGCACCCCCAGTTTTTTCATTGAAACTGTGCCTCTGGTTATAATAATATGACGGTTTCAAGCAGCCGCTGGTCCATACGCTGTATCGTCTCTCCGCGCCGTCATGTCGGATTACGCTTAAAACCGAAACGGCCAAAATGCGCCCGCCTTGCACGACACGATAATATTATTATATGTATATAATATACTCGAACGGGTCTCGCCCGATGTGGAGACATGTGTCTGATTCGCCGCACCCACATATACTACGAGACGTGTACTATCGACGTATCTTAAAACTTTGTCGCGTATAGTGTCAAATCCTGTACACCGAGCGAGTGTAATCGCTAAGGACACCGCCGCGACGCTCTGCAGCAGATATATTATATACAGTCGCTTACGAGAAAATCCCGCACGTTTCCGGGGACCGATAGTCCGACAGTATATAGTGTATATATATATTATATGTATATTATGTATACGTTGTACATACGCATGATGCGTATGCGGACGAGGGTTTTCGGGGTGTGGGGGGGGGGGCGGTGAGTCTGCCGCCGAGTGCGTGTCCGCTAGAGAACCAATCGAGTTTTCCCCCGAGGTCCCTTAATCCGGGCCTTTGCGGCAGTTCGGGTTTATGTACGCACGGTTTTCGCGCGTCCCCTATAGCAAGTCTCTACAACATACACTCGTGTGTGCGTATAGACAATAGTATAAAGAATCGCGTGTGCGTGTGTGCGTGTGTGCGTGTGCGCGTGTGCGCGTTTGCGTGGATAGGTCGTTCCTTTAAATCCGTCTATATCTCCGTCCCTCCCTCACTCGCCGCATATACACGTCTGCGTTACATGAGCGTGTAGAAAGGGTCGCAGAAGAATACGACTGTGTAGGCCTCGTCCCTCTTTCCTCCGCGCGGCTCGCCGTGCACCCGCCTCCTGCCCACCGGTCACCGCGCTGCGTCCATCCCGAGAGAGGTCCGTCCGACCGACTAACGTCGCGCGAACATCGCACGCGGGCCAACCACCCCGTCCTGCCGGCTCGGCCACGACCTCGGCGCCGCCGCCAACTCACGGGACCGCGTATTGATTTTCCGCCGGCTCTGCCACGCCACGGTCGTTTCAGCCTCTCGTCGGACCCTCCTGATGGATTGCGCGCGCGCGCGCGCGCCCTCGCTGAATGTATATATATAATACAACAGTCGCATATATATATAACGTATCCACTACGGCCGTGGAGCACGAGGATGAGGTATAAACCCACTCGTGACGAGATCACGTCACCGCCTCTCTTTCACCCCCTCCCCATGGCACGCTCTCGATCCGTCTCGATCTGTCTATATAATATAATAGCGTACTATACGTAGACGTGAACTGCAGGGGGAGAGGGGTTTTGCGCAAGCATGCTGCTCCAGGACCCGCCGCAGCCGCAAGAGGTGCCACGCCGATATTCTAATATCACATCATCGATACGATTGCTCTGGAGTACGATGGAGCGAGAGGGGCTCGCGAACAAGAAGCGAACAAATATTATCAAAGTCGTTCGGTGTTTTGATCAAAGCGTTGTGTATGTGTAATTACTTCGGTGGCACTCGGATCGGTGTGACGCGGCACGGTTATATTGTGTAGTAATAATATGTATTATTGTATTATTATATATATCGTACGATGTACCCACTCTTTACGTCAAAGTCACGGAAAATACCGAATAACGAAATAGCGTACTTTTATGAATAATATATATTATACGAATAAAACGAAACCCTACATCGCGGGGTGTATGCGTAAGATATTGATAACAATTGATAACCTACAGCAGTCTTACGACTTTATCGCACTGCGCCGCACATGTCTCATCTCATTATACACTCTACGTATTAGGTATACACTGCAGCAAAAATACCCTCTTCTACATCAGATGGATATCCGCAAGATCCGAGTGTATGTACGGTGGCATTTCCATATAGACGATATATGTTTTATTTTTCCATCGCTTTTTTTTTTTTATCTTACGTCTTCGCTTATTATTATATATATGCACACACATACATGTGAATTTATGGATCATGTAGGGTTTCCGACAGCGTGGTTCGGGGAGGAAATAAAAAAACGAAACTGGTACATATATATGTGCGCTTCTGCATGTTTCCATCTCGAAAATAATAATATTATTATACCATCGCAAAACTTTTATGTACTCGTGTTGAGGTCCCGCGGGGTATACGCATATATATAATATATACTGATATGTCTTCGTCACGCACCAAAACACGAGAGGCCAAGCCGGTATTAACCGGTACTCGGGAGTTGTTTTTATTTTTTATTTTGCATACGTCGTGTGATTGTTTACTCAAAATCGATTTGCCCTGATAGGCACGGTACACGATCTGCAGCGCATTTTAATTTTAAATACGTCGCACGACGGTTCGTTTTTTAATTTGATGTACATCCTTATATATTATTATGATCGTTTATTATAATATTATAAACTAATGATAAACAACATTTTTACAAATAAATTAAATGATTCAATCAATTCGTACCTATATAGGTGCAATGAACATAGTAGTTAGGTACATATAGATAGGTACTTATCACTTACGTCTTACATAGAGTGGTTGGCATCATATTGTTTCCTAAAGACATATTGGAAAAAAATAACAATAATTAATACACATCAAATAAACGATGCAATCAGGTATATATATATAATAGTATATAATTCTTCAAGTGCTACGAGTCATTCTGAACTGTGTATACGATTATCCAGATATCTATAGCAGTAGAAAGAGGCATAATATATTTTTGTTTACAAATGTAATTAGGTATCGAAAACAAAACGTGTCGGTGCTTTCATATTTTGTGAAAAGAAAGAAAATAATATTAACCCTCAACACCAAACATTATAAGCTTGTAATTCCAAGATGATTTGTATTGAATGTTATTTTTTAAAGTCGCGTGAAAGCTGCACGGGTTGTGTGCAATAAGCACATAAATATAACATACACATTATGTACTTGCGAATAAAAACCGAAACTAAGAGTTTATTTATTCATAACATTATTCAGGTTAAGTATACACGCTCGTTGTGCGGTTCACTCAAACTGCACAATATTGGTTCAGCAACAAGTTCATTCAGTAGAATTAATATTTCCGTCTATAAGCTCTTATCGTTATATCGGACTTTTGTGTAGTTTTAAACCGATTAAATAAAGGTACCTCATGAATACAGGTGTATGCCGTATTCAAATGTGTATAAAAAAACATTTATATGCGTATACTGAGTATATTTGTTTTATGTCAAAGTATCAATAATAATTTATTACATATTTATGTACTTTTTCATATATCTATCACATAATACATTGAAATCACGTGAATGTATTCATGTTAAATTGGTCGTCACGAGAAAAAACACCTGCATAATAATATGGCAGTTGATGATGGAAACGTATAATACTAAAATTTATACTTCTTTAAATGAATATATTAGTATATGTATTACTGAATTATTTTTTAATGGATTCGTAAATACGCAATACCGCCAATACCTACCTGTTTTGTTGAGTTACGATTATTGGTACTATACCCATAAGATTATTACATTGTAATAATATTTAAGGGTGGACATTAATACAAGTTAAAAATTCAATAATGCTATTTTAAAAGTTAATTGTTTAGATTAATTATTGTCCATTGTAAGTTAAAAACTGTAAGTTGTAATTGGGTAGTTTTAATAGTTAGAAAAATAGCTAATAGGTAGGTAGGTGATAAATTATGTTTATAGTTTATACCGTTTTATAATTTACTGTGGTTGACATAAAAAAGTAAATAATAAAATAGGAATGTTTTGTTTAATTTTGATACACTACAAGCAATAATTTTATATAAACATTATCAAATAAATATTTATTGACTTAATAATTTTGTAGACACAAAACATATAATTGTCCTAAATCACTAATACAACAATGAATAGGTAGTATGATGATTTTCGAATAAAAATAGGTAAGTGTTAATTTAGAAAAAAATTAAAGTTGCACAATCACTTTATTGTATGTCCTAGGTGGTGTTAAAAAAAATAATTAACTTTTTCTTTTAACTGAGTTAAGTTTTTTTTCTATGTTTATTTTAAACTTTTAAGTTCAATCTATACTTGACTACTTAATACTTTTGATAATATATAATAAAATAATGATTATATTATATTGAACTGATAGAATTTAAAAATAAAACTATACATTACTCACGGGATGATTAGCATTTCTTTAGAGCATGAACTGATGATAGTGTAAATTTATCATCCAACGACCAATACATATCAAATGCTTTCAATTTTTCAATTCCAAAGAGTGCCATTTATACATAAATAAAACTTTTTCTCATGACATTGAACATAATACTTTTTATAGTCTTAAATATTTTTCTCCATATAATACTCACGTGCACATCCTTTCAATTTTACGTTTGATCAATTGTATTTTAATACCAAAATTGTTCGTCAAATTCTGGCTTTTTTTTTCTTAAGAAGAATTTAATGTCTCCATCGTACGTTACAAACGTATAACACAGACAATTTGCGTTCAGTCGAACCAATTGCGTTTTTATTTTTAATGTGAAAGTGAACTGATCTAAATTATCAAACTTTGGAAAAAGAATAATATTATCTTGGATACCTTATGGTTTTTTTTTACTAATATTTTAATTTGGGAGTGAGTATTATAATTTATAACTATATAAAATATTACAATTTTTAAATGCTGAGAGTTAACTTAAAATTGTAATCATCAATAAAAAACCATGACGCAATTTATATTCTATTTATTATCTATATTATATAATTTTCTTATCTTCAAAATTGATAATAGGTGAATTCACTTTAGTTTTTCAGTTAACAAAACATAATTGATTCTACTGAACACAAATTTGGTATGTTGTACGTTTTTAAGATGGAGACAACACAACAGGCGTGTGACGTCCTCAGATCCTCTTAATTGAAAAACGAAAGATCTTTTAACGCAGTATATTAGATTAGATCAATATTCAATATATTTATAGATATTTTTTATATGCATTTAACATTTACAGTTTCATACAATTATTAATTTAATTGATAAATTATCCTACTAGATAATTACTAAAAAATATATTATTCTCTAGTTGAACGGTTTACATATTTAAACCATGACATTTTTAATTTTCTCACTCTATAGGTACTTATAATATGTAATTTTATTTTAAGTTAATTTGTTTTTATTAAAATGTGGTTTATATATTAACGATTGTATTGTTGTTTCTTGAAAATACAAAGTTACTCTATACAAGAGTTCAACGAAAATTCTTCTCATTTTCTGCCTATTTTTTAAATAGGTTTCTTGTCCTCTTCACGATTATGAACCTATCCACAAGGTTTTAAATTTATCGAGCCTTGCTAATTGTATATGAGCTTTGTGAATATATCATTTTCTTTCTTAACTTCTATCTAATTCAATCGACTGCCCTACATTTCTTTCGTAAGTCAATTTTAAAGTCCCCTCCCCCGTAATACTTGATTTACTTGTCCCTTTATTATTCTATTTTCCACTTCTAATTATAGACTAAACTCCTCACTCTATCGTCTTATACGTCTTGCTAATGAAGCTTGACTACCGCTTGACTACCAATAATGGTATCCAATATCCATAAACTATTTAGGTATCAACCGAGTATTTTACTATATCATTGTTACTGTTATTATTAATATTCTAACTAAAATATTTGTAAAAATTTTTGTTGTATCGTAGGTATACCTAACTACCGCATTTTATGTTTTTGGGCATCAGCCTGTATTGTTCTAAAAATAAAATAATGTGCATATTATACTATTTGTAAGACTTATTTGTATGATATAATATAAATAATGTATAATATTTTAAATACCTAATTTACCTAACATAATGTCTATTATTATAGATGTAACACTTGTTATAAAAACTATTCATCGAAACTATGATATAGTTTGATACTGTAAAGTTTGTTACTATATAGGTAGGTATATATTCTCGATTGTCACACTGTCACGTACTCACGTTTTATATCGTTTTGTAGATTTTTAGATGTAGATGTAGATGGTGTCATGGTGATGGCTCAACCGAAATGCATATGTTTTTAATATAAAAATTATTTTTAAATTTTTTAAATAAACGCTAGTGGTTGAAAATTAAGCTGTACGACATAATATATAGATACCTATAAAATATTATTTTTTCTTTTATAATATGTGTTATTTTATTGCCGTCTACGATACATTCGTTCAATTAGTTTTAATATCCACTCGTACAAACATATTGATAATAATAATAAAAATACATTATTGATGTATATTTTTCAATCGGAATGGAAAATAAGCGTCCCTCCATCGGAACGAACGAATATAATATTATTATGTACCATATAGGGTTCTGGGTTATATTGACATAATATAGGATATGTTATTATAAATGCACTTTAACAATAATAAAATTATATATTCTATATTATACTATACTAATAAAATAAAATATATCCATAGCAGGTATTCTGTAACAATATTCTTGCACTATGTACCTAATATAAAATATACACTCAGCCATTAAAGAAGTTCAACCAAGTATAAAATGTTTATCTTTGACTATTTTCAACATGAAATGATATAATATTGTTAACTTTACACCACAGTCATTTTAAACATGCCGCAAGATATTTGAAAAACACATTTCATCCAAATCGTACTGGCTTTATGACCAATATTATCCCCTACGGTCTATACATACATTTTAAAATGTATGTACATAATATTATCGCGCATTTTTACTGTTAAGTTAATAGAAACAATAATAATATTGCAGTCAGTGTAATGTGGTACGTACAGTGTACACCACACACACAAAGTACCTTCATTCCCATTGGTAATGATGTTTAATGATATACGTGAACATATAGTATAAAGTATATTATTACATATTTTCTTTTAACGAAAGGTCAGGTTTATTTACTCATATATCTGACATAGTATTTTCAATCTCTACAATTTTTTTTTTATAAATTTCAATAATTTATCAGGCACCTACATCTTTAAACATACATAATGCTTTCACTAATCCAGTGGCAAAACGAATACTATCGTATAGGTAATAAAAATATCTCGAAGGATAAAATGACCTCATCTAGATAAGCAAGTTTGATATGTCTTAAATAATATGTAGGTACGTTACTCATACGCAACAAGAATAAAAGGTAGATGAGGGGTCATGGCTTGGAGCTTATGTTAGATTAATCAAGGATAAACATAAAGTAGATTGATGATCGTGTTGCGTTTAAGTACACACATTTTCAATTGGTTAGTCTATTGAATACGATTATTTGCGTAATTTTTTGAAAAACGCCAAATTTTGCAATCGTTAAATTTTAATACAGCAGCTGTAGAATTCCGTGAATTATGACTTATTATTGGTATAATATATCATATTATTATAATACGAGTAAGGAACAAACAATATTATATAGGTGGTTAGTAAATATTATACAATTATGACTGTAAAACACATATAAAGTGTATTCAACAAATCTCAATATCCCATGGGCTTTAAACGAGTCAATTGAAAATGAAAAAAAACATATGTAAATAATAATTATAAACAAATATTAAATTCTGTCATCGCAACTTGTTTAAATTTCCCTCTCCGCTATATTATGCTATTTTTTATTCATCTGTTCCATATTTTTTTTCCTGTATAAAATAGGTAGGTACGCGTATATGAATATGAATGCGTCAGTTGAACTTTTACTTTTGTATCGAATTTATTATGACATTTTAACCATGTATACAGTTTTGTTTATGCATTCCACCGTTATTATATTAATTATTAATGCAATTATTAAGTTACTCGTGTATATATGTCTACAGTACACACATTGGTAGGGTACACATTGTTTTTTAGACACAGGACTACAAGAGCAGCAGATAATATATATAAATATATATTTATATATAGTATATAATATATACCTACATAATATTATCATGCTGCACCTGAAGTTTACCCGAGACGGTTCGAATACTAGCCAACCACATTAAATTCAATTCTTAACCTTTTTTTTTTTTTCTAAATGCTACGTTTGCGTGTACATGGATTATAACGCACTGGCTAGTAATATATATGAGGAAAAAATATTTAAGCTTAATATACTTTTTAGAAAGGTGTTATGTGAAAAAATATAATACTCATTCTGAATCCATATTATAACTCGGTTTTATGTCTGAATGGTTTAGGTCCTACATATCTAAATTATATATTTATTTTTTAGAAATACATAATAAGATATTTGCAGTTTTGGTGTTTTTCATCAGTTATCAGATACAATATGTAAATATAAGGTTTTTATTCGTTTTAATGGTATTCAATTTTTGTTTATGTAATTTATATTAATCCTAGGTGTATCGCCATTTACAGACGTCTGCTCACAGAGTATTATTTAAAAGCGTAAAGTATATAGATAGGTATACCACAGAAACAAATTACGGTGCATATTAAGCTGGAACTATAAACGCTTAACATGTTAAAAATCCCAAAGGTCAGTAATAATATAGATAACCTGATGTGTATAGACCTAATGTAGTCTGCAAGAACCACTATAGTCAATATAGGTAAATAGTAATATATAATTTAATACTTACTTACTGTGAGCAGCTTCATAGTTATATATGGAGTCCATAACTGTAAAAACCTTTTTTAGGTACTATAAAAATATATTGTATAAACTATAAAAATTAATGAACTATACTATTACTCTCATACTAATAATGTATATTATTATTAAGTCAACAAATACTCGATAACAATAAGGAAACGTATGATTTAAAAACTATTTAGGTATTACTTAGTTTGGGTTGGTTAAACCATTATAAAATGCCTGTACATCATTGTCTATTAAAAAAGGTTAAAAATATTACGAGTTGTAAGACAAAACATTTTATTGGTTAATTGTATGAAATAAAATATATTAAATACTTACATACGATAAACATCATCAGTCTGTTAACGTTAATGAAACTAAAATGAAGTGTGGCAAATTACTATGTATATAGGTAGTATAATTACAATGGCCACCAATTTTAGAAATGTACGTTCTAAATATTTAAGTTGGAAATATCTATTGCCAAATAATAATACTGCAATTATTGTACAGTTCTATATAAGATAGAGTGAACCATCGAACAATGCCAATGACATAAGTGAAGCAGAATATTTCAATTCCGTGCATACTGCAGCACGCTTAACAAAGCCCAACAATTTAAAGGGTCTACAAGCAGTCCACTCATTAACACTCGGCCTTTGATCAAAAGTGATACAGATGTCTTCAACTGCAGTATTGTACCGTACTACCGTGCCACCGTTGGGAGGTTTACTCCGTTAATGCAAGTCAAGACGAGTGGATTATTGACTCTCGAAAGTGTCATTGTACGACATTTAGAAATGTTAAATGTTAAACGTTAAATCCAACGCACTAGCCCACATGGCCATATCAATCAGATATCCTCTTGCAAGTAATGATAGTTCTAAATAGAACTCATTTAGAGAAATGGTTAGATGCCATCACTGTCATTGGAAATTAGAAAACGGAAGTGCAGTGCCGTGAAGTCATTATTTATTATTATAACATCTTCGACTTGAGAGCGCTAACTAAAAGATTGCCTTTATTATTAATAAACTAAAATAAGCCAAAACCGTAAGAGCACAGATATCTATTATAATACTATATAGTAGATATATAGACGCATCTTGCACAACTGTAAACTAAAATCATATTATTAATCAATTAGTATAGGTTGAGGACGCTGGAGCAGAACCGTACTACCGATTAATTATCACGATAAGACTTTAAAAAATTTAAAAAAACAACAAATTTCCATGATTTTATTTAAAATATTTTTATTGCTACACTATTATTATATACAATTTAAAATAAAAATAATATCATTAACATGATAAAAATAGTAGGTAAGTAAGTATACCGCTTATTGCTTAGCTATACCTAAAGGTGTCGCGTGTGTCATTGATTAGGTCACTATAAATCCAGTGCTTGAATTGGATGGGGAACTTGAGAAGACGTTAACTTTTAAAAATATTTTACAAAAAAAGATTCAAAAAGGGTAATAGTCTATTTGCGTTCCGGTATACATTTTTTTATAACCTAATTGCGTCCCGAAAATATCGATATAATCAATCGATATGTTTTACATTTTGTCATGATAATAATAATAATAGTTAAATTCAAATATAATTCAAAATAATAATTACAATAATAATAATATAAAAATGCATGTGTTTAAGTGTTTTACATTTTGTTATGATAATTGCAATAATAATAATAATAAAAATAATATAAGTATGATATGGAGTATGTGAAGAAGCATCATTTAATATATTTTGATGAACATCTAGTTTTATATAGCTTTTACAGCTTTTATTCGTACACTTCCATCGAAAATTGTTATTGCTTAACGTTTTATGATATCCGAACTTATAACCATCAATTGCATAAAAACCATTATTCGTGACCAATTTAGTACTAGACATTTTTTCCATAGCTTAAAAAAATCGTATTTTATTAAATTAACTTGTTTTTTTTTAATTTGATGGAGGTAATTACACAGAAACAACTATTGGTCTAATAAGACGAATCACACTGAATAAAAGTAAAATATGAAAATATAATATGAGTAAAATACAAAAGATAATCGACGTAATTGCTATATCTTATCGAATCTAACAACCAACAAGTTGTATTATGTATACATGTTCTCATGCCGTCTTCACATAAAATAATACCCACATAGGTTATTAATATAATATATTTTCATAATGTATCTATTTATCTATACCTTCATAAGATAAATTGTATCTACATCGTGTGATGTAAGTAAGTAAACACGCACTAAGTTTATAAACTATCGATTTTAGTGACACGATACTATCGATTATAGTGTTTTTAGTACCTAGATAATATCGATTATAATTGTATAGCCGACTTGTGTCCCCAAACGAGACGCAAGTTACCGGCTAAATTTACTAACTGAAAAATATACCTTTTTGGGACGCAAGTAACATGCAGCCTTCTAATTATATCCTAATCGATAAAAAATTCTAATATTTGGTAAGAGTAATATTCGGCACTGACTTTTACAGTACTTTATGGATGTATTAAATTAAAATTCGACGACAAATCATTATGAAAAACGATTCTGAGCGGAGATCGTCCGGCGGTCTATACTATAGGTACCTATGTACTTAGTAATTATTTGATTATGTTTTCATATTTTATACTACTATTATACTTGGTATATTATTTTATAGCTACTACCTATTATACTAGTAATACGCGGTAGGTTAAATTAATTTTTAGGGAAAAAAAATTAATTATAATATTTGTAGTATATATATTAATATTGTTAGTAAATTTAAATCAAAAAAGACTTACCGTAGAATGATAATGGTGAACGGAGTGGATATAGATTCATGGTATAAATAGGCATGCCTAGAAAAACAAAATTTTGTCAAAACTGATTTTTAATTTTTACCTTCCAAAAGTATCAAATAACATAAAAGTTATGAATTTGAAAATCTAAGTTTTTCCTACTTTAATATATATACATACAAAAACAACACATTATTGTATAATCAATTCAGTGATTGAATAATTATTAGATGAACATCTAATTCATGTTTTACCTAGGTACCTTATTTTTCAATGATAAAAATTATTATTTATTCTTTGTTTTATACGATAAATTTATCTATTAAACGTTATGATGGTGGGAGTGCAACAATAAGAGTCCTTAAAAAAAAGACAGGTACTGCGATTACACTGATTATAATTGCTTACAAATACCTAATGATGTATAAAAAGCACATGAAAAATATTTATACAAAAAGAATTAAAAATTTAAATCTGATTTTAATTTATTTATACATAAACAAATTTAGATCAAATGTGTAATTTGTAATACCAGTCAAATGGCACACCATAACCACAGACTTCAAATACACTACACACTAGATAAAGAAACTCGTGCATCAAATGAATCATTTTTTCACAATTTTCTGGGTTGGAAAATTGTCACGTTTATATAAATAATATAGGTATAATGAATATTCAGTAATTGCTGAATAATATATTGACTAAATAGTAAATGGTTTAAAATTATAATGTCCATGGGCATTTTTCCAAACCCGATGGCGTATCCACCGTGGACGAGCTTTAATTATTTTGTATTCGTTTTGTTTACAGTGCCTAATCTTAGGAACTTATATTAGTACTTATACCTAGAAACCTGTGACTCTATTAAGTGTCATATGTGATATATCCATTTCATATAAATTAATGATAAAAAAAATGTGATCTCCCTAGTTGAGAGTTTATCCTGCGGGTGCATTTGTAACGCTACGCAATTACAGTTAATGGTTACAACCTCACGAGATGTCCCAGAAAGCCAACATCAGTATAGAACTTTCTAGGACTTTATAAGAACACAATATAATACTAACTACTGAAAACACATTCTACCGTTTCACCAAAATCTTGTGGTTTTTTTCCTTTCGTCGTGAAGGTATACTTGGTATAAGGTATCCTGCAACGCCGTCGACACTAAATATCGTATCCGAAAATTACTTTCAAACCTCAGAACGATGATTATATAATTATTATCTTTGTATAATATATGTATAGGTACCTATACGTATTATATACCGTAACGAAAATAGTTGCAAGTAATCATTAACAATGAACAATGAAATAAATAAATAGGATTCAGGTGAGGGGGTGAGAAATATTTGTACTTTAGAATTTAATATATTATAGGTTGGACATACGGCCAATAATGAAGGCGAGGTTTTAGTGGCTCTTTTTAGCTCTTCCGAAATCCGTGCACGAAAGTCGAGCTGATAACCGAAGCTCACCGATAATTAAATCAATATACATTTCTAAAAATAAATAGGCACCTAAGAATATGGATAGGCATGTGTTTGAGATAATTGTTTAAAGGAATCTTAAACGATCAATTCAATCTTCCGAAAAAAAATTTGGAAGCAAGGTAAAACAATAAATATAGTATATACTATATATTTAATATAAATTAACATTAGATACCTACCTATTTTTTAAATGGTTTGACGACGGTTAATCATCAACTAAACTTTTGGTCAAGGTGTGGCTTAGGAAGAAAAATATAAATAATACCTACTTAATATAATTTTAATTTTAAAACATCTTACGATTAAAATATGAGTATTGATGACTGTAAACATTTAAGTTAAGCAACCCTTGCAAAATTCAAACGTTTTGTATTAATAATACTGTGTGGCATAATAAGTAGCCAATGGCGATATTCTATGATAATATTATATACCTTAATATTATATCTTTTCGACTTCCGTCATATATGTCGTAACTTATGACGGGTGAAAACCCTTATAGAATGGATAATAATATGTATTTTTATAAAATATATGGGTTTCACCTTGCAGTGTTATAGTTTAAAATATAATTTTATGTTTGTATTATATTATATTAACGGTGCTGTACGACGTTGTCCATGCCAAAGATTTATTTTTTTTAAAAATATATTTGTGTTCATTTATCATAACAGTAATTAATGTAATAACTAATATGTAACCATTTAAATAAATAAAAAGAATATTGGTTTTCTGGGAGCTGAAAAAAATGCACGCGTGAGCTACCCTTTAGCTCTTTTATAGGTTAGGTATTTTAGGTAGCTACCTACCTATAGGGATTGAAAAAATGTTGAATTTTCTTCACGATATATACAATACTCTATCATTTAAAAAAAAACCGCATGACTATCGGTTGAGGTTACCCACGAGATCATTGTCATCAAAGATTATCATTATCACATTTATATATAATATAGAAGATAAAGGTTAGATTATAGGTATGAGATTAATTAATATATTATTATATATTAGATTTATGTATATAGACAACACTCAATTCTTCTGTATAATGTAATAATATTATAAGTGCCCAAATTTTTTTATGCTGTTACGGTTTATCAATCTAAATATCTATAAATACATTGATCAATCTGCAGGACAAATAACATAAGAATGACTGCGATATATTTTATCGTGTGCAAATGTTACACACTATAAACATGAAATGCTTTAATAATGCTTTTTCTAGATTCTGAGGGCTCGATGAATGTATTGATTTTACAATGATGTGTGTGTGTGTGTGTGTTTTTGTTGTGATGCGTAGTATATCTACACGATTTACAGTGCAGAAAATGCTTTGATATTCAACTTAAATATGTTTTCCTGTTTCCGGTAAGAGAGTTAATATTGTTGGTACTTTTGGGAACCAACAATTAAAACTCTCCGCACTTTTCTTAATAATTGGGAAAATTAAATTAAATTATGAAAAAACGGGAATTATTACTCAAAACCAGTTTTTGACAAAAATAAATTTCTTATTTAGTTTCGTAATTCAAAAACAAATAAATTAAATTAAAATTAATACAAGGCTTAAGAAATAAGCTGTTATTTGAACATTTACCAACATTAAAGATACATATGAACGATTTTTTTTTTTTTAAGAATTTTAAGATCAAAGGTTGCAAATATTTGTTAAAATTATGAAAATTTTCAAATAATTTTCTAGTTGAAAATGTATAACATATTACATGTTTTAGCTTGACAATTGAATACAACTAATATTTGCTCTTAGACAGTTTATTATAAAACTAATAAATCTATAAAATATATATGCACATTATTAAAAATTTAGATTTAGATAATTTTTTTACAGACATTTTAAATGTTTACGAAATTAGATATTTAAACGAAAAATATCAGTTTTAGTTATTGTGTTGGAATTCCTCTAGAATATTATTCACGGAGATTTGAAACTTTTACATTTTATATACAAAATACATTTTGAAACATTTGGATTCATTTTAAGTTATTGCCTATTTATACCACGAATTACCGTTTATACGAATACGGTACGGCCGTGGTGTTGACTCAAAAGTTAATAACAATAATAATAAATTATATAAATATATACTGTTATAATAATAAAAAAAATTAACGAAATGTTTTCAGCATTGAAAAAAAATTAAATTGGTTAAGGTAGTAAATCGTAATAGGTCTACTCATATTAAAATAAATTACTGTAATATCGATATCAAAATCATATCATGAAATATAGTTGCTTATATACTTAATAATACCTATAAAGGCTGACAGTCCATCTTCGCTCAGAATCGTTAGTAGTGATTTACGTAGTGATTTAGCATTAAATTAAAATTGATTACAGTGGCTTACTCAATGACGAGGTATACCTATAATCGATATAATATACTACCCTCAGTTTTTTTATTTTATTAATATAAAGTTTTTCTGACATGATCATCGCATCTAAACTTAATGTTATTAATTTTTTTTTACATTATCTAATAGTAGATAACTATATTGATATAAAATCAGCGTTGATATACTATAAATAGGTACTTGCACTCAAAACACAATCCTGCACTCGAATAGGTAATTTTAAAACGATCATTAGTACACCTAAACAATATTATTATCTCTAGATGTAATATAATATACACATAATATAGTTGGTACTTTTATAAGTTATATACTTATATAATACGAGTCAAGATGTGAAATGAATTAAAAAAACAATTGAATTCGGTAGTAAATATTTTATTAATTAATTTAGGACATTTAGGACTCGGTGCCGCAATAACCGGGTGTGTTGCTATGTCAAACAAAAATTGAAAAATATGTAGAAAAAAAAATAAAACTATTTTGTAATATTAATTATTGATTATTAATGAAGATTGAACAACTGATCGATTTTAGTTTGTACACGTTATCGTATACATCAACTTTTATTTTGCTGCCAGTATAACCGAATAGTTTGGTCGCAATTGATTAACTCAATAGTACGTCATGCAAAGGAACACACGTTTTAAATTTTAATCGGCGTAGTGGGACGCATCTCAATTATTGGTATCTATTTTTGTCTGATTCAGCAGATGAAAGAGTTGAATTCTATATTTCCCAATGTATTTATCGGCATTATAATATTTTTGACTATACCAGTGATAGCATGTTCAGCTGAGTGATAATTTCCAAAGGTTAAACTTATTAAAATTATTTTCGTGACTCAATCGGACAAAATGGCTTCCAAGTAACCTATAGCTTTACTAATTAATATTGAAAGACGAAAAAATAATGCTATTAAAGTGCAAAATATAATAGATAATTTTACCAACAAAAAGGCAAGACAAATTAATTTTTTGAAATGAATATGGGTCTACATATTAGCCTATTACTGTTCTATGTATTTTCCAAGTTTCTATAGTTAAATGTTAATGTGTAGTGTGTTCAGTTTTATTTTTTATTTTATAATTTTACGTCTTTACTATTTATAGGTAATTGAAATTAATAAAAAAAGGCTACAAAATATTATTACTTGTATTTATTTGTAAATACATAATATGGAATTGAATTATATGTTAACCTTATTTTTATGAGTAAAAACTTGAAATTCCAAGGTATGTTTTTAAACTAAGAAAAATTAATTTTACAATGAAGTATCTAGTTAATTTTTAGTAGTTTTTTAAAAACTTTTAGTTACATGCAGTTCATTAAATACAAATAATTTAGTAGTATTAAGTTATTGCTATTTGAACAAATAATATATAATAATAATGTTTCTATTAAAATTATTAAGAGGGAGGAGTAATTTTATTTACATACAAGCCCAAATCAGTGTAGTCGCGGCACTGGTTTAGTTACTCATTTAGTAATTTGTTTCGAAAGCATAAATCAAATGGATCTGCGAATAATTAATCTGATTCAAATTCGCTTTATTTCATCTTCTTGTTGAAGGGGCATGCACCTGAAGACGATTAAATTGAAGCTTTTTGAGAGATTCTGTTCACAGCACATATAGGTACAGACTTACAGAGTACACGAGTTTCTTGATTTACCCACGAATAACCATTAACCGAATAACCCGAGCGTGCGTGACACCGTTACCACAAAACAGCAACTATTATATCCATCGTTGCAAGCCTAACTAAAAGTTGACTAAATCGATAAGGCCTGTAATAACGTTGGTATATCTGCAGGCATCGTATTTAGAAAATACGTTTTTGAGAAGGTTTCAAATTTTAATGCAGCCATTTTGTTTTGTGTAAGTCACCGGTCCCTGATATAGTTTATTATGTTTAGTAAAGTATATTATTGTTGACTTTTAATTTGACAATGTTTCTCTATTTTAATTTTATGATAACAACAGTTGTTCTATAAAATACAGTTCACAGAGATTCAAAATGTTTAGATTAAGCATAATATAATTATAATTATTCTTCCAAAATATTCTATTATAAATTATAACAATATAATATAACCAACTAAGTTCGAATAACAGCGTCAAACACAATCAAATAAACCAAAATTAGTTCTTTAAAAATTGTTTTCTTGAATTAAATTCTTTATTACGTTTTCATATGTTCAGAATCGTTTTCTTTTAATGTTATGATAAATCATTGAATTTTTAAATCCTGCAAAATACGTATAATTAATAATAAAACAATGTTTGTACAGAGGCCAAAGATCAATGCATATGGAACAAAACAATAATGACAGTCCCTACAACCTGACATAATTACATCTTATATGTATTTGAAATAAACCCCTGTTCCCTTTTGTTTGGTAACAGAAAATACATATTAGTACCTATAAACTTACATTACATTGTAGTTCAAAATGTTCGTAATACAATAGGTACTAATATAATATACGAAATAAATGAAGCAAAAGATTTTATTGATCGATGAATATAGTATATAATAATATACTATAATCATTAATTTGATTCTAATTTCTGAGTATTATTAGAATCTTTAAAAATACCTAGATTATTTTATTACTAATTGACAAATTATTTTATTTATATTTGTTATTTTTCCAAATAAAAAATTTGTTTGTTTTTCGGTTTTATCACGTTATCATGTGTCAACAATATTGTATATTTATTTACAATGTATACATTGCACATTTGTACCGGCGCCTATAATTACTTTGCACATATAACTCCTTAAAGTGTATTCAATATCCATTGATTATGTACTGATGATAATAAAATATACGTGAAAATAAAAGCGAAATTAAAAATATTTTTATGTTCATTTTCCAACTTTCAAATCGTTCAATCAATGTAACGCTCTATGCGTTTATATGGTTTCCGCGCGATTAATATACAAATAATCAATTTTGTATGATATCTGAGGTTGTGTAACATCTGTGCGATGGTGTGACATCCCATAGAACCCTCGTCAGCCTTTTCAAAAGTATATTATGAGTGTACGAAATAATGACACGTCATATATTGCAATATATTTAATTAAATATTTATTTAATGTCCGTTGCAGTTGCGCAACTTCCGCAATCCACACGATGCTAACAAAAACATAGGCGCGCGCGTCTGCATCTAATGTGAAACATGCTATATACTATATAAACGTACTGTATACATACGTCATATATACTATATATATATATATATATATATATATACATATGAATGTTTTTTAACGTCCAAAAACAGGGTTTCCTTTGGCATTGAAAATTAAAACAGTGACGTACCTAGTTTGGTTTTAAATTTAATTTAATAACAACAATATATTATATAGTAGCGTACACGACTTAACAAGCTTAACCCGACTGTACAGAGAAACCTTAATAGCGTCGTTTAAGACACACCTGGTCACATTTATTATATTTGAACCCGTTAGTCGCGTTTTAGAAGTCGTTCTTTCGTCTTGTGCAATTAGTTCATCAAACATCGGTAAAAATGGTGTTGAATTTTAACGTTTTCAAAAAATCCTCGCCTGATGGCAAAATAATTCTATACTTGAGCAAACGTAACATCGTTGACCATATAACATTCATCGACCCCGTCGGTACGTATACTTACACGTTCCGAAAATACTGAATACCTTTGGCATGTGTTACCAACCAAACTCAACCCCCAATTATTCTTTAATAATTGATTTGTAAATTTGAAATGTTTTGTAATTTTGAAGTAAACATAAATCAATATTTTCAAAAAGGTAGGTAGGTACTTAGATCCTTTTTAACATTTAAGAAGCATCTAATAGTAGTATACATTTTGTTTTTTCAAAAGAGAGAAGCCCCTTTTTTATTATTAAATGTTAGTAGCTAATTATTTTTTGAAACTCCTTAAGAGCCAATATTTATATTCAACCGAATACCTATAGGTCATAAGTTATTAAACTTTAAGAACTTACTAAGAATAATAGTCCTAAATAATGGTTGTAAATAAAATCGATATAATATTGTATATTGTTAGTTTAGTAGCAACTAATTACTATACTATACTATACTATACTATACTAAACTAAACTGCTATACTACTACTTGTCCTCCTTATTATACTATGACATTTTCTATGAATTATAAAACGATAACAGATTTATACAAATTAAAATCATCACAGCACCGAATATCTTCTAAACCGATTATCATGGGCTATTATAATTTATGACTATATCATATAAATCATATAGTACTTAAGTCTTAAAGTTTTATTAGGTATGTAGAAAGATAGAAAATACTCGTTCAATTTTCGGTTTATATATATACAATATATACATACGTATATATAAACATTTTCAAATAATTAATTTCCACAAATAAAGCCTAATTTACAATAAATAATAAGATGGTGCTATTCATTTGTATAAAATTAGTTGGTAGGTATATATATTTCTGTAAAGCTACCAAAAGGTTATATTTATTGAATTTGAATTGGACGTATTTTTCGTTAAAAAAAAATAATTGTAACCCACCATAGTATTTTCTATATTATATAGTATAGTGAACAATGAACATAATATTATGATTTTTTATTTTAATTTATATAATATCCAATTTAAATATCAGTAAAAGTGTATTCACTACGGTTTATTTCATATAAATATTTGTTTGAAACAATAAGTTAGTGTACGTGAATAAATGATTTAAATACAACATTTTACGATACTTACTAACGTTTACGGTACTTTGGCTACAGGCTACAACTTATATCACACTTATATAAAGTTATATACTGTATCACCTTTTAATTAATTCATCACAAATTACACGACTTATCCGTTTATAAAACCAATTTGCATTTGAGACATTTTATTAATACCTACGTAATTATAATGGGTGTTCATTATTTTCTAAATTTGTATTTTCTTTTGAATGCTACATGTACATAGTCACTCGATTTTATTCATATTATACTTGCCAAGTGAACTAAAACTTAAAAGCATTACATTTTAAAAACTGTAATAGTGTAATTGTTATCTTATAAGTTGACAATGCACAGTATTATTATTTAATTCATCAATAATGTAATATATTTTTCTTAAAAATTAAGTAATTCATATTATAACTATTGAACTCTAGAATATATTAACTATAGTGACAATAGAAGATTTAACTTTTGTATTTTGGACGGAACAACAAAGCATTAGCTTTTAAGATAATGTGTTTTTTGTGGCATTCAGTCAACGATGTTTTAATAATTTTACTATGAGATTTGATAATTTTTGTATAATTAAAATAAAAATAATTTATAAATTTTTTTTATTTAACACCTTATTTTGCATTTTAATCCAAAAATTTACTATTTACTTTTAATTACGCTAGTATGCTGTAGATTGAACACGTGGTTGCACTTGATAATGGGCCAAGTAGGTACCTATGCTTATGTTAATTAGCGCTGCTGCGCATTAATAACAAAAAGTCCATAAGAGTGAAATATAATTAACAAATTTGTAAAAATTAGATTTCAAACTTAAATTTATATTTTGTTTTTCATTAAATAAGTAGCTTTATATTGCTTGATAAAAATTACAATAAAATATTTTTATAGTATAATACCACAAATAATGTATTATTTTCAATATGAAATATGTTATCTTACGATGTACTTTCTTTTTCCTTACACATTTTTAACGCTTTTATATCATACTAAATATATAAGATTTTAGTCATTGATATGTATATTATTGAGATTTTACTGTGGGGGGTAGGATCGCAAAAGTGATCCAGGGATGGAAAATTATTCCCCCTCACCATAAAAACTTTCTAGGTTTCAAACCACTATTAGACTTCGAGAAATACGTTTGGCATTTTATAACTATTGATAATTTTAAGTAGATCTAAATTTCCACACATATTATTGATTGCAATTTGCAAAATTGCAAAATATTAACCAAGTATCTGACTATATAAATAAAGTGCTAAATTCACACACTTTTAAAATCAAACTGATAAATTCTGTTGAATAATACTTTAATTTGTAAATGTATCGTATGAAGTATGAATAATACACTACACCTATAGTAGCCGAGCGTAGCATTACTATGATTTATCTTTGCCTTTTAAATTTCAAATAATAAATTATTATTATAATTTATAAGTTTAATACAATTGTACCATCAGTCCACAAGTTTAAGCACACGTGAAGATCAAAATATTTAGTATACTGCCTAACTACCCCGTGACACTTTGTGCATTATCTACGGTCCGTTATTTTATTTAATACATATCTATATTATATCAGAAAATAAATTATGATAAATATCCATTATAATACATGTATAATAGTTCATACAAATTGTACATAATTTATTTATTGGTACTGCTGTGACTGAAATAAATTAAAATAAATAGGTACGCAATTATAGCCAATTATGTTATTTAAATAGGTTTATTATAAAAAATAGTGATCAATAGTATATTATGTAGGTAGCCTAAAGTGCATAATAAAAATACAATCCTCGCTCCACTCTGTGACTACAGAAATTTAGAATATATTATAGTTTAATGATGATCGTAGACGATTAAAACAAATTATTAAATTATGCAGAACATTTTCACACGGTGTTTAAATAAAAAAAAATAATAGAAATATGGTAAATATTGTGTATAGCGTAATTAATTTGAGTAAAAATTAGTATGTTATAGACATATGAAATTAAGTATTTTTTTCTATTTATAATTTGTATATCTGTTCTCAACCATAAGATTATTTTAATCATCAATATTATTCTATAAATTATTATAATATATACGTTATATAGGTAAGTAATAGGCACACTAAAGTAAAAAAATCTATTTTTATATTTACCTAATAATTTATTTTTTATTTTATTGTATTTTTGGAATTTACTTATAAAATACATGTATTTTTTAATCGACGGTTAGGTAGAATTAAAAATTCAAAATATTTTCTACATAGAATATCGACGTTAAGTACTAATATTTAGATTCATTCGTTTGGTTTTATTGAATAAATATTTATATTTAATAATGTTATTAAAACGGGTTTTATATTGAGGTAAATATAAATTAAGATACCTATTCCAGTACACAAATATATTAATATATATCATACATATAATATAATGTAATATTTTATAGATGGCGTAGTTATGTTGGACAATTCTTATTTGAAAAGTGGCAAAATCTTCGGACAAATAGTGTGCAGCTTTCGGTACGGTCGAAAAGAGGATGAAGTGATGGGATTGTGTTTTCAAAAAGACATGTACTTGGCATCAGCACAAATATATCCTCCTCTTGATAATGACAACCCAGTCAAGTTGACTAAAATTCAGGTATATTAACTTCCATTTGAAAATAAATTGTTTCTTAGGACATAGAATGTCATATTATATTATATTAGCCAGAAAAATATATATACAGTTTTCTTATATCTATAGAAAGTTGTTATTTAATATCCTTAATATATATTTTTTTATGCTAGATTCGAGTTAGGTATAATAATCAATGTGGTTTAACGTTCAACAATTTCCCAATAACATATAGAAGATAAGGTGAAGTACCTTGCTACGTTCGGCGTATGATATTTTTTTCCGTTATGCACCATTGTTTATTAGTCCGGTAGTTAGGTATTATGCAGGAGCAGGACCTACCTATACCTAATTATTATTATTAGGTATTCAATACATAGGTGTATATTTCAAAATATACAGTATGTATCTAAATTCCATAATTAAAATTTGTTAGGATTTATTTTTGTATTCATTGCTAAATGTATTGAACAAAATTATTTTCTATTATTTTTTTTTCGTAGTAATACGTAGTTAATACACGAAATTTTAATTTCTTCAATGAAGGGCTTCTCTAAATTAAAATAGCTAAATAACATAATTAAATTAGATGATAACAGTATTATAACACTATAATACCATAATATAATATATTATTATGTATTATTACTATTATTATGTATATATAATATATATACTATTTATGTATAATGTATATAATATAAAATATATTTATAGGTAACATACAAAAACGTATAAAACCACTGTATGCCTTAATTTTTAGACGGTTTCCTTTCATACGTATATTTTTCACATGACCAGAACTAACTTTATTGTACTCAGATGGATATAGTACAATAGTAAATAATATTTAGTACAACTATACGTTCATTTGTAAAAATATAATTATTCATATATTATATGATAATCTCGTATAATTATATAATATGCCTATCTAACAAATGTTTATGTAATCGGACAATGTAAAGCGTATCTGACTGATTGTTGTTGATTTGTCATAGGATTGTTTAGTGTCTAAATTAGGGAGTAACGCCACGCCGTTCCGTTTTAAAATTCCTGAGAACGCACCGGCATCGGTAATTTTGCAAGACGGGACATCGAATTTAGCCGATGCATGTGGTGTCCAGTACTACGTGAAAATATTCGCCGGAGAATCTGAAACCGACCATAACCGTGCAAAGTAATCTACTTTTTTAGTTTAGATATCGTGTCAGTTTTTTTCATATTTCTTACATCATGATATAATAGATATTATTTTTGTTATTGTTTTAACGATTATACGACCATCATGAAATAAAAATAAATAGTAATGGTTTAGTGCATACATGGAAAATAATTGTTTGTACCAATATTCGTATACATTTAAAATTATGTTTAGGCTGTCATCAAAAGTGCATCAAGTCTGTTATCTTGACGATGGTCATAAATCCGTATAGGTAGTGCAATATTAGTATCAACTTTTTAATTAAATAAGAACTTTATGCGGTATTATTAAACTGTTAAAGGGTATACAATTTAATGGAAACGCAATTATAGTAGGTAGCTGTATATAATGTTTATTAATACAAAATGATTTTTATACATGATTATTTAAAATTAATATAGGGACTTTATGCATTCTGTATATTATATAAAGGGAGCCGACAATTTTTAACATACTTTGATATTATTATTCAAAGAAAAATAAAGAATAATATTAATCTTCTACGGTGTAGCATATTATTTTCTTTTAGTCACTGCACTTACGATGGTATAGGTAGGGGACAGGAAAAGTATTTCCTATACACTACTGCAGATAAACGTAGCAAAGTAAAAAAGTTGAAAAATTGTCTACACCAACTATAACTGCACACCGACAGCGCACTAAGATTGTGGAGGTTATACGCACATTATACATAAATAATGCATACTTATATAGGTAGGTACAGACATTACGTAGAGATTTGGTACCGTAGTCGTAAATAATTATGATAATGATAATATACCTATACCTAATACAATATACGCGGAGTGTAAAATAATAACGTCGACGGAAAACACGTCGGCGTATAAGATATACATTTTGATACGCGACTGTTTATTTCGTTGGTGACCTTCGCCGATTTAAATGAGGTCGAAACGTGTCGGAGAGAAACAGTCCGTGGTTTATTTATTTATTTTTTCACCGTAGGAGTTTCGTGGCGATGCGCATCCGCAAAATCCAGTTTGCTCCGGTCATGCGTCCCTTGAGTAGACATCCTTGCACCATCGTCCGCAAAGACTTCATGTTCAGTCCCGGCCAACTGGAATTGGAGGCTGTACTCGACAAACAGGTATCAGACGCCGTTCGACTTACTGTTACAATATTAACGTTACCTAATTATACGCAACTAATGACGACATAATGTGCAAGTACACGGGATGGCGAGATATGTGTATTAAATATTAATGTACTATTATATATGTATTTATTGTATAATATAATTACATGGTTATATTACGCTGCAGTGTGTGTGCGTGTGGTGAATCGTGGGTACAGGGTTGAATGCAAAGGATAACGTGGGGGGGGGGTTAGATACCCCATCCCTTTTTTTAATGTGATTTTAGAGAATAAATTTGAAAAATTACATCTGAGGACATAGTATTTAATATGTATTTATTTAAGTAATAAGAAAAATAAAATATGTACCTATATGAATTGCTATTTGGTAATTGCGCTGTCTCCGTGGCTTCAACTACGATAGATAGGTAATCATGTTTAATATTATTTTCGGATATTCCTATTGGTTCACTCCGATAAAACAAAAACCGGGGAACTCTTTCGACCGTATAGTAGGTTTAATGTACATTATCATTGAGTTGGTCACTGTGATGAATGATGTGTTAAATCTCAATTCAATGAATATAATCATAAATCGTTGTAGATTAAAATACGTTTCTGAACGAAAGATACAAGCTCCATGCAGCATATAGGTATTTCTAATGACACCTACCTAGTTGTTTATGAACTTAATATTATATTTACATTTAAGCTCACTTGCATTTATATTATATTTTGAAATACAACAAAATTACATAGGATCCTATATTTCATCAACATTTGAACTTCATAAAAGCTTATTAAGAAATTGTTCTTTATTTTCGATATATTAAAACTGCTGCAAGAGCTACTTTTAAGGAATCTTGTATTACGTATATTATTTAAGCTTTTTACCGAGAAACAAAAACTTTATCAACATTAATTGAAATAAACTAAAAAAGTAGAAACTTTAAATATCTATTTATAGCTCAAAAAGTTCCAAAGTATTTAAAAAATATATCATGTCTATTGGCTTTAGAAAATACTCATATAAATATTGCTCTTACGATTTTTCATTTCTTAATTACATAAAAAGGAACACAGTAACATTTTATTTTCCACAAAACAGTTAAATTTAAATTAAAGATAATAATAGCGATTGGCACACCATGAAATCAACTGATCACAATTCATAATGAACGCAAAACGATAACTGAAATTGTATACCTATTTCTTTATTTCATATACTATTATGATAGAGGACTCTATGTCTCTATAGATACTCGATGATTATTTTAACAGTAAACACTCTTTAATATACTTAATAGTGTTGATGTTTTTTAAAATATATTTTTTATACATAATAATTTTTTAATAAAAGTTATATGCTTTACCTTTTTATATCGTCTTTATTGTTTAAATTTATTATTTTTTTGTATTACAACATAATATACCATTTGTATTACCCACAATTTCATATTCCAAAACAGAATATTTTTTATAAAATGTTGATGTATAATTTTTAACTAGTAGGTATATTTAGGTAGTTAATCAGATAGAAACCTTTAAGTTATAATAATTATAAAAGCAGGGAATATATTTCATCGTAATTATAACTTTTCAATAAATATTAATATTAGACATTTGATCAATTATAAATTTATTTCATACATTTCTAAATTAATGATATTTTTATTTCACATATTTTTACATATTTGGGCAAAACGCATTTAAAAAAAAAATATTTTGTGTATAAATTGGGACATCTTACATTTTTTCCTAAACATTTTAGAAATAAATTTAATTCTGTGTAATATGTAGTAGTTGTGTTTCGCCATCTTATAAACACACGTTTCTATCGCGTTGACGATAACGACGGTTATAGGCGTTATCTAAATATCATTCGATGATCATTTAACATCGCCGCCGTACATTCCGCATCAGTTTACCGTCGTCAACTCATGTGTCGAACCGGACGACATCGTCATCGTTATATTTGTTTTTTCTTTATCCGTAAAATTCGCGTCGTTCTTGGTCAAGTGCATGATTATAGTATGCCCAAAATGCCAAGATCATATTTAGGCTACTGCTGTGTACTTCAAAGAATTTCTTAAATTAACCGTTTAAAAACGATGTTGTGCAAATTCTGTTAAAAAAACCCCACAGAAATATTCGAAGTTGAGTTTACACCTTCTGATACAGTTGAGATGAAGTATGCCCCAATGACTTCGGTGGTTGTGAAAGGTTCATTTAGACAATACGAAAACATTCTACGACCATTTCTCGTTGTCATTTTAATTTTTCAAATCTTAGAGAATATCATTGTTTTGATATTGAATAATATAATAGTTTTACTCTTTTGCTTTAGCTTCCTCCAAAAAAAAGAAATTCGTGTCAATGAACGCCGTTCACTCAAATTGTCCTGTCCTTGTACATATCTTATTTATGTACCTATATTACGTACTGTAATAGCTGTATTAAGATTGTAAATATTCGCTTTCTTAATATAAAAAATCAAAATAACTTTATGAAACAGGATAAAATGTTAGAATAAATTATATACTTAAATAATATTGTTGAATAATCGAAATATATTAATTATATTATTATTATTTGTATAACCTTATATAAAACCTGTGTTTAATTAATATTACTGTTATACCTATATAGGAATAAATGAACGAACCGAAAATATTTACATAATATCATAATATCTATCGATTGCAGTTTCGTTCAGAATATGATTTTGTTTTTTCCGTCATATCACACCGCGTCGCCGCTTATTCTTCAAATGAGATACATCTTTTCACAATTCACATCGTACATTTTTAAAGAGATGATGTTTTTAGAAATGTTTATGCATGCCTTTAAATCGAAATACAAACAAGTCGTTTCTGTGTGATGAAACATAAAGTAGGTATAATAAAAATAAATTATGATCATCACATAGGATAATTCTTAAATAGTACCTAATAAATAGGAACATCCAATAGTATTTTAAAACATAGTGAAGGTGTTATAAAAGGTTGTGTAAGGGGGGGGGAGGAGGAGGAGGAGGAGGTTAGCACGCTTGGCGAATCACTCTGTACATACTATAACGTGGAGATTTCACACTGAGCACGTTCTCGCCCGTCACATAGTTCTACCCATTCTTTAGAAATACGCGTAGCCCGATAGCCGTATAGGCGCTGCAGTGGGTACCTATACCGGGAACGGCGTCACACACTTAGGTAGGTAATAAAATGCGCTCACACGGAATAGTGCCTAACAATAATAATAATATTTAGCGTAATGCATATCACGCGTGCACACTTCATCATTAAAATACTGCGCTGAGCATAATATGTATACAATGCGTCCGTGCGGGAAAACATATTAATATCATGATATTATTATTAGTGCGACGTTATATAGGTACACCTCCGCGGTGCAGGAGAAAACTATACTAGAACAAATAATAGCTATTAACGTCGGTTAATAATCGGTTCATTGTGCGAGTTCAGGTACCATAGGTAATAATATTATAGCTATTCCGATTGTTGGTAGCCATATTATTATAGTATGCGATGATGGCGTATAGGCAGTGCATGCTATTGTTGCTGTCGCTGTCGACTTTGTTGTTGTTGTTGTTGTTTTCGTTGTTTTCGTTGTTTTCGTTGTTTTTGTATTGCGATATCGTCGCCGTTGTATAGGTCGGATTTAGGGTTGAACTTAGCTTGTTACACAATACATCATCATAACTGAGCGTCTGAGCATTTAATTATAATAGTTTGCAGTTTTATTGGAGCAAAAAATTTGCACGATTCGTTCAACAAGCATAGCTTACAAGTAAACGTTTTTCTTTAATATTCCAAGTGTTAGGAAATATGTATAATTTTTTTTAAATTATTTGGAATATTTTGTAAATAGTGAAAAAAAGTTATGACAAATACACAATCTTTTTGTTTAAAATCTGCACATTTTAATGTTTATTATTGATTTTATTATTCTTCACATAAAAACCATATTTTTACGATTTTTTTAGAGAATTATATAAGGAATATATTTACTTATGTTTTTTCTAGAAAACATTATACATTTTCAATTCTTTTTGAACCTTAAAATCCAAACCTCGCTTACATTGTTATAGCTGATCGCTTTAACATACCTATGTAAACATCGCTGGGTTCCTGTACAAATATGCAATACAGAATAATCCATGTGGTTTATTGAAAGAAAAGGTCCGGTAGTTCCAGTAGTTCGCCTCTAAATATTTAGAAACCCCTATTTCGGATATTGATAATAATTTAGTTTTTCTCTGTCGGTTGGATTTAACATGTTTTAAACAACACACTTGTTATTAATCAGTTTTTAAAATATTTTGCTAATATCTCTAATTTTGCGTTTGTTGACGTGTTTACGCACAAATTATTATTTTTTTTCAAGGCTAGTTCTCGAAAATCTTGTATCCGCCTGTAAATTATAATATCTACAAGAGTATTATTCAAATATCTGCAAGCTGACAACTGTTGTATACTAAAGTTAATCGTGGTAAAAAATATTACTATTTAGACAGAACTTTAGATTCTAAGTACGTGACTAAATATTTAGTATACTGACACAGAAGTCAGAAACACACGTAACCCACCTACACTGCCGAGTGCTTAGACGATTCACTCGACATCAAAATGAGACACAGACATATCATTACATAATATTACATACTCCAACTGCAGCTAATAATAATATGAGTTTTATATGTTTATGTACCTATTAAATGTATTAGAATTTAGAATAGGTACATTAGATACATCAGGTCGGTCACATAGGCATAACGTGATAAATTTATATGGTGGAAGGGGGGGGGGCTATAATATTCATTGATAATATATACATGGATGGGACATACCGTGTATTCTACTGTGATCGAAGTGCATACTAGTTACCAAAGTGGTTATACATAATTTAGGTGTGGTATGAACCAGAAATGATAACGAAAACTATAGTATAAATAGTTTAATATTAGATTTGATTTCTTATTGGTGTTTAAATAAAAATCGGATTGATAATGATATAAATTTTGTTTATCATAAACCAGTATCTGTAACCGCATATAACCATTATGTTAACTAGTAGACTCTTCGCTCACAGTATACCGTGTACAATAGGTATAGGGATGTCCTATCCATGTATATATTATCTATGAGATAATATTTCGGGTACACAACATATATTCAAAAAATGTAACTTAAAACAATTTACGGGGGTGGGGGGCTATATAAAATTTCAGGGGCAGGGGGGGGCTAAAGTCATCCTACGCCCATGGGTTGGTGGAAAATAAACAACCCTTGTCGCTGAAAACCACACCTCGCACGGTAAAATTATATTATTTGCCGTACAAGCGTTTAGACTGTTTACCTCTTTCAAAAAAACAGTTTTAGTTACTTATGAGTTTGTTATCAGTACCTACTTGTAAATATAAAATTATGATACGGGAGTATTAGGTTCGTTGAACCGCGTATCGAGTGGATAATAACACATATCAAAATAATAATTGTAATATATTTATATATTTGTTGCGTTCTAATTCAGGTTTACACGCATGGCGAAAACGTCCAAGTGACGTTATGTATACGAAACAGCAGCAACAAAATGGTGAAGAAAATCAAAGTGCTCATTCAACAGATCGTGGACATAGTCATATTCCAAAACGGACAGTGCAGGACGACTATAGCTGCCGTCGAAACTCAGTGAGTGAACTGATATTCATTACTATAATAGCTAGGATAAAATACCGAGTTGCATAAAAAAAAAAAATTATTAATTTGAAATGTAATGGACCGATAATGGGCCGTTCAATCACTATTGATTCATACTAAAATGTAGTGATTGTTTATGAGATCCAGCATAAAGTCATGTAATTATATTTTCGAACGTATATTTATCGTTTAATGTTAAACAAAACATTATTATTATTATTTATTTATATTACAACTTAGTACGATTCTGTGCCTTAAAACATAAAATAAAAGCCATGTATGTTAACATAATATTATTACTTAATCATAAACTAAAATATACTATAGTAGGTACCGTATGTATTAAAGACAGACTGCTTAAAATATATTTTCATATTTTTTTTCTGTTCTCTATAGCTGCGTTGTCACATAAATCACTAATAATAAGAGCCACTGGCTTAAATAAGACATTATTCGTATTACAATAGTTACAACTATATATATTACACATTATATTGCTTATAATTTTATAACTCTGCATTGTATCTTGCAATGTGGCATTGTGACGTTCGTATATCACTGACCACAGATCATAATTCTTTCGATTTCCACATGGAGTCGTTTATATTTTATGTTTCCTAACACATAGATAAATCGTATTAATTTTAACGGGTCAAACCATTGGGGATTTGGAGAAAAATTCTCATCTTCTTTTCTTTTTTTTTTTTACTGGCCATTTTAAACCAATACTCGTCTGAAATAATATATATAATTTCCATTGCAGCATATACATTGCGATTTTCGGACAACGTTTGTGATGACGCCAGTTATTAGGTCGATATTATATTATAATAAAGAACGACTCGAACACGTCAACAGTAAAAAATTTCCTATGGTTTTATACTTATATAAATTGTGTAGGTAATATTAAAAATATACGGCCAATGCGTGGCCATCATATTATATAAACAACATTGGAGCAATGACCTGCAATTTATCACGAACAGAGCAGTATATGTTATTGTTTTGTTAATACCTATTATATTTTGAATAATACGTATTAATAAACTAGCACACTTTTTTTCTTATGTTTACCAGTTATCACAGTAGTGATAACATTTCTTTACAAATTGTAACAGTTTCATGTCTTACCTGAAGTTTACTAGTAAAATCATAAAAAATTAAAAATATTAATGATAAATATTAAATATGAACAAAATGCGTGTATAAACACATTGTATAAGTTAGATCAGTAATTTTAATATTTTTAAACAGCTTGATTGAACACAAATAACTATTACTTATATAATAAAAGATTAATAAAAAACATTTTGTTAAAAACTGTCGATAAAAAATTAAACATGACATCATATATAATTATGCCGTTATAAAACAATTGATATAATTGTATTATTTAATCTGATTAACTTCGTATTAGGTAATACCAAAGCTATTTGGTACACAAAAGACTCTCATTATTTTAAACAAAAAAAACACTTTCCTCAATAATTTTTACATAAAACACAACCTGCACACCATTTAAATCCAAATGTACAGTTATTTTATGTATTCAAATTTAAAATTCAATGTTTCAAAATACACTTCAAATGGCGAGTTGAAGTAGATATATATTAGTGATATTATTTGATATTATTTTATTTCTTATGGGTTGTGGAATGTGGTCAAGGGGATATAACTAATAAAATATAATAATGACTGATCTTAAGTTAGGTGCTTACTCGTATACAATATATTATATAACATATAACACAGACCTGCTATATTATATTGTACGTCAAGTCTATAAGTTTAACTTTTTTCTTTATTTTATGGAATCATAATTGATCGGTCTACGAAAATTCGTATATTAAATTATAAAACCTTCTTTTTTTTCTGAATAGCATGAAGTCGAATAACGAATTGTGTAGTCACTTCAGCTTTGAAACTAAACCCTTAACTCTTAAGGCTTAAATGCCGAAAAAGGATAGGCATATGTTGGTAATCCAAGCACACGATATGGAAGGTTATTTGAAAAATAATATACAGGCTTTTCAATAGTCTCTATTATATCCACACTTATCCAGTTATAATAATTTAATAGATTTTTATTGACATTTTTAAAATATCTATATATTCTCTTTAATATTTTTGCTTGTATTGTTTTCATTTGTCGACAAAGTATATTTTATTAAATATCGTCGGTTACAGACTTACTGTGTACAATATTTATTTACTATACCTATATAGGTATAGCGTATAGGTATATACGCACCATGGGCAATATAAAATATGTTGTTACAATAAGATACTTATAGATTTTAAAAACCGCTATTAATACAACAATATACAATAATCATAAATCCTAATGCATTCTAGTACAGAAAAAATATATATTTTGGTATGATATATGTGACTATAGTATGCTATAATCCTTTGTTGGTTAAAAAGTTTAATTTTGGTATAATATAGATTATAGAATATTTGGATCTATGAATAGATAATATAATTTTAAAAAAATGTATAGTAAAATAATTTGTTTGTGGAATAATAAATTTAGTGGAAATTACTGCCGGTGTCGGACTGGCTCTAAAAAGCGTACCCTGCTTTTTAGTTTAAAAGGACTTTAAAATATAAACATATAACCTATATGTTAAATATTAAAATTATTCAATGTTATTTTTTTATGTGCCTAACTGAATTACCTAGTTTAATAATATTTAGTTATTGACCATTGTACACATTATACCAGTGTATTTAGCCGTGGGCTTAGGTTTAATGCATATTATGTATAATTTTCTTTTATTATAAGTAGAAAATATAATAAATACTGATGTATAATTTTTAAAATACAGTTCTTTTAGTCAACCAATTTTTGATTTTCTATAGGTTAGGTTAACCACAGCAGTTACTAACAAAAAAAAAAAATGAAATATTAAAAATTAACTATTGAAAATTTTACTAACTTCAAAGTTAGGGAATTAAATGTTTGATAAGTTAATACAAAAATAAAATAAAGTAAAACCAAGTACCTATAATATTGAAAAATTATCATTATGTTTATCGATATTCGTTTACGTTCATTGACTTTTTTTTATTTTTTAGCAATTTTGTTGGAAGATTTTGTTGTCTGAATGTTGTTCATAAATTTTCCATATTAATCGTACGCTTATCACTAAGATTAACTTCTTAGTTAAGAGCACGAGCCATGAATAAAAGATTTGGACTTGTTTAATTTTTCAAAAAGGTAATTTTCTATAAACTTTGGATCAATAGCTTGTATTCTTAATAGCGGTTATTTTTTTCTCATTACCAATCCAACATTGTTTTTAAAATTTACTTATCTTTTTTAAATATCCCTAAATTGGATGAAATTTATAAAATACAAGATAAGAATAACGTACCTACTACCTATCTATGTCTAATGTCAACAATTAAAAAAATGATTTATTTGTTATTTTATTATAATAACAAAAACGTGATTTGATGTAAAATACTGTCATAGTTTAATAATATTATGATATGACGCCTTTGCAAGTTTACGGTTATACACTATTGCAACAATATGCATTTAAATATAAGTAAATTATAAAACATTTTTATTTTAGAGAAGGCAGAACTGCAGAAGTAGGTTGATATACTTACGAGGGCCTACCGTGTGTTCGCACTTCTACACTGACTACACTATAGGCCAGTCTGACCCTGCTGTCGATCTAATAGTAACAACATTCATAAAAATATTGTATTCATTTTAAAACAAATTCAACGTAAAAATGTAATAATATATATATTAACCGTGGTATGCCCACATTTGCCTCACTTGCATTTCATAGGTAGCCTAACCTCGAGCTGATTTAAATATGTAAAATAGATCAATTATGTCGGTAAATAACTTTAGTGGTATACTGGTAGATAGGTAAGTACTGCAGTACTAGTAATCAATAAAATCAAAAACCAACTATATTAAGATATTATTTTAATATTTCAATATCACTATCTCATCGAAGCAACAGTTGGTGCTACATATATTCATGCATACGTTGTCGTTTATTAAATTATAATATTATAATCGCGCAGTTTATGCCAATCCTTACCCTTGGTAGTGAATTTGCACACAATTTGCGCGTCGAATTTCTCGATAAGCATCAGTAAAGCGCCAGTGAAGTGTCATTCCACAATACGCAATGTTATATTACTGTATTATACCTATTCAGTATTTCAGTATTGTGTTACCAATAAATCATAATAATAATTGTCAGTTCCTATAACGACCATCAAAATCCGTTCCGTTTGGATGGAATATAATACACGCGTGCGGTACCCTATTGTGTATGTGTTGTCGTGGTGATCGGGTTGGAAACGAATAACAAATGCAACAATATAATACAGAGTGATTCTACTGAAAGAAGAAACACTCATTTTATTGAAAAGTTTTTACGATTTTAGAAACATTTTTTATTTTTTGTTCATAATTTGAATTCATTACAAAATAACATTTTTTGAGGATAAAGTTATATTCCTTACTTTTTTAATTATTATATTTTTTTAGTTTTTACGTTTATGAACTACATTTTTAATTACACATTCCGATGCAGAATATTTGTTCTGAGAATTGTATGAGAATGTATACAAAATTAATTTCGAACGAGCCATAATTAATTAGTTATAAATAGGGCTCGGACTTGTAAATAATAAAAAATGCATTTCGTTTTGTTAAAATATGATAAAATATGCAAAAAAAAAACTATAAAATATAGGTACTATGAATTTATCAATAATTTCAAAACTATTATCAAGTTAAATAAAAGCATATTTTAATTTGAAAATAAATTTAATAAAGTTACTGTTTATGTAAACTAAATCATTTTTGTTAAATCTTACTTTTAAATAAACCCAAAGCATTTTTAATAGGTGCCTACACATTTTTACATTTTTTTTCAATTTTTCGTTTTTCTCTGATTTTATGAAATGTAAATTAGGAGCGTAATTTTGATGTATCATATTATAGCCTTTTCCACTACTTTTGTTTAAATATATGTCTACCAAAAATCACACATTTTCATGTTTATATTTAAAGTATGCAACAACATGCATATTATTACTATACTGAAATTATGCAACAAAAAAAAATGTATCATTTTTTAGTATCAAATATCAATAATATCAATATGAGCCATTGCCCATTAGGTGATTTTTGGATATTTCTGACCAAATTTAAAAGATTACTACTATAAAAATAATATACTTATTAGTGGCCATTACCCATGCATTAAATTTTAGCCCTAGATTTAAATGTTGAAAATTTAATGAGCAGAATGGTGCGTGGCACAGGGATGGGGATAGGTATGCCGCAAATCGAAACTTTAAATATTTATAAATAATTAACAATTCATACGAAATTTGATATTTATTTAATTTCTATATACCATTGGCATGTTTAGGAATATTTAATTAAGAAGGGGATATTATAATAGTTTTCCAATAACGAAGCCGTGAGTGTTTAATATCATAAAATATTTTATAGAACCATATAGAATGTAGAATGTAGATATACCTACACAAAAAAACATATACATTTAAAATACTCATTACAATACTAAAAAAAAAACCATATTAATTATAATTACAATTGTCTTTGGCGTCGAAGTTAATTCGTCATCGGGATTTTCCGACACACTCACATACTACGTAGTCGGTCGGTAGAGATTTAGGGTCTAGAGTCGGATCGGTTCGATCTTCATTTTGACACCGACCATGAAATTAAAAATGATTGGATATAAGTTTATGACCCAACGTCCTAACCAACCGGTTAGGCGAATGACTTATTAGTTATTTCTCAAGACTACATGTCAAAATTAATATTTATATATAATACAAAAAAAATATATCGCCCGTATATTACAATTTAAAAATATATATATATGCGTAGGTATGTATAAGTAATTTACATACTGATATACTTTTAAAAGCTTTAATTGTTCACTTATTCACCCTCATCACCTGCCTTGTATGGGGAACATTGATTTTTTTTAACTCATTGCAAACAAATTGAAGAAATATAAAATAAAATTCCTTGTTTTTTTTTAGTAACATCTTTATAAGTACGTTCCACTCTGATTATGATCATATTCTCCATCCTATATTAAATTTATAGTCATTAAAAGTCAGTAGACAATATTCTTATTTTTTATTCCATGTTATTCTCGGTAAATTGTTAAATAATGATATTGATTATTGCTTCGTACTTATAGTCTCATTTCTTTTAAAATAAAACAATCATAATTTGCGAACCGAAGAACTTTTTTTCATTCTTCGTCACTTTTAAGAACACTTGGCACATTCCCCTATTAAATATATTGCAATCAGCCAGAAGCCCGAGAATGTGTGCCTAATGTAATATGAAAATGTATTCTTTAATGTAAACTATTGTTATTTATCTATATCATCTATCGTATTCTATTTTCAATAATATTTAATATATATTAATAATATATTATACTATATATTTATTATTATTATATTTTTATGTTATAAATATTTTAAAGTTGAATTTGATATACCATGTTTTTATATACCGTTATTAATTCACTGTAAATTGCCTTAAAATTCCTATTATTACTATAATAATATATTGAATAAAAAATAAATTAATGTTAAAACAAAAAAGTCTTCCTAATTGTTTTTAAGCATATATGATTTCGATACCATATTTAAGGGTTTAACATTTCTAACGAGGAGGTCATTCAACCAAGTCAATATGCTTCTGATCTATGTGTATGTGCAGGGGGTGTAAATGCAGAACCTAGGTAGTGTAGATATCCCTTAATCATAATAATAACAACAGAATATTGAAAAGGGTCGTCGACACGGACCGTACGAAAAATAAATATGTAAGAGCGAAAATTCGATATTCCGACACATATATACCACTCAATTTGTTATCCGCTTACAGGGCACATCTGTCGTCTAAAATAAATCAGATCCTTATTTCCTATATGGCTATATATAGGTACCTATATTAAACATATCGTCGTCAACACATTGACAACCGAAACGTGGGCCACTGTCCGAAAAACGTGTTATTATAATAATATAAGATTATAGTGAATCTGTATTTCTAAATTTCTAATAATACGATATTTCATTACATTATATTACATTGCTATACAAGCAATTTATATTTATATAGGTGACACACTCATTCAGTAAGTTGAAGACTTGAAGTATTCAAGTAATATTTGCCAACAACCGTTCTTGTAAAGTACCTATATATATCGAGTAAATGTATTTAAATACTTTTATAGTACTTAGAAAACTTTTTCAATACTGTCATGGACGTATTTGTATTTGAAAATCAAATACTTTTCGAAATTCAAAAGAACCAATCAGCTTAATCCGATTGTTTTTTGATAGGTAATCATTATATTATTTTATTTATAATAAAAATAAAAATATTTATTTATTTTATATTTTATAAACAACGATTTATTATTTAATTAATATTTAAGTGTTTTAGAGTTAAAATATAACAATTTTTTATTTATTTTATTTTTCAGTACAAAATTAAGTAGGAAGTACAACGTTTTAATGCTACTTAAATGTGATAGTATCACAGTTTTAAATTTACAATAAGTTTGAAATTAATTTTCTTACTTAATGGTAAAATTAAAAAGTATTTAAACACACACTGTAAGTATTTGTATTAGTTCTTAAATACTTTCTAAATGAATATATTTGTAACTGTGTTTATATATAAAGCTAAAAGTATTTTTTACAAAACTGTCAACAATAATACTTACATAGCTTATTGTATAATAATTATCACAGTATTATTAATATTATTTATATAAATTAAGACGACAATCATTATCAGCGGTAAAAACGTGTCAAATTGTCAACGTAAAATAAATGAAATATAATTAGAAAGTGGTTTTAGAGCAAATATATCCGCAATAATAAGATTTATATGAGAATAATATTTCGGAAACAATCTCATCTGGGTTTTTTATTATTCTACATAATATTATACAGACGTTATAAAAGGCACAACACTTTTTTTCTTACATTTTGTAAATAACCATAACTTTTTTAATAGTTAATATTTTAAATAAATAAATAACACTGATGAAGTTGTCTACGAAGTATAAATCTCTTGATAGGTATTTTTGCTCTAAAATCACTTTTGATAAATGGTTCGTTTGTTTTTCGTTGACATGTTTTTACCATTTTACCACTGATAATGATTGATGATTGATATAAGCGATGTAGCCTCCTCTAGAAGTCAACATAACGTACCGTAGAACTGTATAACTTAATATTAATCTAAATATTTGAAAAATGTCATTGCGTATAGTAAATAATTATATATTTATGAATTGGCAAAATTTTTCAAATCCGTATTAGCAATATTTTTTAAATTATAACAAAATAACTAAAATGTAATATTTTCATGATTTTAACTAACTGTGACAAATTTAATGTTATAAGAACAACTTTCGACGAAACTTATATTAAATGTGCAGGTGTTTTTTTTAGCAGACAAAAATTATATCCTAGATAAATAAAAAATAAACCGAATATTTCTACTATCTATATATAGGTGGGTAAAGAGACAAACTATTTCAAAATTTACATCATATGTAGAAAATGCTAATAAAAAATATATATTCGGTGAAAAATTCAAGTTTCTATAGTTATAACGTATTAGGTACCTACAGCAAATAAATAAAATCTATTTTGTCTAAAACTGGTTTTGCGTAACACTCCAGGGTTTCCTTAAATTTTAGATTCAAAGTGAATATATTGATTTTGTTAAGTATGTTTTTCTCTGTGTACACGATGAGGAATCGAAATAATTATATTTCAATTTTAAAGTTCAATATCTTTTCTGGTGATAAAGTGGATTAAGTTGTTCCATTTCAAAGTTCAAAATTGAATATATATATAATATATATAATTATATTCTCAGTTATCAGAGGTTCCAAAAGCGACGGGAAAAAAAACATGAATTGATTTTGGTTTTTACTGTAACTCTAAAAAAAACGTAGATACATTACATTTTCAAATAATGTTTATATAAAAATTTTCTATACGCTATAAAGTTCAAAATATTTTGACTCTTTTTGAGCTATTTATACGGATAAGAAAATTTACATTTTTATTACATTTTTTTAATCGTTGACGATAAAAAATTGTTAATTGTTTGTTCAGTTATAAAAAATATTGAAACGTAATACAAGGTATCCCATGCGTTTTTATTTGTGTAGTTTTAAAAAAAATGGGGCGTTAATTAACAACATTTTTTTATGAGCATTTTAAGTTAGAAATTTAATAAAATTCGTCAAAATTATGAAAATTCGCAAATTATTTTGGTTAGAATTTCATACAAAATTTGATTTTTATGTTAAATTTGAAAAACTTGTATTTAAGATTTCTCGTAAGTTTTTATATCTTTAACAAACAAAGTTTACTAGAATGTCACATTAGCGTTTGCATTTCAATTTTTTTCGTTAAATTTACTCACCCGTAATTAGGCCGTAAATTATATTGATTTCTCATGGATCGATTTTCTTATTTTCTTATATAATTTAAAAACAAATTACCACAGATACTTGAATTTTCCACAAAATATTTATTTTATAATTTTCTGTACATGAAAACTGTTTTTTTTTTAGCTATTCATAAACCTTTTCAATTTTCACATTTTTTTTTAGTTTTTGTTCTATAAATATCAATAACAAGTTTTTCACTGGGTTAAACAATTTTTATTTTAGATACTAGGTTCCTCGTAGGTTCTTACAACATTATTTCAAAAAATATTTTAGATACAAGATAAGGTTTTTATAAAAGCATTTAAAATGCAAATGTTGACAAAATTCAACAAAATCATGAATTTAAAAACATTTTTTAGTTTGAATTTATGAACTATTCAATTTTTATAGCTCAGGATTCAACATTTGTATCAACATTTTTCATAGGTAGTTCATACTGTAACCAACAATTATAAACACAGTTTTTTAGACAGTTTTTGACGAAATTAGATATTTCACCGAAACATAACTAATTTAGTTGTTTTGATGTAATTTATAAATATTATTCGTGGATACTTGAAACGTTTAAAGTATATTATTATAAACACTGTAACATTTTCAAATACAATGTTTTCAGAAAAAAATGATTCAAACTACCCAATGTATTACTAAATACTAATAGTAAAATAAATTACTTTAATAGCAATAATAACATAAAATATACCTATACTTCGTAATGTACGCTGTCCTCTCTGTCTTTGATCAGAATCGTTTTTCGTATACAATGATATTTCGCTCAACACAGAATCTGTAGTCAAATTGTATTATTTATATCAGCATTTTTAAATTACACAATATTAATATTAAGAGCTGTTACGTACACCAACTGAGCTAAGCTCGTATCTGGTATGTACCTACGGAAAATATAGAATTTGAAACGAGTAGGTACTATACCTATTTAAAGTTTCGGTGAATGGATGACTGATGAGTGGAGTAGCACAGAGGCACCTCCCAATATTATGTTGATCCTCTGCAGTCTACACTAATCTTTGGAACTTAAATATTTATTACTAACTAACTTATTTTCTGAAATTTTATCTTTTAAACATATGAAAATTTTAAAATAATATACCGTTTTGGAGTATAATGATATTAAAAATGTATGTTATTTAAAAAAAAAATGAATAATTACAGTGAAATAGCAAAAAATGTTTATTTTTTTTGTTCAATCATTATATCGATCCAAATTATGTGAAAAAAATTAATATTTTCAGAAAAAATAACACTTTCCGAGATAGGTTTTCTACTGATAGTGTTTCCTGTCAAAACAATCGTCCTGTATAACTTGGGCACTCATCTGGATCTAGCCGTTCATGTATATATCATATTATTTGCGGATGGCGAAATGGTTTAGAATAGAAACCGTATGATTTTGACAATGCGGCGCGCTTCGGTGCCGAGGCGTGTGCTGCAAGTCGACATGGATGGTGTGTCGGGCGGGTAGGGGGGGGTAGAGGGAGTGACAGCATAAACTCTTCCGGCGATAATATTATATTGTACACGCATGGCAAACAAAAAACACATATTTTCACAGACGCTCGAGCGTGCAATAAAAATAAAAACATGGTAGTAGATATCCCAGGTACCAAAGTATATAATATTGATTAGAAAAGAAACTGCAGTAATAAGTGTGTTATATGGCGGTTATTATTGTATATTGTTCTAAACTTTTGAACTTTCTTCGATGTTCACATTTTGTTCCTCTCCCGAATGTGTGATATTAAAAACGATATATTATAGCAACGGTATAGAACAGATATTTTTTTTTAAAAATATGCCAGATGGATCCACAATAACATATATAGTGTATCTACCTATCCATAAGACATTATGACTTCCGCTGGGTACATAATAGTGCGTTATTGTTATTTATGTATATATAGGTAATATTGCAACGTACCTATGTGTATTAAGGACTAGGATTGACTGGACACTTACACCGAAAGTGTCTACTGTAATACATACATATTAATAATATTAATATGGTGTATTAAGTAAGGTAGTAAAAGTGCTGCGGCGGCCTGAAGCGGGTTCAAATATTATAATCGACTTCACAGTTATCAACAGCTGATTAAACTTTAAAATTCATAAAATAGATTAATATTTTGTATACCTGCGATGCAGCCGGGCTCTGCACGTAATACGAATCGTGTGGCGTACTGACGTAATGACCTTCGGAGTGATAAGGCCGTTATTACGATAATGTGTGCGTAACGTTTTATAACATAACAATCCATATATAAATATATAATGTGTGTATAATAAGGTGCATAAGCGAAAAAAAAAACCTTTAAGGCTGCATGAATGTATGATACAATTGACTTCTGAACTGTCGACATGTAATAAATAGTTTTTTATTACATATACAGTCGAAATATTTAATGAAGAGCTTATAAATGTTGTATCATGTATATTATATACCATCATAAATTCTCTGAACCAATTAATGAATCAATATAATGAATAATCCGCATACTGTGGTGTATGAGTTTTAAATTATTGTTGTTAGTTTAATGACGTCCTAATTTACTCAAATATTATAATCAAATCATCCGTGGTTTCCATTCAAATAAGCCCTGCGCACAGCAACCAAATAATGTGTTCATGATTTAAAACATATTATTATACATCTTAATTCTTTATAATATATTATAATTATAATTTATGTTTGTGATTATATGTTTTTTAAACTTGTCAGAGCATTAATTCAACTAGCTGTATATATTTAATATTTCTTAATCAAAACGTTGTTATGCACACAACGAGTATCATATTGTTCTTCATTTGGTCTATATAAAATAATTAATACCTATCTATCTAATACATACAATTATATAACTCGATTATATTATAAAGGAAATATTAAAATGGTGCTGTAGCGTTCTCGAGGCAGTAGGTACAATATGACGTATAAACGGACTGCAAACAACACGGTACTTGGTATAATATATCTACCTATATAGGTACCACTTGGGAAACATACTAGGAGGTTCAAAAATTAAATATTTTAAAAATAGTAATGCAGATTGACAAAAACTGGCATCGATAAAACAAAATTGCATTGGAATATACAGAAACATGTACTCATGAATCATTAATTTTTCTTTCGCTATAACTCAAACAACCACACTCTGTTTTCTGGTGATAGGAGTGCGGCAAAAGTATCGTTTTCCCCCCACGAATAACAAGTGGGAAATCCATCCTGCAGTGACCGAGATTGCTCTCGGTGACTGACACGCTTCTTTAACGAGAAATGCACGTACACACTATACGTTGGATAGGTAGAGGTTTGAATAAAGTACCTGAACTCGAACACAAAGTTAATAATTTAAAACTAGTTATCTTAAAATTAAAAACGAATTAGAATTGTAATCGAATGTTTGTAACTGTTGAGACAGAATACACAAAACGTATTCTATACTTAGGAAAATATTATTTACCTACTACCTATATCGGACTGGTAACATAGCTGGGATGATGAGTTAAGTGTATCTGAAGCTCTGTGTACAGATGGCTTCTATTTGTATTTTAAACCACGAGTAGGAGGCCCTCTCCTTTTCATCCTGATTGATCGACTTTTTGTTCCGTTTAGTGACTTCGTTCAAGGGCGGTGCGGTGACTTTCAAATATCCTAACGTGAACTTTACTGTAGCTCACCCCATGTCCCGTTACCCAAAATTGAGCCCCTGCAGGGTATATACCCTCACATAATATAATAGAACCACACCGTCAAATACAATATTACATTACTAATGTTACTATACGTGGATTGTATTTGTATATTATACCATTGACTATAAATATAAATAGTATATACATACTCAATGATTATATTTATGTGTGTGGTGTTTTCAGGGAAGGATGTCCGATACTGCCGGGTTCGTCTTTGCAAAAGACAATAGCCATGTTGCCGACCTTGGAGAACGTTAAGGGGAGGTACGGCGTTGCTCTGGAAGATCAGATCAGTGAGAATCAAGAGCATTCGTTGGCTTCGTCCGTCTTGTAAGTAAACATTATTAGGTACTATATCTGAATAGCGCACGTTTCATAATAATGTAGAGACGATCGCCGCAGATATTGACTAGGTACCTATTATAATCTGGAATTCGAAATGAGTACGATAGTCGATGAGTGATGATGGCCATGTTTATTGTATAATATTATTATGCCTATAAATTATTATTATTTACTTTTTACATATATATACGTAAGTCATAACTGCAGCTCGTCCTTTATACCTATACATATATATATATAATTAATACGGCCTACCTATATACTTATCGATGTTGACCGATGAACTGCCTTGTTATTTTACTGACACAATGCCGACAGCGGTGTAAATATTCATCCTTTAATTTCCCAAGACAAATAAAGCCAAGCGGGAATGGGTCGTTTCAATGGCTTCGTATAATATGCGTATTAACCGTTGCCGCTCGCATCCAGACGATTCGATTATAATTATACACATGCACGTATAGTATAAAATAATAATATAAAAGTACCGACGCATTATTGTTGTGTATACAGTACACTCGATCTGTAAAAAAAAATATACATTCGTCTTAGATCTCAGACTCTTGGTATAAAATATATAAATTAAAAAAACGTTAAAAAGTCTGCGTTCACCGTTCAGCATTTGTTGTAGCCTTTAATATAATATAGCGTCGTATTTAAGTGAATCTTTTTTTTTCAGCGTGGGGGAGAGGGAAATTTTCATGTTGAAATTTTTTTTTTTTATGTTATTAATTAATTGTACTCATCTTTAAAAGCATATCAATTTTTAATACGAATTATCGCATTACATTTCTACCGTTTAAAAAAAAAATGTATGTTACACGTTTAAGACATTTATTAATAAAGCATATTAGTTATATACTTATACATATTGTCCGATGGCCGATAGCATAAAAAAATACTTTTGGTGAGGTTAGAGCAAAATATGTTACTTTTTCCCTCCTGTACTAAGAATATTATTTAATTATTATACAAATGTTATACAATGTTATACAAAATTTGGTAGCTATTAAATTATAAGTCACGTTAAACCGTAGAATGTTGTGGAATTTGTGAATAGATTCCTGCAGGATAAATATTTTGAAATTTTCATCTTGTATAGAAAGTGATATTTAAATAATAGTGATATGTTTCAAGTTTCTACGATAAATATTTTTTTATTATAATTTGTTATAAGAAAACAAAAATTGTTTGAGAAGAAATTATTATTATATTATGTTTGAATATCCAATTTTCAAGCTTTAAGTATTACATTATGTAAACATTTTATGAATTTTTAGCTATAAATTAATTTTGCAAATTTTCAACTTTATATTTAACTTTATAGTTTTGATATTTTTTAATTGCTGTAAGAACAACATATTAAATTGACCTTGTAATTACATGTTCAACCTTTTTTTACTAAGAAAAATTTACTACATTTGTCTAGTTAACGCTTCTATATCTAAGGGTTTGGTCAACATGGCAATACTTTTCGCCTTTTCCTTAATGTTATTTCATTATAAATTATGAATGACAGCAAAAAAAAACAAAAAACCCACAAAATCGATAAATCAGTTTATTAAACTTGTGCTACGTGTAAATATGCATGCTTTTTTAATTATTTAAAAATATACTTACTTGGCATGTTATAGTTAAGACCTCCCCAAAGCTCCAATTACATCCAATTTTCTAGAAACCATGCAAGTTTAATATTTAATTTTTTTAAAACGTAATGATGAACACACAAACAATTTAATTAAAAAGATACACATTATTGCAAAACCAATGCATTCAGTCCTCCGCTCTATTACTAATCTACTGTTGTTATACGACTGTAATACGTAAAATTGTCGAGGTTGTGACCTGCAGTATTGCTGTTTGATAATAAATTTAAAAGTTGTTTTTGATTTCAAGTGGAATAATAAATGTATTGGATTTACAACAATGTGTTATTTTCTTTTATTTAAGTTGTACCTATGTATGAGATGTGACTCTGTACTCTTTTAGTGTAAGTTTTCTAAAAGTTTTATCAAACTACTTTTTAAATTGAAACTGTCATCTATATAGCAGGTACATATAGTTACTTTAGAAAGGTCATTTTTTTTTTAACTTTTCAACATTTTTTCTAAGTATCTAGTACAAAATACTACACAAGAATGTCAAACACAAAAAAAACATTTATGACACACCTGTTAACATAATCATTTATTTTCTATGAAAATAAGTATCCAAATAACTTAAAATGTTCATTAATTATTCGATTTTAATTTGTATTAGGTAGGTATACAGATGTAAAATAGTATTTAAGCAAGTTTTGTCGTCCCTATAAATTAAACGTATAGTATTTTGGAAAAATAAAATTTTATTTTATTTTTACTACTATAGTAATAATATATATAATTTATGCTTTGAAGACCTAAAAATATAATATTAAGTTAAACATTTATTCTGTTGTTTTGGGAAAATTAAACATTTTTACAAATTACTGGTATTAATTTATGATAGATTAGAATGCATTGTTTATTCAATTTGAAGACTTAAATTAAATCCTAGGTTTGGCTTATTATGAATAAAACATCTAAAATATCTCGAAAATGTCGAATACAATGATTTTTTTTATAAATTTGAATTTAAGTGCATTTTTCAAATTTCTGGACAGTGGTATTTTAGATTTTATTTAATTATAGAATACTCAGACGTCTTGTATTACAATAGTATTAGAGTACAAGACCCTTATTTCTATTTTTCCAGAGTTCTGGCTACAATATTAAAAAATGTTGACAATTTCTTTTCTTTTGTCCACTGATTTAAATATTAACTACTTCAAAATATATTTTAATAAAAAAAGAAGTGTTCATAACTGATCTTAACAAAAAACAATTAAATACTATTATAATTAAAATTATACTAATTGCATGGATATTATTTTTTAATTTACATATATTGTTTATTTTGAACATTTTGCCCAACATATAGTTGACAATTTATTTTTGAAAAAAGAGTTAAAACTTATGTAAACTTTTATTTTTGACTTTCTCACAACATGTACAAATTTTAGTTTATTTGTCATATTTTAGATTTTCAATACCTGTGACGAGGCAAACGAAGCAAATATAATACGATTAGGTACTTACATAGAAGTAAACTATATTAAACACTATATGGGGTATAAATGTAATATTGCTATTATCTGAGTTAGTATTATTATAATATGTAGGAGAGGAATGTGGCCCAGAATGTAGAACACAAATATGATTATTATCTGTAGTGTGTGCTCGAAGAGGGATAAATAAACTATGCGATTTTAGGGTTTAGCTCTAGAGTCAGGGACGTCTACAAATTGAATTCATAGGAAATGATTTTCCAACAGTAAATATTTTAAGCAAAATAGAGATGTTAGATATTATGATTCACATCTTATATATAATTTATTGTTACAGTCAAGTAGTACCTATTGTTTTGTAAAAATTATATTACACTCAATATTCGATGTTTATCAAGAAATAATGTCCTAAGTATTTGTACAATTAATAATGCATTATTTACCTGATAGTTTCAGTCGTAATATAAACTGTATGGGTTGGACCTATATACTTAAAAGTAATAAGAATTGTCCGACATTTTTTTATTAGTGCGGTCAGTTGAAGTATTGAATTCAGTTTTTTCAACAACAAATCGCATACTCTATATAATATTATTTGATATGTTGTTATTAACGTATAACTGTATAAGTAAAAATAGACGTAACGTAGATTATAGGTTTGTCATTTGTGGTATAAAATAACTCAAAACTAGTCTACTTTGAATGTGTATAATAGATAATAATACATAGGTAAGTGTAGTCAACGAAAAGATTCAAGTTCCTAAGAATTATATTTTTTGAATCAATAAAAAAAAACTACAATCGGTACTTTCGTTTGAAAAACCATTTAATTTCAATGACGTTTAAACTTGAAATGTTTATAAAAAAAAAATGTTGTGCTTTTGTATTTTTGAGATTTATATAGGTTCCTTTAAGAAAAACGTATGATAAACCTCGTGTTATATTTTCAAGCTCTAGCTCATAAAATTGAAAATGTTATTCATTTGATATATTGTAAACGAAATCGATTTTGCCGAAAATACTCCTGTCAAAACAAATCAAATCATACATGGTGTATTGGTGTCCTGCAGCCATCAACTCACGTCACTAATATTTTATATAGCGAGATGAGCACACATTCCACACACAGCGACCTTACTTGATTTATACCTAAAATACTTTATAGGAATAAAAAATCATAATAGGTGCCCAATAATTATATTGTATATTATTTTAAAAACATGTCTTGTTCGTGCAAATTTATTGATAGCTTTGAACTCGTTGCAAGTTTGATGATTGGCCATTGGAAGCATTTAATATGTGCAATGTACCTATACATATATAGCACCCGAAAATAACACTTAACACAGAGTCCCAAAATTGTACGTGGGGTGCCTACGTGAAATCCGTCCATTTTATTCAAGTGCACACATATAATATTACATATACAGCACACAATAAATTACTCTTAGCAAGTGCGACAGTGCTTACACCGACTTGTGTCGTAACAGGTTACGTGTGCGTTGCTATCACTATCTGTAATTTTCACCAATTCACCATTATTAAAGTACCTAAACTATACCTATGTATGATATAAATATATATAAAAGTTATATTATGTATGTAAATAGGTATGTACCACATAATGTTATAATGATTGCAGAATATCGAGTTCTGACATCAAAGACGTGTTCGGTATTATCGTATCATATTCGGTCAAGGTCAAGCTGTACTTGGGCGCACTGGGCGGCGAGCTAACCGCCGAACTGCCGTTCCTCGTCATGCACTCAAAAGTAAGTGGTTTTCAAAAATTTTTATCAGACTATTACATATTACATATTAGTATATTACTATCGGTTATTTTCTGCACACACAACATCAGCACACCGACGCAATATGTATCAATATCGTGAAATATGGAGTATTGAGATTATTTTATTCGTCTCACGTTTCGGAAACTGCCAAATCACGTATACCTAACAATATATTTATATACCTACAAATTTATAATATATAGGTAGGCGATTGTAATTCTTCTTACCTAAGCATACGGGCTAGACCGTTAAACGGGATGTTATTGTCGATCGGATATCAGTTTTTTTTATTCTTCAACTGTTAATATAGGATTTCTATTACCTATTTATTTGTTGGTACAATGGCACGTTTTGGTAGGATTGTATTATGTCTTAATCGTAAATAGAATAATATAATACGATAGCACGCGAGTCTATATGAGTAGCTAAGTATGTGTGTTTATCGCATAAGACATAATATAATAATATAATGGACCCGTTATGTAACCTACGGACGTCGGGCACTACTCACTATATAACATATAAATGAAAATCGCAATACCGTTCATAATTATATTATTCGCATACTTACGACTTGTTTAATTATATCTTTTTTATTGCATGCTGAAAAGCAGTACCTATCTAGGCGTATACTTAAATGGTATAGGTACATATTATAGGTATTCCGCATGCGAGGTTATAACCATAAAATAGCTTACATTACATTAATGGTTAAGCGCACTAATACAGATTTCAACTTTTAACAACATTTATAGACAAATACAATAATGGCTTTATTAATTATTATCAATCGTGAGTCGTGACATATTATCATAATTTTATAATAACTATCGTAATTATTGTTACCCAATTCATATTGCATACAAAAAATTAAAAAAAACATTTAGTCTATCGTCATTGTCAGTAATATAACGAAAGCTAATAATTTACAATACATTTTTTTACAAAGTAGATATTTTATATAATATAGCCGTCTATACTCGTACAATTCGTATTGTTCCGCGGACCTCTACATTGTTGGTAGATGGTGTAGCTATATTGTATCACAGAAAATAGAGACAGACGTTATTGAAGTTAACGGAAAATCTGTATACCCACAATAAATAAAATGGTTAGTATAAAATATAAGACACAAGGAAGGGATGGGCTCGAGTGAAGGGGCGGCTGTCCGTTGCCTCCCCGCGTCGTCAAATTCCCAGAAAGTTATATAAAATGTGCGGCATCCGATGATATTTGAGTTTTGAAAAAAAAATCTTTTGAAATTTGTTCGTGACTATGTATAATGATGGTGGGGCGTGTGCAAGGGGTGTAAAACTGTAAAATGAGCATGCGTTGAAATTATATTTTTTTTCCTCGCTGTTTGCCTGTTGTAGTGTTATGCTCGAGGGAGTGGAACATTGCAAATTATAGCGTAGATATAGTCTCGCCTTGTGGGGGGACACAAAAATACGCGTCGAATTAATTTATTCTGAGAAGGGTGAATTCAATAAAACTTCTTACTAATTAAATATACACGAATAATACATCTAGACGACATTTCCAAGTTCTGCAAGCTAATATTGCGATTTCTCCGAGAGTCTCGACGTTTATTCGATTGTTATCATGGAAAATAAATACATAAAAAATACTATTTGGTTTCGATATCAATTAGCCGTTATACGAAAGGGATACGAATAGGTACAGCGTGGTGTAAAATCACACGGAATGCAATAAAAGTATTACAACACGCTCCTGACATTTCAGAATATTGCTCTGTGAGCTAATGATTTCGACATTATTGTTATACACTAATTGTCACTTTAAAGAAAAGATATATTACAAACCATAATTGTCAATTAATACTATAATTACAATTGCATTGTTATTTAAGATATATATTATATATATCGTATATTGTATATGAACATAATATCAATATTAATAAACAATAATTATAACTGAAAAAGTATATTGTTTTAAGCCGATACTTGGTTTATACAATAAAATTAACATTTTTGAAAAATTAATTCTATACTTAATTATGACTAAGTATTTTTTTGTTCTCTATAATCAACAATATCAAAAAATTGTAAAGTGTAAATGTTTGTCATACATCGTTACTTAAGGAGGATTCCATATACTCCAGTTTTTTAGAAGAAAAATACACTTATACGCGTGCCGAGGTATATAGGTCTTATTTATGTAAATATTCTAAAGCAGAATTAATAATTAGTAATATTTTCCAATTGGTTGGTATTCAAATATTTAATTGAGAATAATAACAGTGCGTATATGTATACTGTTCAGTTACCATTAATCATTATAATTTATACTGAATGTATTGGTATCAATATGACGGTTGAGTATAGGTATAGTATAGGGGATATCTATTGCCTTGCATTATACTGTATCGGATAAACTTCGAGATAATTCAAAGCGACAATGGTACTCATATTATATTCATTTATAAATCTGATAATCGAATAACAATAAATACGTGGAGAGTACCTACTTGATTTTTGGTTCAAGTACTTAGTCAGATTTATTATGTCCTATACAGCATCATCTTGCGTAGCTATGAGTAGGCTTCAAAAGCACATTTAAAAAGTATATAATATATAATATAAAATACACTATAAACATATAACTATACTTCACCCCATCTGTCCTAAAACCATTTTTATTGGAAATATGGGTAATGTGCTTGTATAACGAGTTTCAATCAATTTAAAAAACTAAAATGACAAATTTCCACTTTATGTTGATCTAACGAACACACGTTTAAAATTGTTGTTGTAAGGGTACCTACTTATGTTCAAGAATTTTCATAAAACAGAAGCATACTTGAGGTAAATCTGAATAAATATAAAAAAGAGTATTTGACAGAAAATTATTGGAATTACCTACTGTAAAATAGCTTATTTTATCAATAATTTAAAAAATAGTTGGTTATATCCTGGATTGGAGGATTGTCTATGGTATGAATTATAATTTATAAAGATATATCACCTATAATATATATTAAGAAATACTACGAGTATAATAATTAATAATATTATTAAATTTGTAACTCGTATTATGTTTAGTAAATAGATAATTATTAACTCATGAGTTTTTTTTATCACAAAATATTTTATGACAATACGATGTTTTCCCTGGATTTTCATATCTCTGCAAATTCATTAAATACTATTTCTTACGGTTATAATTTGAGTTCATGACAAAGCAGTAAGTATACTTTATCAGTAAGATTTAAGATCCAAACTATGAACAACATGGTCTGTTTTTTTCAATGCCAAGGTTATAAGAACAGAAGATTGTTTTATTGTAATTCGGAATGTTCAATACCCAAATTACAATACCGAAACACTAATTTTAAAGAAAATGTAAAGTTCTGTTTTTTTATTGCCCTTATAGTTAGATTTTTAACTATGAAATAATACTACAGTAATCAATAGGTTTTTAATTTTTCTATGCATAAATTAACTTAATACCTATTGATTACTGTATTATTACTATCTTAAAAATAATGCATGCTTAAAGTAAAATACAGTATAATCCGTACCTATATGGCTATATAACGGATAAACTGTGTTATTTTAACTTATTATTCTAAATATAAGTTTAACGGAAAGGCCATCATCTTATATTTTAAGATTTATTATAGACAGTTCAAATATCATCTATAAATTCTACTCATAATAATAAATATAATAGAGAAAATGTATTAAAAATGTTGTAACTGGAACACCTAGCATATGAGTTAGTTATACATTTACACTACATAGGATTAAAATCCTATTATTTCGTTTTCCACACATTTCAATTTTGAGATACCATTTTTAGGTTTAGAACTATAGGTTTAGGTTATAGAATAACTTTACTATATTGTATAAACGTTATTTCCCGTTTTTGTTTCAAATACATTTCTCGGGCGTGGTTACTCGCCGGTACTATACTATAGGCAATATTAGGCATTATACCTAGGTACGTATATCAGCAAGAATTAATAGTGAACGTGCTAAATATGATCAAGCAGAGTTTCAGCGTTCGAAATATTCTGCATTACTTACTGCTCATAGGACACGACGTATTATATTTTGACGAAGCGAGTGCGTGGGTAGGCAAATATTATACATCATTATTATTGTGTTTCTATCACGCCGTGGCCGCTGCGAAAAAATTTTGACATCTTAGATCTTAGAGTAATAACTAATAAGAATAGGCATCTGTTAGATGCTTAATATAGATACTCTATATAAGTGCAAAATCACCTACCAATATTTAGTTCAAAATGGTTGAGGCGAAGGAGTACCATGCACAGAACAAAATTTCGCATTGAAAATTCAATGAGTTGCGCTAAAATGCATATCGAACCTTTATTAATATCGATTGCGTTAGTATCTAGGTAGGTATATTAATTTTTGAGTTATTATTAAAAAAAAAAAGTTTTTAGAAGTAATCATACCAATAGATGAAATCATTCCTATTATAACTAGGAAGGTATAGGGATATCTAATTAATCTCAAGAACACTGTAAACACTATATCATAACCTAACGTAATTATATAAATATACCACACGTAGGTAAACTGCAAGTATACCTATACATTTTTTGTAACACAAAATTGTTTATCCATATGAGAATTACCACAAAAACATAATATTATAATGTTTAAAACCCGTAGCTAAAGTTTATTAATATTTTATACATAGACATAAAAAAAAACTATAGGGAGGGAGAGGACTAATTGAAAAACTGGGAGGCCTTAGCTAACCTACCTCTTCGCCATAATATTGTGTCACCTACGCAATACAAAGTCGGTCGGCCGGGCACGGTACACCTATATATATGAAAAACAATTTGTTTTGCGTTAGAGGCGTTAATTTTGCGTTTAACGGTCGAGTCGTTTATGCGTACGCGATGCGAGCAAGCATACAAAAAATTATTATTATAATAATACATTATAATATGACTATAACAACCCCCGACGGCGACGACCCTAAAGTTTCCCCGAATAACGGCGCCAACCATCATCTAATATAGGTACTACATGTATATAGGTGTATAATAATAATAATCATAATAATAATAATACAATGAAACTTCTATAAATTACGAAGTCTCATGGGGGAATAAAAAAAAATTCGTATTGTAGAGAATTTTGTTAAATGGAATTGAATAAAATTGCTTCTAGTTTGGTTTAGTTCTCAAAAATATATTATTAAACAGAAAATGTTGTTAAATGGAAGTTCGTTGTATAGTAGTTTCACTGTATATGTATATATTATATTGAGGTTAGTATGTTCATAAAGTTTGATAAAGATAGTTTTTCTTCAAACCTACATAACACTAACATGGGGACCCAGCCACATAGGAATAGAGTCTAACCTGCTAGAAAGCAGTAAATCCAAATAAATAAACTATTAAAATACAGTGGATGTTACTGGTAACTGATTGTCATTTGTATCTAACATTATTTAAAGCATAGTTTAATTGGCATATTATTCACACAATTCTATTGATTAATTAGTCATTTTAAACTGTCAACGAATTACATACCTATTACCTAATATCTTAAGGTATGATATAGTCATATAGGTCGGTGTATGTATCTAAATTATTACTTCGTAATTTTGTTTGTGGCGGTATTCAATAAAATAGACAATATAAAATGATAAACTTTCAGTTTAATTGATTGTTTATCGGGTCTATAAATTAAATTCGGCTGTAAATAACCTGCCTACTTTATTTCTAATTAGAAATTTGTAATTAGTAAAAATTAATTGTGATCTTGTATTACCTTATATGGCAGTATATAAATGAGAGAATGCCGATTGTCTAATTTCATTTAAGTACCACCGGAATTAATTTGAGTAAAATGTATTGTTGTTTTTATTTTAATATTTTACCATAAAAAAAATATACTTTATAGTTTTAAACTTCATAAATATTATATATTTATATAATATAATATACAGCAAGTAATATTGTCCACTATAATTTATACACTTTTTATCTAAATATATGAAATTTGATTTCATAACATTGTTCTCAAATTTAAAAATGTCACCTTTTTTGTACCTACATAGGTATATTATGTTAACTTGTAAGCAAAACCACAGAGGTGTATAATTTTTTTATATACTTTTTAAATTATTTTATTTTTTTAAACAAATGTATTATTCATATAAATAAACGATTTTATAATAGCTAAAAAAAGAATATTCATAAATGTAATATTGATTTGGTTACTATTCATGACGTAAATTGTAATATTATACTATAAATTATAATTATGACCTGAAACAGTGAAAAATGTATAGAAAAAAGGCGAAGGTGGCAAATATATATGTAAATATTATATAAAATAATCATAATATGATATGAAATACAAAACACATAATCTGCCAACGAAAAAGCCAAAAAAAATATTTTATATCTTTAAAAATACTTTATATAGATACGAGGTACGATAGGCATATACGTCGTACCTACCCTTATTCTGGATACCATTGTATGCCAAAAATTTTAAGATTTTTTTTATATATATAACATCGACTTAAATAAGTAAGTAACAATAAAAAATAAAAAGTGAATAGATGTGTAGGTACATTTTAATTTTGTTCTGATACATGGTTTTGTATAAATTGGTGTTTTTGATAATTGTTAGTAGGTTATAGATGTTTAGAGGTTCATTGTTGAGGCATTCGGAGAGGATATTTGGAATATTGTATTTTGATCTTTCTTCATTAAACTGACGATATTCAAGTAGTAGGTAGATATTTTACGGAGATTTCAGAATCGCAAGTAGTGCATAGTGCGGGCTCTATTTTATCCAAGAGATGTTTATGAGTATACCAGGTGTGTCCTATATCCTTAGGCGTGCCAGTATTATAATATCCTGTTTTCTAGTTAAATTTAGTGGGTAGATCCGCGTGGTATGTTTTATTTCTTTTAATTTATTATCCCTCTGTAAGTGTCATTCGTTGGTTATTGTATTTATAGCTACTCTTTAGAGGTCATCTTTGGAAAAAAGTAGAATTGTTTCGATTGTTAGGTCCGTCATTGTTTGTTTCGCTGCTGTGTCTGCTCGTTCGCGGACTCTATTCCTATGTGGCTGGGTATCCATGTTAGTGTTTTGTATGTTTATATGTATGGTGTTTAGGAGGTTGGTAATATTGTTGGTTATTTCGTTCCCAAGGGGGAAGGGCTTAGGGGTTCAACCTCCCATAGATATTTTGCAAATATAACAAACGTAGGTACCTACTTACATATTATAATTATAATAATTTATTGGGAACAAAACTAGTTTAGCACTCACGCGAGTTTTTACATTTTTTTCAAAAACCCATATATATTACAACCAACAATGTTGCAAAAATGAATTGCCGGAAATCTTTAATTTTTAAGTTATAACCTTACAAAGTTCACGATTTTTGGTGTTTTACCCATTCGCACAACGCAATATTTTACCACGCGTTTGGAACTTTTCTGTTTTACTGAACAACCTTTTTTGGTACCTATGTATATAATGAAGCCTTATTCCTTTTAAGCACACTGAAAACAATGGAAAAGTCTGAATTTGGCGGTCACACTTATTTTGAAGTTATAACTAATTGAAATGTTTGGTATTTTCATATACAATCCCTCGACTTATTATGTAAAACCACCATGGGTGGGTGTCAGAATTATTTTTGCAACATCATTTTTAAAACGTTGATTTACCTAGGTTTAAAAAAAAAAATGGAAATTCGTTATAATTGAGGTAAATTATAAGCGTTGTGCATATGCGTAAAACATTAAAACACCAAAAATCTTGAACTTCATAAGACTATACCGTAAAAACAAATGATTTCCAGCAAATAATTTTTGCACCATTTACACCATTATTCTTAACTGATGTAATACATAGGTAGGTTTCCGAAACAAAAAAAATTGAAAATTCGCGTGGGCGCTAAACTTGATTTATACCTCTAAATTTAATAAAAATTCAACCCCCCCCCCCTCATTCGAAATTTCTGAGCATTTCTCTTGCTATAATGTACTCAGAAAATCCGTTGAGGGAGTTATTTGGAATTTCATTAATTATTTGGATTGATTTATCTGATCGCTAAGGTCACTGCAGTAAAAATGTTCATTATGGCTGGTAATTTAAGTAATTTGAGAACTGAAACATTAATAACTATCGCAAATGCAATATGGCTCAGTTTTGGATGCGTAAAAAAAACTTATATTCTATAATGGACTAAAAACCTATGTAAACCACTAATAGCTCTAAATGACCAATGTAGTCAAGGCCTTGTATTTATAATAAAGAATAAAAAAACTTATTGATTATAGGTTATAATGTTGTGATGTTTACTCATATATTGAACTTATTGAACGCCTCGGCACAGTTGTATTATGACGTACATATTTTATCGTCCTTTCTTGTCTTATTCACGTGCGATGTATCATTACTCGTTTCGGGGATATATTGTGCCATTATAGTAGTAATATTATAATAATATAATGTTGGCTTGCAGGCTCAGTTCGTCGGGCGCACCGGCTTTTTTGACACTACTTCCTGTTTGGTTTATACCTTCGTTTTCTACTTACCCCCTTTGAATGCATTTAATTCTCGCAAAGGGTTTCATGGTACAGTGGCATATTGTACAGCTAGATACCTACCTATTCCGGCAGACTTTGTGATTCCGATTGCCGTCAAAGTTTCCCTTGTTAAAATATTATTGAACTATGATACTATTAATAATATATTAATATATAACCATCATACAATGTTGTTAAAAATACTTTTCAAAAGCATTTAAAATAGGTATTTTAATATCTTTGCTGATAAGTATTAAAATACAAGTACAAATATATTCAATAAGAATTTCAAATACTTCCAAATAGGTGCTTGCATTTTTCTTTTTTAGATTTGTTGTGGTCAGATTCTTAATTCTTAAAACTAATTATTTGTTACAGAAATAAAGAATGTATACGAAATTCTTTTATTCTCAAAAATGTAATGATGTTTCAGTGATCATTTATAACTTATACTAACATTTTACAATTTATTACATTTAATAAAGATAACTTTTTCAAAATGATCGTCAGTCCTCTACACTTTATAAGTATAGTGTTACTTACACTAAGAATTCTTCAAAATAAATGTCTTTGAACAAATGCAATGTTTACAAGATACTTCGTAAGTAGTGTACAACTCGTAACTATTTATTATTTTAATAACTTTATAATTAATATTATAAATATTTCACAGAAGAATTAGTTCATTTATCTCTTTTTTTTCCATACTAAGCAGTTAAGCGTCTTTAATATAATTATAAAGAGTATTTCGGAACAATTCTAGTCAAGACTTTTAGGTACAAGATTGCATCAGGTTTTGATAAAAAACATATTTTTTTAAATGATTATTTCAACATGTATAAAACATGATTTCATCGAGTTTAAGACAAAATATGTAATTTATTATTTACAATTATTTTATAAGTACACTTACAAAAAAAAAAAGAAATCGACTAACTTTTAATATATTTATCATAATTTAATTGATTTTTTTTTTAAATTTCATAAATTTGATTATTAAACCATAAAGCATTTATTTATTGTTCCAAAAAAAATTAATAAATAGGAGTTGCCAGTAGCTACTTACAAGTTATATGCTCATAAATTATATATGTTTCTGTTTCAAACAACTGTTTTTTTTATGTTGTTTAAATATAATTTCTGGTCAGGTGCTGGGAACCATCCTATTCTTTAATTAACGCTATTCTATGTCACCACACTTACTTATTATATCTGCATGTATATATTGTAAATACACTATTCTAAATAAAAAAAAAAAAAATGTTGTTTAAACATCTCAACTCTGGATTACATTAATGTCCAGAGATTAGTGAGCAGTGACTATAGTGACTAACGTATAACGGCCAACGAATAACGGAGTACGTGGGATTCGGGGTGTCGCAGTGTTATGATACTATTAGATATAAATAGCCAAATAGATGATATACCGTATACGGAAAATATTATTCCCGTAATGTGTGTCGATAACCAAATGTATAATCGTACGTCACGTCATCTCGTCGACGGTAGGCCATTTATGTTCAGAATTATTGTATAATATACTATAGGTACATTGATGTCGGCTAAAAGCATTACTCAATAATGACAATAATATAATAATAATGTCAGGCCAATACTAATGATTTAAAACATGTAGGTACCTATGCAACTCTGTTTAATTAATGAACCCCCTTACACCGCACCTTACACAGCTTTGAATACATTTTATTATCGTACGGGTTTTCGAAAAGTGCTATTGTAAGATAAAAAAAATGTCACGCAGCTACCGGTAGACTTTGTGATTCCGATTGCCGTCAAAGCTTACCTTGTCAAAATATCATATAACCATCATTATATATATATATATATATATATAACCTGGGTAATAGTAAGTTAATAACATACAAATTGTATAATGCACTACCTATATTATGCTAAAAGCATTAGTCAACAATAATAATAATAGTAATAATAATAATAATATTAATGCCAGGCCAATCCTGATGATTTAAAAAATGCAGGCATGCAACTAGGTGTTTAATTAATCAATAATGACTAGTCAAATATGTAATTGCCTAGCGAATTATACACATAATTGCTGCGTATCGGTAGATGGGTACCTATTACATTGCTTACAGACGTTGTTGATAAGTGCAAAAATTTCTGATTTCCATCATGGCCGTATTATTTTTAAATTATGCCATTCATAATAAATAAATAATTGCCAATGTTTTTCGTTTGGTTTTAATATTGTTTATTGTTTGTTTTTAGCCGGAAAAGAAAACGTCACACACATCGTCATGATCTAATTACCACTATGTTCACACGTGGTTATGCTTAGATGACTTATAAGTATTCTCGTAGTTGTTTGCATTTTAGGGGCGTCATTCGCAGGGTGAGTAGGAGGCACCACACAATTGTAAAAGTTCCCTGACTGATCAAACAAATACGTATCTATAATGCGTTGACCTGTTAAAACTTAAATTATAATGCAAAATGTTCATTAAAAAAAAATAAAATTACTAAACGCTATCTATTGTCATAATATCTTCCGTATTATTATTTATTGAGCTTATAAATATTTAAAAATCCATTTTTTTTTTTATCAAGACACGCTAGAAAGTAGAAAGAGGTGCCGCTATTGTTTACGAGAAAAAATAATAATACAACGGTTTTTCTATAGTCATCACTCGTCATAATTTGATCAAACAAAAGGTCGATTCATAAATAATAGATACGGCAAATGATTATGAAATTATATTATGATTTATATTATTGAAAATATCCCGGTCGGGTATGAAAATCGGTTTACTTAAAACTTGGACACCAACTGGAATGACGCCCTTGTTTATATTATTACATTATATAGATGATAATTCTTACTTGTATTTTTTATTTGTTTGAATTATTATCACATATTTTATTCTCATATACACTTCAAATACTTAATTTATAATATTATATTATCTTTATTGACCTAATAATTATAATTTATATCTTATGACTAAATAAATTATACATAATAACTAATAGTATGTTTATATATTTATAATTCCTTAGTATTGTCCTAATAATAATATGCATACATACAATATCCATGGTAAACATTAAATTATATGAATAAAAATGTTCTGGTATAAAATATTAAGACGTACAAAATACCGGGACATGATGGCTATAAAATATTAGCGATTTGTGTTTTATTTTTCGTAAAAAACTATATTGAAGTTTATATTATTTTTATACCTGTTGGAATTAAATCCAATACCTACTTATATTTTAAGGCATCAACATTTTTAGAAAATAAATTCCTTATAGGTTTATTCAAAACAAATATTATAATTTATAACCATACAATCCAGATTGCCATTTGAATATCGAAAGTCAAATTCTGTTATAACATAACATATAGATTTGTATGGATATTTATTTGTGGTTTTTTTTAGAAAACTAATAAAAATGTTAATAAATCATTATAAATTATTCTTGACAGGCAATAGCCTGTCATAGTGTCATCAACCTAGTATTCAAATATACTATAATAGTTTGCAAGCCAACTTAAGTTGAAATGCTGAGAAACAAATAATAATACTTAGTTGAAAATAAAAATGGTTTCGACATGGAATAACAACCAATTATCGATTGTAAAACGATGACGTAATTCTATTTTTTAAATAGGAGTTCAACTTTCTTCGAAAAACATCCAAAGATAAGTATGCATAATGAAATAATGAGATATACTTAGTACGCCATGTGACATGAAATTAATACCCATGTTAATGGTAATAGTCTGATGATTGTATTAATTTATTATACTATATTATGTACACAATTTTCAATTTTTGTTACAATGTAAGTATATATTAATGTGATTCGAGTATCAAGTATCAACCATAATTATGACAACTAATGAACTATCATTGTATAGGATACTTATATTATTTAATGCCTAATCCCTATACTCAATAGTAGTTAGGTAGTAGGTAGTTATTAGTTAGTATGATTAGTATGAAACAGTAATAAATTAGGTTGGCATATAAGTTATAATCGATACAAAATATATTTATCCTACTTTATAGCAGCCATCTAATTCTGTACAAAACTTAATAATACGAGTAATGAGTATATGCTGCACTATTAAACTGTTATTTGGTTCGATGTTTATAACATTAACAACAATTATTAATATATAAAAGATCACATTGGAGAAATACTTTTTAATTATGGTTTTAATATTTTTTTTAGTATTTTTTTAATAACTACATACAACAAGAATGATTTATTTAAAAAACTTAATATAGGTACATAATAATATTATATATTCGTGTTATTAAAATATATCATCTGTCCTTCGCCGAATCTTGGAAATATATAAAGTTAAATTGAAAACTCAATTTGATAATTTACTATCCATTTAATAACAAACATATAAAAGTATGAAATTATTGTTAATTTATGTGTGTAAGTGTATAGATAACTTTTATTTATTTCAATATTTGTTTACTTACTAAATAAAAAAAACTATTTATTACGTATAAGTAGGTACCTACTTATTTAAAGTAATAAATAATAGGTAACAATTGTAATAAACATTTTGTTTCTCCCATTCTCTCTAAATTATAATATGCAAAATGTTGATATAATAATATACAATAGGTACCTTATATGTATAAATAAATACGTTTAAATTACTTAACGTCCCGGCGTAATGCATTCATCGTATAGTTTAATCATATAGGTAGTCTAAAATCTAAATTACGTCGTGTCAAATAACATTCCATACATTAAAATACATAATACATGTGCGTTGTATATATATATCTGTATTACATAAATATATCTATTTTTTTAAATGTTCTACAGCAGCTTGTGCAGGAGTCGGGTAGGCCACTGTTGTGTCTTTAAGTATTTGAGGACAATGATATTGCGTTTCATCCGTTCGAGTTATAAGCCCCGGAGTTGTGTACTGTTACAATTTCATAAAAAAAATAAAACAAATATTATGATCATATTCCCCGAGGAATATAGCCTGCTGCATGTTCGTTTCAAAAAAATAAAAATGATAACAACCCAGTATGATATTATATCTGCTATAATATATTATAGTTTAATTTTGCAAAATGGTTTAATTTTCATTTAGACTACCAATTTTATTTAAAATTATAATATTTTACTTAATAAAATTAACTACAACGACTGGCGTTAATGTATAGGAACAACTATACCCACACCACTCCTATATATTATAATAAACTGTCTTTATAAAATTGAATAATCAATATAAATTATAGTAATAATTTACTGTTATAAATTCTTAAAACTTTTTCGTTATATTAGTGAAATGTCTAAAAACAAAAAAAAATGAATGGGCTCTAACAGTTGTCTGCGTAGTTCACAAAATGCACATTGCACATACAATTATATTATAATATACATCAGTATATCATATACATACACATATTATGTAAAATAAAAAAATTACAATAATTAATATCATTTTACCGAATGAAGTATAGGTAAAAACTATATTTAATTTCAATTCTGTATAATATTAGATACTATAATTCTAAGAGTACATAATATTTGTAATTTAGTGTGAAAACGTGATTTTAATGTACAATTTAATACAATCATTATTTGCCTATAGAGAGTATAATTTATTTATGTATACATTTTTCGTCATGGAATTACATTATTATTAAATTTATTTTATTTTCATATTTTCTATATTCAGGCGGTAAATGCATGTGTGTTAAATGTTATCAATTCACGCATTATGTAATTGAGTAAGTATTGTACAATTATAATTTGTTGAATCCAGTAGTTGAAAAAATATACACAAAAACGCCTCATTATTGGCGAATGAAACCGTGCAAATGAACGGTTAATAAAATACAAAAAGCGTTATTACTATAAAGTTTTCATTATGATGACGCTCTGCGGTGGTCTTCAATCGACTGAAAATCAATAAGCCACAATATACATTAATTTGTACATACATGTATAGGTTAGGTTGTACATTCTGCAATAATTCAGACATTTTTATATCTTTAAATAAAAATATGAACATATTTAGAATACGTATATGTATGCATAATATAATATTTATTATATACATTTTGTACGTTGTAATAATGTGAAATATTTACTTATTATAATTAATAATTTTTATTCCACTCTAATCACAGTCAAAGTGGTATTATTATATTATCAAATAGCCGAATAGTACCTACTATATTTTATACAAATAAAACCGTATATTTTATTATATTGCTTTCAAGTTCATGTTGATGTTTTTTTTTCTCAATCAAGCCCGACAAGGGTCGCAAAATAATTTAATCATAAATGTGGGTTGCTAGTCAAAAAAATGGTTGAAAGCCTTTTGAAGTTTCTTTTTGATATTCAATTGCAGCTATTGCAGCAATTGCATATTATGTTTATGTTGTTTGATTATAAAACCATAGGTACTTTGATATACTTTGAATACTCTATATATTTTGTCTGTATCCGCTGTATATAATATTATTATAGAGCATAGGTACCATCTAGGCATATATTACTACATGTCGTCTACTTATAAATTATAAGTTCTGATCTGGAAAACGATTTTAACGATTGTAACGTAATAAGTAGTAAATATTTATATGATGTAAGTACCTATATAAGACGTCGTTTTTAGGTGTTATAGTTCGTATTTTAGGTATCTAACTACATCTATATGCATTCGTTAAATACATCCAGTGGAGGATTTAGGGGGGTGCTTGCGGGAGCTGAAGAACCCACCATTCCGCATATCGAATTTTTTTGTTATTGTAAATTGACCTACTTAGATATCTGCAGGTATCACGTAGAAGTTGTCGGAGCCGTGCCAAAGAGTTGGCGAATGGGGCAAGTGCCTCAGGGTATCAAAAGTTGTAGCATTTTAAAAGGGGGGAAATGTTCAAATATATGCATATCTATGTTTAATAGCATTACCAACTATAATTGGCATGGAGCGCCAATAAAAGTTAGCAGTTACCACGGTACTAAAATTTGTAGAACTAAACCTATTAATTGTAGGCTTCTATCAAAAAATAGGTTAAATTTGTTTTTACTTCGAAGTAGTTCATAATAAGCACCAATACCTAAGAAACTTTATTATCAACTCATAGCACCTTCCATAAAAACATTCTAGATCCACCACGCGTTCGTGTTCAATAAATACCTTACGGTTGCTTTTGCTCTTATTTGCATATAATATATCTATCGTCACATACACTTTTATTTATCTAAGATGTCAATAGTCAGGGCTAACCCTAACCCATAAAGGTGCAAAAAAATCTTTTGCTCCTAAGTGGCACATTTATAAAGCGGCACCTTTCACATGGGTATTCATAATATAGTATTATACATGAAATATATATTGTTTTAATTGCCTCTTGATAAGAGGTACCAAATATACATCGCTCCTAAGCGGCTCTGGTTCTTAATCCAGCTCCTGCCTACAGCGACAAAAAAAATATAAAAAATATTTTTAATTAAATCATTAAAAATTATAATCGTATTTTGTACAAAATTAATTTAATGCAATTACATTTATTAAATTAACGTTTATACTTCTTTTGGTTACCTACTCATAATTTAATAAGGAACTTAAAAATATCGAAGCATATATGTACTCTATGATATTATATATATTGACAATATCGAGTACACTACATCGTATAATACTTACATGAAATGTATGCTGACGAATTTATTACCAAAATGACAGATTGTATTATCTCCGTGAGTCTAGTGTGATATATATACCTACCGAAGCCTTACTCGTGACACTGTGACAGTGAAGAAGTATCGTTCGCAACACTTCAGCAGCTGTTAAATACACACACACACTTATCGTGACCCGGCAGAAGACCTACCAAGTAGACCGGCTCATCGATGATAATACCGGGGCACAAATAGAAATTCAAAAAATATATATTTTATCAATAAAAAATAATTTTCCATCATTCAAGTTCGCGAACTGTTTGAGTCGTTGCCAATATCCACACGCGTCGTTAGGCGTTCAATTTATTTACAATAATAATCATAAAAACAAAAGTTATGACTTATGAGAAAAAAGGGTTAACTAATTGGTCTCCCATATAATATTCATACCCAGTATATTATTTAGTAACTGACGGTTTTGATTGCACGCAACTGAACGACACGACAGATTTAAATTTATCACTTTGATGTACCTAACAAATTTATGAAAAAGTCTAGGTACTTGAAATGGCCTCTCACGCAAAATAATTATGTTTAATGTTTTAAATTCTAGGATTTAAAATGTAAAACAAGGTTCCACGTAAGTAGGTTATTCTGTAACCAAAATATATCAAAAATATAAACATTCCTATAGTTTATTTTTATTTATTTCATGTTCAAATTTGAACGAAATTACATATGAAATTACCAGGAATAACGGTTTTATTTATTTTGTTGTAATTGTATTTTATAATTCAACTTATTGGCTACCGTATTAACAATAAGAAATAACAATATAAATATAATATAAAATATTTACACTGACAAACCTCAGCTTTTAATCGCTTTTCGTATATGATATGATATGATATCAAATTTGAATTCAAATTTAACACCATCCATTAAACAGTGACCCACTTGAAACCTACTGTACAACAGTGCGGTATCCACTTACCCGCTTTTATTCCAATTACTTTTCTTATAATTATTTATGAGAATAAAATCGAAAATGTGGGAAAAATGATCTGAAATGGACATAAAGACATTTAAAATTCATTTTTAGTATTTTTTTGCAAAATATAATATACTGTACCATTTGAAAAGAGTTTTTAGTATTTCATGTTCAAAACGCATATACAACACACACTTATAATGTATTTGTCACACTTTTACAATAATACATCCATAATGATCATAATGCATATTAGTCATCATAATATTTCTATATACATAGCCCCAATAAATCACCGATTCCTGTATTACGCATAATAACATGGATTTAAAGAAAATAATACTATTATATCCATCATGTCTGTTAAAATAATAATTTAAGTAAAATATTAAATTATCCTTACTTTTAATCTTGGTACATATATAATCCAGCATGATTAGAAAATTCTACCCTGAAAATGATATACCCCATAATTTTTTTAAATTTGGTACAACCAAACACCCGATTTTGTGGTGGTAGTAATTTATAAGAGTAATAGTATAAGGACAAAATTATTAACAGTAAATAGAGATAATAATAGAATACAAAATATAAATATCATAACCATATACAATATCATTGCTAGTTATTAAATAAGTTAAGCCAGTGTATTAAAACAAAATCCAAATTGGTAATTTCACATTTGATAATATTTTCTAGACCAGTCGTTTACAATCTCGTTAGTATTTTAACATATATTTACAGTTTATTTCTAGTAGAGGATGAATATCAACATAATCAATACTACAATAGAGACCTGACTTGAAAATACATCGATGGAGTAATTATTTGATTTTACATAATACAAAAATTATTTTTAGAGTTTACATTGTTATTAAATACGAGCAGATCAAGAAAAGAAATGTTATAAAAAAAATTATTTGTATTAGATGAGATAGACAATTGTATACTTAGGTAAGTCACCTAAAAAATCAAGTTAGGAAAATCGTTTAGTATATTAATGATAAGATTAAAATATTCTCATTATACATTTAGACGTAGTGTGCGATTCGGTATATTATTATCACAACTAATTATAAAATTATTTCGACAAAATAGAAACAATTTTTAAGTCTTTGTATTAATATTTCATTATAATTGAAATATGAATCAATTAAATTTCAAGTTTCGATGGGAATTTATTATTTACTACAGTAAATATATACTCCGCAACCTTTGGAAAAATGTCAAATATAAATATTTCTTTCATACAATCGAAAAACATCATAATTTTTAAAGCCAATTTCTGAAGAATTTACATTATACAAGACTACGGGGCCATGTTTCAGTAAAAGAGTAAACATCAAAAGTTGACAGTTGAATAAATAAATTTAATTTGTTTAATTAAGGAATGATATACTTTGAACGTTTTGATGATATATTGATAGTGATGGTATATTGGTATATGGACTAAGATTTAAACGTTTTTTGAATTGTTGATAATAACTGTGTTACCTTAAACATATATTTAATTATATTTTGTTTTCATCATTGTTTCTATTTCTTGTCCCAATATTGACATTTGTTCACGTTGTTTGACAGTGCAATCAGAAGAAAAATGTAAGTACTTACTATATGAATTCGTCCAATACATTTTTCGAACCAGTAAAAGTGATATTTTTAATGGATGTGTTCAAATATAGTAGTTTGAAAAAATCCTATATAAGTTCAATATTTAGTTCCTTCTCATTGAATATGCACTCAAATCAACATTTATGTCAGGACTTTTGTCTGGTTTAATTTTAGAAGAGTCTGTTACTTCCGGCAGATTGAAAAAAAATATATTATTAGTTCTAGACTGTATATCTGCAATTATTTGATAAATAATTAGTTGTGTGTTGTTTCAGCGATGTGCTATTATAAATCTGGACGACTGTGTAATAAAATATAAATATATATATTTAATACATTCAAGTAGTTTAGATGTATTGGCCGCCCGAATAAAATCAGACAGCAAACCCGCAACGAGCCTAACGACTCGGAAATTGACGATAAAGACTCGCAACATAATAATATAATATATTACATCAGTCTGATATGTCCACCGTTAAAGTGGTCGGTCGGCGCGAGCTGGGTCCTATATCGGATTCGATTCCGGTCCGGGCATAATATAATAATATGCTTTTAAGCCATCATTTTTCTAGAGAATTTAACAATTCTGGTATAATATACATATATATATTTATATATATATATATATATATATAATACGGACCCTCTCACACGAACATGTTCAGTGGAGCCCATTACCTTCTTGAAGAATAAATTAATAAAAAAAATATACGTACAAACTCGTGTACATAATATACACGATTTGGTCATGATCAATCGCGCACTATAGGTACCTACTGAAAAACAAGAGTGCAAACTTTTACAACTTCGAGTGAGACGATAACATGCGTATAAAGATGAAATCTTCGAATCTATTTAACTAAAATAGTTAAATCGAAAACAAAAATAACCCAACTTGTGTCATCAGAATGCTGCTTCATAACGTGATTATTAAGACATAATATTGTTTGTTTTGAATAACACAATATGAGATTTCTCGTAATCTCGTGGTTTAGGAGTTCTGGAGTTATGTTTTTTACACTCCACTTGTCACTTGTATACTTTTATAGTATACAATAATATTTAATATATACTAATGTGTGTCGTATCTAAACGGCATACTGTAATATTTAATATAAAACATCTTTTGTGTTATGAAAAGGATTTGGTATTTAAAGCACCAAAAACGATTAAATAAACGCTTAAAAATCACTTAAAAATATTATTAAAAAAATGCTACACTCCTCTCAAAATCTTCCTTTTTTCCATTATAAAATAATTCAGATATGTAAATTTTTTAAACTGCACTACTGGTATAACTTATCTCTTTCCATCATACATTTATAAATTAAATGAATACGGGAACACAAACAATACATTGAAACAACACGACGAATAGCAAGACCGATATTCGACTAATTATAAGTTATAGTGTAGGTATCGTTTATTTAAATCCTTGTAACATGACATAAATTTCCATAGCACTTTGTTGGGTTTTATGTCTAGCCAAACCAAAAAGCAAAAGCAAATGCCCTAAGTCCCGAACCCCCGTGGTTATGTGCATTTTTAAACATTTATACTCGATTACTTCAAAACACATTTGTTTTTAGTTGGATACATCTACGGTGTTTTGGTGGTATAATATTATAACATAAATAAAACCGTACTGTGGTTATGGTTATGCAGTTTTGTATAGTACAAACGACAATTATTCTAATGCTATGAATAAATCACTACTTTGTACCTGCCTATTTAGTACTTGCTATTATATTAATATGAAGGTTGGTGGATAAGGAGGGTAAATCTGACGCAGTAAAAAGTGCAACAGACATAATATTGTTAATTTGTTATTATTGAACTTTAAACCTATTGTAAATTTGTACCCGAGTAGTAATAAATATAATTTTTTAAACGTTTCCCAAATCGAACGTAAATAATATGGAATTAAAATAATCAGTTGAATTTTTAATTTGTCGAAATCGTTTATCGTCCAGATAGTTGTCATACACACATAAATACTAAATAGGTACATAAATATATATGTAATTATGTCTAACCTCCAGTATACACATAACTACATAAGAGATCCACTTTCGTCTTACATGTCACATAATTGCCTGTGTTTCGTCTTTAAAATACAACTGTAAAAAAGTAGAGGTGTATACAGTTAAACATAGTGAGTACCTACTACCTATGTATTGCTAAAAAATATTGATGGGTTATATGCCTCGCTGGTCTATGGCGATGGTTAAAACCTTATCGTTAAGTCATAAAAAAAAGTCTTCACTTTGATAGAAATAATTATTTTCTTTGCAGCCCTTACTTGCTATACTTATCTGCAGACACAATAGTACTAAATACTTTTGAAAAAATCGTTTGTGGATATTAATTATTGAAGTAGGTAATTGTACAAACAAAAACTATAAAAATTAAATAAAAAACGTGAAAGGAAGAGCCACACATTGATGGCACTTTCGAATTTTGGAAACTTAAATTCAGAAAAATGACATAAAATTTAATATAGGCCCCTTTAAATGGGATAAGGTAGATAAAAGGTAGGTGTAATTGGTTTTCAACATAATTGTTGACAATCACCTGGTAACTACTAAATAACCTCTGAGAATTGAAAACTACTAATAATTACCAAGGTATACCCATAGAATATTTTGTTTTCGTCGCTGAAAATGTTAATAGGTATACGTATAGACAGACGGCTGTAGGTATAATATATTATATATGGTATATACCTACCCGCGCATCATATAGTATACATTTAGGGAGTTGACGTTTAAGAAACAAGAGAGTTGAGTATGGGGGCAATGGCCTTTTTATGCTTCTAAACATTCCATAACGTAAAACAGAGAAGGGTGCGTTACGATTACGTTTATGCTATACGGTTGCGTATGATACGATATTGCGTACCTATAACGTAATACCTAATACCCAAACTTAGTGCAACGTTGCCGCTGTTTATACTCATGAAAATATTTGTGTAAAATAATTTATTTTAGAATGAACGCTATTGCTATAGCTCTATGCTTTGATAAAATTTGATAAACGGTGTTGAGACTATTATTATTTCCAGCCCAATAGGTAGTTTTGGATAAGAGTAAATGCCAATTTTTATATCGTATTTCCTGGTGTGTCGTAATTTAGCATCGTTATATTTGATAAATATAGGTAGTTAGATAGAATGTCTTTAGAGGTGTTACTGGTATAATTAGTATTAATGAGTAATGGTATGTTATTGGTGTTTTATTTAATTAGTGTTTTATTCAAACAATAAACATAGCGAATTCAATAAAAAATTATAATATCCGAACGTTTAAAGTTTAAATATTTAACACCAATATATTTCTACTGACGACCGGAAAAAAGTAATAATCTGGCATCAATGCATCATGCATTATATTATATAATATGTAGATTCATAATATACTAAATACCTAATTGTATGATAGTAATAATATAGGTATATTATGCATAACTATATATGCATATAGGTACAGCGTATATTATAATATATATATATGCCATGTAAGTAGATGCTCCGGAAGCTCGGTTACCAACTCATTGAAACCTTTTTTTAAATATTATAATTTTCCTGGACACCTATTCATTTTTCGAAAATCTGGCGCATTTTATGAATTGGATGAGCAATACTTTCTCGTTGCCTATATATTTTATATGTGTAATTTTGAAAGCATATTATATTGTTTATATGTTTTATTAAATATTTGGTTTTCGAATGGTACAACAATATTTCGTCCAAAATATTTGTAGGAAACCCTTCAAATATTATTAAAATATTAATGTTTTCATTTTGCTGTGCGTGTTGTTGTGTACTTGTGTCCATCCGTCTGTTGCAGTTACCAGTACGATTGTTGATATCTATTACTTTATGTTGATATTTGTTTTTTAACATAATAATCGTATTAAGATTACGGAAAATATCAAACTTTATTTTTATCTTGAGAGGGAATTTTGGGCTGATGCACCAGTGATAATGATGTCATGACTTATATCCGTCCGTTTCATTCCTACGAGAAAATCATGCGTAGGTATACCCCTGCCGACTACAGTCAAATCTCAATAATTCGAACCTAGGTTCATAAAAAACCTCAATGGCTCGAAGGTTTTCCTTGCCCCTTGAGGCCTTAAAGGGTTTTTAGTTTGAGGTAGTAGGTATATATAACTCGAAAAATACATAAGTCAAATATCTTATTATTCCCCTTGAGATTCTATTTATCGATAACACTCGACTATGCCTATTATAGTATTATGTATATTATGATCTACCTTACATGGTTACACATAAAACGTGTTTACAATTACAATAAATAATTTATACTGTAAGGGCACATAGGTATATTTTTATTTTGTAAATCTATATAATATAATCTATACGGGCGTAATCTTTGTGGTATTGTGGTGCGCCAGGGAGCGTGTCCTTAGAAAGTTTGGAGATCCTCTGCAATGAAAAGATATTTTATGCTTATGCAACGATACAAAAGATTATTTTAATATTAATTTTAGTTATAGTATGAGCTTGACTGTAGCACTCTAGCAACACACGAATAATATACCTAATTTATTCTTAAGTGCCAACCGTTATCCATTATCGGTTACTTATATTGTTAGGCGTTAGATTTGAACGCTACACATTGTAAATTAAGATTGACATAAATACAATATTGTGATCTATCTCATGTTAACGTCTTCGGGTATTCTCCTCTGAGTAAAATATTCAAGACGAATTCTTTTACAAGCGTGAAGTTTATTTCTTTTGTAGTGTTATTCAGTCCAATAGAACGTTTAACATGCAATTTCAAAAATAAAGTATCAACCCTCATATTATTATTATATTATTATAATACAATATTTTCTCAAGACTAAAAGTTATATACCGGCTCCAAACAAAACCATTATCATACTTGTTAGAAGTCGCTTTACGACCAACCAAGTACAATTAAGATATAAAATATATTCTGATTGTTGTACAGCTAATATTAAAACTTGTTTATATACGTCAGTTTTTTCTACCATAAAAATTGTTTCAAGTATGGAAAATATATAAAACAACACTGTAGTGGTTGAATATTTCATCATTATTATTTTTTAATACTTTTTAGCACCTATTGTTTGTTTACCGAAATGTCACATAATATCTTATGTGTACCATATTATACTTAAATACTATATAGATCAGCTAGTGAACATTTACTGGCAAATCATTAAAAATATGCAAAACGCATAATATAATCTCTGTATTTCAGTTGGTTGAAAAAATGTTATTTTCTCTTACAAAATGTAAATAACTACATATATAGGCAGATCGCATAATATATAAATCAAGACATATTTTGTGGCTTTTAGTTCAATAATTTAAACTTAGGTACCCCGTATTTATTAATTATGTTGATATAGTTTCTGGGTACTTACAAAAAAATTATAATTTATAATTATTTTATATTTATTTATTTATTTATATATATTTACGGGCAAAGCCCTTTACAACACTTTAACACAGAACAATAAAAAATGTTAAACATGATAATAATTCAATAATAGTAATAATAATATTAATAATATATAATATAATATATATTAATTAAACTCGATGCAGCGAACAAAATCAATCGGGACAGGGTCTCAAGTCTAACGCATAATTCACAATATACTTATACCTATCAATTAGTTATACTGTCCGTGTAATTTTTTAATTTGTGTCTTCGGCGTAACAGGCGAAACGTCATAGACGTTTTATACTTTTATATTATACTGATAAGTGACATCTGACAAGTGGAAATGTATAAAATATTATTTAGCTATTATTAAATGTAATGAATTCCAACGACTAATGATTTTTAATTATAATAAGACATTTTAAATTAGGATAACTTTTACTATTTGACCTTGTGTTAGATTTTTTAGGTCTTGTGAAACATAAAATTGAAAATTGCATAGAGAATAAAGATGATAACAAAAAAAAAAGTTATATGTATATGGTTAATATTATAAGACGAGCATAATATTATATAATAATCAATGATGTTCTAAAATCTAAATCGGTATATTTGTAACTCGTTTTTGGGCACTTATTGGACAATGTAAGGACGTGACCCGGTGCTTTAATTATAGGTATTAAATATTTTTAACGGTCAAAAATCAAAATACAAGTAGAAATTATTGAAAATAAGATTCGCTCAAATTAAATTTTAGTTTTAAGCTTTAATATTTTTCGGAAAATACAATAAAGGAAATCTTCATTTAAATTTTAACTCGAACCGACGTTCTGAGAACATAGTGATATACTGATAGAACAAAACTGCCATCTGCAGTACCTATTGGATTTCATTTGGATTATCGAACAAACTTCTACTTCATCATATAATAAACATTATTCACATAAATATACATTCAACGTCACAACTATATTTATTTTATAATAATTTACGTAGGTACCCATATAGACAATGAATCGCAATAGATCAAACACGTGATTTATTCATAGTAATAATTAACTTATATACATATTATACACTATAAACTCCGTAATATACAATGATTATATTTTATTGTTCGTTGATGACAATTTTGATAGACGATAAATATTACTTTATAATATAGTTCATCTTATGTTGAAAAATGTTTTAGCTATTATCACAAACTTCAGTTCTATGCACATTATTTTTAAGACCATGGTTAAAAAATATGTAATTTCATCGAATTTTTTACTGTCCGTTCGGCGTTTTGCCTTTCAATCTTGGATCTTATAAGGTCTATGCTTTCAATTAGATAGGTATGTACGTTTGCATAGATAATATACAACTAAACGAATTGCTACTAAAACTACGACAGTCGACAATACAATATGAATTAATTCATCGATACGTCAAATGATCGAAATGAACTGGATTGAACTTAACTATTCTATATGACAAGACGGACAACCTACCAAGTTAGATATCTTAGTGCATGTAACTTTATTCAGAAGATAGTATCTATCTACTTTGAAGTACTGGACAAGGTTGTTGTAGCGTGGTTAAAATATACAATTTTATGTATATTTAAAACAGTGGTTTGGGTACTGTCTATAGCCGTGATACAAACTAAACATTTGGTTACAACTAATAATTGTATCGGCGTATCAGATACAATTATAAGATAACAACAGTTTTAGTTCTAATGGTAGTTTGATGGTTATGGTCATTGGTCATTATTAACTCCAAAAGTGATCACTATTTAAAATTATGTTCTCTTTATCTCGAAAAGGTTTTTTTTAACCATTCTAGCCATTTTAAAATTAACTCATGTTTATTTAAAATACTGAGGTACTGTTGATTTTAGCTAGGTATAGGAAGCTATAATATGATTTTTTTTTGTTATGTTATCGTTATGTTTAAATTGTTTATTATATGTATTTTATATTTATATGCAGGTATTCTATAATGCATAATGTATATATTGTTAATTTGTATAATATAATGAATAGTGGTGAGTAGTGAATACCTAATTTTTCTTCTGTATTTTAACTTAATATAAAGTTTTAAATGGAAATATGTTCCTTTCATCATTGATAATTTATATTTACTTGTATGGTTTTAATTGAATGAATTTTGTAATAAATATTGTGCGAGCAAAGTGAGCAGCTTTTGTACTGCTTTAAACACCTACCTATTAAATATTGGTTTTGCATCCCATGGAAAAATATTAAATGAAGCCCCTGGTTTTTACACTTTCATTCAAATATTGTAAAAATATAAATATAAACAGAGATGATTTATAAAATTGTTCATTGAAATGGGCGTGAAACGATTCACAATTGTTTGTTGTATCGCATAAGTTTGGTGTTAATGCTGCCCTTAAACTCAAATGTTGAATTTTTACAAAGCTTGGGTACAATTTAATCGGCATTCAATATTTGATGAAAACAAAGAGTATCCACACTGCATGTAGATACATCAGTACCTACATGCATATGTCTTGTAAATTTAATACATTCATTACTACGCTCAGAATTTAAAAAAGTATAATGATTTTGCTATGGTAACCTAATTATATTAATCATCATCTGCTGGGGGCAACCTAGGAACTTTATAACATTAATTTCATCTTTATTAAGTTTGGTTGTCAGGGCAACTTGGTATAGTCATACAAAATTATAGAATGACCCCCAGCCATAAAACATATAGGTACGTGTCAAAATTAATTTTGAGTGTATAACTTAAAATAATTAAGTTATGTTTTGTTGAGTTGTTGTCTGTAACTCATAGCCTTATTATCACTTAATAATATGTGATATTTTATTTGGGGAATGAGAACGAGAGTTTCTTCGGATTATGATTTTGAATCGCAACTTCGAAATCAAGGGTTTAATGATAATTAAAATACATAGATTATTTTGAGTACACATTATAATCTATATATGTGTCGAAGCTTTTTTTATTTCTTTCTACTTTTAAACCGTCTCACATGGTTCCAAATTCTACTTGTACTCGCGCAAGTTGTGACATATATATAAGCTTAGCGAATACGAAAATCGAACCTTTTCTAGTTATGGTGGATATACGATAGCTTGTGGCAAACAATGCATGTCCTTATCAATTGTTACAAATTGTATTGTCTCAAAATTGTGTTAATGACATGTACAATTATAGGTCAGCTGTTTTGTTTTTATTATTAGAAGGTATCCGCAACATCTAAGGCCATTGGACGTACAATTTATTTTGAATTAATATTAGATTATACATTATTAAAAGTATTTACATGCGAATTAAATTATATTAGATAAAAATGATACATTACGTACAAGACAATATACAGATACTAAATTCCTAACCTCGAATACCACTGATATTTTGTTAAATAAATGATGAGGGAATTTTGTTTTAAGCCATAAAGTCCCTAAAGGGCGATTCATCTCCTGCATGGTTAGATGGAATTACAATAAAAGTTCTCAAATTAAATATACATTTGAGAAACCATTAGCACATATTTTTAATATTTAGCTATTACATCATCTACTATTACAGAAAATATAAAATGTCAGTAACAACTCCAATACTAAAAAAGGTGACAAATCCAACATTGAAAATTATCACCCAATTTCACATATATCAAATAAACGAAACATGGTTCTGAGCGAAGGTCTGTCAGCCATTATTATTTAGTGTTTACTAAGTATATTTTGAGATATTATTGTGATTGAAGTAATTTATTTTATTATTAGGAACTACTACTACACTAGGTTAAATTAATTTACTCCGAAAAAGAAATTGAATTTAAAAATGTAATTGTATGCATAAAATATAATAATATACCTACCTACTTTAAAAGCTTCGAGTACTCGTGAATAATATTTTTTAATTACTAGGACGATCAAAAATTATCCGTCAATCCGTCATCAACCGTGATGTCAATGACATACTAAATAATATCAATAAAACTCATACTTACATATAGGTAGGTACGCAAATACAATAATTCTGTAATAATATTATACGGGTGACATTAATATTCGTTAGATGTATCTCATTTTTCAATTTCCACTATTATTGTGCAATATAATGTCCTCAATATTATTTATTTTATTTTTTAATTGTGTATCGTTAGTCAGGAGGTACCTATACTCGCTGCTTTCAAAACATCGGGAGAATAATAACACGTATGATATTGTATTTTATATTAATATTACATTCTAAAATGTAAACTGGCTATAGGTACTATTTATTATTTATATAGGATAGTAAAGTGTGTGCAAAAGTAAATGTTTAATTTTAGTGTTTAATGTATATTTTTTAAATAAACCCATTAAACAGTTTAAACTAAAGTATTACTCGGTGTTAGTATGTTATTACTCATTACCAGGGCTGGCGAAAATACGCATTATTATTAACATTTTTTTATGCATATAACATGTTATTAATTAATTTATTAATTAATTAGGTATGATGTAGGATATTTTATAAAAAATGAATATGAATATTTCTCTTTTTCATTTAGGGTAAATAAAACAAGAATTTTACTGCTAAAATGCTTTCTGTACACAGGTGCATTACCCCAATCGAAATCAATTATTATTGACAAACATCAAATAAAGATAGAATAATTCATGCGATATTTTCCTTCCAATCTTTAATTATTAATGCATTAGTTACGATATTTTAATTAATATTTGCATACATATTTTCATGATTTTCAAGTTCCGAGCCCTATTTATTACTTATAAATAATCAAATAGGACAAATGTGAAAACGTGAATATAACGACATGATTCGTCTTTCATCACTCTCTACAATATACATATTTCAAACTAAACGCTAAAAAATATAATTGTTTTATTTTTTTTATAATTCTTGTACTTAATGGTCAGTCTGTTTTCCTTGTTTATAATATTATTTTTTTAACAATAATTGAATAATGAAATCATATTCACTCGCGGCGTTGTGGATATGCAATTCAATGTACACTACTTTCAAATAGCGTACGTTTCAAAATAGTGACGTTAAAAAATAAAATATCGAATTTTGGTACAGAGATTCCGGGAGGATGTGTTAAATTTTAATTCAATGATAAATGGTTGTATACGATGAAAAACGGGTTTGAGCAAGTACGGTCTAACTATTCGTAGTACCTACCCAAAGTTACCAAACAATTACATATTTTAATTATAATATATTGAAATTTTAACAAATATTCGTATTTGCTTTAGTTTTTACCAATTATTCTAAAAGTACTGAGAATTTTCAACTTTATCTCCCAAAAGTACCAACTATATCCAATTTGTTACAAAAAACCTCTATCAAAGTCATTAGTTAATGATCGGATGATTTCTTTTTCGAGAAAGTATCTTCAGACACAATAAAATAGAAATAAAATAACACACATCATTGTGAAATCAATGCATTCATTGCAACGCTCGGAATCTAAAATATATTATTTATAGGTACCTGCCTACACGTTAAGTCCCTGGAAACAAGGCGTATAAAATAGGTACGATAATAATACGATCATCGCCAGTTGAAAATTGGTACCATGGTACCGGTATTACCCTATTTTATGCATATTGTGAAAAGCACATTACCGTTCACAAGTTGAGAAACAGTCACACATATTATAGATAAGAACAACAAGTTGTTCAACTAGCTAGAGATACCTAGCCGATTTTATATATTAGTGCCTGCATTCAGTGCCGTAAAAATCATAGGTGGAGATGCAAGCACTGGGGCCCGCCGGTTCAAACAGCCCATAGCCGTCGACAAATATTATTATTTTCATTTGCCCATTAATTTGATTTTTAATAATTGTATTATTATCTTGTATATGACTTCATATATTGAAAACTTAAAAGCCTGGTCCGTTTTGACTTGGAATTGTTTATCTAAATATTGGGGAGAATTACTCAGCCTATAGAGGGACTTCTTAAATAGATTTGTTGATTGTTTCAATGAGGAAATTATTTATCGGTTCTTTAAAATTCAAATAGTGTCCTATCTAAGGATTAAAGAATACCCTTAGTGTGAAGTCGGTCTGTGTTTTTTATGTTTTAATTATTGTATGATGTTCATGAAAGAGGGGCCCATACACATTTGTTCACACCTTGGTCTTTGGCTCTCTAGTTACGGTGGGTACTACCTAGCATATAGGTACTACCTATAGCATTCTTGCTATAAAACTACGGATTGAATATTAAGATATAAATTAAGAATCTTAATATTATTATCTTGTTATCTTAATATTCGTGTATAATACATTAAAACCAATTAAACTAGGTGCCATATTATGTCAACAGCTGGCAATGCTTACATTTGAAATGTAGTGATCTGTGATAGTGATTATAATATGCAATGGGTAACAAAAATAATTGGTTTGCAACAATTAATAGGTATTAAACGATCAGTAAAAAGCTTGCAAATATTATAATAACGTTAAACGTTACATAAGACGATTGACATTTTTAAAAGTAACTAAAATGAAATAAAATACCAAAAAAAATACCTACCTAATGGTTAACAAAATATTTAAAACCATTTTATATTTATGTATCATAAGAATAAAAAAATTTTTTCCAGATGATATTACCTGAGCTGCAAAAAATCTTAGCGAAACCTTCATATCGTGCCCTGGCCCATGGTCATTATGGAGTTACAATTAGATATTGTTAATTTTTTGACTGATAAAATAATTTGGAAATGTTCGTGATTTTGCACCATGCAAATAGTGCAAAATTTGTCAATGCAGATAAAAAAAAAAAATTGTGACTATACAGAGTGTCTTGTGAGGATATCCCCATGAGGATAATGCATTAGCCGTAGAGAGGGACTCGCCGCTCGAACAAAAACCTTTATTTTATGAAAGTAAAATGTATTGAAAAGTCAAAATGTTGACAAAAATAAACCCTATATAAAATGGCTATCTTCAATTGTTTTAAAAACAAAAAATAAAAAAATATTTTTTTAACCTTTTTTACGAAAAAATTTTATTAAATAATAAAATATTATGTGAAGTCCTTGTCTCCACGAGTCTAATAAAAAAAAAAAAAACAGATTTATGATATATTTATTATCTCAGGAGATATCGTAGTGGGTATAATATTCTCACGGGACACGCTCTCTATATATAATATTAAATTACTAAAAAAACAACTTAATTAGGACCTTATAATACATTTTTGAGCTTTTTTGACTATGCTGCTTTGACTAACAATTTTTAACAATAAAAATAATTGCTGTAGATAGGTAGGTACCACATTGACGGAGTCGAGCGTGTAACTTTGCATTCAAATATTTAATGGTATACAATATACAAAGACACAAAGTACAATAATAATATTTTTAAAACGCCTAATAATATAATATAATAATCACTAGGTAGTCAGTAATAACTCATAATCATGGGATATACCGATATATTAATCCATGTATACACAGGCGGAGATACGAGGGATGGATCCCCCCCCATGACCTTTTTTAAGATTCTGAGCGGAGCGAAATTGTATTGATTTTACAATGATGTCTGAATTTTTTTTTTATCTGTCATCACTCATCACCTTCTAGGGCAGTAGAAATGCTCTAATTTTCTACTCAAGCATATTTTCTGGTAGGAAAGTGAACCTGATTGATATTTTAGGGAAAAGTTGACCAAAAGTGAAAAATGTTTGGCAAAAGTTAAAAATTCTCAGTAGTGTACAAATGAGGAAAAACAAAAAATAACGAAAACAGAGATTTTTTCAAAACTAGTTAAAATTATAAACTATGAGGATTATAAATATTCATGACGACGGGTTTTACATAGGTACCAACGGGCAAATAACAATATTTAATAACTATATATATTTTTTTTGGTAACTGTTAGATTTTAGAAATATAAAATTATACATACACATATACATTTACAACATCAACGAAACCTTATGAATCAACAGTTATTATTTATTACCTAAGTATATGATAAAATAGTTATAAAAAATTGGAACCGAAAAAAACCCAAAAAATTCCATTTCAACAAATTTCGATTACGGTTCCGGTTTAGGCTCCTCATAAAAAAATAAAAAAATGATTTCGGTTCCAATATTTTCAAAAGTTTACGGTAATAAAACCGGTAGGTATCTTAATTTTAGTTCCAAGTAACTAGTACTAAGTAGTTTTTGTAAATGTAACTACTAACTTATATAGATATTATCTACAGTTGTCAGTAACTAGGTATCTATTAGTTACAGTTTAAGTTGCTAGTAACTTAATTATTTTTGTTTTTTTAATTTTTTGTACAAGAAACTAATGCTAATGTACCAAACATAATTTGCTCGCATGCGGTGTTAGTGAGATTAATAAATTATGTAAGGTAGGTATTTAACATTGTAATGTATGAACATTGAGTCTTATCAAAACATGGGTTACAAAATGTAAAATACGACTAATAAGAATATCTATAGTAAAATGGTGTAGCTAATGAATATTACATACATAAATCATAATATAAAACTAAAGGCCATACTTTTTTTTTTTAATTTGTATATGGTTGTGTAGGTACTTGCAGTTATGTTTAATATTTATTCATCTAGAATTGCCAACTACTAATTATTATGAAATATATTGTTGACAAGAATCATGGCAAAGTCAATTATACTCAGATAGTAACTTATACACTTACACTAATATAAAAAATCCTTTGTTATAAATATCAATCCTAATTTACCAATGCTAGATAAAAAGAAACTAAGTGTGATCAATCGTAATAACAAATTTTGATTCATAAGGAACATGCTGAATAATAAAACTGATGTTTAAAATAATATTGCTACCGTTGAATATTTTACAACTGGGTTCTTTGATATAAATATTATCTATTAATTAAATCAAACGGAGGTTATTGTGTTAAAGGTATACAGGCAAATATTTAACAATCCGCTTTCTATGACTTTTTGTATAAATACTAAGTTAAGATTTATATTTGGCCCAAGTATAGGTAGTCAATAAAAAAAATATTGATAGTTATATTTTTTTCATGACAAGAAAAGTGTGAAAAAATGAATTGATGCGGAGCATATATTTTACAATTAATCTATTTTTTTCAACTACCATATTATAATTGTATTAGCAGCTACATCAAATAAAATAGATTAATGATAATTCAACTACTAAAATAAATAAACCATTGTAGTTAAATTAATCCATAGTATATACTTTGACAGAAAAGTAAATGCAAGTCTAATTTTTTGTACACTCGAATATGACATTTTACTTTTATTTACATATTGTGAGAAAAAAATTATACAAATTACGTGTAAAATAAAATGAGAAAAAACTTTATATTATACACATCAAAATATCTTTTTGAAAATCAATAAAAACATACAAAATTCTAAACCTAATCAATTCAGAATATCCTTTTACAACACATTTTAAAAAATATTCGATAACCACAAAATTTGTATCGATGCTTTAAGACACCTAACCATAATACACATATCATTATTATAATATTATAGGAATAACTAGACCACAACATAAATGATCTAAATAGTTGACACATCTGATTAAAATAAAAAATAAAAAATAAACAAAAACAAAAAATAAATAAAATATATAATAATTAAATAGTAAGTTTACTGTTAATTTGATTAAGAATAATTATAGAAAAATTATATACAGTGTAATGAACTTTACAAAACACAATTATGCTGCCTACAAGTCATAAAAAAGTCAACACCATTTCAAGAGAGCATTGTTTTACACAACTATAGATTCATATAATATTAATAAACTTATTAAAGATGATAGTAATTTATATTTGGTGTAGTAGATCAATGAACAAATTCAATTAAGTCTGAATGTTCATATACATATTTTATACATATATATGAGATCTGAATAATAGCGATATACTGTTTACACAATTATTATATAAGACAGTGATGTACATTAGATAGGCATTTTTTCAAACATTAATAATTGTTTGTAACCATTACATAATTTAAAATACACGGTTATGACTAGTAGTGATAGTTTTTATAAGGTACTTAGAAAATATATTGGATAATAGTAGCGTGTTATTATATTAAACTTATTTAGATAGTAAAAAAAAAATTATACAAATAAAAATAATGATCTAAATTTCTTTGTTTAATTGTTTAGTTTTCTCATTTTCATAAGAAACTTGTTCACCAGCATTTAGAGGATAAAGTTCTTAATGTTTTAACTACTGTATGATAATAATAATTATTATTAATTACACTATTTACATTTACATAATGACAATATAACCGTATAATATTATTAGAACTATTATAATTTTATAAAAGTCAAAATACAAAATAGCAATACAAATCGTTATCACATTTTCACAGCAGATTATGAATAGAACAAGAGCAAGTCATATCACTATTATTTTTAGTTGATATTTACTAGACAGATCATACAAATAAAGATGTAATTTATTTAGCACTAAAGTTATTGGTTATTGTACGAAACCAATAATGAAGAAATAATAATTACAGTATAACATAAAAATGGCATAAGAAATAAGGTTCAAACGTTTCCAAAGAAACAAATGTTTGAGAAAAAAAAAAAGATAACAAATTTATGAAATAATTTGGGAGAACTTATTAAACTTTGACTAGTCTATTGAATGATTCTAATAATTGTTATTTAATACATTTGGGATATATTGATTTATTATTTTATAGGGAGTTCACTTCTATGTGATACCATTAAATTATAACTTTTCTTGAAATAAATTCACACCAATTTGTTTTACGGTTTTCATTGTTCTGAAAAGATAAAATATATATATATTAATTAATTTACAAATATTTGAATTCAATTTAATCAATCAAAATAATGATTTAAAAATAAAATATACAACAAAATTGTACACAGATTAGACTGACCAAGATTAACAATTTGACAGATTAACTGACCAAGTAATAATAAGTTAACTTCAGATACACAAGTCTAGTACTAGATTAAGACACAATAGTTGGTGAATAAGCGAGTGATTGTGTGATGGGCAAAATTTAAAGGAACCCAGTTACAGCTCATTAGATTTTTTAGTTGTCAGTTGATAGTATGTACGAATATATTTAGATTAACAAGATTCAAATGAAAAACTACATTGTACAAATATGGTAATAAAAGACTAATAACAAAGCAGATTTTAAATGTGTAAAATACTAAAATGACACTGCTACTTGTCAGGGAGGTATAAAATACTGTTATGCATGGGTTGTGAACCCTACAGATAGTTAACCACAATACTTCAACTGTGATTGTTATTTGCAATGCTATGGATAAACATTGTTATGATGTTGTAATTCTAGTTATTGTTTTAACAGTAACATTAATATACTTAGTAGATAAAATAGATATGTACACTACAGTTAAAACTTATAACATAATCAAAATTTCTTCTTTAAATGTTCAGACAATGTACACATTTTTTATTTAATTTGCATTTTTATTCAGTTCAATAAGTATTCACTTCTTTTTTTTAATTTTCCTATGATTATTATTTTTATTTAAAATTGCATTTACCTCAAAAAGATTTAAATTCCTACATTATTATTAAATTAATAATTTGTTTAAAAGGAACATGGTTAATTTTATTTTTAATTGTTCTATTTTTACAATGAATACAATTTGTTAAGACTTAAAAAAAACTACTAATAACTGAAATGAAAAAAATATGTTATAAGTAATTAATAATTTTTATATTTATTAGAAATAAATAATAATCACTACTAATTTAGTAATATTTAATATTTATTATATTCTATTTATATCAATGTATATAATATAATATTATAATAAATGTGTGCAAAAAAAAAGTAGTTAATATTGTCATATTATCAGTATTGTTAACAAAATTCACATCAAATTATAATAATTCATTGATTAACAGAAAAAATGAATTATTTAACAGGACGCTTCCCATGCATTTGTTGCCTCCGACACATACAACATAACAAATTTTAGTTCACTTTTTCAAGAGTGAGCTGTTATTTTGTTATTAGTAAATTTAACTATTATCAAACTTTTAGCTAAGAACATTATCTGTGCTTAACTTACAGCAATTTTTCAATATTTTAATTTTCGAATAAGATATGAGTGTGTGAAGTATTATAAATTAAAAAGGCTCAACTCTAGCTTGAAAATTAAAATATTGAAAAATCGCTGAAGCTTAGGCTAACAGTACCCTATTGAAACTAGTTCATGAAAATTTGTTGTCTTCTTATATCAATATAATATAATAACTTTTTTAAAACAATAATATCACCAATTATAATTTATTGTCCTAACATTTTATTTTTTTAGTTTTGATACTTTACAATCAAACAAATTCAGATATAATTAAAATACAAATATGTTTGCGTGTAACATAAAGAATTAAATTTACCATAATAATAATAACACTCACCTGATTTTATTCATTATGCATTTGCTCGAGGCAATGCTCTGACCAAAAACAATTTTTCTCCTTGCTTATTGGTATATATCGGAGCTCTTTGATAATGATCTACAAGTTGATCAAGTGTGTGAAATTTGCGTTGACCAATACAATATAATGCTCCTTCCACATGCACTCGGAAATGTTTATTACGTCCTGGTGCTTTTAAAGACACTGAATAATCTCCTACCTGTATATAAATAACAATTTTTTAAGTTTTGTTATAAAGTACTTAGTAGTAATTGTAAATATACATTAGTCTCGCTGTCTCTGACTAGGAAATCGCCATCTTGCCCATTGTTGTTCAATACTGTATCACACTGAGCTCGAGTTATTGTTCCATAATACCATGGTTTTCCAACCAAATGCGGTTTATCAATAATTTGAACACTACTGGCTGCTTGAATTAATGGTTGTGCTAAATATTCGCTGAGTTCCTTTAAATTCATACATATACGTAATATTTATTTCTTTCAAGATCTATGATGACAAAATGCCGGGAAACAATTTACCTGTAAATAATTCTTCGGAACTAAGCCAATTTGGCCTTGGCCATTTCTAGCTCTATACCACTCTGGATCAGCAGCTGGTCTTTCCAAAATTTCCAGGCGGTCACCTTTCTCAAAACTTAATTCCTGATCAGATGTACCTGTGAATGGATATAAGGCAACAACAATGTCCAACACGTTCTCGGCCATAGCATATGTGTGGAGACCCATGTCATCTCCATTATTGTCGTCTTCTTGAGTGGTATAATTACTCGGAAACCAACCGGCCATACAACCACTTTGACCTCTCCACCAACTGTCAAAAAGTTTCACATTTTAACTACATATATTTCAAAATAAACAAATATGGTTGTCATTTGTATAAGCTTCATACCCATCATTGCTCTTTTCAAGAATTAGTATTCTTGTTCCTTTGATTAGAGATAATTCGTCAGGTTGTTGAGCTTGGTAGTTGTACTTCACTAAAGCTGTACCAATTGCTTCAGATGGATCAGCTGGTAAACGTCGGGCCATTGTAGGGGATTCACTCACAGTACGACCATTGCCATGACTACTGCATGGTAATGTTTTGCTACCAGTACTTGAGTTACTCCCACTTTTTTTCACTTTTTTCTTTATGCTAAAGTATAACACAAACAAACAAATTAATTAAATTATTTTCGATTTATGCAGTTATTTACTAAAATTTCAAGTTAAAATATTTTTTTAACCTATCAAAGAGAGAAGGTTTTTCTTTCTTCACATAGTTGCTTGGCACATAACCTGAAAATCCACGAGCATTTTGAACTCTCCACCAATGTTTTGAATCATCTAATAATAAATAGCGATCATTTTTTCGTAAATCTAATTCTTGTGCACTTTGTGCTACATAGTCGTATTTAGCCACAACATAACAGTTATCTTCTTGGTTGGATTTATTTACTAAAAAACAATGTAATTAAGTCAAACAAAAAATTATACACCACAATAATGTAAAATTTTTACCTGGTCTCATGGCGGACATGTGATGATGATGTGGTGTGTGTGGCGGTGGGCGTATGTTGTTTGCTGCTGACTTGCCTTGCCAAGTAGCTGATTCCCGATCGGCAGCTAACAATCTAGCTTCCAACATAACTGTATGGACTAAGTATAACTATAGCAATATTTTAATTGTTCAGTGAAAATTTAAATGCATTGAAATTGACAAGACATGTTCTGAAAACATAAAAACAAAAATCAGTGATTACTCTTCATTATATTAAACATACTAATACAATATAATATTATATATTTCATTTATTTATAATATCAAAACATTTATCAACATTAATTATAATCTAAAATAATAAATACAAACTATGTTCCAAGAAAAATAATCTTATTCCTATACAATTTTATCAGTTATTAGTTTTATTACCATGTCATTAATTCATTGAAATTAAGAGTTATCAAAATCATTATTATTACTAACCAAGCTTGATTATTTACATTGTGTCAGAATTGTATTCAGCAGTCCAAACTATTATATTAAACACATTTTCAAAGAAATTATTTTTATATCATACATTTATCTAGAAATTCAAGTATTTTAACTGATTTATTATACTTCAATAATACTAATATACTATTTATATATGCAATACTATAATTAGCTAACAGTTAAAATTCAGCTAAAGTACTATTTTTTCATTTGAAATTATTTAAATAATAACATTAAGATGCCTACATAATGAATAGACAGAAAAAAAATAATGAATGCAGTGTAATCAAGCATGAGATTATATTTAGTTATACTGTTATAACAACTATTAATTTTACACTGTCTAGATAAATAGAATTCACATTAAAATATTGAATCAAATAGGCACATGTAGAAAAATAAAAAACATTAAGTAATATCTACCTCTTTTTTAATAATAGCTCAAACTGGATATCTTCAAAATGTTATTCATTAATATAATTATAACTGCATAATAAAACATAATGATAACATAATTAAAATGTTAAAATAATATATGTATTATAAATTGCTAATTAAAAATTGTAATTTTAGTCTCAAAGCCTACAACACCACGGTGGTTTATATTTATTGAAGAAGCCTCAATACAAAATGTATTAGGTGTAGAGAAGACATTATTTTAGACTTGTATGGAGTGTAACTTAACATAAATCCATTTTTTTCCGTAGTATTGAGAGGCAGTGGAGGAATCGCGTTAGCATTACTTCTTCTTTATCGTTCATCGAAATAAACAAAACAAAGCAAATAAGTTTACAACAATATCATCAATGTTACGGGGCCCGAGAAGTTTATAATCAAGTTATGAAAAATATAAGGAAGACTTAAAATATATCTAGATGATCATTACATTCCTAGTTTGAGAGTTTTGATGATAAACAAATACAAATTATAAACATAAGAAAGTTCAATTGTGATTTTTGTAGTATCTTTTAAGTGGACTTATCTACTGCAGCCTTGGACAATAAATCAAACAGTAACTAATAAATAACATAACAAGATTAAAATTAAGAATGTATAACATGACCTCAACAATATTTAAGTAATGGGAATTTTGAAAACTACAAAATAATAAAACATACAATTTAATTATGTTTACAATGACTGATGACTGTTACCCACACAAATATTATTTTTCTTTAGCCAACAATAAATTTAATATTATAACTCAGTATTACATTAATAGGTAATATACAAACATTTTCAAAAATCCATTTGGGTAGTTCTATTACTATTGGTTAACTTTCAACACATTTAAATTGGAATTTAAAATAAATAACATTTTTTAAGTATAATAAGATAGTACAAATTGTATCATAGCATAATATAGATAATTACCTACTCAATAATAAAACACATTTAAGCCAATAAAAGGATTATTAAGAAACTAAATACTGTTTTATTTTGTACCAATATTACTTACATTATTTCATTATTATTCAAATATAATTTAATTTTTAATATTATTTATCAGAAATAGGCATAAAAAATGATATATTACATTAATTAACATCTTAAAACACTTTCAAACCTATACTAATAGCCTCGGTAATTGCAGATAAGGTACCTATATTATATTAATTTTCCAAATGTATTAGGACAATAAAATATAGTAATACTTTTTTGTCTTATACTTAATATGAGTAGTGATTCTTACGCGATCTACCAAACACGTTTTGTAGTAGTACGTGACATATCTAAAAAACAATATTCTTTTAAGTACAGTACCTATAATAAATTGTATTATTATTTTAAATCAATTATACAATTATGTTCATATATTTTATGATATTATATTGTTTCTTTTATTGGTATACCTAACCTAGTATAATTTATAAAACACTTTAATAATAATAATATATAACACTACCTAAGTAGTCTATACTTCACTCACTACCTACCTATTTAGTATTTTTATTAAACTAAAAATGTTGTATTCTTTTGGTTAGAAAATCATCGACTTTTTTATGTTCACAACCACTATAAGTTGAAATTCTCTACATAGGTAATCATTTTATCTTGACATATGAATCGGTTTATAAAAGTGTATTTAGGCCAGGTTTTTTAATTTTGGGATTTCTGGTAGATTGTGTACGACATCACTACACAATATATATTAATATAATAGGTATTAACATTATTTAATGTACCTACCTTCCCCATTTTATTTAAATATTATCATTTGTAGTAGGTAGGTACCGTAGGTACTATCTACATTTTTTTATTTTCCTATAAACAGTTGTTTACAATTATTATCTCAAGTTTTTACAACCTCTAATAATTATATGTCTAGAGGCCGCTAAGTACAGTAAGTAGAAGGTATGATTTGGGTGTGAATATAATAGTAAATTAATAACACCCACCAACTGATATAAAGTTATTAATCATCATATTCTGCAATGCTAATTTGTGTTAACTTCACAATCATATATGATGTAGGATATATTTGTTGATATAAGTCATGTTAAAATTATTTTCCTAAAGTATGATTTTTATGGTCAACACACTTAATGTTAAAGTCGGGTAAAAGTAGTAAGAATAATGTTTAAGAATTTATTCACTTGGCACATCTGATGAATAATGAATATTATGTTAATAACCAAAAATAAATTGTACATAAGCAACAGAACAACAAAAACTTAAGTTGCTTAAGCACCAATGACGGATAATGTTTGAAAGAGTCGCTCATCAACCAGTGGTTTCAAAGCATGCATGTAATGTTATAATATTAGTGGAGCTCCCAACTACAAGAGTACATGGCCATTCGAAAATTCAAAAGGTGAACAGAAAATTTTGATTTCGACAGCACGGGGTACCAAGATAGTTAGGTACCTACATCACGTCCAAGGAAGAATTCATGACTCAACAGCCCAGTCCTTATTCTGCAATCCAAATCGGACAGTAGGAAATACCAAAAATGCGGTTGGTTTGTCCGATACCAGGCTGTTAGAATAAAATAATCATGGTACACGTACCCAGGTAGGCAATGTTTTCAATCCACACTTTGTCACAAATCAGTCAGACGTTATCGTCGTCACAACACGACAGCTAGGCAAGTACTTCACCTACCTATACAAATTATATCATGCCTAATATCTGTTGGCCTAAACAAAATCACCTCCACTTCCCCCTCCACGTACACCGTGACTCTTTTGGTCCATAAGGTACATCAGACACGGGATCGGGCGACGGGGGGGTGGGTTGAAGACCCTTCCCAGACGACGGGTCGCCGGCAACCCGCGGGCGAGGGTGGTGGGGGTGGACACGTCCAAGTCGTCGATCGGACGTTTCGTGTGACTCACCTTTGTGTTTGGCGTGTGACGAGAGCGGACAACGAGGCGGCGGCGGCGGTGGTGGCGTCTCTCGGGGGGCGGCTAACCGCCGTGGGCGAGTGTCCGCGGCGTCTCGACGAAAAGCGGCGGCCGGGACGACGACGCCGGTACAACAACGGGACAGCGAGGACGACACAACAAGCGCGGCCGATGCTCAAATCAATGTCGGCGGCGGCGGGTGTCGTGTGCGTGCGGCGGCGGCGTCGTCGAGTGTGGTCTCGGGTCCTCCGTACGTCGCGTCGCGAGTCGTCGTCGTCGACGGGCGAGCAATCACACAAACACACACACACACACCGTCGCTCACGGTATACGAGTGATTGCGTGCGCGTGTGTGCGTGTGTGCGTGTGTGCGTGTGTCGGCGGCGGCGGCGATCAAGACACGCCCAGCGGAGTCGCTCGCGACTCTGCCGGCCTGCGATCGAGTTTGTGAGTGTTGTGACGTGCGTGCGCGCGTGTATACGTTAGCGGTGGCGCGAGTGTGCGTGCGGGCGCGTGCGCGGTGGGCCCGGGGGCGAATGACGGGCGGCGGCAGCGCGCGATGCCAAAACTTTACCGTGCCGTGTGTGCGAGCGGTTTTTTCGTTATTATTATTATTTTTTTACTATTATTATTATTATTCCGTAGTCTGCGGACGCGACTCGCGCGACGGTAGAGCGGCGCTCTCTGGTGTTAGCGCGCGGTGAGCAAAGCGAGGAAGGTATTTTTTTTTTATTATCGTTGTTAGGTAATATTGTTATTGTTATTGCTGCGTGTCACGACTCGTTGTTATTGTTATTATTTACATTGTCTACTTTGTTGTCACCGTCACTGTTGTACAGTTATCTTGATGGTAATACGATGTGTGTTAGAGCCAGCACAGAGCCTACTACTATTCGTACAATACCTTTTTTATGAGATGGATATTTTATATTACAATAATATTTATTCCAAGGTTGTCGTATGTGAGAAATTTCCGACTTTTTGGGAGTATCCTACTTTAGGAAGTTTCTTCAAATAATATTGCCCAAAAATACTTGGTATATTCTTATTTCATTTACTTTAGTAGGTATAGTGTGACGGTATTTTTCAGCAAATAATGTATTGTTATTATTATTTTTTACTAAAACTGAGACAACAATGATAAATATAGTTGAATAGTTCCTATACAATAGTAACAATGCGGTGATAACTTTCATTTGGCGCCCCAGGGCAATAATATCTGTCACCCTTTTAAACATACATATTTAAACATTTTCTTCCCTAGGGCACTTGCCACATTTGCCATCCTCTTGGCACGGGTCTGAATAGTAGGATGAGGACTTGGTAGAGATTCGAGAGGACTATGAGTAGTGAATGGTTGTGAGTGGTTAATTCATATGATGCATAACTCTTTCCACCCCTTCGAGTCGTGTAAAATTCAAGAAATAAAAGAACAGCAAATTTTCCAATTTTGTTTCACAACTAAATATCTGCTTGTACGGAACTGACCCGAAGTGTGTACGACGCACCTATATATAATATATGTTTCTTCAATAACCTTTCATGTGTTCACGGTCAAAACTCGAAGTTAATGCAGTTATGGGCTTTGCGTATTAGTGTATATGATGAAAAACCGAATACTTTCTACTTTCTAGTTGTTAGTTGATGAGCAAAATCAGTTTTGTACTTACGTATCATATATTGCTCTACCAATGCTCTAAATCTAAAATAAAGCAAACAATCATCATATTTTTAAATATTGTCAATTTCCTTATTGTCAATTTTATAGGTGGGACGTGAACGGCGAAACAATAAAAATCAAAAATCTTATTATAAGATTGGAAGTCTGGTCATATTGATATAATGACAATATGACATAGGTAGTATATAAATATATTGTATGTACATTGTAGTGTTGTACGATGTACAATGTACATAATATAGATAAAATATGTAAAGACTAATAAGTAATATTATTTAATTACTATAGTTATATACTACCACATCTATACATATACATATGTAGATAACCGTGATTACTACCATTGGGACCATTGTGTATAGAATGTAATTATTCTATTCTATATTATAATATAATCAATTCAAATGTAACTATAACAACTGGTGTCCAAGTAAAGGCAACCAGTCAAGTACACGGCATGTACCTACATATTAACATTGATTATGAATACTATTATATATTAAGTAATGAGTATATTATTATTATTTACGGTTTACTATTTTACTATATAGTAGGTATACTGTATACACTATACTACATTATTACCCTGTATCTACAAATCCACAACAATATTTAACCACCGACGCTAAGATCGGCGTGTTGGGTGTCAATTATGGCTATAATATTGTGTGGCAAATAGCAATTAACTTATCGCAGCTGTAGACGCCATCGACGTCCGGTATTATATTATACAACAAACCTGGAACGACGTGCATACGTCTTGTCACAATATTATATTATTATTATGTATATTGTATATTATTATAGTGGTACCACCTGGCACCTATATATTTTGTGTAATTGTGTATAATATAATATTATAATATTATACAATAAACCATTAAATGATATTATATATGGTATTACGACCTTCCACGGTCATATTGTCAACGTCGAATAATAGGTAGTAATGGTAGTATAGATATATAGAATACACTGTATGGTCACTTGAACGTAAAGGTATACCGCCGGTTATCAAGGACCTTATGAAGTCGTGAACGTGAAACATATTTTAAGAGGACTACGCCACACCCGCCATGTGTTGTTACTTGTTTACTCGTCTCAATGTACAACAGGAAATTTGCCTTCAGTAGAACCAATTTGTGTTAACTTTAATATTAGATTGAATTGACCTATTGTCAAACTTAAAGGTAAAATTAATTTCTAGTAGGCTTTTATTGATATTTTAATTTAAAAGTAAGTTATGTAAAATATTACAACTTTAAAATGTTCATTACTTTCTCCATAAATAAAATACCAATATAAAGTATTATAAACCAGAAACCTACATGTTTCCCTAGGTAATAATATTACCTTTAAATTTGATTATAGGTCAATTAAATCTATTAATATTAAAGTTGATACCACTAAATTGGTTTTAGGTAGGTATACTCAACGCAAATTTGCCATGTTATAAGTACATGAGATGGTGATGGGTGTGGCATCCTCTTAACACAGTGTGCAAAACCAAATTTCGTAATACATTTAGTTTAACGAAATAATAATGTGTTGAATCCGATGAATCGCAATACATTGTATATTTGTACGGTCGTTTTTAATAGCGTTCGTTCGAAGTATTATAGAAACGTCGTTGATCGGTCTTCGTCGATTTTACTAATGCGATCCGCTTAGCGGGTAATTTAATACGGACTACGCAGTTGTTAGTTGTTACTGGTATACCTAGGTACCGTAATAATGATACATTTATACGTTTATATAACTTATAATAAATTTATTATACAATCAGACACCCGTGGGCCGTGCCTACATAAAATAGTAAAAAAATGCTGCTTGGACTACAAAAAAGGTCATTGTCAATCTAGATACATAATTTAAGTTTAATATAATTTATCAAAAGCAAATTGTGCGTAAATAATAAGAAATAATATAGGTAAAACCTAGGGTTATGGTCAGGCCGTGTGTTTATATTTGATTTCGGACGAAAACAATAAAATAACCTATGTAATTTTTTTTTATATTTTTTATGGTCAAATTACGTCCTAAAAAAATACTATTCGACGGACGTAGAATGAAATCAAAATATTTTGTTTTTTTTTCGGCTGAATCCGTTTGTATGAATTATTTTTAGTCAATGTGACGAATGTATTCTATCACTATATAAAAATATTTTTGTATAATTCTTCTTGTAAGCTACAGACTTACAGTACTATTTGTTCATTTTGTTCAATTGCCTGGACGAGTGCACATTATTGTGTTTTTACTGTTTTATATTCATTTTTAACTGATAGGTAACACGAATTTTTTTTTCATTTTCGACCCGGTTCGAAATGTGTGCGTGAGTTACAATAAGTAATAACCAAATACCAATAATACATTATGACTTATGAGTACCTATATTGTGTTATATCGTGCTCGCATCGTTTTTGATTAGATCTTTCGTAATATACCGATCATCATAATAATAATATATTATTATCGGGGGCCGCGGTTGTCCATTATCACACAAGCTCTTGATCTCGGTAGTTGTTTTCCTCCAATATCTAATTTAAACACTACCTACGTCACTAGATACTATAAAATATTATATAGTAAAACAAATGACCGTATATTCATGGAATTTTCACTGGTTATTTATATATTAGTATTTTGTATACACGATAAAATTTTAAAAATATTTTAATTTGTTTTGAACTGTTTACGGTTATGTTGAATTAAAAATTTTACTATGAATGTCAATAAAATTTTATTTGCTGGGTAAAAACTAAAAAGCTTGACATTTTAATACAAGGCCCCTAATATATATTGAACAATTAACTTTAAAAATATAAAGAATCTATAGTCACAGTTTTTTTAATAGCATTTAAATTTTGACAAAGTATACGTAAAAATCACGAAAATGTGCAAATTCCTTTTTGAGTGAGAAATTCACAAAATTTTTTCTTTTAAATCTAAGATTTGATAATTTAATTCAAGATTTCTCATAAGGTTGTTATATACCTTTTTCTGAAAAAAATATCTACCTGAAAGTCAAATTAAATTTTTATGAACGTTTGAAGTTCAAATTTTCCCAAGGTTAGATATTCACTCGATTTCTTATTATGTATCGATTTTTTTATTTTATTGTAATTCAAAAACAAATAATTGTAGGTACTTGAAATTTATATCATATGTTTAGTTTATCAATTTCTATACTTGATAAAATTTTCAAAATAGTTTGACTCATTTTGAGATGTTTACGGACATATTCTGTTTACAATTTTTTTAGTTTTTTTTCTATAAATATCAACAAAATATTCGTTATTTGTTGGGTCAAAAAGGTTAAAAATCAAATTCAAGGCTCTTGATATATTGTTACAATAGTAGTTGAGTAGTTGAAAAATATTAAAAATACCTAGATACAATTTTTTTTAATAGCATTTAAAGTTTGATTTTGATTCAAATTTAAATTTAAAAAATGATTTTGTAGTTAAAAATCTCAAAAATTTTCAACTTTAATAGTTAAGGATTGAAAATCTAAAACAAGGTTCAACATACATTAGTAGGTTATTCTGTAATCAAAAAATCTCAAAAATATAAAGACACAATTTTTGTCATAGATATAATTATTTAATGATCAAATTTGGACGAAATTACATATTAATGTATAACCAAAAATAACGATTAACTTACCGGCTACTGCATTAATAATAAAAAGTAATAATATAAAATATCCACATTGACAAACCGTCTCAACTCAGAATCGCGTATAATACAATGATATTATATATCATTGAATTTAAATTTAATACCATCCATTAAACTACAGTGACCCACTTGTAACCTACTGTACTTTAACTACAATTTTTTTTGACAGCTGTATCTAACAGTTAGGTATAGCTTTGGGGATTTTTTTGCCTAGATTCCCGATATATATGAGTAAAGGCAATACTCGATTAGCTGTGTTGTGTTTCGTGTTACACAAGAATAATATAATAGATTGATTTATTTGTTATTTACGCTTTCTACTTTATTGTCAGACTATAATAGGTATACGTTTGGTTCGTACAGCTGTAGCTACTCCTACAGGTAGGAGGTAAACGTACGCGCTAGGCCGGCAATGGCACTGCAAGTCTGCACTATATTTCGCGACTTCGTCGTTTGGTTCAGAATTTCAACACCTTCCGAAATGTGCGGTAATATGCATTCACGCGGGACACAAATTTGCATCGTAAATCGTATAGTTCATGTTTCGTACACCTTTATTAATCATTATATGTATAGCAGGCATTAGCAGGTATATTTTAAAGTTATACATGTAAGTATAAATATAGGACCCGGAAGTTTATGCATTTGCATGTTTATATTCAAATTTTAGCTCTATTTTTATTTAACAGTCAGGCTAAATTTAATATTAAAAGGTTTTTTTTACTTTATTATATTTAAAAAAAATGTAAGGTTATATAGAGTATAAATGAATGCATATTTCAGTATTTTGTTGTGCGTATATTATATTTCCGAGCTACATATAAGTTACAAACTTCGGATGAAAATTATTTAGGCCTCGTCTTGTCAAATTCATGGTACTGATGCGGATCACTAGCAGTAATTATCCCGACTGCTGAAAAATACACAACAATTTACACAATAAGATCACACATTATGTATCTAAAGATGTATACCTAAATATTTATAAAAAAAATACTGCTGTAGTTATAAATTATAAGTAATTCTTAGAATTTGGATCGTAATCATAAGACGTAATGAATCAACAAAAAGTTCCAAAAATTTAATATATTTTTAATAGTTTGTTAAAAATGAATACTTAGGTACTACATCACTATCTATATATGTATATTTGGTAAAATGGTAATTTATTTATTATAGTAATATTAACATTACAATTGGATCAATATATCATTAATCATTATATCTAGGTATAGTTAAAAGTCAGAGGTTCGTTAGGTATTCTAAACATTATGTGCGCTGTATGTTCTATTCCATTTTTACTCAAGAATTTTGAAGAAAATAGTCATATCTCAGTGTATGGCTAAATTACACTTTATTATACATAGGCACATCATCAGGTAATAGGTTTATATTTTATAATAATATATACTATTTAAAAGTGCATGGTGCATGGTGCATGGTGCATCTTGTATAATAGTACCTATATAGCTATACTACAACTATAACTATAACATTTAGAGGATGTCAGCGCACTATTTGTTTTCTCTCCCTGACCCACGGGCAACATAACAAAATGTACGTTCACAATAATGGTTATAATCATAATAATTTCTAAAATCAGAATGAAATTACATTTTATATAATTTAAAGATAAGATTATTATCTATAAGGTATCTCATGAATCATGGGCGTTCTATTATATTTTAATTTTAAAGTGAATTACGAATTTACGAGTATTTTAAGATGTACAAACAAATTACAATTTTAAAATAGGTACTTATAACTCGATTTAAAATTAAGATATATAAAAAGCCTATGAGGTTCCATCATAATGATTTTACCTTAACATTTTGTGAAAGGTCATTTCATTCTAGCTTAGAAATTATTATGATTATAATCATTATTGTGAACGTAAAATGTGCAATGTTGGTCAGAGATAGAAAACAAATAGTGCGCTGACTTCCTCTTAATACAAATATTTAAACAATAATATAAATTATAATATATACAATATACATTGTACACCTTATGAACGATTACACCTATTGACCTATCTAAAATGTACAATGTACATCCATGACTCAATGAGAACCATACTAGAGAAAAAAACTACTACATACTAGTATAGTACACTAGTGAGGTTTGACGTAAAAACACAAAAGGTTTCGTTGATGGTTTGAAGGTTTCATATTCGAAATGAAATATACGATGTATTAATAAATAAGCATAACACATTAACACCTAATAACACGGAGAATTGAAAAATAATTATAATAAAAAGCGTATTTTTAAAATATATGCATACTGATTACGAAGAAATAATTAGGTTAGGAAAACATATAAATTATAAACACGCACATTTTTATATTTTCACATATATTAAGGGCTTGTAAAATAGAAAATTGTAAAAATAGTAAAAAAAAATTAAAATACCAACGTTTCTTATATTTTTGTTACAAAGAAACGTATAAAAGTTCATCTACAAAATGCAGGAAAAAATATTACTAAGGGTAAAAATGTTTCCTTTTATACCAAAATAATGCTCATCTTGTATACCAAACGATAAATTATGTGAGTTATGGTATGTATGGTTTACCACATTACCACTAGTACTATTACAGTCTTAACGATAATATATTTCTTTCAACATAATATTACATTATTAACCGTGTCAAATGTCAATACTCAATAGATACTCAATAGGTAGTCAATATGTAAATTCTATGTTTTAGCATCGTCCCTCTTTTATTATTACGTATGCCACACAGGTTAGATAAATAAACAAATCGATTATTAATTGTTATTGTTTCATTGTTTCGCCTTCACGGCTTCACGGGAATATATTGTAATTTTCAAGTGTCCTATTTAATATTTATTAATTTAGATACCTGGGTACAAACAGACATTGTACGGCTGTACAATGTTAATCTGTTGAATATAGGTATAGTTTGGTAGTTATTTGTGTAATGTGTATATAGATTACGATGTTATACGATGCATAATCGCATAAAACTTGTACCTATTCACTCACACAAGGGTCAAATTCGTAAAATTAATTTTAAAACTTCCTTTTTTTTTTGTTTCCATGGTTACTATAATTTTCATCATGAAGTAATAATATAATATACGAATATGCGATTCCTATAATTATTCATACCTACATGGATATTTTCTCCAGTTTTTAATCTATTATAGTAAAATAATATGTTGTGTTTGAAATATAAAGTAGTATATACATCATTTAAAAAAATATATATTTCGGTATAAGGTATTTTCATAATGGTCTCTTAAGGTTAATGTAGTAATGTCATATGTTATATTATAAAGCCTATAACATTAAAATAATGAAATGTGATTAATTAAATTTAATGATATTTTTCATACATGATTTTTTTAATCATGCGGGATAGTTGTAGGTGTGTGATTAATGCTGTAAAATGTAAATTATAACGATTAATCATCACGTTTGTAGATGAGACCGAGTGTAAACTCCCACTTGCGCATTGGGTAATAATATCTTATTATTAGTTTCTACTTTGGAAAAGGTTTGTACGTAATGTTACGTGTCATTTGGACTACGATCGTCATAGTCGGTAGACAATAATAGGATTCGTAATTGGAAGCCAACATATTTACATCATTTTCATCGTTGGATATATTGACTACTGGCTACAGCTTGTACCTATATATTTGAATAAAAATACGGCTGTAATTATTTTAAATTTAATCCAGTTAACCTATGTTCTGTATACATTTTTAAATTTAATTAATAAAGTCTGCGAGAAAATAATTATTATTAATATGGTGTTTAGAACAAAAAAATAAATAAAACATAATATAATCGCTCAAACTATAATTTGCTGAACGATAACAATACAATTTTCAAATAAAACCTATGAATATTGTTGTATAATATAATATACGCATATATAGTAGCCACGCGTAGGACATAGGTATACATAATACATACTATATTATAATTTATAACAACATGTATTTAGTTATTTCAAAACAGTTAATTTTACCATTAAGTCTTAATACAGAGATTATGTTAGTTATGTTTAGATAAAATAATTGTTTATAAAATTCAATAAAATCCTAATTTATAAAAAAAAAAAATAATTTTAAACATTCAATTCCTAACTTAATTAAATAGAATAAAAAAAAACAACTTGCTCAGCCAGTTTGATATTTATATTATAATACATTAATAGGACTATAAATGTTGTCGAAAACCTATAAATGACCATGCCATGTATACTTATGATATGTGTAATAACTAATATGTAAATGTATTCTACACATACAAATATATATATTGGTGTATATCATTCTCAGCGTTATTGTACGAATTACACAGTATATATCAATACACCATATTACCTTTAACACTGTAGATTTTAATTTTTTCTTTCTATCATTTCGTTTACGTAAATTATATTTATTTTAAGTTTTTACACCGCATCTGTAAGTATAGGCTGCTGATTTAGGTATAAATTGCAATAACTGTATTATAGTGGCCAGCTAGTAAGCCTCATATGCCATGAAAGTACATAAATACAAATTGTTGAATTATATCTATAGAGCTTGGCCACATTGGTAGGTATGTGGTATATACATTTTGTAAGTAAATCCGGGTTCCCACTACACCGTCTCCTGTCTGAGTGTTTTGTATTTTTATAATAAGTAACAAAGGTACCAATTATACCAAGGTAACATAGGTAATAGACATTTTACCTAAAATAAGTTGAATATATTCAGCTCTACACGACATAGAGTAATGTAGGAGCCAGGGTTCGTAATCAAGCCGTAATGTGGGGGCCAGATATTTTTATTTTATTCAGTCTTGTACCTATGAAAGTAAAAAGAAACTGTCAAACAAATTTGAACAATATAGTTATCAATGGACAAAGATGACATAAAATAAATTATAATTTTACTTTGTTTTTTGATTTAGGTAGGTTCGTGAAATAAGGGTTTTTAGAAAAATCTTAAAACTACAAACTACACTGTTTATAATCATAAAAATAAATGTATAAAATATTACAGTTATTTCATTTTAGATATCCAATACATTTTTCACATATTATATGTAAAATGAACACCAATACATTATGGCAATAAAAGAATTTGATACCTATAGTACAACTATACTTTACAGTTTACCATGGTAGTATAGTATAATATATATACACAAGGTATAGAAAATAAATCTAATCACCATGTCTCACTATATAACTTGTTAAACCGGGTCTGCACGATAATAGTAAAACGTGATAGTTTCAATCGTAAATCGTAACAACTATTATTATCATGGTAATTTATTATATATATATATATATAGTATACTTAACTATATAAAAAACTGTCACCATGGGAAAAATACCTATATGATATCCGTTGTCGCCACTCGCCTGTCAAACATGATAATATTACATTGATATCGCGCACTACCAAACGTGAATGCGATATGTAAATACCTGTAGACTTTAGTTGATAGTGAATTTGGGTAGTTTGAGTTGTTGAGTCTCACTTAAACTATTATTTCATACACTGTTTTTTTTTTAGAGGTGAGGTGCAGGTGGTTATTGAACGAATTTAATTTAACATAGGTAATTGTAGTCTTGTATTTTAATTTGTATGTTTAGAATGAGCCAATGAGGATTAAAGATGATGTTGTTCAACCGATAAAAACCATCTCTGTTGAGTCATTTCCTACTTTCTCGTCATATTTTTTTACCATACAGCTATAAAACTTTCATAAATACTAAAATATATTTATTTAATTGATTACATTTATATAAAATAAAAAATGAAAAACTTCTTTAGTCATTTTTTAATGTCATTCGTGAGGTCATAATGCACTTTTTGGTAAATTTTTTTTTGGCTATCTTTTAAAGCATTTCAATCCAAGTTTTATTATAGATATCTTTTTAAGGAATTATGAATCTATTAAACGCTCATTTATTTTACATATAGGGGGTTTTCCAATGATCTTGGTCAAAAGTAATGTATACACAATACACCACCGGCGTAGAAGAAAAAAACCAGCTTAATGATCCGAGTCTGTGGTTATGACTTATAAATACCACGGTTTTACAACATATTGGCGTCCAGCGCGAAATCAAACGCTGTGTAAGTATGTTTTTTGCACCAACTGTAATGCGACGCAATCTATTGACTTTCGTCTCGCCAAATTCACAGCCTGCCCAATTTTTAATGTTGTCGGTTAGTTACACATTAACACACATCGGTTAGTTACACTGTAGTGCCGTTGAGCATTTAGTATTTTACGTGATTATTTAAAATTAAAGATACATTTTAATATTATTTAAAAAAAAATAATAAAATGCTTATATTCTCCCTCAAAAATTGAAATATCCATAGATTAATCGTTTATATTTATAATTTTGAAAATGTGTATAGGAACAATTTATAAATTAAGATAAAGTCAATAAAATTCCAATATTTCTGATTATATTATTATTATTATAATACATCGTATGTATTATTTATTATTTATTGTTATTATTATATAATAATTATTTATTTATTAATTTTGTAAAACCAAATACTTATATTGTAATTACCTATTTACCACTTTTACCACTTTTACCAATATATTATTTATTATATTATAATGTTATGTAAAATTGAGTTTTTTTTCCGTAAATAAAGAATTATGTATTATTATTTTACCAAGATAAGTCGAAATTGGAGATATATACCTAATACCTAGATATGATACAATACTTACAAAAATTATTTTAAAACAATATGTATACCTATAGTACCAACCTATTCTAATTACTATTCCCACTATTATAGGAACCTGTGAATAATATATATTATGTTGTTGCAACCTTGATAATTCTCGAAAAACGACAACTTTTGTCAGTCTTGAAGTAATGTGTGACCGCGTGTTGTTCGAATTCAAATTTTTCACATTCTATAAAATATGCCTATAGAGTATCTGAAAATATTTCAGTGAACAATAAAATTATCTAAAAAAACCAAAAACAACAAACAGAAATCTTAGCAAAGTATTTTATTTTCATCAGTTAATATTAAAATAATTTGCCTAGTAATTACTTCATAGTTTATTCTATAATATACATCATACGCTATGTTCAAACCATTGAGGAAATTAATAAAATTAATACACTTACAAGACTTCAAGAGAAAAAGTAAAACTCATTAAGTTTTTTCTGAAGTGGCGTATGTAAATACTAAGTAGTATTTTATTTATTGTTTTTATTAATGACATAAGAGAGCAGAAAAAATAATGGTACTGCATGATTGTTGCATCTCAATTATATATATTTTATAATTTTATAATTTTATAGGAAATAAAAATTAATTTAGCATTACATTTAGGCCGTTTTTAGTGGATAAAGTCCTTGTATGATTAAAATTATATAGGCACCCGTAGCATTTCAATAGTAAATAATAGATGGATACATTGTTTTGTATAATATTTTTTCTTTTATGGTTTACATTTCAAACAAAAGATGCAGTTTTTTCTCCAAAATTAAAATGTATTATACACATAGGTATTCTGCTTATATAGTGATTAATCATAAATATACACCGAATTATTGTGTATAAAAACAATTTCAGCTTGAAACGACTTTCGTATCCTGCAGAATATGCTCAATATTAACATAATATCCAGAATTCGTAAACAACACTAAGTATACCACTATACTAGTATACTGTATAGGACATATGGTAATAACGGCTGCATTCCCAACCAAAAATTAAAACTTGTTTGTAAACTCACCTGTCTCCAACATTATCACGGTATTAATTCCATGAATGTATATTTTATGTTTATTTTTTTAAATAGGTAGGAATATACATAAAACGGCATATAGTTGCGTCAGTATTATAAAATAATAATAATAATAATGTCGATATAATAGAATACGAACTATAAAATATAAATTATAATGTATACGATTAACATAGTTGTGTGACGATCCGGTATGATTCATGAATGATTACAAATGCTAATATGGTGATTATACGATTTTATAGATTATATCCTAACAAAAAGATGCTTATATTGTACAAAAATAATAAAATAGATCGCATAATAATAAATGTTATGACAATTTGGTATAAAATAAAAAAAATAACATTTTTATAATATAGGTACCTACCCTAAACCCTCGGTTTGCATTCAAATCACAATATAAGATACAACTATAATGTAACAGTTATTAATCTTATTATGTACGCTGCAGGAGGGAACGAGAGAAAACAACTCCACCACTATATGAGTTTTTTTAAAATATTTTTATTTCAAATCGAGTTATTAGAATTTTTAAATTTTAATATTATACATACTTACCTATAAGTTATACCTCACTTTAAAATTAAAATCTAAAAAACCGGCTTGAGAATACAGATAATATTTTTACTTCAAACTTTAAAATAAGTTAATATACTGTTATATTAAAACTATCAATACAAATAGGATTCTGCTAGACGCTAATACGTATTTAAGTTGTACGCTTGTATGTTTGTAAAATTGATGAACAACATATTGTACCTACTCGTATAAGTGAGCGTCATACATTTTGTTTGAATAACAGAAGTACTTAAAAGTAGTTTTTATTAGATGGGCTTCGGAGGACGTACCTCCAAATTTTTATTAGAATAAATTATAATATATTTATGGTATTTGGTTATTATTATAATATTTATTGGTTATTATTTATTTATATTTCTATTGGTGTAGTTAGACTTTTGACTGAAAGCACAAAATGTACGATAGTTTTACAATTTTGCTAATATAAATTATATTAAAATATGTAATTATAATTTATATGAATACTGTGGTTTAGTAAATAACTTTTAGGTTTCAAAATAATTAATCATAAAAAATCAAAAAAAATATAATGTCCTGATATTTTCTAATATCGAAATATTCGAAACATTAACGTGATAATGTTGACGAAATATTGGATTTTACAAGTTATTGGCACAAGCGATATTTTATAGTAAGAGAAAAAATAAATTTAAAGAAATAGAAACATCATGAATTTAGAACATTATGATTTGGGGTTGCTACAGTTGTTGTTTGTATAGTTATTTACAGATTTGACATTAGACAGGACTTACTAGTGTGTAGTACACTACTACTGAAAAACTGAGTCTAAACAGACATGGTTTTTAATATAAATCACATTAAAATATTAAATTATACTGTTGATAAAGGCTCTCATTGACGTCACAGATAATATGTTTGTGTTTAAAAAAACTTTTAAGATTAAAATGGTAAATATTATTAAGGTTATTGCTTATTAGTTATTATAATGCATTATTTTCAATTTCCCACACATAGGTATGTGCATATGTGGCTATATGAATTCTAAGTTCGTTATTATTTATTAGTAATAAGTAATAACTAATAACGTATTACTTATAAATTATTAATGAAGAAATATGCTTATGAATTAATTTATGTTTATCATCATGACCAAAAAAATTATATAATTAGTCATTACTTATAACCCACTCATTATTAATGATATTATACATGATATTATTAACTTAATTATTTGTATTTTATCAATATTTTTTAATTTTCCGATAAAATTTGTAACGAATGCTGTCAATAGCGTCATCACTTTTAATAATAAAACTTATATTATAATATAAAAGCTCGTGTCCCGTGTGTTCTTTGTTATGTCAGCTTTCTAATACAAATTTGATAATATTATAATACACTATATAGTAATATTCATTAATCATAATTCAGTATACGTGTAACAACTAACAGCTCTAATACGATTAACGCATCAAAATTAAAAAATGATTAGATTGGATATAATAACCATAGGTACATAATAATATTAATAATAAAAATAATAGACGTAGGTACAATATACATTATACATATAATAAGTGACATACCAATAAGAGTTAATCCATATTATTATAATATACCTATATATTAGTATACAGTGTTGGGGAAGTTATTTATTTTGGGTAATTAAATTACATGACTAATTACTTATCAAAATTGTAACTAAATTATTTTTAAGTTACTTTTTTTTCTTTTTGTAAAGTTACGTTACTTTTGAGTTTAAAAATTAACTCAATTTCAATAGAAGTTACTTTTTTTTTATATATATCACTGGAGCTTAATAACCATTTTGTCTATATGACAATACACAAACTAAATAATAACAATTGACAATATGAAATTATTAACAATTAATACTAATTTTGCTATACATTAAATATTAATCTTTATTTTTAAAATTTATTTTAAACAACAATGCATTTTCAAACTTATAGTCACCAATTTTAAATCGCTTTTTAGTGCATATATCTCCTGCAATGCTAAACAAACGTCAATAGTTATAATAACAAAATTATTTTAGTATGACAAGGTCAGAAAATTCTACTTATAAATTATAATAATTAGGTATGGTATATGGTATATTTTAATATTTACACTCATTATCAATAAGTTCTTAACATTTATTAAACCAAAAAAAAGTAACGAGTAATTTAGTAATAATTACTACAAAAAAGTAACTTAAATTACATTTAAATTACTTACAATAAAATAAAATTAAATAAAAAGACATTTTGTTACAGTAACTTGTAACTTAGGTTAAGTTACTCCCCAACACTGTTAGTATATTACAAAAGTTAACAATTAAATGTTCACATATTATTTTATTAAATAAAATGTAATATCAATGCATGACATGTTATATATATAGGTAGGTATATATGAACAAATATCACTGATAACCGTCACCCGTGCAATTTATAATAAAAATCATTTAATTAAATATATAATAAAGGCATAGGTTACTATTCCTATGCTACTATTCTTAAAATATAAAGTTTTCATATAATTAATCAAACCCGGATATATAAAATTAGTATATTATATTGAGTACCTACACATGTACAATATTAATTTATATTATATTTACCGTCATTCAAAAAATATAATATATAAATTATTTAATTAGACATTTATATGGCTTCTACTCATATTGTACGTATCACGATTCATGATATGTACCTATATTTTTACTTTCATGAAAACTGTTTTCGGGGCATAGCATGACTTCTCTCCATCAAATTGAAATTTAACACCATTGAAGCTTATAAATATATATATACGATTTTTTTTGTATTTATTCTTTCAATCTTAGATATTTTTAGTTACACTGTATGTCTCTGTAGACTGTAATCTGTATATTATATAAAGTACAAAACGATAAATTTGTCTTCACGTTACGCGCTATAGGCAAAATAATATATGTATATGTTATTAAGATTTATTCGACGAGTCATTACATTTGCTGCAGACATGCAGACTTCTACCATTATAATTTCTTTAACCTTCTAAAATCCTCAAAATTCGAAATGCTAAATGCTAATAATATTCAATATTTATTGCAAAAATAGTTCATTAATATTTTTTCGACACCATAAATTGTATTTATTTCGACGAAATTTGTAATTTTAGATTTTTTTAAATGTTAATTATGACGTGATGTGTTCTAATGTTCTATAATATAGAATAGAATATAGATAGAATCTATATTATGATGTGTTATTATTCTTTTAATATTTTATCTGAATTAAAACGAAATGTGTGTAAATCATTATTTAAAACCTATTTAGAAATAATACTATTCAAAAATAATAAAATGAATTGATGGTTTTACATCAGGTTATACAACTATAAATCTAATATAATATATAATATAATAAAGAACTATTAGTTCTCACAATATTTTTTGGTAATCACATGATGTCTATAATTATTATTATTATTGAAAATTTCAAATAGTATCGTTACAGAAATATAGAATATAATATATTTTGTTTAAGTCACTGGAAATTCGTAATAGGTAACACCATACAGAGCCATATACAATAACATAGGTACAAGAGTATAGTTATATACGGTTATAGTACACTTTGGCGAAAGCCATTTCGGTGAAAGACATTTTGGCGAATAGTCATTTCGGCGAAGGATAAAATAAAGATTCATTTACTATAATAGTGATAATTTTAAATCGCTTTTTGGCCATAACGCGATCATAGTTGGCGGTCGACAATGGTTTTTGCAAAGAGTACCTAAGTATATCGAATATGGGTCTGCACTCTAGTACTTTACAGTCTACACATTCACAATAAATTCACTATTCAAACATATCGCACAGTCGTTAAGACTCGTTATACTTATGCACTGACATAGGACGTATATAATAGCCACATAATAGGTCATTATATCTATAATAATATTATAATATAAAAATAATGAACATAGTATGCAGAAGCAATTCGACCGAAGCCAAAATTAGTCGTTGGATATCAAATGAATCAATCCCGACTCCCGAGTTTATTTTATTCTAGATAAAATGTACCTACAGAGGAAAGGTACGTTGAAATTATATCAAAATGGTACGGTGATGGGAAATCATATAAATGGTATAATTATATATACTTTACTTATACAGCATACGGGACATTACAGGTACATTCAAAAACGTGAAACCCATTCAATAAAAATCGTTTCATGCGTATTTAATATTTATTTTGAAGTCAGGAATGACCGAAGAATCATACATAAGGAGAATACGTGCCTATACCTACCAAATATTTATTTTTACATACTAAAATAATTTTTGGCAGCCGAAGTTGGTTATTGATTTTAAAATAATGTGTGTTTTTTTGATTTTTTCTTATGTCGGTCATCACTCATCACCTTTTGGGAATGTAAAAATGCTACGGTTTTTTTCAATTGAATTTTTTCTCGTAAGAAAGTGAATCTAGTTGGTACTTTGCGGGGTCAAAGGTAAAAAATTCCCAATAGTTTTCAAAAGAGTCAGAAAAACAAACAAAAAATTAAGGAAAACTGGGTTTTTTACTTTAAGTAACCAAAATATCTTTGAATAATATAAACACATTTTTTTTAATAGATATTTTAAGTTAAAATTTGGACGAATTTTGGTATTATTTAAAAAAAGAATAACAATTTTAGTTATTATTTTGTAACTAAAAATATTATTATCCTTAGTTATTTGAAACTTTTAAAGTACCTAGGTATATTATATTATTCTATTTTATATACACAATAACATTATCAAATGCTACTACATTACTTAATACTAATAGTAAAATAAATTAATTTATTGGCAATAATAATATCATGAAAATATAAAATATAGTTATAGCAGTAATGCAAGCTGACGACAGTCTTCACTCAGAATCATTTTCGTATAGAATGATTTTATATCATTGAATTATAATTTAAATGAACACTCGACACTTGTAGAGTAGTGTGGTACCCACATGACCAATTTCTTTTTTTATAGGCTTATATTTGATATTATATGATATTATAATTATATAACTAATAATAACATATATTTAAATCCCAAGTACCTACCTAATTACCATAATTGTTTTTCTTATTGAAAAAAATACATTAATAAAACTTTATACATTTTAATAGAGGTATTTTAAAACATTCGAATTATTTGCTAAATTATATTTTATATTATTATTTTATAGATTTATTTAATTTAATTTTGTTTTTCAGATCTTTTACTTTTTTGGATACATTAAATTATTTTTATTTGATCATAAAGTTTTTTTTCGTATTTATTTAATTACCTACATATTGTAATATACCAATATATTTTTAATTTTTATTATTATAATATGAAGTAAGTAGGTAAACAGTTTGGCATATAATATAGAATTTTAATATAAATTGTAATTGTTCTTTTCTTGTACATTTTATATAAATGTATTAAAGCTATAAATGTTAAAAAAAAATATACATCAACGTGTTATATTTTTAAATATACGTCTACAAATAATTTACTTTCGCCGAATTGTCTGTTCGCTGAAACCACCGAATACCACTGTCGTATAACCACGTTTCACCGTAAATTCAGTTGAATATGAAAAATTAAAAAAAAACTGGAGAAGTGTGAGTACTGAGTACCCAACCTTTACGTCGTATATCTCAGTTTACCACCTGTCACCCATACAATACACCATTACCCCACTGACCACATCTCTACGAAGTTCTTATTTTCAAAATAACAATGTCAAGTGTTCCATGAATTTTAGTCCATTTGAGTTTGTTAAAAATAAAAACGCAACAATACAAATTTATTGCATAGCGTTTTATTTGTCTTACTGAATCACACATATTATAATTACTACATAGATGTGACATGATAAGTGTACTTTTTTCGTTTTTGAACCGATGACTCCGCGGGAACTACTTTCGTATTCTTCCGCGGAAGTACCTATATATAATATATTATTATATTACACACATGACACACTCATAAATAATTTTTTTTGAAGCTACAACCGTAATTATTATGTAAATATTTACTTATTTACAAATTACAAACGATATCACTGTACGTAAAGTGTGTGCATTTGAAATGATCGCATAAAACGCGGTAGCGTTAATGACCCCGAACATCATATTAAATTTCATAGGTAACGAAGTGGCCATATAAGAAAAGCAGTAAAGCACTTAAGACATGATCACCACAGTAATTATAATAATTATACGTTACAAAACTAAAGGTGGGAATAATTATTATGGGAATGTATATGCGATCTCCTTCAATTTGCTTAACGCAACACTTTGATGACGCGCGTTATTTGGTGCCTATATACGCGTCACGCGTGTAATCTCAAGTAGGTAATAACTAAAAATATAGGTAATATGTTTTCATATCCATGTTTACAGTCTTGTTAAAACATTTTTAACCATACCTATTCATTTTCACTCACTACTAATAAATTAGTAAATGTTTTCATTAAAAGTAACCGGAATAAATCTACATATAATGAATGTAAATATTATGTAGTAAACTATACTTAATCATTTTGTGGTATAGGTCATAAGGCTTTTTACTTTTTGATGACATTGGCAAGAGATTGAGACTAGTATGACCAATAGCGTTGACTTTTAGTGCATCGAGAATTGTGGTGATTCGCTGATTCCCACGGATATTTAATTCAGTTTATTTATGACTATAAAAAAGCAATAATCGTAATTTTCGAAATCATGACAAAAGATTTGTTGAGCATATTTTTATATTTTATGATATTTAGGGCATTTATAACAAATTAGATACTGCTAAATTAAAAAAAAAAATATATATATATATAAGTGTACAAGACTAAATTTGAGCGTATTCTTAAAACTTAATCCCTTAATCCTTACTTATTTAGTTCAGTTTTTAAAGAGTTTATAAGTTCCGAGCTTATATTAAGAAAATTGAACTTGATCAATCGGAAAACCAGGTAAAGAAAAAATATATTCGATGTAACGTAATAACCTATTTAGTCATAATGAATATTAATTATTATTTATCTAAGTGCAAATATTTGTACCTATCTATAGCATAATATTATATGTTTTTGAGTCAAATTACAGTAATTCCACTCTCACTTAGTCGCATGATAATATGTTGTACCTACTGCCAATGTAAGAGTGCACACGGCAACATAATATTATTATTTTGTATTATATTACTTAAAAAAAATGTAACATAATGATAAAAAATTCATTTTTATATTTTTATATCTTACATTTTAATTAATGTTTATACTATGATATGGGATTATGTTTTAACTATTTAAAGTCCTTTTTCAATTTTGAGCGTGTTTGATTATAATTTAATGATACCTAATCAATTATTATTTATGTATTTTTAACATTTATAAATAGATAACTTATAGGTACACAACTATTGATCTATACGATAATTTCAGGAATCAACATCCACACTAGTGTTATTAAAATATAAGATATCGCAAATCTCTCTAGGGAGGCATCTGCCCGCACTGCCATCCACGTAGAAACGCTTATGGGTTAATTCTTATCTTTAAATGTACATGTATTAGCGTTGATTACATTATCGTTTGGTGTGGCATTCTTTTAATTATTAAAAATACGTTTTTTCGATGTAATTATCAGCGTCGATAGTCGGTACACTGCATTACGTATATTGACATTTTCAAACATTTCTGATGATTTTATAATACCACCATGTCCTGTATCCGTTTGACTTGTATAGGTTATATCTGTCTTATAAACGTATAACATACCAAATTTGACCTGAGCGGTTTCAATGTGTTTAATATTAGAGAAGTACGAACATTATCCGTGTTTTCTTGTGGTTTTTTTTACGATATTATTATAATTTTCAACCGAGTTGGCAACATTTTTAATTTGTAATATTTTACATACTCATAACTTGCTTCATCGTTAAAACTAACTCACGAGAAAACAATATTATACTTAAGTTTTATAATTGGTCAAAAAAGGTGGAGACAACACGGCACGCCGGTACAAAATTGGTACTGCTAAACACAAATTTGCTCTCTTGCACCTTTTTATAACTCAGTATATAAGACAGATACAACACATGTGGGTGTGGAGTCCTCTTAATAGCAATACAAATATGAGATAAAAAGAAACTTGTTTTAGTAAACAAATAAGTACTTACCTATTTTAAATAACATTTTAATTAGATAAATATCATAATATTTAAGCCTTAAGGACCTTTTGATATTAGAAAAATTGACAATATAATTCAATAATATTATAAGAAATTGTTGACAATAAATGATAATATAATATAGTATAACTGTATATTATATAAGATCTGCAGTTGAATATGTTAGTACTTACTAAAGAATTCTAAATTATAATTCACGAGTATTTATATTATTATAATTATTATTGTTGTAATATGCACTTATATACATGTTACATTAGGTTCAAGCAGCCGTGTCAAGTTGACGCGTGTGCGACGCCCTGTAATTCAGTATTTCCTACCTATTTGGTAAAGGCGACACTCACGATTCACACACTCACTATTATATTATTATCTACACGTACTATGTACATATATACTGGTCGGACACGGTCACCGGTTGGTATAGCAATTTAATTACGTTTCTATATTACTTAATTATTCGATTGGTATATATTATATGGATTACCTATAGCGTGGTTATGTGTCATGAAAAATATATTCAATATTTCTATATAGGTATACTATATACAATAGTAGACTGCAGTAGTATGGGGTATAGGTATACTATATATCGTGAAATGTCAAAACCCCCCTCCCTGAGACCTGACAAGCCATGACGATAGGTATACTTGTATGTATAAGTTTCTACACGAGTCAAAGGCATATCATATACACTATATAGTCATATATAAATACACTCCTGTGTATCGATTAAAGCCACGCAGGAAACTGGTAATCAAAAAAAGCAGCTCGTATAAATAAAATTCCCATCGTATGGCATATTAGAATATGTATTTACGCAGCGTCCAATACTTTGAATACTTATATAGTTATATTATAAACTATATGTCTACACTGCACGGTGCGAGCTTAGAATTAATTTGAGATAAAAATTTATATTTGTGTACTCTTAATAGGCTTTTTATACCGTAATGTACCTATATATAGGTAGTATACCTAATACATATATTATACTAAACTCGACTGAGATATCACCAAATGTGGGCATCAATGAATAAGAAAGTTTATTTATTTTAACTTCTTAACTTAATTAGTTAGCTAATTAGGTAGGTATAGTTGAAGAATGCATTGTAAGATGAAATTTAAGTTTGTAGAAATAATATCTATTGACTATAATCTATAAATGCAGTTAAAACTAATTGATTTATTATTTTTTTGTTATATCAATCGACAATCTGTACCTATCTTAAATGTTTTTTAAACTAAAAACAAAACAAATAAATATTCCTCGATTTAATAATTTATTTGACACGAAAGTGTGAATGCCTAATGCCTAAATCAGTTTGGCCATTAGTTATTAAGGCGGTCCGGATGATTTGAAAAACAATTTTCAGAATACTATTTTACCTATAGGTACGATGAAAAACGATTCTGAGCGAAGACAGTTTACCTTTTTGGTAACCAAGAATACCAACAATTATTTTAATAATAATATTATTAATGTTTTAATATAATATGTTTGAAATTTTTTTTTCTCGATTATTTTGAAAATGACTGAGAAATGTCTATTTTGTTCCTCACCAAAGGACGAACTAGATCCAGTTTTCTACCAGAAACCTCGAAGTTGATAATCGGAGTATTTGTTCTACGTATTGAAAGGGTCATCATTCAATCACAAATAAAAATAAAATACACGTTATAGTAAAACCAGACGAAGCCAATAATACACCCAGTCACGTTTAAGTTCAGACGCTATACTATTATTGGCACTTGCGTCAATATTATGCGATTTGTATTACACGTATGGACGTGTCCGTATAATGTTTACACCGACTATTGCAAGTATATAATTTCAATTTTTTCATATTATCTACCGCGAATTTCTATTCACAGTTTCTAATCCACACGTATATGAATGCGAACGTCGTCAGTGGCGTATAGTTGGGGTGGGGGAGTTCCCCCGAAATTAAGTCTTATAAATCTACGCCACTGATAATATTATAATACGACGTCTTGCGGTGGTGAAACAGAGTATAAAATATACTCGCCAGTGATGCGACGGACGCGGTACGCCCGACGACTCGTACTAGTATAATAATATTATATTAATGTACGTTTGAAAATTCTATTTTCGGCAGACGCGCTGCCCGCTTATTATACGGACAGGATGGAATAAATATTCCCGTGATATAATTAAGGCAATGCGTAACTCCACGATGACAGCTCTGCAGCGTCGACAAAATGTACATAATAATGCGGTTGTACCTATATTATATATGCAACACGGACGATGGGCGTGTTCTCGAACAGGATTTTTGGATTACCCATATAGAGAGGACGATGACGTATAATATGGGATTGGAACTTCAAACGGGACAAGAGCAAAAAAATAACATACACATTTTCTACACGCACTATCAGCTGTTGAAATTCTGTTTCTGATCTAAAATATCTAATCCCCCTGCGTGGCCGCATCCTAAGTCCCTAAATGTATTATGTTGTTAACTGGTTATCAAAAACAGATGTATTATGTACATATCTTATATTCTTATGTAGTTATATTCTTATCATATATTTTGTGCACACGTAAAAATATATCTCTTGATTTCATAATATAATGTGATGTGGTATTAGATTTAGGTTACGGATTTAACTCTTTATGACCTATTAGATATTTAAGTATAGTAATTAGTTATTCATTTACCGGGAAATTTATAAGATACAACCATAATTTGTTATAATATTATTGTTACCTGAAAACTAACGAAATATACAAGTGAAAACCTATGATGTTATCGTTTAAGATATTTTGATAAAATATTTAATAATCGTTGAAATAAATAAAATAAAACTTAGAAGTCAGGGTTTTATTGATAAAAATCTTTAAGAACAATTCAAAAACTCAAAAATGTCAAATGCTTAAATTAAATAACTTAAAATAAGTGTAAATATTTTGAAAATTGCATTGTGTATAGAAAATTATAATTTAAACTTTTAAAGAATAGTGCCGAATGTTTTGAAATAATTTTATTAAAATAATGTTTTATAATATAATCCCTATATAACATAGCCGTTTTTTAAGGAGTTTAATGTAGGCAATTTTAGTTTCATTTTGAGATAGATTTACATTTTAATTCAAGGATTCGAACTAACCAACTATTTAAAAGGAGTTAAATTTTGAGAATTTTCTAAACGCGAGTCTGCGAGTTGTGTAAATGTTTACGTAATAAATGATCATTAGAGTGTGTAAAAGAATTAAGAGGATCTCAGAGTACTGTTTGTTTTTTCTCTCTGGTACACGCGCAACATAGACAAAAACGCATTTACGCAATATCATTATTTTTTTATGTTTTCAAATAATCTCAGAGTAAAATCAAAAACTTTAGAGAATAATATTTTAGAGGGTATGACATATCAATTTGTCTAAATATTGTCTCAAAAAAATATATTCATCATTTAAATTTACAAATTGTTTTTGTTTAATTTGAAAGTCAAATATAAATTAAAATAACAATAAAATATAAACTCGATATGTTATACTCTCAAAAATATTATTCTCTATAATTTTCGTAATAGTTGATTTTATTCTAAGATCACTCAAAAATCATAAAAACAAGTTTTTAAGTGAAAGCGTTTTACCGCGTTTGTCTGAGGGAGAAAAGAATATTGCGCTGACATCCTCTCAATAAAAAAGAATTAATGATATTCTGCACACGCATAGGTACGTACACTGTGTTAAAGCTCTTTAATGTGGGTAGTTTTTTCGTGTATTTAACCAAATTAGTGAAAAAAAAATATTCTAACAGTAGTCCAATTTTAATTTTAAAAAATATTTATATTTTTCTCTTCTTGTCTGTAATTTGTGGGAGAATTAACTTTTATTATATTTTATTTGGTAACACTGCAGTAAATGTGTATTCAAAATTCAAAATTAAATTAATTTGGTAGGTACTATACTTATAAAAATAAACATATACCTAGTACCTACCTACCTATTTAAATATATAATATAGTCAAAGTTCAACAAGCTCAGCTCACGGATCAGCGCGCACATTCACACATGCATGCACTAACACCATAAAATCGGTTTAATATTAATATAGTTTAATCACAAACATCCAACAATCTGGACATAAATTCCAAAAATGTAGCTGACGAGACAAAAATTGCACAGTACGAACTGAGTAACATTGGACCACCACAGATCAAAAATAAAAGAAAAGAAAAATTAAAACATCTCTGTAAGAAATATAACGATGGCAGTATCATTATATTTCGATTTTTTTTTAATGCCATCGCTAATTTTATTAGTTTAATCTACGTAATTGTATTATTTGACATTTTAACTTATTCCCCATTTATTTATTTATATTTTGAGTTAAGGCTTCGACATATGAGGTCATTAGCCTGCAGGTTATTTTTAGTCGTTATTATTGTAGGGAGGGTACGGTTTGGAACACATGTTTGTGTGGCGAGGATTTGTCACTAAAAATCCGGGTGGTCACCCATCCGGGAGCTATAGTGACATCGGCCGATGCTTGAACACTAAGCGTTTGGAGAACACGCTAATGACTGAGGTCAACCACCGTGCCACAACAGGCCAGCACTTATATTTTATTTGATGTTATTTGACCATAACGATATTTAAAAATGTTGATTGTTATTCAGGTTATATTTTATAAAAACGTTTTCCTAAATTTTTAAATTTGAATATTTAGTCCATGGATTTTTTGACCAGTTATATCGCACGTTGTGCGTGCACTTGCAACATTTAGTCCGTTTTATAATATTCCAAAGTGTTGAGACCAGGTAGATATACACATTGTAATATATTTATAAGTATGTATTAGTGCATTACCTATATATTATTATTCTTTATGTATAGTGGTATGCACATGCTGGATTGATTTAAATAGGTAATTATGCACTAGAGTGAGCCACGAGGGCACCAAAAAAGGCCGGTAGGAGCGAAAAAAGTTGCTTCTAATTTGTAGGTACAATCCACCAGAGTGTACAAGTAATACCGTTTATACGATATAAACAGTAAGGTCACTGTTGGTTTTTTTTTATTATTTTTTCCTAAACGATAAAACGGATTAACAATTAATAAGTATACGTAACATTATTTAAAGAGCCTATTGTTTTCATATTAAGAGGATAAAATTTCAAATTTCTAAATTTCTTAGTATACGAGAAAGTGAGAAAAGCTAATCACGAAACAATTAAGTATACAGTAGGTACTTACCTATTCTTATTAAAAATACTATGATATAAATTATATTAGTTTATTGTTGGAGATTGCAGCGGAAGGTATGTGTTTTAAATGGAAAGGACTATGCAGTGAAGTGTAAATAAAAATTTGTTCTTAACTGGAACAGATAGTTAAAACAACTTGTCGGATTTGATATCAAAGCAGTTTTTACAAAAAATGTATGGATATGTAGCATACTCTAGCGTCGATAAAAACATATTATGATAAAATCCAGAAAATATATAACACTGGGCCAAACGGATAATATACGTGTATCTTGTGGCGCCTACCTACCTATAACATGGGCGTAACTAAGACAGTTTAATTAGGTAATAAACTTTATTTTGTGCTGGTATAGTCTCAGATTAAAAGTGCAGCTTGTGAAATAGGTAATGTAATATTAATATCTGGTCTACATTTTTATAATATATATATATATATATATATAACTACTCATAACTAAATTACGTAACTGTATTTGGTATCTTTTAGCTATAAACTGGCGTAAACATTCTGCCTACTACTTAGTGTTAATACATAAAGTGATTCACTAAGCAGGTTTATCTTGATTTTTTCGGGTGCTTTATGAATTTATTCAAATTCTGAATTTTGGAATTCTTACTATAATTCTACCTATTCTACCTAGTTACATAAGTTACATTTGAAGACATCATTTTCAAATTATTAGACTTTTGTACCAATCCTGCGGTGATAAAAACCAACTTTTATCAAACCAGAACTAATCTTTTTTGCTGGAATATTTTTATGAAAAGTTAAGGTATTACAATTCGAACGAGTAGTTTTTGAGTTATTAAAATATATATTACTATATTAATAGGCATAATAAATTCTTAGGGATTATACCATGATATTATGGACCTTAAAGCTTAAACATTGTGTTAAAAAAATATAATTTATAATATGTACTACTTAATCATGTACCTATCTACCTACTTATTATACCTACTTGAATGATTTTTACGAATTACGAAATGGTAATAAATAAATATTAATTATTACCTATAATGTTCAAACCACCATACATTCAGAGCCTATATTACCTTTAGTAGGTACATATGATTATAATATGAAAGTCAAATCACTCGTTTAATATTTCATATCGAATTTAGATACATCAAAAGTGTCTAAAACCGTCTACAATTTTTTATCAATATTTATAGAAATAAAAAAAAGCTGGTAAATGGATGTCACTCTGATATACTACAGTAACCAGTAGGTGACAAGTGGGTCACTGTAATGGATAGTGTTAAATTTGAATTCTATGACATAAAATCATTATATACGAAAAACAATTTTGAGCGGAGACAAACCAACCAAGAATATTTTATTTTATTATTATTAATAGGTACGGTAGCCGCTAAGTTGAATTAATATTATTAATATTAATAGATTTATAATTCTGCTTACGTGGAACCTCATTTTAAATTTTTAATCCTTAGGTATGCAAATTGAACGTTTTATATATTTTTACCTGCAAAATAATTTGTAAATTTTCTTTCAATATGATAAATGTTGTCAATGAACTTTAAATTCTTATAAAAAACATCTTGCCAATGTATTTTTAATATTTTTAAACCAAATTTGTAAACATTTTTGAGGATCCTAGACCCTAGTATTAAATTTTCAAGCATTTAGACCCAACGAATAGGACGAAAATATACATTTTTTTTTTGATTATGGTACAGACCAAGTTACTCATATTGTTATAATTTTTCAAATCTTAGATATAAAAAGAAAAATGTTATAAAAAGAAGTTAATAAATGCTTATAATTTATAGGTAAAGTATACCATATTTTCTGTATTTAATCGTTAAAAATATTATACCAGTCTGAATAATAGTTTTGTACAAATATAAAATTCGTTATCGATAATAATTTATTACACTTTACCAAGGTGACATTTACAATTTAACTGCAAGTTTCTGTTTAATTTTTAATTTTTGTGGCTATGCCTGTCACAAGTGTCTAAAACCGTCTACAATTGTTATCAATATTTATAGAAGGAAAAAAAAGCTGGTATTACATTTTTAATCCTTAGTTATACAAATTGAATATTTTATATATTTTTAACTGCAAAATAATTTGTACATTTTCTTTCTATATGATAAATGTTGTCGATGAACTTTAAATTCTTATAAAAATAATCTAGCCAATGTAGATTTAATATTTTTCTATTATTTTAATACTTTTGGCTTCCTATTGGTTTTCTATTCTAGTACCTACTTACTTTAGCATAATTAGTCTGTAAATAAGTTTAACTGTTTTAAGAAAATCACCTGTACCTACGGCCAGTGGTGTAACTGGATGAAAATCTGGGGGGGGGGAATATAATTTATTCAGTATTCATTATAAACAAAACTTTTACCCCACCTCCGGTTTAGTCTTAGAACTAATTTTATGGTTTAGAAACATTACTGTAGGTAGCAGGTACTGGTAAATGGTTACCCATATTGTTAAAAAATTAATACCAAAATGATACATATGGCCCTCCACAAAAATGTCTGGGAGGGGGGCAAGTGCCCTCCCCCCCAAATTCGCCACTGCCTATGGCTGTACTGCACTTGTTCAGTCTTAAAACGTGTTAAAATATCACTTACATTTTACTCTTCCTTTTAATAATTGGTAACAATGTACATGATTTTAATTACGATAAAAATGTCTCTACATTTAATAAGTAGGTTACCTGTTAACTCACATCATCGTATGTAATATAATTCAATATCCCTTACCTACCAGTAAATATAGTATACTGTATAACAAACTATTCTAATTTGTTTGTCGGATTATGTTCACAATTCTAGTACCTTAGTAAGTCCGGATACCGGGTATATAACTACATATATACCTATGTACACATCGTTCAACTCCCAGTAATGCGAAAACTCGATTTGGTACGTACACAAATTATGATTATTCAGGCGAGGAAGTCTATAGTTGAGAAACCACGTTTTTCGATTAGATATGAGATTATATCCGATTATAGTAGGTATTTTATAAACAAACACTACGCGTATAGAAATAATACAAACGAGATCGTTCGTATAATAATAATATTATTAACTAGACATTATATTGTTATAACTTATAATGTTGCAACTTGCTAAGCCATACGTAATGCGTAAACCATATCTTATACTGTATATTTTATTATGATGAGTGATCAGTCAAACCTATGATATACATATTAATAATATATGTACAAAAAATAATATATGACATACGGTATATTGTACTACTATACCATGTAAATACTAGTTTTACACCTGCGTAAATAAAAATGATAAAAATGATTTACAACATAATATTATATTATGTAGGCGACCCCCGGGCGAGACACGTTTTTTCAGCTATAACAATATAGTTCGTGAAAAAAAAACAAAAAATCGATATCGGTGAATTGGTTAGTATTATTATTGTTGTTGTTAGCGTTCTCGAGAGAAAACACAAAAATAAATACATTGTGTGTTATTTAACATTTCTATCGGTATAAACGTATAGTGGTATATAGAGATACATACGTTAACTTTTGTGGTTGGGCAGAGCTTTTAAAGGTCTGTATAACTATGTGCATCCAACAGCAGCAGAAACTCAAACACATGTAGACACGCCATTCTATAAACCATTCTATAATTACTTTGGCTGAATTACGGGTTTTCGATTTGATAAAATTTAATAATTAAGACACATTTACGAATTTCAGTATTTTCACTTAAGTCTGTATCAAAGAGCATCATATTCGATATCGTATCACCTGATATAGGTATTCAGAAATTAAAACCCAAGTTTCCAGGGTCACTGGCTGATATAGGACCCTGACTCTAACTTCACCACAGTTAAATTCATCGTTGTTGGCAATTTACTCATCATGGGTTTTGAATTTTAAATTTATCGATTAAACTATTTAAAAGGGTGGATAAGTGGGTACCTACTGCTCTGCTGTTCAGTAGCTGTCAATAATTCCTATAGCATTTCGTGTTTCTTTGTGTACCTTTATGTCTTTATTATATTCAATTACTAAAATCGTTATTCTTGGTTATTTAATGTGTAATTTTGTCCAAATTTTATCATAAAATAGCTATAAGAAAAACTGTATGCTTATATTTTTGAGATTTTTAGTTACAGAATTACCTACTTACGTGGAACCTTGTTTAAAATTTTCAATCCTTATAGCTATAAAAAAAAAAAAAAACTATAAAAATATTTTTCAATTTAATGTTTGATAAATGTTGTCAAAAATCCAACTTTAAATGCTTTTAAATAAAAATTGTGCTTATGTATTTTTAATAATTTTTAACTACTATTGTAATAACATACTAGGAGCCTTGTATTACATTTTCATGTTTCTTAACCCCACGAATAAAATGTTATTGACAATTATAGAAAAATAAACTAAAAAAACTGTAAAAAGAATATGTCGGTAAATAGATCAAAACGAAACAAAAAATGTTGAAAATTTTATTAAGTATAGGAATTGATAAATTAAACAATATGATCTAAATTTTAACTGTCTTCAATAAAATTATTTGTTTTTGAATAACACCAAAATAAGAAAATCGCTACATGAAAAATCGAGTAAATATCCAATCTTGAAAAAATTTTAATTTCAAACGTTCATAAAAATTTAATTTGACTTTCAGGCAGACATTTTTTTTGAAAAAGGTAGCTAAACTTATGAGGAATCTTGAATTAAATTCTCAAATCTTAAATTTAAAAAGAACATTTTTTATCAATTCCTAACTCAAATTAATTTTCACATTTTCGTGATTTCTAGGTATTTTGTCAAAATTTGAACTTTAAATACGAATAAAAAAAAATCGCGACTGGATTTTTAATATTTTAACAATATATAAGGCGCCAAAAATACAATTTAATTAACATTTATAGAAAAAAAAAAACTAAAAAAATTGGAAACTGAAAATTACCGTAGACAGTTCAAAACAAATAAAAATATTTCAAAAATGTTATCGTGTATAGGAAATGTTGATATAAATAACCAGTGAACAAATCATTAATATACGATAATTTTTTTTAAAGTTACCTACACCAAAATTCAAAATTGATCTTGGTGAAAACCGATTTTGTGAAAAATTCCCGTTTTTCCTTAATTTTTCTTTTGTTTTTCCTTGCACTTTTGAAAAGTATTTGGAATTTTAAGCTTTGAACTTGCGAATGCACCAACTAGATTCACTTTCACATTGAACAAGATTCTGTTGGAGAAAATTGAAGTAGTTTTACTGCCCCCAATGTCGATGACAGACACAAAAATATATAAATAAATAAAAAAAACACATATCATTATAAAACCAATAGATTCATCGTTCCGCTCAGAATCTAAAATATTTGTTACTTATAATAATATATTAATATCTCATTGTCATATTATATATTTTATAAAATATTAGCACTTCTATTAGCTATTATTTATTAATATTACCTAATACATGTACTAGCTAGATAGTTAAAAAGAAAAAAATATTTATCAGTTAGAAATTCATATAAAATTTTTTTATCATAGCTCAAATTAAAAATTTGAATAGAAATTTTTTATGAGCGTTTGAACTTATACTTTCTACGATATTTGATATTCAGCGTTAAATGATCAAATTCCCATTAATAGAATTTTGAAATGTTGTTGTATTTCAAAAACGAATAACTGTAGACTCTTGACATGTTCACCAAATATTTATATTAGCATTTTCGATACATGGTACAATTTTGACATTTTGACTCTTTATGAGCTATTTATAGCCATGGCCCATGAGAAATATTTTAAATGTTGTAAATGCATAAAAGTTTATTTTACATAACTAACATTAGACATTTTAATAAAAGGTGCCCAACAGAAAATGTTCATCGGAAAGTTACCATAAGATATTTTTGGTTTTTATTAATTATTTTTACTTATTAAATTTGATTATTTATACAAATATGCTAGGCTAACACAATATATCCGCTCAGAATCGTTTTTCGTATATAATGATTTATCATTGAATTCAAATATTACACATCCGTCGTTATTATGAGTGCTAAATGTATTATTCATAAATAGATTTCACATGCATTTTTAATTCTGTACTATAAGAGAACACACATCCATTTTTTAGTTGGCTTAAATAGGCTATTTTCACAATTTATTTGAGAAACAAAACATAATACTATTATTATAGTATTATAAAAAAGATTGTTGCATATATGCAACAGCACGCATATAGTAGGGTTTTAATCAATTTTCAAAGTAATTTACAAGTGTGAACAAGTCCTACAAGCGTCATAATAATATATTATATGTCGTGTAATTACAAAATTATGTAGACAAATTGTTTTGCACGGAGAGTACCTACAAATATTATATACTTTTAGACCATTCATTCGCGTGTCTCATAACTATTATAATATCTTATCGTATTGTTTACCTAAATTAAAATACAAACTTACATTTTACAAAGTAAAATGGTATAACTTAGTTTTATTATTTTGTTATTATTCAAATATATTAATAGTAGAAAATTGAAACATTCCAATATATTAATTAAATTATAATTTTCTTCACACAATATTTTCGTATGTGCAGTACATAAACATCTTTGAATTCAAAAAAACACATTCATTATGATAACAGTAACAAACTCTCACATAAGTACAGTGTGCACACTCCACACTTTACAGCAGAACACTTTTTCTGAAATTTTAATTTTTCAACATGCAGTGAAGTTTCCCACTTAATACTATTTATTATTCATTTTTATCCACGCATAATTTGTACTTATTTGTTATTACTCAGTAGTATTTGTAAAACAAAATAAGGAAACTGTATAAAAACAGAAAGTTAAAAACAGTAAAACATTTCAAGGAATACATTTTCTAAGGCATAAAAATATTAGTATAAACATTTTGTTTTGTTTATATAATTTGTTTTATTTTTAGTCGTTTAATTATTAGTTTTAGTCGTAATAATAAGAATAATTAATACCTATGTAATTCTGTTCTAAAGCTTATCTAATTTTGAATATTTTTAATCAAAAACTAAAATAAATGTGGTTCAAACAATGTTATAAACTAGCTATAATGCTATATCACTGTTTTCAACAAAAATCTGTTTTTTTCCAAAGTGATAAAATTCAACAACCTTCGATTAAGGTATAGGCTATAATATGTGTTAGAAATAGCACAATATAACATAATATAATAATATGTAGATGTAGATAATATATTGCATACAGTATATTACCTATTTCTAATCATCTCAGTCGGACCATCACACTGCCCATATAGCGAATGAAAATATGGTTCTTAAAGTCACGGATACGGCGCGAATAAATATTTAATATTGCCTACTCAACACCTTAAAAATGGCCAGCTTAAAAAAACACTTAAAAAATATATAAATACCTTTATAAAGGTACGATAAATACAAAGTACCCAATATACGTACCTACAAAGTACGTATATTATTATTTTATTATACGTAATATCTGTATGAGAAAATGATTAAATTGTATAATATTAAACAAAAGCTCATACTCTAGTGTGTTCTCTGATCAAAAGTTTTAGTTCCATAATATAATATTAATAAATGTATAAACTATAATAATATAATATATTTATATATACATAGTATACACAATATGCAGTGTGCTCATAGGATGAAAGCATCCTTGTGACAATAAGTTCGTATTTTGCTTTACCCAAAGCGCGTAAAATCATCGTATAAACCATCGTTTGTTTCCTTTTTCAAAATTGCTTTTGACATTTTAGTATTTTACAATAGCCAAAGAATAAATATTGAAATATTATGATAAGGTATAATATATTATATTATATTGTATAAACAAAAAAAGTATGGGACGAATTTATGATGGTGGTCAAGTTGTGTGTCGTGTCTGTGACGTAAACTGTGTAACGTTATTTTTTATATGTTTGCTGATTACTTTAGAGTGCTAAGGATGTAATATAGGTGAAGGGTTTACCTATAGTATGATGGGTACCTATCCATAGTATAATAATGAGTGTGGTACTAACAATTTTTGATTTTCCATCCACTTAAAATTCACTATTAAAAATCCTCACTTTATATTATCATCTTCACTAATACTATTAATAAAAATTTTAATTTTATGGTTTTATTTAAAAATAATTTTAATGTCAAGCTTATCGACATACATAAAAATTTAGTTCTACAAAAATATAAATAATATTAGTTCTTCCAGCACCTACTAAAGTCGGATAGTTGGCTTTGGCCTACCTTGTGTAGTGTGTAGCCCAATCCAAAATCCAGCCATCCTACTTCAAAAAATATAGACAATAATAAAATCATATACCTTTAATATATAACTATATAAGTAGTTATGATTTATGTTATTTATCGGATAATTTTCTTTCAAAAATAAAATACCACTGACCACTGTCCATTTTGTAAAAAAAAAAGAAAGATATTTTCTATTTTCCTCCAAACATTGATGTCTATTTTCTCTAAATATATTAAAATCACGCTTATTAAATATTGCAATAATATGTAGTTATAAATAAAATATTATAATTTATTACCCTATATTTTAGGTGGTACCGATTACCTTGACTATTGTATTCTTCAGTGGCGTGCCCAGGAAATGTCAATGAGGGGGTATGTCATAAGTATTATTACATTTACAATTTTAAATGCATTGTGGCAGGTAGTACCAAAGACACACACAAGGAGATTTATGGATCGATGAGGAGGGGTACCCCTTACATCCCCAACACTCTGGGCATGCCACTGGTGTTCTGTATTATAAAGAGAGTATAAGGCAGTAAGGCACTAACAAGTGACTGTCGATAATCTCGTTTGATATAAGTTATATTGTGTTATATGCGATTATGATATTTTTATTTATTTATTAGATAAATGTTTAACCACCAATATTTTTCTAAAAATTAAGTAGATAATTAAGTAAGATGTATTTAGTGTATGTTATTATAGTTTTAGATATTGGAACAAAAAATGAATACCTACTTTACTATTTGATTAGTGATTACTATTGTACTTTTGATGTTTATCGCTAGATACAAATATATAGATGAATATTCTTGGCCAATTATCGTAATAATATTAAAACTATATACAATTATATAAATTTATTTTTGAATTAAAGAACGATTATGGTCAAGATATTTTTTTTTTAGAAAAATGACCAATGGAGCTCTACGATAATTAGGTATTAGGTATCTAATTTACTGTGGAAAATGCATACAGCTTATGTTCTATAATAATATATTAAATATTAATATTTAAGTACCTCTAGAAGGGTAAAATATAAATAAGGTATTTTATTAATAGTATTAATATTTAATACTATAAGCTATTATGTAATATGTCAGATTATAAATATAGGTATACCATATAACCATATTATATTTTTGAAATATATATGAACGAAGATATATTATTTTCAACGGTAGATTCGTAGTAACGGATAAATATTAGAAAATTTTAATTAATAGTTTTTTAACTTAAATAGGTACCTTTTAAGTCAACAAATTTACTTTTTAAAGAAAACAAAATAAACACAGTCTTTTAAGAATTGCATTAACTATTTAAACCGATTAAATAAAAACAAGTAAACCATTAAAAAGTGTTGTTTCGGAATAAATTAATCTTAAAAAAAAATAAAAACATTTATACCAATTTGATACTTGAACAGCCAACACGGGTCACAGTCTACAAATACGTACAGTGCAATAAATTCAATAAAAATATACTCGTTAATAAAAAAAAAAAAACCATTTACAATTTATTGTTATGCCTAGTTGTATACTTGTTTGTTGAGTTAGCACATTTTATATTTTATTAATCGAATAGTTAGGAACAATTAAATCGGATAATAATATTTATAGTTTAGTGATTTTTAATGTGTGACTATTAAATGTTTAATGGTTTGTTAAATTGTAAAACGGTTGTTTGTGCTATCGGACACCATCAATATGCATTCCACTATTTACCTAAGTGTTAGGATAATATGTTTTCATTGCCATAATAATATGTCAACTTTATTAATTAGGTCATCGTTATTAATTTTAGCCATAAGTCCGGTGAGAAGATTTATGTGCACCTCGTAATAAAACTATAATATACCTACCGTGACGATAATATTGTATTTAAGTTTAAAAGTGAACACATGAATCAAATAGTTCATTTTGTAGGTACACGCAAATTATCATTTGATACATGTGCCGAACCATTATGACGGAGTTTTTAATAATAATAATATATCATTGTTAAAACCATAGTAGGTAGTTATTAATAATTATTTAATAACGACAATCGTATGCGCAAATACGGGCACTAGCGTATGCAGCATATGTTGCACTCGAACCTACTTCGAAGGTCTGTGTCGTCATTCACGGGGCTGCTATGAATTTTCACTAGTAAAAAATTAAAGACAATCGAAAAAAAATGTATCGCTCACAATATTTAGTAGGTACTATTACTATTAATTTGTCGCAACGACGTTGTGTATGATTTATCATTGAATTCACATTTAATACATACATAACAAAAATTACTAATTCCTCAATGGTTAGGTACACTCGACACCTACCATACATCAGATCGGTTACCTTATTTTCCCTCTTTTTTTTGATGCTCATTTAAGGATAAGGCAGTTGCCACTTATAGGTAAGTCGTATATTTCTAATCTAGGATATTGTATCTTCCTATATATTTTTATGCATGCGTGATACACTGTGTATATTCAGTGGCCACGGATCGTCGTGTTTGTCTAAGTGATCATCAAGACTCAATGTTCCCTTTGTTATTTATTAATACCTTATAAAAAAAGAAACCGATTTACTTTAATTAGTATTATACACTTTTATTTCACATCAGTCATCACTATTAATAGGCAATTATGAATGTACAGTTTGGTTTTTATTTTTACCGTCGATCTGCATAGTGTACGTAGAACGTGTAGCTCATAATTATCCAAATGTGGTTTGTCGTGAGCTGAGGAGCTTCGTGAGCCTTTATTATATACAATTATAATCAATAGGGTCAACAGTTCAAGTGTAAAATTATAAATAATAAATGTTGGTGGGGGGGACAGTCAACAACTAAAAATATTCGGTATAATGAGGGAGATAAGAACATATTTCATAAAACTCGTGGACACGTTATTCTTATAAAAAGTTTTCCATGTAATTTCCAAGACAGTAATAAAGACATCAGAATTGATAACATTTAACATTTAAAATTTTTCTTAAATTACACTCGTCATTGTCTATATATTTATGTATATATATATATATAAATTGATTGCTTTAAATATTAAAATCATACGAAGCTATTTAAACCATAATGATAATAATAATAATATAATCTATATGGTCGTTTAATATAAATTAGCGTGTAAAAATTACACTGCAAATGTCACAGTAAATCAAATTTAAACTAAAATATTATACTATTGCTACTTAGAGACTATCGAAGTCTCATTCTCATGGGTACTACAGAGGTCTATATATAGAAAAAGTCTACTCGCTTTAATTGTTTCTATGCATAATTCATCATAGACCATATTTTACGTACGTAAGACTAATATTAATGTACTATTGATCATTCGTATACATAATATTATACAGTATACCACAACAGTATCTAAGCACACTTTATTTTAGATATTTTCAAACACAAATGTTACATTGTGCTATTATACCTATATAGGCACCTACACCTATACCTACTCAATATTAAATTTAAACAAGAGCACAACCTATCTATTTCATGGCGAAGTTTTTACTTGAAAATAAAAACGAAAAGTTCAGTTATAGATTCCTATTTTCGTATTATATACACCGTTCTCTGCATGGCACAACAGTAGCTAATCACATTCCAGCCAAAATTCTTATATAAGGCTTATCTGGTAAAACGTCAATTGTGCCCTTACTAATCAGCGCGAACGGTGGTACCTATGTAACTAATACACTTACCCGTGAAGAGTCCATCTTTAAAATGCGAATTTTTAAAAATTCTTTTTCAGTATACTCCTACATTGTGGTACTAAGGTACCATGGACATGTGAAGTCTCAAGTCATCATAGTTTTGACTGTGACTACGTTGATAGCCAGTCAGGAAACCTTATATTATTCATACAGAAGAAAATATATATTTTAATTATATAGAATTTGCCTTATAAAATGTGCTATAGTGGCTATACCCGAAGATTGAAATAATTCTGCAGCGACCTCGCCGGAGTTCAGTCGATCCGCCGGCCGGCTGAGGGTGCAGCTAATTTCGAAATGAATACATTACGAGGGTTGGTCTTGCCAAAAACCAAAATAATAATAGTTATAATAATTAAAACGGTTGTAATAGTTCAAAAATATCGGAGACCCGAACACGAAAACCGGCAACTGTTAGGTAGGTACGCGTGTGCGGGCCAAGGGTGGAAGGCGAACACTCTGTGAACGCGTCAAGGCCGATTTAGGGATACACCGTAGTATTGTTCGACCCCTCGCACAATACTGTCACTGCACGGTGCACATCTACACCCTGCTTAAAATGTCACCGCCGTGAATCGTGGTTTTCAAGGTCGCCGCCGCCACCGCCAACAAAATAATGGATCCGCGCGTGGACATGGGTCCGTCTTATCTCCTTTCTGTGCGGCAAGCAAGCAATAATATGTTTCCGGCGACGACGACGACGATGGCGACGACGGCGGACGACGGACGACGTCGCTCTCTGCGGCGCGCGCCGACCCACCGACATGACCGCTACCAAACACCATCGTTTGCCGTGTTCCTATCTGCTCGCCACCGTGCACCATACCATTCGAGCGCCATACGTAGCACGTTTTAGTTGTCCCGCTCCCGATCGCAGTCGATCCTGTCGCCGCTCGCATTCAACAGCAGTATCACCGAAATGTTTGAAATTTATGATTCGGACACGGAAGAGCCGCGGCTCGATATGTCTGTTTTCTTCGCCCGCAGACGACAACGTGAGTATGACATACCGTCTATAATATTATTATCATATTTTTGCAGTATAGTATGATATGTATGTATGGTATTTATTACCGCCGAAGTCGCATAAAATAATTCAATACTGTTATCGGTAACTTGTAGTCTAAAGGTACCCGGTTTGTAATTAAAAATGTTGTAACTCTCGTGATAATAATATTGGTACTATACCAGCTACGATGATTACGCGTGTTCTACACGTTTTTATATGTATGTACCCACACAGCGTTTTTGAGGCAAATACGCATTTCGGGACCACCATGGTGTACCATATTATTATTATTATAACTCTGCAATACGTATTAAGTATATAATTTTTATTGGTCCTGTATCTTGATAATTCCAGATTTCCGAAATTACAATATATTCTTTTACTTAGTTTTAAGTAATTTTAATTAGCTTAAATAGTTTAAAAAAGTAGTTTTAAGTAATTTCAAATAGTTGTAAATAGTTTTAAAAATTCCATTTCCTTTTACTTATTCGGACATTGGTCAACTTAGTCGGTGCCATCGACTTTTGCGTACTTATAGCTCTATAATGTTAAATCATTGGTTCAAATAAGCGTAATTCTCCGTGGGGATCCAGTCCCATCATAGTATAATAGCTCTGTAGGAGAAAATTAGGAATAGTTAATTAAGTATTTATAAATGTATTATAATCAGTCGCTCTTATTGTATTGATTGAGATGGTTTGTTAAGATTTTACGAGCTAAGCTCCTCAACCATAAGTCCCTCAATTTGCGCATAACATGCGCTGTACTTACCTATTGGTATTGCTCTGGTGTGTATAGTAACTTATTTATCATGTTTTTTTTTATTGCAAATTAATTGATATAATTTTAATTTCAATTTATTTTCAAACGATTGAGTTGGCCAATTTTATTATTTAAATCTATGTTTGAATGGAATTTGTTTACGAGTACTTATGCGTATGCTGGTAATTTGGGTCACTCAGTTTCAAATATTTAGGTATTTGTTGGAGTAAATATGTAATAAATTCTATTCCATCTTTATCATATTATACTATGAGCATATTTAATATTTAAAAAAAATCTAAATGATCATTGTGAAATGTAATTTAGTATTCTAGCTGATCACTTATTAGATGTAATTAAAGCAACTATCAATTCTTACATTACAAAACACTAAACTTATAGTATATCTTGTATGATATACATTTGTCTGGTCATACTTTGTCTATTTGATTACAAAATATCAATTTTCCATATTAACAATGCAAAATTCACTGTTATTCTTTATTCAAAAATATTTGCATAATTGACTACCTACATAATTACTTTTATGTCTTCCAATAATATTTATTGAATTTCTATGATTTGACAATCATATAATTATTGATAGTTCGAGTTTCGAGATTATATATATTTAAAAATATAAATACAATCTACTCTTGATACAATAATAATGTAAATTTGATAACAAAAATGAATAGAAAGAAGGTATAGCTACAGGTGGATAGGTGGCCGTAGCGAAAAATGAGATACCGTGGGATCTATACATTCTTTCACTACCTATTCCTTTTCATAAAAAACAAAATTAACAAAACAATTCTAGACCAATTTCTTCCACCATACATTTACTATCATTATGAAAATAAGAAATAATCATACTCTTATTAATTTGAAAATGTACCCGTTATTTTCTGGCCTAAAATATTTTATATATGTTAAGTATAGGCAGACATCAAATATGAAATAAATTTAAATTAAAATTCATTCTAATAAAATGGAGTAAAATATTATTTCTTCATATAAATTTAGAACTATAATAACTTCAAATTGAAATATAGTATACCAATCATAGTCAATTCTTTAATTACCTATATACAATTAGCATTAGAAATGTTATATTATAAGGATAGAAAACAAATAATTTCATAGATACATAATTATTAATTTTCAATAACAATTAAAAATTGCACTGTTATTTTTTTTCTGGCTTTCTTTTTTTAAATGTATTAACTACGAACACCAAATTAATATAATTTACTATAATTTGTATTGTAATATTGTGGAATATACTAATACATTGTTATAAATTATAATGTAACTTTCATGTCTTTAAAATAAATGTAGGCACCTATTTATATTACACTTTATATGAATTTTAATATTATGTTATATATATTTACAGATTCAAAAAAAAACAAGACAAAAAAGATCGACATCGATAAATTTGATGAATTTAGGTAAGTTAAAAATTATTTTATTTTTTAATTAAACATATAAAGTAAATAATTTATAACATGAGCCATGGTTTTTAGAGTATTTTAGATTCTGAGCGGAGCGATGAATGAATTGATTTTATAATGATATGTGTTTTTTTATTTTTTTTGTGTCTATCGTCACCTTTTAGGACAGTAAAAATGCTTCAATTTTCTTCAATAGTATCTTTTCTGGTAGGAAAATGAATCTCGTTGGTACTTTGGGGATCAAAAGTTAAAATTTCCCAATAGTTTTCAAAAGCGCCGTGAAAAAAAAATGAAAAATGAAGGGAAAACGGGAATTTTTACGGAAAACCAATTTTCGACAAAATCGATTTTGGTTTTTGGTATAACTCTAAAAGAAATGACCGTAGAGACAAGACATTCTGACCGAATGTTTATATAAGAATTTTCTACTGACCCTAGCATTTCCAAAATATTCTGACATATTTTGAGCTGTTAACGGACATTTTCAGTTTCAAATTTTTTTAGTTTTTTTTTCTATAAATGTCAATAAAATTTTATTTGTTATGTAAAAAATATTGAAAATTTAATAGTAGGCTTCTAATATATAGTTTCAAAGGCAGATGAAAAATATTAAAAATCCGTAGTCACAATTTTTTTTTATAGGTAATCAAAGTTCAAATTTTGACAAAATACGTAAAAATGACTAAAATGTGCAATTTATTTTGAGTTAGAAATTCATAAAAATTTTTCTTTTTATATCTAAGGTTTGCAAATGTAATACAAGGTTTCTCATAAGTTTGCCTAATTTTATCAATAAAAAAATGTTTATAAGCAAGTCATAATACATTTTTAAGAGCATTTTAGTTCAAATTTTTACAAGATTAGATATTCACTCGATTTCTCATGTAGCAATTATCTAATTTTGTTGCAATTAAAAAACGAATAACTGTAGATGCTTGAAAATTTCACTGAATGTTTATATAAGTATTTTCTATACACCATCTAATTTTGAATATATTTTGACTGTTTATGAGGTTTTTAAGGACCATTTAAATTTTCAATTTTTTTAGTTATATTTTTTATTATATATATTTTATTTTTTATACAAATACCAATAAATTTTTATTTGTTGGGCCAAAAATAATGAAAATTTAATACAATGCTCCTGATATATTGTTACAATAGCAATTGAAAAATATTAAAAATACATATACACACATTTTTTTTATAAGCATTTAAAGTTCGAATTTTGACAAAATTCACTATAATCTTGAAAATTATCAATCATTGTAATTAAACAATTATAAAATGGTCAGTTTTTATAACTTAGGATTGAAAATTTAAAATAAAGATTCTAATAAATAGTACATACTGTAATCAAAAAATCTTAAATATATATAAACAAAGATATTTTTTACAGACATTTTAAGTTCAAATTTGGACGAAATTATATTTTAAAATCAATTTAACGAGTAAAAGTATATATTATAATATTTTTCTAGCATCATTGATAATTTTAGGTCAATAATTAAATAATATGAATAATATTAATTCAACTTAGCAGCTACCGTAAAATAACAATATCAATATAATTTAAAATATCCTAGACTGACATACTGTCTCCGCTCAGAATCGTTTTTCGTATACAATGATATTATATTATTGAATTCAAATATATACCATCCATTATACAGTGATCTACTTGTATCCTACTGTACAGCGGAGCGATATCCACTTGACCCCCTTTTTTAAATTAATTTGTTGGTTTCTATTGAAAAAAAAAATAACAGTTTTCAAGTGACTACCAAGGTTGCCGAATTTATTATTCGCATTGTGGCCAATTATGGGGTACATTTAAAAATGGGTTGTAAAATATAGGTATTAATGTATTTATTTTTGTACGTATACGAATTAAAGTTCTTATGTGCCTCCCCTTGAGTCAAATTTATATCATAACATTATACAAAAAGGTCACATTTTTATCATAAATCATGAAATGCACACAATAACAAATTTAGGAATGCATCTGATATCAGGATTAAATGTATAAGACCCTGGTGACCCATTGATTAGGCATCTGCAGTGTATGGAGCGTAGTATTGTGGTTTGAATCTGCACCGTGATTCTGAGCGACGAATGTGCTGGTAGTACAATTAATATGTGTTTTTCTATGTGTTATACTTATCACATTTTGTAGCTATCAATTTTCTTTAATATTCAGTGGTTTCTTGTAAAACATTAATTGATCTTGTTGGTACTTTGGCAGGAAGAATGGTCTAAAGTTAGAAAATTCCCATTTATTTTTCTTAGTAATTGGAAAACGCGGTAAAACAGTAATATTTATGCGACATTATTCATTTCAGATTTTTGTCATAATGCAGAAAGAAATAATCATAGAGACCTGACGTTTATTTTGAATTTTTTAAGCTATTTAATATTCATAGACGTTTGAATTTTTTTTATGTTTATAATATTTTCGTTCCTTTATTTAAAAGTTTAAAAATTTAACACAATATTCTTCATAAGTTATTTCTTTAGGTATAAGAAGTGTTTGTTTTCATCAATTGAACACTTCATTCCTATCCGCCACTGTTCAAAAAAAATTAAAAATCAAAATACATATTGTTTCGTGATTGATTTAAATACCCATGCATGACTTAAAACTTATGCGTATATACACATATAGGTACCTACCCCATAGACTCAATAGGCTACATGATTTCATGAATGTAATGCTTCATGATATAGCTGACTTAATCACAGATTAGAATTGCCAGCAAATGGTAGTGTGATCGTTAAGCCTATAGATCAGTGGTCATAAACACGCGGCCCGAGAACCCTTTCGATGTGGCCCGCAATAGTTCAAACAATTTTAATATTCCTTGTTGTTATTGATTGATAACAATTTTAGTTTTTATTTAAACATAAATCATTTTCAATATAATATTATTTAAACATCCATACAAATTATCAATATAATATTATTTGACTTTCGTAATGTTGTATTTAATCCCTCGTTAGTAATCAATCTTTAGTTACCGATAAGATAATTTTTTTTCATTCATTATAATCACAATGTACTAAAAATAATCGCATTAGGTTATTTGTAACCATTGGTATTTAAGTGAAAGTTCAGTGTACAATAAAAACAAAAAGGTCTACGAACTACGACAGTGTTTTGCGCCTGTATAAATATATGACTTGCTGGTAATTTGAGTTTGAGACCACCGGTAGGTACAGACAATAGGAAGTCAGCCAGGTGTCGGTATCAATATTAATATCGTCAATAAATTATTTTTAATCACTCTACAGAGTTAATTCGACTCTGATAGCCTAAAATTAATGGTGGTCTCCACACAATTTTCTTTTAACAAATGTAACTGTAGATACGTAACAAAATAAAAATATAGCACCATAGTGCCAATACTTAACAGCAAATGCATTATACATACCAAATTCCAAGAACCTTCTAATCCCAAATGTAATTTAATTGTTAATAAAAATTACATTTCTGTTGTGTTTATAGTTTTACATACGTAATGTAAGTATATGAAAAGATAATAGTTTAGAAGATAAAAAAAAAAATAATTATTAATTATTATTATATATTTACCTAATTAATTATTTGGTTGTTTTAGTTCATCCGTTCAGAAGATATATTGGGATAATTTAAAAACCTCCATTGAAACTGCAATAAAAAAGTTAAACCCAGGCAATATAAGATGTACGAGTATAAAATTGATGAAATTAAACATTATGCGTGGTAAAGGCCTGCTGTGTCGGTCTATCATGGAAGCACAATCACATTCACCCCACTTCACTCATATTTATGCAACGTTGATTTCCTTCATCAACCACTATGTAAATAGTATTTATTTATTTATTAAAAAACAATTTCGCCCGCTAATACTTACGAGTGTTCTTTTATATTCATTTAGTTTCCGAACGTAGCTGAACTGTTTCTGGTGCGGTGTATTTGCTTATTGAACGATGCTTACAAATTCAAGGAAGAGCAAAAGTATGTGCAACCGGTATTATTTATTGCACATTTGGTGCAAAACAATGTTGTAAGTTATGTTTATAGAAATAATATTAAATTTGAATAATGTATAGGTACATTTTCTAATGATGTATGTCCATTGTTAATCTAGGCCGGAGACTGTTTGATATTAGATATACTACAAATATTAGTAAAAACGCCAAATTCTCATTTGATTGGCTTGGTGGACAAAATTATGAAAGTATGTGGCAACAAATTGATTTTGAATCCACATAATGGACTAGACTTAAAATACACGTTCGATGAGTTGCAAAATATTTCGAAAGATGAACATATTGATGAATCGGTAAATAAATACTTATTATACCTACTTGGTATTTAAATGAAAGATAAACTTTTACCCAATTCAAATATCAAAAAATTTTAAACTACAACATTTTTGATAATTTGCACATCAACATTTGTTTACCTATAGCTCAATTTATAAAATATATTGATTGTTAAACTATATTTATGTATTCATTTTTGGGGCTTAATATTATATATTTTGTTATTATTACATATATACAAAAATATTTCATATTATTGAACCAATATTATTGTAATAGATATGGACAGTCAATAATAATTTTTTTAGGCTAAACACCACATGCTGATGACTTACATTTGATATATTAGGTATTTAAGTATAATTGATTAAATAATAAAAAAAAATGTTAGCAGTTAAAAAATAATAATAGGCATCTATATAATATCGTTTATCTATATAGTAGGAACCTATATTATTATCTAATATAAATATCGCTTATAGACTAATACTAGGTACCAAATTATAATTAACAAATAATTTTTTCATCATCAGTGTACCTAAGATTATTATTAGACATGTATTGGTTAAAATACTTAAATATATGGCAAAATTATATTTTTTTAATCATATAGTCATAATATTATACAATATACCTACTGTATTATTAGTATTTTAAACTACTGGACAGTTTCATAATAACTATCAAATTATTATTTGGAATACTAATTTTTGTCCAGTTACATAGACTTTTTAAATAAATTCAATTATTTTAAAGTTATTACATCACCTTAGTAAGTAGATGACTAGATGGTTAGATACTATAAAGTAAGATAAATTTGAATTGTTGGTAGGTACTTATCTACTTTACTTGGAATCCAAATATACACCCAGATTTTTAAACATAGATACTATTAGTTATCGATATTCAATCACTTAAAATTATTTGATTATTTCACCTGTTGAAATTTGTTAATAAACTAGTGAAGTACGTGAGTTTGTTTCAAATAATAAATTCGTATTTTAGGTTCAATGTTTGGCAAGAACTATATTGTTAACATATCGAAAGCATCTCGAAGACGAACAGTTTGATTTAGTAGATCCTCATGAACAGTACACTCATTATTTGATTTTGGATCAAAATTACAACCCGGAGTATGAACTAGGTAATTATTTTTTATTCACATAAAATAATATTGTTTTCAATTTCATTTTCATAATTTTTTTTTTTAGATAATTTTGAGTATGATCTAGACTTCAAATCTACTGAAATGATGTATAAAACTAATACAAGAGGAATACTAAAATTAAAACGTAAACCTTACTATTTTGCAAACTATGATTTTGATGAAATGGCCGATGACGAAGATGATTGTGGTAAGAATTTAACATATATAAAAGAAATATATAAGCCCAAACATATATTTAAAAAAACATTTTTGTTTCTTTACGTTTGAAATATTAATTTTAACAAAAGTCATATTTAAATCATATTATTGTACACATAGAAGGTCCATTTTAAGCTCATCTATTAACCCTTGTGAACTTAGCAGTGCAAAAATGGCAGTCAATTTATAAAACAAGTCTAACACATTTGTTAGAGATTGTTAAACAACTTTCTAAGTTTTTTAGACTTTATTTTTGATGCTAGAACATTTTAACTTTTGCGCTGCTATCTTCACGCCACAGCAGCACAAAAGTTGGGTGAATTAAAAAATGTATAAAAAATGAATATTTTATTAATCGTGTAAAGCTTAGTTTAAAATAATTGTTCAAGTTTCAGATTTGTTGCAGTTATTTATCTTACAGGCTTAGTGCAATGGGTCATTATGTATGTTACACGTTAAGGGATGTTGGATTTTGGGAAGTCCATGATGACCTCCGACGTAAAATTAATCTAATGCATAATATTTAAAAAATTTTAACAATACCAAATTTGATATTTTATATACATTTTATGTATCAATGTATTTATGTAAATATTATTTTTTAAAGATCAAGATAAATTTTAAATAATATGTATAATTATTTTAAATATTTAACTTTAATAAAATATTTGTTTTACAATATTAATAAAAAGTGTAGTAACTTAAACGTTGTTTTAGATATTTAAAACTTAACCTTTTATACTTTTATACTTTTGTGCTGCCACAGTGAAGAAAGCAGCATAAAAGTTGAAAGTGTTCTAGCGTCGAAAATAAAGTCTAATAAACTATATTAAGTCGCTAAAAATCTTTAACAAACCGAGAAGCGTTGTTCGAGTGAAATAAAAAAGGTCTAAAAAACTGTTGTGCTGCAGTCGTAAAGACAGCAGTGCAAAATTTGAAGTGTTCTAGCGTCTAAAAGTCTTAAATACTATCTACAAAATATATCTAAAATAAATATATTTTTTTATCATTAATTTCATTCAATTTTTTTTTAATACCTATAAGTATTTGGTTCTTTTAATTGAATAGAACAATAACCGAGTGTTGTTGACAGTGATCTGTTATATGTATTACACCAATAAAGTTTATTCCTTATAACGTCTATCTATTTCACACTATATACATTATACATAATATATAATTAAATATTATAAATAGTGCTTAATGTTTAATAATTATTTGTTAACACAGAGATAGTGACAGACATGTTATCATTCCGTAAAAATTTTGCAGCACAAAAAATTATTTCCATGCTAGTAAATTTGGATTTATCTCCTCATGAGATTGCCCTTGAATTTATGAAAATTAAAATGAAACTTGGTCGTGAAATGGTACTATGCGTTGAATATATGGAATGCTGTTTTGAAAATTGTGCTGTATACAATGCATCTTATGCAGATATATTACAAGTAAAAATTGAATTATAAAATATAATAATCTTACTAAACTTTACACTAATATTTGTTGGCTTGTATTATTACCTTCTACACTTACAAACATCAGTATAACTTTACTATATCAGTGGTTAAATCAACTATTAAAATTAAATGTATTGAAAACTATTTAAATATGTAGGTACCTATGTACCTAACTATTATTTACATTCTACATTTAAATATAAACTGATTTTTTACCATTATAAATATCACTAATAGATGAAATGAAAATTTTTGTTTTAATAAGAGGTTACAAATATTGAGACTTATTCGCAATGTTTAATGCACAGTTTTGATAGTTAGGCTACATTGTGTGTCTAATTAATGAAAATAACAAATATCGATGAAGAGTACTTTGGAATATGTTTTTTCTGTTTTTTTCAGTGTTATTCTAAATTGAACCCTTTGATAGTTGACTCACTGGAATATATTTTCGTGCGTGTTGCGCCCGTCGTTCATCAAGGCAGCCCGACCAATCTAATAAACCTAGCCAAAGTGTATGCGTACCTTTTATCTACAAATTCAATTTCTTGGACTGTATTTTCAGCAGTACACCTGACTGACAGTGAAACTACTTATTCTGGTAGAACATATTTTAAGACGATGTTCGACGAATTGGTTTTTCTTATGGGACGGGAAGCTTTAAAAGAACGTATTCTGAATCCGTGAGTATTTAAATTTAACATGCCTAAATATTTGAGTTCATACTTCCGTATATTATGTAAATATTAAATTTATACTTTAGTGCCCTAAGACGTTCGTTTGCTGGTTTATTTCCGTTCGATAATCAATATAGTTATGTACTTTGCATTAAATTTTTCATGGATATCGATTTGTATGAAGTAATGTAAGTGTTGATCATTCAAACATTTTAATAATTTATTAATGATCCCTTCTATTTTAGTGATCTATACAGAAAATCTTTACTACAAGACGCACGCGTTTAACTATTCTTTACGACTGAAGACTTTTTCCTATTGATTGCAGTGACAGCAATCCTAACAATTCTACATTAAGTTCATAACTAAATATTAAATTCTAATTTAAAAATGTCACATGAATTATTTTTACATCTTATCTATAATATTTTTACAATTCATTTAGTTTATATAATTTAACAATAGGCATTGAAAAGTTTTTTTTATAAATGCTGTATCGATTATTTCAATTAAGTTTAAGTAAATTGTAAACAGGGATGCGCATTTGTTATTTTGTATAGCTATCGAAATAATTATTGTTTGAACGAGAGCTATAGCACTAAATACAATACGTATCCATTATTGGTTTTAACTTATAACGGTTTTAAAAATTGAATAATTATCCAATGTTATGATAAATTTAATGTTCTATTAATAAATATTACACATTTTATACATTACACAAATACTATTTTATTATTATTATTTTTTTTTATTTTAACAATAAACAATTTTACTATTAGATAACTATGAACTGATTCAAATTATAATGTCCATTATCAAACGATTGTGTAATACCGAGCTGTATTTAATCCAATATTTTCAGCTTGGCCAATGTCAACGAGACAACGTACGTTTGCTATACCATGCTGTAATTATGGTCGAATTTATGGGTTGGGTGGCAAAAGGGTACTATTGTTCTAGGCGTCATAATACAATATTATTTTAAGGATCTAGGGGCTGCAGTATTGCCATTTGCCGTCCACAACTTACAAACATCTTTTTTGTCATTCGTCAATCAATAGATGTATGATGTATAGCATGTATTGCTAGATTGGAACACGCGTCTGTATGTGTGGCGAGTATTTGTCACTAAAATCCCGGGGGCCGCGTGGTCACCCATCCGGGAATTAGTGACACCGGTTGATGCTTGCACTCAGAACATGTTTCGTGACTGAATGCAATCACAAAGCCACTGTATATATTTTTTCATATCACAGTAAATTGTATTTAAAATTCAAGAATATTTTATTTATAAAATATCAATTTATTGTTGTTATGATCTTTGCGGCATAATATTATTGAAATAGTCACAAATAATTATCTATGTATGTAAAAATGTAAATCTGTTTGGATTCAGGCTAAAAATCAAAAACGGCTTGACTGAGTTGGTTGATTTTTAGATTCTGAGCGGAGCGATGAATGTATTGATTTAACAATGATGTGTGTTTTTTTTTTTTTTTGTGTCTGTCATCACCTTTTAGGACAGAAAAAATGCTTCGATTTTCTTCAATAGTACCTTTTCTGATAGGAAAGTGAATCTAGTTGGTACTTTGGGGGGTTAAAAGTTAAGACTTCCGAAAAGCGCAGTGAAAAATTAAGGAAAAAACGGAAATTTTTACGGAAAACCAATTTTCGACAAAATCGATTTTGGTTTTTGGTATAACTCTAAAAGAAATGACCGTTGGTACATGAAATTTTGACCGAATGTTTACATAAGCATTTTCTCCAAACCATAGCATTTTCAAAATATTCCGACTTATTTTGAGCTGTAAACGGACATTTTCAGTTTCCAATTTTTTTAGTTTTTTTTTCTATAAATGTCAATAAAATTTTATTTGTTGGGTAAAAAATCTTGAAAATTTAATAGTAGGCTTCTAATATATAGTTTCAAAGGCAGATGAAAAATATTAAAATCTGTAGTCACAATTTTTTTTTATAGGTAATCAAAGTTCAAATTTTTACAAAATACGTAAAAATGACGAAAATGTGCAATTTATTTTGAGTTAGAAATTTATAAAAATTTTTCTTTTTAAATCTAAGGTTTGAAAATGTGATACAAGAATCCTTATAAGTTTGCCTAATTTTATCAATGAAAAAATGTTTATAAGAGAGTCAACATAAATTTTTATGAGCATTTTAAGTTCAAATTTGTACAAGATTAGATATTCACTCGATTCCTCATGTAGCGATTTTTTTATTTTGTTGCAATTCAAAAACGAATAACTGTAGATGCTTGAAAATTTCACACCATCTAATTTTGAATATATTTTGACCGTTTTCGAGCTTTTTACGGACCATTTCAATTTTCAATTTTTTTAGTTTTTTTTATACAAATACCAATAAATTTTTATTTGTTGGGTCAAAAATAATGAAAATTTAATACAAGGCTCCTGATATATTGTTACATTAGTAATTGAAAAATATTAAAAATACATAGGCACATATTTTTTTTATAAGCATTTAAAGTTATTATAAATAATATACAATATACAATTATAAAATGGTTAGTTTTTATAACTAAAGATTGAAAATTTTAAACAAAGATTCTAATAAATAGTACATACTGTAAGCAAAAAATCTAAAAAAATATATAAACACAGTTATTTTTTACAGACATTTTAAGTTCAAATTTGGACGAAATTACATATTAAAATCAATATTAACGAGTAAAAGTATATATTATGATATTTATCCAGCAACACTGATAATTTGAGGTTAATAATTAAATAATATGAATAATATTAATTCAACTTACCAGCTACTGTATAATAACAATATCAATATAATTTAAAATATCCTAGACTGACATACCGTCTCCGCTCAGAATCGTTTTTCGTATATACAATGATATTATATCATTGAATTCAAATTTGATACCATCCATTCTACAGTGATTTACTTATAACCTACTGTATAGCGGAGTGACATCCACTTGACCCCCTTTTTTTTGTTGTGTTCGTATTTGTCGGGGGAAAAAAATTGTATGGAAAAAATTTTTAGGAAAATCCACCGGAAAAATAGGAAATATGGATGGCAAAAATAGAATAGTGGCGGCATCTGTCCAGAAAAAAATAAACTAAATAATAATAATATATTTTTGCTTATTATAAGATCGCTATTGGTTACAAAAAATAAAATAGTTTTATGATTGAATACAATTTTAGACCTGTATTTGTTATTTTGGTCAAAACCATGTAACTTAGTTAAAATGGTATTACTAACGCTAATTTTTTGACTGTTGTCCCGTACGTCTACACGTGCACATCATAAACACCGTAGCTCTTGACGTGTTAATAAAAAATTCTTAATTATTACGTTCGCATCTCGCCTGTAAATATACTGATCAGTGATCACATATGCTTGTCTCACCAGCAACGCCGGGCGCCCAGCTATAATAAAATCGAACGTTTCCTCACTGACTCACTGATTGATACAACCTAAATAATGATATCTTGAGGCTTGACATTTTCTTTACCACCTTGTAAGCGTGCACTAAGAAATCATTTTATAAAATTTCGTATATTTAAAGTGGTGCTTGTACATGTATTTTGAGATTCAAGATGATAACATTTTTAAGTTTCGGAACACCAATACACTATATTACACCAAATATTAAATAACAAATAAAACTAAGTTTGAATCATTTAAAGTTGGCATTTTTAACGGACAACGAAGTGCACGGAATCAACTAGTATACAATATATTATTATTTGATATCGCCTATTTCATTCGATAAATCTTCTTAAAATACTAAGTTGTTTCGTGTTTCACGTTTCACTTTTTTTTTTTTTTAGTACCTAAATCAAATAATTAACTAATAGTGAATTATTTTTATGTTATTTTCAGTTTTGTTGTGGTCTGTGCATACAGCTGTTGAATGTTGTAACAATTGTTTCGATTTTTGTTGATACAATCTAATACATTTTTGAAACCAAATAATAATAAATAGCGCGTTACTTCTAGAAAATTAGTCATAGAAAAAAATGTAAAAATGTACTTCTTAATTATTTCTACACAGTTTTCTTAAATCTAAAAATGATTTAATGATTTGACGTATTCAACATATACACCTATCAAATAATGAGTAATATATGTTGTAAAATGTTGTACGTTCTTGCAAACTTTTTTGTATATTCTAGCAGGTGACACTTTTTTAAGGCCTTCCTTTCCTACACCGAGTAATAGGACTGGCATCAAATCTTAATCAAAACTATACCTATAGGTACATAATATGTCTGGTAGTATCGAGTACTTATGGTAGGATTTTTATCTCAAACTAGACGTATTGTTTATTGTTATCAAAATGAATTATACTCGAACACAGTTTCGAGGTTCAAGCGAGTTTCCTGTACTTTTCCGTTATTTCAGAGTTGAAAGTTTGCAAGCTATCACAAGGAGGTAAATATAGATAAAGATTAAATCAATTATAAGAATGGATCTCTGATTAATATTAAGTGTAAATTACTAACTAATATCTAAAAGTCGTCTTTCTCACTGATACAATAAAGCTCTGCGCAAGACGTTACACTGCAAAGTTACGCTATTGCGCAGTCGCTAATCGATCGTATTACTCGCAGACCTCACACGCCCGCAGCACGAAAGTGAAAACTCTGACAAGTCAAACACAGCTGCATCACCATCGTTATCTGTTGCTGTCACTAAATTAACAACCACGTTCAAAAGGGTAATCATAATTCCATAAAGGTTAGTTTTACGCATAATATAATATAAATATATAATATATTACACTATAACAATATACTAAATTAAAATAAACTTCTGCCGGTTGCGTGACTCAATCATCTGTGTACAAGCACGGTTCCGGTTCACGCACGAGCTAATAAACTGTAATTGATAATATTATTATAATTATAACGATAATTGTTTAATGTATGTATTCAACACTTAACACTTTTACAACTTGTTGATCTGTGTTTGTACAGGTGCCACTTCACGATTTTATCTTACATAATTTACAGCAAAACAATATTGATGGCAATAAAAGTTTACCGAAATAATATTTATTGTAACTTATAACAGGTATCTATAATAGCACCTACGTTTTTTAATATCATTATCATGGGTGGGTGGTTGAACCCATAACACCCCTAAATACTCCTCTGATATCTATAGGCAATATCATCATGGTATAGAGTCTGGAATAATATACCTTTCAATAAAATATACATATGATTTGATCATACATATATCTACGGTTATCGGTAAACATTATCTTAATAACATTGAAATAAAACATACGCGCTTTTTAGATCATACGAAGATGAGTTTCCCATGCAACATACCGTACTTTCCTTGTTAGTCATTATAGTGGTATTAATAAGTTATGGGCACAAGAATTGTCTTTATACTATGAAATATTTTAATAAATTCAATAATTTCAAACCCAGGAATTTTGATGGTGGTTCCAAAGATTTGATCTTCGCACACAATTATATGATTAATGATAACCATATTTTAGGTTAAAAAGCCAGCAGTTTTATGTATAACTTATGATGAAAACCAACTTATTTAGTGAACCAAATTATGTTTGTATTATTTATGTACCAAATCAAACTACGAAGAAGGTCCAACCGAAATTGCACCACAGGTTTTTTTACATTATATCCAATTTACGGCTGGTTATCATCTAATAATTAGTAACAGTATATATTTACTGTTTTATTATTATTATTACTATGTTCTAACAACTGACAGTTTTACAAAGATTAAATAAATTTGAATTTTAAAAAAATATATTAATCAAGTTTTTACTAGTGCCATATTTTTAGTTAAAAAAAATAGTGAATATTTAATTAATAATTGCAAAACAACATTTTTGATATATACATAATAATGATGCAAAACAATAATGTTTGTGTGAAAATGGGAAAGAAAATAAAAACCCACCATTTATAGTGTTATTTTTATGTTTTATATTTTTAATCAGTGTGTACCAAAAATTTCATTCATATTATACGATAAAAAAACTTGGGCCTCAATTAGTTTTTACTCTAAATAATACTAGACCGCTATTCAGAAGTAATTAGTCAACCTGATGTATGTTTTGATTTTCCTCATACAGGGTACATGTAGGTACATAGTACATGGTACATCCACAATATAAATATACTAAACACACTAATTATTATTAATTATTTTTCACCCATGACAGGTTTTTTTCTGTTATTCAAAGATTTGGATTTTGGAAGCACAAGGGGCTAAATAGTAAAAACGAATAGGATGCTAAAAACGTATTATAAAATAGTTACGCTTGTAAACAACGCGCGTATAATATTATTATTTATTACTAACGAAAGTGAATCTGAATAGAGCGACACCTTGAAACCCCTCCCCAATCCATCGTCGCGGCAAAACAGCAAGTTGGGCAACGACCTCGGCGCGTTGGCGATGACATGTTATATACTTTCGCCCGGTCCCAGGTCGTGGATCAATACTTTGCACAGCCCCAGCAGATCAGCTCCCCGGATGTCCGTGTCCCGTGTACGTCGAACCTCCGCCTGTCATCGCGCGCGCATAAAGTCCCACCCTCTGATCCCACCCGGTGTGGACCTGTAGAATATGCGCGGGTGGTGGCGTGTCGTGAAATCCCCTCGAAGTTCGTTCGCGAACCCGCCGATGGATGAATTTGGCGCTGTCGGCATACCTGCAGGACCCCTGGATGTGGTATTAGGATAATATCGACTTTCACAACGCTGTAAGAAGTTGCTACGTGAGCAGGTCTAATACCGTAATACTTTCCTTTAAACATATAAGCAAAAAGTTGGTACAAGTTTCCGGTGTGCACCTACGTGAACCTATTTGTTTCACGGTAAGTTAATTATTTGCGATTTGTCGTATTGATTAGGTACCTACTATATTAAATTATATTAATGTTGTTATACCTATTTATTGTTTACTTAAAATATTGGTATCTACTTTAAATTTATATTTAGTATGATAAAAAATTATATCCTAAATATTATATATATATATTAATAGTAATAAATTAATATGATAAACAACAAGCAAAAAATATTTTTTGCGTTACTTTATAATAATACGTACTTAGCAGGTCAATTGAAAATCAAGTTATTAATTTCTATTAACTTTTTGCGTTATATTAGAAATGAAAGTTCTGTACACATTGAAAGAAAATTGTAAATAAGGAAATTTATAGTTGAATAATCAACTAAAATTTATAAAGTTTTACTGAGTATAATAATTTATTAATATCATTGTCATCTTAAGTCTAACTGTAATAAAAAATCGGAATATTTAAATATTTGTTTAAAATTACATAGGAGTGTTTAAATTATATATTAAATAAATTGTTTATTTTTCATAAAAATAAAATAGGTACCTACAGAGTTATATTTTACAAAATATAACAAATTACACCTCCCCACAAAGCCATGGCTTGTGATACTATATTTTTATACAACATAATACATATTATTCAAGATGTACCCATTTTTTGTAGAAGAAATTCCTATCTACTAAGTCTATTGTTAACTTTTTAAAATGCATTGACATTGAATCATTTAATCTTCTCCTATTATAACATTGTAATTTAAACGGATCCGGCTACTTATCATATTTTGTTACTGTTGTCATTCAACGTTTAAATCGGATATGCCACTATAACCAGTATAATTATAAACGATTTCTACTAGAGTATAAGTGGTGTATAGGTATATGTATAGTGCTATAGTTATTTAGGAATCAGAGGAAAACTATATTATATTAATTTTTAACAAGACTGTGATGGCGATGGATTATTTTTTCTCTTCGATTTAAATTTAAATTTATATCTCATAGTATTTTAAGTATGTAACATCCTTAAAAGTATGCTACATATTATATTATTATCGTATAATATTTTATACTTTTATATTAATTGATTAACTATTTACAAACATAATACTATTTATGCAGAGAAATACTTCATTTTTAAAGATCAAACTATACAAATATACTATTAAGCTCATTGTTTATTATTTAATACTTTGAATAATAATATATAACATTATAAGTCGTTTCAAAATATTCAAATAAAGAAATATCTAAATAAACTGGCATTAAATTAATTATTAATAATATATGTTATATAGCCATAAATCCAGTGGCTTATGGCTTATCCAGAATTTTTTTTCGGCGGGAGGGGGGGAGGGGCTTCACAAATTTTTTTAATTTTAATTTTATACTTAAAGTTTACAATTTTTGCACATCGTACATAATTGATAATATCTTTAATTTAGAATTTTTTACACTTTATAGATTTTTATATTTTTTAAATCTTTTTCTGTTGTACATGTTCTTATAGTGCAATATATTCGAAAATTTTCGAGATTTGAATATGTTTTTTGAAGTACCTACTTGAATGCTTGCAGAAAATGATTGTTCTCTTTTGAGATCAAGTATGATATATTAAAACTTTAATTTTTTACTCCGCGAGGAAATGGTACCGTTTCGGGCATATAGCATATCGAAAAAATTGTGAAAGCTTGCCTGGCCATTAAATCCCCTCCACATAGTTATCGTCACGGGAAAATAATAAGCGACTACGGCTGACATCGAGACTTTATGGGTGACTCTATGCACATGTCACTGTAAAAATGTGGTGGGGATAAACGAATGGCATCATGTGCGTGGTGCGTCATTATTCAGCTTTTTCCGCACATTCTTGACACTATCTTAGATTAGATTATTAGTTTATTACTTATTACTCAATACTCAGTATGCCTTTAAAATATTTGGTTCTTTTTTTCTACCATTGGCATCGTCGTGGAACGTCACTCTCGTGCATCCTAAAATGAAAGCTAGGGGCGTCGCCTCCTCAGCCCTTTCAATAAAATCAAAACGTCAATCATTGTTCGGTAAATATCAATTTTATTTCAAAACCACACCGTAACGGTCGTGTCGTTATCATGACGACGTCCATGGACTTTATTCACCTCATTAAGCAAATTCCCGATACAAATATTATTATTCACTATGTAAAAAAATAAACCCATACAATCCCACCACTCGCTGGTACAGAGTGTAAAAATAATATATATTCAAACCTGCATACCTGCTTACTTGCATTGGTATGTTGACTATATGCACGTTTATCAATAATCATAAAATATTATAAGTGGTTCGAACGAAGGCAGTAGTTGATTGAAATATGTGTTATTAGGCATATGTACCAACTGAGTTAATGATAAGAAAAATCAAAAAATAATATTTTAAACGTTTTATGGTAATGTGCTTAAATGATAATGATTGTATACGTTTAGATTGTCACCATCACCACTACCACCACCACAACCACCACCACTACCCGGCTGTCTAGTGGAATTGGCATCGTACCATTGCATAAAACAGTATCAAATACGTATTAATTGTTCATTTTCACCACCGCGTATAATATATAGAACGTGATGATGTCGGGGAGAGTGAACAAGTACGATGGACATCGTTTCGACGACATATTCTATGCATTCACGCAATTGTTCTTGCACAGAAGTTTCATTGACGTGTGCTGGTCAAACGAGTTCTTTGAGACCAATTTCTATCGAGTGTCTGCGTTCCCCATAGAGATCGTGCGTCCGTACGCAGAGCGGCTGTTGCAGGTGCATGGATCAGGACCGTTGCTGCACACCATCATCGCGGCAAACTTTGAGTGCGAGCCGACGCCATCCAACACCGGACCGTTCTCTTTTGTCGTACACAACAGAAGGCGCGAGTACACGTTCAAAATGGACGTGATGGGACTGATTGCCGCGTGTGGCGTGGACAAGCAAAGCGGGATAAACTCTGACTACCATTGCACCCGATGTAAAACTTCCATACGGCTACCGGGATTGAACCTTTACGAATCGTTGCGCCAGCACGCAAGGAATTGCGAAATGGAACTCGATGACAGATATCTCGAACCGCTAACGTGTTTTTGGAAGAAGTCTGATCACGAATTGTACACGAAATTCCTGCACAAGTCCGTGGCGCAGACTATGCTGACGAAGCTGGGCGTGTTAATTGTCCGACCCAAAAAGTTTGACGAGTTGCCGTTCTCGTCAATTGTGAACAACAGGTACGAATCGTTGCGAACGGTGTTGCAGTCACGAAAGCGCATATACTTGGAAGATGACGCATTGGATAAGATAGTTCAGGCTGGTTACCATGCGTTATTCAATCAAAAATCGGTTGGATGGCGAGAGTTGAAGAAATCACTCAAAGACTATACATGTAACCAGGTTGCTGATAGAAAAATCACGTGCTTTTGTTGCCAACATGAGGTCAATCTGAGCTCTGAATTTTTCAATGACCCATGGAGGTACCACGCTATGAAGTCACCGTCGTGCATTTATTTGTTGATGAAGATGGGCTGGGATTACGTTGAACAGGTACGCGAATCGATGTACGATTTCCGCCTCAAAAGAAAAATGGAACTACCCGCCGCAGTGATTGATCCTAAGTTGAATTTGCGGCCGAAAACTACTCCTATGGGAGACTTGTTCGACCTACGCAAAGGAGTTGTGAAACGAAAAAAATCGTGAGTAGATAAATATTATATTATATACGTTTACGTGTTACAGTAGCTTGTATGGGGGGGGGGGGGGGTGTAAATCAAATTGTCACACAAATATGCACATAAGCATACATGTTTTTGCACTTGATCCAAATAATTGATTATTCGATGTATGAAATTATCAAAACGTAAAATAGGTATGAAGATGTGGATGCGCTCGTAGGTGGGTGGTTAGCGTTAAAGTCTCTGTAGCTTAGTGATATGAATTTGTCTACTACACACTACACGTCATGACATGTCAAAATTTAGCATTTTAATTATAATATACACACTGTAATTATTTTGTACAAAAAATGCGAGTATTAAAAGTTAACACTTCAATTAATTAGATCATAAGTCTCGTTGGTCCTAATTTAATAATATTTTAATTTTAGTTACTTAAATTAGAAAACTACACTTATCTCGAAACAGTCGAAACACTTCAACTTTTTCCAACATTTTTAATTGTATCATCGTTTAATATTAATCCATTAATGTTCAATGTTTATGTAATTTGCGTAATTCTTAAAATAAATTAATTTTAGATTCTGAGCAGAGCATTTACTATGATACGAGTGTTTTTTTTTTTATTACATTTTTAGATTCTGAGTACGTTAAAAGTAAAAAATGTCCAACTATTTTCAAGAACAAATATGACTGTTGGTACAAGACATTTTAACTGAATGATTATACCTATTAGTATTTTATATACACCATTCAATTTTTAGAATATGTTGACTTGTTTTGAGCTGTTTACGGACATTTACAGTTTATAATTTTTCAGTTTTTTTTTTCTATAAATGTCAATCAAATTTTATTTATTGTGTCAAAAAGCTTGAAAATGTAATGCAAAGTTTTTGATAAATTATTGTTAAAATATCAATTGAAAAATATTAAAAATACTTAGGCACAATTTTTTTTATAAGCAAGTTTCAATTTTTACAAAATTTATCAAAATCTTTAAAATAATCGATTATTGTAATTAAAAAGTTATAAAATGTTCATTTTTATAGCTAAGGATTGAAAGTTTAAAACAAAAATTTTTATAAATATTTCATATTGTAACCAAAAAATCTAAAAAATATATAAACACCGTTATTTTTTACAGATATTTTAAATTTAAATTTGGACGAATTTATATATATATAAAACCAAGTATAACGATTTTAGTAATTTTGTTGTAATTAAAAAATATGATTCATGTATATATGAAACTTTTAGAGTCCATTATTATATTTTATACACACGATGACATTTTAAAATGTAATGTTTTAGGCACAAATAAATTTAACAAACTGTAGTAGATAGGTACTAATGACTAATACTAAAATAATATCATAAAACCTATACCTACCTAGTTATATTACAGGCTGACAGACCGCCTTCACTCAGAATCGTTTTTCGTATACCTACAATGATTTTATACCATTGAATTCAAATTTAACACCATCCATTATAGTGACCCACTGGTTACTTGTAACCTAGTGTACAGTAGAGCTACATCACTTACGCACTTTTTTTTTCTATAAATCACCACCTATTGGTTTTACGGTCATTAAAAATTCTTTGATTTTCTACATGATCATTTTTTCTGCTAAGAAAGTGAATCTAGTTGGTTTTCATGTGGTAAAAACCAAAAAATTCCCAGTAGCTGACAAAAGCATCGGGTAAAATACAAAAAAATTAGCAAAAACCGGAGATTTCTACAAAAATCCAGTTTTAAACAAAATTTATTGTATTTTGGAGTACTTACCTCTAAAAAAAAATTAACCATAAATAAATGAAGTTTCCACTAAATATATTTCCACTATATTTAAATTTTCTTTATACCGTACAATTTTCCAAATATTTTGACTCTTTGGACTATTTATTATAATATGCTAATGAAAATATCGATTTTTATTAGTTTTTATTTCAACCGATACAAAATTGTATGCTCAGTCAAAAAACTTGAAAAGTTCTTCATAAGTTACCTACTATACTTAATAGGATTTGTAAAATATTAAAGATTGGGTACGATTTTTTTTTAATGATTCAAATTAAATATGCCAATTATTTTGTAGTAAAGAATGTATAAGATGTTAAATTTTTATAGCTCATCTTTATTATTTTGGCAAAATTAATTCAACCTTCTTTATTACTAATGACCGATAGTAAAATAAATTACTTAAAAAGCAATTCTATCATAAAATATACTTGGTAAGATAATTTGACAGACAGTCTTCGCTCAGCATAATTTTTCTTATACAATGATTTTATATTATTGAGTTAAAATTAACACGTCCATTATAGTGACTTATTTAGACGCGTAGTGTACAGCAGAGCATTACCCACCTACACATCTTTTTCAATATTATGTACTGGGTAAAATTTAGTATTTAATTATACGCATGGTGGTATACAAAGTGTAATACAAGGTAAAAAACAAATATTATTTTTACATCAATGGCACTATATAATAGTTATACGTCCTGTGTAATATTAACAATCCCGCTGTGTACTACTTATTTAATTTTATTGTTGTTACAACATAATCAGCTTGAACAACTATATGTTTTCCTACACTTTTTTTTTTAATTTAGCCAATATGGGTATAACATAATTGATTATTACAGGGAGTTGCGAGTGGCCTTGTCCGATACCACCGTGCCTTTATGCTCTGTGTGCTGTATCGAGCTGTGTGCCGTCGCTCTGATGTCGTGTTTACATATTACGACTTGCGTGGATTGTTCGTTTGCAATTCGTGAATGCCCGCTCTGCAGATCGATGATCACTGGTTACATGATGCCAGTGTTTCAACCCGATGGTTCGTTTTGGAAACAGCCAGATTGCGTGGGTGGAAATTTTCGTATGAATTTGCCGTGTGGCCACTTGGTAGAGACATGTGTCCCGAACAACGCCAGTCGATGTCCGAAAGCGGATGCCGTGGAAGAGGACGAAATCTATTGCGTCGTGTGCGGTAACTCGAAACTGGGCCAATTGAAAATTTATATTTAAATGCTAAGTTCTAAAATAATAAATACATCATTGTGTAAGCAGTGCTCAAATTATTGGCAAAATAAAATATAGACAAGTACCAATGCGTAAAAAAAAATGAGCAACCTGTTTACTATTATACAATTTGAGCATCCCTATCTGTTCTTACACCACGTAGTTCCTAGTTACGTACCTCTCCTTTCATATTACAATATATTAATGTGTACATATTATATTATTCAAAAGTAATTTTAAAACAATTAAAATTACGTATATATCCATAAAACTTTTAGTAAATAATTAATCAAAACGATTCTAGGTCATTGCTATCATTTATTAAGTACATTTTACCTTATACAATTATGAAAATCACTATCAATGATAACGGCAGATAACATAAACCATATAAATTCACAGATCTATAAAATTGTAGATCAGCTGACTGCTAATATATTTTTTTAACATTACAATTTATTATTATTATTAATGGGGAAAAAATAAATAACGTATTATATCCACTACACACAAAAATAATGTCGGGTATCTTGTGAAATTTGTTAAAAAAAAATTAATAATAATAAATAAAACATTTAATATTTACTATTTACCGTATTAGGTACTGTATTTCGTGTTCCATTAAAAAAAAAGTACCTATTAGAAGTAAGCTAACATTTCTGATAGTTTATGTACACCTCCCTCCTTCAATCACTCCACCATCAATTCGAGCACTGTGTGTTAGCCGTTAGGGATAGTTTATAACAGACGACCTAGTCAAACAGTAGATATAACAGTAGGTATATAGATGTAACTTACTATTACTAATATTATTTATATAAGAACTACCTATCCGTATTTTGTTATGCCTATAAAAACTTATTATATAAATTCATCAGTGCTTTTATTTTAAGTCAATTTTCTTAGCAATGTGTTTACGTTCAATTTTATTTTCGTGTTTTAACATTTTTCCGCTGTTTGTTTATATCTTTATAATATATTTGCATTTGGTATCTGTTCTTAAAAAAACAACATGTAATACTAATTATGTATAATGAACTTTTATTTGAAATACTGCCGTTTTGTTTATAAAATCAATAAAAACATTTAATGTGTAAATATTTGTTTAATATAGACTTCACATGTATGTGACTTCGGTCGAAGTATAACAAGGTCGTGTATACCAGATACCTTGTTCTCAACGATATGCAATTATTTCGTCGACCCTCAGTTAACTTGATCTGGTCGTTATCGAAATTACCCGTCGTCAGTCGATATTGTTCGGTTTTGCTTTTTATTATTGAAATAATACAAATCCGGTTAACGTCACAAACACGAACTGTAAAAAAATTATATCAACTATAAAGTTCAATAACCTAAACTGAGGTAATAGTTGGTATGGAGCCTTGTTATTCTGATGTATTGCATATGTGGTACATGTAGTAGATACTCTCGTATGTAAATAAATACAGCTCAAAACACAATTTATGATACAACACAATATGCACTTACTAGAATTTATGGTGTATATTATACTCATTAAATTTACGATGATACTGTGAGTATACAGCCTATTAGAAATTTACTATTTAGTAGACGTAAACAAAATATTAAATTATTGTTTGCAATTTACAAATCTTGGGTGATATTAAATAATAATAAATATGTTACGTAGACTGCTAGTAGTTAATGTCAATAGTAGCAGGTGATTATCATAAAACATTTTAAGAACGAATGACTGGCCTGCAATCGAGAATACGCATCATCTCGATAAATTCAAATTATTAATTTTTAATTATTCAAAATAATATCCATCATACCTTCTATATTTTATACTCTTAAAAATAATAATAATGTGTAGGTACACACTTCAAAGTTTATTTTTTCATAAGATAATTAAAATTGATCCTGTAAAAGTCATCTAAGTATGTAACGTATTACGTAGTCAGGACTTTTTATGGAAAAGTACTTCAAGAATTATCTAAAACCGTCTTCCTCAATTTACAAACTTTACTATTGTAATGCATACCTAATTTTCGCAGGAAGGGCTTAGAGAAAATATATTTTTTGTGCAAAGCAAAATAAATGTATTTTTTATTATATGATAATGATAATATAAAAACCGGCGTTACTTGCCTACTTCAAAAATGAGTTCTTTATTACTGAGCTCTGGGAAATGGTTGTACCTGCTTTTGAAGTTAATAATTATTATATATAAGGCCATGTTTATAATTTCTCGTTGGAATAACTTATGATCAGTAAAGTTGTATTGAAAGTCCATTAAGATGCTATGGAAAAAATTGTATTACTGAGACTTATCGAATTACAGCACTTAAAATTTAAACTACATATTTTGTAATTATATCTAGTACTCTAAAATCATTTTTTTCAATAATACTTTTTCAATATTTATTTTTTGTAGGGTAAACACAAAATATTAATTATTTTTTATGAATTATTATTTTTCAATAATCTTGCACCAAGTAGTAAGGTATCTTTTAAATTTAAACCATTATTTATGTTTTTTTTAATCGCCATATCTTTCTTTTTATACAATTATCAGCGTCCGATTTTTAGTTCTCGATAAGCTAACTGAGATATATAGGTAGTATAATATTACGTGAAGATCACGACATCACGATCTGTTGCAATGGCAAAACGGTTAATGCAGTGCCAATGGTAAGTAGGTACCAGCCATTATTTATTTATTTATAACAATAAACGGGACAAGCCCTTGACATTGTAATCACAACATTATTCATTAATAATTTAATAATACACATACCTAGCACTTAAATAAAATAATAATATATAATACAAATACATTTTGTTACAAATAAAGAATTGTTTAGAAGTGATGGGTCCCATTTGCTAATTTCATCATTCGCAAAACAGGTTCATTATATAAATGATTTGTCGCACAGATCGGGACACTGAAAGGAGAAAAGTACGCATTATAACTGTGTATTAGACGATGGATACTTGTGAAAATTCGCACCTTAAAATAATTTGAAAAAAACAATATAATATTTAATTATGTTTTTAACATTTTATTATAATATTATAATTAATTGGTAATTATTAATTAATTGTTTAAATATATTTATATTTAGACGCATGCGTACGTGCATGAAAGTTGGAATGTATTGGTTTGTGTGTGTGTGTGTGTGTGTGTGTGTGTGTGTGTGTGTGTGAGCGTGAAGGAAAAGGAACATAATATTATTATTGTGGTTATATCGATGGCTAAGAGGCCAAAAGTTGTATGTCACAAACACTAAATTTTACAGGAAAGCAGTTTTAAGATTTTAAATTGTTCTATATCAAATAATTTGTGTTGTAGATTTTTGTTTTTCGGTGTTGCAATTTATTTATTTTGAAAATATTCTGTAGATTACATAAATTATTACTTTTAGATCTTAAAATTTTTTTTCAACGTAATATCATGTTTCTTTTAAATTTAAATGGGACTTGTTATAATAGTGGCAATTTTAGTATATTTTTACCGTGGACATACGTTTTGATGGACATATTAAAAGTTGTTAATTTAATATTAGCTCTAATTAATTAATGATATAAATAGTTAAAATGTACTTTAGACTAATTTTTTTGATATACAAAATTAAATATGTATATATAACTGTTGTAAAAATGTTAAAAAAAAATATTTGATTTTTTTATTCAATCTGAAATAAAAAAATTACCATTTTTCATCAAACTTTTGGTCAGAACTTATAATTTAATGTTATTTTATGCTAATCAAAGATATCGCATTTTTAAATGTAAGAAATATAAATGTATGCCATACATAATCATCATAATCATAGTTACGTCCGGACAGATACATTTTTTTATAAATAGATTAACAAATTCAATATTATCTTAAACATTCCAAGTCAAAAATTGAATGAATTATTTTTGCCAAAATAACAAGTACGGACTTGTTATAATTGTCCGCTTAAAATTTGGATCATGTTAAAATATTTATTGTATGTCTCATTAATTTAGGACTTGTAACATATTGTGTGCACTAAAAAAACCTATCTTGCGCTAAAAACACAAAAAAATAAAATATAAATAAAACATGTTTTGATTATGATATTGACTTATAATGTTTTACCGAATCAAAAAGACGACAAAGGCTAACCTAATAGACTTGTAACACGATTTCGAGAAAAATTGCAGGACTTATAACTTTTGAACTCTTAGCCATCGATGTACAAAAATAATAATAATTAATATCATAATTTCATATAGTTTTATTTACAAAATCTTTTTTTCCTTTATTGATGTATTCACAATCTGTTCCTAAAGGGTACAATTTCGTGTATTAGATAAAATAAAATAAATTACATGAATACTTGATAAAAGAAGCCACTGTGTGGCCACCAAGTGATGACACTTGTAAATTTCTAAAATCTAAAATTAATACAAATTCTAAAAATGAACAATCGGTCGGAACTCTTGTTTATTAATGATTTCAGTCTTAAGACAAGTTAACGGGTGCATGTAAATTCCACCCGGAAAAAATTCAGGTAAAGAAACATACATGTAAATTCCGTCCGAAAAAATGTATGAGTAAGAAGTTCTTATTACTTATTGAAGTTTAAAAGTTGAAAGTTTCTTTTTTTGTATTTTTCAATCAAACCCGTATAGGTATAATAGGCTTATAAAGAATACATTTATTACTTACTGTTAATAAACAAATTCTGAATGTGTCTTATTAGTATAGATTAATCATTATAATTTATAAGTAGGTATTTAAATAAATATATATTTCACATATTAAGTCAATAATTACAACATAAATCATGTATAATTGTAAAAATAGTAATAATTATAAGAGTAAATATAATAATCATAATCAATAATTAGCACAATTCCATTTTTGTACCTGTATATTTTTTCCGGTGGAATTTACATGTACTTTTTATATTTGGGTATTATTCCGGGCGGAATTTACCATAGACCTTGTTTTTACCTGTTCATTTCGGGCGTAATTTACAATCTCCCAAGTTAACTTAGTGATAGTCGTGTAACGGTAACGGCAATGATGTACTATTCTTTATTCTCTATTGTGTTGAATTAGTTTACTAAAATTGATTTTTTTCGGAGTGTTCCATTCATTTTTTAATATGAGCGAACGTCTTGAAAAAAAAAGAAATGGGTGGTGATGTACTGCGGCCAAGAACAGACATGCAAGAAAAGGAAATTAGAGCAAATTGCTCAAGAATCGCAAGCAATTTCTAATATGTTTAAAAAGCAGACATCACTTGAACCAGTACCTATGCAACTATGCAAGCAATAAAAAATAACATATTATTATAATTTGATTAATTTGAGTAATATTAGTACAGGGTTTTAATTGTAGGTAAAATATTGTTTTTATAAAATATTTGGTACCTTATATTTGCAAATTATGTTGTTACCTAATTAACAAAAAGGGTTGCAATGATTAGAGTAACAAATATTTGAATTATAAAATATTTGAGGTGGAAGGAATGGTAATTTGATAAAAATATGAAAGGAGATATTATGTGCTTGCGAGTGGTTTTTTGTTAAGTTACCATTTGGGCTGGTTAAAACTTTTGCCCGCCTCTATTGAAGACTGAAATTACATACAGTAATATGTTAGTCATCTAATTTAGCTTTCATTCCACATCGCCCGACCAAAGCTATCTGCAGTAGCACATCAATCTCCCTCACGTACCTACTGTCTCACTATCGTCTATCGCAGTCACAATTTTGAAACCTTGGCGCAATTTGCAAGTATCGCCGCCCACGCCACCACTGCAGCCGAAATCACCCACACTTGACAAGCTGTACCGAAAAATAATATTTTTTCTTAGCTATTTCGTGTTTCTTCAGTTTTTAGTTTTCGTTTCCGTAGTCTCGTCAGTTACAGAATTTCGGAAACTCCGGACGCGCCACCACTGCTGATACCATAACTACCTTCTTCCGGAACCGCTTTCGCGGAAGGTGAGTAAAATATAGGTAAATTATATGTAGAGATAGTCAATAAATAACAATCATAATATTATCATTATATCCCCGAATGTCCGAATGATAAAGCCACCGTGCGCTTTTACGATCGCGTTGTACGTAAATCATTAATTAATTATTATTATAAATTGTATAACAATAATTATATAAATAATATTATATTTTATTTTATTTTACCCGTCGCAATATCTGTTGCCATATAGGTAGGTAGGTAGGTACTTAACATAATATGGCCCTTGAAATACGTATTTTAATTACTTTTTGTTTATACCATAATATAAGGAATACGAAGTACCTGCTCAACGATAAGACTGCTCATATTTTTTTAAGTGGCAATGTATAAATTATATAATATATTAATATTCAACCAACAATTAACTTAAGTTGATGTCATACATACACGTTTCATCTTATGCAATGTTGAATTTAGTATGCACAAAAATACAAGGCGATGCACATGCTCGAGCTAGGATGAAAACACGGTTCGTGTTGAGCATAATTTTATTTCTTATACTGGGGTTTATACTTTATACTTTATACTTTACCTACCTAAGCACTATTTTTTCCTTGTGACACCACCGTATGGAAACCGAATTGTTTGCACATTGCTTAGCCCCCGTGCAGCATAGTTTTTTGTACAAAAAACTCATAGTAAAATTATACAACCCATCATACACCGGTGTATTACCTCCACCGGGCTCTAAGTACGATTTTCCTAAGTGTGGCTAGTATGTTGCACTCTGTACCAGCCGTGGAAGCTTATATTCCAAATTTATAAAATGCTTAAAGTGGATTCGATAATTTTAAAGTCTTCATTGATTTACTCAACCCGGCTTAGCCTACCAGTCTTGATAATTTTAATTTATAGGTTAGTTTGTAAAGAACAGAAATCGTGTCATCACAGATTAATATACTTAATTATGCTAAAAATTAGTGCATTTATTTAAAATAAATTGAGGACCGTATGTGCAGGGGAAAATAATTTGCCAGAAACAAATGGAAGTGCTGCAAAATAGGTTAGGTGAAATTATTCCCAAATCCTTGTTATAATATTATAGTGTTGTGTGATGTTTTAAATTATAGTTTATAAACATTATATTGTGAATTATAGCTTAAAATTGTTTCTTAATGTGTCATTTATCAATTAATTAGGTACATAGTTTTAAAAACCTCTATCAAATAATTCATCTTCATTACAATATTCTCATTCTTTTATATATAATATGTATACATATTTGTACATTTGATGCGGCTTATTGTTTTATATTTAATTTAATATGTTAGTAGTTTTCTGAAACAACATAAAAACAATACCTACATTATATTTAAGAAATTACAAGTTAGTACAAAATTTTAATACGATAAACAAGCTACCGCCAGTAATAAAAATATGTTAAAGGTATATAGATAAATAAATTACCTAATAATAAATTGTATACAACATACAACATATTTCAATATTTAACATTTTGCGGAGCCTAGCAGTGGAGGCATGAACGGGGTTAAATTGACGCATATGCGTCACGAAAAAAAAATGGTGTGTGGGTGTTGAAAGTTGACGTTTGTATAATTTAAAGCTTATTTGAACATCATATGTTATTTGAACATCAATAAATTATTATTTAGTATCTTTTTTTTTTTTTAAATATTTTGGTGTTGATATAAAACGTGAGTGGGTGTTGAACGTTTTTCACTGCGTCATTGAAATAATAAAAGTTCACGCAGCCACTGGTGCTAGTATAGGCAATAATTATCATACAATAAAGAGTATAGATATCAATGTATGTAATGAAATATATTTAAACTTATCCAACTTAAGGTATAAAACTGTGAATAAGAAAATTAGTCCAATGATATTGCAACTTAAGTACGCATATTTAAGTATATTGTCAAGAAAAAAAGATTTTGTAAAAATAAAATTGCAGTACTATGCTGATAACAAATTAACGTGATACTAGTGTCAAGGAAGTTTCCTATAAGGGTTTTGCCAATAAGAAATAAATAATTAAATAATAATTTAAAATAACTCAAATATGTGAAAAATCAAATAGTACCTAATTGGATTTAAAATTTACCTGACTCATCATTCAATTATAAAACTAATAACAAATAAAGTATTTTTAATCATATACCAATTAAACTATGATAAAGAACACATTTAAGAAACAATTTTGAGTTATTATATTTCACAATATAATTTCTTATTGGCAAAACCCTTATAGGAAACTTCCTTGACACTAGTATCACGTTAATTTATTATCAGCATAGTACTGCAATTTTATTTTTACAAAATCTTTTTTTCTTCACAATATACTTGAATATACGTACTTTAGTTGCAATATCATTGGACTAATTTTCTTATTCACAGTTTTATACCTTAATAGTTGGATAAGTTTAAATGTATTTCATTACATACATTGATACCTACTCTTTATTGTATGATAATTATTGCCTACTAGCACCAGTGGCTGCATGAACTTATTATTTCAATGACGCAGTAAAAAACGTTCAACACCCACCAACTCACGTTATATATCAACACCAAAATATTTAAAAAAAAAAAAGATACTAAATAATAATTTAATCGATGATGTTCAAATAAGCTTTAAATTATACAAACGTCAATTTTCAACACCCACACACCATTTTTTTTTCGTGACGCATATGCGTCAATTTAACCGCGTTCATGCCTCCACTTCTAGGCTCCGCAAAATGTTAAATATTGAAATATGTTGTATGTTATATACAATTTATTATTATGTAATTTATTTATCTATGTATCTTTAACACATTTTTTTTATAAGTATTTAAAGTTTGAATTTTTACAAAATTCATTAAAACCTCGAAAATTATCAATCATTGTAATTAAACAATTATATAATGTTTAGTTTTTATAACTAAGGATTGAAAATTTAAATCAAAGATTCTAATAAATAGTACATACTGTAATCAAAAAATCTAAAATATATATTATATAATATAAACAAAGTTATTTTTTACAGACATTTTAAGTTCAAATTTGGACGAAATTACATATTAAAATCAATATTAACGAGTAAAAGTATATATTATTATGATATTTTTCCAGCATCACTGATAATTTTAGGTTAATAATTAAATAATATTAATTCAACTTACTAGTTACTAGCTACCGTATAATAAAAATATCAATATAATTTCAAATATCCTAGACTGACATATACCGTCTCCGCTCAGAATCGTTTTTCGTGTACAATGATATTATATCATTGAATTCAAATTTAATACCATCCATTATATAGTGACCTAGTTGTGGTATTTCCAGAGGTTTTTCAAAATAATTAATATTTTTTATAACTAGGTAGGTATATGTCAAATAAATTTTTTTTTCTAGTTTTTGACAAGTTTTGAGTATGTAAAAATGAGATGGAAAATATTATTTTATATTCATTTTTTGGATCTCAACTTGGTAGGTTCTGGGACTTATTGAATTGATTATTCAAGCACTCAACTATTGTACGAAAAAAAAGGAATATACAATTCAGGGGACTCGAACCGCAAACCAAATCACACCGTTCTTCGGTAAGTATAGGTATTTGACATTTGACTCAAAACTCTTAAGTGAATAACAATAATATTATGTCATATAGGTAAATGATATATACTTTTACATTATATAATAATAATTAAACAAAATAAATTCAACGTTTATGGCAAAAATGAATCCAACCTATACCTTATTACTATAATAATTGTACATTAAATTATATACTATAATATTACCATAAATGATATATTATAAAATTGTAATAAGGAAGTACAATATGCTAAATGAGAATGGTAATTAAATAATATTTATTTTGTCTGAATCGTTATTGATATTAATAATGTTGGATATAGAGTTCTTTTTATAAGGACTGCAGGATACGATAGGAATCTAGTGCTCACAAACAACTAATAACCGACCCTCTTTTTTCAGAAATAACCACCCGAAGAACTCCGCGAACGTTTCCCTGCCATTTTTATCGGCAGTGCCTATGATTTACCTTCGACAAATCAAAGATGGCCGAAATATATAAAATTTTACATCGTCACTCGACCGGTACCGCGTTTTGGCAACTGCGCCACCCCAACACCCACCCACCCACCCATCGCTTTAAGATCGTCGGGTCTATGGTATGTGTGTACAGCCGACCTGTGTGGTCGTCGTCCCCGGTTTTTAGGGTCGAAAACGCTCACCCCTCACCTAACCCGGGCGACGTTTCAGCTGTCGGTCCCGGGTCTCCGCGCTTATAATAAATAGCTGTAACTAAACATTTTCTTGTCGTTTTTATTATTATTATTATTATTATTATTACCCTCGCAGCGTGTAGCAGCTCTGTCTCTATATTATTGTATCTTTATTATCTTCTTTTAGCCATCGTTGGTCCATCGCGTATACGACAAATATACTACGACGCTAACACCTAAACCAGTCAAACACGTTTTTCAATAAAAATATTTGGATCGACATATGTTTTGTACTATATTAGGTATATACAATTATATAGTGATGTGTTTAGAACGTCTTAAAGGTGTCTCGTTTTAGACAGATAAAAAAAAACTACTGATTTTTCGGCACTAAAATCACGAGGAATGTAATATTTTACTGTATACAACATGAACCAATGGCGTGTAGTACTGTGACAGTGTCTTATTTCGATTGAAAAGAGGGTTAAGATACTTCATATGAAACACATAATGCGTATTTTGTGTCTATATGTATTCTATAGGCATATTATATTATTTTATCAAGAAACATATTGAAAGTATTATATTATTTTTATTTAATACCATGAGGTACTCAAAAATAAATGTATGTAGGTATAAACTATTAAAACCAATTATTTCAAAAACCTTTCACATTTTAACTTGTATATTTTAAAATCTAATGATAATAATTCAACAGCAAATTAAACTGGTTCAGTTCTTAAGTACGTTACACCCAAATGTGTTGTCTCCGTTTTACAATGCATGACATAGTAACAACTGTTTTGAGTGGACTAATTTTAGTCCCTCTATATTCATGGTAAAAATTACCAAAATTAGCAAAATTCTGTAACGCACAAGGAAGAACTTTATCTGTGCCGCAGTCTTTTTATTATTTGGATAACATAAATACATTTAAAGTTTGAGAACATAATTGTTTTTTTCATTTAATTATTAAAAATTATTGGTTAGTACAATCAAAAAAATAATTAGGTACACTAGTAAACAGATAAAGTTATTCCCTATGCGTTGTAGAGTTTTGGTAATTCAGGTTAATTATAGAGTAAGTAAAATTGTCCCTCGAAGTACAATTTTTTTATGTTGTAGGTACATTTGTAAGACGAAGAAAGTAAAATTAAACAACTATAGGTTAGTTAATGCCCAAACCTTTGCCCAAATGTGTTGTTAGTTGGCGATTTATCAAACTTTTGAAATATTATTTGTGTTTAATTATACATTTATACAATTATTATACATTGCTTATAAGTAATAAGCATAAATAATATTTTAAGTGCGCATTAAGTACCTACCTACAGCAATTTTACTCTCATAAAATCGACTAAGCTTGTAAAAAAGTATTTATTTTGCTTCGAATAATATTATTTCAAAATGTTTATTTTAATTAGTTTAGTTTTACTCTATCTGCATGACAAAATGCTTTAGTAATTAATTTTTTACAAGATAACGTACAACTATAAATGACAATGCAGAATTCAAATAGGTACGTCATATTTTTTAAAAATTAATTTCAATTTTTCTGCGGACGGTCGGACTGAATATATTTTTCTTATGATTTGTGACCTTTTTAGTTTTAAAATGTGTCACTGTGTACTCTGTCACTTTGTACATTATAATCATAATAGGTATTTAAGATTGCTTATGAGTGCGTGCACGAGTGTTCCGATATTTCCATGAATCGCTAATGAGAATATAGTTCTGGGAAGTTATTTAATGGTAATTTACTACATAGTAACTCAATAATATTGTACAATATCTACTCAATGATAGTACTTCTCCACACTCTCACATGGCCGGCACTCCCACATGAACACAATATAAAATATTGGAAATTTAAATTTATGTTTTACCGAGTATTTTACCAATTATTATTATTTTCTTATCTAGAAACTATTCTATTGTAATAGCTCGAACAATTTTTTATTATTTATTTTATTATATTTGTTCAGTACACTCCCACACGCACTCGTGTGTGTATTGTTATCTATACATAATATTTCAATTTTAAATACGTATTTTTTAATAGATTAGAAAAATTAAATAAATAATAAACTATTACGTTAGTCAAAATTAAGTAGTTAGTATAACTTAAATCTATATAATTTGTAGAGCTGTTATTAAACATTTAAATAACTAAATCATGAGGACCGTGAATTATACACCAGTACATAATAATATTATGTACTCATTTGGGATTCATAATAAAATAATATATAATCTACAATTATATACTACCGTGGTTATTTGTATGAGAAAAAGTGATTGAAAAAAAAATATTAATACAACTCCAAAGTACCTACAGAGTTTCATAAAAAAAATTTAATTAAATTGGTACATATAAGTGCTTATATTGCTTATATTGATTGTATTGTAATTTGTTATTTATGAACTAATATAATATTATACATAATATAATTAAAACGTAAATAGACAATCCTAGGACAATCCTTTTAAATTGTGTAGGCGTTACTCAGATATAAAAAAATTGAGAACCGTTGGCATAAAGTATAAATGTAGATTCAATTAAGTGAAAAAATCGTAGATACAAAAATGTCAATTAATATAAAGTAATACAAAGATTAAAGATTATTAGTATTTATTTTTTTTTCTATAGACTATAGACTATAGTATAGAGAGTTCAGAAACAAATTAAGATAAATTACTTATTACATGGATACAAATGAACCATATACGATTAATAGTAGGTATTATAAAATAGTATTATCGGTTATTTATTATTATTGTTTTTAGAAATGTTTTTTAACCTAGATAGAGTGTCGAAAAAAATTAAATATCTCTAGTTTATTTCGAAATATTAACCGGAGCGAAAAAACGAACGTTTTTTATGCGTTTATATATCCGGAGTAAATAAAAAGCAATTGAGTGGTGAGAAAAACTCGTTGAAGGTGGCTTAAAGCTACTGATGAGTATGTACTTAAGTCTTAAAGTCGTTGTTATATTACTAATGTTTACTATTTGTATGATTCGCTGAGATTGCGTGTCAGCCTATACACTATAATATTATATTATATTGTCTAAGAATATTTTTATAGGTACGACTGTATGAGTATATTAATTATATTACTATTTAGATTACTATATTAAGTATTTTTCATTTATTTTCATTATTTATGTGTGTAGATCGAAATATTTTTTGTCCAATTTATCGGATATATTATGTAATAAAGATATAATTATAATATATTATATTAATATTAATAAGTTATAATTCGATGTAGACCATCGGTGATTCGGTGATCACCGTATAATGCGGTATAAACAGGCCTGTTATACAATATTTCAAATATGTTATATTATAATAGTAGTTAATTACAGAATAATGCATTTATTTATGGAATTATCAAAAACAATAAATATTTAACAAGTCGATAATATCATTTAATAAAAATAATTTTAATTGTTTTGATATTTACGTATATAAAATTAATATATAATATATTTTACTTTTTCATGCAAATAACGTGTGTAATAAAGACAAGACAATGTTTTTATTTAGATTTCACGAAAAGTTATCCACAAATTAATATAGTTATGATGTAATTTAAAATATGACACTATAAGACAAGTATAAAACAAGGGTGTCCTATTCATGATCAGGTATCACATATACATAATAATATGTCCGTTACATAGACTCAAGTTTGATTTACGCAAAATTATAGTAGAATGACTGTAACAAAAAACTTGTTTTTACATTTTTCCGTGGTTACAGTATAAACTTTACACGAGGAACATTGTATTAAATTTATACAATCCTTAACTATAAAAATTGAAAATATTATAATTTTTCAAGTACAAAATAATCATTCGTTAACGGACTAATAGTTGTGTTTTTGTACATTGATTCAAACGAAAAGTGAACATAATAACTTGATTAACTCCATGACCTATATGTTTCATATCTTCATTCGTATTTCATTTTTTCTCCGATCTGTTACAGTTCCTGTTCAAAAAATAAACTGTGTAAAAGAGGCCTTATGTAAGACAGGCGTGTTCATAAAGCGACCCATGTACGATTAATATTATTATTGATGTCAATAAAAGCCCATCAATAAAATAATATATCTAAACGGTTTCGACGTTTTCAATATTATCGAAGTACCTTTGATATAACCAATACACGGTCAATAATATTGTAAATATCGAATATTGATCGTGCATGGGCCGCTTAAAAGTGTTCACCTGTCCTAAACATATGTTTTCAATTTTTTACATTGTTGCCATAATCATGTTATTGCTTACTATTATTTTGTACGGTTCTTTGGTTGACGGTTATCCATATTTAATGCCCCCATTGGCCCGTGTTACGGATATTTATCTTGTACCGAAATCTTATGTAAACGAAGGGCCTTCAGAGACAGGTTCAAAGGCCACACAACCGCAATACATAGATGACGGCCACACCAGTGCCGGCCGGCCACCCGGGGCAGTCCGTCCTTAGCAGTAGGTACGCGTCATGACGGCCGCGGTGATTGGCACTTGATATAATATTGTCTTGAACGCGGTTCGCATTGTCACCTAAAAAATTACGCCTCGTCTGTACGGTATTAATGTATTATAAGACAAGTGGAGGTAGATACGGTTATTAGCGACTAAGTCACGGGTACCTAATACGACCCATCGAACCCATGTGACCCGCCGATTTCTTACAAAGCAAAGAGGCCGGGTAGATACTTAAATCTTATAAAAATTCAAAGGCAACAACGAAATAGAACCCATAAAACGTCGAGTATCAGCGAATGTCAACGATATTATAATATAATACGAATGGTTTTGTACTGCTCGATAATATATATATTAGATGTACATGTAATTCCATGAACTCTTTTGTACAGTCGTCATCTGAGGGTATTCTACTTCTGTTAACGGTCACCTATATAGATGGGCCACCACCGATCTTACTTTTGATCCCTTCATGTGACAACCGCGCGTTTCACTTTTATTAATAACATAATATTATGTGATGTTTTCGTAAAAAATTATATCTATTATTAAAACTTGAGACAACAGACAAGAGAGATTACTTCTGTATTACTATAATTATACTAAATAGTAAAATTACTTAAAGTATTATTTTATGAATAAAATATAAATTATCCTTAGAAATAGAGGCCATCAATTAATATCTGCAGGTAACAACGTTTCTTCTTAGAATAATTTTTCATGAAATTATACAATCATTTACAAAAATACCTAATGCTCGTATTCCTTTGTTTCTTTTTTTGATTTTGACTCGTAGTTAAAAATCTAAAAGAAACATAATTTTTCATATTTGCGAAAGACTGAGCTTACGCTATACGTATATTTATGCATATTCACTACATACTTAAGATTACTACAATGTAAAAAAATATGATCTAAATCCATGGAAAAAAAACTGCATACAAATACATTACTATATTTTATTGATAAACTTGATTCATAAAATTATTACAGTATCATATTTTTGTTCAATAATAATCATGAAACTTTGTAAAACAATCATTTTCAGAATCTATACATAAAAAAGCATGACATCTGACGCATTTTCCTGTCGTCAATTCATTGCAATTTTCTTCCATACAGGTTTCCGTCTTTTCTTGAACTATTAGATAATGTTGAACCTTCCTTTTAACAGGTTCATCGCCAACGTGTACCCGTGCTATAACAATAAAAATAATACAATATTATACTATTATTAATTTATTATAGTGCATACTATTTTTTTCCTTATTCATTTCATTATTATTATTGTATATTTTATTATTGTAAGATAATCTGAGGTAAACACCATATTATAATATTAAGTGAACACGTGTATAAACACTGTAGACACTGTAGTGTGGATTTACGACTTGTTATTATTTACGTAAATCTTTTTAGTTTGTCCTTATTTACTCCTTAGTAGTATTTACTACGCGTCACTATTATACTGGTATATTTATGTTTTATAAAACATTATATGTATCATAATGCTCGGAAATTGTACCAAAAAATATGTGAAAGAAATGCACTATACGTTCAAACCTAGGGTCAACTGAAGTTGCTTATCTATTCGTATAAATGTATAAAAAAAAAATCATCATGGTAAGACTTGCAGGGTATACATAACTCACAATAACTATACATAACTCACAATTTAATAAATAGTTGACGTTTTGTGTAAATTAATAATATGATTTAATGGGTTTAATTTAAGAGGAAAATTTTTTAAACCTAACATTTTTCAATATCTTCTTCGTCGCCCGGGATACATGACGTGTTAGTTGTGATTTCAAAAATGATTATTATTTATCAGTGTGGTTCAATGCGAGTAACCGATGAACGCCACTCTAGTGGACATATCAATAACTTGATATCAAAATAAAATTTATTGTATGGCTTTACAACAACTCACTTATTATTTTGATAAAATTAAAATTAGTTAACGTAGTATGATTTTTAATCTGCAAAAAAATTGAATTCAGCAGATTTAATTACAACAATTATTTGATAAAATCTATATTTTCCAGTTTTCAATGAATTACATTTCAAAATTAAATGAGTTAACATGTTTCAGTGTTTCGAATGATTTATAAACATTTTTCTACTGAACACAAATCTTTATATCATATTTAAAATCAGACAACGGAAAATACCATTTTTATTTTTGTCAACATTTTAGGTCTTTTGAAATAAAATTGATAGTAGTTGCGAAGGCCCTAATTGAAAACTTTTTTATTTTATGAAAAACATATATTATATTAATTATAATCTTCCTTACCAGTGTCTTTACAGATCTTTCGTACATAACTCCGCTTTTCTTTAGGAATATAACGCATGATTGGATTGCAATAATAACGATAATCAAAGCCGTCATCTGAATACCCATCATTTGAACTTCCTTCTTCTTCGTTCACTGATGTATCCAGTTCCGAATCATTATCGCTACTTATTGACATTTCGATATTATAATATGTAGGTACTTGCTTATATTATGATAACGCCGAGGATGTTTGAACAATAACACTCGAACGAGCGGCGATCGAGGTCACGCTTGTGCAGCTGCAGGATGTATAAATGCCGATTTGATATAATTGTGTATGTATATAATATATATTATTGGTGTATACTACAGCAAACGATGTCAGATGGAACGTTCTGAATGGTTTTTACACAACTGCACGTCTGCACGACATCTAGCAACGGGTGGTATTATTATTGAATACGTATTATTGATGTACAGGACTAATGGCGGGACGCCATTGTACTCGCGGATAACCCAGTGATATAAGAAACAGCAGTTTAAGAAATAGTATGAGAAAATAAACTATACAGATAATATTATATATCTGTTTCTATACAAATTTATCACCTTTGAATATCGAAAAAATGTGATCTGATTTCACTGGACACATTAAAATCGAAAATATAACTGGTAGGTAGGTAAATCAAGATCAGAAAAGTAAATTTCCGAAACTAAATATTCTTCTCATCTATAAAAAAAAATAAAAAAAAGCATGTTAATACCAAACACAAGTTAAATTATTTGTAAACTAATTTTTTAAGTAATTTAGTTTTTATTTCAAATTAAAACCATTGCAGGTTAAATATCTAACATTTAAAATTTTATATTTTTGTTATTTAATGATACAATTTAAATTATATTATAATTTATTATATCTATATATAAACATTTTGTTAAGAAAAAGCAGTAGGTACCAAGATAGGTGCGTTTTATAAAAATGTTCATACATACATTATTCTAATAATCATAGTTAATTAATTAATTAAATATTTTTTATAACTTAAATAATTTATAAATTATTCGACGTACATTATATATCTGCCAAGAAAAAATACTAAAACAGTGACCGCGATTCCTATAGGTAGTGTATTATATTGTATAGGTACCAATTATTATATTATAATAATTAATATAATATAGTGTGTACAGCGTGATATGAAATAATAGGGACAACGCAGAAAATTTTTTTTATGTTTTATTCGGCAATCAACTGCTCTATCAGAAAAATAAGCCAATAAACACCAAAATATTATACACTCACGTGGTCTATTATTATTTTGTATTACTTATTATTATTTATTACCTTCTGTGTTTTTGGATGTCATCATTGAGGATTACCATACATTAGGCATAACATAATAAAGACTAGTTAATATAATATAGGTACTATATAATATATTATATATACGGGATTCTAACGGTCATATATTTTAATTTCCTGCTTATCATTATTTCAACATATTTTAATATATTATTATGGTTGTTGTTTTGTTTCCAAATAAAATATTGTGCTGTTTATAATAATATCTATCATCATTTCTTTGTCCGTGACACTACCCCTATATATGTGTACCTATATATTCCTACAAAATACTGATCCATTCTATCGAGTCCTGTGCTCTATATTATCAAGATTAATATGGTTTTAGACTTTAGTTTAATACGAATCCTGGCAATCCTGCACACGTATAATATTTACATTCAAAAATTGTACATCGATGTATGCTGTCCTGATCGATATTTTCCCATAAATTTAACCGTTCCTGAAAAATACGGTTCAGGGTAATCATTATAATATACATTCCCAAGTTAAGACTCATTTTAAAAATATAATTTATAAACGTTTGCTCCCTGAATAATACCATTCCTTTATTAAATTCATCTTTTCAAATGTATTTATTTTTTCTTGCATTCCAGCCCGGACAATTATTTCCCGGAAAATACGGTCCCATAATGCAAGTATATTCCTCGTTTACATCCCTTACATCCGGGTCATCGATGAGCGAGAAAAATAAAATCCATTTAGTTTGTATAACTTAATAATACTATAATTTTATATTGATACCCACGTAATTAATCAAAATATTTATACGTAATGCGCTTAAAGCTAGTTACGCCGCGTTTGGTTTAAAATATTTTAAATTATAAAATCTGTTGCTTGCTTTCTTTGGTTTATTACATTGACTTCGTATCGGGCATTGGCTATTATATTTTATAGCTACGGTCACTTTTACGATGGAGACACCGCCATCTGAAGGCCCGGGAATAGAATACAATTAATGTCAAGACGACACTTGGGATATCGGGTGAATGGTCGTACTATATATTAAACATTTTATGGCCCGATAATATATTATTAGTGTAATGGTGTTTCTCGGTATAAGTTCTAATCGAGTTTCAGTTTCTTTTAGAAATGATTATCTGAAAATAAAATATATAAATTGAATGGGCACATGAAAAAAGGATATATTTTATAGTTATAGCTTATATAGATGGGTAATTAAGTTTAATCATGTAAATATGTTTCTCATTAAATGAATACTAATGATGAACTAATTGATTTATTAAAATAATGAATTTAGACTAAGTAAATTATTTTTTCCTTTCGAAAGGGAATTACGTATTATTATGATGTAGGCACAAAGATCTAATAAAATATATACGTTGGTATTACTAATTTCTTTTTATTTAACGAAACAGAAACAAATTTATGTTGCACTTATGTTATACGAAAATAAGAAATAGGCAAATGTCACAATGTGACATCGTGTGTGTATTTTGTAATATTTAGACGTACACTGCGATTAGTAAAATGTTGGCATATATTATTTTTCGTATACAGAAGCGAGTAAATATTATAAATGTTTTATTTTTAAACGGAACTAAAGAAAATTAATTAAATACACGCATGCGTACAAGTATGTATATATTATCAACATATTTTAAATTTTTGATGTTATTTAGCATGTAAATTGCAGTGTGAATATATAGTACGAATTGTGGAAAATATCCACTTAGGTACTAGAACCGTATAGGTAGTACAATATTATATCATTCATAGAACTGTCCTTTCTACATAAAATGTCTTACCAGCATATGTTTCCTCCGTGCCTTTTACCATTGATTATGAATACTATAGTAATGATATTCATAATCAACATTCAACGCTATTAGTAACGTATAACGTAATACATTTTTTCAGAATCAATTTAGTGTTCTCAGCATTAACTTTATAAGAATTGACCTATATATTATTAAACTGAATGATAAAAATATTATCTGTGTTTTAAGTTGTGTTTTTACAATATTTTAACAAATTTATTTTTTAAGCTAAGAATCATTAAAAAATATTGTTATGTAAAATATTAAAATTTAAAAATGCTCATAACTCGCTTATTATAAACTAAAATATTGTATTACAATGTATATTATGAACGAAATATATCTAAGTCTAATAACCTTTAAACTTAAAACGTGTTCATGTTTGTTCGCACCAATTAAAACGTAATTATGTACCTATTAAAATTGAAAATTGTATGGAGATTGCTTCGAATGTCTAAAATGTTAACGGCAGTTTAATTGTTTAATGATGTGTTAATTATATTTTTGTTTTCTAACATAATTGGATTTAACAAAACTTTAAACTACTTATAAAAAATACATTAAGATGATAAAAATGAATATTATTTTGTCATTTTCATTTGTGATTAAATAAAATGACTAGGGCATTATCGATACCCAAGTTCAAATATCAAACTAAGACCTAATATAAAATCATATTATTATATACACATTCAATAGAAAACTTATTATCGATTGTCGTTAATTAGGTATATACAACAAACATACTATTGATATTTGAAGAAATATCGTGACGTCAATAGTATAAAAATTGATTATGTATAGGCACTTCTATACACGGAAAGACGTTTTCGTAGAGTTAGTACATAAAATAGCCATCAGATGACGCCACGCTGAACAGTTCTAGTCATCGAAATACAGGATTAATTGAAAAAATATATTATTGTAAATTGTATTTAACTCTATTTGTTTGTCGTAATTGGTAATGGTATCTCGCAATCTCTCCGGGTTCACAACATTTTCGGATACCAATCGAACAAACTTCGTGTTACTTAAGCCAGCTTTTGAAAACAATAATGATTAAAATTTAAAATCGTTATCGTAGGTACAACATTTCATGACAGCATTTAAAAAATAAAAATCTTATTTAATTTTAAGGGACTTATCCTGTAATGTAAATACAATGGTAGATTGTTATTTTTAAATATATATTCCTATTGTGGTATAAGATTTTTAGCGATGCGCACTTTTTAGATGTTTAGGTACTCACTGATTATTGACAATCAACATATAAGAATTATAATTATAGTATTTTTTAAAAAGTATTATCCATGCATTTAAGTTTTATTTTCATTAAAACAACGTGTGTCCCTCCTAAAATATAATAATATATAGGTTATAGGTAAGATTTCTATTGGTCTATATATGGAAACCGTTGTAAGAAATGTAGGCATTTAAAACCGTATTCATATTTGTTTATCTCTGTCATATAGGTATGTGTTGGTCAAATGGATAGGTACATAAAAATGATACAATTAATTTATATTACCGGTAGTTTGATGTAACTTCCACGATAAAATTCTAAATTGGACACCAAACATGCAATGTACCTATTTATTTATTTTAGAGAATCCCTATAAGACGACCGTCGTAACTATTGTTATCAGTGCCTATCAAAGTTGTTATTGTTGCGGTCGTCAGTATTGTAAAGAATATTTTATCTATACTCTGAGTTTTATTTTTTATTTTTCCCGACTTGGGACTGTTATATTATTTAAGGTCGAACAATATATCGACGTTATCGTAACAAATAATTGTTCTTCACTCAAGAACCTTTTTCGTATCCTGATATAATTGGACGAGGGTCGCCGCCAATGACATATTTTGTCTGCGGGTATTCAACTACGGTGTATAATATATATATTGTATATACATTTATATTGTGCTGTGGCGTCTCTCTACCTAAATTTTAGTTTTTATATTATTATATTGGTCGATGCCCATTACGACGACGACCCGTCCTGCGGACACGTCTCAGCCATCGATACCATCAGTTATTGTAAATAATGCACGTTATAGTTGTTGTTGTTGAATACAATAATAATATAACGCTCTTGTAGAATACAGAGTACAAAATATTCGTTTTTTTGGTAAAATGAAAAACCGGTTGCCCCCCGCTGCGCTGGACGCCCAACCGATTGTGCGCTGAGGAATGTCGCCGCCGACGCCGTTATCGTCTGCTTCAAATTGTTATATTTTACCTTTAGTACCTTTACTAACAATAATAATAATATATATAAGGATATTTTATTTTTTTGTTCGATGCAGCTGAAGAGGATTTCGGTGTAATATATTATTATGTCGTGTAACCTACTCGTGTATGGACGAATAACGTAGATCGGGGCCTCAATACAACATAACACAATAAAGGTACTGACGCCGCAGGGCTTTCTCTGACTTGTTCGTATGTAGGTATAATGTTAACAATAAATTATAAGGTAGGCACATTGGGTACGGTCGTGCAGACGGCCGCTCTGGAAAGATTAACGAATGAAACGATAATATCATGCCACCCGCGGTATGTGTGTGTATATGTTTAATTTATACAATGTCGGCAGCACTATCTAAATAACGAATTTTGACCTCGTCCGTCCATCTGCTGATATTGGTACATAATATTATTATACTGCTACAATAATAATATAATGTGTAATTGTCCGCCACAGTAATACATTGTTTGTGATGCCTATATAATATATCATAATAATATTAAAATTATATATTTATTCCTCGTGTTCCTCAAAACTGCATACCTATAAAGCACCATATTAATGTTTTAATGTATCCTGACAATAATCTAGCTTTTAATAATATAATATTATCTTTGTAATTTTTTGTAAAATAACGTGCTTTTTTATTTTTTTTTCTTAGATTTCCATATTTTTGATTTCATTCTTATTATTATTATTAGTTAATAACTTGAACATTCATAACTGTTTATATATTTATTGTTCATTAATAATTTATAATTGTATTCACCATTTTATTGTTATTATTATATTGTATTTTTGAAATTTTCCATAACAATTAATACAATATTTTTTTGAATGTATTATTATCTTTAATTTTTCGACAAACATTTTTACTGTGTTACACATAACATGTAATACATTGGTATAAAATACATAATTTAGTTTATTGTTTAAGATTTACAAGAAAAATAAAATTAGGTATAAATGTCTGTCTGTTTTATTACACAGTCTGTTCATAAATATATTAAACAATAATAATATTATAAGCGAACCTCATGATGATATACCATCATACAAATTATGAGTATAGAAATAAAAATAATAATCACAGAACGAAGAAAATAAATGAATCGAATGGACTTCTACACTAATATATATACAGTAATATTTACACATAAATGTTAATTATTTTATGTAACATGGGTTAAATCAGTCTTGGTCTTCTACTGAAATAGTTCACTCCCGGCCAATGCCACACAAACATATAGGCTGTACTAATCAGTTTACGTTATTCAAGTATACAACAATATGATAAAATAAACTTAGTTAATGAAAAATATGATTCATTGCTTAATAAAAGTTCATTAATTATTCAAAAGAATTATTACTTAAGTGTTTAATTAAAAATTAAATATTCATATTGTTTTACTTAAATAATAATCGGATACAAAAAATAAATATACTATTAAATTTGCAACAAATATCATTATTAAATAAATTAATTGTTATTTAATCTAGGTACAAAGTAAAATTTTCAAGGCATACCTACACTGAATGAAGTAATATTTACAATAGGTATTAGCTTAGAATAAGAGTAAATTTACGTGGTGGAACGAACATCGGACAAACTGATAAAAGTAACTAATACGAATATACGATGTTTAAAATAATACGTTATAAAAAAGATGAATAGTACTCGTAAGTCATGTCATAATCATCGGTTTGCTAATCAATACTAAATTGAGTTATAGTAATTATTATAATCGTTTGAATTGAATTATCTATTCTATTAAACGATGGTAAACGGACGGTCATTATTTTTTGTTTGTTGCTTTTTTCAATCACAGCTGTCGTGGCTTAAGGCTATACAGTTATAACCATGTGCGCGAAATAATACTTTTATCGCTAATTATTTGCATATTGCGAATTGTGGCGTGTGCCAGTACGCTAATAATCACGAATACCAATGACTATAGAATAATTCGCAATTTGCGAATACTAATAATTATTTCAATTAATTAATTCCAATTGCGCGGGGCGTCCTGTTACCCCGCGCCCCGCGGCCACTGCTGTGTGCACAATACAAAACCTGTATTGAACGTGTCCAGGGTGGTTTCACCCCACACCCATCCTGTCCCGCGCGCCCTTCACGTGCATGTGCTCGCCACACGCTGCCGATGCTACAGGTTAATAGGAACAAAATTACAGTAACATACGCCATGCGTTTTTCCACCGCTAGAGGTTAAATAATGATTCCTCACATAGAGTGCTATACATTATTATTTTTCACCGAGGAATACAATATTATTGTTTGATTTTAATATTTTAAAGATGAATGTACGATGTGCATCAGAATCACAAAGTAAATGAAATATCGATATGATATCATAACAAGAGTTTTACGAGAAAATCGAGATTGATAACAGAAGGCTGGTTAAATTTCATATAATCATATAATATTAATATGCAAATAATAACTAAGACATAAACCGTGTATGAAAAGAACGTAGGACAATTTATGTATTTACACTACGACAGTTTGACGCCATTTCAGGCATTATTTAGGTGTCGACTAATGAATTTATGTTTGCAATGTTAAATAATAACCCACTTCTATGACTATAATATCCATTTTAAACACACATTTTATCTATTAATAAAATCATATGTATTTTTTAAATATTAGAACTATTTATTTGTTTGTTTAGTATTCTCGTATAATAATATACATATTAATAACACACAGGTATTTAAAATAATTGACGATAATAATATGTACCTTATATTTTAATTTAGTTCTAATTTTTAATAAACATTAATATTCTACTATATTTTATTGCTATAATTTTAAATTGAAATTGTTTCATATCTGATGTCCAGTTATACATAAAAATACATCGAACAACAATACAGTATTTTATACGAGAAAATGATGGTTACTAATCAGAACAATATTTGAGTGTCAATTTCTTATTTTATTATAATGTAGACAGTAGAGAAAAATAAACAGTCGTAGAATCAGTGCCGGCCTTAGGCAGGGGCTAGCGGGGCCCCTGCCCCGGGCCTCGCGCTTTTGTATGACATTTGGGGCCTCGCGTTAATGAAATTATTCATTATTTTATACTATAAATTTTTCGGCAAAATTAAAAACAAAATTAAAAAAAATACGATTTAAATTTAGTGGACCGATTACATACAGTAAACAGAGAAATAGTTGTCTTTATGAGTTTTATTATTATTAGTTTATACCATAGACTAGATTATTGATTATATATGTACTTGTGTTGGAGATTCCGATGCTATACGTAATACGTATATTATAGTAATAAAATCATTTTGTCAACGAAAACGATTTCAAACAATATTAATTTATTATATTCTTATAATGTTATCGTGTTATTGTGACGACAGTATCACGAAACCCGGCTTATTTCTGTTCCAAAGTTCACGTATTGATCGTTATGCCGCTCGGATAAAATTTAATTTGGCATTTGGAAATCGTTCATTTTGTATGGCGCATTCGTTCTAGTAATCAGTCAATCAGAATCTTAATTTCGTAATTTCGTAAGTACTAATTCTTATTGATATTTGATATATGTGTAGTACTATACAAATGTAATAATTATTAAATTATAGTAAATAATAGTTCTAAAATCTTAAATTTTTTACCAAATACAGTAAAAACTCTATAACGAAACTCTTTACAACGAAAAACTCTATAGTTTAAACAAAGATTTAAATTATTGTATAAAATATAATACGTATCTTACAATAATAATAATAATAATATTTATTGAAATTATAATTTTTAATGATATATTATATTAATTATTATTTAGATTCTGATGCCAAAAGCACCATATTATTATTGGGTGGAGACGGTCTCAACAATTTACCAACTAAAACATTATAATTACCGTTTGTTGACTTACAAATAATAAAAAAAGTCTTTACTATAGGCCTCATCTAAAAAAAATTGCCCTAAGCCTCGCTATACCCTAAGGCCGGCTCTGCGTAGAATACAATATTTAATTTTTAGAAAAAAATGGCAACAATTAATATATTTACAAAAAATATTTAATCAGTGTCTTCCACATTCTAACCACGGGTTTTCATCTTGTGTTTTAGTGTTTAGACTTAGATGTGTAAATAAAGAAACTTTTTCTGAAAGATTTTCAATCTGAATGTCTTTCTATTCCAGAAAATAGCACGTACACTCGTGATTACAACGTAAATAATACGGTATCAATAAAAATTAATAATTATAATCATTATTTTTATAAAATATGCCAGTAACGTCAATATATACTCTGCAGAAGAGTTTTAGGCGATTAATTTCTGGTTATTAGATGTAGCTTAACACATTTTTACAGACTTATAGTATATTTTTATGTACATATAAATTGTATTAAAAACTTCTAATAGACTAATTTTCAATCGAAACTATTTTATAAGGATTTAAAATAACAATTCCTTACCAAACAATAAAATCAAGTTATGAAATGTTTAATGTTTTTTTTTTTTTTAAAACTCAAAATGGTTTATTTATTATATTACTGAGTGGTTACTATAATGTAATTGAATTTTGTTTTGTTAAATATTTTACGACTCACATAATTGGCGTGTTTTGAGTTTGCACCTGGACACTATTGTTACCTAATTCACTTACTGCAGTGCAGGTTACCTTACTAATGTAAGGAACACAAGCATATTATTGTGTGATATACTTTACATTTAAGATTCACCGTTTCTTCGTTAGGTTATATTCGTTAATATAATCGCATTATTATTTAAACGATACGATTTTAACAAATTATCTAGAATTTAAACAGCCTAAGGCGAAGAACATCTACTTAAATATACCTTTATAGTGCTGTCGCCGAGGCTGCTAATCTAAGCATCCATATTCTCTCCACTCACGCCCCTGCGAAATTGTTCACTCCACTGCCTCTGTAGATTGGAAAAAGAGGGTCTTGATAAAATCAATCACAATATGTCACTGTATTTACCAGCAGCTCGTACGCACGCAGCATACACGCACACACATTTTTAAACCGAAGTATTTGATAATTCTTTCAAAATACCATAAAATATTATTGGGTAAGAATTATATTGCTGCAGCTGTGGTCCATAGGCGTACTATTAATACTCCTGTCACCAACAAATTTATATAAATGTATAATACGATAAATTGTTTTTTTATATATAAATACGTGCCCTTATATATTTATTATTAATAACAGATGGTTACAGAAGATATTATTCTTTAATAAATATCCATTATATATAAACTATATAATATCAAAATAAATTTAACAAGAATTAACTTTAAAGAATTTGTAAATCATTTATTATCAACCCATTAAGTATTGAGTCTGTAAAAAAAAACATAACATTATATAAATCGTTTGATTATTTATTATAATTACAATTTTAACAATATATTATAAAATTTGCATTCATAAAATAACACCATTATGTAAATGAAAATATGCACAATTGTATTTTATATAGAAAATTCTGATGCTTACGATTAAAAACTTTTTAACAATTATTAGGACATAAATGCATATACATGAATTTCCGGTCACTAATTATGTAGAGATAAAAATAAAAAGTAGATCCCTATTAAATGTATTATTTTCACGCTACAGAAAAAAAACAAATTGACGCGCAGGGTATTCCTCTAATATCTTATTTTATCAATATTGATTTTTAATTTTTACTGTGTTACAAAAGTTAGGAAATTAGGCATCGTATTACAAATAAATTAAGATCGCCACAATAACAATTGTAAAATTACTTTAAATTAAATGTTATAATAGATGCTACTATCCGACTATCGTATATGAAATGAAATCGCATTTCAACTTAGTAATCGTTCAACCAATTATTTATGTAATGATCTTATGCAGAGAATTACGCGGCTCATTAATTTAGAACCAATTCTTTTAGACTTAATGCCTTAGTGAATAGGATAATATCGTACATGAAAATTTTAATTTCGGCCTACAATAAGTGTTTGTTTTAATTTGTTATAATTTTTGCGGATTTAATTGCATTGAAAACACAAAAAAAATTGCATATTAAAATTGTTTAATTGTACCAAAAAATACGTAAAAATTGCATAATAAATTGCACTATACAAATTTAAGTTATATAAAACAATTAGATACATGTTACTTTTTTGAATTAAAATTGATAATTATCGTATATACATTTCCAAAAAAATACGTTCATTCATATTAAATCTTCTATTACCTACTTAAAATATGTAAAAATTGCATAATAAATTGTACTATAAAATTTCAAGTCATATAAAAAATTAGATAAATGTTACTTTTTTTAATTAAAATTGATAATTATATATATTTCTAAATTATGCTCATTAAAATTAAATTTTCTATTACTGAAAATATGTTTATACAAAGGAAAACTATGTTCTACGTCTACACTAGTTATTGGTGCATATTTAAAATAATTCAATAATGTAGGCGTTATATCTAAAGTAACATCTTTTTTACCTGACATGACTTCATAATAATATTTAATAGTTGTATATCCTTCATTTTTTTCAATTACATACATAAATTTGTCTTTAATTTTTTTTCCATCTGGGCCAGGAATATTTGTTAAAATATCTTCAATATTTCTAAACATATTCATACTTTCAAGTAGTTCACTATTTTATACTTCCAAGTTTGTAAGATTAATGGATAACTCGGATAAGTGTAATTGTATGAATGCTAAATCAAATTTTACTGTATTATTTTGTACAAGCTATTTTAGTTTTTCCACACTGATAGCATCGTCTTTTAAACTGTCAATCACATTTCCAAATTTTTCAAAATTATTTGCATAGAATAGTGCAGCATTTAACCATGTTCCCCACCTTGTAATAATAGATTCAGGAGGTAAAAGTATACCCGACATTTCTTTTCTATATTTATTGATTCTCAATGGTGCTTTAAGGAAAGTTTTTTTTCCTAAACACAGATTATCTACTCACAACGAAAACTCGGTATGTCATAAACTCATAATAACGTTTTTATGTAATAAATTTAGCTGAGTTAAATATTTTATTAATTTAAACACATAAAATTGTAAAAAATTGCAAAAACGTGGAAAATTGCAAAAAATTGCATTAAAAAATTAAATAGGCATAACACACAAAGTATATATTATCGACTATACATTTGATCATATTTGGTTTTTCTTAACTGCAAAAAAGTCGCAATATCAATTAAATCCAGTCTTTAATCATTGATTACAATAATGAATAAGTTAGATTCTAATTTAAAATAAATAGGTAATAATAATGAGCCAAACTAATAGTAATCACAAATGTTATATGTTTGATAAGTAGTCACAAAGAAACAAAGAAGTAATAGAGTTAAGGATAAAAACTTAATTATATTTTTAAATCTAAGTTGATGATTTTGAATCTTAGTTTTACTTGTTTTTGATGTTGTGGTTTTTAAAACATTTAATAATATTTAATAACATAATATTATACAGTCGAGTCTCGATAACTCAAACTTCGATAACTTGAATTTTTTTTTTGTCCCTAGAAAATTATTTCAATTAATTCAAGCTATATGTAACTTGAAAAATACATAAGTCGAATTAATTTTTATCTCCCTTGACATTCGAGTTATCGAGACTCGACTGTATTATAATACAAGTGGTATATTACTATCACTTTCTTATGATTAAAACTGACTTGAACTTTAAATCTTAAAATTTGACTTATATTATATTTATATTATGTATATAATCGATCGGGAACATTATTATATATTATATTTATAACTATTTTTGATTACTTTGAATGTCTTGTTATCTATTATCTAAATTAATGTTTATGACTCTGACTTAAAATTATGAAATGCCGAGTATCTTTTGTGTATTGATCAATACTTCATTGGTCATAAATATAAATATAATATAATGGTTTATTGTGAAATTTTTATTTTAACTACAATATATGATTAATTATTATAATAATATATAATATGTCTACACAGATAATACACAACAAGAGATATAAGTTTACAATTTAATTTATTTTTAAATGCGATAAGGTTAATTATATTAATACATTGTGTAAATCTGTTATTGAATTATTATTGAACTATTCATCTATACATTCACATGGTTGAAACTATTAAGAATTCATAAATTGTTGTAAGAAGGTATTTTATAAAATATAGGTAGGTAATTTGTTGAAACATTTTCTTTTTTTCTTTGTACCTTACACAAAATGTCATTATTCAACATGTCAATTAATGTACATGGCGATGTTCTCTCCTCATATGTACAAGTTAAATGTATAAAGTACATATATTATATAATAATCCACACTATTGTGTAAATTTGGTTTTGTTTTGCGTGGTTACTGGATAGGCTGTTAGCAATCAAAATATCAATGAGATCAGAATAGGTACATAGATAGTATTATGTTTTCGTTACAACTAATGTCATGCCAGAATATTAAAAAAAAAAAAACTCAAAGCTTTATCATAATTGAATGGTATAACTATTTTGTGTATAAACTAAATGTACTCATAATCATATGAGTTTTCTAATACTTCTCATACTATTAATTAGACCTATACAAAATTTGCATGCAGGATAGGCATTTATAATTATTATACTTTTCGGTACTTAAATTATATGGAACCGGTACCTTTATTTTTTTTTTTTGTCAAAAAACCAGATCCCAACCGGAACAGTTATTTTATATTTGGAAAACCACTACCGGAACCAATAAATTCAAAAGGTTCCAGTCCCTGACTCAAAGTACAATACGAGGTTAAAATAAATTACAAGAGACACACTTTTTTGTTAAACCTACATATTGGTTTATCACTCTATTATAATTTTCTGAAAAGTAATTCATATCCTTTTAATATTTATAGTTCTATACAACATAAAATTTTTATTTTATTATTTTAAATGGTCTCGTAATGTGTAGAAACATGAACTCTATGTCCCGATACTACCGGAAAGCGATAAAATAAGTAAAATTATACTTTCTTATAATAATATTAATATTTATCTAGTTCGTTGAAATATTTGAATGAAATGTGTAGCTAATTATTGCTTTAGGTAGTAAGACAATTTAGTAAAAATATCAAAATGCATATAAGCTTTCAGTCCCTGTTTGTAAAATATTTAAAATATATATGAATTAACAATAAAATAAAATGATTGTCTCCGTAAGCTTAGTTTGTTTTAGAGACAATCGAGATTTTATAATATCTCCATAATATACAATAAATTAGCTCGAATTAATGACTTTAAGAATCATATAGTCATCAGAAATATTTAAATAATATTATAGTACCTACCTAATACCTATATAACTTTTTGTATTCCTATACGCACTACTATAATCTTATTTTAAATAATAATAATATTATTTATGTATATATAATATTAATTTTATTTTGTCATATTTTGATATCAATGTACGCTTATTTATCATCGTTAAATATGTGTAAAAACACTCTGTTACACAACCTCTGAAACACAACGAATATTTTACATGTTAAAAAAGTTATCGTCTTTTTAGGTGTATCGACTTAATACAATTATAATAATCAGTAATACTGCTACGTTGACATTAAAGGTTAGATATATAATGAACGAGCAGCTGCGCGTGTAACAATAATATTCAAATACAATACGGATGAACTCATTGTAAAACACATATAATAATTTCTAAATACTCCATTTCACAATAATATCATTTTGACAACTATTTTACACAGCATAATTTAATAAAATAATTATGAATTCGTATCTATTTAAACATCCAAAACAAATATAAATCGCTATAAAATAAAAATATTTTATGCTCGCATGCTGTACTCCATACTGGTTTATAATATAATGTACAAAAATAAATAACATAAGAACATCTCTTTTGAGTTAGTTTTCCCTACTTTGACAGATAACCTACATTACCAAACTTTCCATTGGCCACTGATCGAAAAAAATTATTGGGGAGAGGCTGAATTTTGCACCTTGTGGCCCATTGATCTTATTCTCTTGTATCTTGTAATTTCATTTTATTCTTGTTATATTTTAAAAATCTTATAATATTTAATGTTAGTAATTGCTATGAATAATTATTATTTAATATTTTAAAATGAATGAACCCAGTCCCAAGCATGGAGGGGGGTGATCGCAGGTATTACAGCATCGCCCTCCCTTAAAACCACTATTTCCCAAGGTTAGCCAATCTTGATTTCGCCAAAACATATTTAACTGGTTTTTAGAACAGGTTCTGGTATATATAATATCGCGTTTGGGACGTAAAGAATACTGATTTCTAAGAATTAGCCCCGTATAGGTAATTCATTATTATACTCAGATAAACGAATAAAAATTGTGTTTTCAATTAATAGTACCTATATGTTTTCATCAAAATCGATTGGCATAATAGTAAGTATAATATTATTGAAATATAAGCTAATATGTTGGTTGGGTGTATGGTGTATTGTTTAACACGTAACTTATTTTTGGGGAGGGGGGTTGTTATTGGAGTACTTATACCAGATTATAATTTTTAATTAATGGAAACCCTACATAGTGCCGCTTTGTAGTTTTTATGGGGTATGTGATATATACGTCCTTCATTTCTGTATAATATAATGAGTAATTATCATTAATGTTTCAAAATATATAGGTACCATGTATAAGAATAAAACTAATAAAAATTATGTTCCGTGGGAAATTCGAAATCATCTATTTTTCAGTTTGTATATTATTGTATGTTAGTCAATAGGATACATTTAATCAATTATCAACTAGTTTTTTAAAAACATGATACTAGCTGTTATCGAGCCATTAAGCTTTACATTTATAAGACAATTAATTGTAATCACCCAAACGCTGAGTGATTAAGTACACATATTATATTTCATATGATGCCGGTAAACAAAATACCAAATTGTTCTACAAACAAACAATGTATTTAATATATTTTTTGGAAAAAATGTATAGAATATAGAGTGATTAAATTTCCAACTACACTCATGAGTCTGAAATAATGCCAATATAGACTTTTGCATCTAATATTTATACCGATATAAAATCGTCCATACAAATACCCAAACAATTACGAAGCTTATTTTGCGAATGTTGTTAGTGGTAGCCGGTAGGTATGTTAAATCATTAATCACCAATAGACACGCTTATATATATATAGGTGATACCTATCTAATTTTAACGAAAAAGTATCTATTGATTATTATACGATGACATTATAATTATTGTCATTTAATTATTATATTTTTAAATATGATCCAAATAAATTCTTAAACTATAATTTATTATACAAATAACGCGAACATAAAACACGAAGTCATTTTCTATACTAGCAATACCGTCTAGTTGACTCAATAAGATATTATGAATTAATATTAATGTATGTAAATTAATTTTTTGATACACACATAAAAATTTTGTGCTGTATAAGATGTTATCGTGGACATTATTATAAAAAATATTAAATACACATTCTTATAAGAAGTATTAGGTATTTTAATTACATATTAACATACCTACATGTCAAAAAAGTATTAAACAATATACCTACCTATAATTATAACAAAGACATTTGTCGTTTACATATTAAACTACCTACATATATTATAAGCCTATATAGATAGTATAAATCAAATGGAAAAATGCATAAGCGGATTGAACAACGAATAATATTATTATAATACCTCTAACAAGGAATAATATATAATATAATTGTAGATATACCTAAATATTTATGTCATTGTATTGATTTTCGTATAGTGACTCTAAAACTTTGAACCTACAGGTTTTAAGTTACAGGTTTAGAATTTAAAATTAATTGTTTGGTTTCAAATTTCTGTTTTAGTTTATGTAGGTAATATTACAAAAAAAAAATTTCTAGTTGTAGTTTTATCATAATAAATATCGCCAGTATTTAAAGGCGTGCACAAAAAAGAATCATTACATTTTGTAAGAGTGTACCTATAAGTTAGATTCAGATAGTTAGGATAGTCAAAGAAGTGACTCACATTAAAATATCATAGAACTTACTAATACTGTGATTGCTAATTTGTACAAACTTGTAAAAAGACATAACCCTGTGTTGATTAAAATATTGTGGTATTACCCGTACAGGATAATGCACGGTAAACCTACTTCGCCTTACCCTTGTACTCTCTAGTAATGACACTCTCTAAAATAAATTAGAATGGTATTATTCCTATAGAAGGTAAGAACATAGAAATGATTGACATAATACTCATAATACTCAACTCGGGTTTTCAGGCTGGAATCACTTTTATTAATATGTAAAACAAACATAAACAAAACAATAAATTCAGAACACTTAAATAATCCCACCTAAATTACATATATATTAAATAATATTATATTGACGACTGTCTACAATATACGACAATAAGAAGTTAAGACTTTCCTAATACTAAAAATAAATAATTAAAAATAGGACTTCACTACTTAAATAATAATATAATATGTTGTTAATGACTAATTTGGTATACGACTCTACAAAAGATATGCGATCATATTAGGCGATGTTGATCAGAATTTGGTAAAACATAAAATATTCAATCGGGAAAAAATGATGCTAACGAGCAATTTTTTTGCTGTTAGGTCAAGTACTTTATTTCCTACGTTATTTCTTTTATCTTTTTAATGGTAATATAATCATTTACTAATATATAAAATTCTCGCATCACATAGTTTGTAACAAAACTCCTCCGGAACGGCTCGACCGATTATATAGTAATATTTTTTTGTATATTCGGTAGATATGAGAATAGGTCGTAAAGTATTTTTCAGCCTCCTAGGTCCAAACCGGGGAGGTGCTCCGCCGGGGAATTTGAAATTTACGGTGGAAATGTTTGTTTATAAACGGTTGTTATTGGTTATAGGAGAAATAATTAGTAGAAATCAGCATTTATTTATTATTAGTTGCCTTTGGCCAATCAGGCAGATCAGGTGCAAAATCATGGTGGTAACTCGGGGACGACCGTGTAACGAAAATAATAATGTTCATATAATGTATTTATCCGAAATGACTCGACCGATTTTAATGAAATTATTTTTATATAGTTGGTATAGGTATGAGAATATGCCGTAAAGGTCACTATAGATTTGAAATGTTGAAGGTAGATTAATATTAATACAGGAGAATTTTATATAAAAGATAATCCATAACAATATTTCCCTAGCAAATTTAGTTTTGGAATTTAAAAATTAATATTTTAATGATTTAATTGTAAAAAATTTACAGGGACGTCATATTGTATGGACAATTTGTAATAATTTAAAAAACCATTTAGGAAGAATTAAAACATTAAAAGTAATAAGATTTACGATGGATACTTTTCTTTTTAGATCATTGCTATTGGTTATAGGAGAAATGATTATTATAAAATAGTATTTATTATTTTTTTGGTTGCCAAAGGTTAATCGGGCATTAAATGTTTGCACATATAGCCGCTAATCGGCGTTTCCTGCGATCCAATGTAGTTGGATTGCCTACCAGAGTGGCCAAGTTGCACTTACTGCAGGGAGTTACACACAAAAGGAGTTGAATAATCACAATTTTATTAAGAGTTGTCATATTTTACGGACAACGTAGTGCACGGAATTAAATAGTTGTATATATTATTCTTTATTTTAATTTTTTTAATCAATTATTAATATACATTATTCATAGAACTTAATTTTTTTTAACAAGCATCATTTATAATCACATAATAATCACATAATAATTTATAGTTTGGAGATGATACGACAAGAATGAATTTTATTTCTGACTTTATCAAAAATGTGTTGCAAATTCATGGTACTAGTTTAAAGACGATAAGACAAAGTCGGGGTGCCAACTTCATTCACATCCAGAATACTTCAGGTACCTACACGCCTTAGATGCATGCGTTAGCCGTACGCTTCTGACTCGTCATAGAAATCGGCCTGTGATACTTGTAATATTGAAAAAAAAAAAAAATATTTTAATTCTTAAAACATTGTGTTTTTGGGTACCTCAATTTGTATAAATAATTAAAAACACGATGATTGATCGGTTACGTACTCTCGTATGACATAATATTATTATTATTTCGGGAATGGCACATATAATAATTATTAAAACAAATGGGGCAGAAAAAATAATAAAACAATGTTGACGTACCAAAACATAATCGGATTAATAATCGTCCGTTGAATATAATAATATTATAATTTATAAACTATAAGGTCGAACGGTTGATAGTAATAATAATTATAATTTATAATACGAATAACTTTTTACTCTGTGTCTCTGTTGGCTTTTTGACGTCCCATCAAAATACGTCAACCATATAATATTTTAACTCGCACCAACGTGAACGTATTAACACGAGAATAAGGGCGCAAAATAATTGAAATACCTATAACGCGCATATACCTATGTATATTATTATAATATTAAACGGACGAATAATACAATTTTCTGGACGAGTTCCCAATGACCTGAAGGGGTTTTCGCCGTTCGATATTTATTACTATCACAGTATCACCATATTATTGTTATATGAAACGCAATATTTGATAATGGTTTGCGAATAAGGTGGCAATACGTCAGTACGGCGCCAAAGCGGCGGCGGACAAAATTCGTTTTACGCATGCGACGTTTTAACGAGTCGTAGGTGGTTCCGATACTTGCGGAGAGGGGGGTTGCTGTGTGTTATTTTCGTATGGCGTACCGCACGCTAGACATCCCACCATCGACGCCCACACACGGACACGGCCGCTGTATAAAATATAATATATAATGATATTTATGATAAAATTATCAAGTCGTTTTAATAGATTAACTCTTCGCAAAGCATGTTTTGTCATATAGACAACGCAATCACTTCGACCGACAACAAAAATAATACATCGATCCCTCCCCTCACCATCCGGCTCATTTTAATTTATAATGCATAATAGAACTAAACTATATAATATTATTATTATTACCTATGTGCATACATTATTACAAATACTATATACGACGATATAGGACACCGGAATATAAAAACTGACGAACTATTTCTTATCAAAATATCATTACAACAATATTGATTGCCCCGCGAGATTGTTATAATAGTTATTTATTGGATATTGGATTATTATAAATTATTTATTGGATGATCAGACAGGGGCAGATAGGCCCACAGAGATACCGGGAAAATCCCGGTAGGCCCTCTTATCTGTAGGCCTTTTAGAATCTGAGCGGATGATAAAACGCAATGATGTATTTTTTTAATTCTTTTCATTTTTTGTATTAGTGTACAAGATAAGTAGTTGAAATTATGATTCAATTTTCAACTTCAAGGTTGGTAATGTGAATCTAATTGATTAATTTATGCATTCGAGAGGATTCCCAGTAGTGCACTGGGAACCCTCAGTAGTTTTCAAAAACAACGAAAAAAACAAAAAAAATTAATGAAAACTGGAATTTGTACGCAATATTGGTTTTATACGAAATCTATTTTGGTTTTCAGTGTTGATGATAAAATTTACACTAAATGTTTATATAACCATATTATTTTCAAAATATTTTGAATTTTTTTGAGCTGTTTACGGACATTTTCAGTTTTTTCAGATTTTTTTCTATAAATATTGGAAACGTAATACAAGGTTTTTTATATATTACAACAGCAGCTGATAAACATTAAAAATACATAGGGACGTTTTTTTACAAGCTTCAAAAGTTCAAATGTGACCAAAATGTATTAAATTGAAAATTTACTAATTATTTTGAAGTTAATAATATAAATCAAGGTTCCACTTAAGTAATTAATACTGAATTAATATACAGAACCAAAACAATCTAAAATATAAATAAATACAGTTTTTTTTATAGTTTTTTTAAGTTCAAATTTGGACGAAATTACCTACATATTATAAATATTTAAGAATAACAGTTTTAGTTATTTTGTTGTTAATAAATATTATTCGTTGATACTTAAAACTTCTCAAATATATTGTTGTACAGAATTATGATACAAATAATAATAATTTAACTTAACCGGCTACTGTATTAATAATAACAATATAAAAATAATATAAAATATCCTAGGCTGACAAATCGTTTCCGCTCAGAATCGTTACAATTTACGATAATATTAGGTCTTTAAAATAAAATCTAGCACCATCCATTACAGTCACACACTTGTAACCTAATGTACAGCAGAGTGACACCCACTTACCCGCATACGCAATGTATTATTATTATTTATATACTGTTACTAGATTCGCCCTTTAAAAAAGAGTAAGTGGATGTCGCTCTGCTGTACAGTGGATTACAAATGAGTCACTGTAATTTTTTTTTTCATTGAATAAAGTTTCCTGACGTAAGTCATCTAAACTTATTGTTAACTAAATTACATTTTTTTAACATTTGGAAAATAGATATAACGATTAGCAATAAAAAATACTATCAACTACGTTTTAAATTATTTATAAATCAAAAGACAGAATATATTCATTGTAATGGATGATGTTGAATTTGAATTCAATCATATAAAATCATTGTATACGAAAAACGATTCTGAACGAAGACCGCGGTCGGTATGACTAAAATATTACTAAGTAGGTATATTTTATGATATTATTGTGATGAAATTAATTAATTTTAGAATTAGGCATTAGTATCTTCTAAAAAAGATTAAATTAATTTTCGCCAAAAAACATTGCATTTGAAAATGCCATTGTATGTGTAAAATATAATAATATTCTCTAAACGTTTCATGTATCCATGAATAATATTATTTTTAAATTACAAAAAAATAACTAAAATCATTTTACTTTATTTTAATATGTAATTTAAATTTAAAATGTCTGTAAAAAATAATTGTGTATGTACATTTTCAAATCTTATAGTTATGAGAAACATCGTTTTAAATTTTCTATTCTTAGCTACAAAAATCGAATATGTAATAATGTTTTATTTAAAAAAAATAGATAATTTTTCGAGATATGGATAAATTTTTGTAAAAATACGAAATTTAAATGCTTATAAAAAAAATTGTGCTTATGTATTTTTAATATTTTCAACTGCTATTGTAACAATATATCAGAAATCTGGTATTACATTTTTAAGCTTTTTGACCCAACGAATAAAATTTTATTGATATTCGTAGAAAAAACTAAAAAAATTGAAATTTGAAATTGTCTATAAATAGCTCAAAATGGGTCAAAATATTTTCAAAATTGTATGGTGTATAGAAAATGAGAATATACAAATTCAGTAAAATGTCCATGCTACTGAAATTTGTTTTTGAATTAAAACAAAATAAAAAAACAGTTAAAATATTAAAAAGAAAAATAATTATGAATTTCTAACACAAAATAGTTTGCACATTTTCGTTATTTTCACGTATTTTGTTAAAATTTGAATTTCAAATGCTAAAAAAAAATGTGTCATGAATTTTTAATAGTTTTAATTAGTATTGTAAAAATATATCGTGGATATATCACGTTTTTTTGCCAAATAAATAAAATTTAATTAACATTCATAGAAAATAAACTAAAAAAATTGGAAATGTAAATTGTCCGTAAACAGTTCAAAACAAATCAAAATATTTTGTTGTGAACAGAAAATGCTAATATAAACATTCAGTGAACATTTCATGTATCTACAGTAATTTTTTTATAAGTTACACCAAAAACCGCAATCGGGTCACTGTATAATATAATATCATTGTATTCGAAAAACGGTTCTGAGCTGAAACGGGTTGTCTCACGACGGTGAGGATATTTTGTATTATATTTATATTGTTATTTCTAATTATTAATACGATAGCTGGTAAGTTAAATTAATATTATAAAATTATAACAAAATAACTAAAATCGTTATTTTTGGTTATTTAATATGTAATTTCGTCCAAATTTTGTCATAAAATAACTGTAAAAAAAAATTGTGTTAAATATTTTTGAGATTTTTTATTTACAGAATAACCTATTAACGGTAATCCTTACCTATAAAATTGAACATTTTATCAATTTTTAATTACAAAATCATTTTTAAATATAAAATTTGATAAATGTTGTCAAAAATCGAACTTTAAATGCTTATAGCTTATAAAAAAAAATGTGTCTTTGTATTTTAAATATTTTTCTAATAATGTAACATCATATTAGGGAATTTTTAAGCTTTTTGACTCAAAGAATACAATTTTATTGACATTAATAGAAAAAAAAACTGTAAAAAGAATATATTCGTTAATAACTCAAAACGAAACAAAATATTTTTGAAAATTTTATCAAGTAGAGGAATCGTTGAAATAAACATATGATTTAAATTTCAAGTATCTACAGTTATTCGTTTTTAAATTACAGCAAGATTAGAATATCACTACAAGAGAAATCGAGTGAATTTACAATGTTGTAAAAATTGGAACTTCAAACGCTCATAAATATTTAATTTGACTTTCAGGTATACTTTTTTATTGAAAAAGGTAGGCAAACTTATGAAGAATCTTGAATTAAATTTTCAAACATTAGATTTAAAAAGACAAATTTTTATGAATTTCTAATTGAAAATAATATGCACATTTCCGTGATTTTTACGTATTTTGCTAAAATTTAAACTTAAATACTTAAAAAAAATATTGTGATTATAGGTTTTTAATATTTTTCAAAATTCATTGTAACAATATATTTGGATCCTTGTATTAAATTTTCAATCATTTTTAAACATCAAATACAATTTTATTTATATTCATAGAAAAAAACCTAAAAAAAATAGTAAACCGAGTATGTCCGTAAATAGTTCAAAACAATTCAAAATATTTTGAAAATTTTATCATGTATAGAAAATGCTAATATAACCAACCAGTGAACATTTCATGTATCTACGGTCATTTGTTTTAGAGTTATACCAAAATCTAAAATCGATATTACTGAAAACCGTTTTCCTTCATTTTTCTTTTGTTTTTCTCTGCTCTTTTGAAAACTATTGAGAATTGTAATTTCTTCCTCCCAAATACACTAACTACATTCACTTTCCCATCGGAAAAGATACTGTTGATGAAAATCGAAGCAGTTTTACTAACCTAACCTTGCCCCAAACAATGATGACAGACACAATAATTAAAAATTAAATAAAAAAACACACATTATTGTAAAATCAATACATTCATCGCTCAATTTAGACATTTGTGACTGTATTTTTAATAATTTTCAACTGCCATTATAACCATATATTAGAGGTTTGGTATTCAATTTTCAAATATTTTTACCCCACGAATAAAATTGTATTGGCATTTATAGAAACAAAAACTAAAACAATTTCAAACCAAAAATGTACGTAAATAGCACAAAACAAGGTAAATTTTTTTTGAAAACTGTATGGTGTATAGAAAATTCTAATATTTTTAACATTCAGTGAAAATGTCATGTATTTGCGATCAATTGTTTTAGAGTTACCACCAAATATCAAAATCAATTCAAAATATTTTCTTGTTTTTCCCGGCAATTTTTAAAACTACTAGGTATTTTTTACTTTTGACCCATTAAAGTACCAACAAGATTCACGTTCCTATCACACAAAATACTGTCGAAGAAAATCTAAGCATTTTATTGTCTTATAACAGACATAGAAAAAAATTTTTAAAAAAAATACACATCATTGTAACATCAATATATTCATCGATTTGCTCAGAGCCTAAAACGACTCTGAATTTCTCATATAAAAATTTCCTGAGACCGTCTTTTTCATCTCTTAAATCTTAACTCCCTTACATTAAATTGTATTTTATGATATTAAAATGTCAGACATTTAAATAATTTATTATACCTACGGAATTATAATTAATTAATTAAAAAAGTTATTGAGTTGAAATAATGGCGAATTTAAGTATGTTTTTACTTTTTAAAAGTCTTCTTTTATAAATATATTATTAGGAACAAAAAGTACATACCATAAGCAAATAACGGTGAGTTAGTGATATAATATTATGTGTACGAGAGTTACGCGCCGTGACTGTGTTAGGTCTACTCACATCATGAACTTGGATTTACTAGGCAAACAACCACACAATACTAATTACGAAGGTAATCTCATGTTGCCTATAGTAAACTCCTAAAAAATGGACCATATTTTGCATTGATGAAATCTCCTTAATTTTATGAAACTTTTAGATTATATCATAATAATTTTAGATTCTGAGCGAAACAAAGAATGTATTAGTTTTACAATAATGTGTGGTTTATATTTATTTTAGTACCTACATTGATTTATTTTTGTTTGTTGGTTTGTCATCATCTTTTGAAAACAAAAATATGACATAATATATTGTTTATAGTACCTACTACCTAACAATAGTTAGATCCAGAAGAAGTGAGGGGGTCAAAAGTAAAATATGCACAGTAATTATCAAAATAAATAAGTAAAAAGTAAAATATACATTACATTGGCATTCTTTTATGTAACCATTAAACCATATTATTATATTTTACTATACACAACACAATACTTGAAATGTTCACCTAATATTTATATTAGCAATTTATAGACAATGTATAGACATTTTTATATGTACCTTTTTTCAAATTATGATAAAATCTTTTATACCTAAATCAATAGCTCGACAGTTGAATACAAGGTTTTTCATAAGTTGTTCTTGTTACAGTGAAAACATTTCGAATATCCATAATTTAACATATCACGAATAAATTAATTTATAAATTAGTTTTATCTCTTAAATAGATTCTCAATTTTAATACTTAAAAATATTATCAAAGATTAATCGTAAGTTGCTTTTCTAATCAAACAATTTCAGCGTAAATTAAACGTATAAATTAATACATACTACTGCAGAATGATGAGGTACAATCAAAGAAGTCCGCAAGGGGGAAATAGTGGCAGCTGACTTCCTTAGCTTTTCTTCTGGGTCAAATATCATAATCGTTGTGTAATTTAAAACACATTATTCATAAATAATTTTTACAATCATTATTATTCTACTTGGCTACCTACATGAAAGAAAACATATCATAAACTATACCTTATCATTACGTGATATACTTTATAAGTAATTGAATAGTGAATCTAAAAATAATGACATTTTCTTAGTTTTTAAACAATATTAATTGATGTATTTTAAGAAGAAAAATGTAATATTTGATAGATAGTATTAGATATAATTTACAATCATCATTGCATGGATAGCAGTTACTTATTTTAAATTAATAAAATAATGTTGGTAATATATTATAGATAGATACAATTTTTAAACGGTAAGTTGAGCATAAAAAAATTATATAATATACCAATTATATACACTGTCCAGTAATTTATACACGAACCGAGCTTCTGCCTCCACGCGGCGCGTATATGAGATTTAAGCTAGACACACCGGTGTCAAGTGGGTTAAAATTTTAAATCTGTATAATAATTAATTATTTATCATGAAAAATCACATTATATTGTTAATAATTATTATTTTTAGAGATGTGTGTTTGTATTATACAGTGGTATAAAATTGTATTATACACAAAATTATTTTATACAGTTTGTTTATAAAAAAATCGATTTTGGTTTTTGGTGTAACTATTAAAATAAATACATTATCGTAAATAGGTACATGAAATGTGCACTGAATGTTTGTATTATAATTTTCTATACATCCTCAGATTTTCAAAATATTTTGTTTCATGTTGAGGTATTTATAGAGATGAAAATTTCGATTATTACCTATAAGTTTTTTTTAAAATTAATGTCGATGAAAAGCTTGACATGTAATACATTTCCTCGTAAGATGTTGTTAGAGGAAATTAAAAAAAAAAGTTGAGCGTAAATCTACATTAATTTTTTATGAGTATCTGCAGTGTTAATTGTGGAAAAATTCGTAAACATCACGAAAATTTGCAAATTATTCAAGTTTGGACAATTAGATATATAACGAAGTAAAACGATTATAGCTTTCTGTTATATATAATTTAAAAATATTATTCATGGGTGTTTGAAACTTCTAAAGTATACTATTATATACAACTTATATTAATTCAACTATTAATGGGTACCGTGTTAATAGTAAAATAAATATAATATATAATATTTTTGGCTGACTAACCGTCCCCGCTCAGAATCGTTATCCATGCACAAAATATATTATATCATTGAATTCAGATTTAACACCATCCATTACAGCGACCCACTTGTAACCTACTGTACAGATCGACACCCACCAATAATATTATAATATTCAGTTTATAAATGTTTTTAAATAATACATTCAGTTCAATAATTAAAAACGCATCTAGTAACCAGTTTTCTACACATCAAATCTTTCTTTTCCATGTGAAAAATAAAATAATTTTCAATTTGGTAATATATGGCCCGAGAATTGGACCACTATAAACCTTTTTTTTTAAGTACTCAGTAGTTGGGCCACTATTTTATTTTTATTTTATTATTGGATCCGGTAAGAATTAGTTTAAATTTAAACTATAAATGCGTAAGAAAAGCCAGAGAACGAAGTTTAATTCGAAAGAAGTATATTCTTAATGTAATTAAAAAATACGAAGAAGGGAAAAACCCGATTTGAATTTGTAAAATCTGTATTTCATTATTTAAAAACACAATTGTATTTTTAAATAATTGAAAAAAATTAATATTATTTGACTATTTTCATGTTTTATATATTGTATTAATTAAAAAAAATTTTTTAATTATATAAATACTGTAATAATTATTAAATGTTATATTTTCGTAGTTCGTATTTTCTTGTTTTGTGGCCGCATTAAATAAATATTTTTTTAATTTGTGACCCAATACCCAGGCAATAAATTGTAAACAATTAATATAGTAATATTGCTACTAACAATCCGATAATGTTATTAAGTTAATTTAAATTTAATTTAGGGTAAAATTGAGAATTAACTATATGTTGGGGAAAAACTAAAATTAACAAGGTTTTGACATTATTCATATAGGGATTTAATTGCAATTTAAAAATGAATAACAGTAGATAACTTGATATTTTCACCAAATATTCATATAAACATTTACTAAGGCCTAGAGATGATATAATTTTCAAAATAGTTTGTGCCATTTAAAGATATTTAAAATTATTATATTCTTTTCAATTTATTTAATTTTTTTTTGTAAGCAAAAAATAATGACAAATGAATACTATAATCATTCTTGTTCTTCATTTCTTCTTTATTGTTCTTACTGTAATTAAATAATATCAAATGTACATAACCACCAGTTTATTTCATATACGTTTAAAGTTTAAATATTTACAAAATTCGTCAAATGGCATAATATGTAAGCTGTTTTGTTGTTAAAATTCATAAAATTTTTAATTTTTACTAATTTAAGTCTTAAAAATATAAAACAGAATTTTGCATAAGTAAGCTTTTTTCACCGATAGTTACAAAAAAAATTAGTGTAAAGTAAACATACCTAGTACAGTTAACTCTGCATATGATTTTTTTAATGTAAAAATATAATTTTAAAACATTTTTAGTGTATCTATATGGCATTGAATTATATTGTATATGCATTAATCGGAATGAAAATATATACTAATAAAGTATAGGTACTCAGAAATATTTGTATTTTGTTCCATCATATATTATTTCAATTTCTCAGAACTATTTTGTTAAGGTTATTATAATTATATTGTTAAAGTATTGTAAACGTGCATGCTGTTGGTATTAGGTAATTACAAGATAATATAGAAAAACAGATTTGCGTGAAAATATGACGTCTTACAGTCATTGTTAAGAAATCCAAAAATATACGATGGAGAAAACATAGTTTATAACACATTTTGATGTGTCACATCGTTATTTTTGTTTTCAAAATAAAACAACTTTTTTCGTGCGAAAGTTATCACAAAGTCACAAACAATTAATTCTCCTAAAAAGATTAAAATTTCTTTAAAAACAAAAACAAATTTTAGAATAAAAAACGGTGAAACAGAATTATGATATTTTTACCATAGTAACCATAGTACAGTAGATCCTCAATCAACTATCAGTCTACGGACTAAGGGACTTGGTGTTTTACGATATTTTATGTTTTTAGTAAGTTATGAATAAGTAAAATATTAATATTTGAAAATACTCATAATTCAGTTAAAAATTTAAATATCGTAAAAAACAAACAAGAGAACACAGATAATGTTCTTTCTATAAAGTTTGATAATTGATGAATTCACTCCAATATCAAAACTAACATTACACTATTGAAACTAAAGAACGAAAAACTGCTATGTCGTGCGTATGTAAAACGGAGACAATATATACGGGTATACGAATCCTCGTAATAAAAATAATATAATATTATTTAACAAACACATATTTTCTAAAACCGAATTTAAAACTTGGCTATTTTTGTTTTATTATTTCATTTGTCGGGTCTTTTTGTTACTCCCCATATGCACAGTAGATAATTATTGTTTTTTTATAATTAGAGACTATTTGTATAATATTATTACTTATAGTATATATTGGTACATAATTCGTTATTTTTTTAAAAATATTATTTACTACATACATTCATATGTTTTTTTTACGCATGACTAATATTTTAAATTATCTTATCCATAAAACGTATAAATCGCCATCTAGGAAGTATCGCCGGAAAGTCACGATTACACGGACTCGTACAAAAGGAAGTAAGAATATAAAATGTTGCTGCATTTCGCGAGTAATCTACATCATGTTATTACACAAATTTGACGGTTAATCGGGATTCTACTGTATAAAAAAAATAATAGGTAGGTATAGTACATTACTATGAAAGTATCAAGTAACGATTTAGCACGTCTCAGTCCTCCAACGACGGCGTTGCGACGAGATTGGTAACCCTAGTGGGAGGGGTCGAGCGACGTAGGAAGACTAGTTTTCGAATGTAACCACAACGGCGCGTTCTGACGACCGGGTGTTCGGCAGTCTGCCTCAGCACAGTCGGTATCAAGGTATCTTCTGGCTTGTTATTCATTTCTCGCTGAACCGCTGTAGCGACCAACCCTCCGTCCGCCGTCTGAATTGCCAAGAACACGACGCCGTCATCATTCCACAGGTATGTATAATTTATAATATATTGTACTGTAGTAAACAATGTTCGTATTTAATATATTTAAGTTTCACCATTTGAGTGAATATAATATTATTACGACTGAACATAATACATATTATAATATTATATACTCTGACTCAAAGTGTAATACAACAGTAGGGCGACCATTTTCCGTACGGCGCAGCGCATCTGCTCTTTAACCGGTCCTCTCACCAGGTGTTTGTACCAGAGCGCTCGACGCGGCCGTTTAATAACCGCTGTACGCGCCAAATATATCAACTATATTACATTATACCAGCGGTTCTCAACCTTTTTTTTTACGCGTACAATCTACACAGTTTGAACATTTTCATAACCAAATAACATTTTTCAAACCACTCTGCGGTTTCTACATTAGAGTTTAATATTAAAATTATTTGCACTCTCTTAACGTTTGATGTTTAATATCCCTACAGTCAGTTTTATAATAACTCTTGTAATTACATTCAAACTTTGTAAATCAAATAATTATAATGTCAGAATAACGTTACATTATATGATCTAATGATCTACCTATACAGCTCAAAATTTCAACTATGTTAAAAAACTTACAATAATCAAAACTATATAATATTATCTATTATCGAATTGGTGTTCACTTCTGCTGGTAATCTTTTTAAAATAATAATGAACATTGTAAATCTATGAAAATCTAATTTTTCTTTCTGAGTTACTTTTAAATTTAATTTTAAATCTGTTTCAGTAACTGTTAACAAGTATACAACATATTTGGAGCAATATGAATCCCATTTGTAAATTTTGCTCGAATGGGTCTTGTCAGTCTGGTAATAAATGTGTCAATAGACATGAAGAGCTGGCATGTGAGTATCATGTACTTGTTTAAAAATAATTTTATTTCAACTACTTACAATTTGGCCTTGATAAAATAGTAATATATAAAAATAGTCAAATTTAAAAGATTACTATCAAAAAAACTGATATTAAACTAGACGCAAATATTATATGAGTATGAATATAGAGGTATTTTTTTTACTGGTAAGATAAAAAGAATTAACGTAAAAGAATTTTGACATTTCTGAAATAGGTATTATAATTTTTAATGAAAGGTTGTATTAGTATATTATATGGCAAGGGTGGGAACTGAAATTACCTTCACGCACTAACCACACACACTATTTTTTGTCACGCCAATGCATTCATCGATCACGGCAAAGGCATTGCAGGGTTCTATAACAAACTATTCTACGAAAACTATATTTCATGAAAGAAACGATTTTATTTTATTTATTTTAAGCTTCATACGTGGAGGTTATGATATGGATATAAAATGTAACCAAAAGTATGTTTTATAAGGACCATCGTAAAGATTTCTGTATATAAACAATAATGATTATATTAAAATAAAATAAGAACAAAAAAATGTAATCACGGCTAAGGTAATGCACTATGCAAGGATTTATGCAACAATTAGATTATTTTACGAAAACGATTTCGTTGAAAATTTCGAAAAAAAAATGTTTACGCGTCATACAAGGAGGTTATATTACTTATATTATGAATATAAGATGTAACCAAAAGTTTATGTTTTGTAAGGACCGTGGTATACATTTCCATTTCAGTGTCTGGTTGTGCAGGGGATATGCGTGATATGCGCGCCCAGCACTTTTGGGGATTTCCACTTTACCGCCCGGCACTTTGGGAATTTCTACTTTACCGCCCGCTGGGCAGAAAAAGGTCGCGTTTCAACGCTTCAACTGTGGTCGAAAACCAAACTTTCGGTGCAGGCGTGACAATAAATACATTTTATAAATATATAAATTAAGTACCTATATATTATAACGAATTATATAAAATAATAGAATACTATACATTTTCAAATACAATCGGACTTGGTTAACACAAACCTGTTAGAATATTCGAGGTATCAATAATTTCGAGTTAAAAGAATTAGAGTAAAACTGTTCATCTATACTATAACATTTATAATAATATGATCAATTTTTTTCCTTAGTGAAAATGGATGTTGAATACCCTGAACTAGATTTTGGAGCTACCGGTACCACCCGTAAACAAGTTGAGCAGATACCCATCATCGACCTAACCACTGAGTACGGTTTTCACAAAATTAAATTATAATTATAATATGTATAATTTATTTTTCTTCTGTATTATTTATTTTCAGACCAACTACAGCCGTTGTATACGATGACTGTAAAAATGCAGGTCCAAAATCAAATGAGCTATATAAAACCAAATCCATGGAAAAACAACAATTGGAACAAGGTATCAATCACCGCCTAAAATTGTACACTTAATTCATATTAAAATATATAAATACATTTTAAAACGTTATTCAAAGATTTAGAAGCACTAAGAAATGAGAATGCCAAACTAATCGAACAAATTGTTATACTCGGAACATCAACAAATACACTAACTGAACAGTTGAAAGAGGAAAAAAAGAAAAATGCTAAGGTTACTGAGGAATTCTATGATGATGAATACCAGTGCTGTATTTGTCTTGAATTATTCATAAGGGTAAAACTTTAATAATCTTTCAGAAAATATAATATTCTATTTAAAATATAATTAATATTAGAGAACCACATTGTTTTAAGAATATAACTTATCACTAATTATTTTATTTTTACATTGATTTAGCCATCAGTGCTTAATTGCTCACACATGTTTTGTGAATGGTGCATTGACAAATGGTTAGAAATATATGATCATTGTCCAACATGTCGGTTTTTGATAATCAGTTATACACACTGTTTAACTATGAACAACATCATCCAAAAAAGGATGGAACTGATGCCAGCTGATGTAAGATCGGCGTTCAAGGAGTTAGAAGTAGCCCGAGCTGGTGAAAAACAAAGAAGTAATGATTGTATGCTTTACTTGAATATTTCCAATTGTTACAAAACTAATTTTTTATTATAGGTTTACAAATTCTTGCTGAGCGTAAGCGACTTGAGCAAATAAAAAAAAGACTAAATGGACAGAGTTCAAACTAATGTGAAGTGGTAAATTTATCCCAACCCCACAAAATAACTGTTTATTCTGAATCAAAACTATTCTTATACTTGTAACAAAATTATCAACTTAATTGTATCATTCACTCATGCCTTATGGTTAAATATCAATAATGTATTATAAATGGTTGTGGCCACATTATAAAATAGCTTGTATTTTTCCAAAAATAAAATTTCAATTGATTTTTTCAATATTTTTATAAACATTAATTAAACAAAGTGTACTTTAGTCTACAATGTGTAATGCAATCAATTCGCAAAATACTTTGGAGATATATTATAGAGTTTTTATAGAATATTGAAAATTCCAAATAATTATTTGTAAAGGTAAATATATAGGTTTATTGTATAGGTATAACTATTTTAGTAAAACAGTTGAATAGAAATAAATTATATTAGGTATAACTATATGTTTTATAATATAATTAGCAATATTAAGACCAATAGTTCTATGAGGAACAAAGTTTACAAATATTAAAATAATATATTATCTAATTAGTAACAATTACAAAATTATAGCTATTATATACATTTTTAGCATTTTACTTATAAACTGAGTGAAATACTTTGTAAAAGATGAAAACAATATATATATTATACTTTGGTTGTATAATTAGCTTAAATTGAAAAAGTATGCATATTATATTTTCCATACATAGAATATAACTGAATATAATATGTTCAATATGGTTCAATAGCACAGTCCTGATGTAAGGTAAGAATGGAAGACAGTTAGAAAAGAAATATTTTTATTTAAAATAATTTTAGATGACGAGGGCATTACCAGAGGTGTGTCTAGGACAAAAATTCAAACAGGCCCCTTTAAAAGAAAATGTATATAATATAATCATTTTTTTAAGGTAATTTTTAATGTATCTTTAAACTGCATAGGCATGAGTCAACCATAATATTAATGGGAATTTTTAATTTATTTTTAAATGTACAGTTAATCTAGTTTGCCGATACCTATATGTTATTCCTAGAAGCGCTTGAACATTGTCGATTAATTTTAGGTTATAGATAGATTATAGTACAAAACACAAAATATAACCGATACACGGCCATACAGATACCACTGCGGTACTCAAATGCATTCACTTTACAATGTTCGGTGTATTAATACAAAAAATAAATATACAATTTTAAAATGCATGGTATATTATGAGGGTTCAAAATCAAGGTAGGCCTGGGCCTATCTACTGGGCATAACTATTGTAGGGTTGATATTATGTTTTGATAGATGTTTATAGCTTATTCAATATACATTTCTGAGACTATTTCTAGAAAACGACTTTATTATTTATTAATATTGAGTAAACAATACCTTTCAAGGGGATTAAAAGACATTTAACTTGTAATCTCAAAATAAGGAGTGTGTACCTTTTGTACATGCTTATACGATACAGAGATATCGAGTGCTAAGGTATTCGATTTTAAAACAATGATAAGTCATTAAAATTCATTAACGGGTGTCTGTAAAAGCAAACTTGTAAGTTCACTAGACACTAGAATAACTACTGTGAACTGAAACAGTAGAAAAGTTACCTTTTTATAGTGTGGTGCCATCTCAACAAGATTTTCAACGTGTAAAAATGCTACATCCAAGCTTTTGAACGCAATATCTTCTGTACGAGTTTATCTTTTAAAAGTGCTAACAAAGAAAATTAAAAAAAATATTCATACATTTTTTAATATAAGAAACTTAAAAACATAATTGTTATAACTTATGAGATTGAATTCAAAGCGTAATAATATTATGATGTATCTATTCACTATTGGCACTTGACGGTGGATAATGGATCAGAGCAATAGACTATTGAAGAATAGAGACCATTGCCGTCATTTAATAATATATTTAACAATAGTTAACTATTACTTATTAATTATTATATAGTAATAAATTCAAATGTTGAAATATTCAATGGTATGAGACTAGAAATTACTTCACTACTGAATAGCGCTAGACAGTGCCTAGTAGCTACGTGCATGTTATCAATTATCATATCAAATATTATGTTATCATCACATAGTTATCACATCATATTATTATACGGAGGTTATTCAGTCGTTATCAATTTGTTGTTGTCATAAATCCATAGACCTTATACCACGGTTTAAGATATACTGGTTACACAACTTTGTGGAATGAAATGGACCCACAATGTAGAGAAGAGAAGGTGATAACACTCCGTGAAAAAAGTGGCTTATTTTTCGACGGCACTATTTTAGTTAACATGAATACCGCCGGGCACCGCCACAGTATTCGAAGGCCGGTTACATTAATTATTTCCCATATGGTGTATTGAAAATGAACTATATAATATGGTATTATTGATCAAATTTCATAATTCATACGAAATATGATTATATCATACATGCAAGTTGAAATAAATAAAAATATTATATATAGGCATGAATTCAATAAAATAAATAGAGGTAGACTTCCAGATTCCAGTCATAACAAACATTAATTATTTGCTATTTTGGTGCATTATAAATGGAAGTTATAATATAGTATTATTGTTTGAATTTAACTTATTACTTATTTACTACTGGCAGACTCAATAGGCTTTCCTATATTTTCAAAAGTTTAATAGTAAATTAATTTATAAAATGCCAAATAAATGTATTGTGCCAGGCTGTAAGACGGGATATGCTAGTGAAGGAAAGAATATCACATTATTTCGAGCACCAAAGGTATAAGACCACAAAAGACTAAACAACATTTATGAAAATTTTTAAATTCAAAGTAGATAATTACTAAATAGTTCCACAGTAATATATTATTATATGGTACTAATAATTTTGTTTATACTATGATAAATTATTTGTACATGCAATAATTTTAAGTTATTTTCAAGATACTGATATTAATATTTTAAATAAGTATTATAATTTAAAATAAAAATTATTAATAATATTATATTATTAATTATAGTTATTATACATAATAATAACTATTATGTACATGTTAATTCAATTTTAAATTGTTATAAAAATGTATATTATACTAATTTTTCTTTATTATAATATTCCTATAACATATTTAAGCTTAAGTTTCATGTTTCCATCAACTGATTGTGATATAATTATAATTTTAATTAAATAACACATTTGTTTATGTTGATAATAAATCTAGTTTATTATTGAAATTTGTATAATTTATAAAAAATTTAAAAATACTACCCAAATCAGGATATAATTTATAGTCACAAGACTCATAACTAGGGCCCGGAAGTTCATGCATTTGCATGTTTTTAATGAGTGCATACAAAAGTTGCTGTATGAGCTACAAATTTGAATCACAACCTGATGAGTTCAAAAATGAAATTTTAGTTTGCATATTTTCGCATATTTTGAGGTTTTTTACATAATATGCATATTTAAAAAAAAAATTGCATTTTACTGCATTTTATTGCATTTTACCTTTGATATTTTTTTTTTCATTAATATTTTATAGAAATTTTGGTCTTTGAGTATAAAAACCTGTTTAAAATTATTCAGGTAATACTTAAATAATTTAATATTATGAGCATTTTAAAACTATAAAAAAAGTTGTTAATATGCTTGATGCTGATGATGCCTTGGCAATTGAAAAAGTAAAACAAATAATATGTGATAAAAATGTTCAATCAAATTTAATTTTTATTCACACAAATTATGGTTTCTTAATATCAGCCATTAACAGTTTAGAAACTCGAGGAACATCCTTAGTTGAAGAAATTCAAATTGTAGATAATGTCATAAAAAAATTAAAAGAAATTAAAGTTCCAAAAGGCGTTATAATTTACAATAAATTGGAACAAGTTATTGAGAAAAATGAGGGGTTTAAGATACTGTCAACAATTTCAAAAGTCATGTCAGGAGAAGAAACAACAACAGATGGCCTTCCAGAGGATCTTCAAATTTCAGATTTCATACATTTCAAGTATGCTCCAATTTCTTCTGTTGATGTAGAACGGAGATTTTCTCTTTACAAAAATATGTTGGCTGATAATCGCCGTTCATTTGTATTTGAAAACCTGTCAAAGTCACTGGTTGTAAATTGTAATTCCTAAAGTAAATATAACATAATATACCATATTAATTAATAAATACATTTTGCTTGTTTTTTCCCCATATTTTAATTATTTTTTTTTACCAAAAACGAAAATAACTTGAGTTTTTCTTTTTTTTAAATGCATATTTAGCGCATATTTTATAGATTTTAAGCGCATATTTGCATGCATATTTTGATAGTTTTTTATGCATGAACTTCCGGGCCCTACTCATAACTATATGGAAAATAAACATTTACTTAAAAATGTTTTATACACATGAGCATTCTACACAATTGAGACAAATTAAACATATAAAATTTAAATTAAAAACAAATATATTATAAGTAAAGCTAAAAAATTACATTAAAAACTAGGTATTTGACATTTTGTTGTATGAACTTTTATAGGATATTGAACTGTATTTTTCATCTTAAATAAAATATTAATTTATTTATAAATTACGATTTAAAATGAAAATAATGCATAATTACATAGTGGTTATAATGCTATTATTGAATAACAACCGGCCTTCGAAGCTTGTGGTGCTCACGGTGGATTTTATTTAAACTACAAAATTGCCGTCGAAAAATAAGCCACTTTTTTTCTCCCGATCAAGCAGAGTGTTATCACCTTCTCTTCTCTACATCGTGAATGGACCTTCTCATAATTGAATGTGATAAAAATGAAGAACTAGTGAGCGCTCCTTGTGGGAGATTTTTGAATCAATAAAGACATCGACATGACAATATTATATTATATAGTATTCTACTATTAATTGTTGAATATTAATATTTATTATTTAATATTATCCTTCACACTGTTTCACTGTGATGCTCCAACTATGGTGTGTACTTTAAGCTTTAATCTTTGGTCTTTTTTAACAAATCTAAAAATAATTGAAAAATATTAAAAGAAATCTGTGGTTTAAGAGAAAACGAATCTTTGTCTGTAGTAAAATATACTCACAGAATATTTACTCGCACCAACACCAGATTCCCACGTTGTAATAATATCATCTGGATTAAAGTGAGTAGCACCTTGAATTGTGGTTTAAATTCATATTTAGTGCTATTTCCTATTCATTTTTTAAATTTTCAGGTACACTAAATAAGGATGCATTGTGATATCTACAATCTTTGACACAACACTTTGGTATTATAACAGTTGGAGATTATAATAATTAAAAATATTAAATACTCTTAAGATAAATAAGTGTAGGCGTGTAGCCCACATTTACAAATTAAAATTATTCAATAACAATAAAATTAAAGTAATTGTAATTTTTTTTTTCCTGCTTTTTTCTTATCTTTATTCTTTTATATTTACCGCCACCGGTGTCTGATAGTAATATCTCACAATAACATAGTTTATTGATAGGATAGTTTTCGGGTTTTCCGCTAGGGTTCACTACAATCTAAGTCTACACGAGTCTTCTCGCAAAACATATAGAACGGTCCATGTATCATAAGCAATTTAATATGGGAGTTGTGCAACCAGTATATCTTAAACCGTGCCTTATACTGAGTATAAGGTCTATGCATAAATCCAGTAATTATTACTCTATAGTCTATACATCAATCACAGCAGCTACTTTTCCTACATATCACCTGTAGCAGTTTAGATTCTGAGCGGATCGATGAATGTATTTAAAGTTTCATTTTCAACCTATCAACAACACTAACTAAAAAATATGAATGATGTATAGAGTATAGCCTATACAGTATAGCATAGGTGTATTACACTATAATAGTATAATATGATATAATAATAATAATGAATCTGTATTATAACAAAGGCGGTATACTGTACATAGTATATACGGTAAATAATATATACATCTCGATGACTCAGAGTTTCTTAAAACCATATTTTCTACATAAAAATCAGTACAATAATATGACTGATATATTATTATACAAAAATAACCAGACAGATCGTCTTCACTTTGAATCGTTTTTCGTATACGATAATTTTAAATCATTGAATATTTTATTCAACCCATCCATTACAGTGATTCACATGACATTTAATGCACGTATAGCAGAGCAGTACCTAGGTCCACCTTTTTTAAGATTTAAATCTTTTAAATTGCTTTTGTTTTTTTTTTAACCGAGTGTATATTATCTTCGATTGGAAAAATATATAAAAAATAGTATGAGCAAACTTATTCTTCGAATAATTTCGTATAATCATTAAATATATTATAAACAATAAATAAACAAAATACCTAAATATTCTTTATCGTGAGCTAAAAAATAATTTGTATTATCTGTAGATAACCTATGGCTAATTATTACTTATTACCCGTACCAAATATTTAGATTTTTGTAAAAATATATGTTTTGTAAACAACTTTGGACCCAATATTTTTTTTTGCTAATTATATACTATATAGTAATAGTTACATAATTTATGTAACTAATTGCGACCATATAAACAAGCAAATTACTCTTTTTTTTTGTGAAACGAATACCAAATTAACGTAAGTGTGAAGTATCATCCAGCTACCTAACAGGGATTAACACTCTCTATGTCTCAAGAAATCTATTGATATAACTTTTGTTGAAAATGGTCCTGTAATTTTCTTTAGATTACAATCACACGAACAGAGAAACATCCATTTTTATTATATATAGATTATAAATAAAGATTTATCGTTATTTCATTATAGATTGAAGTATTGAACTCGGATTATATTTTTTAAAAGTTAAAGGCTGCATACTAGTTGCACAAGCAGCAGAAATAATTCCCCGGGTCATTATTTTTTATATAATACAATTTTTTACATATTTCTATAATAGTTATGGACACGGTTTTCGATATAGACATAAGTTAAGCTAATATAGTTACCTATTACTTATTTTATCGTTTATGTTTGGTATGAACTATGAACAATTTATTCAGACTTATTTCTCCGGACTATTTGCTATAAAACTTTAAATGTCACCTATTTAAATTAAAAGATTTTTGTATAGGTAGCTAAATATTTAATATAAGAATTTTTTCAAAAATAATTTAGTTCCTTATGGCTGATAGGTACTGACGTTTACGCAAGGCATTAATATTCTTAATCAAACCTATCAATTTAGTTATATTTGTAAAGATGTCGTTGAGTGGTCGTTTGTCCTAAATCGTGAAAAACTGCGTGAAACGAAATGTTTGTGTCCTCAATTCGCATTTCGCCTTATTTGTAATGTCACGTCCGCATCACACATGATTTTCATCACTTTGTCTGTGACTAGGGAACACTGTTTAATGATCGCAAACAGAAAAAAAAATTTCCCAATCTTGTATTTTAATAATTATCTGTTTTTCTTTTTACCTGGTTGATCTTACGGCATTGAATTATTTATAATTTTAGTTAATTATTAAATCATTAAATCACAAAATTATATTATCTTTATTTATTTTTCATTTAAATTAGATTTTATAACTAGATTCTTTGATCAAATTAAAAGTGTATTTACGTATTGTGGTTTTTGAGTAGGTAAATGCAGATGTTTGATGATTAGCTTATGCTCAAAAAGTAAGTTTCTTGTAGATATGACCATAATGATTTTGATCATTGAAATTAATTCATATACGTAGATACGACTTTACACAATATTATGCAAGTTTCTAACTTATTATTTTTTAAAAATTAAATTGACAGAGCACTTAAACATTACTAAATAAACTAAATTGTAATTACTATTTATAATTATAGGTAACTTTCTAAAATCGTGAATGTTTTACGACACTACAGTCACACTATTAGTTCAATGGAGAAATAAAAAAACAATGTTTTATAGAGAATTTTTCTATACTAATTGTATGGTCGTATGGATATGTATTTAATATTTATTACAGCAACTACAATAGGAATTATATATTATTCGTAACTTATACTAATATATATAAAACATTCAAGAAGCTCTTTATAAAGCTACATAAAGAGAAAATGAAAAAATAATTTTGAAAAGTTTTTTTAAAAAAGATGGTATATCGGTACCTACCAAATACCAATGTAACGGTGGAATTGATGGTCCATCGTTCATAATAATGGAAGTCGTTGGAATTAATATATTTAAGTATAATTTATGCATTAATAAAACTTCCTTAGGCCATTTCAATAATAAGCTAAAATAATTGGGTACATTAATATTTTCAAGGTAACTACCTATTTGTAATTGTAACGTATGTTATATACAGAGACTGGTACCTTCAGGTTTTTAAAAGGTTCTGAGTCCAGTATCCATACCTAATTATTTCATTATGAGGTTCAGGTTCGAGCACTTATGTACTTCTTACAGCCAATAAATTGAAAACAGGCGACGTGCGACGGAGGTAAACACAAAATAATCATTGTAAAACCAAATTTTTGTTATTTAAAAATATCTTAATTTTGTCCTGAGTAGATTTCGGTTCCCAATATTTTAAAAGTTTTTGGACACCAGAACAGGTTCTTTTCGGTTCAATTACAGTCCTTGATTTTATACTTACGTTGTTACTGCAGTAGGTAAATACAATGTCTTAAATATTGAAATTCTTACTTCAGTGTTAAGTTGAAATAACTTGTATAACTTTGATAAAAATATATTTGTGATCTACTTAAAATGTATAATAATGACAAAATTATTTTATTACATTATTTATTTATAATTATTAATGCATTTACTATATATATTTTGTACTGCACGCGTTTTTAGAAACTTTCAATATAATAAGATACATAATATGTATTTAATTTTTTTTAATATTATGATCAAACGTAATAATGATTTCAATGTATTAAAAATAATATTTTCAATGAAAAGTGATTGCATTTAGAGAGACATGCCCAACAATTTTCATAATATAAGATTAGGTAGGTGAAACATGAAATTGCGTATCCAGGATTATTTAATGGGGGGGGGGGGGCTGAATAAATAATAAATAATTAACACTAAGCAAAATATTTCATCTAAACCGTTTTTAGAAATATCATGGTTTGATTTTTGCCTTTTATTATATGTGATTTATACAATAACACGACCAATGGGGGGCTGAAGCTCACTTAGCCCCCCTTGGGTACGCCACTGTTAGGAATCATATCTGAGACATAAACAATTTATCTGGGAATAAAGTCCCAAGGTTAGGTTTGTGCCATCAAGCCTAAGCCTTCCAGCATTAGTGTGTAGGTACCCTGACACAAAATGTGAAAATTAAAGTGTGTAATCTGAATTATAAAATATGCGTGTATCAAGTAGTGCCTTTTTAATATTAGAGCTAATGCCAAATAAGTAATAACACAATGTAGGTACAACTAAACACATATTTGCCGTGTTGCACGTTTGTAAGACAGAGATAATACATGTGCATTGGTAGGTACGCTATTAATAAATGTTTTTACCTTTTGCTTATATTTATTTTGTTTTGATAATTTTTAGCCTAAAATTCTTACCAACGGATTAATGCAAATATTTTAGTTGACTGTTGTGTTAGAGGGAATATAAGGGCCTTACTCCTTATATAGGTTTTTAACAGTACCGAAATCTATCTACGCTTACAATTGAACTAATAAAACTGCGTTGACCCCTGAAATAGTGAAATTGGACATGCATTAGGCCTTAGACTCAACTAACCACACGATTTATAGCTATTCAAGATTTCATTTAAAAAGAGAATAACAACTTTTCTACGGCTAAAATTATTTCATTCGAACATTTCTAAGAGGGCTGGTTGTGGTTGAAGCTATTACGCCCCTCGCATTTATACGGGTTGACACCAATAACGCACATCCGTATTAATTCCTCTTTTATGGACAGCAATCAAAAATGAAGCCAAAGTTTTTCACAGTCTTGCAGGAGTTGTAGATTTACGTGAATATTTGAACAATGGAACTACGGAATTACGCAATTACTTGACAGGTTTAACTTAATTTGATTTAAGTTTTACCTCACGCTAAAAATTATTTTATTTATCAACACTTGTAAATTGGTTAAAATTTGGAGGATATACATGGGTTTTAAATTTTGGTGCAACTAAAACCATTTTTTTTTTAAGTTAAATATAATACTATTATGACGTAAAATTGTGTTCTAAAACTTATCTTTACCTACCTACCTATCAGTATATACCTATACTATATTTCAGATTTTCAGGTAAAAGGAATGAAGTTCTCTAAACTTGTTTTTATATTTAAAATGAATAAACTGTAAAAATAATCACAAATTATATTGCTAATAAAAAGTAAATTTCAAATAAAATATTTGTTAATTGTTACACATATTTATTTGGTACTTATTTATCATTAGAACAACTTAAATATTAGATCGGAAATTCACAAATGACTACATCTTGAAAATTCTGTACGAAACTAATATGTACCTATTACTATATTTGTATAATATGTACGTTTATGGTTTATGAAAATTATAAATAATAAATTTATTTTTTATCGATATACATAGGACAGTTACATAGTTATAGTTACATCGATGTTATACTTATTCATATGATTATGTGAATTACATTGAGTAATTTTCATAACGATTAATCAAAGTTATTTCATAATTATCTCAACAATGAATGGTTTCATACAAGCCAATATATATTTTGGATTACTTCTTATTATAATAATTTTCAATACACTATACATAAATGAAAGCTATAAAATCAAAGCAGTTTATTCCATAATATTGTAAAATGTTTTAAAATAGGTAATTTTATAACTTAGTTATTTATTGTAAACCGTAGGTAAACATATTTAACATGGCGAATAGAATTCAAATTAATTATTAAATACAATTTTTTTTCATTTTACTTACTTAACTAAAATCTCTATCACTTATACTATTATACTATAATAGTAAGTAGGTATATTATAATTTATAACACGTATGTCGTCTGTATTATTTTTCAACAGACTATATAAACATTATTTATTAAAATAGAAATGTACTTTTAGTTTAAAAACTGTAAGCTGTATTGTAAGCTAACAAGAATAAGTTAATATTGTTACAAAAAACATTTATTTGTTTTCAGTTTGGTCGATTACGACTTTCTTAATACGTATTGTAAAATAAAATCGACTAACCATACGAACACGTCATATTCATACATATAAGTAGATAAATCAACATTTGGCTGTAGTATAGGCAGTACGCAGTGAGTAGTTTGTAGTATTTATACCTAGGTTTATGTATATAAATATATAATATAGTATTAGGTACCTACTTTATTAAAATAAATAAATACAATTTTATTTTTCGAATCAAATAATTCCCCAACTTTAAACTTTCTTTATAATTTGGCCATCAGCAATAACACAGACTAGCTGAATACGAAAAGTATAATAAAATAAACAAACCATACGGGTTGTGCCAGTATAATAATAATTGGTCATGGTTGATAACTAAATGAATTGTACGAAAGACCACTTGAGACAATACAATTTTATGTTCATCGCGCCGTCAACCGGTAGCCATAAATTATAATAATACTGCTTCGTTGAAAATTCAAGATCGAGTTTAGCGCGCGAAATCGTCCAGCAGATACTCAGATACTGGTTATGTAAGTGAGGTTATATTATAGATTTATGTATAATTAGCACAACCATACGCCATGCGTCAACAATGTTAACGAAATAAATACTGTAGTTCCTTGTAGTTTACCATACCAACTCAGCATTTATTATTTTCGTTTAACTATAATCAGTAGAACACCTAATCCGCACGTACCTAACAATAATAATCGAATGATTTTTAATGTTATATTTATTTATTATTCAACAGTATTTTCTTCATCTTTGGGTAGCAGTGAATTTTTTTACTACTGTGTATTGTGTTCTGGCTACCTATATTATATGCTTCTATCGTTTAGCAGATGGTATATTTACTAAATGATTTCAACAATACATCATCGGTTTTTATCTGACAAAGGTTTAAATAGTTGTAAAAAAATTATCCAGAAAATAATAATATTTAATAAAAACATTTTAAATAATTAAATATGTCCTTCAAATAAGTATATTGTCTTACGTCCTAGCCGCGTACCTAATTACAACTTTTTTTTATTATTGAAAATAATATCAGAAAGATTACTGGCCTCATTGAAAAAACTTGTGTGGAGGCCCAGGGTTATCTCGGTTTAGAAATGTTTTCAATGATATAGGCATATAGCTAACTACATATTATAAGAAGAAAAAAAATTCAAAAGAGATAAAATAATATTGAAATAGTTCAAATAAATTTAGTAATGATTTGAAATTAATGGACTCGAATATTACATCAACAACGTCACGTAAATTATTATCACCGGATGTAGGTATAATGTTTGATTTTTTTATCATATGTATCTATTTGTTAGTGTTCCAGCGAAGGCACGTAGGCTAATTTTTATAATTATCTATCCAAAGTCCAGTTTAATTTGTGATCTATTAATCCCACAAAGTCATATTTTTGTAGTTTAAAAGCAATTTAATGGGACCACCTGATATAATTTTTTTTTATATAATACAAATATTAATATTATATTATTATTATTATTTATCAATATTCAATACTATACTTATGTATTTAAACATATGAAACCCATTATTTTAAGAAATCATAATTTTGTATCATTAATTTACATATTTTCAAAATGGAAAACTTCACTATCACTTCAATCAAGGCCCAGGTAATATGGATAAATTCAATCATTTGTAAATGTATTATAATTTTGAATTAAATACATATATGTAGGCTTCAAAGGTAAACTATTTGAAATATGAAAAATATTTAAATATTCCAACACATTTCACGCAATTTTATAACATTGTAAAAAATGTTTCATTGTAATAATATGAAAATCAGTATAAGTTTAATTTTCTTGTAATTAGAGTTTATTGTCTACGATTACTATAATGCTTTATGGTGTGAACCCAATAAGAATTTAATCTGGTTGTTAAACAATTATTTTCGTACACTACATCAAACAATTATAAAATAAATGTTGACATTACATATAATCGAAATGATTTTTTAATATAATGTAAAGGAGCAATATAATAATGTAATAGAACAAAACAGTTCATTATTATTTCAACCTTTTACACAAAATATACAAAATAAATATATTAATAAAAATGTTTACCGTTAACACAATGAACAAGAGATAAGAGAAAAGAAATTGCTCGTCATAATGACGTCTAAATAATTATTTAGGTCAACCATGGGTCTAGGAGCGTTTGAACAACTTAGCTGTTTTAAACATTCATAAAAAAAATACAATTACTAATACTATATTTTCAAAATCATCTAGAACTGAGGTCGCCTACCTTTTCAAACAAGTGAGCTACATTTGAAATTTAAAATCCCTGGTGATCACCATCCAGGAGAATATTTAGCTCTTTATGAAGAGATTTGTTTGATGAGCAAAAAAAAAAGAGGTCAAAGCTCCATAGAATAATTATTTATTGTTTCTTCATAATAATAATAATAATAATGTAATATTTTAATAATACACGAGAAAAAGTAAAAAAAATTTTAATTTATTAATGTGATAACTGGCATTGGTTTTCTTCAAGTTCTGAAAATTCTGGTATTTAATTAGAAACAGCTGCTCGTAAACTTGAATCCAAATTACTGTTTGTAATTTTTGGCCGATATTTGTTCTTAAAGTATTTCATACTCAAAAATGTTGACTAGCATAACCAAGTTGAACCAAAAAATTTATACGAAGGGCAATGCTTTGTAGATTTGGGTATTTTTTGGAACATACAATACACGCTGCACACTTGCACGTGACGACTAATTGACGGAGGATTGGTCAATTTAATTTGTTATGTTTATTAAAGTTTGTTATTATTAAATAAAATCTTATAATACGCATATATAATGAGTATTAAATTCACTATAAAAACTTAAACTTAATACCCATGATTTTATGTAACTAAAGTACATTTTTTGTCTAGCCCCCCCCCTTTTTTTCATTTCTAGATTTGCACCTGGGTACATCAAAATGTCTGCAAGATAGCCTAATAAAATAAACCATTTAGTCCGTACGAACTCTATATAGCTGTCTCTAAATATAATATATAAAAGGTGTGCCGAGAGGGGTTGTTGAATCCTCGTATGTACCTAAGTTCGACGTAGTGACGCAGTGAGGCTATAATTATCCTTTAGTGAGTACAAAGGTATCCAGTATATCTTGTACAGGAAGTCGACGAGTAGAGGTATATACCCATAACCATCGATTATTTTAGCCTTTTTTTTATATATATATATATATATATATATATATATATCTTAGGTATAGGTGCCTTATCGTGACAGTGACGAGTTCGAGGGGGGAGCTTAATATTAGATCCACCGACGAACCTAACCTACGCGTGTTTAGTGCATACCATAAGTATGGCGTATAATACGAGAAGTCCTCTACACGAGTTCCTTATATTTGTATGAGTTTTAAGAATTTAAATCCGAATTCCTACTAGTGAAACACGTCTTCTACAAAACGTTTCTAAATTCTCATAAATTATATAAGGTACTCTCTAAATCTCATGAATCGCGGCCGATTGAACTCGATACAATGAATATTATTGAGTTTTTTAGTCGGCACAAATATACCTAACCTAACCTAACCTAACCTAACCGTATACACCTGGTCATTCTACCATCACCAATTACCATTATAACGGTTCCCATAGACAAAATATGTATATACGCATTGGACGATTAACTAGAAACAGCGAATTCATCGAAGAAAATTAAACAATTATACTAATTTTACTATCTACTAATAATTTAAATAATCAACTTATGTGTAGTAAAACTTTGTCTGTGTAAAGATTAGGATATAAACTCGGATTATTATCGAATTGTATAATAATATGATAAATTATTTTATAGACAAATACGGCCATTTAAAAAAAATGCTATCAGTAATGACATTTCCCTTACAAAAAAATAAAATAATAAAGTCACTGGCGATAAGTAATATCAATATATACAACGTCTAATTAAAATAATATTATATTATATTAACTAAATATTGGTATCCAATACGAGAGTTGAGCGTCTCTTGTCAGCAGCGTCGATTATTGTTATGACATAAATACATAATAACCAAAACGTTTTCCCAATACTGGTATTAAATATTTAGCCGTAGGTCGAGGCTATTGTAAATTCTACTGATTGCACGATATTTTGTAAATAAATGTCACTGGTACGATTTTTCGAGGTACCTGTCAAATCATGTAAATTCCACTGGTTATAACTTTTGACCTGTAAAATAAAATATGTAAACTCCGCCGAAATTGTTTTTGATTAAGTTAAAACTAATTTTGATTTTAATGACACACATTTTCTTTCCCAATTTATGGTTAAAATGAATTACATAACGCGTTAAAAGTATCATTTTTAGTGCTATCCTAAATATTTTAGATTCTGAACGGAGTGATGAATATATTGATTTTATAATGATGTGGTTTTTTTATTTTTATTTGTCTGTGTAAATGATAAGTAGTTGAAATAATGATTCGATTTTTTTCAACAGTATCTTGTTCTATGGGAAAGTGAATCTAGTTGGTGCATTCGGGATGTCGTTTTTTCAAATTCCAAATAGTTTTCAAATGCGCAGGGTAAAACAAAAGAAAAATTAAGGAAAAACAGGAATTTTTAAGCAAAATCGGATTTTGACAAAATAGATTTTGTTTTTGATGAAACTATAAAACAAATTACCTTATATTCATGACATTTTAACTGGTTATTAATATTAACATTTTCTCTACACGATAAAATTTTCAAACAAATTTAACTTGTTTTGAAATGTTTACGGACATATTCAGTTTCCAATATTTTTAGTTTTATTTTTTACAAATATAAATTAAATTTTTTTTGTTGGGTAAAAAGCTTGAAAATATAATAGAAGGCTCCAAATATATTGTTTTAAATGCCGATGGCAAATATTAAAAATTCGTGGCCACAATATTTTTTTTATAAGTATATTTTAAAGTTCAAACATTAACAAAATACGTAAAAATGAAAATTTACAAATTATTTTAAGTAAGATATTCATAAAATTTTTTTTAAACTAAGATTTGAGAATGTAATTCATGATTTCTCATAAAATTGTCTACTTTTATCAAAAAAAAAATGTCTACAAGAGTGTCAAATTAAATTTTTATGAGCTTTTGATGTTCATATTTTTACAGCATTGGATATTCACTTGATTTCTCATGTAGTGATTTTTTTATTTTGATTTAATTCAAAAACGAAAAACTGTAGATACTTTAAATTGATATCATATGTTTATTTTATCAATTCCTATATTTGATAAAATGTTCAAAATATTTTGACTTGTTTTGAATTGTTTACGGACATTTTAGTTTCCAATATTTTTAGTTTTATTTTTTACAAATGTCAATTAAATTGTATTTGTTGGGTTATTCAAATTTTTAAAAGGTAAGGCAAAAGACTATTATAGGTAATAAATATATGACTGCTTACTGCAAAAATATAAAATTGATTAGAGATGGAAATTATGAATTAGGAGTTACGGGCGGTAAGACGACTCACATGAGTATATGATACGTTAGGTGGAATAGACCAGTGGTTCTCAACTATTTTTGTATGACGACACCCTAATTTAGATCCATAAAAATGGCGACATACTTGGAACAATTAATGGATTTTTCAAAAAGTAAAAATTATAAACCTTTGTAATTAAATAAATTTATATGTAAGCATTTTATTTAAAAAAAACTTAATTAATTAACATTTAAGTGGCAGTTCAATACAGTATCATGCAGTACTTATCAATTAGTTTATAAGGGAAATTAGTGCAATACCTGTGACTGGTGAACTGAACATAAATGCTCGATTCGTGGGCGAATAGTTGACAAACTTACGCGTGATAATAATTCACATTCAATATGTTTAAACTAAATTTTTTTTTGGTTTTTGTTATTTCTAATGTCAAAAATGCTGATTCACACATGCGACATGCATGATGTCGAAAAAGAACCAAAATATGCAATGATTTTTTGCTCACTCTAGCGTATTCGTTTTGCAAATAAATCCAAAACGAATCATTTTGAGACGTATATACAATTTTGATTTTAACGCTGTATTTGATGATATTTCTTATAAAATAAATATATTAATATAGTTTTATATCGGTAATAATTACGGGATAATCAATAAGTATATTGTTATAATTGTTTTTCTCATCTGTGATTTTTTCTTTTTTATCATAATGCCGTAGGTAATAATATCATATATTTCTACTTTGAAAGCTTATATACAGTTTAAATTAATAATATTTTGGTGACACACACCACGTTAATACGTGATACACAAGTGTGTCGCGACACACCGGTTGAGAACCACTGGTCAATAGACTATTACCCCGCGATTCGGACTTTCCAGTATTTTTCAGGAATAAACGAAGACTTATTTGTAATCTAAATCATTTGACCACACATTTTTTTTTTATTGCAGATGTAAATAACCTACTTACTAAAATCATAAATTAAAAAACTAATTTTATACTTTAAAAACAGTATCGATTAAACGTCTTTTCAAATTATTGTTAAACTGAGACATTTTGTTCTTTATACGTGTATAACATTCTATATTCGATTACATTTACATAACCTCCCTAGTCCCTATACATTTGAATTCGTTAATGTTAATTTTGTTGGCCTCAAAACTATATCATTTTATTTTGATTGAGCTCAATACAAACAAAAAACAATAAAATACCTTGAACTAATGTTCATATTTGGTCAGTAATTTAAGTTAATGTAGTTATATAGAGTAGTTCTATGGAGTTTTAAGCGGTTGATGTTAGATATATCGAAAAACGTAATTTTTAAAAACACGTATCCAATAAAGACGCTGTGTGCCAGGACGACGTCGTTACAGTACCTGGACGGGGAATTTGGTTTGGCGTAAAAGTGAGAGGGGTACAAACATTTTTAAGGGGAGTACAAATGGGTACAAATCGGGTACAAAAAAATGAGATAGGTCCGAAATCAATCGATTGACTTCTGGTGGTTTTGGGTGCCAGAACGACGTCATTATACAGCACCCGGATAAGGGATTTGGTTTTACTTAAAAAGGATAGGAAGTGCAAAATTTTTTAAGCGGGGTATAAATGGGTACAAATCGGATACAAAAAAATAAGGTATGTAAGGGAGAGTTTTGACGATTTACGGTTGCCACGACGACGTACCTCCATTAAACAGTGACCCACTTGAAACTTAGGCACTGTACAGTAGAGCGACATCCACTTACCCGCCCTTTTTTTTAATATCGATGGTTATTACATAATTTAGTACCAGTGAAGTTTACATATTATTTTATTTTTACAGGTCAATAAATGTGCCCTCAGAATTTTCATGTTACTAATCCGACCCTAAAATTTATTAGCAGAGAATCCGCAGAATTTACAGTCACCCATTTTGGCGAGTAGTATCCGCAGAAATCTACACGTATTGGACCCATCTTCCCAACGTGTCCATCGTGGACCGTATAATACCTACAACATAGCAGAGACATGAGTCGAGATCCCGCGATATAGAAACAATAATAAATTATCGGCTAACATAGCGACGTGTATTGATGATAGGAATAAAATGTCTGCAGCTTAAGTTACTTAGTTACACAGCTGCAATAGTCCCCCAATCATGGGCGGACAGTGGAGCAATTGCAGCTGCAACGCATCTCTCTGTTAAGTGCGTGGACCGGAGCATACGAGTTCTTTCTGTCACGACTCCTACCACCCCCCCCCCCCACACCATGACCAGGCGCGTTCAAAACATTATTCCACCGCGCACGGGTATACAACAACAAGAACAACAATAATAATAATAATAATAATAATAATAATAATAATCTTACTTGGCCGGGCTTCAAGGTTGTTGGCTCCAGCGGTGATGAGTCACGGATGCCACGTGTCGTTTTCCATCACCCTTCCACCGCCACGAACAAACTGTACCAGCAATTGCCGCCGTCGCCGCCGCCGCAGAGTGAGGACTGAAGTCCGACTCGGCCTCCCTCGACCCACCGCGCTTTAACGATAGGCGCAGTGAACGGCGGAGGCGGTGGTAGCGAAGGCGAAGGCGTACACACGGGGGACCACGACGACGAAACACGTTCGCCCGCTATCATTCGTACCGCCGCGCCATCGCCGTCTACACGTCCTATCGTCCTGCCAAGCGCCGCGCACCAACACGCCGTTCCATCAGTACCTCTGTGCACTCGTTCAAGTGTCGTCTCGTCTTCTTACGTGCTCCGAGCTCGCGATCTTCAGCCATGAACAAGCCGTTGCCGCCACCACCACGGTACCCTTCGAATTTGCTCAACTACAACATGCGCCGCCGCTCCGTGACATACCGCTACTGCCCGAGTGCAGGTAAGTGTTAGCAGTAGATGGTTTCCGTATTTCACGAGGCTTAATTGCTTCCGTTCTCGACCGCGCATTCGCCGCACAAACCCGTACCCGGCACAAACACTGTTTTCCCCGATTCACGTGCTGCTGCAGCTGCTTTCCGAATTTTACTACCAAATATTTATGGTAGTTGTGTATCGAATCCGGTCGTTCCGTTCGAAAAATCCCGAACAATAGTAGGCAGTAGGCACACCGTTTTCTTCGGTATATACATAATAATAAACTATACCTAATATAATATATTATATTATATCGTCCTCAATATTTCCAATTATTTCTCGCTGGTCGATATCGATGATGGCCCCCTCCCCCCGTCGTTATTAATAAGAAATTATTGTATAATAAATTGCTTTTAATGTGCGCTCGATCTATCAATTACATATAATTATTATTTATGTGCGCTTAAGGTTACCTACTTATTGCCTTACAAGCGTTTAAACACTTATATACTAATTCGATAGCAGATTTGGTTTTAAGAATACCTATTAAAACATTCAATCGTACAGTTTATAGTTATCAAATTTGTATAAACGCTAAAATATTTGTTGATTTATATAATCACACTTTATCATTATAAGTATATTCATGTTGTACACACGCATCAATGTATGTGCGTGAGTATTATTATTTATTGTTGTATATCAAAATTTGAATATTATAGATATTATGTGGAGAAGTTTGAAGTCTCCAGGGAAATAAAAAAAATAATAAAAAATGTACAAAATATAAATTGATTAAATTAACAGTAATAACATCATATCTAATATTAGGTATAATTTTCTCAAAAATATTTCATCGATTCGAAAAATCGTTGATAGTTATTTTTACGTGAATGCTATTTCGTATCAATTTAAATCGATGTTAGGTACCTACTTATTTACTGACTATTATTCGAGGTATGTGAAGATTATCAGAATATTTTGAAAGCGTTATAGTATTTAATATGGTATTAATTATAGTACCTATATATTATAATATGGGTAATATTCGAATTCTAATCACTACTAAAGTAACACTTGCACTTTTCTATCACAGATTTTGTATTAAGATTTCTACTTTGATTTTGCCATTGTGGTGGGTGTATTATTAGGTAAAGGTATCCATTAAAATAGTTATTTGACCGGGTCGTCTGTTTTTACATATATTTAGAAAAATTCAAATGAGGACTTGCTCGTAAGACAAGCGCGTCATTGAACAAGACGTGACATATCCAACAGTGCGCTTCAGTGGGTGGCTAAAAATATAAAACTTAGCTGATTATAATTATAGGTAGGCGTAGGTAAACATATATCTCCGCCGACGTATTTTCACATGATGGACGGTAAAGACTATACGTTTATTGTAACAGCAGTCTTCTATGTGATTGCAAATAATGACAACTGACAAGGCCCGTAGCAAATCTTCAAGTGGAGTGAACCATATTTTTTTTATTTTTTTTTATTTTGGGGGGCAATAAAATGCATACCTACTTAACCATAAAATACCACTACATACTATTAATATTTGTTTGGGGCAACGATTAGAAAGTCCAGTGAGAGGGGGAAATTCCCTCATTGCCCCCCTCTATAGGTTTATACATACGTTGAAAATAGAACACATTTATTCATCACACACATGTAATAAACAATTAGAAAACCACAGCTTCCAATCCACTGAATTGTAAAAGAGATAATAGGTACCTAATATAAATACTAATCAGATGTTAAACTCTCAAAAAGTGTAAAAAAAACGCTAAGTATAAAAAAAAAATGGCTCTAAAAGTTGTGATGTAATTTTATAGCAAAGTCTTTGAACTATAGATACCATTTATATTAAAATCGAGGTTAATAATTACCGATATAATGCAGTCGTATATCAATTTGTATGTGGTGGTGGAAAATTAATATTTTTTTTATTGTCTATAAAATAAAAAGTTTAGAAAAGATTTAAGATTTAACTTTTTTGTTATTGATATTTTTGTTGTTCATCCTTAATTTAATAATTATTTATAAGTTTATATACTTTATAATCTATATTATTATTATTTTTTAATTTATTTATTAATTTATTATTATTGCTCGTTACGGAAATCTAATGTTTTGATATGTCACATGATTTAAATGTTACATCGGTTTATATATCGGGTTTTTAAGTTTTTTTTTACGTCGGTTCATGGAAATAAAATATCGGAGCGGGTATCGATTTTATATCGGCAATATCGAATGTCAGAAAAAGTGCTATCGGCCCAGCTATAATAATAATCTTACCTTTAAATTTTATAGTAAATTAATTCACTCTTTCTTTAATAATAACTGAGCTAAACGTGATCGGCTGAGTGCAAAATTTGTTACGCACTTGTAAGACGGAGACAACAAATGTCCATCTAGCGTCCTCTTAGGTCACCATGGTTAAGTTCAATTATTTAGCAGACTATTTTAATATAAATTATTCGTTTTTTTTTTATATATTGCGTTTATTTTATACTGCGTTTGGCAAAGTGTTTTTGTTGAGATATCACAAATTTTTGTTGATACCTTATTACTTGTAAGTGATTGTTACGTGACTAGAAATAAGTAATAACGTGATTTAAGATAAAATATTATTAAGTAATAACTTTTTGTAAAACACTTACGTAAATGTATTAGGTATGGTAGTTATAGTTGAGTACGCGACAAGAAACACATAGTTTTCAATTTTTATAATATATCGTGATTGAGAGTGAATGTTGCCGCAGGAACGACGTAGGGAGATGGTTAAGCGGCGGATCGGGGGGACAATATTATATTTTACGAAAAATCGAAACTTAAAAGTACTCAACCATTTTTGGTTGTAACATTTAAGCCATCTAACCAATCCGCTTGCGAGTTCCTCCATCTCCATCTGCACAATATTTCTGATCGATTGATACCTTATATTACCTTATAACATATATGTTCAGCGATTTACCCAGTAGAGCGGCCCGCTGGATTGGCGCAAATAAGCACGGTTTTTCAACACTGGCTCCTATTAAAATACATTAGTGGCTTCTTGCTTTTTTTTACTTAGTTTGGGCCATTTCGCTGGATATGTACAAATTTCGAACCTAGGTACTAGGTAGGTTATCTAAGTTATACTTAGGTAGGGCCCATGCATAATAATGTGAATTATAACGAGATTTGTTTCTTTTGGCCGTATTAATGTGTGGATACTACACTATATCCTATATTATAAGCATGATATTAGTTTACCGATGTTTCACACTTATATTATGATCTAAATGATTTAAATGAGTTATTGTATTTTCTAAACATAAATCATATTAATGTTAACACAGTAGGTACACAAAACTTAAACTTAAGTCTATAGCTTAGAGCTTAGTTGTTATTTGTTGATGTGTAGTTACCACAAACTACAAATTTATAACAGTGTAAATATTAATTGTTATAGTATTTTGGTTTTAAGAATTACTAAAAGGCCATACAATTACAATCCAATACGGCAATACCTATCGTTTTCGATATTCGATGTAAGAAATAAATACATTTGGCAGTACATTATTATTTGTTTAAAACAGAAAAAATATAAAAATATATTAAAATATAGATATGCAATTATACTGTAAATGTTTTGATAAAGGAAATATATTGTATTACAGGGCCAAAAAAAGGAATCAGTCAACTAAAAGCGATTCCGGAATACACTGTAAACAAACAGAGGTAACTTTTATAATTTTTATCTGTGATATAAATTCTAAAATAATACCTAAAAATATGCAATGTTTTGATTATTTAGCCCATATACATTATACCTATTAACAAAAGTTATTTATTAAGTTAATCCTGCCATTTATTATACCTTTAAAACAAATATGGTATTAGGTGTATACTAGTTTCGGAATGTCATGTAGGTACATATTATATAATTATTATCTAAACCTAACCTATATACTATTATATTAATATATAATTGAGGTGGTAATAGATTCAGTAAAATTTAGATTTAAAATTTATAGATATCAAAAGTGATAATATTTTTCCAAAATTAATTAATCTTTTATTATAATATATTCCATGATTTTGAGCAAATAAAATTAAATAAAAATACAATTTATAAAATTTGTACCGAAATTAAATTGTTTAAGATTTACTGTAGTAATAATTAAGTTTAAGAAAAATAAAGAAATTGACACAAGTAAACAGTTTCGAGATGTGTTAATAGAATAATCAGTCATCAAAATAACATATTATACCTATAATATGCATATAAAATATTCGGTGTATACTTTAATCATTTAATCCAAATGTACCGAAACATTTAAATTTAAATATAAAAAAAATCATTTATAATGACATATAAAGTTATATATTGGGGTGTGAGTAGGTACAGAGTACGACGTATACCGTACACTTATATTTTCTATGTACGGGGTTACATAAAAAAATAATGTATATATTTTTAAATAAATATTAAAAATATTAATTCTATATTAATTTGATATTTTTAAATAAATATTATCCATTAACATTTCAAGTGAGGCTAACATTATTAACATCTACGTGATCGGGGGCCCCTCCTTTTTTATTTGTGTGGGATTGAAGCCCCGCTCACATTGATGTTAGTAATGTTAGTCCCATAGGCGCACATTGGGTGTGAATGTAGGGGGTTGTAATTTTATATAAATATAATAATTCAAAACTTTAATTAATTATACTTTAATACTTGTATAGACAAATTATTAATAAGTAATTAGAAATTTGAAATTGTATTAATGTTAATATAATTGCTATTCTCTTTATTTATATAAACTATTAAGCAACTATACTATACATAATATATTATGTATTCAAAATGTTTAAAAATAGTTATATTTTTATATGTTATCACATGAGAACTGGGGTTGCTAATTTGAAGCCTTAGTCCCCTTCAGCATTGTTACCCTTGTTGCGCCTATAATTATAGGTAATATATTACGAATGTAAGTAGGTACCTATACTAATCAATTGTTATTATGACTACCGGTACAAACCGATTTGTTACCTTATACCAAATACACTATATTTCTTACTATACATTAGTTATATGCTTATTTTAGTGAAGAATATCAGAAAACTTCCTGGAATGTACTAGAAAACTCTATCTCTAATTTAATTAAGCATGTGAATTCAGAAGTCACAGCCATAGAAATTAAAAAAAAGCTTGTACGTTTAAATATTCTGCGTGGTAAAGGTATACTTTGCAAGAATATTATGGAAGCTCAATATAATTCAACCAAAGATACTCGCATATATGCTTTGTTTATTGCCCTTATCTACGATAAGGTAGGTAGTTTTACTTTGTTTGTTAAAACACGATTTTTAATAAGTTTAATTTGGTACTTTTAGATTCCATCAATAGGAGAGTTAATCTTGGCACGGTGTCTTTGCCAATTAAGTGATGCAAATAAGGTAGAAAAATGTAAATATTTAGCATCAGCTCTATTCATTTCGCATTTGATAAATTACGATGTAGTAAGTTTCAAATTGTCCTAATATTTTGAAAATATTCACACTGACAAATATTAATCGATACAGGTTTCACCGGCTGTGGCAATTAAATTATTAAGGATTCTCGTCAAGGACCCCTGCCAGGATACTATGGATGCATCTTTTATAATATTAAACACTTGCGGTCACAGGTTGACCGATCATAATATCAAGGAACTCGATGTGATTTTAAATAGTATGCCAGAAAAATCGATTTTCAATGTACTGTTTGCCACAAAGGTAAATGGTATCATGGTAATTGTTTATGTTTAGTTTTGGATATACATATGCACGCAGAAGGTCTCAAAAATTTAATATCCAGGAACTACAGTTTTGTATTACGTTCTTGTGTTATCTATTTTTATATTAACCGCAGAGTATAATTTGTATGATACATTTAACTTATATACCAAGTTACTACGTTTGTATTCTAGCATAGTATAATATATTTACACAAAAGTTACTATTATCTACACAACAAAATAACAGTTAATAATGGCCGAATAAAAAAAATAATTTCATTGGTTTGGTAAATTACTTTAGATTATTTTGTTGATGTGCATTTTAGTGCAATATGAAATTTTTTGTTGCTTGAAAATATGAAGCTTCGAAGTTCGAATCTACATTAATCTAATTTACCAAATATTTCCTTCATGATGGCAAGGTTGTTCGGTGTAATTTGATTTGCATTATTAATCTTACTATAATAGTATTTTAATATTAACAAAATATATTATTTTAATATAATAATATTACCTAAATAATCGATTTCATATTTAATGTCAACTTGAAATTTGAATACCGCTTATTTTAAGATATTTGTGGTTAATATCAAATATTATTTACTCTATCCTAGTTATGAGTGTTACCTATGACTTGTGAGTTATGATTAATGATTAACATTTAATGATTATAATTTATTAAATTTTAGATTAAACATATGCTACACCTAATATTACAGTCTATTACGCTAAAAAAAGTAAAGAACGTCAAGGCTCTTCAAATATCCAGAGCTCCTTTGAATATTTCTCTCGAAAAACCAATCAATCCGTATCATTATTTGGGTACGAGTTTTACTACCTTGTTCTTAATAGTTCATGCTAAATTTGAAATAATAGTTTTCATATTTAAAAAAAAAATAAAATTTGTTTTACAGACTCTTACTTTTACGATCCATATTATGAAGCCAATGAACATGTTTATTCATTATTTCGCGAACAAATATTGGAAACCGATATTAAAGATGAATACATATTAATGTATGATCCTAATAACTATGGTAAAAGTAAGTATTTATTTATAAAAGTTATTAACCCCTCAACCTCAACTACTACATTCATAAATCGACAATTATTGTACCTATATACTACTACATTGTGATCGGGGAACCTTGTTACCCAAAATTTTCTATTCCTTGTGAATAAGTTTTCCGTAGCTGAGAGTTAGAGCACTGGGCATGAGATTTTTATCAATAATAAGACACGTTTAGTTTATAAACCTATAGTACGTAATTATTATACTTAAAATAGTACTTTACTGTCTTGGAAGATGGCTGTTAATAAGTGTATCGGTGAGATCGATCGCCTCGATGGTTACTGTCGAACTAACTGCAATGTACATTTTAATAATAAGTACTTAATAATTTGGATAGGTCGAAAAGAATTGAGTGTGTATATTTTATATCGGTGAATTTTAGTGTGTGATTAGAGTATACAAAATATATGGTGAAGGATGTAACGAATGTTACACAAAATTACTTATATATTGACCTCAGGTAAATAAAAATAACTATTTTATAGATCCACGACATCAATTGGAGGTTAAGCACACAGGAAATCCAAAAATTGATAAGAAATCGAAATCTTTAAAAGATGTAGTAAAAATCTTAATGGCCTCATCATCATTTAAATATGAAAAGTGTGCTTCTCAATTAATGAAAATAAAATTGCAATCTGGCCAAGAAAAGGAAATTTGCTGTGTATTTTTGGAGCTTTGCTGTGAGAATAATAAATATACTGAGAATCTTGGACACGTAACACAAGTAAGATTCAGTATATGCATTTATATCGATTATTGTTTACTATATCTATTCTATATACATACTAAGAAATAACCGTTATTTTTTTTTCTTATTGTTTAGTGAACAAATAATAATTGAGATTTAAAATGAATGTAACATTATGGGTTTAAATTTTTTTTTAAAAATGAATAAATACTTAGCAGAGTTATTGAGTTTTTAATTTTGATATTTAAAATAACTTTAAATATAAAAATAATTAAAATAATCTTTGTAAAATATTTCATTAATTTCATAATCAGTTGTATATAATTGTTTTGATTTGAACAAACCTAACCTAACCTGCTGTAAGCACACAAAGAAATACGAGTAGAATTAAATAATACAGATACAATTTTTAAAAATAATTATTGACCTTTCACGTACCTATTATGTTTAAAATATGTAATGTTTTTCTTTTAGATAATTTGTCAGCTAAACAGATTGCTAGTTGAACATTTTGAGAAATTGTTTGTTGACACTTACGCTATTGTCAATAGTCTGGACACGATAAAAGTACAGAACGTTGCGAAATATTTCTCTCAATTGCTATACACTGATACAATTTCTTGGATGGTTTTGTCAACAATACGCCTGAATGAAATTCAAACAACACCATCTACTGGAAATTTTGTCAAGCATTTGTTCCACGAGTTGGTCAAACATATCGGAGAAGACGGTTTGAATAATTATGTTACAGATCCGTAAGTAATAAGTTATTCTACTTAATACAATATTTATGTTTTAAGCTATACAGGAGTGGTTCGCTAAGTATACACATCTAGGTCCCATATATCATTTATTAACATATTTATTCAAAATTTAGTTTTTGGAAATTGGAAGAATACTTGAAGAGTGTATTTTAAAATACTTAGAAATTCCATGCCATTTAAGTGGCGATACAAACTTTTTTTAAATGAAAATCACCCTTTTTACATTGAATTGTTAAACGATTACTATACTTAAAAATATTGATAGAACTGAATCGAAATGATTAGTTTTTGAGTTATTCCAATTTATGTACCAAAAAAAATAATTCTTAATAATATTTATTGGTATTTATTGGTAGGTACATCACATAATATAAAGTAGTAAAGTATCTAGACCCAATGATCTAATAAATTTTTGATCTATCTAGCTAGTACTTTTTATACTCGGACAACTTGTGCAAATTATAAAATGCTTATATAATATTATATTAATATTAGTATTATGTCCAGAGCCGTATTTAAGGGGTGATTTGGGAGGGCATAGCCCACCTTGGAAAATGTTAGGGGGTAAATATAAAAAAGGGGGTCAAGTGGATGTCGCTCCGCTGTACAGTAGGCTACAAGTAGATCACTGTACTATAATGGATGGTATTAAATTTGAATTCAATGATATAATATCATTGTATACGAAAAACGATTCTGAGCGGAGACACAATGTCCGTAAACAGCTCAAAAAGATTCAAAATATATTCAAAATTAGTTGGTGTATAGAAAATGCTTATATAAACATTCAGTGAAATTTTCATGCATCTACAGTTATTTGTTTTTGAATTGCAACAAAATAAGAAAATCGCTACATGAGAAATCGAGTGAATATCTAATCTTGTACAAATTTTAACTTAAATTGCTCATAAAAATTTATGTTGACTTGCTTATAAAAATTTTTTCATTGATAAAATTGGGCAAACTTATAAGGATTCTTGTATCACATTTTCAAACCTTAGATTTAAAAAGAAAAATTTTTATGAATTTCTAACTCAAAATAAATTGCACATTTTCGTCATTTTACGTATTTTGTCAAAATTTGAACTTTGATTACCTATAAAAAAAATTGTGACTACAGATTTTTAATATTTTTCATCTGCCTTTGAAACTATATATTAGAAGCCTACTATTAAATTTTCAAGATTTTTTACCCAACAAAATAATTTTATTGACATTTATAGAAGAAAAAAACTAAAAAAATTGGAAACTGAAAATGTCCGTTAACAGCTCAAAATAAGTCAGAATATTTTGAAAATGCTATGGTGTGTAGAAAATGCTTATATAAACATTCGGTCAAAATTTCATGTCTCTACAGTCATTTCTTTTAGAGTTATACCAAAAACCAAAATCGATTTTGTCGAAAATTGGTTTTTCGTAAAAATTCCCGTTTTTTCCTTAATTTTTCATTTGTTTTTCACGGCGTTCATGAAAACTACTGAGAAATTTCAACTTTTGACCCTCCAAAGTACCAACTAGATTCACTTTCCTATCAGAAAAGGTACTATTGAAGAAAATCGAAGCATTTTTACTGTCCTAAAACGTGATGAAAGACACAAAAATAAAATAAAAAATAAAAAAAAAACACACATCATTGTAAAATCAATACATTTATCGCTCCGCTCAGAATTTAAAAGTAAAACGATGTTTTCGAATATGGGATGGAAAATTATAAATCATTAATAAATATCTGAATAAATGTGTATAATATTGGTTCCTAATCTACAAATTCTTAATATCTTGAGGATTGTACCATATAGTATGCTATAGAAATTCTAATTTTATTATTTTATAACAAAACAGGTATCTAAATATTATTTAACTATACAAAAGAGCATTGTCACATCAATTTATTTTGAGAATAATAATATAATATAATTCAGTATTCCAAAGTAGTTTTTTATAAATTATTTATAATTATTTATTTAGTAATGATAAGACAGTTTTTTTTTTAAATTTTGGTGGATATTAAATATCGTGTAAAAATACTGAAATAGGAAAAAATAATCATAAACAAAGTCGGGGGCGCCAAAATAATGTTGCCCACGGGCGGCAAAATCTTAAATATGGCCCTGATAATATAGTATAATTATTAAAGTCTCCATATCATTAAGCCTATTAGCGTTATTCATTAGTATATAAAATTGAATAATTCAGAAACATCTTGTTTGAGTTTTGACTTTTATACATGAACATTTTTCAAAAGAAGTTTGTCAACCACCGGACATTCCATAAATGGCATAAAGAAAACTAAATATTTTAAAATATGGTGTATCACTTAGTATTTAAAAATTTGAGGGGGAGTAATACTGTAGTGCCCTCCCGCATGTGGGGGTTCAAAAAAATAGGTACTTAAAATTCAAAAATCAGAATTTTAATAAGCTATTTATTAATAAAATATGGAAAATAGAATAGTTGGCGGATCATCCTTGTTATGTGCTAAACAAAATTTAAGAATAATAGTCCCAAATTGGTTTTTTCAGATCATTGAAAGATGCGTTTGAAGGAATTTTCGGAAATAATCAGCACCATTCCAATTTTTCTGTCAATTTGTTTTCATCTATTGGCTTGGATTGCTTAGTGTAAGTCTATTAAGTTTAAAGCTTATTAAATAATTAAATAATTTGACATTTAATTTCTAGTTATGCATTCAAAGACTCGTTGATTTTCTAATCCAATTAATAATATTCCTTGGCTGAAATCGTTGACATTGGGTAATTACTAATAATTTCATATTGGCTGCAACAATTACCTACAGCGATTCAACTGCATCGACTTCACTGGTTAAAATTTAGAGTTATTATATCCAATATTTTATTTTTATAATACATTAACTTTTATAGTACAAAATATATTTATTTAATTTAAGAGTTATAAATTAAAAGTATTTTCTAAGCTATAGATAGTTATTGACTTATAATTAAAAATAATTACGCATTCATTTTCTGGTTTTTGTAAATAAACAATTCATGTTTGCAGCAATTTAATAGTTTTTATGAAAACAAGATACATGATATTATAAACATTATTTGTTTGGTTTGAAAAGTAATGAATTTTTAAAAACTTCGGCATTAGTAAGCTTTTTTAGTAATAATTTCATCGTGATTCAACTTCTACGATGATAAGTTATGTTAAACAATCCATCCATCCATCCATCTTGTTTGTACGGAGGTGATGAGTTTGTCATATACACATGAAATAAAACTTCAACATTTATTAGTCCTTATATATCAGCATAATTCGTATTAACATAATATTGCGAGTTTTTATTATTGTTATACTAGTCTTATTATTGTTTAATTAGTCTTAAAGTTTAATTGTTTACAGTAATAATCAATAATATAAATTATTCGCTACTTATAAACAAGTTATTTAATTGTAATACAATTATTTGTCAATAATTTTTTTTTTTTACTCTTGTGAAATTTAACAACAATTATTGCTAAATAAAAATTACAAATATTAAACACGTTTATTATGAAATAGAATAAATAAAAAAAAAATGAAAAATTATTATTTTAGTATCTATCTTTTAAATTATTATACTAAATAAATACATTTTTCAACTTTTAACATTTTGTTGACAACTGTAGTTAAAAATAGTCATTAAGGCCACTATTATTACCTACTATTTTCTACTACCCAGGTGTTTCTCATTTGGATAATCCAGAATGTATACACGTCTTATAATCCTACACTGTTCTATTACATTGTACTTCAAAGTTGATATCGTTTAACATTGCCAGTTGGTTATAACCAAAAGATACCTTTTTATTACAACACGCCGCCACTGAGTTTTTAAGGGGTGGTTGGTGACCACCGATAGGTAAAATAATTTAGAACTAACTTATGGTGTAGTATTTACTACGTACTAAAAAATATGACTGCAAATGCCTTTAACTGGGGTTTTTTTTTGGTGGGTTGGTTTAAACTTGGCTGCGAAAAATTCCAAAATTCACCACGCCACTATTATCAACATAACATTATTATTGTTGTGTAATGTGTCAACGTGTCCATAGTTAATGTGAAGTTATTATTCAACGCCACACGTGTACCTTTCTCTTGAGTATGGTGTACACGTGGCCACAGTATTGCGTAAATGTACGTTTTCTTTCAAATTTGCAAAAATAAGCTGGTTACGTCGTCTGTTTTCCACCAGGCTATAATTATGGAGGACGTCAAGGGACGGAACTTCTCATAATTTTTTTATATTTTGAAGGTACTCTTTCTAATTGTTTTCATAAGAACGATGGGATAAAAATTTTATTTTTTTTCAAATAATTTTGTAATTATTATTTCATAAAGTTGTATACTTATTCAATAAGGTATTAAAATTAAATTTATTGATTTTTTTTTCATGATAATTCATAACACGGTCAAAAGCACAGATTTATATAAGTATATAATATCATAGTCCGTGGTCAAAAGTCTATTATCTATTTATAATTACTATAATTCATTATTAATTACCTAATTAGTTAGAAATGTTAGAATATACTTTCGTGTAACCATCAGTTTTTACGTTAATAAATGAGAAGTAAAATAATATTTATTGTAAATGTTACTATTATTGGTATATTATATAATATTTAAACCACATATTGTTGAAGATGGATAGTTGAGAGTGTGTTACCCACGGGCTAGGTTGAGTTTAATCATTGTAAGGAATGCTAGTTTTTTTCAAATCTCAGAGTCCCCTTTTTTATTTTCAAATCCGAGCACTATCTAAGATACCTACCACTGGATGAAAGATGAAACTTTTGTACAACAATTTTAAATTGCCATTGACAAATTACATGTTCTATTATTGTTATGTAGTATTTGATAGACGACCTACGGCGCAGCACTATAAAAAATCAGGCGTATCCCGTGGTCCCGCTATCGTTACACCCTGTTCGTCAACACGACCAAGCGGTAAACAGGGTAAAGTCAAATTGCACATGTTTTTGTAAAATCGTACTCGGGTTCCAAAAGGGTAGTGTACAAATATTATACACATTCCAATCATTACATCAAACACATTTATTATCAAATAAATACTAGTCTGACAGTCAGAAGAGTAATTTGTATATTTATAAAAACTAAGGTTTGTTATATTTTATATTACATAGCTGGAATTTAAAAATATGTTAGTTTTCAAAATTAATAAATATATATTAATAAATTAGTTAATTTTCTCAAAAGCTGCAGTATAAATATTAGGTATTTAATCTCATGATAATTATAATTATAATATCTAATATGATAATACAATTATTTATTTACGTTTTTTTCTAAACTATTGTAGGTAACGTCGAGGAATAATGTCGTTGATCGTTATGTTATTTGATAATTTAATCTAAATCAATCGTCACACACATGCAAATAATATGCAAATTGTCATCTAAAATTAATATGTATGAGTTCTATGTAAAATGATCGGATAGAGTGTAATTCGAATATTACCTGTTTTTGAAATAATGTGTAATTTGAATATTTTGGTCTAAGTGGGGTATGCATTTCAACGTTTCCCGTTAAGCTCATTTTATAACAAGTAGGTAATTCTAGCCGAATTTTGACGGTATCTAAACATCCTCCATAAAATTGAATATAACGAAGAAATCGACGCCCTTTTTTGTGAACTATCCGAACACCCCTAAGGTAATTGACAGATCGTATTGATAATACGTACCTACGGTGGACAGGTATAATTTATGAACCATTAAAAGGCGTGGTTTCGATACCTACATTACTTTTATTGAGTTCTCATCGATGACATTTCGGTAGATGTATTTATAAAAGGAATTGTGAATGACATTAAAATATCGTAAAGGTTAATTTTGGATAAAGGTCACTTACCCCAGGAGTTACCAAACAACGACCCGTGGAATACTTTATACGCCCCACGGGCTAGAATTTTATTTTTATGGAAATGTTTGAATTGTTTGTTCATTTAAATTTTATTTTACTTTCTTGTAATAAATATGATGTACATGGCATTTTGTTGCACCTCGAAAATTCCCTGAATATTTCTTAATTATCTAATTAGCATCACGTACATACTAATTGGTGATCCCGTATAACCATATCGTCCATATCGTGTCTACTTTCACTTGGCATACTATACTTGCATCAAAAGCTTAAATCATTATGTAAGTTGCATCCTAATAAAAAAAACGTAAAATGTTATAAATATATAATTAGGTAATTTACGATTCAGCATGTATTTTTTTAAACCTAATTGCATTAGTAACTATCAATTTGACAGTTAAAAGGGTCGTTATAATATTTTAGGTATATAAATATATTTGATGAATGAATTGAATATCATTGTTTAAATGTAACAAACATAATAATAATTTGTATTTCTTAATATTATAATTCCTAGAACACGCACAAAAATAATAATAAATACTACAGTAGTTACTATTGATCATGAAAAATAGTACATACCAATTATTGTTTCTTAGTACCTATTAAAATATGTACTTATATTTAGGAAGACTATATTTTTGCAGAGCGTAGTCCATAACATAACAATTAGGTATAATGTATACCTATTGTGTATATAGATTTTTACACAATCGATGTCAATCATTTGTATTGCATTAAAAGCTATTGGCCTAATACGTCCTATCCGATTGGTGATTTACATCCCACCTGCGGCCACGGCCACCAAATTTCTATCGAATTTAATATAGGCACCTACCTACATAATTTTACCTTCTTGAAGACGTAATAGTGATATGGTTCATGAACAGCACTTTTTTCACCTGTAGGCTGAATTGTTTTATTTTAAACTATTATTATTCACTGTGTTATGAAAAAATATTTTATACCTATATTGTAATATATTACAATTTTCAACTTATTATCATTATTATTTTATCAAAAAACGAGAAAAAATGTATCGATAATACCTACAAAACTGTATGAGGCCACATATTTAGGTACTTACTATAAGTTAAGCAATGAGAGATTTACACTATTCGTCTATTTGAAGAAAATCTGCTACAAGTTTAGTCAGTTTAGTTTCAAGTTTTAAATTATTTAAACGTAGTTGTTTTTTTCTCAATATTTATGACCAGTTAGCAGGTTAGCTTATTTTTACTCAAACTACATAGCGTGCAAATATGGGAATGAAAATATGTGTACTTGACTATCTTACGTGGCAAATCGATCTTCAACTTTAAGAGTGGCTTCTGATGGTCTAGTTCGTTTTCAAAATAATCGAGAAAAAACAAAATAAAAACTATTATTATTAAAAATGTATTCATATTTAAATAAATTACTACAAAAATTAATACATTTATATGATAATAGGTTGACAGACCGTCTCCGCTCAGAATTTTTGTTTTTATGCAGATCATTCAATTCAATTTTAACACATCCATTTAGTGATGTACTTAACCTTTACGAGTTGTACTCGTCTCCTACTGCAGATTAGTACTACTTCCTCATATTTTTTTTCAATTACGATATTTTATTTAATCATATGTTGCACTTCATTCAAGTTTCTTGTAAAAATAAAAAATTTCAAAAGCATGATTTAATAATTGTGCACTATCAAATATTTGGTACTAGTTGGCAGTCGTCCTGTTGTAGGTAACTGATTTTTTCCCGTGAATCAAACTAGGTAAAATATAACAGTCAATTTTTCTAAACATTGTATAGTTAATTTTCAAAAAAAAAAAAATGGTTTGATTTTCTAATATTTAAAGAATAAAAACCATTGACAGTAATATTTGCTGTCTTAGTGCACATAATTACAAAGTGTATATAGCGTTTTATATAATACGTAATATATTTTATATATATGAATTATTTATGTTTTATAAGTTCATAGAATAAATATCGTATTTTTAAATAATTAGTTATAGATTAATAATGAATATTTTGTGATATTATACAATTATACATCTAAAAGTGTTTTAACATCATGAACTGTTGCTGGAGAACTGTACCACAACGATTTTGACACGGATAACACACCAATTGAATATGTTGAGCCTGGTTGTAGCCCCGTTAGCTGTAAAACAAAACGTAGGTATAAATTTGAATTATGTAATACATTCATTGTTCAATAATAATAATAATAACGCACACACACTTTATGATGAAACTTAAAGCACAATTTTGTACCTACATAATATTATGCCTATCGACTTAGACTCTTTTAATTAGCCACGCCTAAGTAGAAATGTGAACAGAATTGTTTGGTTTCAAAAAAAAAAAAATACATATACATTATACACTATACACAATATTTTCAGAACAAAACACTAGCTGAGTTTAATATTTTTTTTTTTTTTGAAAAACGGTGTTGCGTTGTAATATTTATTCATTGACACCTGTTTTTTTCAGCTGCATAATATTAGTTAGATATACGCATAATTAGAATACTAAAGCATCCAAATACTGAATACAGCAGTAATATTATATTGGGCGTATAATAACTAAACGTTTACTGGTTTCGTATTTACCGATCAAAATAGGTCACATTATCTACTTAACTATTTTTAATTATTTAATAATTATTTAATCGTATAATATTATTATCCTCTAACTACTCGTACGATAGCCTCTAATGTCCTTATAGACAGCGGCCAGAGCAAATAACTCATTATATGGGTCTAAACAACATTTTAATATTTTTCAAAGAGAACCTATATAATTTTATGTAGACAATTTAACATTGTCTCATAATATGGTAATATTGTGTTATAACGATTTCCGTTGCCTGCAGTCTGGGCAGTCCGTTGATTAAACTATTATTTTAACAAGCCAAACAATTTTATTCTCTTTCGACTTTGTTATCGATAAATACCGGAAACGGTACCATTCAACAGTTCAATAACATTAACATATTGCTATTCGTACTCTGCAATAAGAAACAGTTACCTAAGTACTATATCGCTACGTCAAAGGTCATTATGACTACCTATATTGTATACCTAATAATTGTTTTTGGCTATAATTCTATATCGATCTCTCTCAAACATTTTATATCGCTCATAAACCAAACCATGTCTAGTTATAGTTACCTAATAATAATCTTAATGAGCAATTCGGCAAAATAATTTTTTACTTTATTTCTTTTATTTATATTCCACAGAATTCTATAAGTTTATTTCTCTTTTAATTTAAATTTGTTCTATATAATTTGATTAGGCAGCTTGATTAAGTATGAACCACGAGTTAAAACTAGTAACTATAGTAGGCAGCTATTTACTATTTACTATTTACGCATATATTATTATAATACTCACAATGTGATTTTTAAAAAGTATATTTTCTTTCATTAAAATATATAATATGGTTAAAATAGTAAAAGTACGAATACTACCAATTGTACTGCCTACTTTCTATTGTCAGACTATATCAAATATAAATATAGGTAGTTATAAACACTATATATATAATTGAAACCTGATGGACGTCAATAAAATGAATCAAAAGAAAGTTTATTGACGAAAATGAGTAATTAAAATATTATAAATTGCAGCAACTGTGATAATGTAGTGGACTACTGTGACTATCGAAACTTTGAATAAGTACACATAACTCATGAGTTATTACTATATATACTCGTCTGAAATATGATGTTTATAAATCGAAATACTCTGAATAATATTCTACTTTGGGAAAAATGTACCTAATTAGTATGTTTTAAATTCCAAAAAGTAAAAATATTTAAAAAGAAATAGGTAGGTATAATAATTTTGTTTTTAGCTACTTGAAATTATGTAAAAAAAAAAGTTTTGAGCCATTTAGTACTCATGGTAAATTATTTTTATATGTAAACAAACGCTTTTCGTAAGAAAAAAATTGAAAAATATGCCATATTTCTAATAATTATAATAGTAATATAATTTATAACCATCTATAACACCATTTATATAAACAAAAAATCTTCAATTTTCTTGAGCCAAAACGAAAAATGCATGTGTGAGTCAACCTACAGCAGTATATTATAGGGGAAAAAAAAAGAAGCTAAAAAAATACGTTGAGTCTCGTGGAAACTATTGATATAAATTTTATTGACATGGGTCAAGTAGTTTCTAATATTAGCAGTTAGCAACTTTTCAGCGTTAGTTATACGGTAACACGTTTTCGTTCGTTTGCCCGAAATATTACTACAGCCATACATTTTCTGTGAGGAGGACGTGTTAAGGTGTTAACACTTCAAAAAATATTTTCAAAAGAATTTATATAGACAAACTAATCACCTGGTAGTAAGTTAAGGATAAGTTATTACGGGAATTACGGCGCATGGAACGCAACCGCTCGTTATACACCTGTAAGCAACTATATAACTTAAAAAGTGAATTTATTACTGTATAGTTGTAAGAAGGCACTTCTTCGTCGAATGGGATTTCTGTCGGCTGAATGTTAACACAACATTGACTCATATCCACTTTTGCTACTTCTTCTATATTAATTACAAACATTTTCAATACACTGTTGAATATCCATGGAATATCCCATTGAAGAGTAATGAATGTTTTTCCAATATCGATAATTTTCACATTACTTGGAGGATCGGGTACTTCAGTAAAAATACAGAATATGTCATATTATTGAGTGATATGTAAATTAGGTATAGTTTGAGTTAGCATAAATCTAACTTACATCCATCAATGTTGTTAAAAGTTATTGATGAAGATAAACCACCTCCTGGATAATCTAGTGACTTGGCCTGAACCTATAGCACGCAAATAGTAAAAAATAAAATATATAGGTAATACAACTAGCTGAGCAATACATTTATTTATAAATTAGAATTTGTATATTGTGTTATCCATTATTCTTACTTTAAACGTAACATTTTTACTAGAACTCAAATCATAAAATGTATGACAAAAATATTCTGGCCAAGCTGAACACTTCCTTGGTGGAACAATAGTAACATTTTTTTCGTGTCCGGTAAAAGAGCCGTCATATGAAATTATAAATCCATCTAAATTTGAATCATCTGGATACTGCCAACGAAGTCCAACCACTTTATTCTTCATATTTTTTTTGTACACCGTTAAATCATCCACTAGTCCTAAAACTATTAATGTAAGAGTTTAGTATACGTATATTAGTAAAATTATAATTTAAAACAATTTGCTTATACTAGTTTAATATGACATACCAATATTTAAACTAAAAATTATGAATTGGTGTCACTTTATCAAAATATATTATATTATAATATAATCCTAAATTACGCACTCGTACATTAACATACAAGATAAAAAAGTGAGTAAGTGGATGTCACTCTGCTGTACAATAGGTTACAAGTTGGTCACTGTTTAATGGATACTATTAAATTTGAATTCAAAGATATAATATCATTATATATGAAAAACGATTCTGAGCTGAGACGGTTTGTCAGTGTGGATAGTTGGTATTATATTTATATTGTTATTTCGTATTATTAATGCGATAGCCGATAAGTTGAATTAATATAATAAAATTACAACAAAATAATTAAAAACGTTATTTTTGGTTATTTAATATGTAATTTCGTCCAAATTTGATCATAAAATAACTATAAATAATGTGTTTAAATTTTTGAGATTTTATGGTTACAGAATAACCTACATACAAGGTTCCACACATTTTTTTAAATTTTCAATCATTACCTAGCAAATGCCGAGGAAATACACCAACTAGATTTACTTTCCTATCGAACAAGATACTGTTGAAGAAAATTGAAGCAGTTTTACTGTCTCAAACGGTGATGACGGACGCACAAAAAAAAAATACACACTTCATTGTAAAATCATTTATTTTAGATTCTGAGAGGAGAGATGACTTAATAGTTTTACAAAAACATGAGTTGGTGATTCGCGGGGAGTTAAACGTAGGAAATTCTCAATACTTAAGAAAATAATTGAGGAAAAACAGAAATATTTACGCAAAACTCGTTTTTAAGAAAATATATTTTGATTTTTTTTACTGTAACTCAAAAACTAATAACGCAGATACTTGAAATGTGACTGTGCATTTAAAACAGCATTTACTAGAAATTCTGTAATTTTAAAAATAAGTAGACTCTTTTTGCTTCAGTATTTCCTCAAAACTGTATAACAATAATATACCTAATATGATTTAAATATACAATATTATAATAATTGCTATGCTTTCGGAAAAAAATTATTCAACCAATAGTATTGCTAATAGATAAGAAATTGCTTATAGTAATATTAATATTATATGGTAAAAAAAATTTTTAGGTAGAAATATTTAGGCTGACAGGCTGTCTTTGCTCAGAATCATTTTTCATAGGTATACAATGATTTATCATTGGATTCAAATTTAACACATCCATTAAAGTGAAAAATATTTCAAAGATTTTTCTAAATGCTTTCTATAGCGGCTACTATTTGTTATAAAGTTAAACAATATATTATAAGCTATATTTCATCTTTTTTTGTAAGACTTGAAATTTGAATACAGTAATTAATATTTGAAGCACACTTATCCTAATTATAAAACACAAGGAAGTAAATTGTTATTATATAAGCAATACCTATTTACCATTAATTAAACGTCAATGTGTCATATTAAGACAGTCTACCATGTTATAATGGGAACCTTTCGTTTTTCCCGAATGAACTATTTCCCGAATGGTATTTTGCCGAAAGTCCGAAAACACAAAACCTTTTTTTCCGAACACCTTACTCCCGACGATTATTGTTTCCGAAATAAATAATTTTAAAAATTTTACATTTTTGTTGTTATGAGGTGCTACATTGCGTATTTTCTATACATCATATTTACAGCTGCTATACATTCTAATTCAACAATAATTATTAGGTATATGTATTTTTTTTTATTATTATCATAAATAAAAGCTTCGAAAACATTGGTAATTGGCCACTTATGTATTATAATGTATCGATTTAAAAATATTTAATTATAACACTACAGCATTTATTATTTTATTATTAATTTTTTAATATTTTTTAATATCGATTCGGGTAAAAGGTGTTCGGGAAAAAAGCTTTTGGGTTTACGGACTCAGAAAAATAAATACCATTCGGGAAAAAGTTCATTCAGGAATTTCGATTTGAGAAAAATATCGGTAGCCGTTATAATGATATTATATAGGTGTTAAGATAAATATTTATGTGTTACTAGAAATGAAATAATCCAGGCATTATGCGTAATGACATAGTATTAGTTCAGGCAATATAATTTGTTATTGGTCATAAAAACTTTTATTTTTTAATTTACTTCTTATGTAGCCTAGGCATCATGTAAAATAACTAGTTGTATATAAAATGGCTACATAGTCTTAGATTATATTATTCGACATTTATTATTTATTCAAAATTCAATTTCTTCTATTTATAGTTATTATTTATTGAAATAAGGAAGTGAGAAATTAATTTTTAATTACATTTTATATTATTTTCTAACAAATTAATTTAAAAACCCCCTTCCTTGTACCTGTTGATAGTGGATTAGCCACTTCTGTAATTCTGTTGTTGAATAATTCACATTATTGATAATACCTATATAGTATACATTCATGTTATACATTATGTATCAATTTTATTTAGTACTTACTCCCAAATTTAGTCGTGAAATTGATAGATAGAAAATGTTCAGGACTGTATCCAATATGGGTCTTTATAAATGCTTTCAATTCATACGTAGTGTTTGATTTGAGGTCTTCAAACAAAATATTATTTTGTTTCGTTTCTTTTACTTGTAAATTGTTATTAGTCTTCTCCTAAAAAAAAAAAAGAAATATTTAATTTACAAAATAATAAACTCTACTTTATAAGCAGGTATTTTATATTGATACCTTTAGTTCCACGAAGTATTTTGAAAAGAATCCATTCAGCTTAGAGCAGTTGATAAAATCAAATTTCCATTGAACGAACACGGAACTATTTGTTATGTACATTGGGTTCTCGGGATCGATAACCGGAGCTATGTTTGGTTCTAAGTTTTATAATTTTATAAACATAAAAATTATTTAAAATAGGCACGAGTACTTTAATTTTAACTTTGAAATAATTCTTACTTGACGTTGGCGTTAATGTATATATCGTTTGTCTGTCGTCGCCGGCAAGAACTTGTATTAAGTATTGCGAATTAGGTACTACGTCTAATATTTCGTAGGTAGTTTGATTGGAAATTATAACTGACGTCCAACTGTTTTCTAATTCTTGCAAAGTACAACTCAGAATTCGGTTGATCTAAAATATCGTAAATTCGTCTTTATTATATTAAATTAATAATTTATAACACGCCTAAGACCCACCTCCTAAATAACTGGTTTAAATTTTTTATGATATATAGGTAATATAAAAAATATATAAATAAAATATTAACTATATATTATGTTAGGTATTATTATAGGTTGTCATTTGAGTTATGAATTTATGATTTCATTATTTAAGAAAGCGTGTTATAACTTATAAGAAATAATAAATAAATTACTTTGTATCGTAAAGTACACGTGACTGGTTCATTTACTACTGATTTGAGCGTAACATTATAACGTTCATACATATGTCCTAATTTCCAGGATACTTTGATCTTTCCATTTTCATTGCTTGTGAAAATATCTTTAACTTTTAATTCAATTCCTTCATCAAGTATAACATAAGAATTATTAGTTAACACATATACAGTCTACATTATGTAGGTACCTTTATAGACATTTATTATAATGTATATAGTATACAATATACCTGAAAGTGGAGTTTCCCAATAAATAGGCGATGGAAATAATTGTCCTTGAGTTGTATTTAGAATTAATTGAATATTATACTGATAACCAGGTATAAGGTCGTAGATATAGTGACCACTGATTGAATTTGATCTTATTTTCTGTACACCAGATACTTGGTTCTGTGACTGATTGTATGACAACATCAATAAATATTCAATAATATTGCATTCAAACCGGTTAATAGAAGTAGTTATCTATAGTGAATACATACAATAAGAAAAAAAATTGGAATATGTATCTACTTATTGTTTTTTATACGAAAAATATCAAATATGATATTAAATATTTTATTTAATGAAAAATTGTTAATTAATAATAGCTGCATTTTGCCTCTTACTTTGTTCCATGATACGTTGATGCTTTTTATTCCACTTACAAGTGTTATATTAAAATCATCAATGTTTGGTGCTATAATATAAAATTGTAAAAACTTACACAATATTATGAATATTACAATAACTTGCATTGATCAATATTTTCTTGTTTTTAACTAAATGGTTTATTGACAATACTTACGTAGGCACGACGTCTTAAAATTTCCGTATACTATATCTTGGTCATTAAAATTGCCATCATCTGTTATTAGCAAAACGCCAACTAAATATACGGTGTCCGGTTCTAAACCACTTAAAGTTTCTTTGGTTTCATTACTATTTTCATTAATGTGTTTGATATCAGAGTTAATAAATTGCTCTTCTTTCAACGTCTAGAAATATCATAGAACACATATATTCATCATAATACAATCTATAATAGATCACCTGGGAGTTTGATAAATAATTATGGCCGATTTTGATGGACAATGTAGGCAATACCATTAACCATTGATGTTAAAACTATCTATACCTAGTATTTTTAGTCTATTCATATTTATTTTTTAAAAGTTTAAGAGATTTAGAACTTGGAGTAATAGAAAAGTAGAGAAATAATTTCACGATAATAAGTTCAGGCCCCCCTCAATTGATACTTATCAATAAATACTTATATTTAGGGCTCGGAAGTTGTTGCATTTGCATGTTTTTTTTAACCATTAGATTTATCTAAGTGAGCTAGAAATTCATTCCAAGACACTACGAAAAGCATATCAAAAGTTTATAGTGCATATTTTTGCATACTTAGTAATTTTTAGATTTTAGAGCATATTTCTTAGTTTTACAATTTTTTAAATCATATTTTATAATTTATGAAGATTCAGTATGAAAATTTGTAAATAAAAAATTCATAATTCATATTAAGAAAACTCACTAGATATTCTTGTATCGTATTTTTCATTATTGATTAATATAATAGGTATATATATTTATATTGCCGATTACGTCAACTGATATTGAACGTAGTTTTTCAAGGTATAAAACTTTGCTCGTTGATAATCAGCGATCTTTCAGTTTTGAAAACATCAAAAAAAGTTTAGTGGTCCAATATAACACTTTTGCAGGTAGGAACAAAATTATATCTAATGAATTTTAATTAGGTAGGTACCTGGTGGTTTTACTAATTTAATGTATGTATTTCAGGTATATAAATATAACTCGACAGAAACAAGCATTTTTTTATTCAACGAATATTTTTAAAGATATTTTTTTATTATTATTTTTTTTTGCTTAAATTATGATTAAAAAATAAGAAACCAGTGTTATTTTTATTACTTTGCTTTTTCTATATTTGCAAATTTAAAAATATTTGTGTAAATTAAAATTTTGTGAAAAAAAATAAAATATAAGAGCATATTTTTAGAGCATGTTTATACTTTTTTAAGCACATAAGTGCATGCATATTTAGTACTTTTTATGTGCATTAAATTCCGAGCTTTACTTATAGTATATAAATAATAAATAATACTATTTAGTAAACTTAGCAATTTTAATAAGAATGTAGATGCAAATAATGTGTAGAGAGTGCGTTTTTATATTTTGAAAACTATTTAACAAATTAGTTTAGCATAATATATGTTATTACTATATATGTTATTTATGTCCTCCAAGTCAGAGGGTTTCCACAATAGTGGGCTTCTCACTTCATGTGATTTCATGTTGTGATTAATCTTATATTATCAAATTTAATTATTGTATATAAAATATTACAAATATTGTAAATATACTATTTTGTCGAATAAAAAAAAATAGTAAAAAGTTTTGTCAAAATATCTTACCTTATAAACTATTTGATAATATTTCAACTTAATATTTTTATCTTCGCCCATTACATTAGAAGATTGAAAATCACATTCTATCTCTATTGACTCGTATTCGCTTGATATCAGTGTAGGTGGATTCATGAGATATGGATATTCTAAACATTAAAATATATTAGTCCATTAGGTTTATTATTATTAAAATTTAAAGCCTTATTTCTTCGGTCATGATTGTTTAATCACTATTTTTAAACTTTTAACTGATCGTGATTTTAAAGTAAATTACAATAATATGATCCATGAAAGTTAAATTTTTTAAATTTTTAGTTTAATATATGTTCTATGACGATATACTTTTACAAGCACTATTTTATATATCACATTATATATTATTGTTTTGTGTAGAATACAGTATACAGAGTAGTAAAATGTAACGTATTTTAATAACCTATAGTAATGCTGCCCGCTTGGTACTATACCAAAAAATAATTAATAGTATTTCATTTTCGTAGACTATAAATACCTACTACCAAGCGCGGAATAAACTTTTCAAATTTAAATCCAATTATATATAAAAAGAATAATAGAATATTGTATTACATGATGTTCACTAATATGAGCTTTTTTTTAATCTTACTTTGTAAACAATGTGGTAGTATATATTGTGGTGAGCACCCATGTGAACAAAGACCCGTGTATCGATCACACTTTCTGTCGTAACAATTCGACGAACAATATTGATTGCAATCGGCGCCAAATTTACCTGATTCACATTCTAAAAAAAATGTAAAAAAATTACAACTACAGTAAGTTATGTATAAAGGTTATAACGTTATATTTATGCTGTTAAAAAAATACATTTAAATGCTATATCATGTCAAAGATATATATCTTAACTTATGAAATATATTTATTTATATTATTTGCTTACCTCTATTACACAATGGACCAGTCAAACCCGGTGGACAAGTACATCCGAATTTCGTACACATGTACATACCACGACACATTTCTGCTGAATGCATAGAACAAACGCCTTTACAATCGAATCCGTAAGAATTTGGTCCACATGCTGAAATACGAGTGTGTTATTTACGTCAATTCGGACACTAAGACAATTCAATTTTTTATTCTGTACCTATGTATTAATCAAATACCTACGTATAATATCAGTGTTTATTTGATGTTTTATATTTTTATCCAAAGAATACTCCCTTAGTAACGATTTTACTTAATTCTAAAGTCAAGTTGATATTGATAATATCGCAATGCGTTTATAAATATATAATTTATAATAAATACTATAGTAGTTAAATTACCTGTTTCACATAGATTTCCAATAAATCCAGGAGGGCAAATACAATTATTCATTGGAGGTACACTGTATCCGCCATTTAAACATTCCGATTTCTGTGTCATACCCTCGATAACATTATATGCTATATATTAAAATAATAAACAATATATTATACGTTATAACTTATAACTTACAAGAGTGGATATAGAAATTAAAAGGAGGGGGAGGCTAGATGAAAAAATGTACGATTATTAATCATTCCTAAATGTTAATAAGCAATATAATATAATATGTTTTAAGTACATAGTATTGCTCTTTTAACATCATTATTTTAATTGATAAACTGAAAATTAAGGAAATATTTGAAATATTTGAGGTACATACAGACTAGGGGGGTATTCACCCCCCATATCCCCTCCATATATCAGTGCCTGATAATTTATAAGTTGTATGTATAACACACTATTCAACTTACGAACTATAAGTTATAAAACTACCAACTTAAGAGATTCAAGTCATATTGATTCACAGTGATTATACATTAACTAGTGATAAATTATTTAATTACCGTCTACTGTCTACATATGACTATAATATACCTACTGTTTACTTTTTTTATCTTCGAATATTATTTACACTCCTGTGATTACACATTATAATTAAAATAGGTACTACTATGAACAGAATATAGGTACAATTGTACAAATTAATAAATTATAGAATTAATAACTATTTTAAACAGTTCATACTATTTACAGATATAATGTATTTTATTAACTGTTACAAAAACTCTTACAATTATCTGTATGAATGTTCTGTAAAATATTGTTGCAAATATTACATATTGTATTCTGAATATTTTTAATTCAAATATTAAGTAAATCGCTCTTTAATCTTTGTATTAAGTACAAAGTATCTAGTATGTAGATAGGTAGGTGTCTATTAGAATATACTCGTTAAGATAGAAAATAATTATAATTTGTGCTTATGGGATCGAAGAACTTCTTAAGAGGACGTGGTAGGTATCTGCATGTGTTATCTCTTATCTCCAACTTACAAATGCGTAACATATAAAATGTTATGCTCAGCAGATCACGTATAGCTTCGTTAGTTTAAAAATTAGTGTGAATTTACCTCTCACAAAATTTAAAGGTAAGCTTACTATCTAGGAAATTGTATTGGCTTTTAATCAAATATTGAAGCGAGTTATGAGTATTTTAAGATGTATAAACAATTTACAATATTAAAATACTCATAACTAGCTTCAAAGTATAATAAAAATCCCATGTGATTGCTTAGATAATAATCTTACCTTTAAATATTGTAAGAGGTAAATTCACTCTAATTTTTAAACTAACTGAGCTAAACGTTATCTGCATAGTGTTAAATTTGCTATGTTACACTATTGTAAAGAACACATGTACCACGTCCACATGCGTTGTGCGACCAAATATAAAATAAGCAATATTATAAAATAAAAATTCAACAAATAATAAGAAATACATTTTTATGAATATGTATTTCTCTTAAGACTTTTGACACCAGTTTCCAATTGACAATAGGAAGTTGTAATTAATAAAAGACTTGTTATTAAACCACAATTTTCGTGATACCTTTATTACCTATACCAATATAGTCTCACACTCTCACGTGATACTAGAAATTAGATTTTTTTTATGTGATTTGTGTATATATGTGGTACCTACTTTTATAGTTTCCAAGTACATTGAATGACTTTGTTTTGTCTTCAAAATCATTAACAATTCTAACATCTTCTTCATCTATAGAACAAAAATGAAAATTATAAAGTTAGATTCAGATGTAAGATTATTTAAGCACTTACTAATAAGTAATAATGCAATTGTGTATCTAGTTAATAACTGTTTTATAATATGTATTACTATCATAATGGTACAAATGGAAATTATTGATGCTAAATTAATGCATTAAAGGAGCTTAAGACATTATTATAATATAAACCAATTATCAGATAAAAATATGTGATACACATTTAAAGACTTATGACATAACAGCGATTACATTTTAACCAAATTTAAAATAAATATTGAACACATTTAAAGTCTTTATAAGTCACAAATCAGTAGTCACAGCTCACAATAACATATTTTCAAAACCTATTTTTCTGAACTAACTTTATATGACTGTGCTATAGTTCTAAATTAATAAATATAACCGAGTTTAAGATTCTATATCCATGATTAATAAATTAGCAGTTTAGAACATTTTACATTCATATTTGAACATTTTTAGATCAAATTTGAATTTTTAAATATTTTTTAGGTCATTAACTTCTGACTCCTTGTAAATATAACTAATAATAACGTATACATTTTTAGTCATAATATCATATCAATTCATATGATTCGTTTGTAATTCTCACATTTTCGTAATAAGTTCAGTGACAATATATAAATCCATTAAAAATGATTCTGCTAAATCTTTTTAAAATTGTAAAACAATTGAAAAAAATATCTGAATTTTTAATAATATTTGTTAGAGTGTCATCACTCTACCTATTTACTTTCGTGATAACTGATAATACAATATAGTTAGTTATTTGCGGCTATCCCACAAAAGACGTTGATATTATAATACACAACATGTTCGATATTCTTTTACTTTTATCTCCAAATAATCCTTAATATTCCTAATTTTATTTATAGTATATTGTATATAGAAAATTATAGATTTATATTTATGTTATAGCTTATACGTTACAACGTACCTAGTAAATGAGTACCTACCATAATTTGAAGATTCGGCAATCCGTATGAGTCCAAACCAAAATCCACTATACCCATAATTATAGCGTCCTCGGTAGTAATAATCACTATTCATTTTCATTTTTAACGAAAACATATATTCTTGATTTTTTGTGAAACCAATATCATTAAATGTTATTGTTTTAACATCTTCCTGTATGTATAATAGGTTTTTATATAATTAATCAATTACTGAAGTAATATAAAACAGTTAAATGTATGATAATAAACTCACAAATTTTAATAGTTTGGTGAAACTTATTAATGTACTATTTGCATAGGCTATATTCAAGAAGATTTCCATTTTGGACAACGGTGTGTGTATGTATGTAATTGATAATCCAGCTCGGCCATGATCGGCCGTCCAAATTATCGAAAATATTGTATTAAAATCATTATTTTTATGTACAGGTATAGTGTCAATATCATATCTATATTCGGAAGCGTTAACGCATTGAGATTCATCTAAAAATACAAAAATAAATATTAATAATAAGTAATTTTTGAAATATAATTGCAATATCCTTTGTTAGAGTTGACATTATAAAATTTAAATACCAATTATTATTGCTGAAAACTACGATTTAAAAATTAAATAATACACGTATATTGTCACATGTGTCTTAGAAAACATAATGTTTATAAATTAGGATTTATAAAACAACCGTTATTATTAATTATTGATAGTAGTAAATCGGCCAGTTGTTGTAATTCGCTGTGATAGTACTTTTTTTTTTTTAATTTTTATTAGCTACTATGATAGCTCAAGTATTTATTCTATAAAATTCTAAAATTCTAAAACTATAATCTAATTTTATAGGTAGGTAGATAGGTACTAAGTTTTATAATGCTAGTGCACCAGTACCTACTTAATGCAGTAATAGGGTAGTACCTATATAATTTATGTTTACAAAATGTTTTTACTAGCTCGCCAACTAAACGTAAGTATAATTAAAAACAAAAAAGATTTGTGATAACAGATTGTATTAAATGTACTTAACAAAAAAAAAAAAGAAAAGTTAATATTAAGTAGGTAAATAATAATTATACTATACGGTTTTCATTTTTTTGTAACAAACATATTACTACATTAGTCAAGTTCGATAATGTACAGTGGATACCAAAATATTGTTATTTTTTGGGACAGTTTAATAAATTATCTAAAATATAACATTATAACATTATAATATAATATATAACATTCACTATAATGTTGTATTATTCTGACTAAATATAACTACAGACTTAAATCTACAGATCAAAATTACCTTTGTGAAAATAGTGTTCATTTGTACAGTCATTGATTGACGATTCTATAATAATAAATAATATTATATTTTATTAAAAATCGTAATAAAAATATTTTGCAACTAATAAAAATTAGGTAGGTATTTATATAAAGTTATACGAATTAAAAATATGAAATATATTTTCAATATCTTACCATTTACACCAATTAATGGAATACTTTTTATTTGCCAAAATTTAGGAACATAATCAATCTTTCTACGACTATTATTGTGAGATAATCCGCATTTGAAGAACACTGACTTATTAATTAGTGAAATTGACTGACTTGACCATGTTTTTGGTGAAGAATTTACTTCTGCGGTAATTGGTAATCCGATGGCATTTGTTCTTGAATGTATTTCAACTGAATAGCTATTTCTTGAATATGTCTTATAAAAATCAGGGTCCTTGAATCCAACTAATGTAGAAATATAGAATCATAGCAATATTTAATATAGTATATTAGTAACAAAACAATTATAGATTTTAATCAATTTGAAATTAACTAAAACATTTATAATGGAAAGCTTATAATATAGAGTGGGTTAGGTAACCCACTGTGAAATATTTAAGTATGCATTTAAAGATTAATTTTATAAGAATTTTATTCTATAAAATCCTAAACTAACAGTAAATTAATGATTATAAGAAGGTCTGCAGTTGATCAGACAAATACTATCCTCAAGTAAAATCATTATACTATGTACCTACCTATACTAATGTGATTGAAAAAATAACACTCTGAAACAATTTAATGAATGTCACAATTTAAAATGTGCATAATTTACTTTATCTAAATAGTGATTATAAAACATTCTTAAAAAATAAAAAAAACATAACGTCGAAAATAGCACAAAATTCATAATAACAAAACAAGAAAAGAATAAAACTGAAAACTAAAATCGCGAAAGTAACATTAGCTATAAGTTATAAAAATGAAATCCAAAGCAAATATAATTTACAGCAGATTTATTAAAAAAAATCTAAAGACATCATCGATGATAATAAGAGTCCACAATTTATTACCTAAATAAAATATAGTTCTCTGGAAAGTAAGTACGTATAGTTAGGTACTATAATATACAATAGGTAATAAAATTAATATGTGATAAACTTTTTTATCATCAAATGTTTATATTATTTTCCGTATGGGAATAACTTACCTATATGAAAATGCCAAAAACTTCAATTAGATATAACTTTAAAATAAGTCTAACCACCTATAATTCAGACTTTCTCGACATTTTCAGCATACTTAACTACATTTGTACATTGAAAGAAAAAAAAATGAAAAAAAGGTTGTTTAGTTGAACAGAAAATTTCCAAACCCATGGTAAAATATTGCGCTATAAGAATGGGTAAAACACCGAAAATCGTGAACTTTGTATGGCTCTTACTTAAAAACTAATAATTTTCAGCAATTCATTTTTGCAGCATCATTCTTTACTCGTTTTAATAATGCATAAGTTTCCAAAAAAAAAATTGAAAAATTAGTTGTTAAGCCCAATAAGTTATTATAACTATATGCAATAGTACATAATATATTATACCAATTTGTATAAAGTGTCCATGTGGAAGGGGGGTTTGTACCCCCTAAACCCCTCCCTTAAGTACGCTCGTGAGATGACGACACATAGATATTTGTTGTATCCGTCTTAGAAGTGCGTAACATACCAAATTTACGCTTAACAGATCGTATTTAACTCCGTTAGTTCGAAAATTTGTGAATCGACCTATTATGAAACTTGATGGTAAGAACATTATCTGTGTTCGTTTGTTGGTTTTTTACAATACTTAAATTTTTAGAATGTTATCGGTATATAATATAGCATACATTGAAAAAGCTCATAAGTACCTATAACTCGCACTTAAAAACTGAATTATCCTACCGACATACGAACACAGATAATGTTCTTACTATAAAGTTTCATAACAGTTTTTAAGTGAGTTAGGTACCTATGAGCTTTTTTAAGGTATGCTATATTATATACGGATAACTTGCTAAAAATTTAACTACCTATCGTAAAAAACCAACATGCGAACACAGATAATGTTCTTACCATCAAGTTTCATAATAGGTTGATTCACATATTTTCGAACTAACGGAGTTAAATGCGATCTGTTGAGAGTAAATTTGGTATGTTACCCACATGTAAGACGGAGACAACAAATATCCTTGTGGGACAATACAACAATTTACCAGATAAATAGTAAACAACGAGGGTTGTGGTAGCGATGAGCGTAAAAATAATAATAGTTTACTAACACAACAAAATTAGTATAATATATGGCATGCTAAAACTTTAAAAAAATTGCCTATCTAATACTCCTTAAAAAAAAGTCGAACCACAAATTTTAATACTATAGTAATATTATCGTATGACTCAAATGAGATGATAATTTTAAAGATCACAAATTTTCTCATATTCAATAGTCAAAACCATATATTTCGCGGTATTTCTACTACCAAGATTAGCGAAATAACATTATATGGGCACAATAATATATTATGTAAACATCTTGAGTGTGATTGACTTTTTAATTTTCACATTCCGTATTTACATATTTCTCATTTAACCTTTTTAAAAATAATAATAATTCATAATCTATAATTTAAATATTAACATTTAAATATTCTATACCTAATATTAAGAATAATGAGCATTAAAGCAAAGAAAATATTCACAATTGTGAGTTGTGACAAAGTTAAACAAAAATATAAATATTTTCGAATAAATTAGGTACCATTAGTTCTATTTTTCTTTTAATTTACACGTTTTTAATAACTATTATTGTAAACATACCACTTTTAATGGGTCTGATAAACGCATTCGTCATTCTGTAAATTGTAGTAACGTCATAATCTTTATGAATGGCTGAAATAAGAATTAAATAATGATAAAAAGTAAAATTATAATATTATGTTTTGATATTATACGTAATTTTTTCTAACTAAAAATTCAATTTTATCAATTTGAAAGCTCTCGATCTAGAGAAATTGTATATTAATGTTTTTCAATTATTTTCTAGGATTTTAAATAGGCTTATTCAAATATTTAGTTATTCAATAAAATGAAAATTATTATTCAAAAATACAGTAATAGTTTGAAAGACACAAATTTAAAACCGTAGCTAAAATAGCATTAATATTTTGGAAATCTGACTTAGGTACCTATACAAAGTGATTAATTTAAGAGTATATATAGTATAAACACACTCATAATCTCAAAAAGTTTTATTTTTTTAGAGGTATTATATTCACATAACTCAATTGTATTTTTTAAAATTTTAAATTGTAAATGTTTTTTACTTTTTTGAATGAAAAAATACATTTTTAAATTCATATTCATAAGTAGAATTTTTAAACATAAATGTTGAGTTTCGAACGAATAGTTAATTAGTCATAACATATAAGTTATAACTGTGATTAACTACTAATTCGAAAATCAACATTTCGAAATAATTCCAAAAAATATTCTGCTTGTCAAAAATGTTGTTTAGTAATGACATACAAATATACAATCATATAAAAAAAAGTAATTTCAAAAAATATATAACTTAATATTAGATAATGAGCGGTGACTACTAAAAAAAACATTTTGTATAAAGGTAAAACAATGTTATTACGGACATTACGGTGATATCACTGATCATAAATTCACTTAATATTAAATCAACAAATAAACACTATACGGTTATAAACTTTAATATAGACTCATTTTCGAATTAATAAATGGAGCCTTATAAAAATGATAGAGATTTTAAAATACCGTAAAGTCCGGACTATATTGAGTATATTTCGTTAAAATATAAATAAAATATAATCTTTATAGGTAGGTATAATTATGTGCATAATAAATTGGTACCTGTGGCATTTAAAATTTATAAAAATGAAATTTTTTTAAAATGTTTGTATCATTAAGTTGTACATTTCGAAATTCATATTATATAGTGTTATACTTTAATCACAAATACTTACTGTTGTTGTTGGAATGAGATGTGATTTCACTCCAAACGTTCGTAATACATAGTTCAGAAAACCAAATATAATAATATATTAAAAGTATCATTTTAGAATTTTTTTTATAAATCATAATATTAATTTGAAACTTTTGTATTGTTCACTTGAAAAATGATACTGTAATTCGGAGACAACAATATAAACTGACTGGTTCGAAACAAATTAAGCGACTAACTGTAAATTATTAATTCTATGAAACACCCACAAACAATAGTATAAGCGTGTATAAATATTATTATCGGACAATTTTTTATTTGTGTATGAGTGCATAAAGGTGGAATTATACACCTTATAAAACAAATTCCATTATATTATAATTATTTACTATACGTATAGTCGCTAATAATATTATAATGTACAGTGTGAAGCACCGTGTGTTTGTCCATTTTACAATATTACATCGATGGGAATGTGATAATTATATACATCGATCTGCCCTGTATTATCAGTTTCAATATTGACACTAACAATTTTATTTTTATCGCAAACATTTTTAAGATGTTTAATATTCTTCCGTGTTTACGTTACAAATAGTAGTCGATTATCAGTATAATATTTAAATCATATTTTGTGGATACTGTAATGTAAACTGAATAGTTATATTTTAGTTTATGGGTTTCAAGCTTCTATGTAGAATGTTATAATATAGACATTATAATATACGAATAGTGCTTGAAACACGTCCGATCCCAAAATTTTTTTGAAAATTATTTTTTCGTTGCCTGCTGCAACGTACATTTCCCCGTCACGCATAGAGCAACATAAGAATTTATACCGATAACAATTCTATGTTCAATCATTTTAATCGTATTCTGGCAAAGTTCATTAGTTATATTTGTGTATACAGTTATACCTATCATAAATAGCTGTTTTTTATTTGCCTCAGATTAAAATATGTATCAATATCAAATGTCAAAAGTCAATGATACGATATAATTAATTAATTAATCGACGGCAGTGAAGGTGATGCATAACGTAAAAAATAAATCACAAAAAAATGTACGTCCGTGTTACAGTAATACACGACCACGGACATGGTCTTGAATACTTCGATAGTTCGATAGTGATTGAAGAAATTAACATTGACACAATTTCTTTGGATTGGGCTGCATTATTATTATTATATTTATCATATAATATTATAAGTTCTCCCGACTGCCGTTCAGAGATTGAACTGAAGCCACTTGAAAAGCGAGCGGCGGGTGGCCGAATATAAGCTTATTTATAACTTATAAATTATAAGTGGCAAATTATAATGCGATGGAATAAATCATATAAAGGCATGTTTATGAAATTTGGTGAAAATAATTACTCTTTATGGTAAACACTATTGTGTACGGTTTAGTATCTCGATCACACGGACAAACATATATGAAAAAAAAATTATATACATAATAGTTGATCAAAATATTTCGGTTGAGTCGAAAAACTTGACAATTTAAAACGATATCCACATATTTTTTTTTATAAACTGAAAATATTTAAAACGCATTTTTTTATCGTTATTTGAAGTACTAATTACGAAAAAAATCGTCCTAATCACGATTCTCTGCTATAACATATTATTATTTAGATACAAAATAATAACATTTTAAATTGTAATAGCTAAGCATTGAACATTAATTAATTCAACGTTTTTCAGAAATATTTCTTAAAGACACCTTAAAATCTATAAAATATTCATATGGGCTTATTCTTTTGATAGAGATTTTAATTCCAAATTTTGACGAAATTAGATAAAATAACAATTATTGAAACATTGTTTTCATGGAGCGAGCAGAGGGTAAAAGGGAATAATTTAAACCTTATCAAAACATCGCATTTCTGAATTGACTCTAATGAATTTCATTCTTCATTTCTTCCCAGTTCATTTTAAAAAAGATATAATGTCAATCATATTTTGTCAATAAAAATAGAACATAATATTCTATACGGCAAATCGTAATGACGAAAAATGCCTGAAATTAACTTTTTCTTTTTCAATTTTAATTTTAATAAAGGCTCGTAAGTACGTTATAGTAGTAAATAAATCGTTGTATACTTAGTACCTATTACACAATTAGTTTTAATAAAAGAAAATTAATAGGTATATTTACTATCATAAAAATAAAAGTCTTAACGACTAATAATATATTGCGTATGAAAGCTGCGAAACAAGCACCTAACATTTTTCACCCTCTTGCAATACTATAATATATTGTAAGTCCTTCTTACAACAAAATTATAATTTCTTTCACACATGTGCTCGCACACCCCGTATTTGTAATATTGCCAACATTTTATTTTATTTCATTAGGGTGAGTGCTGCACTAGTTCAAAAATAGATATCATATATGTCTGCAGGATGAATGTGATGAAATCGAATTACTTTGAAATAATTTTAACCGACGTACATTTAAAATTCACATAAATGGTATACTGTTTAAGTATATTAAAATGTTTTATTAGAATACGGAAAGGCAGGAGGTAAAATAATAAATGTTTATAAAGATTTTAGTTATTTTATCGTAATCCGTAGGATTTGTGAGGACTTCTTTTACGTATATTATAATATCTTGCTATACGCTATGATATTTTCAAAATATTTAGGTTAATTTTAATCTATTGCCTATTTATATTAAATAAAATATATTAGGTACAATGTACATCGTACATATAATATAATCAAAAATTAAAATTACCGTGTTCCTAATAGTAAATAAATTTATATAGTAGTATAATGAACCAATTATACGGTAAGTTATAGTATATTGAGTCGAAAGTTAATAATATAAATACTAACTATTATATATTTGAATAACTAATAATAATATAATATAATTGTGGTATTTTTGAAAAAATATAATTCAACCCATCGTATTACTGATAGGTAAGTTTTTAAAGAAATTAGTTATAGCAGTATGAAAATATAATAAAATATATAATGATAGTAATATTATATAGAATGTCTCCGCTCAGAATCGTTTTTCCTATGCAATGATTTATGCAATTTTATGCAAATTTAACACATCGATTACAATGGGTACTCAATAGGTACACTCGACACTTACTATAAAGCAAAGTGAGTACCTTGATTTTTTCAATCCAACTTTTTATAACTTAAATCAAGAAAATGGGAATATTGATCTCTAGTAGAATTGACGACAAATACAAATGTTTTTAGAATTCTTAACACATCACTAGATCAATAATCGTACGTAGAAATCAACACATCTAAATTTCTATTTTGCACTTGTGTTAGCCAAAGACAGACCATCAATGCTTTCAATCCACTTAAAACTTAAAGACACCATAAGGTTAACACTTATCACAGAATATTAATGGATCACACATAGATAATAGTTTTAATATTGATTATAGGTTATTAAATGTTGATAATATTTTATAACAGACCAATTTATACTGTACCTATATGTTAAAGTTTATAATTGTTATTTATTAGTCATGAGCCGATAAACGTAATATTTACAGACTATAAAACAATAACTTTAGTTTCAAATACGATAGTGCCCAAAACCCTAAAAATAGAAAATATATCTATTAAAAAAAATACCAAGTGGTTGTGGGTGGTTGCGATCACCACATTCCCTTCCCTCCGACACACACACAAACACACATACACTAAGATTGCTAATTTAATAAAATAAAAATGATCATTTATGTAGGCACATAATTAAAAAAAAATAACCAAAACTAAAAGATTCATGAACTTGTAAAATGTATACTTTCTATGTTTACTTGGAATATATAAATCAATATTCAAACGATTTTTATTTTCATGCGTTAGGAGTAAAAATAGTTTACAGTGTTCTTTTTCTTTATAACACACCTATTATATCACATCTACTATCCATATCATTGAAAAGAAATAAACTATAATTTATAAGTCTCAAAACGAAATGAATGAATAAATCTGGTTTTTATAATAGTTATTAAGTTTAGGTACGTGTAGGCATAACATGTTAAACTCGTGTGGCTGTATAAAATATGTGAAATCATATATATATATTAATGGATTCGAATCTCTATACCCGAAATGAAATTTGAGGTTTGAACATCTGTTAATACTTTCAAACACTCGACCGTATAACGTGTCCTGCATGCGCGTGCGGGAGTTGCAGTGCGTGCATTGGAATGCAGTAGACTGCGTTTTATAATATTATTATATATATATTATATATATAATAAATTATGAACACACCTGCAGGATAGGATATAAAGATTTTCGATTGGTCGTTACGGCCTACAAATATGCGCCGCGTTTGAAGTGGTGGCCTTGCACAGACAATCTTCGTCGATGTCGACGCCAGCGAGTGAACACTATTATACAGCACCGTGGGAGAGATTATAATTATTTTGTGTATACGGCTGCAAAGAAGAGGTTGATAAACCTACGAAAAAAAATATTCGTAATCGATTACTCGTTTTATCACATTAATTTCTAAAAACAATACATACAATTGTACCGACAAATCGATAACATACCACGTAAACATAATCGACTACGAAAAAACATTAAGTTTTGCGTACCTTCTATAAAATATCAATCAATAGATGTATACAATCAAATTGTTTAATATGATAAATCATAAAAACATTGTTTGCATGCAGCGAGCAGAGGGTGAAAGGGAATAATTTAAATCACTAATTTTCAGGAAACCTTATGAAAATATCGCATTTCTGAATTGACTCTAATGAATTTCATTCTTCATTTCTTCCCAGTTCATTTTAAAAAAGATATAATGTCAATCATATTTTGTCAATAAAAATAGAACATAATATTCTATACGGCAAATCGTAATGACGGAAAATGCCTGAAATTAACTTTTTCTTTTTCAATTTTAATTTTAATAAAGGCTCGTAAGTACGTTATAGTAGTAAATAAATCGTTGTATACTTAGTACCTATTACACAATTATTTTTAATAAAAGAAAATTAATAGGTATATTTACTATCATAAAAATAAAAGTCTTAACGACTAATAATATATTGCGTATGAAAGCTGCGAAACAAGCACCTAACATTTTTCACCCTCTTGCAATACTATAATATATTGTAAGTCCTTCTTACAACAAAATTATAATTTCTTTCACACATGTGCTCGCACACCCCGTATTTGTAATATTGCCAACATTTTATTTTATTTCGTTAGGGTGAGTATTGCACTAGTTCAAAAATAGATATCATATTATATGTCTGCAGGATGAATATGATTAAATTGAATTATGATGAAATATTTTTACTGGCGTACATTTAAAATGCACATGGAAAGGCAGGAGATAAAATAATAAAGGGCATAATAAAGTCGTCGTGGTATTAATTATAAAATAAATATAAGTAATAATCAGGGCCGGATTTGGATACATTTTAGATTCTGAGCGGAGTGATGAACGTATTGATTTTACAATGATATGTGTTCTTAATTTTTTTAATTTTTTTTTTTATGTCTGTCATCATTGTTTAGGCCAGTAAACTTAAATTTGGACAAAACTACATATTAAATAACCAAAATTAACAATTTAAATTATTTTGTTGTAATTTTATTATAATATTTTAACTTATTGGCTACCTACCGTATTTATAAAAAGTAATAACAATATAAATATAATATAAAATATCCACACTAACAAACCGTCTCAGCTCAGAATCGTTATTCGTATACAATGATATTAAACTTAATTAAAATTTAATACCATTCATTATACAGCGACCCACGTCTTGTAACCTGCTGTACAGCAGAGTGACATCCACTTACCCGTTTTTTTTTTCTAGACGATGATTATTCTAACTAAGAATAGGTATGTATGATGTATCAATAACAAACAAATCTTTTTCTTATAAAATGACAAATATACCATATGAATATATTATTTGTTATTACAATACAATATTCGTATATAAAATCCAATAATTTATCGGTGACAACACATAAAATAAAATAATTCATATTGTCATCATCGAATAACAATGTCATATAAACTTCATTTTTATTACCGGTCCATACTTATTTACACTTTGATTTATTTTAAATGCATTTTTTGTATTTGTGAAATGGTTTTCATTTGGTCATTAATGAATTTTTATAAGTTCTCTGGAGGAATATTGACCATTTAATAATAGGTAACATAATATTATAATATATAGTTTTTGCTCCTTTCCCGGCAGGTTTGTGGACCAATCATCAGTGCAGTGGTAGCCGGTAGGTATGCAATAGGTATATTATATGTTTTTAACCTCACGTGGTAGGTATCAACAAGTGTTATTCAAACGAAGCGTAAAAAATAAAATAATATCAATAATAATATCAAATTTTTAAGAATCATCTATCGTCGTGAGAACGTATGGTTAAGGAATTTGATATGTTTGGCGCCATTATAGCTGCTGTAGCTTGTCCGCACGTGACTCCAAATATATTATTGTTATAATATTAATATGCGTCATCGTACAATTACTCAGTCAACCGCATTGGAACTTGGAATCGTGGACGGCGGCGGCGGCAGCGGCTGTTCCTACAAAACGTGTGTCAATTCATTCGTTTGTGTGTTGTGTCACACTCAGATCAAACAGATTGTATACATTACGTTTGTGTATTATATTATGCGTATTGTAATGGTTAGGTATTCCAAAGTAAAACGTTATTATTTTTGTTCTTCACTATAATACCTATATTATATTATGTACCTATTATAATATAGACGTGCGACAGAACAATAAAATAGGTACAATAAAAAAATCTTTAAATCTTAGCCTTCACCAAAAATGTTCTCGAAATGAAATGAGACCACCGTATATTCAATTGTAATATTGTATTCCAACTAAAATATAATACTCCGTACCTATACTATTTTTTGTTGAGATATTGTAAAATATATTTTTTTAGGATAAGTAATAACGTATGTATAATCTTATAAAATGGACAACAAGACTTAATTTGTACCAATTCGAGTAATAAAATATATATTGAACATTAACTGGAAAGTAATAAGCTATGTATACAGACTTTAGACGATAATAGTATTATAATCGTTTATATTTTAATGATGGATTCAAATATTTATTTAAAACATACGCTCGCAACCTATAGTTAACTAAACAATCAATTAACTATATTACTAACTTAAAGAAAAACAAGACAATTATTTTAGTATTTGCATTTCGAACACTTGTGAAACATAAAAGTAAAATCATAAATAAATATTTTGTTACTACTCGAACTCTCCTCGACTCTATGCCGGAAATAAAGTAACATTATAAATATCACAGCCTAGCCATATTTTTAACCAGATGTTTTTGGGAGCACAGCATTTCTTTGTGTCACGTGGACGGGCCCGTGTCGCTCATCCTATTTTTAATTCGTTTTTTTTCGTGTAAATATGTGTTACGCTCATTATTATAATATACGTTTCACATTTTAGGAACAGAAAATCAAATATGCTATATAAAATATAAGTTATATAATATAATAGAAAAAATGCACTTTACAACGCCCCTCATGAATTTTAAAAAAATTTATAAAATTATCATAACTTCTTTAATAATGGTTTCCGCAAAAAAATTCAATCAACGTTGATAAACAAATCTTTAGAAATAAAAAATATTTTAAATTCGTGATGAGCATGATAGTAAAGTGCATTTTAGCTTATATAATACAATATTTTCGAATTTCGTAATTTAGGACTACCTAGGTATTATACGGGATTGGGAACATAAACGAATTATATAATAAAATGGGGTGGCGTGTGAAAAAAAAGTCCTATAGCCTATACCAGCGGGTTAACGCAGACAAACGATTCTTTGAAGGGTCTGTAATACAAAGATATAATGATAAATAAAAACATATTTCATTACGGTCACGGCCACTCCCATCTTTATTATCCACATCAAACCGGCTTTTTTTTATCTTCAAACGTAAGCACATAATATAATATTATTATATTCAGACAGAACATAATGCAATTCGACACAAAAACCTTTTGAACAACCTCGACGTCACAAAAGAAAAAAAAACGAAATAAACATTCCTTATATTATATTATATCTTGTACGAACAAGAACTGCTCACATCGACTTTAATATTTATGCGGGACTATGTACGTCGCACACATATATAATATATACTCCCTCAATAATGGTCCATACACCCTCATCGATGTTTCGCCATATTTTACACTATGGCACCCCCACAGTTACATAATGGGTATGCCGAAGCTAAGCGGAGAGCACGACCCCTAATAAAAATAAAAATACCCGCGTATTGTGTAAGTGTATACTATAGGTGTAATAACCTAACACACACGGTGTCCTTAATATGCATGGTAATGTCAAATACAACCATATTTCTGTTAATACTCGTGTCAACCCGACTGCGTTCCCATAATGTTTTTATTCAAGATTTTAATACTTATAAGTCACAACAATAATATTCACCACTGCATTCGTCTCACCGTTGTCTATCCAGACGTCCCACCGTCAGTGACTGTGCGTTCACCACCACCAAATTTCAGAAAAAAAATACAATTCATACGTATAAATATATACTATGACACTTGAGCAGTTCAGCAGCTACATGAAAATATACAAATTTATACATAGACTCGGTAAATATATCATTGACATATCAGTCCCTTACTCCAAAAAAAAATCCTAGATCCGCCGGCTACGGCAGTGCGGAAGCGTAATTTCAGCTTTTCAGCTGTGAGAGCCAAAATGTTCACAGGCCATTTTTAAAACTATTACCAGGTCTCTAATTTTATAGAACTCAGTGTTTCTTACACTGTGTTCTTTTTAATCGTATGTCGACTAATTCACCTCTCATACAATAGTCAGCTTTAATATTTTATCGAAATAATTGACTCTTAAACTCCAGCAAGATAAAGTCTGTGGTCGGTAACTTACGATTAACTATGACGTAATTGCATAATCGTGAAATAGGGTAGGCATCTCAGCTTATGTATGAAATACCGCAACAGATTTGATACCGAACCTGACACGAGAGTTTAATTTTTATTCAATAAGCCAAATATATAATATTAAGCATATATATAATAACAAAATACCATAATATTCATCTAATTAAAATTAAAATATAAAAGTCCGGTTGGTCAATAAAAACTTATGATAAGTTTTGGAGATATCTTTTGGATCAAATAAATATTAAATAATTTATATTTTTGTTTCAAAAATCTTCATGCAGTAAAACTATTAAAAAAAAGTAAAGATTCATCGATAAAAGTTGACACTAAAAAAAATTCCATAAAACACATTAAGAAACTCTGATCTAGTTTATTGCAGTATGTTTTGTTTATTGGTAGGTGATAAGAAATTAATAAGATACATGTTAACAACTAGGAATTCAATAATTCGACTTTATTTTAACATGTTGCGATTATAATTAACGTGATTTAATGATTAGGACCAGAGGTTCATGTCCCTTTGACCATGGTAGTAATCAGTATAGGATACAAACGATCATATTGTGCCATGTGAAAATTATCTTTTATTAATATATTTGATCTTTATAATATAACATATTGCTGTTATCAATTTGCTCTTAATAGTTGGCTTATCGTCTGACCACAACAAAAATTTATTTGAAAGGTAAAAAATAAAAATATACAACATTTAAAATATAAAATAGATATACTGATTCAATAATAAATTTAAAAATATGTGTCGGCAATTTAGTTTTATTTTTCATCCTCCACCACCCAGTATCAAACGACACACCTGCTGCAGTGATGCGTATATGTATAATACGATATATAATAGGATAACACGTCACATGTGGATGACAGATGGTGTAAGCACTATTATGAAGGTGCAATTGCTCGGAGACCACCACCAAAATACAGCCGAAGTACACAAAACCAGTCTTGTAAAAAAAAACACTGATTATTATTTTAAAACGTGATAAAATATGGATTTGAATAATTGGTGAAAAAAAAAGTATTCAACTATAAATATGCAAATGTTGGTGTTCAAAAAAAGTATATTATTTTCAAATAGTTACGTATAAATACGCCTACTTCTAAATCTTTCCACACAACATTCCTTTTAACATTATAAATCAACTAGTCCGATTTTTTTTATAATTTTCGTGGTTTACATTAATTATAGAGATTATAGAGCATTTCAAACCGTATAATTTGGTGTAACCATCAATATAAATTACTCATCATGTTTCCTATATGTCGAGTTTTTTTAATTTTTGGTTGAATAAACAGCCTCACAAAAAAGTATAATTATTATTATCGTAAACATATTTATATAATTGCATTACAATATGTTAGTCCAGATATACATATATTATGAATACAATTTTAATTCTTATTTTTATTTATCAACAGTTTAGTATAATAATATTCCACAAGACACAGGACACTATAGACACACTATGTAGGTACAAATAAAAATGTCTGGCTATTACTTCGTAATAATTTATGTTTAATTTTAAACAGATTATAATTTCTGACTCAAATGCACACATCCATTCCTCAGTTTTTATTTTTTTATTTTACGTGATTGAATTAAAACACATAGGTAAAAATAAATAAAATACATAGGTTTACTAAAGAGGAAAAGTGTTTGAAAATTATTATTTTAATTTAAATAGGCGCAGATAATTTGAGAATGTATTTTTAATATGTATTTGAGTATAATTTAAAAGTATTTGAATAATTGTATTAGTTTCACTCGAATACTTAGGTGCATTAGCCATTGGGTAGGTACAAGACTGCACAAAACAATAATAGTACATTGTCGTCATATGCCTATATATTATCCATGCTCTTTGTTTGATAAAACAATAAATATCAGTACCTACACAATACTAACTCACAACGATGTAGCCGTCATTGTGTGCGTAACGCATATATTATTACATAGAAGCGTTACTTCGGGATTATTATTTCCACGTGTCCGCACTCAATAATGATAGGTAATGTATATTATAAATTATAATATCAATGTTACAAAACATGTATACCAAAAAAAAATAAAATATTCAACAAAATAAGACCCAGTCCCGGCCCGTCTGATATGCATATAATAAACGTTCTATATTATATTATTATCATAAGTCCTTGAACTTTTTCTTCGTTATATTATGATGATTTTAAATTTTAATAATATATACAGTCAAATAGTTGACCAACGCGCAGCTGCATATATTATTAATCGTGTACCGTGTTTTAACGAGTAGGCATAGGTAATTGTGTACAAGAAAAACATGAAAAACAATTTCGACGGTATAATTAATGACGTCCAAACGTGATAATTATATAGGTTATAGGTACACTGTTATATTATCACTGTTGTCGGGTCAAACTACAATCACCAAATCATTGTGTGGCACAATAACTAGTTAGGTATTTGATTCGAATTGAATTGAATTTTTGTGGTTTTCAAATATTTACCAATTTATTTAGGTCACTTTTATTTTCAATGAATTTGTTCGAATTGGGGACATGGTGACACTCTGACAGGGAAGGTTATTGACATTATATTGGACTAGGTCTAGGCCTACCATTTTTAAAGTGTTTTTTTTTAATCCCAAAATGTAAGTTTTCAAAAAGTGAAATAGACTTGTTTTTTATTTACCGAAATTAGATCACGTTTCTTATTTTTTTTATTACTTCCACCATAATTCATATTGATAAAAAAAAATGTTTGTACAAAATATTGTCCAGATACACAAGTTTTATGTTTACAACTTTTTATATTTTTACCAAATTATTCATTACGGTACATAATATATTATAAATTAGGCTTTATTTAACATTTTTTAAACATTAATAAAAAAAATGTGCCAACTATTAGTCCGGCCATCTATAGGTCCTATAACGATCAATGTATTACGGATCAATGAACTATATTATAATATAAATTAGAATTATCTCTCAAACCATTATTATTAATTTCTTATCGACGTTTCAACAACATCAGTACTTAAAACACGTTTCGACTTTTGTTTGATAGAAAAAATAATAGTTGGGATTATTCCGTAATAGGTAATAATACGTATATAATATACATGATAATATTGTATATTATATAATAAAACGTATACATATACCATAGGTATCAATGATGAAATTTATCATTATAGCCACAAACATGTATACTATTATAAGTCTGAAACAAATATAATTTTTGGACTTAAACCGATTTAACTATTCAGCTAAACATAAAAGAATCCAATATTGTTACAATGTTATAATATTACCGTAGAAATATTTGAATGACAATATTATATATTGTTATGATCTCGTAAAATGGGTTATACAACAAAGCCAACTAGCTTTTCATTGTTGTAGTGTAAACTGCTCAGTAATACAACACAATATTATTTACTGCCTAAAAAATTGAAGATCTCATCACGCGATTATCGGTCAATTATCATTCCCTTAAAAAATATGACATTGCGGACGTAGCCCATTCGGCTCGCGTTTTTCTTAAACGGCTCCCATTTTACAAAAAGGTTTTATGATCAGGTAAATTTCCAAACGGGAATGATCCCAAATTCGGTCAATAACATAATTTTGCAACACACACACACATAATATGTATTAACAGGTATCGAAGATAAACGCACCACGACATAATACACGCATGCATCGGCGATTATGATGCTCGCTTTGTATAAGTACGTATGATATACAATTAATTTTTGTATAGATAATATTATATTCAATGTTTCGGTATTTTTGATATTATTAATACGTACGATGTTTTGGGTATTTCGTTTTAAAAATTAAATTAAAATTATACAACGGTATACAATACTTATACCAGTATAGTGTATACGGTACATCGGTGTATCGATCTCAAGTTGGTATACCGGTATTACTGTCAGCCGTTTGGAATTTAGCTGTTCGTAAAAACCTTTTTGACGGGAGCCGTTGCAAACAATGGGCGGAAGCCATTTGGGATGCGCCGGACGTTGCATTGTATCAACCTAAAAAGTTTATATCTACATTTGAATATTTGTACATATTAAATCGTGACAAAATTAGTTTTTACTTGTTTTCAAGAAATTCACATTGATATTCTGTGTAAATATTTGATGCATTATGATTCATAATTGATATTTTGTATAAATATTAAATATAATACATCTATATTCTATATTATGTAGACACATATTTATATTATATACATTTAATAATGCCAAATTGCCTTGTTTTACGTTGAGTTCTTATAAGCTTTACCGTGTGTAAATTGTACAAGGCACTAGGAGGAAAAATCTTATTTTAAATGTTTACAGTTCTAAATTATAACCAATGAATGACGATCAAAGTCTGAACATTTGAACAATGACAAATTTGAAAATTGAAAACGATTTAAAAGGAATCGTACAATTTTATAACAAAAGTATGTGTCCAACATCGATAATTATTAATAAAAATATTTCTTATAATTTTCTTTTTATGTAAATAGTACCTATATTCTTATTAAATAAGGAAATAATGACCTCAAAAATGTTTATAACGAATAAAGGTAGATACTTAACTAATTATATACTCTATACAACTATATTAAAAATAAAATGTTCTCATTGGTTTTTTTTTTTTTTTTTAAACATTTAATAGGTACCTATTAAAATAACATTGGGATAGTAGGTATCTACCTAATTTTAATGATATTGTAATTTATTTTTAAGCCATGTAGTTTTAATGTTTTTTACGATGAAGTGAACATATTTTGATGTAGTTTTTACTAAACGTTGCACACTGTTATTTAAAAAATAAAAGGTTATCATTTTTAGCAGCTAATTGACTCATTTATTTAAATCAACTAATTCATATAAATAACACTTCATATTTATCATCGATTTGATATTAATGAGATTCTATACAACAACATATGTTATAAAATATAATTGGAAGAAAATATGCTTAAACCCAAACTCCTTATCATAATATTAAAACACTTGGTATAAATCATTCTATAATATTTATTATTATAATCATAATGAAATAATCAGGGTATATTGTATTAACTATATTAGACGTAAGTATCTCGGTCGTACGTTACATAGATTAAGAATGAATATTTTACACCATAAATATTAATTAGGTACAAAATATAAGTGTGTCGTAATAACGTAAATTCAAAACCATTTGGATAGGATACCTATAAGATTATACATCAACTTGTGGAACCGTATTTAGCTATTATATCATAATATTATAATACCATGATTTAGATACGGATAACACTCCGATAATCCTATTGAATACGTTAGGTCTGGCTTTAGGCTCATTAATAGTCAACAAAAAAAAATACACAAAAAATATGCATATTTCTTTACGTAATATATTCATTATTCATTTATAGTAAATAAAATGGAAAACACGGACGGATACGACGAAACCAAAAACCACATGCGGCTCTGTACGCATTAACATAAATCAAACATGACAAGTCATAGAAAGCAGGTGGTCCTATCTTATATTATCATACTTATACTTACGTAACCTCCGTCGAACCGAATTAAGAGAGTGGGGATACGTCACCACAGTGACATTGCAGGGAACAGTATTTAAGAGGCCTGTATAAATATACATATTATATATATTTATGTTTTTGTTTTAGATTTTCTGTGCGCACTTTACACACAGTACATAATATATGTGACTAAACCAAAACTATTTTTTACGTCCCAGCTTTCTAAACACATAAACACTCTCGGTTCACACTATATAGGTATGTGTACAACACAGCCGGTGTGAACGACAAGGTTGTAAATATAGTCCTGTAATGTCCTATACGAATAATAATTATTCCTTTTTCGAAGTAGATTCTTTGTAAAACCGGATTATCTGAAATGTACAGCAACTCAAAAATGCCTTTACATAATATTATTACTACCCATTACGATACGGTTGTATCGTTTTATCTAAATCGGGATTTCATAACAATTTAGATAGTTATTGAAAAATTCAAAAACAATAAATATCAAATTAATATATATAATATAGGTAAGTAATGCATGGAATTATATGGGTACTTAAGTTACCTTCAAGCGCTAATTCAAACAGAACCCCAACGACTCCAACAGGCGCCAATATAGTATCGATTCTTCTACAAATACCTAGTCTTAATACAACGTAATATAGATTCCGCCAACCCATCAATTTGCACCTGTTACCATCCTAGTTCTTTTACTACTTAACTTGATTAATTAATTAACATAAGACAACATATTTGTTTAGGGTATGTTAATGGGATAATATAATACATATGTTAATTTATATACCTACACGTTGCATGCAACCAATAATGGAATTTTTATAATGTCAGTTTAATTTTTTTGAAATAATTTCTCACGGCTACCTACTTACAAAATAGACATCGTATACCTAATATACTGACTAATACAAGTTTCCATTTGTATCTAATTGTTTGAACAACAATATTTCAACATTCTTCAAAATTATAAAACGGGTAGGTACTGATTATCTAAATATTAAAATTAGATGTAAAAAAATCCAAGTTCTTTTCTTAATAATTGAGAAAAATAAAAAATAATTAGGAATTTTTATTCAAAGCCAGTTTTTAAAAAAATCAATTTACTTAAAACTTAGATTAGGTAGTTTCATAAGTGTCAGTAAATTATACCACGAACTTAATCACACCGTTCTTCGTGGTAAGGCGTAAGGCGGAATCGACTCAAAAGTTAATAGTACCTAATAAATTATACACATATATACTATTGTAATAACTAAATATAATAAATTCAATGTTTAAGGGAAAAAATTTAATCAATCTACAATAGTATAATAGTAAAATAATTTACTTAAATGGCAATATCAAAAAACAAATCATGATATACTTAACAGTTAATAATATAGACTGACGACCGTCTTTGCCCAGAATCACTTTTCGTATGTGATGATTTTTATTGAATTCAAATTTAACACATAAATTACAGTGACTAACTCGGTGATGAGATACACAATTGACCCCTACTGTACAGTGGAATGATTACTAACTTTAGTAATTTCTCTCTTTTTATTAGATAGTAATTTTTTCAAAATGTTGTAATTATCACTTAAAACTAATTAGTTACTAATAAAATGATATATTATGTACATTATAAATAGTGTCTAATGTCAATTTAAAAACGATTGATGAATTTACGATTTTTAATTTTGTCCGAGAAGTTTATATTTTCTCTGTCATTCCCTGGTTCCGGCAAACTTACAATTTTAAATTGGTGGAATCAACAGATTATTTTAAAACCTCCTGTACCGGTGGAATCGGTACTGGCTTAACGGACTTACCTTTTATCCCCAAATAAAAAAAGGTTCGCTGGAATCGATGAAATCCCATGAAAAATAGAGCATTAAATTACATTAGTTTTAGTTTTAGATGCCACACGGTGAGCTTTATTGGTTCCTGTCGAGTGTCGATTTCATATCCACGTAATATATGCGGTCGGATGGAACGTTGGTTTTATACACGGAATCATCAAAACAAATTAAGAGTGGCCAGGCTCTGAGTAAAAAATTGGTTCATAATAGTGTAATAAAATATATATTTGTTATTACATCTATATATTAGCTCATCTATAAAACATTATAATTAGTTACGGAACAAAATATGATAATTTTATTTTTACAACTATTACCTACTGGTTTACTACCTACTTAATATTTATACCTATATAAAATGAGTAATAAATTCGAACCTACAACTGTATACGTATTATACCTACATATTATAGTATATTATAGTAACATAGTATAATAGTAAGTATCGTGTGAAATGGATATCTATCAATTATTATCAACTTAAACTGTAATATAAAATCATAAAGCTAATAGCATGAAATTATGAAAATAAATATGATTATATGAACAATTATAGCTGGTGAATTAATATTGAGCACAAACCGGAATATAAACTTGTATAGGTACATACACGATAACGATCATTTAAAAATATTTGAAGTTACATAATTCAAAAACTGATTTTAGATTACCTACATTTTATAAGAAGGTTTCTTATGGCTATGGTAATAAAATTATAAACGTGCTGCTGTGCTTAATACATTTATTAGAAAACATCCAAAAATAATGCACCATGTACATAATTGATTTATTATACTTACTGCCAGTAATAATCTTGTGAAATATATGATAAATAGAATCAATATAATTTGGATTATATGCAAAATATATTTAATAAATACAAATAACTCTTAATTAGGTCCTTTTAGCAGTATATTATATATAATTAACTGTGAACATTATTTACTATATTTTTAACGTAGATACTTAATTACTTATGTAACTTATTTAAAAATTTTGTTTTTAGAAAATTTAAGATGCCTACATATTATGCAATAAATTCTATCATTATATATGTCGTAGCAACTTCGTGAAATCAATCTTTTCATGAAAAAATAACCATTTCATGAAATGGAAACACGTTTTTATACTTCGTGAAATTCGAAAATATTTCACAAAAAGTCACTTCAATTTAATATCGTGTAATTTTTTTCACAATGTGGTCATTCACTTTTTATACCTATTGAAATACAACACTTATCGCACACATCAAGTTTTATTAAAACCATTACCTATTATTCATTTAAAGTATTTATTAAGTAATTATTTATTACTACAACAATACTATAGGTACAAGAGTCAAAAATACAAAATTATATTATAAATATAAATTTAAGTTAATTTTTTTCTACATTTAATTTACATTGTTATTTATGGTACCTATATTTATTAATTATATTTTTGATCCATAGAGAGACTACGAAAATATTTTAAGTAGGTCCCAAAAACCTAATAGGAACGAAAAATAACAAATCCGATCAATATTAATAAATTAATAATCTATAAAATATGATCAACGTATCGTAATAATATTATGTTTTATTATTACTTCGTTACAACCTTTGTTATATTTACAGAACACTAAACAAACGAACAATGTGTTGGGTTCGATAGAAACATAATTAATATAAAGAATTATAAATTGAATCATGCTTTGTCCAAGGTCCAACGGATGTTCGATATTTTCTATCTAGCCGTAAAGGTCAATCATGAAAAATAAACACACACTATTTGTTTGTATTGGACGGAATACAATAAAGTTTCTGTGGTTTGCTAAATAATACAATTTAAATTAATACGATAAAAAATAAATACAAAATAGCCTAAAACTGAACAATTAGGTTGAAACTTTTATTTAAAATGTATATATAATATAATATAATATTGTTAAGCGCATTGTTTGAACTCAAATTATTCTTTTTTTGGCACGTGTAAGTAGTATAAATTAATATTATTGTTTATTGTAGGGCAGGAGTGTATAGAGTTACAAAATACTGTAAAAATACTGCAATATATAATATGTATTATAATCTATGACATATGTATGTAAATTGTACAATGAAAGAAAATAATTTTAATATCGTAATCCGGTAAGGTAAAATATATAATATTATGTAATTCTTACACTTTTACATTTTTGAAATTCTTCTTTGGACCAATAGTTAATATCTACACTGCCTATAACCTACGTAATTATACCAGTGGTTTTCAACATTTTTGATAGGACTACAGTACATTCATTGATATTTTACAAAATATTGCCGACGCACACCGACTACCGAGTTTAACCGCAAAGGTATGACCGTTCATGAACAGTTCCTGAGCGATGAACTAATATAGGTTACGTTTTATAGGTACCACAGATATAATATAACCATAGTTAGGTATTTATCTTAATAATTTGTAACCAACTACCGATAATAGACTTACAATTAGAGTAAACACGCATAAAACTCTAAATATTAAAATATTCCGTTTTCTCGGAATCACGAATAAGCGCAACAATGCTCTATTTGGTTCAGTGATCATATATATATTATATAGGATGCTGTAAAATTTTCAATCTTTTTAAATAATAACTAAATATTTTGTAAAATTAAATCTTACTATTCCAGATTCCTTATTATTGGACACTTGCTGTTATGTGGACAGTGGCTTAGGCAATTGCATGTTAGTAACACATTTTGTGTTAACTAAGTTATTTAATCAAATATTATTTATTTGTTTATTTTTATGTTGAAATTATTAGGTATATAAAGGGTTTCGGCGACGTGGATAGGACATGGATTTTAGACGCTTTTTCTAATGACTGCATTTAATTCGACTACTTATAGGTATTTGCTATTTCCTTGTTTTTTATTTCTGTTTCACATCACGGCTGAATAATTACAATTTAATGTAATATCTAATGTTTCACTAATAATATGTCTAACAAATGAATTTTTTGAATTCTTGGATTTTATGCGCATTTAATATACTTACCCGTAATTTGTATATTTATTTCTACCTATTTACTAATGACTAAAAGTATAGATTTATAAATATTACAGGTAGGTAGGTACTTAACTACTTCGGTAAGTACTTAAATATAAACTCAAATATTATTCGAAGTAGTATAACGTCAAACCTACTGAACATTTAAGATATAAAAATGCATTTGATTTATTTTTTTTGTCGTCGTTGAAAAATGTTTACTTAGATAAAATCACTAACCTATAGTGTTTATCGAATGCAAATAAGCGCTATGCGCGCAATAGATCAAAGTGACAAAAATTACTTCACCGCCGTATAATATATATTATATATATGTGTTTATATATTATAATACCTACATACCTATCTAACATTCTAATTCAGGTTTTGGAAGAGGGGGAGGTAGGTACCGCACTAATGGATGGATGTTTCGTTTTTTCAGAAAACATATAGATACGTGTTACGAGATTGGGTAATGGATGGTATAGGTATGTTATACCTTTACACTTAAGTCTTCAAACATGGTATTAATATTTTGTTTCTTTAATTGAACTGGGCGTCCAGTCGTTTGGTACCCTACCTGTCTACCTACCTGTGTACCACCTGTATAATACCTATATAATAATATACGTAATATTATTATAACAGACGAAATAAACCCTATATCTATATATGGCATCTTCACTTAAGAATTTTCCCACGACGCATGTTTCCTATATAGACGTCGCAACTGCGCCGCGCCTACCAATATAAGATACTGCAACTAAATCAAACTGTCAAAACGAGTTTTTCATTTCATTGGTCACGCGTAGCCGGTAACAACGGCGCGGCGTCGTAGACCGCAGGTGTATATAAGATAACATAATAATATATAGGTATAGGTTGGTATGGTTTTTGTTCGTAAAATATATAGGTAGGTAACCTTTGGGCATTGATTACTTACAAATACAGTATTTTTTACTTAAAATATAGGTACTTGATTCATTTCAATCGCACATTGGAATTCGTAATGCTTGTACATAAATAATATTATAGGGCGTGTCTTGGCGTACCCAACTATAAACATAGACAGGTAGAAATTGCTATAGGTCCTATTATATAGTATCCAGCAGATATATTCATAATGTATTGATATCATGTATATCGTTTCATTGTATATGAACTTAAATTATGTTTAAAAAAATGTGTTCCGAGTTCATTGTTGAATATAAGTTTTAAAATGGATATATTATTAAAAAAAACATAATAAATAATAATTAAAATTTTACCTATGAAAAAAAAATTAAACTAAATAAAATCTTGAAAAATCAATTCGTCATTTATTCGTGCCAGGGATCACCAATTAATATTTTTAGAAGGCCGCTTTAAGAATTTAGGGAGATTTTCGGGGTCTATTAAAATGTACATGATTATCCAAAAAAAGTAAAGACGAAGTCAAAAAGGCGGCCAAGTGGTATCGCTCTGTTTTACAGTAGGTATCAAGTGAGTTACTACTACAGTTTTGAGTTTATCCCAAAAAACAAATTTCATTTGGTGAAAAAATGGTTTTACGAAAAAATTCCCGTTTTATCTTAATTATTTTTGTTGTTTTTCCCGGCGCTTTTGAAAACTACTGAAAATTGTCCATTCAAGTTCTCTCGAAAGTACCAAGTAGTTCAAATTCTCTATTTGAAACCCCCTCAAAATTGAAAATTAAAGATATACTTCAACTACCTACTCTTCGTAAACATGACAACGTACACAATTTTTGTTTTTTAAAACACACATCAATGTAAAATCAATACATTCATCGCTCCAATCAGAACCTTAAAATATTCAAATTATTAAAAAAATATTTAATTCATCATCAAAAAAAATTCTGCGGGCCAGATAAAGTTAGTCCGCCGGCAACCATTTGGTGGTGACTCCTGATCTATATACCTATACTGTAATACACGCAATGAAAATACTTCGTGGTTACGTATGTAATATTCACTTATACTAATTAATATCGTAATATAATAAGGTATTATGATGACCGTTAAAAGCAAAACCATAGTTTAGCCAAACCCGTGGACCCGCTCCTCTCCACCTAAATACAGCTAAAAATTATATAATTCAATTTGTCATAAAAAAAAAATTTAAACAAATCTTTACAGCGTCTGAGTGTTAGGCACTTCTTGCTGAGTACTACTCTCTTCAATCATTCATATCATATATATTCTTTTTTCTACGCTTGTATGCTTTTTGCAACTGTTATAAAATATTGTATATATTCCAAAAATGTCAATACGCTCTGCTGTACTGTAGGTTACAATTGGGTATTAAATTTGAATTCAATGTATAATATCATTGTATATGAAAAACGATACTGAGCTGAGTTTATCAGGTGGATATTTTATTTTATACTTATATTGTTAATACTTATTATTAATAGTAGTCGGTAAGTTGAATTGATGTTATAAAATTACAACAAAATAATTAAAATCATTATTCTTGGTTATTTTATATGTAATTTCGTCCAAATTTTATCAAAAAATAACTGTAAAAGAACTGTGTGTCTTATTTTTGAGATTTTTTGGTAACAGAATACTTACGTGTTACCTTGTTTTAAATTTTCAATCATTAGCTATAAAAGTTGATCATTTTATCAGTTTTTAACTAAGAAATCATTTTAAATTTTGAATTTGAATGCTTATAAAAAAAATTTGTAACAATATATATATAGGAGCCTTGTATTAAATTTTCAAGCTTTTTAACCCAACGAATGTCCGTAGACACATCAAAACGAGTCAAAATATTTTAAAAGTTTTATCAAATGTGGAAATCAAGTGGAAATGATAAAATAAACATATGATATCAATTTCAAGTATCTACAGTTATTTGTTTTTGAGTTACAGCTCTACAGCAATTCAAAATTTGAACTTAAAATGCCTATCAAAAAAAAACTGTGACTATGGATTTTTAATATTTTTCAATTGTCATTGTAACAATATATTAGGAGCCCACAACAAATAAAATTTTATTGACATTCCTATAAAAAAAACTAAAAATATTGGAAACTGAATAATATGTCCGTTAACAGTTCAAAACAAATAAAAATATTTTATGGTGTATATAAAGTGCTATATAACGATCACTTGTTTGAAAGGAAAACATTTTTCCACAATTTTTATTTTGTTTTCCTTGCAGTCCTTTTGTAAACTATTTAGAATTTTAAAAAATGACCTCCCGAATGCACCAACTAGATTCACTTTCCCATAGAGCAAGATACTGTTGAAGAAAATCAAAGCAGTTAGACTGCCCCAAACCGTGATGACACACAAAAATAAAATTTAAAAAATCACAAACATCATTGTTAAATCAATACATTCATCGATCCGCTCAAAATCTAAAATGTGTTATGTATAACTTGTATAACATGACTAAGACTCTTGGGACCAAATACTAAAGATATTTATTTTTTTTGTCACGACTGTAGAATAATAGACCAACTATATTATGTAATATTTGTGTATATTATAATTGTATGCACTTTCTTATTTGAGCAAATATTTGAGCTAACAGATATTTTTCAAATTCATTAAATCTTTTTTTAGCTATAAATAATCGAAAAATGTATCAATTAAAGTTACATTTGGTTATTTTAAACCTTTCCAAACAATATTTATAGTATAATTCGCTTAAGCATCAGGTATTATTTAATAAATATTCTAAATTAAAGCACACAGGTAAACTAGAACAAAAAGTACTTAAAACTAAATAGACAATGCTTTATAAGAAAAGAACAGTTTCATTAAAAACAATTCAAATTTTAAAATTAAACTAATAAAAATAAATAATTATAAATTGTATATTAATTTATTATAACCTATTTTATATGTCAGCATTAATTGTGTTGTATGTTACAAATATTTATAAATTGTATTTATTTGTCAATGTTTAGTTTGTGATATACTTACTCTAAATAATACAAATGAAATTTGAATGTGTAATGGTAAATAAAAATGTATAAATAACTGTACAGCATGTTAGAAGAAAATATACTTTTATTTTTAGTAATGTTCAGACATTGTTAATACACTGAAATGCATGATGTTATAAATAGTCTTAAATTTTAGATAATCAACATTATTTGGATAAAATTGATCATATATAATTAAATAAGAAATTGCCAATTAGAAAGAAAAATATTGGGTAGAAAAAACATTTAGTTGCATAATAACATTTGGGTTAAGATTCTACATTTAAACCATTTACAGAATAAATTAATTTTAAGTTAATTAAAATAATAAATGATAATATTTCAATAGCATTTTTGCAATTAAATCAATATTTGGCATTTATAAAGACATTTTAAAACACATATTAGGTGATATTATGAAGTTCTAGATCTTAAATATCTTACCAAGATTAGTAGAGTAACAATAACTAAATTATAAAAGTAATTAAAATAAATAATGAAATATTTTAACTTTTTTAATACATATTAAACTTTTTTAAATGTATATAAATAAAATATAATATTCAAATAATGTTTGGTTAACTAACAAACCAATAATACCAGTAACATAATATATATAATTATTAATTAAATATAAACTTTATATTTTTGCAATTACTCAAATAATAAACATTTAAACATTCCAGATTCCAAAGAGTTAATAGTAAAAACTAAATAGCTATAATAATAAATTACATCAAAAATTAATATAAAATTATAAAAAAAAATCTTATTCATTTTTAATATCTATTTTAGTCGTAATAGAAAAATATATCTAAAAATGTACTTTTACGGAAAATTATGAAAGTAATATATAAAACCAAATATTATATTAATTATAAAGTATAAATAGTAGACACCAAAAAAGCACCTTATTTTAATAACTTCAGTGTCGTAATATTTATTTATGAATCAGTAAGAAAAAAAAATATACAATACAACTACCAGTAATGGTATTGAAATTAAGAAGGAATTAAGAAATAAGTATTTTATAAATTTTATAATTTGGATTCACTTGAAAAGTTTGGAACAAAAGCATATATGCCATCTTCATACTTAGGACCAATAGGTAGAATAGTTGAGAGATTTTTTGTTTGTACCATAGCATTATAATTCTTTGATGTTCCATAAACAACAATGGTTAATGTTGAAAATTTTGCAGACACAATCAATCTGTTTGTCCATATCTAAAAAAGAACTTTAATTTTAAAAAAAAAATGATAGTCAATTGTATACCTTAATTACCTCATTGTCACACCTCAATGTTGTAGATGTATTTTCCTCATAGTTAAGCTCACCCAACTTTACATTTGCTGAAGCAGTGTCTTCATCCACGTTGTTACAATGAAATGTAACCGGAAATTTTATAGGATCAGTTTCTCTGAAATTAAAAATTATATATTATAAAAATGGAAGATAATATTTTAACTGTTGAACTATACTTATGAGGTATGGTACACATAAGTTATCAGTAACTCAACTAATCATTGTTAATATTAAGAATACATTGTTACCCAATAAGGAATATTCCGTTTGAAGAGCGCATACACATAGATGGTGAGAGAATATTGATTTCACGAATGTTCACAGGTACTTCAAATCTTATCACACTTGGTGATCCATTCTATAAAAATAAAAATATCTATAAAAATACAATAGTGAGGAAAGAAGAATGTAAAAATGAGCATTGTACATATTCTGCTATCAGGAAGAAATGTTTAAATGTATTTGCTGTGTTTGTAAACATTTAGGTATTGGTAATTTACCTATTTAGGTCAGGTATATGTAGTTGTGAAGTGATTTTTATAAGAAATAAACAGCAACTGTGTAAAAACAACGATGCTGTTTAATTTGTACTCATTTAACGATCATTCAGTGTATTATGGAATACCGATACAATATGTGGAAACAAATAAGTAAGGCGTTGTAGTGGGCAGGTGATTGATCTCCGAACCCCCCGATTAGTTGACCCAACAGGGCTGACCTATGTGTAGGGAAACAAAATAAAACCAACAGAACCTAATAAACCAATGGTCAGTAACCACACCTTAGTGATGAACCGGAGAGAGCCTATGTCTAGCAGCGATCAGCACCGGGAATGAACAAGCAAAATGGCTTTGAGGCAGGGTGCCGTTCTGGCGGACGTTTTTCACTCACCTCGGACGAGACGTACGAGTGGAACATCGTCTCGGCGGCAAGCAAGCGCCACCCGAATTCATTCGCCTGGCTCATGTCGTTGGACGGTATGGATGCGGTTCGGACACGGAAGTCGTCGATACTTGCGAGACTGACACTGTAGCGGTCAGGGAACTCGGCGGAACGGCGGCGGCTGCGCAGTTTGTGAGAGACGAATGTTCAATGAAGTGACGACTGACTGAGCTGCTACAGCGACTACTTCGGACTTCGGCGTTGTCGATGTCGGCGGCGGCGGCGGCGGAGGCAGCAGGTGTTCCGGGGCCGCGGCCAGTGGGCCGTAAGCGAAGGTGCCACGGCGTAAGGATGTCGAACGCTAGCTGAAGACCGCTCGTCCGCAACACGTTAAGCACCAATGGAAACGGTGGAACGCACACGCGTGCGGTTGTCCGCATCGGTAGGCCGCGTTCACGTTCGTGAGCAGATCCGGTCAGGTCAGCGTTACGACGGATTGGGCCGCGGGTCTGGATCACGAAACATCTGAAGCGTCGTCGCGTGATTCCATTCGACGTAGGCGCCGATAAAAGCTTTCTGGTCCACGCAAGTCGTGAGCGTCGTCATCGTCGTCATCGTCGTCATCGTCGTCATCGTCGAACTCGTAGCACGGGATAAATTTCTTAATTCTTTGGCCGTACTTGCAGGTGACGGGGCCGGAACGCGCTCGACGAATTTACCGCAAAAGTACTATTATTACTGCACTTCAGTGCAACTGCACGTCTTGCCGCGACAACATAATAATATTATTATTTTATTATCAATATTATCGATAACAATAATAATATTATATTCTAAAGTTGAAAATATGACAATACTGAAAACGTCAATATGCCACACAACTCACAATAATAATAATTATGAAAACGTAATAATAATGATTGTCATTGATTTTAAACTTATCAATGGTGATTTCAAATGACCAATAGGCAACCGTGGTTCTGTATATTGATTGCCTATCCCGAGTGATAAGGAGAAAAACATAAAACCCAAGGTTTTTAAGGAGATCAATATAGGCAATTTTATGTGTGTGTGTGCGGGTTGTGTGAGTAGTAAGTGAAGTTTTCGGGCTTTCTAACTATTGTCCTTAAATAATATTAAATAACACATTTTGCTATAACAAGACGATTATAGTACAATAACATATTGTAGCCGACCCCTTCGAAAAAATCCTGGCTACGGCACTGTCAAGTATATTACCTCTTTAAACAATGCTGTATTATAGCTAGCATCAAATACTCAAAATGTCTAAATATCTATGTAGTGATTAAATACTTGCTACTATATATTATTATAATCACAAACCATTGCCCTATATATTTTCTATATCTGTGTGAAATCTGGTAATTATAATGTGTAAGTATGTATATTATGTGTACATGCTTCGTAAGCCAAACCGTATATCACCTATCTCTACTCCAGGTATTTGGAGTTTGGACACTCAGTACCAGACTGGGTATGACAAATTCAAATAAGCACCTATTTTATTATTTAAACCAGAATCGCTAAGAGTGAGTAAGTCATAAGGTCTATCATATTTTACTATGAGGTCTAAACTGACACTGATTTTAAGTTTCCTATTATCATAGAACAATTTTCAGTGCATTCGTGATGGACGCTCACGCTGTGCTTTCATCCCGCGCACGCAGTTTGAACGGTTCGACTTACGTTTATACACTTCTATGGTTACGTTTTGTACAAGATTTCAGATATATACTGATTACTTAAGGCGACATTATTTTTGATGCCCATTGCCCAGTGTTTATACTCGATTGCAGACTGCGAGAAACGCAACTAGCGCCAATCAGAAATTAATGTATTTAAACAATGTAATATTTTCATGACATATATAATATATATATATTGTCTTATTTCGATACATATTAATATATTATATAACTGTGTACACCGAGAGCGCTAGCTGTACTTCTTTCTATGGTGAGTAAATCGATTAAACCACGAACTAAGATATAATCACCGACTAATATAATATAATGGACTGGAAACGAGCAGCTTATTATAGGCCACAAAATATGTCAGTACAAAAGGCAAGTGCAGGGTGTCGCAATGGGGACCGAGGGTTTACAACGCCATCTGTATAAAAGCCACCGGTAGACCAGGAACGGACGTAAGACGTAAATTAATATTTGTATTGATTTTCTGAACGGTCAATAACATTTTCAATTTTATTTTGATAACCAATTAAACGCTCACGTTCTGTTCGTCGCAAACGCCCATCACAATCAGCTGATCGGGCTTTTGTTTGTCTGTGATCGATACGAACCACCAAAAAACATGAAAAAGCACGAGCACCAACCTGTATTTTAAAAGTTTTTTTACCCGAGTTATCGTTAAGAGGACACTACACGGACATATTTTGTTGTCTCCGCCTTACGAGTACGTAACTTAGCAAATTTTATGCTCAGCAGATCACATTTAGCCCCATTAGTTCACGAGTTATGAGAATTTAAATATGTACAAATAACTTACAGTTTTAAAATACTCAAAACTCGCTTTAAAATTATCTAGCTTTTAAACTAACGGAGCTAAACGTAATATCCAGAGCGTACAATATGGTATTTTACACACTTGTAAGACGAAGATAACAAATGTCCGTGTAGCGTAGGTACATACTATTAATTGCTGCCGTGCTCGGGGCAATAATAGTCACCCGTTTTAGCGAATTCACAGTGTCATTTCCCTGCTACTATTATGTATAAATGTCAGAAAATATTACTACCATATTGAATTCGACAATATTTTATTAAAAATATAGGTACTAACCATCTCAAAATAATTTCATTTGTGTTAATGTGTTATGAATAAGGATGTTTGGAATTCTGTAATTGTGTCCTCCCAACAGTCCAAACCCTATACTCCATAATATTATACAATTCAAAATCGTATGCAAATTTCAAAATCTAGCGTGTAAGTGGGTCGGGGTGTTAACGGTGGAGGGACTGAATTATGGTGGTAGCACTGTAAAAGGGTGGCGCGAGAAAGACGGGACAAGGGGCATCTCTGGATCGGCGTCACTCAGACCGAGTCAGTAGTCTGTACTCACCCGGGTTCGGTCTGTCGTGTCATTCGTTATTCATTGATTCGTCAGGCAGTGGGAGTAAAAGTGTATTACTTGGGTTTTTACTTTGTGCGTTACCGTCGATTTATGATATAAAATCCTAATAGCAACGTTAATACCTATTGTAAATTAATATTACCGCCCGGCGGTTGTTAGACATCCATAGTGTGACTCCGGAATATATTATAATATATATATTTTATTGATTCGATTCTAAATCGTCTAAATACTATATATATACCGCAATCATAATGCAGCAATCATCAAAGATGTGCCACTTTCAGAATAGAGGCGAATGCCGGTACGGCCGCAAGTGTTGGTATGCGCATGACTTGGAAACTTCTCGGCAACGATTGATTTACAATACTACAAGTAAACCTTTATTATGTTGTATTATTAATTTATTTAATATCAGTACAAAAAATCATGGGTTACCGCCGCCCCCCTTCCACATACGCGCGCGCGCGCGTGTGTGTGTGCGTTTGTCTGTGTCTGTGTCTGTGTGTCTGTGTGTGTGCGTGTGTGTGTGGGTGTGGGCGGGCCACAGATTTTATACTTATAGACGGAGCGTCGAGCATAGTGTAGTTCTGACGTTTCACGACGCGCCGTAGCACAGAGCGCCTGCGCAGTAGCGACGCGTCCTAGAAGATTCTTTATTGATTTGGCTTGAAGCCAACACAACGGAGAGAGAAACAAAGTTTCCCTTTTCGGACTTCTCTCTCGCCGTACGAGAGAGAAACGTCGTTTTTCTCTTCATTATGTTGGCTTCACGATTTTGGATCAATGTCACGTCCATATGTTTAATATCTATGGATTCGATTGCTGTTATCATTACTTCTATTATCTAAATTAATATCAACACTAATATTCACGGGTTTCTGTCATATATTGTGTAGTATAGAAATCTATACTACTACCTATACAGATATCTGTGTAATATTCTCTCGGCACGGCCACGTCTCCCAGTCCTCGGGAGTACTATGTTCCGACTATGTTCGTTTTCTATTTTATTTTTAAGCGTATGGTAGTGGCCCTCTATTTTGACAATGTTACATTAATCACGTTTAAACACAAATGCAAATATTAGTAATTTAGTAATCGTTAGGACTTAAGAATATATCAAGAAAACTCAATAACTGTAAGAGATTATTATTTCTGAAATTTGAATTATGTTTATTGAATAGATTTTGGATTTTGGTAAATGGGTACCTACTTTTTATAACAAGTATGAACTAATTTTAATTTTTAATCCTTTCCCCTTTAGAAAGAGCTTATAGGGAACAATTTGCAAGGGCAGCTGAAAATGCCAGTACCAATCCTATTGATGCCTTTCTTTTGCAATTACAAGTACAAGGTCCTTTTGCAAATTCAACTCAAGGAACTAGCACCTTGAACAATGTCGTTAATGCTACTTCCTTAATTTTGCAAGAACTTCGGGCAAAGCTATCTCATAATACTAGTACTGATGAATTAATTGCACAAGTACAAGCATATGATCCTTTTGGAAGGCAACCTGAAATAACTGGTACCAATGCCACTAGTACCGATGCCTTAATTTCGTATGTACGATCACAAGAAGATTATGCAGAGATGATTGGAAGACCTTGTACCACTAGTATTAATGCATTAATTGCGCAAGTAAAAGCACAAGAACTTCATGCAAGGCTGTCTCAAAGTACTGATACTGATGCATTAATTGCGGAAGGACTTGCACAAGATCCTTATGCAGGGCCAGCTGGAAGAACTAGTACCAATGACAGTGCTACTAATGCCTTAATGGAGTATGCAAGAGCACAAGAACATTTTGCAAGGATGACTGAAATACCTAGTACCAGTGCCACTAGTACTGATGCATTAATAGCACAAGAATTTCATGCAAGGCTGTTTCAAAGTCTTATTACCAGTACCTCTGATGGTACTGATGCAGTAATTGCGCATTTACAAGCACGAGAACTTGCTGCAATGCCACCTCAAAGTACTAGTTCCAGTACCGCTAGTACTGATGTCTTAATTGCGCAGTTACAAGCACAAGAACTTGCTGCAATGCCATCTCAAAGTACTATTTCCAGTACCAGTAATACTGATGCTTTAATCGCGCAAGTACCAGCACAAGAACTTTGTGCAATGCCATCTCAAAGTACTAGTTCCAGTACCACTAGTACTGATGTCTTAATCGCGCAAGTACCAGCACAAGAACTTTGTGCAATGTCATTTCAGAGTACTAGTACCAGTACCTGTAATACTGATGCCTCAATCGCGCAAGTACCAGCACAAGAACTTAAATTGCACCCTGAAGCATCCATGAAGTATGCTCTTTTAATTTTAATTAATTTGTTTATCGTGTTACTTTAATTTTTAATAAAACTGTATTCATTTTAGACCAATATTAAAACAACCTGAAAATTCTAAAATAGCAATTGAAAAGGTGGCAAATGAACTTTCTGTACCAATGAAATCAGGAAATGGCAATAGTGTAAAAGAGACTGCGAGTAATTTTCATTCACATAATCAAAAAAATATGAAAGAAAGTACTAAAAATGATGGTTCTGTATGGGATGATATTTTAATGTCTGCTATTGACAGTGATTTGCTGTGCAATATCTGTTTGGAGATCTTTATCAAGGTACTATCTTTAATTATATAAGTTATAATTTTCAGAAATTATTTGATAAGAACTTTTTTATTTTTACGATATAAATAACCAAACAGTTAGTGTAGTCGTAAAGGGATGGTCATAGATATCACTGTATTACCATTCAACAGTACCTATAATTATAGTTTGACTTTCATAACACTATTGAAAAATGAACAGTGTATATAATAATTAGTAATAACTTAGTTTGGTATTTATTTGGTATTTTACATTCTGAACGGAGACTGAGATTCTGATGGATGCATTAAATTTTACAAAGATCGTTTTTTTTTTATTTGGTGTGTGTCTACACAATAAGTAATCAAATTAAATCTCAATTTTCAACTTAAGTTACTTGTCTGATAAGAAAGTGAATCTAGTTGGTGTATTTGAAAATTCTCAGGAGTTTCCAAAAACATCAGGAAAAAAAATTTGACTTTGGTTTTTGATTTTTAGTGTAACTATAAAATAATAACTGTTACATTACACTAGTTACTAGTCTTTTAAATTATTGTCAATAAAAGATTTTTACTCTGTCAGGTTCCTTATAAGTTGTTGTTACTTATTAGTGGAAATTAAAAAAAAGTTGAGCGTAAATCCACAATAATTTTTTATAAGCGTCTGAATTAGATTTTTGACAGTATTCATTGTCACAGAAATAAAATTTGCAAATTATACTGTTGTTAAAAATGTATAAAATGTTCTAATTTTATACCTAAAAATTTAAAATGTAAACTAATGTTTCTTATAAGTAATTCATAATATAACCAAAAAAAAAAAAATTATATAAACACAGTTCTTTTTAAAAAATATTTGAATTTCAAAATTGGAAGAAATTTGATACTGAAACAGTGTATAACGATTTTAGTAATTTTTTTCTTATTTAAAAATACTATTCATGTTCTTGAAACTCTTGAAATATATCAAAATAAATGATTTTGGCAAAAATTAATTTAACATACTGTTTTACTAATACTAAAATTAATTGATGCAAGACCAATAATATAATACAATTTATTTAGTAATACATACTGTCTTCAATCAGAATCGTTTTTCATACACAATGATTTCATCTCATTAAATTTAAATTTAACACATCTATTATAGTGACCCAACACCTAATGTGCATTAGAACGATACCCACTTGCCAACCTTTTTTGTTATTGTGAAACTGAAAATGAAAAACTGTCTACAAAACAGTAAATATGTTATTATAGGTATCTACTAAATACTACTAAATAAAAATAAATATTTTTGTAATTTGGATTTTATATTTTTAAATATGTATAAATGTTATATATTTTGTACGCCAGCTACAGTAGGAAATAGCTTTTATTTACAATACAAACGTCAATATCACAAAATCATACTTTTTACCTTAAAAATTCAAAAACTCTTTTTAGATCAATTATAATATTTTTTATTTTTTTCTTCAGCCAACAGTGCTTAACTGTTCACACACGTTTTGTGAATCATGCATTCTTATTTGGATAAACCGTGTCGTAGCATGTCCAATTTGTCGTGTGCAAGTTAAATCAAAAGCATACTGTTTGACTTTGGAAAGCTTCATTGAGAAGATTGTTGAACATTTGCCGAAGGAAATTAAAGATAAGCGTGAAGTAACAATAAAAGAACGCAGCAATATTAGAAGTAATAACTAGCATTATTTACCTAATCTAATTAGCTTTAATAATAACTAAATAAATAATATTTATATTTCAGTCGAAAGACAGCAACGAATGACCCATAGAGTAAGTAGAAATAGTTTAACCGGATTAATATATGGGACGAATTCTATCCTTACACCACCACAATACCCAATCCAGATGGACCGAAATGTTGATTTCAATACAGACGTTCTTGTTGACGAATCAGAAATTTTCAGAATGAATTTACATGATACAGTTGTAAGCACTAGAGGTGTAAACCCTCTAATGAGTTATATTGTTAATCCTGAAGAACAACCCTCAAATAGACGCATAACTCGACCATATAACACTTTTGCTCGTCACTAAATTCAGGCACATCGTAATTTTGTTTTGTTTTATTATTTTTTGACCAGTGAACATTATCATTTTGATTTTTAATGTTTGTAACGGGGAGGGTCAGGTCAGTGGTAAAAACCTAAAAAGAACCTAGCTCATAAAGATTATTAGTGTATGAAAAAATAATTTTAGGTGAGACCCAAGCCACCCAAAATTAAAAGTCTAGTCACACGTATGTTTATTAGCAGTTATATTATATAATTGCTCCTATATAAAGTTTAAATAATCTATGGATTGATTGTTAAGTTTATTAGGTAAACAATTAGGTATATATTACGTATTACAATAATAATTTCATATAATAAATAAATAATAAAATATAGTCGTATGCATAAAATATGTTTAGATATATTTAATACAACCATCATTCATATGACAAAAATTATTTTAATATTATGTTCACAGTGTCATGATTTTAGCGTTTTTCTATTATTCTTTGGATCTGGTTCAAAAGTACTTTTATGACTTCATGAATATAAAAAATTCGTAAATTGCATCTATGTATTATAACTAGGGTTGGCCAACAATATATTTTTGAAAATCGGTATTATATTCATTTTTCCGATATCGATATCGATTTAAATTTTCACATAATTACAACAAGTTACATTTTATATAATTTAGTTTATTGAAAGCATATTAAAAGTATAGAATACATATTATATTAATATATTATGAGTATAAATTAATTATCAATTATAAATTATTTTGTATCAGCTGAAAACTATTCATTGAGTATTTATTTATTTATTTATAAAATATTTATTTAATAAATTGTATTATTTAATCAAAATATTTCTTCTTTAAGCAGTTTTTCCATCAATGTTTCAGAACTTGGGTTCGATTTGAAATATGAATTCAGAAATAACAGTTGATTGAGTCGCTCAGGAGATAATCTATTTCTTTTCTTGTAGATAATTGTTCCATCTTCCCTAAATAACTGTTCACAGGGAACGCTAGTGGCCACTACACTTAAGAGGATGCCACACCCAAATGTGTTGTTTCCGTCTTACAAATGTACAACATAGCCAAAACTGTTTTGCGCGGGACAACTTTATCTTTCTATGTTTGTAGTAGTGGCTCCAAAATGTCTGAACATATAGGGTAGAAAATTATCTATGCAACAGCGTGGCTATATTTTAGTTAACATAAATACAATAAAAGTTATTTGCTTATAAACATTTTGTTATTTTGTTTTTTTTTTATTTGCTCATATAACATAATTGGATAGAATTATGTTAGATAGTTGGATAGAACAATTAAAAAAAAAAAAGCACTCTGTTGCACAGATTAAGTTCTTCTTTACGTGTTGTGAAAATTTGGTAATTCTACAATAAATATGGTGCGAGAAAAGTTGTCCCGCGCAAAACGGTTTTTGCTATGTTGTACATTTGTAAGACGGAGACAACACATGTGGGTGTGGGGTCCTCTTAAGTATTTTTTGGCTAGTAATGATACAGCTGAGTATTTAGATTTGTTTTCTATCCACCAATTTAAAAGATCTTGATCGTAGGGAATTTTGATTTTCAAATTTTTATACTCTTCAAGTTGTTTCATCGTAGGACTTTGAGTTACTGAATAATCGTCTTCGCCATCATCATCATCACTATCTATTATTAATGACATAACCTAACCTAACGAGGAGGAGAGTGTGTTTCAAAATTTTCTTCATTTTCTGATATTGATTCAAAGATTAATTCTTCTTCATTTTCTATTTCTGGATCAGAAATTAATTCTTTCAACTCATTTTCAAGTTGTTTCCAAACAGTTTCTTTTTCTTCTTCCGATTGAAATTTTAAATCTCAAAATCAAGGGTCTAATGCAGATGCTTTTGCTAATATTAAATCCATAATTTTTCTTCGATATTTTAAATCATCTCAAATAGGTTTTTTAACCGTAGTTAAAAAATTAGTGTCTAGTTAGCTAACTTTTAACATATTTAAAAGAATTAATTAACCTGTGTGCTATTGACGCAGTTGTATAGTTTTTCCACACAATACTTCTGTGACAATTTTAAACGGTTCCAGTAATTGCAATGAATCTTTCATATTTTTAAACTCACTAGAAGTTATAAACCATTTATCAATTTTTTTGTTTTTTAGAAATAATACTATTAATTGAATTTTTACATTTTAAGACACAATCAATGATGTCACAGGTCGAGTTCCAACAAGTAACACAGTCTTGTATTAGTTTGTGTTTTTTTTTTTTGCCACACTTTTCTTGTTCATTTTCAAGCTGATTTTGTGCAGAGGCACTTCTATTAAAATGTCCCACTATTTTTCTCAGTTTATTAGTTATTTCTTTTACCATACAATTATTAATTAATAACAAAATAAAATAATTACGAGGTCTCACCGCGAATTAAAAACCGCACTGAATTTAGATTAAATTGTTTGGCGTGATGAACTATTTCTTTGAAATATATCACAATAAGCTATAATTTATTATCTAGTAGATAAAAGTAATAAAAGTGTATATCTGTCAACTTTATTGTTCCGAGCCCTGATCAATAATCTCGATATCGTGATATTTTTGATAATTATTTTTAGATATCGATATCGTTGGCCAACACTAATTTTAAGTGTAAAGTCATAATAATATAACTATACTTTTTTTTTGAACATGAAAAACAGTATAATATTTTTGGGAGTTTTCTAAAAATAAATTATTTATACAATTTGGGATCCCACCCCCACATTCCACTCTTGTAAATGGGGCATTTACCCCTGTCAATACTTATAGTTATTATATCACTTATTCATTTATCAACTTAAAAATAAAATATTTACCTATATTCTATTTGCCATCCCGTTTAATTTATAATTGTATATTATACTGTTTCAATTGCACATTAATCGGATACACTTTAAGGATCAATGTATTTTGGAAACACTACAGACTATCAATAGTTTGATCGAAGTAAAATACTTATTTGAATAAATTTAAACGTGAAACTGATTACACATTGTTAATTATATAATGCATTTTTAACTTCTTTTTTACATTTCTTTAATTTGTTTCTATTTTAGTACCTACATAGGTACCAAAATAAAAATAAACATTGTAATTATTGTTGTAAAAACAGCAATCTTACAGTTGCAATTGAGATCATGTAGTTAATCAAGTAAATCAAATGTGGTATTTATTTTAAAAAATCCAGTTATTTACTTTCTACCTACCTAACACATGCGTATTGCATATTATAGGTTGGCTTTGCCTTTCTGGTAATGTCTCTGAAAGGTGGATGAGAGGATTTTGTATATAATATATTATATAAGAATAATTTTAAATGTTAGTTTAATTTTGTGTTTTGTAGTAATGATGTGGTATTAGCTTTGTTCGTATTGGCAATTTATTTTTTTAATAAATTGTACGTACATAATATTACTCATGATATTTATACAACAAATATTTAGATATAACATTTTATTTGCAACTATGCATTATTTAGTAAACAAAATATGTATGGATCCAGTTAATATTTAAGTATATATGTAAGTTTAAAGTTACTGTAAAGATTTCTATACCAATATATTATATGGAAAATTGTAAAACTATTAAAAATATAAAGAATAAAAACTTAATCAGTTCAAGATAGTTTTTAAAAATCCACTTACTAATATTTCAATATTCAAATATTATAGTTAGAGGTTTTGATTATAATAAATACCAATTGGCAATTGGCAATTATATCAGTATGGAGTATAAAGTTTCTAATAAGTTTCTAATGAATTATAATATGTACTATTGAAATAGCTACTTTGTTAATTAATATTATATGTTTTTTGATGTTTCTTTATAATAATGAGGTCATTACCTATTTATCATGTATTAATTATATTATATATTATGTATTATTAAGATATATGTTAGCCAATTTTTCTTTACTATAAAATAAGTCTTACCTATTGATTTAATTTAATTTAATTATTGATAATGGCACCTAAATAAATTGTTATTAATAATTTAAAATGTAGGAGACATTTGTTAAAGTGAATAATGAACATTCAAAGGACTAACAAATTCGGCCATCTCATCCGATGTGTTATTTTAGTCTTCAATATAACAATATTATTGTACTTACCTATTACATCTACCAGGACAAGCATTATGTGTGACCAAAAAATAGTAGGTTACCACAATACCACTTATTGAAATAAATGTCTTCTATGTAATAATATTGTTCTAGCTTGTCAAAAATATGTTATTTGTTTTGTTTAACCATACAAATTATAACATATATATATTCAAACCTGTTATGGTCTATAAAAGCTATTATTTTTATCTCTTACAAAAAAAATTATCTATAAACCTATAATTATGTACTTGTATACCTATATTTACTCAAATAAAAATGTGTGTCTAATATTTTTTTCATTCATACCTTTATAATTTCAAGATTTTTTTTTAATAATTATCCACCTATTTTAATTTAGTAAAAGTATCATCTTAATGTTGATACTTATATACATTATTAGCTAATATTTGTTACATTGGTACATTATGTACATAATATAAATCTTATAGTCATGCACAAGGGGAATGCCATTGCATCCCCTGTGGAGTTGACTTAATCATAGTTTTTAGCTGTAAATATTTTGACCGTGAATGGCGTGAACTGTTCCATTCTTATTAGTTTTTTGATTATTCCATCAAAAGTTTTCAATAAAACTTCATATATCAGGTCATCAATGATTGATTCTTAGGTTTTCAACACCTAAAAACCCTTTGGACAACACACTAGGGAATATATATTTTTAAGTGGTCTTATTATTACATTTTGTTTACTATTATATTATAATATTCATCAAATGATTCTGAAACTACCTATATGCATACTTTAATACTTTTGAAGCAATTAGAAATTGTATTACTTTATTAGTATCAATTCATTTTTCATCTTGTATCTCTTTTAAAAACAATTTATAGTTTGTTTCCTAAAATAAAATTAGGTGCTATTAAAATTATAATCATACTATGCATTAAAATATGTCTTATATTTGATTCTACGAAAGAATATTCTTCCATTACAGTTTTGACATCATCTAAATTATTTTCGGTTTTTAAGATATTGTCTTTTTTTAATAAAACTTTATTTCTTGTTAATTCAAATGATTTTTTTTTACTATCCCTGAGCATAATTTGATCCCAATTTTGGCTTATCTTGATTATACATACTTAAACGATAATACTTTTCTTAATGTGACATTGGTTATATTTTTTTACTGTTAAGGTCTTTATTTTTTAATATCAGAGACCTGAAATACAATTATCAATTCAAAATGTTGTAAGTTTAACAGTCAATGATGTGATCTAACGACAGAATCAATAATAATCTGATATACTGATAAATAGGAATTATTGTTTGAATTTTTTATAGAATAAGTATATTAAAAAAATATTTCTGCCTATCACCAAAAAAGAGGCTGTAATAGGATCAATCTTTTACAGCTATCAGTAGGAGGTGCCGCGCATTAAGGTTTGTAAACATTTATAGATCTAGAGGCATTTATTACTCACAGACAAATGAGAATCAAATCACTATTGATAATGAATATTGACGCAATACTATATAAAGCAAATGGAGCTTCTCCACTTATATAAAGGCAGCTGCAAGAGATTCCATGAATGGTCACCCTTAAAAAAAATTAAATGTTAATTTTATTTAAAATTTACTAAATAAAACTTTTTTTTTATTAAATTTAAAGACAACTTTTGACAACACAATTTCTGATATATCACATCATTAACTGTCACGCTAAATCTGCTTGGATAATTGTACCTATATATAAGTGTTTTTGTATTCATAATATATTAATATGTTTCCATTGAAACTTGTAATTCGAGTTTCTGACCTTCAGTGGTACTTCCAAAATAAGGTACAACATACAAGGGAAAAATGCAGTTTAGATAGTACAGATGCTCATTTTTAAATTTCAAAAATGTGTACCAAGACACTTAATCTAAAGTTTGGAAAAATCAATTTCAAAATAAAAGTTAGAAACCAAATTTTTAAAATTTTATTTTATTTTTATGTACCTAAACCTATGTTTTAAATTATTTATTCATAAAATAATTAATTGATTGTTCAATCTTAGCTAACGCAAGAAAACATAGGTTACCTCTACTAATCAAAATATTTAAACATAAGTTTTTTTACCTTTTTTTTGAGGCTATCACAATTTTAGATTCTGAGAGGAGCGATGAATGTATTGATTTTACAATGATGTGTGTTCTTTTTTCTTTTTGTGCCTGTGTACACGATAATTAGTCAAAACAATTCTTCTAATAATCCATTTTTAAAATTCCTAATAGTTTTCAAATGCGCAGGGAAAAATAAAATACAAATTAAGGAAAAACGGGAATTGTTACGCAAAATCGGTTTTCAGCAAACTCGATTTTGGATTTAGGTATAACTCTAAAACAAATGACCGCAAATACATGACATTTTTACTGGTTGTTTATATTAGCATTTTCTACAGACGATATAATTTTCAAAATATTTTGAATTGTTTTGAACTGTTTACGGATACATAGGTATTCAGTTTCCTATTATCTTAGGTTTTTTTTTCTATGAATGTCAATTAAATTTTATTCGTTGGGTAAAAAAGCTTAAAAATGTAATACAAGGATTCTAATATATTGTTATAATGATTCTTGAAAAACATTAAAAATACATAGGTACACACAATTTTTTTTTATAAGCATTTAAAGTTCGATTTTTGACAACATTTTCAACTTTTATAGCTAATGAAAATTTAAAACAAGGTTCCACGTAAGTAAGTTATTCTGCAACTAAAAAATCTCAAAAATATAAAAACACAATTTTTTTTATAGCTATTTTATGATCAAATTTCTGACAAAATTAAATGTTAAATAACTAAGAATAACGATTTTAGTTATTTTGTTGTAATTTTGTTATATTAATTCAACTTACCGGCTACCGTATTAATAATATGAAATAATAATATAAATATAAAATAAAATATCCACACTGACAAATCGTCTCAGCTCAGAATCGTTTTTCGGTTACAATGATATTATATATCATTGAATTTAAAAATACCATTCATAATACAGTGACCCACTCGTACTGTACAGCAGAGCGATATCCGCACTTACCCTCCCTTTTTTAAATCCATTTTCTTCATTTTTTATTTTTGCGGAACTTTTAATGTAAAAAGAGAGATATTTTTTCAAACACTTTTAGATTCAAGGCCGTAAGACATATATTTAAAAAAAAAAGTAATTGGAAAATTGGTTTTGGTATGTCTATACATTAATATTCAGAAATAGTTACCTGAAAAATCTTCAAAAATTAAATCAAAAGAAAAGAGAGAAAAATGAGTTTTACTTGGTATTTAATAAAACTTATATACAACAATAAATTTTTATTATCCACAGTAGCGGCTGCATAATATTATACTATTCGCTTTAATTGTATCCTAGCTATGCGTTATTTCAAACCATTATTATATTAACAAATAACATTAACTATAGTTACTTAAATTATTTGTTTATAGGTATTTTTCTTCTTAAGTCAAATATTTTATTACTGATTAGGTAAAATATTTACAATTCAAATCTAACTTAAAACTATTACCTATTATTTAATAATAATAATAATTAATCGGTATATTGTATCAAAGCAGGTAAAACATTATTGAATTTTAATTATTTACCAGTGAATTGAGATCAAATATATAGTTATTAGGTAGGTAGTTGATCATATTCTTTAATAATAATTTGTTATTTTTAATACTTCTTAAAACTGGTGGCAAAAGTGCATTTTCTAAAATATCAGATAATTCATTAAATGTTTTAAACAAGCGGCAATAACAAAAACAAAATCCCCTGGAATCACCTTAAACAAAAAAAAGTATACAGAAAAGCAGTATTAATGTTTTATGACCGTTTGAATAAAATATTTAAGATATTGGATTTACATCGATAATTTAACAAATTTTAATCTAGCAATTTTTGATATTTTCTTTTAATTAAAAAATGGAGAATTTAGATAATTTAAATTTTCACCAAATATTAAATTTGTAATTTTCCATACATTATGGTAAAGACGTCAAACAATTTTGACTCTTTTTTAAAAATTTTGTAAATTATTTTTCAGTGAAAAATGTATAAAAGTTTTTTTTTTCATAGCTTACAATAGAAATTTTAATAAAAGGTACCCAACAAGTTTTACTACCTCTACAAAAAAAAAGTTCACCGGAAAGTTATACGCTATTTATTGACATGAAATATTTTCGATTTTTATCATTTTTTTTTTAACTACCTACTAAATTTGATTATTTCTACAAGTATCATGCAAAGCTGACACAACGTCTCCACTAGGAATCATTTTTCATGTATAATGATTTATCAATGAATTATATAAGTTATATAATATAACACATCCATTACGACGACATGCTTGACAACTACTGAACAGAAGAGCAGTATCTACTTGTCCACCTTTTTAATTATTATAATAGAGAATATAGTACCTACATATTATAGCAGTTACCATTTATATAATTTATTATTGTTAATAACTTTTTATTCAATACCTACCCTAGAAGGATGAGTACCTATATGTGGCATAAATAAACGCAGTAGCCTTAAACTAAACTAAATAATTTTTAAATGTAATTGTGTCTAGAAAATATGGTCTAATGCGACCTAGCTGGTACCAACATTATTTTAATAAAAGGTGAAGAATAATATGAATATGTAAGTCAATAACTTAAAGGTTTGGAAGGCTTTTTACTAATTTAAATTCAATGATTTTTACCAATAAAGTATAGGTACATAAGTCATAAATTAATTCACAAATATATAATATTATCATTATTATCTAACAATTAATAACAATTAATAAAATCAATAATATCTATTAATATTATGAGCTTTTGATGACATCGCGTACTTAATTAATAATTAATAATTATGATATATAGCCAGATGGCCCGTTTTTTTGTGCGCCGATAGCTCCCTACATAATTATTATTATATGTTCCTAGAATTTATCCACAATCAGAACCCAGGAAAGCATTGAAAATTCCTGAGAATGCCACTATATTAAGATATATAGAAATAGACACTCAAATATTATTAGGAATATAATAAAGTTATTATGGTGAAGTTTACATAATAATGTTTATCGAATGAATAGGTATTTATAGTATAAAATTAATATACAGTGATCAGCATTTAAAAATGTTCAATATTTGATAAGGACATAAGGTACTTACCTAATTGATTAAAATATTTTTGAGAAACTCTATATAAATATATAATTACAATAAATAATGTCATACGTCATATGTCATATGTTTAATTGAATAACAGATATGAAAAATAAAAATTTTATTTCGAGGTCATGCAATTTTAACATTTAATAATAATTCAATGTCAGCTATTATAGTCTACAGAGAATATTTAAAGTTCTTTAACTCGTCAAGGGAGGTAGCTGATAAATGATAACTAATGTTGTACGAAATATAATAACCACGAACTAAGATATACTAAGTATATATATATATTATATATATATATATACTATAAACTAAGTATATCTTAGTTCGTGATAATAACATACAGACATACAGCTGGTAACAAATAGCAATAAGTAATGACAATTGTATTGTAATGAATAATAACTAATAATAAGTTATTATTATAAGTACCACCATTGATTAAAAATATTATATAATAAATATACACCAATGCAAATATTATTATAAATAAATATTATATACAATGGTATCATCAATATACTGTAAACTGTAAGCTTGAGTTGTGCAATCGGAATTATAATAAATAGGTAAATATAAAGGGATAATATAGGAAACCTTCATTTTATGACAAAGTTATCTCAGGAAAAAAAATGTTAAAATATATATTATATAAATAATAAAAAAGTATTACAGCTAATACAGCTTAAGAGAATTTCCGTCACGCACGATTACGCAATTATGCTGAAATCCGTGTTATCACCCATAACGTTATCACTCCTTCGATGTATCGTCGCCACACAATAATATTATTATCTATAGCCGCGAACGTCGCCGAAGTGCCGAACCAACACCAGTTACGACTGACGAGTGACAACGGTCTAGAATCCGGGCACGGTGTAACTCCTGCGGCCGATAGATACGCTTCGTTACTATAGTTAGTATAGTTACTGCTGAGTACTTGGCTACTTCGCGCTACGACAACCCGCGGGAACCCACTACTGAACGACGATCGGCGGAAATCACTTTATTTTTCGCCGGCACAACGATGAACTGTTTCCCTGTTACTTTCGTGCTGATGGCGGTCACCGAGACGATGCTAGCAGCTGTCATGTCCGGCGTCAATCACCTGACCGACGGCCAAGAAATCGAAGAAAACCTAATCATTTCGAGGCGCAGGGCAATATCCGAACATGACCACCGGACTGACTCTGCTTACGCCGGCATCTTGGGTAAGCTGCGCGCTACTTGTTCTTTACCATCCATTAGACATATTTTTACCCTAAATAAATACATAATATTTTATAGTATATACCTATTACAGCTAAGAACTAATAACGAAAATACTGTATAGGCATCTGTCTGAAATACATTGACGAAGACAAGATTTTATTATTCATCTACCTAATAATATTGATGATGACTATTTTTTTTTTTTTAGGTTAGTCAAACCTAACCTAGTCAGTGTTTAAAAAATAAAATAAAGGTATAATATAAGATACCTACATCTATGTTCTTACTTGACATTAATATTTAAAAAATTATTGGTATGATGATAATTTGTATAAACATTTTATGGATCATATTATGATCTTCAAAATTCTAAACTTCTGGAATCACTCAATCATGACCTCGACTCTACCTTTTATACTATCGGATTTAGTGTAGCTGCTTATATACTCAATAAATTTCAATATCCTACTGATGTGTTTGTAATCATTTTTTTTTTAAATAAATATATGTTAATCCATATGTAGTCTACACCCCATGACCAGTTTTGCCAGGTTACTTTAAATTAAAAAAAAAATAATGATATTATGTTCATCAGTTATGAAGTTGTATTAATTTAATTTTGTACTTTCCTTAAAGGTGACGAGGAAGAATTGGAAGAAATAAAACATTTAGAACCATCTGAAATTAAACCACGTATGGCCACTATACTCAAAAGTATGGATACAAATAAGAATGGCTTAATTGAAAAAAATGAACTATTAGAAAAATTATTGGATTCTTATCGGTAATTATGAATGTAGTGCCTAATTGTTTGTATAACGATTATTTAATCTATCTAACACATCGATATTCATAGATATAATATTTATTATAAACTAAAAATCGTCTTTTATCAACTAAAATCTTTTATAATATGAATACTATATTATTATATCTGTACATTTTATCAGGTTTATGATACTTTTCAAATTATAGCTAAAGATAAGTTTTATATTTTTTTTTTCAATTAATTTCTAGGTAAAAACTACAAAATATATACCAAAAAAATAAATAAATATTAATATAAAATCAGTCAATTACTTTTCAAAAATTATAGTTAAACTCATTTTCATTTTATTACATAATTATTTTTTTTTAAATATTGGAGTTGTTAATATGTATTTAATTGATATAACCCATCTATTTTTTTATTTACAAAGTTATGAGTTATAACAGTTTTATTATTATTAGAGATATTTTACTTATTATTACTATTCAACACAAAAGTTCTGTTAACCAAGCATATTTTTTTGTTAACAATATGTACTTTTAAATTCACTGGTTTTAAATTTTAATTGTTAAGTTTTGAAATACATCAGATGTTACATAGTGTTTTAATTGTATTATATTGTTTTTGTATACATGTGTTATTTCACCATAACTAGGTAGTTATAATTTAAATTATATATAATTGAACAGCATAAACAAATGAAAACAACACAATTCATGGACATATTTTTACTAAATATTTTTTACACACCTATGTTTAGGTCTTTCACTCTTTCATATTTTAATTTTATAAGAGGTATCTATTGAAAATATTCAACGATATGTGACAAATGATATATTCAATTTTCAATTCGATAATATCAGAATTACCTAACAATATAATATTACTGTAACTAAAAATAAAATTGGCTATTGTTGTGTATGTATCATATTGTAGTAAACTATGATAGATGAGCAGAACACATTATTAAAACAACAAATAAGTACTTATAATGCATACAACACAAAAGCCTCAATAATAATATGTCCTTTACTGAGGCCTTTATAATAGCCTCAATTATGTTGATAAATATCTTATTATTTATTTAAAATGCAAGTAAATAAAAGATTGAAGTAATAAAATATATAGATAGGTTAATTCCAGTTTAATAATTTTGTTAATAAAATAAATTATATTTAATGATTTCTATACAAAATTGTACAAAAATATTAATTTAAAACATAAAAATTAATAAAATTATTTATTCTAGTTCCTATTTACTTAGTATTTTACGTAATCAACATTTTATTCAACACCTAAAGTATGTAAATTTCATCCAAAATGTATTGTTTTTAGGAAATTATCAGCTGAAGAATCTGATGCAGAATTTCTAACTAGTGATCTTGATGAAAACAGCTATATTACATGGAAGGAATATGTTGGTGATACTTATGGTTCAAGTGAACATTTTGATGATGAAGTAATTGGCTTACAAATAGTTGAATAAAGAAACCATAATTGTTATCATGGAATTCATTAAATTTACTATAAAAAACTAACCTTTATTTAGTTCTGAGTAAAATATGAAGTTTATTATTTTGAAAAATTAATAAAAACATCAATATAATAAAACCAATTGCCTACTATACAATTTCATACTTCAACTTTGATGAAAATCTATAACATAAAAATGGATCAGTTTACTTGAACCTTTGCTATTTATTTATAAAGCAGTAGATCAAATTTGTAATAATAAATCTATAATATATTACAATGTTTCACCAAGTAATGAGCGAAATAGATATTAGTGTGTCCACCCAATCTTCATATATTCCAATAAACATTAAATAAAAAAACATAAATAATAGTTACAAAATTTTAAACTAATTTTTTTTGTGGTTTTTATTTAGATGACAGAAGATGAAAAACAATTATTTTTGGCCGCTGATGTCGATAAGGATGGTCATTTAAGTAAAGAAGAATTTCGTTATTTTTATACTCCTGAAGATTATCCACACATGCAACCTGTAGTATTACTTGGTGTAATGAATCGATTTGACACTGATAAAGACGGAAAAATTACATTTGATGAGTTTATAGGAGATAGAAGTAAGATCATTTCACTTAATATTGTTTAATTTTTTTTTAATTAAAAATAAATTAAAATATTTTTCTATAAAAATTATTTAAATACATTTTAGGGACAGAACACACTGAAGAATGGCTTCAGGAAGAAAAAACTAAGTTCATTGAAGAACTCGATGTTAATAAAGATGGAGTATTAGATGAAGAGGAAGTGCATGATTGGGCATCACCAAACAATAAGTGAGCATTTTAATACTACTATGGTTTTATACCACAACCATTTTATAACTTCATATAAAAATATATTTTTATGTATCACATTATTAGCAAATATTTTTGATATATTATACATATAAATGTAATTCATATTAAAAAAAATCTTTGAAATTTATATATAATTTTTAATTTTTAAATATCCAATTAAATTTTAATTAGAACATCTTATATAATTGTAGTATGAAATGAATAGTATATTATACTTATTGTACATTTAATTTTACAGCATGATTGCAGAAAGTGAAGCAGAAAATTTAATTTTGAAAGCAGACAAAAACCGAGATGGTGTACTAAGCTTTGATGAAGTATTGGATAATTATTATACATTTATTTCTCCGGAAAGTGAAGGGTATTATATATTTAGAGATGAATTATAAAAAAAATACTATTGCTGATGATCTTAGATTTTATGAAGTTAGTATTATTTGAATTTGTGAATGTGTGTTTTTAACCAATTTGTTCTTATAATTTATCTGTAAGTTGCTAACTTTATAAAAGTTATTCGATACAATTAAACCGAAAAACAAACTATTCAGTAATTTCCAACAAAATCAACTAAGATGTTTTTAAACTCATATTACTGATTCATTTGTAAGGTAAAAATATGTACTTATATTTATACTACATATATAATATACAAGGTAATGTTTTCAATAAAAGACATCCATACTTCAGTCAAATATTGTTTAAAGTTTATAATATGATCAAAGTTAAGCAATATACTAGATAATATGTATTATCTAAATTCTCTATCAATTTTGAATTTATTTTTAAACCAAATTTCAATATATTATACAGTTATATAATAAAAGTAGCCCAATAATTCTATTGGTAATATCATTATTTAAATAAATTATTTTCTTTAAGTTTTTCAAAAGTAATTTATGATAATTTATTATTATGCACTACGTGTGTTTTCCCTAATATAACATAAAAACTATTGAATATTTTTATTAAAATAATATTGTAAAACAATAAATATAATTAATTATACACAACAGTTAATTAAGAATATGGGTGTCTAAAATATCAAATAAAAATAATTATTAATTTATTGAAATAACTTACAAAAAAAAATAATATTATACATTTCTAGTTGAGATTTATATAAATTATATATTATTGAACTTGACATTATTATATAATAGCCATATAAGTATTAACTTCCTTGTCTTTAATTTCATTTTGAATTGTTCATTATTTATTTTGTACATTTATTTCCTTACCATCTAAAATATAAACATACATTTTGATGCCTTACTATTTATATTGTTCCTTAAGTAATTGAAAATGAGCATTTTAAATGACTGATTAACTATTTTTAAATCATAATTATTATTAATACCAGCTTATGGCATTTAGCCAGTATATGTTTATGAGTTATTATATTATATATTTTATTAATATATAATTTAATGAAATTTATTTTAGTAACTCATAATAATTTATAAACTGTATAATTTATGAATGGCTAAAATTATTAAATTCATAAATTTATATAATTTATATTTTATGTTCCTTTTTGAGTAATTAAATTTTATCAGTGCCTAATTGAGTCAAAATAGAAATAAATATACCATTTTAAGTCTATTTTTGGTCTTAGTCATTGTATTATGCTACATAAGTAATCAAAATATTTGTAAAATGGTATGTACTGTCCTTATATCAACTTTTAATTTTTGTTGGTATTTAAAAAAAAAAAATGTTTATGTTATAACTTTTAGCGAATACTATTATTTATTCTGTTCACATTTTAGTAACTGATAAATCGAGTCATTTTTAACATAGAAATTATTTTTTATTGTGATTCCCTATTTTTTTTTTTTTGTGAATGTTTTATCTTATAATCTTACATCACTAATATCATTATTTATTTATTTTACCTAAAATATTGTGTTTTATTTTGCTTAAGACTACATTATTATTGTACTTTGAAAAATATACCAATAATTGTGTTTCTAATCTGTTGAAATACACAAAATGATTGCATTTTTTTTTTCATCATTTAAATATAAGTATATTATTTATCGTTGATTGTGATTATTTTTAGTTACTAATTAGTTTTGAAACTAATAATTAAGTGTAAAGTTTTATGTTGTTTTTATATTCAATTTTTTTTTTCATTTTATCGTTAAATTAATTAATTATAGTATTATTTTAAATTAGTAGCATAACAAAAATTCTTTTAGACTCAGGTGATTAAACTAGTAAAACAAATAATAGTTTGTTTTATTTTTTCATGATATTTAAGTGTATCAACAATTTCAATTTAACATCATTAATTAATATTTGATATGTAATAACTAATAAATAATACCCAATGATAAGAGAAAAATCAAATATAATCAATATAATATTTATGCCTTACAAACCCATTAATTTTTTTATCAAAACAATCTTTACGCTTGGTAAAAATGAATGTATATCTTATAAATTAAAATACTATATAATAATATAATTCCTGTAATCTAGTATTTTGATTTGAAAAATGTGTTGATGTTTAAGTTTATAAACATATTAAACATTGTTTTGGTAGTAGTATATGTTTCATATGAATATTTTTATTTAACTTTTTACTATTTAAAGTTTACCAATTTATAATATTTCAAACATTATGTTAGGTTTTAAAATTCAAAGGTACTCTTGTAATTAGTTTGATAAAATTGAAAAATTGTATCAATCAATTCAATATATACTAATCTGGGTTTCATGAACAATGACTAAACCATTGATGAACCAATTGTACCTTTTAAACATTATTTAGTGACATGATTAGTCCTTTCAATTGTATTACCTAACTATTAAATTAATACATTTTGACATAAGTATTCTTGTTTGTATGAAAAATGTATTAATTTGATGGTTCAATCAAATTTAATTACAATGATTGGATGGGCTATTAACATGATGTTATGGAACCATTAGCTCAGGATTGATTTATTAATATTTGTTAAGTGATAGTTCATGCGACCAGTGGCGTTATGTATGGGGAGCGGGGGATCAGAAAAATTGTAAACACAGGTACCTGCACATTAAAAGAATAAATAACAAAATATAAGTAATATATATAATTATGTGTAATAGTGAGTCTATAAATATTTAAATTCGAGTTTAAATAATTTATGTACAAGCTATACTAAGCTATTAGGTATCTATTAGGTATTTAGGTACCTATACTAATATAACTCATAATATATAAGATTATTACATGGAAAATATAAAAATTAAAAAATGTATATTCATGAAGTTACTAGCAAGTGGAAGCACTCCGCTATTAATTGTACATGCAGTCACATCACTAATAATCATTTTACTAGGTAGTAGGTACACATTTATACGACAAGATTTTCGAAACTTGCCTATATTGAACTCCTTAAAAATGGTCTGTATCAAATCCTTATAAGAACTCATGTATGTAATTTTATTCGAATATCTATTTAAATAAAGGGCACGCACCAAGGTAAATTTAAAATTGGACACCAAATGTTGAAATGTCCAACATGGAAGTATATAATAATAAAGTCCGACAAAAGTGGTTAGACCACCATAATTATTTTTTCTGAAACTCAATATTTCACACAACAAAAAAATCAGTTCTTTTTAGTTGTATAGTCCTTTAATAAATAGTTTTTAGTTAAAGTTTGATTATTGAGCTTAACACTTCATAGTAGGTATTAATTGTGTTTTATTTAGTTGTTTTCTTTTTTTTAATAGTTTATGTTAATGTATATTGCGTATACTTACAGATGAAAAAACAATTTCTTAACCACTAAAATTTCTAGCGCGTTTCGTTTAAATGTATTACTCGAAATGTAAAAAATGAAGTTAAGTTTCGAAAATGGATAAAATTTCTATCAATTTTGGCGTATTACGGAACGGATATATACGACCTATATACCTACTCGTACGTAGAGCTAGGATTTATATGCGTTGGTAAGTATTTTTTTGCCTCATCCTGATACAAACTCGGTTAATAATGTCCATATGTCCGCGACTCACCTCTTATATTGATACACATGATTTATCTTTATTTTTGATATTTTAGATTCTAAGTGGAGCGATGAATGTATCGATTTTATAATGATGTGTGTTTTAGATTCTGCGCGGAGCGATGAATGTATTGATTTTATAATGTGTTTTTTAGATTCTGCGCGGAGCGATGAATGTATTGATTTTATAATGATGTGTTTTTTTATTTTTTTTTGTATTTTTTTATTTTTGTGTCTGTCGTCACCTTTTAGGACAGAAAAAATGCTTCGATTTTCTTCAATAGTACCTTTTCTAATGGGCAAGTGAATCTAGTTGGTACTTTGGGGGTCAAAAGTTAAAATTTCACAATAGTTTTCAAAAGCGCCGTGAAAAATTAAGGGAAAAACGAGAATTTTTACGGAAAACCAATTTTCGACAAAATCGATTTTGGTTTTTGGTATAACTCTAAAAGAAACGACCTTAGATACATGACATTTTGACCGAATACTTATATAAGCATTTTCTACACACCCTAGCATTTCCAAAATATTCTGACTTATTTTGAGCTGTTAACGGACATTTTCAGTTTCCAATTTTTTTAGTTTTTTTTTCTATAAATGTCAATAAAATTTTTTTTGTTTGGTAGAAAATCTTGAAAATTTAATAGTAGGCTTTTAATATATAGTTTTAAAGGCAGATGAAAAATATTAAAAATCCGTAGTCACAAATTTTTTTTATAGGTAATCAAAGTTCAAATTTTGACAAAATACGTAAAAATGACGAAAATGTGCAATTTATTTTGAGTTAGAAATTCATAAAAATTTTTCTTTTTAAATCTAAGGTTTGAAAATGTAATACAAGATTCCTCATAAGTTGGCCGAATTTTATCAATAAAAAAATGTTTATAAGCAACTTAAAATAAATTTTTATGAGCATTTTAGATCAAATTTTTACAAGATTAGATATTCATTCGATTTCTCATGTAGCGATTTTCTTATTTTGTTGCAATTCAAAAACTAATAACTGTAGATGCATGGAAATTTCACTGAATGTTTATAAAAGAATTTTTTATACACCATCTAATTTTGAATATGTTTTGACTGTTATTGAGCTTTTTACGGATCATTTAAATTTTCAATTTTTTTAGTTTTTTTTTATATAAATACAAATAAATTTTTATTCGTTGGGCCAAAAATAATGAAAATTTAATACAAGGCTCCTGATATATTGTTACAATAGCAGTTGAAAAATATTAAAAATACATAAACACACTTTTTTTTTATAAGCATTTAAACTTCGAATTTTTACAAAATTCATCAAAATCTCGACAATTATCAATCATTGTAATTAAACAATTATAAAATGATCAGCTTTTATAATTAAGGATTGAAAATTGAAAATAAAGATTCTAATAAATAGTACATACTGTAAACAAAAAATCTAAAAAATATATAAACACAGTTATTTTTTACAGACATTTTAAGTTCAAATTTGGACGAAATTACATATTAAAATCAATTTTAACGAGTAAAAGTATATATTATAATATTTTTCCAGCATCACTGATAATTTTAGGTTAATAATTAAATAATATGAATAATATTAATTCAACTTAGCAGCTACCGTAAAATAACAATATCAATATAATTTAAAATATCCTAGACTGACATACCGTCTCCGCTCAGAGTAGTTTTTCGTATACAATGATATTATATCATTGAATTCAAATTTAATACTATCTATTATACAGTGATCTACTTGTAACCTACTGTACAACGGAGCGACATCCACTTGACCCCCTTTTTGATTATGTAAACACAATACGTCATATTATTGCACATTTTAAATATAAATACGAAAAATACAAGTTTTACAGCATATTTAAGGTTTAAACGAAAGAAGTGTAGTGTAAAAGGCTATAAATGCCAATGTATGCCATGTAATATTAATTATCCTACTCTCCAAAATTAAATAAATAATAAATTGTATATAACATACAACATATTTCAATATTTAACATTTTGCGGAGCGTAGCAGTGGAGGCATGAACGGGGTTAAATTGACGAATATGCGTCACGAAAAAAAAATGGTGTGTGGGTGTTGAAAGTTGACGTTTGTATAATTTAAAGCTTATTTGAACATCATCGATTAAATTATTATTTAGTATCTTTTTTTTTTTTTAAATATTTTGGTGTTGATATAAAACGTGAGTGGGTGGGTGTTGAACGTTTTTTACTGCGTCATTGAAATAATAAGTTCACGCAGCCACTGGTGCTAGTATAGGCAATAATTATCATACAATAAAGAGTAGATATCAATGTATGTAATGAAATACATTTAAACTTAAGGTATAAAACTGTGAATAAGAAAATTAGTCCAATGATATTGCAACTTAAGTACGTATATTTAAGTATATTGTCAAGAAAAAAAGATTTTGTAAAAATAAAATTGCAGTACTATGCTGATAACAAATTAACGTGATACTATAGTGTGTCAAGGAAGTTTCCTATAAGGGTTTTGCCAATAAGAAATAAATAATTAAATAATAATTTAAAATAACTCAGATATGTGAAAAATCAAATAGTATACCTAATTGGATTTAAAATTTACCTGACTCATCATTCAATTATAAAACTAATAACAAATAAAGTATTTTTAATCATATACCAATTAAACTATGATAAAGAACACATTTAAGAAACAATTTTGAGTTATTATATTTCACAATATAATTTCTTATTGGCAAAACCCTTATAGGAAACTTCCTTGACAAACTATAGTATCACGTTAATTTATTATCAGCATAGTAGGTACTGCAATTTTATTTTTACAAAATCTTTTTTTCTTCACAATATACTTAATTACTTAAATATACGTACTTTAGTTGCAATATCATTGGACTAATTTTCTTATTCACAGTTTTATACCTTAATAGTTGGATAAGTTTAAATGTATTTCATTACATACATTGATACCTACTCTTTATTGTATGATAATTATTGCCTACTAGCACCAGTGGCTGCATGAACTTATTATTTCAATGACGCAGTAAAAAACGTTCAACACCCACCCACTCACGTTTTATATCAACACCAAAATATTTAAAAAAAAAAAGATACTAAATAATAATTTAATCGATGATGTTCAAATAAGCTTTAAATTATACAAACGTCAACACCCACACACCATTTTTTTTTCGTGACGCATATGCGTCAATTTAACCCCATTCATGCCTCCACTGCTAGGCTCCGAAAAATGTTAAATATTGAAATATATTGTATGTTATATACAATTTATTATTATGTAATTTATTTATCTATGTACCTTTAACACATTTTTTTTATAAGTATTTAAAGTTTGAATTTTTACAAAATTCATCAAAACCTCGAAAATTATCAATCATTGTAATTAAACAATTATATAATGTTTAGTTTTTATAACTAAGGATTGAAAATTTAAATCTAAGATTCTAATAAATAGTACATACTGTAATCAAAAAATCTAAGATATATAATATAAACAAAGTTATTTTTTACAGACATTTTAAGTTCAAATTTGGACGAAATTACATATTAAAATCAATATTAACGAGTAAAAGTATATATTATGATATTTTTCCAGCATCACTGATAAATTTAGGTTAATAATTAAATAATATTAATTCAACTTACCAGCTACCGTATAATAAAAATATCAATATAATTTAAAATATCCTAGACTGACATAACGTCTCCGCTCAGAATCGTTTTTCGTACACAATGATATTACCTATATCATTGAATTCAAATTTAATACCATCCATTGATCTACTTGTAACCTACTGATCAGCGGAGCGACATCCACTTGACCCCCATTTTTATTTTGAAAGTTAAATATAAAATCAAATAATAAAAAAATATAAAACCAATATATCAAATACTCAAAAATATTATCCTCTATATGCGATTTTACTCTAAATTCATTTAAACTTTTTTAAAGCTATCTCAAAAATAATAAAAAACGACTTTAGGTGTGAGAGATTGTTATTATTCTGACAGAGAAAACAAATATTTTTCTGACATCCTCTTAATTTATAACAATGTTAAAGTTTTGATAGTATGAAGCCATGATAATATTTAGCCAAATAAGTAACAAGTGAACTTTAATACTGACCGACTCCCGTAAGTTATATAAATCAATATCAGTTTTAGTAACCAAGGAAACGGTCTGGGGAATTTTCATCGAGAGTGTATTCAGTACCGAAATCGTATGGAAACTTAAAACTAAAGGAAGAATATAACTTCTAAGTAATATAATTGGTGGATCTACTATATTGAGGGTTTGAGAAGGTTGTATTTTAACTTTTAAAATTGACTAACGACTATAGGTAGGTTAATTTGGTAATTGATTTTAGACGATATAAGTTAGTATACTTTTCGATTTCGTTCATAGAACGGAGAAAAATATTAGTTAGACATATATTATATACTAAATAATTACTAAATTCTTAAATAGCGTTATTTTTTGGGATAGTTGACATCAAATCATCTGTATAAGATTCGCCAACTTCAACTTAAATAAAAAACTTAACTAAATATATTACGAAGCAATTTTTAAATTTCTGTTTTAGATTTGTAATCTGCAGTAACATGTCCCAAATTCTGTATTTTGCGATAAATAGAATCTACAACCTATTACTTTACATAAAGAAAACATTTTATAGACAGCATTATGAATCGCTTGTTAAAAATCCACTACAAATTAATTTGGCATGCAAATTAAGACTAATTCATTGCACTTTTCACAAATTATTTTAAACATATTTTTATACGTGTCTATAGTTTTATTTGGAAGCAAGCAAAGATTAATGGTATGAAATAATTATTATGAACTGTATGCAGTGTTTTATTTGGTAAAAAAAAACTTTGGGCAATGTGTAAACGTGCTATCCACAAAAATAATTATTTATTCACATATAAAATATTTAACATTTTTAGAATTCTGAGCGGAGCGATGAATGTATTGATTTTACAATGATGAAAATCGAACCAGTCTTACTGCCCCATAAGGTCACGACAGACACAAAAATAAAATAATTAATAAATAAAAAAATAAAAAAACACACATTGTAAAATCAATACATTCATCGCTCCGCTGAGAATCCAAAATTCACTGTTATTTTCAAAAGCGTAGGGAAAAGCTAAAAAAATTTAAAGTTTAATTTTATAGAAAATAGTTGAATATAGGTAGTTATAACTTATAGTTCTACATACGAAAATAATCTTCATTTAATGTAGTATTTCAATATTTAATATAAAATATAATCTGATTAGGTACCTAATAAAGAACATAACAATTTATAACTATGATAAAATAATTAAATTTTCAGTCTGGTGAGCATAAATTGTAATAACGTAATTTGATTTTGTTTATTTCTTATAATACCTATTCATAACATAAACCAATAATTTTATCTGTGATATATTTACTGTGCAAATTTTAGATTCTGAGTGGAGCGACGAATGTATTGATTTAACAATGTGTGTGTGTGTGTGTGTGTGTTTTTTTTGTATCTGTGTACACGTTAAGCAGTGACGACCGGGATACCGGGAAATTTCCCGGTGGGCCGCTGCTCGTATAAAATATATATTTATTAATATTATTTTTGTGAAATTATAAATTCAATTATATTTAATAAGTAAGTAATATTAGTAAACATAATAATAGGTAGCATGCGAAAGATCATTTTCCCTACTAAAAATAATTAAAACTCGTCTGAGAAATTCAATGGGTGAAGAAAAATTTGACGCATTTATGATGATGGCAGTGAAAAAAAATGTTTTATTTAGTATTGATAATGGTGATATCATAAATATGTTAAAATCTTAAAGTGATTTATTAAATAATAAACTTTCTTATTAAAATCAAATTGATTGTAGTTTAAAGTATATACATAACAATTTACTTGAGTATATAACAAATTTACAACAGTTATTTTATTACGTTTTATATCGATTAATTAAAATATTTAAAAATTTAAAAGCTAAATTGTGTTTATAAAAAAAATATCTATATCATATAAAGAGCCGTTAGTGTACTGAGGACCCCTAAAGTTATGATTTTCCCGGGCTGTTTTCTTCTCCCAGTCCGCCACTGACGTTAAGTAATTGAAATAATTAATGTTTCGATTTTCAACTTCAGTATCTTGTTCGATGGAAAATTGAATCTAATTGGTGTACTCTGGAGGTCAACATTTTAATTTCTAAGTAGTTTTCAAAAACACTGGAAAAAAACAAAAAAAAAACAAAATTAAGGAATTACAGGAATTTTTATACAAAATCTATTTTCGACCAAACCGATTTTGGTTTTTGGTGTAACTTTAAACACATTACCGTAGATACATGAATTTTTCAGTTTATGTTTATATAAGTATTTTTATATACACCATAACATTTTCATAATATTAGATTCTGAGCGGAGCCATGAATGTATTGATTTTATAATGATGTGTGTTATTTTATTTTTTTTCTTATTTTTTTTTTTATTTTTGTGTCTGTCATCGCCTTTTAGGACAGTAAAAATGCTTCGATTTTCTTCAAAAGTACTTTTTCTGATAGAAAAGTTAATCTAGTTGGTACTTTAGGGTGTCAAAAGTTAAAATTTCCCAATAGTTTTCAAAAGCGTCGTGAAAAACAAATGAAAAATTAAGGAAAAAACGGGAATTTTTACGGAAAACCAATTTTCGACAAAATCAATTTTGGTTTTTTGTATAACTCTAAAAGAAATGAAATAACAAAGATACATGAAATTTTGACCAAATGTTTATATAAGCATTTTCTACACACCAAAGCATTTTCAAAATATTCTATTATTTTGAGCTGTTAACGGAAATTTTCAGTTTCCAATTTTTTTAGTTTTTTTTTCTATAGATTTCTATAAAACTTTATTTGTTGGGTAAAAATACTTGAGAATTTTAAAACAAGGCTTCTAATATATTGTTACAATAATATATGAAAAATATTAAAAATCCATAGTCACAAATTTTTTTTGAAGCATTTTAAGTTCAAATATTGACAAAATACGTAAAAATGTGCAATTTATTTTGAGTTAGAAATTCATAAAAAATTTTCTTTTTAAATCTAAGGTTTGAAAATGAAATACAAGATTTCTCGTAAGTTTGCCCAATTTTATCAGTAAAAAAATGTTTTATAAGCAAGTCAAAATACATATTTTCGAGGATTTTAAGTTAAAATTTTTACAAGATTAGATATTACTCGATTTCTCATGTAGCGATTTTCTTATTTTGTTGCAATTCAAAAACGAATAACTGTAGATGCATGAAAATTTCACTGAATGTTTACATTTTTTGCATTTTCTATACACCATAAAATTTTGAAAATATTTTGCTTCTTTTCGAGCATTTCAAATTTCAATTTTTTTATTTTTTTTTTTATAAAAATACCAATACATTTTTATTTTCTGGGCCAAAAAAGTCGTGTATTTTTTTTATAAGCATTTAAAGTTTGAATTTTGACAAAACTCATCAATATCTCGAAAATTATCAATTATTGTAATTATAAAATTATAAAATGATGTATAAAATGTTCAGTTTTTATAACTAAGGATTGAAAATTTAAAACAAAGATACTATTAAATAATAATGTAAATGTTATCATAAAAATCTAAAAAATATATGGACACAGTTGTTTTTCACAGACATTTTAAGTTTGAATGTGGACGAAATTACATATTAAAATTAATTTTAACGAGTAAAAGTATATATTATAATATTTTTCAAGCATCACTGATAATTTTAGGTTAATAATTAAATAATATGAATAATATTAATTAAACTTACCAGCTACCGTATAATAACAATATCAATATAATTTAAAATATCCTAGACTGACATACCGTCTCCGCTCAGAATCGTTTTTCGTACACAATGATATTACCTATATCATTGAATTCAAATTTAATACCATCTATTATACAGTGATCTACTTGTAACCTACTGTACAGCGGAGCGACATCCACTTGACCCCCTTTTTGATTATGTAAACACAATACGTCATATTATTGCACATTTTAAATATAAATACGAAAAATACAAGTTCTATAGCATATTTAAGGTTTAAACGAAAGAAGTGTAGTGTAAAAGGCTATAAATGCCAATGTATGCCATGTAATATTAATTATCCTACTCTCCAAAATTAAATTTCGTAAAATCAGTGATTTGTCTTTGATGAAAAATATGCAAAAATGTATGGAAAATATTGTGGACTTATTTAAAAGTAAGAGTAGGTAACAAAGATGGTTTAGCTTGCATAAAAAGTAGGTACATGTATTAAATTTGTTTTAAGATTACAAAATTGTTTCACTATAATTAAGGTTGTCGAAAGTGGACCATTTTTAAGGGGTAGGATTTAGGCAATATCTATATCGTTCGTGAATGCTGTGTGACTGTATTTGTACTTTGTAGTGATACCGATAACTCTTAGTGAGCTTGAGTTCATCAAACACTTTATAGTTTATGTAATTAAAAATAAACTACAGCTAAGATTTTTGAAAATCTGTATAGCGTTCATACGCGCGGTGGCGCGGTCGCTATATTTTGCGTTCAAAAAAGTTTCAACTCCTGTAGTCCAGTCCTGTGGCTATTAGATTCCAAAAAAGCAAAATAAACTTCTCTATCAGTACCGAATGCCCGATTTTAATTTTGAAAACATATTTGAATTCTACATTAGTTTTCTAAGTTTTGTAGTGGATTTTTGATTTGTTACTGCATTCTCTAATTAATATGATATAGATAGTTTCTTTTTCAAAATTTCAGATTAGCCGTAGAGTTAGTTAAAAAAAATTAAATACAAAATTCATTTCCTACAAAACACCGACAAAAAGTGAATGATTTAAAATTAAAATTGGTCTAATAATTTTTTTCCTTTTGCTTATTGGTCTAAATGCATGTAAACACGATTCGATTTCAACATCCTTAATGATAGTTCAGAAAACAAATAAATTGTATTACATTTTTGTTGTATACTTCAACATATTTTAATAAAATTAAATGCATATAAATTTACTATTTTATATTCCAGGGGTATAATTCTTATACCTATACTTAAACCTATGCAATATATGTATTTAATTTTGATACAATATTCTTATAGAACTAATTTTGAGTTAAGACATAGTTTGTATTATTTTTTTGTGCAGTTTTAAAATTATCTAACCATAATATATTTGTTTTTCAGCTCAAAATTTTAGCCCCAGGAATTCACGGTTGACACTTATTTAATATTTAATAAAATTGTTTTGAGAAACTGCGAAGTTGAATTAGGTGCTTAATTATATACCTAGTATATGCAATATGCTAGAGAACTTACAGTGTAATTTATAATTTAAATTAGCAACATTGACGAATTTTATCGAGATACTTACACCTGTCTCACTTACACCTAGTACCTACCTATAGCGATTATTGTTTATTGCATATAGGTACATAATATTAAACTTATTTACTTACACATGGGTCTTCTACCTGTCACACGAATCAAAATATGTAGACTTAACCTAACCTGTAATCTGTAAGATTTTATTATTAATCTCGTCTGCAATAATATCCATATATATAATTTTATAAAGTAGGCATGCCTGTTATATTGCATGTTATCGTATTTATCTGAATAATTTTTAGGACGAAAACATGGTATATAATCGAATAGTTAAGGATTGTCCGTCTATAATTTCGTATAATACTGCAATAAATTATAAAATGTCATATTATATTATAGCCATATAGGTAAGTGGAATAAATATATTATATTGCACCTGCGTGTATATGCTGTGACGTCCGCAATTATTGCAAAGTAAACAAATGAAGGTTACACACAAATACTGAAATACAAAACTGCAAGTTATAATGAATACTGAAGACTTCAACGTTTTATTGCATCTTAATAACTAATAAGTAATAATATACATTTTTATTATATATATATATATTACACTAATAGGTACTTATGATTACTGTAGGATCATAAAGTAACAGTAGGTACCTAATTATAATTATGTTGGATTTTTATTAATAAATAATATTAACAATCATATCATTATGATTTATGATATATATTATTATTATTATTATTTTTTTTTTACCAATGGAATTAATCATGTATCCATGCAGGTAAAATTAGTATTATCTAAATTCTAAGTACCTAGTGAAATCTTGTATTATATTTGAAGATATATAGGTTACTGTTGTATATAAATTTCATTTTTTTTTTAAAAAATTATATTATTTAAAATTTAAATGTATCATAGACTCTTGAATAATAAATATATTTTAATATATTTTAATAAATTAAAATACTTAAATAAGTATATAAATATATATATAATATAATAAATGCTCGAGTTGTATGATAATAATATATTATATTATTCAAAACAACTTTAATCACTACAAATCTTTGACATTTATATTTAAAATTAAACAATTAAAATATTATTTCGTTCAGTATTTTAGTTGTAGGTAGATACATTATATCACTAATTAAACTCGTTTAATATTCAAATATCCTCTTTATAATGTAAATAATAAACCAAATCTAAACGGTCTACCTACACAATTTCTCAGTGATAACTGATAATATCACACAAATTACGGAAGAAGTTATTACGAGACCATTATACCTATATTTGTATTAGGTAGTCATATATTGACCAATTAGGTACCAACAGATGTGTCGACCAGTCGATGTGATGATTACTCCAATATTTTCTTATTACATCTTACATTATAAAATAATATAATACTCAACATTAAATGTTAAGATGGTATGTGTTATGTTCTTAATATAAGTAGGTATACACTATACAAGTTATCGTTATGTATTATAGACTATAGTCACGATTTTTTAATATTTTTATACACTAATTGGGACTTTTGGTTCAATTTTAATTGGTGATAAAGCAAAATATATTAATCACAATCGAAATATATAACAAAAGGTAAACATATTAATAATTAATATATTACAATTATATATTTATTTATAGTTTCAGACATTCGCATTTTTGTTCAATTTTAACACGGACAAATATCTTCCTTTAATTAAATTAAATTAGAAGTACGGAAATAAATAATAAGTTTTGATGGGTAGGTACCATATACGTCATAGTGTGTTACCTACTTCTTTCAAAATCGTTGATCAAGCTGACGTTCGATAAAATTATTAAAGCCGTTTTCAAATATTTTCGTATTAACGAAAATATAATGGTGTGATGGCGTTCGTAACTCCAAAATATATATTTTCTAGGATGTTAATTACTAATTTTTTCCTATTATTACTGCTTTTAAATTGACTGTACAAATTATTTGTATACCTTCATATGCAGAATAATATAAAGATTAATGCAAGCCAATTATTATGTACCTATGTCCTATCTATACCTATTAAATAGTTGTTATACAATTATAGGTTACCTACTGACTAATTTGCATAACTTGTTTTATGTTAATAAGTAGAAGTAGTGATACACGTTTGTATTACGTATTATGAAATCCCCAATATTTTTATATAATATGTAGGTACATATAGTATAATATTATATATATATATTAGATACATGGAAATATTATTATAGTTATAAAATGGTACCTACTAATTTGAACATTTTGAAAAATTCGAACGTTATGTAGGTAAGTATAGTAAATACTATAAGTTTAGGTATACTAAATATTTTGGTATTCGTTATGTAAATATATTTACAATTTAAATTTTCAACTAGCAAAAACAAAATTAGATTTCATTGTGGGTAGTAGTTTTGTTTATGATGCGGACTAAAATTATAATATATTTGTGTGCAGTGCCTATACCTATGCCAATTGTATCAGTACCCATAGAGTGTTATCATGCACGGCGAACAAGATTTAATGTCTGCAGAGGCCAGCGAGTAGGTAGGTTCCACAGTACCTAAGTTTGTATGAACAATATGTATTTAAATAAATAAGTAAATTAGCGTGTGCAATAATGAGCTTGTTTATTTATAAATCACAGAAAAAATATTCGCTAAAAAAATATGTAGATCGGAAAACGTTGTTAACATACTTTTTAATTAATTTTGTAAAAAAAAAATCAAAAAATCTAAATTAGTATATTATGTTGTTTATTGACATGTAAAATGTATGATTAATAATATTATTTGTATACATACAAATATGAAATAATAAATTTAAAAACATGATTCACGATTCTCGTTTGATAATATGAATAACTGAATATATAATAGTTGTATAGTACATTACTATATTATATTCTCCGACGAGGCATCGATAATAGGTACATATTCGATATTTATTTTATTAAAAATATACTAATCTATAACTGGCTTATTATAATATAAATATTACTTATACTAGTATATCATTTTATACCTACCTAGGTAGGTATATGTTTAAAATACATATTTTATAATAAGTTAACCTTTCCGAGTTTTGGATAATTTTTACCGGAATTTTTACTGTTTTGTTATTACATTTATATTATGAAAATTTATTTGTTGGTGTTTTATTTTAGAATAAAACATTAATATTTTATAGTAAAATATATAATAGGTCATAGGATCTAAGTTAATATACCTACAAACTGTAATCGGTCAGTGTGGTAGGCAGGACTTTAATGTGCTGAGGAGGGGTAAAATTTTACTTAAAAATATTTTGGTATTTTTTAATGTTTGTAACTAAATTCATATTATATTATCCATGTTATAAATGGGAGGTCTATGGCCCCGAGTCGGTGCAATACGATTTTACATTTTTTACATTTTTACCTGAAAAAACAACACGATTGCGTATATTAATAATTATTATGTAACTTCAAATTTACTAACATTGGGAAATTAAGGAGTTTTATAAACATAGTTTAAGTTATGATTTTTTTTTTGTTTGAGGCGCAATCAAAATTGCAGTTGACTATACTTTATAAGTGTATAATATTATAGGTAACTAAATGTGGGAATATCTTATTTCTTTATTTTTTATTAATTTAAAATTTTTATGAATATTTAGTGATGCTTATTATTGTTTAAGTAAATTAGCAATGTTTATGTAATTTACGGAATTTTTAAAATAAAATAATTTTAAATTTTATATTCTTACCTCATTGTAATTGTAGGCACAATACAAAAATTAATTATAGTATAGGTATTTTGATGTAGGTATTATAGTAATAATAATATTAACTTTATTGCAACAATAAAATATCTTTAGATATTTTAACAAATATTATAGTACACGATTAAGTAAATTATAAATTTACAATATTATAACACTCCCAAAAAGCATAAACAGTTATAACTTATAAACAGTTTAATACTTCAGTTAGTTCAGTACACGTATAATAAAAGGTATGAAATATACTACACATTATACTGTATTAGTAGTGTAAGTAAATCATTATATATGACAATAAATTTTGAATTCCTCTAAATCCCACAAAATAAAATATTTGTTGTGTGCAATCGTGTTATTGTGCTCAGTATGTAGATACCTATATAGTCGCATATTTCTTAAGTTAAGTACTTCAGAAGTGTTCATTTTTTTTTAAAATTAGAACGTTTTGTAATCTGGTTAATCGATCTTAACCTAGGTATATATATTAAGATTGATTATATTTAAATATAATTTATAAATATGTGTGTTTACAATATTTATAGAACATTTAATATTTAAATAACTAATATGGTAATATTGATTAAAAGTTAATAATTACATGTTAGATAAACTGCAGTTTTAATTACCTACTACACTTTTTACTATCCAAAAAAATGTATTACTTTTGTGAATGTCAACATGTTTTACTTTTTTTAAACTATATTTCTATAATCAGTGTTTCGTATTAACATAAATATTTATTTTTATTAGGTACTTATATATTATTTAAAGTTTTAAAAGTATATAATATTATGTTTATTATTTATATATAGGTATACTAGGTTATAGGTGACTACGACCTACCGAAGACTATGTAATGGGCTACATTATTATTATTATCCTTATTGACGGAAAAAAACTTCATTTACAAAACAATGTATATATAAAATTGTGTAGTGACACAGATACAATACAATAGGTATTATACTATTATGTATACAATTATATAGCCTGATATGTTTATTTTCACATAAACAAAATTAAAAATATTGTAGGTACTTATTATCAATTGTATTTCGTGTGTCATAATGTAAATACCAATTTAATATAAATTAATAAAGAAAGTTTTTTTCCTAGAAAATCAAAATATTTAAGATATTTTTCAATCATCCAATTAAATAATATGTTACTTTTGTTCATTGAAATCCACTTAAATGATAACTATGACATTAAAACCAAATCTAAATACGACGGGGAGCATTATGAAAATTATGTTACGTAAAAATGTCGTTGCTAAGATATTTTAGTAAATTGCGACATTTGAACAATGTTGGTCTTCTTTGTTTACAATAAGCCATGATGATATAATACCGTAGGTACAGTTTTTTTCTTCATATTTAAGTAGGTATCAGGGTGTTATTGTGTAAATTAAATCATTGAATCCTATACTGTAGTCCGAAAGTTAATACCATTTTACACAATTAACAGATCATTAAATAATTATAATTATACTTACTTTGGACAATAATTTTTTACGTTTTAGTTGTTTTTTAAATCGTTAAAATAGGATAAAGTGTAGTACAGAATATGTCATTCCTGTAATTATGTTCATATTCCAGTGTAGTACATTTAAAAATTCAGTTTTTAATATTTAATTTACAACAATATTGAAATTATTTTTTTTTTTTGAGAAAATATATGAGGAAATGCTTCTTGATATAGTTTTTTGTTCACATATTTATCTTTATGGCTGATCATTTACAAATTACAATACAGTAGAACTCCGATTATCCGAACGTCAATCAACCGGACGAGAAAAAAAATGTTGGTCTTTTAATAACTCGTAAATCACAATCGTATTTTGTCGTTCCTCATAATCGTAATCGTAGATCAAATAAAAAAAAATAGGTATTATTCTCAATAAGTTTTTCTACGTAAAAGATTACGTAGGTACATTACTAGGAAGTAGGAAGTGATATAGAGGATAGTTTTTTGTTTAATGGGTTACAGTAAGCGTTTGTTAATGAGAAAGTATGACATTTAAAGTAATATAATTTTGCTAATTGATTAAGGGTAGGAATTTTCAGGTCTTTGTGAAGATTATTGTTTGTGAAATACCAATGTGAAGACGTTACTAGTCGTAAGCCGATGGATTGAAACGCCTGAAGTGTTTTAGTACTAGATGTTTTGCAGAATCTCACAATTGAATATACCGTGGACCGCGGTCGAATTATTTACTTGTATATGTTAAGTTTATTGGATTGGAAGAGTTTGTATTTTAAGAGTGGTCTTAAGAGAACTCTAGATCCGCATGTGTTGTCTCCGTCTTACAAATGTAAAACATAGCAAAAACTATGTTTGAAAATTCTACAGTTATAAACTCATAACTAAGAAACGAAATTTTCACAACATAAAAAGGAGAACTTTGACTCTTCGATATCGGAACTTCAAAAGAGAAGTGAAAAGTTTTTGTAAAACACAAATAATAATGGATTTTGAAACAATAAGACTATAACTTGTACAAAAAAAGTATAAGTGATATCAAAAAAATAAAAATGATATGACACAGCCAAAGTTCTCCTTTTTATGTGATGAAAATTTCGTTTTTTAGTTATGAGTTATGACTATTAAGGATTTCTCGGTTCTTTCATGCGCAAAACAGTTTTTGCTATGTTGTACTTATATGTAAGACGGAGACAACACACGCGGGTGTTGTATATAGCGTCCTTTTAAGAGCGTATCTAATATTAAAAATATAAAACAAGATTTTTCTTTTTAGTGATTAATGGGTTAATGTTTTAAATATAGAAAATAAAACATTTGAGTGTTATATTTTATTATTTTATTATTTTTAACAAATTAATATAAATTGATGCCTATTTAATAATTATTGATAGGTGATAATAAAATATACCTGCTTATGGATAATGGATTAATATTATTATTATATAGGATTATAGGATATAGTCACACAGGTCTACGTCAGGGCCGGATTTGACGGGGGGCATTAAGGGCATATGCCCCGGGCCCCCAAGTTTTAGGGGCCCCCGAGACTCGAATCAGAAACATAAAAAATAAAATTGCAATTTGGAACCCAAATAACTTTTTATCAGTTATGAGCATTGAAAGTGATGTGTTGGATAATCTGTCATTTGATGATATTATAGATGACTTTGCAGAAAAGAAATCAAGAAAAGTATGCAATTTATAATATTCTATTTTCTATGTAAACATAATAGGTTAATGACTGTAATAATAATCTTAACTTTTAATTGACTATTTTCTTTATTAAAAATATAAATACAAATTTTTGGTACAGTTTATTAATATATATATATTTAATTAAATACATTTTAGCCATAGATTATATTTTTTTATTAATAAAATAAATAATATATTACTGTATGACTTGTTCAATTTATTTAACATAAATAGTTATTTTTAGTTGTAACTATAGTCTATAAATATATTTTACGCATGAAATAAGTTTAGGTAGGTATGCAATTTTTGTTATGGATCATTTAGGGCCCCAAAATATTTTTGCCCTGGGCCCCATAATGTTTAAATCCGGCCCTGGTCTACGTATATATTGGTGTAGATAGATACACTAGGTAGTTATGAAACTTTTGTTTGTAGGTACCTTAGGTTATTGTTTCTTTATTACTAGGTAGGTATAATACAAAATTATTGACCCATACAGCATACTGCCATAGTGCCATACATATAATATATATTTATTAGTATGTAAGTATGTTATAATTTCATACAAGGATTATTCAAAGTAAATGTAGTTATTAAAAATGGCAAAATGTAGGTAATTTTAATTTCTTATGTACGTATTTATAGTATATTGTAATTAATATAGAATGCCTTCCAATGCAACAATATATTTAATTATAAGAATAATTATTATTTTTATAATTAAATAAGTTATATCGGCATGTCACATTAAAATAATGCTACCACAATGTATACATATTAAATAGGTACCTATATACCTACATATATAATATCATTTATATTTTTTTCGCGAGTAAAAGAGACTATATAAATTCCATTATCCAATGTCCCAATTACCAAAAAAAGTACCTTCACACGCTGTTAGGAATATGGTAAGATGGTAAATAAAAAATTTTTGCGAATTTATTTTTGATGAAAAATGCCCTTTAATGCCCTCGTAAAAATTAATTGGATACATCTGTATTTGATTAAATATCAAAAAATTGTAATTATTAAGTAGCATATTATAAATAAAATAATATCAATATAGTATGATGAAAACGAACTAATCTTTGAATTTGAAATTTAAATTTATCCAATTTATCATAACTATTGAAATATATTATTGTTAAGTATGCACTGCAAATGTGTAATTACTAATTATTAATTACGTGCAAACGACCTCTATAGATTCTTGATTATAATAAAAATTCTCTGCAATAACGATCATAAGATTTTAAATTTCAATATGTACCAACCTAGCTATTTTTACCTGGCGTCCTACAACCTACCAAATTATTACAAAATTATTTTAATTTGTCTACAAAATATAAAATAAAAACGATAGGTCATAATTATAAGATGCATACAAATGTACCCATATAATAGTAGGTCATAAGCCATTGCGAATGATTTTTTTTTTTGAGTACAGCCGTTATTCATCCGAATCCGATGTGATGTCTAACGAGGGAGGTTATAACATAACATGAAGACGAATAATGATGGTTTGTCTGCACGAGGAGCTTAGGTGGGAAACAGCACACAAATAACGAGTTATTCTAGACGCTTGTTTGAATATTATGCACAGGTCAGGTATAAATCAATAATGAGTATATTATTAGACAATCTCCATGAAGGTTAAGTTCCCTTTCTTTCCGCAATTGTGTTTGTGTATTCTTTGTGTGGTAATGTCTTTATATGTTGTACTGGACAAAGGTATCATCGACTACTGCTGCAGTACTCAACTTGATATCGTGTGCTCAGCTCATACTTCTACATTTGACTCGTAATTCTATATATTCAACAAATAGGTAACATAATATTTTAAGTAATTAATTATACTCCATTATTTACATAAATGCTATAATATAAATAATATTATATTAGGTATGTAAATGTAATTTTTTCTATGACTTAAGTATATGGTTTTTGTATATTAGTTACTTTGTGATTGACAGTAAGTTAAAGCATGCCAGTTTTAACAATTTTTATGAATTTATGTGAGATATTTCAATTTAAACAATTACCTATGTATTTAATAACTATGCAACAAATAATGGTACTTGTTTTTATTATATATTATAGTTTATATTATTCATATTTTAGGTTTTATAAATCGTTGAGTAATATTAATAATTTAAATCGGCTGTGGTATATGAGATAATTATTCATCAATAGTGTATCAATATAATGCACCTAAATAATTAAATGATTTTTTCGTTTATTTCGTGATACGATCAATTTTACGTAGGTACAATCATAATTTTTAATTAAAATAATTATGTAAAAATTAATTTTACCATTGGTACCGTTTTTAATTTTTTTAAATTACAGTATATTTATAAATCTTTTCTTGTATATAAAAAAAAATAATAAATAAAAGGTTCTTTTATAAGTTTAAATACATAAATATATTTCATATACCACCACATACAGTAATCTATAATTTTTTTTTAACGACTCGATAGTGCTCATAAACCCTGGTATGAAGATATTATGTACCTAACAATAAAAACCATGGGCATAATTTACAAGACCAATATCAAAATATTAAAATACTAGATGAGGTAAAAATAATAACCAAATATAGATGTATTATAATATACCATGGAATAATGCATTATACCCGTCGAATTATCTAAATGCCGTTTGAGGTATATGTTGCAACTAGAGTTCGTCAATATATATATACACTCGACCTGTTTAGTATAAAATATATTAATAATTAAGTATAACTTCAATAATGTAAGTACCTACATACTGTTTGTATGTCGGTAGACAATATTATACATAATGCCTATCATGTAGGTACCATAACGTATTATAAAAATACAAATTTCAATACCCACCTACTCAATTAAATTAACTTGTGGTATCGCTGTGTAAATATTAAAAATAATTTATAATATACGTTTAAACAAAATAATCAGTACCCGGTGTGTTTTTTGTGCGTTTCGCAGTCAGAATGATGGTGGTAAACGCTAAATTAGCTTTGCTGTTGGTGTCGGTGGCCGCATTCGGTTACCTGCAGACAGCCTTGGCTTATTCCGAAGGCGCACCTTTGGAAGTGTGTACCGACTTGATGCCCCAGCACGGAGCCCCAGTCCAGACCAAAGAATCACCCTACACATTAACGCTCAACCGTAAGTCCATAAAAGGCGGCGAATCGATGACGCTGACCCTCGCCTCCAAAGACTTTTCCAAATTCAAAGGATTCATAATCCAGGCTAGAGATAGCAATGACAAGCCCATGGGTACGTTCACGCCTCTGCCCGCGTCCAAGAACAATGCAGAGTTCAAGGGCAAATGGAAGCTCATGAGTTGCCCAGATGGTCCTGCCAACGTGAGTGCACGACATAATAATAGACAAATTATAATAGACGAGCAGATGACATTATAATCAGTATAAAGGTTCAAAATGTAATATAATATTCATGTAGTTTTTACTGATTTAGCCATTCAGCCATACAAGGCTCGATACGAAGAAATTTCGAAATTTCGAACTTATTGATATACTATAATAGTATTTTTATAACTAATATAATTCAAATTAATTTTATGGATTGAATTATTTTGTGATCTGGATCACGATTTATGTTGATGGATTATTCAAACCAGATTATGTTTTAATGCAGAATAATACCTATACTAAAATTTAAATTATAATTTGTATGACAATAATTTAAAATAATAAACTAGTTGTCTGATAAAACTATTAACTATTAAGTATTAAGTACACGACGTGAAGTTGTTATACAACTAATGCGTTTGCAACTCATTCGATGAAACGTTTGACTATAACAAATTATGTTTATAAATTGTTCATAGAATACCGCAACTCATGCAAACGCTGTCGAAAAATCAAGAGTAGTTCTCACATGGAACGCACCGAAAACTCTCGAAGTGCAGAGTTTCAAATTTAAGTAAGTATTACATTAAACAAAATTACAATAGCTTGTATAAGCTATATATGTGTAAAGTTAAACTATTACAAAATAACCAACGGGCAGTATGTTTATTGGAAGCAATAATGACATATACTTAATAAAAGTAGTTGTAGCTGAACGGGTTTTCGAAAATAAATATGATATGACATATAGTGTAGGTATATAGAATTAAACCGGTATTTCTAAGTAGTAGACTCGTATGCATACGATATAATATTTTAATGTGACAAATGTGACTTACTTTAATGCCGGTATGAAATATTTCTTCAAAAAGTATCGTTGACATAATGACATACATTCCAAGAATCATTTGCATACAAATGTTATGTTGTTATGTAATAGTGCGTGTCCCTCACCGTAATCGTTTCCCGAGTAAATACGCTTTTATTCATTACACATATAACCATCGATTGGCATCAAAGTGATCACAAACAACTAATAGAGTAAAATAAATTATGAAAGTGAATTCTCGAAGATCTATTATTTGTAGCTCGTTAATGAAGTCGTGTAACATAATATTGTCATTGGTATTATTTTAATTATATTTATTAAGAGTTGGCATAATTGATAATAATAATAATGGCTATCCTTAAAAAATTCGTAAGAAATTTAAGGAAAGCCACTCAGATGAAACATGACAAAATTAATAATTAATGATACGACAATTATTTACAAACACCACAATAAGGAAACGAACAAATCTATGTACATTGAACTTATAATGAATGAAAACGATTTTTAACATTTAAGTGTCGTGTTGCAATCTTCAAGGCTGTCTAGCTAGTTTATCATTTTTTTTTAACTTGTTATACGTTTAGAAAGTACCTACATTAGTTTAGGTTAAAGTTACTTTAATTTTAGCTTATACCTACTAAATAAAGAACTTAAGGCTTGAAATTAAATAATAAATATTTATTGTATTAATTTGTATTAAGAACATATGGTTATAAACAGATACATTACATATACATAAATAAATCGATTACTTTTTAATAAATGATTTCAATTCAAACAATTTTAAAATATAATGTATATTTATACAATGCACCACTATGTCGTTATATACTAGTGTATAAAACATTTTTTTGTCTTATAGACATTTGAAAAAAATAGTTATAGCTTTTAGAAATATAGAACAACAATAGGTACAACATAATATAAAGTTTATGATCCAAATTACATTTACCTATCGATATTGATTGAAAACCTTTAATAAATAGCGGATTAATTGTTTTATTAAAACAAATTTAAGGAAGGTATACATATAAAAATGTTTGTAATAAAAAAACACCAAAGTTCATACACAGAGGAAAACAAAAAAAAACATTTAGTAACCTGGTAGGATAAGCTAAAGATCCTCGCAGCATTGTCACCGGATTAGGAGGGGAGAAGGCAATGTGTGTCTGGCCTAAGGTATATAACAACAATAACATAATATTATAAGTATAATATATTGCACTGTTTTATATATTGTCTGTATTGTGTATAATTTATTACAAACTCAAAAAAATAAATAAATAAAAATAGCAAATCTACGATATTATATTTTGTGTATTTTCATCATAATACATGCTGTGGGTCTGTGAGAGTGCTGATATTTTTTCTTTTAAATTATTAACTTTCCAAATTAAACTGTTTTGAAAACAATGATTTTGTTACGTTAAAAGAAAACAAACGCGTTTTACAAACAATGACACTAAAAATCTGTGGGGCCCCATTCGATCTCTCCTGCGGCACCCTTATTGTAGGCATATACTCGTCCATATAATATTTTAAGTAAGTTAGTACACAGAATCTAAACTATATAAATAATTATTCTTACTTGTTTGAACAAACATTTAGACTTGTAGTTTTTTTTACTCGTTACAATTATTCGTATAACAAACATGGATACATTTCATACTTATCAATTTAAATATAATTTATATAAGTAATAATGCTAGAAATAATTAGAAAAAAAAATTTAAGCTCAATACCTAGGTACTCATAATGTGTGGAAGGTTAAGACCGGTTTATTTCTCAATTTAATTTAAACATATACGTAGCTGACTTGACTGGTTTAGTGATTTTTGAGAATTATAATTATAATAGGTACCTATAGAATATAATCCATGTGTTAATGTAGATGTTATTAACTGATAGCATACTATTACACATTCAAATAATTAAATGTAGATTATATTATAGGTACCTTAAAGGTGAAAACGTAAAACGTGAAACATATTTCGCAGAGATGCATGGGATTTTCCGATTCAATACTTAAATTCATATCAATTACACGCTATACAGTCTAATTAATATGCTAATTTGTTGTATACAACAACATTTCAAGGCCGCTAATACACCTAAAGTACAATTATTTAAGAGCCGATTTAGTAGTGAATGTAATGGAAGTTGCAAATAACGTAGTACCACTACCTACTTAGTGTACTACCTACTTTGATACTTAGACACTTAGTACTTCCCCATTGAAACACTTCACAACAGTCAACAACTAAATGTTGCAGACAAAATCAATTATAGATTATTAAAATAATGTATAGCTAGGTACCTTATATCATATATGCATAATATAAAGTATCCTACCTTATACTTATCTAGTTTTATTTTTTTATAATAGAATAGGTATGATATTGAATGCTGTCTCGACTCATTTCTCAGGGTCATTTTTTATTTTATTTTTTTCTATTTAAGTGATAGACTGTTGGTACCTACTAGTATATTTTTGATTGTTTTGACCTATAGCATTGTGTCGGTACTCGGTATATAGTATAAACTTAGGTAACTTTTTACATTTATAGTTGGAGGGAAATCATATAGTATTGATTTATATTTTAATAATTTACCCTGTTTCTTAATCCGTCAACACGAGTTTTCTACATTTGACACAGCTTCACAAATTCACGATTAAAATAGAACTAACATTTATTGTGTAATTTAATCTCAATAACTAAATAATGTATGGCCGTTGGATTTCTCCCGAGATTCAAATAAAAAATTCAAAACAATTTATCATAGTAATTTCCTATAGGCGTTCTTGAACTGCATCAATATGAGATCATTTTTGTCGTGTTAATAATATATTAAATGAACATATTACTCTCTAGTAAATATTCATACTACTTGAACTTGGAGGTTTCAATTACCTAGATTGCAAACATAGATGATATTTGTATAATAGTATACCATCGATACCTATATAATACAATAATAGTTAAAATAAAAATGGCTTACATATAATTATTACAAATGTTTTTTCATTGATTAGGTAATGATTAGGTTACTTATTTAAGTAGGTAGTCCGTGATCAAAACTTGTATTAGTTATATTATCGAATATCAGTCATTAAAATGTTCATTTGAAACAGCTTTCAAGTTATTATTAGAATTAAATAACAAGTGAAGGGACCTAGAAATTATTTTACTTAAAAATAAGTTAAAGACCAAAAAATAGTAAATTCTCTTCACAATAAATGTAAATTGTTCAACAAAGTATGAATGACTTAAGAGTTGCTACTATATGGACGCAATATTACACACTCGATTTTTAAGGGATTCGATATAGGCAATTTTAGTGAAATCTTAAGAAAAATTTAAATATATTTAAATACAAATTTAAAGCAGCATAAACTACAAGAAATGAGTACAAGTGTTTTTATATCAGTACCATAAATTTCGGTTATTACTTATTAGGTATTACACAAATACGAGAACATAGAAAAACTAAAAAAATAATATGATAATTTGTATGATTTTTCTAGATACACAGTCGCCAAGAACGGTGGAGAATACTGGGTTGCAAAGGAATCTGAAAATGTTTCTGTGACTTCCGGTTTGTCTAAGAAAAACTAATTTCATGAAAAAACACAACAAAAAAACCACCTAATTTATAAATAATCATGAAATGTATTATTTTTTATTGTTAGTACCAGTTCATTGTATTTTATTTTCGAACAGTGAATAATGATGAAAATTGTCATATGGATTATACATAATTTTTATAATATTAGTTTTAAGGAGTATAAATAAATAAATAATAATTTATATTGGCTTTAAATTTCAATTGTTGTAAGTTGCGATATACCATACATGCAACTCTATGTATATTTCCTAATTCCTTATCCTAAATTATATTCATATTTTAAGTAAGTATAGAAAATTGCCATTAGACTTATTGCACCATTATTTGAGTCTAAATATTATGCAATTGAAAAATTGTTAAAACATTTTTAGAAATTTCAATGTTTGTAAATTATTAACATAAAAATGTATAATATGATCCGATATTCCGATGACAATTGAACCACGTGATTTTATGCAAAAAATATCCAGTAGGTAAAATCTAACCTATCAAAAACACCTGATGATAATTATGTATCCTATACGAGTAAGTATATAGTATCTATGGTACCTAACCGTATTATAATATTATTAGAGGTTTTGCAAGTGGAGTAACATTTTCTGATTGAAGCCGTGATATTCGCGGAGTAATATGATCTATCTATTGCTTTTTAAAAAGTTTTTGATTTCAAACATATTAATGGAAAATTCATAATATTCGAAACTGAAATAAAATGATAACAGTATTGTTTTCAGTACATAAAGCATTATAAAATATAGCTACGCCATAGAATAATTTATTATGTTCTACATATTTGTAGGTACTAAGTATAAGATGTATCTTAGGTAGGTAAATAAAATTGTAAATGCATACATTAGTGGTGCGATGATGTTTTATTTTGGCATGGGACTCAAGACTTCGTAGGTATGTAGGTGGGTATATGTGTAGGCTCGGTACTGATTGGAAAATGGAAGGTGAAAGTCAGTTGTAAAAATATGTATGTTATTAATAATTTATGTACATATTATTAGTACTTTACCTGTTTTTGGTCTGTTTAGTCATGGGTGTCATAAAAAATACTGTCCCTCAAATCGCTTGCGATTCCACTGAATTAATATAGGAAGCCAGGATTAAAAAATGAATGTTTGTAATTTGAATAAGAATTCGATTAGTTATATCTATCGGAGGCAATTCCAGGACAAACGGGTCACTACCTAAAATAGGAGGTAATTCAAATGAGTGATATTTTTGAAATGTGGAGGCAATTCGAGTTGCCTTTTAAAAAAAAGTCCACGGGTGGCAATTCGTGTGCGTCCCTCCCGGGTCTACTTATGTACTGTCTAAAGGATACATGAAAACTCTCCCGAGTCTGTAATAACTAATAAGTTCGTTCATACACTATATTGTAATGTTTATAATATTATGAACACGCACATCCTAAAAATGTAATATACATTTGAATATCATAAAAAAAAATTCAATTATTTAAATTATAGTAATTATTAAAAATAATAATAATTTGAATCTATTTCATAATATTAATATGAACATACATGTTTAAAAAAACTAAAGGTGTCTATTTTTCGGTCCATATAATATAGTCTAAAATTGTTTGCAGTATAGTTCTAAAATAACTCGGGAGAGTTTACCTGAACCGTTCATATTATAATAATGTTTATGTAGACCAATAGAAGTGATTTGTCTATGAAAGTAATATTAAATTATTAAATTCATATTAAATAATTAAAATTATATCACGTATTGTTATTTAAGGTTCAAAACAATGTACTCCATGCATTGTTACATAATTTGTGTGGGAACTGGAAATATGTATATTTTCTTATAATTTACTAACCATACATATTATATAAGTCTCGTTCACCTCGTGTGCATCTTTATCGTTAAGATGAATTCTCAAGGGTGCTAAAAATTATTGTAAAACAATGATGATCAAATACTTTTACTTAATATGTAATCATTGAAGTTTCACATGATTCTCTTTTTTATTTTTTCAAGGTATTTTTTTGTTTAGTGAATTTGTAATATCAACGCCTTCCTACCTCTATAATCTGTCAGAAACAACTATCATCAGATTATAGGATCAAAATTGTATATATTATTATAGTAAAAATAACCTACTTACCTACCTACAGAAATGTGCATATATATACACATTTCAAAAACACATATTATTTAAATAAGTATTGAAGTAGGTACAATAGTTGTATTACTATAAGCACTAGCAAATAATAATATAATATATTTTAATTTTTAATACTTATATAAAAATAATTATACCATATTATGCCTATAACTACTTTATACTTATTATACTACTTTCTAAGTAAGTGCGTACATGGCTGCGTATATTACTAAACATCCGTTCCGGATGTATTATAACTTATAATTGAAGCACTGTACATGATTGTAATTATTTACTACCAAGTACCAATCAATCAATACAAATTTATATTGAAATCTTAAAATGTGGAACATAAGACTAATAAAAGTAATTTTGATACACATTTCGAACAATTGAATAATTATAAAAATTAGATTCTAGAATTCGAACATTTTGATACGTGTCAAAGTAACTAATATATCAATTTGAATTTATTATTTTTATGCTTAAAAAAAATAAAAATAGTATAATTATAAGTAACAAAAGTTATAGTTTCTCTCGTTTATTACGTTCTGTTTGAATATTGATCGAGAACTTATATTTAAATACCTATATTAATATCAACTCGTTTGGGTGTTTAAATTCTTTAAAATCCAAAATGGTCCAACCAAGAAACATTTGATTTTTAAGGATTCTATTTACTATATAGCTGGCTATTTGAACGAATAAAATATAAATTAAATCAAAAATTTATGGGGTGAGCGGGGATCCAGGGAATCATTAGGGATCCGTAAAATCCAACATAAAGATAAACATTAGTGATATAATTAAAATTTACAACGTACCTATTATGGTTACCACAAAATTATTTGAATCACTAACATGCATGTAATTTAATTAAATATTAAGCTATAATACACAATTATGGATATAATATTTTTTTCTAATAAAAATATGTTTTACAGCAGTGGCGAAGGGTCAAAAGAGACAACGAGGTAACAGCTACCCACTTAGAATACAAACAAATAATTTAAATAATACATTTAATAAAATGTACTAATTTGAATGTCATAATAATATATTATGTATTTCAATATTTGTCATCTTTTTATTGCTATATAGCATTATAGTATCATTTTCTTAAGATTGGCTGCACGCTCAAGCTGACGGTAAACATTATTTCAAATACAGTACACAAATAAATATGGGAAAATTTAAATTATCAAATATAAGAAATTCTAATTTTCTAATGTATATATATATATATATATATATATATGTTATAAAGGCTTTGGGGATCTATCTTTTTTACCCCCCAACCCCTCCCTATTTTACGCCCTGGGTACAAGCATCCATGAAATCGTCGCGTTTACATAATATTGATTAAAGAAATTATATCTTAAAACCAAGTGAATGTTTAAGCTTATATACTAAAAAAATGAAAAACTACTCGATGGATTTTAACAAAAATCCGAGATAGTGTTTATAAAAAAACACAAAAATATAGAGAGTAATAATTTAAACGTTAAAAAATATGGCAAGTGTTAAATCCAACCCATGACTTTCGGTTGCCAATCTTGCCATCTAGGTCGATTTATTTAACAAAGCTAGTCTCTAGGTACATTGACGCCGATTTTCCCGTGAACTGAGGTATACTAAAAATGAGTTACACTCAAACCGAGATACACCTAAATAGAATTAAAGCGTATATTATGTATACAATATATGTATACTACATATATAGAATTTGAATAAAAAATATTAAACTTAACTTTAAAAAAAAATATGGAACTATAACCATAGGTGTGTTATTCTATAATTAATTGGTTAAAGATTTTGTCATGTTTTATTTACTACCTATATTATATTATGTGTTATTCTGGTATCTAATATCATAATAATATATCATTACCTATATATATCGTTATGTATCATTATTCATTATTAATTATTATTATAATATTAATTATTATAAATGTATATGACCATAATACCATATATGATTATCAATACTTAAATCATGCATAACTAATACCTATTAGGTGTGTTCATTAAAAATGTTAATAAAATCTAATCAGCAAAAACATAAATTTAATGCTGTGTGGTATTACTGACATTTTCTTTTCTTCGTCCTAACAATTATGATCGTTATCATAGTTAGTATAGTCAATATACAAATAATTATTAATACTGGTACCTATATGATATAATATTATTATAAGTTTTTAAATATTGTCATATTTAATCAAAGAAAAAAAAATTCTAGTTAACAAAATGTATTTAAAGAAAAAATATTATGCAAATTATCGTGTGAGATAATCTAGTCAATTGTATATAAATATATTAGCAAAAATATTATGTAAAAATGTCACATTAAGACAATTATTAATCAAATTGTAACTATTATTGTAAACTTATATGTCATTATGTCTAAGCAACAATGTACAATTTTAAGCTTTTTGCAAATTGCAGCCCTACAAAAACCTTTTATTTTGGTGGTGAGGTGTAGCGAGCTGTGACATTACCGCAACTATTATATATATATATATATATATATTATAACTAAATATGAGAATAGCGTGACCGCGAGTAACCGCGTACAAAATAATAATATTTGTAGTGCGTGACCTCGTAGGCCCTGTAATAATTCGTTTCTAAATAATATAAATTACTAATGACTATGAGTATAGACCGTATAGGATTTGTGTGTTACTGTTAAATAATACATAACCACAAATAAATATACGTAAGGAACATCCGTCGTTTTCGGCGCGTGCAGCGTTCTCACTATAAGACTATGGCTGTGAGATGACCATATAGTATACGGTCATCCTAAAGTTATAGGGATAGGGATCTGCTCGACGAGAGAGGCTATCGGACAAACGCTCGTCAAACGAACGATCAATTAGGTACCATAAGAAAAGGACTACAGGAGTACCTCAGCTAGGAGAAAAGTCACATCTCACTCATCAACATTATTATAAGCCATCGTAGACTTAGATTATTTCATTAGTTAATAAATTATTCTACTTGCAAATAAACAAACAAATACAATTCAACGATTGGTTATTTAAGTTACTCGTTTATGACTACAGCCCAGAACTGAGGCTATTGAAAACACATTATTGAATGAGTGAAAACAGAATTAAGTGTCGTTCTCTGTCGATGATCTGTGACCATTATCAAATCGTATAGCCGTATAGGGATATGCATACAACACGCAGTATGGGTATACAGTTTATAAAGGAACTTTTATTATTCAAACATAATATTGTAATAAAAAAAAATAATAAAACACATTCGTGTTAGTATAGAATACGTATAATATGCGGGATAATTCAAATTTAACCACGTCTATAGTCATTTTTGACTTTGAAGGTGAAGGGATACAAAATATAATCCACTGACGACTATATTATAATATTTATACAAATGATTTTATATAAAAATTAATATTATGTAAATAAATGTGTTGGTTAAACAATAATAAACGACAGATACTAAAAGTGCGCCTAATTATTATACAATTAGGTATTGTATCTTATTAAACACTTTTCATACTTAAATAAATAAATTATACATATTCTTAAATATATTATAACATTATGTATTATGCATGTATTATGTTTTATGGTTTAGTGAAAAAAAATTAATAATACAAAACTACATTATTATAATAGTGATATGTACACGACAACAAACATTAAAAAATAGTTAAAAATTTAAAACAACTATAGATACTTATATGTAAATATTGTATAAGTGTATAATAAGGGACCAAACGCACAAACTACTTATCTACTCAAAGTCCCAATTTGTCACTCATTGCTATATCTAATGTACCTACCTACCTATAGGTAATTTACATAGTAATATGTATTTTAATGTATTATATATATATATGTATATACAATTATATAGCGAGAATACTGATGTTTAAAAATTAACAAATAATTTTTCGTTTCATTAACAATAATGCTGTACAGTGTAAAAATATAAAGTGAGTATTTTATGTGTATAGTCGCTTTTTGGCGAAAATTACAAATTCAGAGATTAATTACCATCCATAAAACTCGACTCGACGTATTGGGCACGTTACAATATGCTAAGAAGATGAACGACTAGGATTGCACCTTTAAAAAAGTTGGTAGCCGATAAATTTTCCTGGTCACTTATTATAATCCTACCATATTTTGCAAATGTCACACGATATGTAGTTTTTACGGATAATAATGATAATCGAACAGAACACTCTAATAAGAATTATGGATATATACCTATAATAATATACAAAAGAAAAGAAGTACCTATAAGTATCGACAGCTACGCGCTCAAAACAAGTTCCAGCACTAAACTGCAATGTTACTTGTAAGTAGGCACCTACAAGCTTCAGCAACTGAAGAAAAAAACAAACAAATATAAATACACTTAATAATATACCTACAGATAATTTTTGACGACAATTTACCAATTATTTGTGGGTACTTAAGGAACTGAAAATAATAAAATGTTCATACCATTGGGCACCTACCGACCTACCTATTTAAGTATACACCAGGTATTTTTGTAATGTTTATTTTTACAATGTGACAAAAATAAATAATACAGGTAATAAATGCTTACAATATAATTACCTATCCTAATATGAACTTACTTATATTTCTACTTTTCCCTATAGTTTAAACTGTCAATATAAAATTTACGGATTTTCACTAGATAATTCTAGTTTTAACCAATATATTTCAGACACAAATTTATAGTTCTAACTAAAAAAAAATAAGTTAAAACAAGTTTTAACGGTGAGGATCTTAGTGGAAACTAGTTTTGACGGATTTTGGGTTTTAACAGTAACATATGTGTATATTAGTAGACTAGATAAGCATAATATTATATGACCTTAAGTTAGGAATTTGATATTTGTTAAATAATAATTGATATGGGTCATGTGCATATGCCTAGTTTAAATATTGAATGTATCTACTATATAGGTTCATTATGATAAAAAGTCAATAAAGTTGTTTATTATAATTTAGAAAATTAGAAAGAAGGCAGTCACTTTTTATTTTTTTATGTAATCTACCTACATATATTATATTATCATTATCTTATTTAAAAAAAGTACATAAACATTTTTTAACTGAGCTAAGTTTTTTGTGTGTCTGTGTACAGTGTACATGATAAAAAGTCGAAATAATACTTTGATTTTAAGCTCCAGCATCTTTTCTGGTAGTCGTAGGAAAGTGAATCTCATTAGGTACTGCATTTGGAAGATTTTCAAAAGCATAAGGAAGAACAAAAAAAAAAAATTTAGAAAACGGTCTTCGGTTAAACCGATTTTTGTTTTTGGTGTAACTCTAAAAAGATGATTGAAGATACATGCAATTTTCACCGGATATTTCTATTAGCATTTTCTATGCAGAAAAAAATTTTCAAAATATTTTGGTAAATTTTGAGCTGTTGACAGACATTTTATATTACAATTTTTTTTTCTTTAAATGTCAATACAATTTTATTTGTCGGATCAAAAAAATTGAAAGTTAAATACATGGCTCTTCATTCATTGTTACAATATCAGTTTAATAATAGTCTTAATAAGATTTTTATTTTTAAGCATTTTAATTTCAAATGTTGACAACATTAACAAATTTTAAATTTTAAATTATTTTGTAGTTAATAATGTATAAAATGTTCAATTTTTGTATCTAAGCGTTGAAAATGTAAAACAATGTTCCACATAAGTAGTTTATACTGTGACCAAAAAATCTAAGAAATATATGAACCACAGGCAATTTGTATAGATATTTTAAGTTCAAATTATACAACAAAATTAGATATTTAAACGAAGAATAACGACTTTAGTTATTTTGTTGTAATTTAAAAATATTATTTCGCCCGCTTATAACTTTTAACTCCTACAGTACCTACTAGCTTTATCCAATTTTCTACGATTTTCTACTCAGAAACTACCTACCACAGTACCACTAAAGTTAATTATTAAAGATTTTTACCACTACAAAAACAAATTACATAGGTAACCGATGGGTGCATAAAGCAAAGTAGGTATTTTACATAGGTACCTACATAATTATTTATTGTAAGATCTACACATTCATCGCTCCTATCTGAATAAAAAACGGTCTACCCGTAGTGAGTAGTGCTTTGGGTACTTTTCGGTTATCGTACTCCAACGGTCGGCCGGCAGGTTGCGGCCGCGGTCGGGCCATACCGATTCCGTTATCGTACACCATTAAATTTATCTCAATATTGTCACGTTTCATTGCCAAAACTCAGTTCCTATAGAGACTATGGCTCGTTTCAACTACGATATGTTATGTTCGGTGACTCGGTGTGCAATGACGAAGAAAGTGCTATACGTTTTTTACAAGACCGCGGAGTGCTTCATCGTAATCGTACTTGTTAAAACGGTCATGATATGTTGATACGGTACGGGTCTAAACCTCTGTGGCGATGCAACATTTCCAAGTGCAAGGATACTACAGGTATTCGTAAAAACTCTTGATGTTTTCATGGTAATGGTTCCAAATAGATCTGCAGATACATTAATTCCGATTATTGAGAACCACATTGCTGCCGGTTCTATTATAATATCAGATTGCTGGAAGAGCTACGATTCTTTAAAGCATAATAATGCATTTCAGCATATGCAGGTCAATCACAAATATAATTTTGTAGACCCAGCTATCGGGGCACACACACAAAATATTGAGCGTTTATGGCGATCGGCTAAAGAACGAAATAAAAAACATTCGGCCCATCGGTCAATGTTGGATTCCTACATAAGTGAATTTCTTTGGCGACAAAAACATAAAAAAACCATCTGCATATTTACCCAAATTATAAACGACATTGTTAAATTCATGCCTCCTGGCTCCTTCATAATATTATTTAATAATTTGTATTTACAATAATTTTTTTGGTGTTCATATTTTATTATAATTTTTTTTTATTATTATTTTATTTTATTTTAAAATTATTATTTTTCATATTATTATATTATTCTATTAAAATAAATTATATTTTTGGCAATGAAACGTGACAATATTGAGATAAATTTAATGGTGTACGATAACGGAATCGGTATATCCCGACCGCGGCCGCAACCTGCCGGCCGACCGTAGGAGTACGATAACCGAAAAGTACCGTGCTTTGTACCTACGAAAAATATGAATAACCACAAACCGTATTGTGAAATAAGTAAATCATTAGCCAGTATTATAGTCGCTGGTATCTGGATGTATTTCTTATCACAACTGGAACGTCTGGACTTCTGGAGCCTCCAATGTGGTTTTATTTTTATGGAGGCATGTTTGGAACCAGATTAGAACGTTCGCAAACCAGTTTCCTTTTTTTTTTTGTTTGCGTTCATATCATTTTCGGTTATCAAACAATCACATTTTTGAAACAGATTCCCACCAAGTTGAACCGATCGTATTTTCTCAATTTTTTGTCGTGGAAATGTTTAACCGATGAATGTAAGTACAAAATATTTCTTGTAAAATTGATTAATAATAATCGTTAAACAATGTTATTTTTGTCTTTAGGAAAATCATGTCTCTTTTATCTTGCTTTGGTCGGAAAAGCTCTAACCACCAATATGAAGATTATGTTGATTTTATAGATATGAACAACTCGGATCTAGTCGACGTACCATTACATATATTTTTATACGAAAGGACCCTAGAAAAATTATTATTATCTTCAAATCATGTAAGGAAACAAAACATTTATGATAGTTTTAAGAATAAATATTAATGTACCTACCCAATTTATGTTACTAAAAGAGTTAACTATTTTTAATAATTTTTGTTTATTTATTTCATTGCTTTAAACTTGAGGACATAACAATATAGTGAGTAAAATATTAAAGCTTAATAAGATGGTATACTTATATCATATGATTTTTTTATTATGTTGTAAGTATTATCAATATTAGGTACTTAAATTCATGGTTATTCTTAAACGTATGCAGTGCAACCTCTAAATACCGGACACTTTCTGTCACTGAAATTGTATCCGCTATTCAGAGGATTCAGTTTGTAGAAAATTTGTAGTTTGTTCAAAAACATTACTCTATTTAGAGGCGTTCGTTTAGGGAGGTTTTGCTGTATAAGAATACTTGATATTTGCATTGTATTACCTAGATAGTTAATATTATAAATTAATAATGTACTGTCTTATGAAAGATTATAAAGTATAATACTTTTTTAAATATAATGTATACCTACTTACCTATATAAAATATAATGATTAAAAACTTAAAACATCACTGCTAAGTGCTAACTTTGAAAAAAATATAATTGCTGTTAAAGTAATTATTTTTATTTTACATCAGTAGTAAATTAGTAAATTAAATTAATTTTAGCCAAAAATATGTCATTGTGTTTAATAGTGTATACAATATAATAATATAGGTACTTAATAAGTTTCATGTACCCACATACAATATTTTCAAGTTATAACAAAATAACTAAAATCATTATTACAATAATCAACTTTTGAGGAAAATCATATACAATTTTGATAAATGTTGAAAACATTTGAAATATAAATACATATAAAAAAACTTGTGCCTATACGTTTTTAATATATATTAATTGCTATTACAACGACTTATGTGGAACCTGTTAATAATTTTTAAGATTTTGACGTTTATAGAAAAAATTTCAAATTTCAAATGTCAAATAGTTCAAATCAAGTTAAAATATTTTTAAAATGTTATCATATTTAGAAAGTTCTACAGTAAATAATTTGTTTGAAAAACATTTCAAGTAGCTACATGATTATCTGTAATTGATTTACGATAAAATAAGAAAATCGTTCGATGAGAATTTGTTAATTTACAGATGAACATCCAGCATCAACAACATTTTAATTTTAAACGCTCATTAAAAATTTATTTGACTTTCGGTAGTAAAATTTTTTTTCTGTTAAAGTTAGGACATCTTAAGAGGAATTTTATTACATTTTCTAATCTTAGATATTAATGGATGTAAAAAAAATAAATTTCTAATTCAAAATAATTTGCAAATTTTAGTAATTTTGACAAATTTTGTCAAAATTCCTACTATAGACCCTCATAAAAGTTTACTCTTGATTTAAACTCAACTTTTTTTTATTTTCCAGTAACAACAACTTACACGGAGATTTGTTGTCTACGTCTTATAAGTGCATAGAAAAGCAAATTTTATGTTCAGCAAATAACGCCTAGCTTTGTTAGGTTAAAAATTTGACTGACTGGCCTCTTATAAAATTTAAAGGCAAGATTATTATTTGGACAATGTCATAGGCTTAGTATTATATTTCAATTTTAAAGCAAGTTATGAGTATTTCAAAATGTAACAATTTAGAATTTTAAAATACTCATAACTCGCTTTAAAATTAAAATATAATAAAAAGCCTATGACATTGCCTAGATAATAATCTTATTATTACATTTTATAAGAGACCGATTAACTCTAATTTTAAAACCAACCTAGCTTTGATCTGCTGAGCGTAAAATGTTCTATGCTACGCACTTGTAAGAGACAGGAAATGTTAGTGAAACGTTCTCTTAAAAGGAACCTTTTATTAAATTTTAAAGTATTTTGACTGAGCAAACATTTTTTTATTGACAATAGTTAAATGAAAATACATTTTCTTATGTTTATTAATAAGTCAAAATGAGTTAAAATATTTTTTTACTTTCGTTATGTATTGAAAATTGTGTTGTAAACATTTGGTGTAACATTTTGCTTATTTAGTGATTTTGTAATTTTAGGCTCATATGTCTTAACTTTACCATTTTTTAGAGCATATTTAATGATTTATGATAAATTGATAATACAATTTGGAAATTTTGCAATAAAAAATAATAAATTTATTACTTTATAAATAAATAAAAATTATTTATTTAGTTTTGGAGGCGCCTATTAAAATTTTTTAAAAATAGTTTTTATTTTATAGTAGACACTATTAATTTTTTTCTAGATTAAAGATTTACCTTCACCTTTATTTCATTGCGGTCAGCTAAAAGTATTACATATAAGTGACAATAGATTAGAACATCTTCCCAAAGCAATTGGATCTTTGGTTAATCTTGTCGAGCTAGATGTGAGCAGAAATTGTAAGAGAAATGTATTAAATTATTGTAAGTCTTTTTATAAAATATTCGTATTTGTTTTTTTTTAGATTTATCAACAATTGATGAAAACATTAAGAATTGTAAAAAACTTTCTATTTTAAACTTAAGTGCTAACCCTATTTCAATATTCCCAATACCTTTGACGCAAGTACTGTCTTTAGAAGAACTCTGTTTAAATGACACACAATTAGAATTTATACCAGCAAATATTGGTAGACTTATCAATCTAAGAGTATTAGAATTAAGGGATAATAAAATTTCTCAAATACCCAAAGCAGTTTCTCGTTTGATGCAATTATATAGACTTGACATCGGACAAAATGACTTCATTGATTTTGTGAGTATGATTAAGAATGTTTTTAAAGTTTTAACTCAATCATAGTAAAATTATGAAATTTGTTTTGGTTTTAGCCTACAGCAATAAGTGATCTTTATGGATTACATGAGCTATGGATTGACTCCAATGATATTGTTGACATTCCTTCAGTAAGTATAACAAATTATATAAAAATATTATTTATATTCTTGTTTATGTAGTATATCTACTAGACCTACTCAAAATAAAATATTATTTTTTTGTTAACCTCCTACCCACTTCAATTTTTGTTCTTGGTAAAATAATTGTTACCCTGGAGGATATTATTTAAAGCTCTATTAACTGCCCCAATTAAAGTCTCTATCTTAAAACTTAAAAAAGTTATAATGATTTTAATCATCAATGAAATGCAATCACATGTTAATCAAATGAAAAATTTAAATTATCGATGATGCTTTAAAAAAAATTGAAAAAATGAAATACTTAATTTTATCAAGAACAACAATAGTTCTAAAATCTACGTATATACTGATTGTAAACTTGTAACCGGTAAATTTATTAACATTTGATAAATTGGATTTTATATTTACAGTAGAACCTCATTAATCCGGACCTCATTAGTCCGGACTTCGCTTAATCCGGACAGCCGTTTATAATACGTAAATAAGAAATTACGCTAGTTTTCCCCGTAGATTAAAATAAACATGAAAACGAGTTCTACAAATTTCCCATAAATGCGGGTTATTGCGATAACATATTTATCAATACCAATTGTCATTAAAGTTATCTAATTACATATAATCCATTTATATATATGTATACGTATATGTTCGGTACGTCATTTTTATAAGTTTATAATTTACGATTTTTGGTTATTTTGTTTAATCCGGACTTTCATTAATTCGGACAACCTAGAGCCCCAATTAGTCCGGATTAATGAGGTTCTACTGTATTAGTTATCATGATTAAGACTATTGGTGTCTCAATATACCTCGAATTACTATAGGCAAATTCACAGAACATGGAAATCATACAATTTTTTGTTTGAATTTATGTTGCGGTATTACGAATTACGAAAGCAATCTTAAAAAAATAGAGGAATTAAATGATTGGTAGAAAATTATTATGATTAGAGTTTAATATGAGGAAAAAGAAAATATAATCATGGCAGCTATTAGGGGAATTGATTGAAACAGAAATTGTGGGAACCGAAATACATTCAGATAAATGGCTTGTGTGTATAAGACATTAAATACAAAAGGTTACATTTATAAAGCTAACAATTCTCAACATTTTGTTATTTTGTTGAATGATGAATATACTTAACAACAGAAAGTTTATGGGAATCACTTAAGTTACAAATCATCAAAATTATGCATGGTAACCTAATTTTTCCATATCTTACAATATTAGGAAACTACCAAAAATAGTCATAAAATTATATAGGAATTTACTATTGTCTATTACATTGTTTACGTCCCCAGAAAAATATTTATCTAACATTACTTTTTTTAATTTAATATTAATATTTTTTTTAATAGGAAGTTAGCAATCTACATGAATTATGGTATTTCGATGCTAGTTATAATAGAATTTCTAAAATCGATCAAGATATTCAATATTGCTCAAAATTGAAAGATCTACATTTATCATTTAACAATTTAAAGGTATATTTACTTCTGTTATCTTAATTACTATTATCTATTATTTTGTTTTAACTTAATTTCAGAGTTTACCTAATTCAATGAAGCACTTGCATGATTTAGTTACATTAAAAGTAGATCATAATTGTCTAAAACAAATGAATAGTATTTTTGAAGGTCTTCAGTGCCTAGAAGAACTTGACGCTTCTTACAATTGTTTAGAAACTTTATCACCTACTGTTGGTTTAATGAGAAAACTAAATACTTTACGTTTGGATGCCAATCGATTAACCAGTTTACCAACTGGTAATTTGTTTTTTTATATTTAAAGTTAAAAAATATTTCAGATTTTCATAGTAAGAACTTGGTAACATGGTTGCTTTCTTTTGTTTTTTAGAAATTTGTAGCTGCCGCAGCTTAAGAGAACTCAGCCTACGTTCTAATAATTTATCAAGTATGCCCGATGGCATTGGAAGCTTACAAAATTTAGTTGTTTTAATGTTGGCACAAAACAAGATAACAAATCTTCCTCTTTCTGTTCTTAAGTTAAAAAATCTTAATGCACTTTGGCTTTCCGAAAATCAAAGCAAACCACTAACACCTTTACAAAATGATTATGAACATGAGACTGGAAAACATATTTTAACTTGTTATTTATTGCCACAAAGAGAAGAGAGTTTTATAGGTAAATTGTATTTTTTATTGTTATTTATACATATAAAAAAAAATATTATATATACATTATTTTTTCTAGAAATTAAAGATCAAAATCATAAACCTCTTAAAACAAATACAAGAATCAGGTTTACTGAGGATTCTGGTATAGAAGAACCGGGAAATTTAATGAGAGTTCCTACACCACATCCAAAAAAAATGAGAGCATTTGCAAAAATGTTATTGGAAAGGAAAAAAAAAAATAATGTAATATTATTTAAATTAGTAATGTTATTTTAATATTAACAATAATTAAATAATATTATAATAGTAGAATAATAGTAGTGGTGCTAACATTACTCTCAAACATTTAGTCTTTTCGACAATTAATTATATATTTATAATTTAAGTGGATCACTACATGAGTAGTTGTTTCAATGTTACAATAAATTTGACAACATACCATTTTTTTTTATTTATGTGGAAAAATTAATTAAGAATAATAATTATTTTTTAGGAAATATCAAGTGAATTTGATACAGAACTTCCTATTGAAATTGATAATTGCTCAATAATAGATCAAGAAGCAGAAAAAATGGAACAACTTTATCAAATGAAAAATTGTGTGGTTGAGTCAGTATGTACAAATATTATAGTTAAATAGTTGGAATAAAATTTAATATCAGGGGTTCTTCATTGCAGGAAAAAATATATGAACCGAAAGTAAACACACAAAGAGTGCCGCCTCCTTACCATATTGCAGCGGCATACTCAAAACAAGTTACATTTTATAATAATGAAAATCTTAGCTGAAATAAAGATAGGTGACAAAATAAATGAAAATGTTTGAGATAAAGACATTATAATTTTATATTATTATTTGATCAACCTATACAAAAATTTCCTAATCAAATTCATCTTATGTTTTGTTTGTAAAATATTTTTTTTAACATTTTTTTATGACTAATGTACATTAATGACTTTTTAACAGGTCCCAATTTTAAAATTGAGATTTATATTTTTAATATTTGCTTTTTTATTCAAATGTATTTATAATTTGAAAATGTTCTAATCCAATTAGAAATAATTTATTATAACAAATTATGTACAGACATCAAAAGTACAGTTTTATTCGTCTGAACTCATTGATCTTAAAATTAAATATAATTTAACATCTAATATCTAACTTTGTGATGTTAAAACTTGACGTATTTAATTTTTTGGTTTCAGTTATGAAACTTTAACATAAATATTAGGAATTAAAAATGTACCAGAACCACTATAGAATCAAATTTAGTTATAGTATTTTCTCAGTAAACGCATTTATACAATAATTTGTACTATTATTCTCATTATTTAAGTTCTATTGATGAATATGACATTTAGTGAGATTTTTGTATCTAGCTGTTAACAAAGTACAAATTAATAATTAAATCTTAGATTTTAATTTATATGTTAATTGTACAACCATATTATAAATCAACAGTTGTGAAAATGTGTGTCAAAGCTATGTACACTTCTTTTATTTTTTAGTTGTGATTTTTAACTGTTATCATATTTTAACAATGTATGTGATGTTAATTAAATTATAACTCAATATTGTAATGTTTTGAATTTACCATGTATTTATTTAAGTTCACACAAAAATAAATTGTATGTACATTTACTTAGATATTATGTTCATGTTGTTCAGGTATACTAACTACAGGTTAGAGCTTATAACTTTCTACCTAAAAAAAAATAAATTGTGGTTAACCATTAATATTCTAAATATAAATTAATAAAAGTAATTCAAAGTTTTGATTTAAACATAATATATTGACTAAAAATGTAAGTCTAAATACTAAAATTGTTTACAATTTTTAAATTGTACAATTATAACACAGTACTATACATAATATGTAAATATATTAGATTGAAGACTAGCATAACAATTTAATTTACAGTTTTAATGAATTTATACAATAAAAGTATAACACTAGGTTTGATATGATATGAAAGCTTTTAGTTAAACAAAAGTTAAATAATATAACATTCACAGTCTAAAAATAACTCTCTAATACAATTAACATAAAACAAATATTTTGGCGTGTTTGAGGTGCCCATGCTTATAAAAATAGTTAACTTTTCCTAAAAAATATATAAATATTAAATATAGTCACAACTGTTTATAAGGACACAGGTTAAAAAATATCTGATAATATTTAAAGTCACTATCTCAGCAGTCTATACTATAAAACAAACAACTTTTTTAATTTTCTTCAAATTTATTACAAGTATATTACTGTATTATTTCAGTAGAGTTGTTTGACACTTGTTGTTATTACATCCATATACCGTTCCCAAGCTTTCTTCACTTCTGCATCTCTAGACAAAGAATAATTTTAATCACACACAGCGTCAAAATATGATTTAATGCATAGGTAAGATAGTAAACATAAAATAAATCGTAATAATATTAATCTCATATTGAAATATACAAACTGACAAAAAAATAAGCTGAATAAAAAAAAAAGGACTAACAAGAGTAGATATTTTAATATAAATGGATTGGATAAAAAGTATTTTCTGTAAAAATGAGTGTGTAAAATGGTTGAAAAGGTCTGCCATGGAAAAAATTTTTATAAGTAAGGCTGGTTTAGCTTCAACTAAGGTTTGCTAAGTTGCCCATAAGTCAGAGATAAAACAATTAGTGTGCTGACATTCTAACAATTATGTGTTTCAATAAAATATATTTAAAATAGGGAGTACAAAGTTATTGAAAAAAGTATAATTTACAATTACAAAAATAAAATTTATAGTTTGTATTTTAATTTCAATACTCTTTTCAGTGGTTTTGTAGATAAAATATACAATTTAGTTCACAATATTTTACTTACTGGAATATATCTAATTCTATGGCACAGTTGACGTATACTTTTAGGAAATTCATCACATCTACTTTGTTCCAACCAAGTATTCTCCATGGATCAATAATTCTTTCTACTACTTCCAGGAAGAATCCTCTAAAATAAAATTAAAAATATATAAAATAACTAATAATAAACATGTAACAAAAATAAAAGTTTATTTTTTAAAATTACCTTAAGTCTCTATTGTGGTGAAGATTATAGGCTATTCCTATTATTGCTCTACTCAGCAAGCGAAAATTAACTTCCATACTATTATATGTTTTTTCTAAAAACTCTGGCTTTAATTTTAGACATACAATACTAAAAAGAAAGGTTAATAACAATTATAATATGAAAAAAAAAGTTTTCAAAACCTAGTAATTAGTAAGTTAATAACTAATAAACACCCATTTTTTCTTTTTTTTAATGTTAAGAACATTTAATCAGTAGTTAATACCAAACTGACAGCCGTATTGACATATCATGTACTGTATTTCTTTCATTACAATTTATAAGTAAATAGTTAAATAACTAAATCTATGATATCAATAATACAATTTTATCAGTGGTATTCTAAGTTATAATTTAAAAGTAAATTTTTCACTTTTGGAATGAATTGAAGAAATTAATGTATAATATAAAATATACAGTAGAACTCCGATTATCCGGACTAATTAATGTGGGGTCCATAAGCAAATATCCGGATGATTGAAATATGACAAAAGTTATATAATTATATGAATATATTATATGTATTTATTATTTATATTAACAATTGACCTCCTAAGAATAATACCTATTCTTTATCTTATCTATGATTATGAGGAACTACAAAACACGATTACGATTTACGAGTTATAAAAAGATCAGACTTTTTTTTTCTTATCCGGTTAATTGAACGTCTGGTTGATTGATGTTCAGATAATCAGAGTTAAGTTTAATAATAAGTACAAATTGTATTTAATAAATAATATTTACTGTTTGTGATCCTTCTCTTTGTCCAATAATACTCTAACTTCTCTTAATTCAAGCAAAAATTCTCGATCCAAGTCAGTGTCTCCAAATTCTGGACTACTTTTTGGATAAGTCCACTTGTTCATAATACAAAGAGTTGGTTCATAAAAATCAGGAAATGTTAACATTTGTAATTTACGTTTTGACGTTTCAAAACGCATACAAGCTATGAAAACAATTACTCCATACTTCCTAATAAAATATTAATGCAATTATTGATTAACTACTAACAAAATATTAATTAAAACATTAGTTTAATTTTGTTCTACTTACTTAGCCAGATCTTCTGATAGTAAAAATATGCTAGAAATATTTTGGATAACAGAACCTTGAAGTTCTTCAACAGCCTTGAAAACTCTTTTGACATTGTCAAATTGACGTCTAAAATTATAATTTCATGTATAATCTCATGTACAATTTGTTGTTAATAGATATTTTGAGTTTTTATGTGTTTATGTTTCTGATAATTAATTATTAATACAAACCTGCAAGATTTTATAGCAATGCTTGTTTTTTCACTAACTTCATCCAAATCTTTACGATGTTTCGATGATAATTTTTTTCCAAGAAATTCTCGAATAACTATATCATCTATTTCATAGTACCTAAATAAAATAATAATAGATTAAATTATAGGTTTCAGTTATTAATTATATATCCAAATTCATTAAATTTGTTAATCAACAAATTATTATTTAATGTCTGTGCTATAAAATGTATTACACAAACTCAACTACTATTTTTAATTATTGTCCTATAAACATAAATGCTGAATCGGATAACTACTGATTTACATAAAGAAATTAAAAATAAAAGCAAATATCTGAGATGGTGAGACGATATGTAAAGTATAGAATATATAGTATAACATTATGAACATTATTTGATACATAATTTAAATAATAATTACTTTTCTACTAATATGTGTTTCGTTTGTGGTTCGATTTGAAATGCCAGTTGTTGATCTAACTTTGTCGGATAATGTATTATTTTTTCTAGCAAACTGTAAGTCCTGTAATGGTCTAATATGTCGGATGCAACCAAGTCAAGTGTGGTGCCCATCTCCTCCAGAATACCATACTGTTTCAGAATGGACACTGCTTCCGATGCTTAAATAATCAATGGCAAAACAATTCAATAACATTTGATTAGTCACATAGGTAGTATATTATTATATTATATTATATATCGAGTAAGTAATGTTTACCAGAATATCCATTCACCCACAGATGATATACGTCTGGATCGACGATCGTGTAGTTGCTAATAAACACATCTACTTCCGGGCTAGGTGCGTTCATTATGAACCTGTATTATCAAACGACATATTATAATAATTAATTTTTTTCATATTCGCCAGTGGTCGGTACGAAATTATTATTAAATAATTCTTTTTTTTCGCGTTCGCTTATCACGCATCAGCACTATCCAATGTTATTATTTTTGTTTATACTTTATCCAAATGCTTAGAGATAATAGATTTCGATCTAAAATGTGATAATGTTTTGATAACACTCAACAGATTTGCACCGCGGACTGAAATATAATCATAGACGTATAATAGAATAAATAATATATTATATTATATTATACGTCTATGAATATTATAATATCTTAGTCCGCGATTTGCACTTTTGCGGGTCGTAATAGTTGATTACAAACTTTATTGTTGTCTGTATTAATATAAAAAGAATAGTTAATGTCATTATATAATATTAATAACAAACGTTAGTTTTTAACGTAGTTATCGATAATATTTTACGTGGTTTCACGTAGGTAGGTAGGTAACAGTCTTCTAAAGTATTCGATAAAAAGTATTAAAATACTTTTTTTGTATTTGAATACGTATTCTGAATATATTTTTTAGTATTTTTATTTTATATTTAATTACTTAATTCGGAAAAAAAATATTTGTTTATAAATTATATACATATATTTTTTTTTTCTAATTGATCTAACAAAACAAATATCAATAATTCCTGCAAAATATGAAATTTTTAATAATTTTTCTAAGAGCGCAACAAAGAATTTAACTTCGTTAAATGATACTCCTCAAAGGTTTTTTTTATATACAATACATACCATAACTTTTGCCAAGTAGTACTCTAATGGAACGTATAACTACTGTGGCGAGTGCAGTTATGACCATGAAACGAGAGAAAATAACTGATGCAAATGTTGAAAACGTAAATGTTTTTCATGTTACTCTATTAGCGTATAATTATTATGTAAGACATAATAAAGAAAAGAAATAATAAATTAATGTACCTATATGACTTTAAATTGTAAAAAAAATGTATTAAAATAAAGCGGGGAAGTGGATGTAGCTCTGATGTAGATCACAAGTGGGTCACTGTTTAATGGATGGTATTAAATTTGAATTCAATGATATAATATCATTGTGAACGAAAAACAATTCTGAGCTGAGACGGTTTGTCAATTTCTAACTCAAAATAATTTGCACATTTTCGTGATTTTACGTATTTTGTCAAAATTTGAATTTTAAATGCTAAAAAAACAAATTTGTAACTGGATTTTCAATATTTTTCAAATGTCGTTGTAACAATATATTTGGAGCTTTAATAACAAACATCATTGTGAAATCAATATTCAATAAATCAATATATAGATCGCTCCGCTCAAAATCTGAAGTTGTATTTTGAGCAAAAATAACTAAATATTAAAAAATAGTATTCTCAAATTATTCATATAATTTTTCGAGTATACCAGAATGTATTCTAAATATATTTTTTTTTATTACATTTAAAACCTTTTTAAGGGACGAGGTAAAAAAACTTTTTTTCTAATTATTAATTATATTTTAAAAAAACAACATTTAAAAGCGTAGGTGAGAGTAGTACCTACATTTGTAATTGACGAGACAACGATGACTGTGCCGTTGTCAATATGATAATTTTTAATAATAAACTTCTAGTAATATTAATTTATTCGTTATTTAAATCACTTATACATTCATCTTCTCCGAATTTAATATTATTTAAATATTGCTGTAATGTGGCAAAAAGGGTAGAGCGCATTACTGCAATCGTAATTTTGCGTGTAGTTCGCATACGATAAGAAAGCCGTCGTGTCCAGCAGTGATTGAGGGATGTTAGCGGTTATATCTCCCCTACAATTTATTTTAATGTACTATTACTTATAAGTTATAAAACAGCCCCCACTCCTATTGAAAATTCCTGTGCACGTCAATGACTTTGTCTGTTTGTCATATTGCATATAAATCATAAAATATGTAGTCGTGCGTAGGTACTTTAGTCAATAATGACACATCGGAGAGGGATTCTCTTTGAAACCCGGAGGCTCCGATATGTTTGGAATGGTCATAATCCCGGTTGTTGTACCTCTGGTTAGGTTAGGCTAAACCCTTTTAAGCTTATTCAATATTACTATTATAATAGGGTTCAGCCTATTTGTGCCAATATGGGAGGTAGGTATATCGAGGTGCGAGTGCGTGAGTTTTTCAAACTTTCTAATATTTGTCCTTCTAGACCTCCAGACTCCAGTACCTATGTTGTGGCCATTATAATTATACATGTATGATGTATGCATTGTTTAGTCTATAGTATTATCAACGCATGCGTTAATAATTATTCCTGATTTAAAATTACAAGACTAAAATCAACATCATTTTTACACATAAACCGCATCTATCAGGCTCCGTTCTAAATACGTCACTAGCTGTAGCCTGTAGTTAGACAGTAAATACAATATAACAAATATTATAATATAGTCTACACTCTACAGGCTCTCTCGACTTCCTATCTAGAAATTACGCACCTCCGATTTTTTTTTGATAGATATAAATTATGTTCACGGCAAGCCGTCAAAAAACATTAATTATTTAGAATAAATTTTATAACGTTCGAATGTAATAAGTATACTTTAAGTTTTACTTTACCTCTCTACAAATTTTCACGACTCGTCATGGCAACTCTCGCGCCGACGCACGGGCACACAACGCCATAGGTACACATTGAAAATTATTGACTAGCACTCTACAAAATCAATAACCCGTCTGCTATATTCGGTTGAAACGCAATGCTGTACAAAGTATTCTATGACTCAAATATTGCTGTCTGTGTCTCATCGGGATGTAGGTACATATACACAAAGTCTCTATAAAATATATGTGTGAGGGTTTAAATACGATGTCTACAGATACACTTCTGCAGTCCTGCTGGGTAATCATTGGTATAGAGATTATTCACTAGTGTGTGAATTACAATAATGCGTATCCTGACAATGTATAATAAAATCTAATATTATATTAAGCTTTACAGTCCGTGCAAAATATGTAAATATTAAGCCAAATACCAAATACGAATTTTATTTTATTTTATCGTTAAGTATAAAATGTTTGAAAAAGATAATATCACTTTTAAACTTTCGTTTTTAACTGAAACCGAGCGAAATAAAATAACAGTCGCACTCAATACATTACAATATATTTTAAGTCAACTTCTCCCACCGGTCAGGATAACAGTTATCGCGTAGGTATAAGTAGTCAAAATGCGAGGGCCTTAATACATTTTTACATCCTATATTCGGTATAGGTATTAGGTACTACATGCAGTCTACTGATTTACAACATTACAACCTACCTATATAATATAAGCTATAAACCATAATAAACAGTTATAAAATGATGCTGTGTAACATAGGTACACACTGCCAGATGACTTACCTATGTTTTCTTTTGAAGAGAATGTGTAAATATCGTATCATAAATATAATGGAGCCTAAAGTATTGATTTTAGATTTGGAATAGTTTAAATATAGGTACCTATAATTCAATATAATATAGTAAACTAATATGACATGTTTATATTTTGCACGTATGAGTAGCTATAAGTATCGGCATTTTTCTGTATTCACAGCTCCTTCGTACCTATATTAAAATTTATAGTATGAAGAGTACTCTAAACACTAACCTAACTTTGAAACTTTCGACTACTGACTACCTAAACGCCATATTATTAATAATATTATTCTCGCCGATCGGAAACGAAGTACAAACCGTATCATGTATACCTAACTATATAACAGGGCCGGACTGAATAAGGTCCGGGCCCATTATCCCAGATGTATAACAGCAGCCTTACCCTGACAATAGGCGTAACTAGTTGGGAACTAGAGGGGGCTTAGTTGCCAAAATATTTTTTTGCCCCACAAATAATATACTTCGGTAAATTAAAAAGAGTTGTTTATGATTTATGCGTTATAGAAACTATAGAACCATTTAATTTTTAAAGTTTTATAAAATCTCTGTCGCATATAAAAAAATATACCTAATCCTTTTATGTTTACGTTGCATTATACCTACTATATGCTTATGTACCGATGTAGTATACGATATAATCGTACTACTTATACAAGGCACCGGCTCAAAACCCAACCAAGGACAGCGGTGCACTGGACTAGTCCGCCCCTGCTATATAATATATGGTCTATGATATATAGGATTATATATATATTAATATTATATTAGTATCCTATTCCCACAGGTACGGTTATAATGTTATATATTGTTCTACTATTATACGTCTGCGGTCTACATATGAATATTAATAGATACCTACATAATATTATCTATACTATAATGTCTAATATATATAAGGTAGGTATACCTATATACTATAACTATAAAACTACAATAATGTAACAATAGATAATATTTAGTATACCTTTACACGTAATGTAAAAATTTCACACACAAATACGTTCTTAACATTAGTTCAATATAAAACACCTACCCACCTAAGTGATTATTATTATTATTAATATACATTTTATATGTATCATACGAAATCGTCGGCAGAGCTATTGCAGGGACGACCGCACGGATATGTTATAAATTGTTAAGTACCAAATCGTATATTACTTTAACATTTATATTCGAGAAAATATTGTAACCAATGTATTACACTTTCGTATAATCATTCACTCAGTAGTAAGTACCTAACTAATATCAGGCTGTACGCTGCACATCGTTTTCAATATATTGAATAGGACGTGTCCGAGTGAAATAAAAAGTTGTACGATCGTGAAATCTTTCTCGTGTGCCTATACACTTCGTACACTATATATTGCTGTAAAGTGCCTAATACACCGATTATTAAAATTTTAATTTACAATAATACCTACACACTCGACACTCGTGTGTCTACACGATATGTTATAATATGTTCGGCAATTCGGCTGGTTTCGACGATAGCTTTAATATTATTTTAAACGTACCTGAATCTTTATATATTATTACGAACTATACGCGTATTTATATTATATTATGCTGTAGGTATATTATATTGAAGGGTGGTATCCCGGATTCGACACCGATCGTTATCCGCCGCGTTTGCGCCCTTCGTCCGACGCGAACGACGATCGATCCGCCGAGTCCTCCCAGGGATCCACCCCTCCCCCTCCCCTAGATAGTCACTATACCCCTTCATCGCACATCATCCCGTGTGTGAACAGCGCTGTTCCCGCTGCCGAAGTTGAAACCCACCGAAACGAGAGTGACGGTGATTAGAGGGGTGTATAGGGTGAAAGTGTTCACGGCGGAGGGGCTGAATGTTGGTGGTAGCACTGAATAAGGGTGGCGAGAGGAGGACGGGGACATCAGCTCTGGATCCGTGGCACTCTCCCGGGTCTATTTATTAGGGACATTCGTCAGACTAAGCCGGTAGTACCAGGACTTTTGCGCGCGCGTTCCCGTCGTCTTATAATATAATATACTATATCAACATTAATATTGAAAGATATCGTCTAAATCGTATATGCTGCCCTCAATAATGCAATCTTCTGCAGATATCTGCATGTTTTACTTGCGAGGCGCTTGCCGGTTCGGCAGCAAGTGTTGGAACTCCCACGAATTGACACAGCGATCGCCGAAGACTCAAGCACTTGCAGCAGCTGCAAGTAAATATATTATATTGTATTATTAATTAATTTAATATCAATACGGGGCAAACATTAAAAGTTCTTAAGAGATTCGGTTCAATGGATTTGGCTAGGGATAAAAATAAAATACAAGATCGCATCATCCTAATATGATTATAATTTATTGGTACCTACCTACCTACCGTTATAATGTAATCATAGGCGTAAATAGCATTTGATTTTTGGAGAGGGAGCTAAAGCCCTACTTTTATAATATTAATATTAATTAAAGCTTAAAACAACATTCAGGAAAGTCCCCTCCCTATTGGGGGCCTATTAATATAATATTGTAATATTATAATAATACGATATAGATTGGAGAGAGATTAATTACTGTACAACTTCATGTACAACTTCCCCCGGATCCTCTCAGAAATTATAAAAATATATTAGACAGGTATTAATCGTGCATATGAAACTTAATTTTTTTATTAGCTATTATAGCATACGAATAAAAATTAAAAAATTCGTATATTAATCGTATATTTTTAAAAAAGTTTTGGAAAATGAAAATGGTATTTATTTCTTAAAAAATATTAAATAATAATTAGGTATAACAACATTCTATAAGACCAACAAATATTGAAAATCTAAGAATGATTAAAATATTTTGAAAATATTATCCGTAATCACGCTCATAATCAAATGCAGATATTAGTATAGCTATTATAGTATTTAGTAATCGCTAGGAATATATCAAAACCTAACTAGGTATATGAGGTTATTATTGAAATTGTAATTAATTATTATTATTATTATTGAAATTGTAATTAATTATTATTATTATTATTATTATTTATTATTATTATTATTATTATTATTATTATTATTATTATTATTATTATAATTATATTATTATTATTATTATTATTATTATTATTATTATTATTATTATTATTATTATTATTATTATTATTATTATTACTATTATTATTGTTATTATTATTATTTTTTTTTTTTATTGAACGAAACGTTTCAACGGCTATGGTTATTAGCGTATAATTATTTTTATTGATTAGATTTTGGACTTTGATATAGTATAGTAACAATTTATTACTAATAACAAGTACCTAGAAACTAATTTAAATTTTTTAATTCTTTCCCTTTAGCTGAAGCTTATTACGAAGAAGGTCAGTCAATAGAGCCTCCAAGTACTAATACTGGTACCAGTACTAGCGACAGTACCAGTACCGATTCCAGTCCCAGTACCAGTGCCAGTACTAGTACTAGTGGCAAATCTACGCAAGTGCAAGCACAAGGACTTCAACTTCTTCTTGAAGCCTCCATGAAGTATGCTCTTTTAATTTTAATTAAGTTATTTATTAATGTTGTTTTAATTTTTATAAAATCGTATTAAATTAGACCGGTATTACAAAAATCTGACGAAACTGGAATAGAAATAGAAAAGGTGGCGACCGAACTTTCTGTGGCAATGAAAACAGGAAATGGCAAAAGCGTAAAAGAGACTGCAAGTAAATTACATGCTCTTCATCAAAAAAAGAAAAAAGAAAGTACTGAAAATGATAATTCTGCGTGGAGTGATCTTATACGGTGTGCTATTGACAATGATTTACAGTGCAATGTCTGTTTTGAAATGTTTATTAAGGTACTATACTATAGTTATTGACTATCAAAAATTATTTAATAAGTTGTAATTAATTTTACCATAAATATAAACAAGTTAACTAGTGTAGCCATAAGGTATATTAGTCATAGTTAACATTGTATCAGTATTCAACATTAGGTACCTACCTACCTATACCTAATATCTAGTTGAAGTTTAATAATTGACTTCCAAACACTATTGGAGACTGAACAGTGTATATATAACAATTAATAAGTAATACCTTATAGTTAGGTATTTATTTGGATTTCTTTTTGTATGAAATTAACCATGAAAAACTATCTATACAAAACCATAAATACGTATATTATGTATCTATTTTAAATATTAGAAATATTTTAGGAATTTGGATTTTATATTTTAAAAATATGTATAAATATTAGTTATTTATATTGCCAGCTACAGTAGAAGTTATAGGAAATAGTTTTTAAATATAATTCAAAAGTATGTCAATATCACAAAATGATACATTTAAACTTAAGAATTTAAAACTCTCCTTAGATCAAAAATAATAGTTTTTATTTTATTTTTTAGCCAACAGTGCTTAACTGTTCACACACGTTTTGTGAATCGTGCATTCATGTTTGGACAAGGCGTGCCAAAAGATGTCCAATTTGTCGTGTGCATATTAAATCAAAATCATATTGTTTGACTTTGGATACCTTCATTGAGAAGATTGTTGAACAATTGCCAAAGGAAGTTAAATATAAGCGTGGAGTAGCTATAAAAGACCGCAATCATAAGATGAAACGTAAATACCTAGTGGTACTTAATTTAAACGGCTCAGTTGTAACTAAAAAAATAATATTTATATTTCAGTTGAGAAACCACGATCGAATAGAATAAATGGTATAGATCTTGTCGCATTATTGGGTATGGATGAACTGATGGAGGATGATGACTCACCACTACAATTCCTCACAATGGACGATGATGATGATCGTGATGATGGTGGTGATGATGATGATATCGATGAAGACGCTATTATCGAGGAAACGGAAATGTTCAGAATGAATTTGCATGATACAGTTGTAAGCTCTAGAGGTCTAAACCCCCTAATGAGTTATATTGTTGATGCCGAAGAACAAACCCCAAATAGATCCGCAAATCGTCCACGTAACTCTTCCGCTCGCCACTAAATTGAGCCATTTTCTTACTTTCCTAATTTTTATTTTATAATATTTATTATTAACCTAACCTAATTTATTTACTATTAGGAATTATTTAACCATTGAATATTATCACGTTGACTTTTAAATTAATTATTATTTTTCTTAGTTTATTGAAACACTTATGATTATGATGATGATTAATAGTTTAGTAGGCACTCTTCTTCTATATCTATAAATTATTATAATACCTACCCAGTGTCCTAATGGCACATCGCTTTACATAAGTTTTGTAAGAGGGGGCCCTCAGTAGTAAAAACCTTAGAAAAAACCTATGCTTATAAGCAGTCATAATATTATGAATATTATAATATGTATGCAAAAAAAATTTGAAATAGATATAGGTATTGCTAATTTATAATATATGGTATTTGATATTTTTTTCATAATAATGAGGGCATATATTAACTACCCGCTTATCACGTATGCATTAGATAGTAATTATATTAAATTATATTATATTGTTAAGAGATATGTTAGCCAATTTTTCTTCATCATAAGATAAACCATAACTACCTAACTATTACTTAATTTTATTGAAAGTGGAACCTTTATAAATTGTTATTAATAAATTAAAATACAAGAGACATTTATTAAAGCGAATAATGACATTCAAAGCACTAACAAACTCAGCCATCTTAGCCTGCAGTGTATTATTTAAGTCTTAAATATCTATAACAATAATGTTGTACTTACCTATTATATCTACCAGGACAAGCTGTATGAGCGACCGAAAAAGTGTAGCTTACTGAAAACAATGTCGTCTGTGTGATAATTGTTTTAGCTTGTTAAAAATCTGTTGTTTGTATCGTTTAACTAAATAAATTATAACATTTATGTATACAATTTATAACATTAATAATATTTAAATAAAATCAACCAGCTATGGACTATAAAAGCTTTTTATTATATTATTTTTAACTTTTACAAAAAAATGTATTAGTGAACCTATAACTTTATTCTTATAAACCTGCATTTACTTAAATAAAAATGTGTGTTATACAATTTTTCATTAATTTATTATTTAAAGATTTTTCAAAATATTTAATTTAGTATAAGATCATTCTCAACCTGTCGTAAATCATGGTCAAAACGACCGCACTTTTTTACATCTTTAATAAAACATATTATTACCTATGATTATAAATACTAGTATAAAGTATAGCATATACATTTTACATTCAATATCAGTCATTGATAGCCATAGGTACCTACTCATTAGTCACATTACCTTTACCTTTCAAAAAATATTGATAAAAATGTATAATAATATTCTAAATAAATTGAATTAATTGTACTATATGAATTAAACAAAGATAGAAGTGAGATATTATTCATAATATATAGGTACCTATAAATTTAACCCATAAAAACTCATACATTCCAAATTTTTTTAAATATTACCTATCCATTTGACATATAAGGGAGTATTTTTTTGTAAGTCTTCATTTTTAAGTCATTGTATGAAAAATTAATTAATTAATAATATTAATAAAAATGTATATGAAACAACGTTTTTTATTCTTGAAAGTTATAACGTGGTTGAAAAGACGCCGATACAACACTATATAATGTTGTAATAATATACCTACATTAGTGCGATTAAAGTTGGGATAATGTTGATACCTATATGCCTATAGGTATGTATATTATTATTTATTACCTGATATTTCTTATATACCTTGGTATATTATATAAATGCTACTTACTGAAAATTCAAGTTACCTATATACGTGATCAAAGCTTACCTTACCCATAAAAAAATAAATAAATGGTAAACTCAAAATAATATTGATTGACTATACATATATACCTTTATAGTTTATACCTACCATATTCTATAAAGGTCTATCAGGTGGCTTTTTATGTAGTGAACAAGTTGGTAATTCGTACTTATGGCTGTTGATAGCACAACATTTTTAAGGGATCTGATCCAGGCTGCAATATTCTTCTTTCTATTCATCTTGACTCATGAGTGCTGCGTGACTATGAATGTATAGTGATGACTATATAGGTATATAGTGACCAAGTATTGATCATTAGCGTGTGTGAGTTTCTCGATCGATTTATGTAATTACTAAGGCTAAGATTTTTGGAAATCAGTATCGTAAAAAATTAAAATTGCACTTCTTTATTATTTTATTTGTATTTTATTTATTGTATATTTATTTTATTTTATTAGTATATACAAATGCACGAAAAAACAACTCCTTTTCAACTGACACATCAGACGGAAAGGAGGTATTTTCGGCATCGCGTAATTCGTAGAGTTACCAAAAATCGGTATAGTTATCAAAAATCGGTTTAATGCTAAAAGCTATAATATAGAGCACTAACCTTGAAGTACCTAGATTTATACGCAATACGTATACGCAGTGACGGCAGTATTAGAATTTAGGTGGGGAGGGGGTATCCGAATTGCGACTCGAATTAAAATTTTTTTCTTTGTGACGGCACGCAAACTAATGCCAGAAATTATTTTTATTAAAATGTGGATTTAAATTGTTGTCAATGATATAATATATTATTATGTACTTAAATGATGTAATGAATTTTACATTTTATACAAGCGTATTATCTTTTCTATGGTCTAGACTGCCCATACCGAATACCTTGGTATTTGTTGGTATTATATAGTTTAGCTTGAATGTATGTAATATTTTAAACTTAGGAATGGGGATGAAAGTCCCCCCCCCCAGGTCCGTGTTAAATAACATTGCACTTGGACCGCAGAGTTTAAATCATTGGATTTTTCCCAATTCAAGCACTGCAGCGACCTATACGCGGAACAGCAGGGAATACGGTACCTGCTGGAACCCGCCATTATCGATTTTATATTTTCACGATAGGCGTAGTACAGGCTTAGTATTAAAACAACTAGAGCCAATCAATTCCGCCAATTTGAAATTTAATGTTTAACAGAAGTAGGAAAATATGGAATCTATAAGCTATTCACGAACAATATAAATTAAGTTTTTAAATCGACATAATAATATAGACGCCATTTATAAATGATTATGCACAATATAATATATACATATATATAGTATACTTTATTGATACACTCTAAAATAATATATTAATAACTGCATTTTTATTTTAATATTTAAATAATTGATAACTTAATTAATTATTTTGTAGATTATTATTCATTTATAGGTATATTATTTTATCTCCCGAACGTATATAGCGAAAGAATGTATTGATTTTACATTGGTGCGGGGGTTTTTTTTTCCTGGCTGTCATCAATTGCTGGGAGCAGTATAAAATTGCTCCGACTTGCTACTTCAGCATCTTTTCTTTTTTCACATAAAAAGTGAATCTTGATGAAGGTGAATTCGAGAGGTAAACATTGAAAACTACCAGTAGTTTTCAATAGCGTGGGCTATTTATATTTACATTAAAATACTGAGATTTTATTCAAACTATTTTAAGTCAAACTATCACGTACTAAACTTCTTTGTAAACATAAAAATACTTAAATAGAAAAAAATCAGTTTAATACCTAATTATTTGTGGCCTTTGAATTATACCTGATATACCTACATATTTTAAACGTCATAAAATTTATTGTGAATCAGAAATTTTAACGAAAACACAGCATTAATAATGGCTAGTTTTGCTTAGAATCTCAAACATTTTAACGAATCTGTGTATATTATAAGTTATAATCTTATAGGTAATGTTTTTGAACTTTGACTGATGCCTGGATAATCAAATGACGAATCCCGGCATCACAATTACAATTTATTTATTATAGGGTACAAACGACAGACGCCACACAAAGTAAATGACAAATCACAAAATACTACATTTATGATTCATCACTGTGGTAATTTGTACTATTTTCAATAGACGGTTTAGTAATTAGGACCTATACAAGAACGATGTTTATTATTTTACAGTGTACGCCGGTACCTATATGATTTTATATTTTTATTTTTCTTTCCTTCAAATTCCTTTCAATTTATTTGAAATAAAAATAGTGTTCTAACTTTTAACATCAAACACTAAAGACATAAAATAAGCGCATGAAAAAATACGCCCACGAAAATTGTACGCCCAGGGATCAATCACGTCCTCCCACCCCCTCCTAGTGTTCCGCCATAATCGGATGCGTTGTGTATGTTGTGTTGTGCCCAATGATAAAAAGTGGTAAGTGTATATACAGTAGGTTACAAGTGGGTCACTGTTTAATGGATGGTATTCAATTTGAATTCAATATTGAAATCAATATAATTGTATACGAAAAACGATTCTGAGCTGAGACAGCTCGTCGAGTACCTAGGTATACTCAGTGTGGATATTTTACATTATATTTATACAGTTACCTATTTCTTATAATTAATACGGTAGCCGGTAAGTTGAATTAATATTATAAAATTACAACAAAATAAATAAAATCGTTATTCATGGTTATTTAATATGTTATCTCGACCAAATTTGAACAGAAAATAACTATAAAAACAACTGTGTTTACATTTTTGAGATTTTTTGATTACAGAATAACCTACTTATGTTGAGCCTTGTTTTAAATTTTCAATCGTTAGCTACAAAAGTTGAACATTTTATCAATTTTTAAGTACAAAATCATTTTAAATTTTAAATTTTATAAATGTTGACAATAGCCGAACTTTAAATACTTAAAAATTAACAGGGGACTTGTATTAAATTTTCAAGCTTTTTGACCCAACGAATAAACAAGTCAAAATATTTTGGTATATTATGGTATAAATGGAAACATTTTCGAAATATTCTGAGTTAATTTTATGCATTTTTTAAAATTACTATCGATGAATACATTTTAAATTAATAAAAAACCTTACAATTTAACGTAAGGGTCCCCATAACATGATCTAATAGCAATTAAAAAATATTAAAGATACATTGGCACGATTATTTTCCATATTATTATTGAAGTTCAAATTTTGACAATATTCATCAGGACCCTGAACTCGTTTAATTAAGTTAGTATAGACAAGTGTAAGTTAAGTTAAAAATTAAAAGTCACCTTTATTTTTTTTAACTTTTAAAAGTCACAAGTTGATTAGAAAATAAAAGTAACTTAACTTATTTTTCATAAAAAATTTATAATTATAACTTCCTTTTTTTAAAGCTAACAAATAACATAGTAATTCAATAAATAATAATGTATGTCTTAAAATTAATTACTGTTGGTACTTATACTTGAATAAATTACAAAATCCAATAAAATTATTCATTTATTTTTATTTGTTTAGGCACTTATTATGGTCCAAAATTCATAACTATACTAAATATTATAATTATTAAATTCAGTGTTAGAATATAATTAATTGGTTAAATAGTTTTGAGAATTTTATCCCTTAAAAGTATAATCTAGATTCAATTTTTTATCAAAATCCATCCCCTAAGTTGAACATTGTACAAAGTAGTCAAATCTGTATACAGATACAAAAAATATTTTAAAAATATATCATTGTATAATGAATTCATTGCGCCACTAAGAATCTAAAAGCTTTAGGGAGAAGGGGATCCATCCTAATACTATACAATAGTAATATGGTCCCTTACTACGCAACTACAATATTGTACAGCAGAGTACCCATTCACTTTTCTTTTAAACATAGGTACAACTGTACATTTTGGTCTTCATTTTATACCTAGAAGTGAAAAATGATTTCCAATAATTTAAACCTATAGATACTTTCCCTATATTAATCGGTTAGGATATCTAAAAAACAATATTTTGTATTTTTGTTAAATATGTAGTTTTTAGTTAAAAATCAGAGTGATTAAAAGTAAAAATTGATAGTTGGTGGAATCGAAAAGTTGTTTTATTTTTTATTATAATCTGTCCATGGCTCAATGGCTGTCCTCTTATTAATAATCTATGGCCATAGGAAATAACATTAAATTAGATTACTTTATAATCACAAATATTGTATAATATAATTACTATTTAATTATATCAAATATCAATAATAATAATTGTAAACATATGTTTTTCAAAAACTGTTTGTTAGGTACCTGTTTTATTGACTTTCCACCCTATTCCAAAATAAGATTATACATAAATATTGAAATCGACCATTTTCTTATATAAAAATACTTTTAAATTATTCTTACAAATTATTTTCTAATAAACACAACATTTAATTTTAACATTAATATGACTGTATAGTCTATAAGTTTCCTACATAAACAATGTTATTAAGAATCATTTTTATGATAATAATATATTTAAGTTTAAATAATTTCTTAAAGTTCAGCTAATATAAGAACATAATAATATAATATGGTACTTAAGTCATGATTTATGAATAAATTAGAACATGATGGCATATCATTTTATTATACTAGAGCTAGAGTACAATCAAATATCTTATTAAATATAAAATAATTAAATAGTTAAATAATTTAAAAACACTTAATTTTAATAACAAAATAGGAAGTGTTTAAATACTATTTAGTATTTATACACTTGATAAGATCTTCATAAGGCACAATTTTCCTTTGCACGCTCACAAATTATAAACATAGTGAAAAAACAAAATTGACTGTAAAATAAATTCAAATCACATTTGAAATGTAAAAATGTATTGAAATAAATAATTAAGTTTACTAAGTGCTAACGCACAAGCCACTTTGAACTAATACTAAATAGGTAACATTAAATAGGGTAAAATTTAAAATTTTTATATGTTCTCATAAAAAATGTCTATTCTATTGAGTAAAAAATAAGTTGTCCTTCTATGGAAGGTTTAAAAACAAATAAATACATTGAAGTATATTATAATATTATTATTGGAATTACTTTTACAATGACATATTATCAAAAAGTTAACATATATAATATCTATACTTAAGTTCTAATAGGTGGATTAACTAAACTAAATTTTATTTAGATGTGCTAGCACCACTAGCTGTTTGTGAAGGTTTATTTTGATTCAGGCTAGCAGCTTTGGCCTGCTCCCTTTTTCGCTTTTTAATTTTTTTCTTTCTTCGATCAATCACAGTCAAACGACCTTTTATTGTACTATATTCTTTTCGTAGATCATTCATTCTGGCTATTATAACAGCTTGCCTTTGAGCCGAATCCATATCTGGAGCTAAAATGTTAAAATGTATGTTGATGTAATGAAAGATTGTAATTATTATAATATATTATGTGTTAGAAATGTACAATACAACATTTTTATATTATTATATTTGTTTTAGTATACATTTTAATCAATGATAGTATAACTATTCCAACACATTATCATAAATTATTTAAAAAATAAACAATAAAAATGTAATATTACGTACTGAATACGACCAATGGTTTGCCATCTTTTAGAGGTATCGGTATTTTTTCTTCGTCTGATTTTTCAACATGAATTCCTATACATATTTTTTTTTTTAATATATAGATATTATATATTAATATTATAGTATTAAATAAATACTACAGAAATATTTTAATAACATTTACAATAAATAATTGTGAACAAATATTTTGATCAACAGCTGTTAAAATAAATTGTACCTTTAATGACGTGTGTGGTACTTTTTAAAAAAAAAAAAAATAATATTTTAAATACAATTTTATTAATTACCAAGTGTTAGGTAATTACTATGTGAAAAATTATAAAATAATTTTTTTTTTACTTGATATCAAAGTATACTAATTATTACGTGCCATTGATATTTTACATATATTTAATCAATGTAGGTAAGTTTAAATTTATTTATTTTAAATTGTATAAGAAATATATTATATTTTTATATTTATGTGATTGTACAATAATATTACTAAACTATATCATTACTCAATAGAGTATAGAAAATCCACAAAAATAATTTATAGTAGACAGGATTAATTGATTAGCCCGTGTGCGTCACTAAAGTTTAATTTTAAAAAGACCAGTTTTAAAAACTAACTACCTGAAGGTATAGGAACAGTAGTAGTAGATAATTTACTGCGTTTTGATGGTTGTTCATGACTGCTAATTCTGCGCTTGGATTGTAGTTTTTCTGGTGGCTTGACTATTTCTGTGAGTACATTCAATAATAATTTTATAAATTTTTTTAAATATCTCGATTTAAATACTACTACTTACTCTCAACTATTGTCTCTGGTTCTCTTTCAAGTGAGTCTGTAACTGATGGTTCATTTATATTTATACCAAGATTCCTACTAGAAATCTCAGCTAAGAACTGTAAATGTCTTTGATCAAGTATTGCTCCATCTCTATAATTGTTGATAAAAAGGAAATGTTAATAATGAAATTACAATATAATTCAATTAATATAATATGAAAATAATCAGGACCCACCAAACAATCTTAATAATGAAATACTAAAGTTAACTATAAAACATGAATAATGTATCATAAATTAGTATGCTCTAATATTTTTGAATTGTTTTAACGACATTGTTTTAGAAGTCTTAACTAATCAAATACTTGAAAACACTATAATGTTGAGATTAACTTAAGGGGGTTTCATCCTGTCTCTGTTTTCTACTAAAATAGACATATCTTATGCTAACCGTATCTTCTACCCTAGTCATCAAAATAAACTTCTGAAAACATATTTGAATTTGTCGTGAAGTTTTCTCAAAAACGACTTTTTTGAAACCAAACTCCTTAAACTTTCAAAATTAGACTAACAAAATTGAATATTAAGAATTTTAAAATGTTAATAATATTGAAGTTAAAAATTAATTTAAAAATGTAAGAAAGTCATTTTCAAGTGTTATGACAAAATATTTAAATATATTTTCAGAAATATTGTCTGATAAATAGATTATTTAATATAATTGATAAAAGATTGATATTTCTTTAAAAAAAAACCAAAATAATCAATATTTGTTAAATGCGTTATTGACATGTACAATGCTCGTGCGGGAGCAATCTGCTATATCTTTCATACAGTCACTCAAACTAGTGATCACTTACTATGCACGCATTTACACAACCCCCACACATATTGAAAATTGTCTAGATTGAACTATTGAACTCCTTAAAAAAGGTCGGCATAAATTCCACTTAAAAGGATATTGCACGTGGGGTGCACACATATGCCATACATGTGTTGTCTCCGTCTCATTAATGCATAACATACAAACATTCAAGTTAGACGGGTCCAATTATGAGTTGTTAGCTTAAATATTAGAATATAAGAGTGAATCTACTTATTATCAAACTTAAAGTTTAATATTATCTGTGTTCTCTGGTTGGTATTTTTACAAAATTTTAATTTTCAAATGGGTTATGGATCGTTCCAAGTATAATATAAAGCAGTGGTTTTCAGTGCTGTGAGCGTTGGAACAATAAAATCTGTTTAAACCTGGAAGGAACCAAAAACACCGAGTCACGCATATTTATTTAACTTTGAAAAACTAACCTAAAAATTAACGCGAGAACACAGATGTGTTACCTTTACACTCTATATAATATTAAAGCTAACAACATAAAATTGTAATCACTGAACACAAATCTGCAATGATATCCAAATGTAATATAGAACCAATATTAGTGAAGTAGCCAGGGGGGTTTTGGGTGTTTAACAGCTCTCCCCACCATCAAGATTTTCTCCTAATAAATGTATTATTTATAAATTATAACTGTTAAATATTTGGTTTAATTTATACTTCCCCACCCCCCTCAATTTCATAATCCTTCATTCGCCACTGGCGAACATTATAAGAATATGACATCCTCTTAAATCTATATTATATTCTACTAATACAATAAATTACTTTTGTAGAATATTAGTATATTCTTCCATTTCTTCTTCTGTAGCACCCATCAATGTAATCATTGGTCTACGAAAAGATTGATTCATAGCATACATAGCTGAAGCCGCTTCTCTTTCTTCATAGAGTGCTTGAAGAGCTTTTTTTCTTTCTTCTTGATCATATTGTTCTTCTGATGTACCAGTTGGACTGCCTGGTATCGTTTCTTCACAAAATAGAACACTATTTACATCAGATTCAGGATTATAAAAACTTTTGCTAGTACTAGGCAAAGAGTTTTCATAAAAGCTGCTTTTGCTAGTACTTGGAATATTATGATCATAGAAATCTTTGCTGCTGCAACTAGGAATATTGGGATCAAATAAACTACTTTTTCCAGGGACGTTTGAATCAAAAATAACATTTTTGACTGCTTGGCTAGATTCAAAGAAACTATTTTTTGTGTCACTACAAGTGTCAGTTTCATAGAAACTATCTTTGCTTGTACCTGGCTGATGTATCGAATCAAAGAAACCTTTACTAGTACTAGGCTTATGAATGTCATATTCCGCAGCTTTACGATTGTACTCTATAATTAAAGCGTTATTGAGAGTATCTTCATCTACTATTTCTTCTCTACATTGCAATTCTGGTAGCACCATAGTTTTTTCTTTCTCAAATTTATCTTTAACATTATCGACTTCAAAATCACATTTTTTAGGCTTATCATTAATTAAAGGTTCATTAACGGAAAGCTTAGTTCCAGATTCAACGATTTCTCTATCTTCTATTGTAGGTGATCTTGAATTTGAATCAAATTCAAAACCAGATTTTGTATTGTCATCAATATTATCCATATAAAGTCTGTTTTGACTCGAATGATTTTCAAAATGTGAATACATTTGGAAACTTTGAATAAGAGCATTTTGAATGCTTTCATTACAAGATGTAGTACTTTCATCATCTGTATCTTTTGGTATACTAATATCTCTTTTTACTTGAGATGAACTTTTACATTCTAATTCAATATTAGTATGTACACTTGGTGGTAGTGGTGGCAAGGAATGTGTTTCTATGTTTTCGTCAATTTGTCCATTGGAAGAATTATGTTCTTCGCTAATAACCACTAGATCAGAATCCATTTGATAGTCAGTTTCTATTTTATCATTTTCAGCTATCACCAATTTTGATTCATCATCATCTTCATCATCATCTTCATCATCATCTTCTTCTTCAACAATCATGTCATTGAGTTCATTTTGCTCTGGCATACTAAAAATGTTGGTAGGTGGTGATTCAGGTGGTTTCATGCACAAATCCAGAACTTCATCTTTTAAATCAGAAATTACTTCATCCTGAAAATGTGGCTCAATTTCTTTTATATTTGGTGTATCTACTGTAACATCACTTATCATTAAGTTTTGGGATTCATTAGACTCATTGTCAGATTGATTTTTCATAATCGGATTTTCGATTTCATTTACAATTTTCAAATTTTCATTAACTTTTATTTCCACACTATTATCAAATGAATAAATGGTATTGCTGTTAGGCACAAATGGTATCATGGATCCATTTTGTTCAACTACTTCATCATGTGCAGGAGAGTCAATGACTCTTAGTAGCTCATCAGGTTTCTCTAAGTTAAATAATTTTGGTGAATCATGTCTAATAGACCTACAAAATTTTTCTTCAGTGACAGAAGAAATAGTATCAAAATTGCACGATTCGGATTCTTTAAATTCGTAAACATCATCTGTAATTGGTTCATTAATTTTTGGAACATCTATTTCTATTTGTTGATCCAATATTAAAGTTTCTGTATTTTGAATAATATCATTATTACTATTTGTTGAAGTTGGCATTAGTCCCTTCATTTCTGATCTTATTTTGTTAAGATCAAAATCGGTACCAGATATTTTAGATTCATCAGATTTATCATCTAATGAGGAAGAGATGACATCAGTTACTGTTTTTAATTGATTTAGTTCTTCATCTTCAGAGGACGATGAGTAATAGATAATACTTGAAATTTCTGACTTAGTTGGAATTGTCAATGGCTCGGATTTAATTCTGACTTCTTCATTCCCACATTTGGAAGATTCAGAAATATGTTCTAGATCATTTTTTTCAGATTTTTCTTTAGGTGATAAATAATGATTTGGAGCAATTTTTGGTTCAATTTGTAAAATATCGTCTATTTTACTTTCATTATGTGCTTCTACATTTTCATTATCTGCATTTGGTTTTAAACTATCACTTGGTGGTGGCACCACAAAATTAAAATCAAATGCTGGTTTAAGAGTAACTTTTTCATTAACTTCAACTTCTTCAGATTTATTGGTATGAACTTTAAATACACATGACTTTGATTTTCTCGGCGCACTTCGCTGCATTAGTACTTCTTTACTTGGATATGTCTTAGGATAAGGCGTCTTCTTTTGATTATCAGTATCTAATGGCTCCGTTTTAATAATGACACCAGGTTCAGATTTTATGGTTTTTTTTTTATTGTATTGTTTAGAGGATCCTACACTTACTGCGTATTCTCCATCGGAATCGGAATTATCTACAATATAATTAAGTAAACAAAAATATAATACATTATATTATTATATATATATTACTAAAATGCAGTTAATTTTTTTCCTACATTTTGTTTTTAACAATTATAACTATTTTTTGATTATATTAAATATAACGATCTTAAGCTGAATGTAAACTATAAATAAAATATTGAAAAATTAAACATAGTCTTCCAATTTCATTGTATTGCAAGGTTAAATTAATTAGGGTTTGTGAATTTAATTATTGGTTGAGAATTTTTATATTGGAGTGATAGCTGTGGATTATTAAACCTAAAAGAAATGTTATATAATATCAATAGCTTAGTGATTTACAAAGTCAATCATATTGTCCTTAGCAAATCCCATATAGACCACAACAATTTGGGAACTAGCAGCAAAGGTACAGAATATGTTATTACAAAATTAGATATTGTTAGATTTTAACGATCATGACAAAACCCTTGTGGTTTGAAGATGAGTATGAAAACGGAAAGTTAAATGGTGTTCAGCGCAAGTAAGGTTAGGTTAGTTTACTAAAGATTTCTATAGGTTTATTATTAGTGATGTATATTAAGGAATATTCTAATTTGAGAATAGAGGTCACGGAAATAATTTTTAAAACATAGACACAAATATGCAGAGATCAACACATGTAAGATATATAATGTAGGATATATTATTGAGGAATGATAATAAAAGGAATACATCAGTAAGTGTGAAATTACAATTGCTTCATTAATCGAAACATAGAAAAGACAATGAAGGCTCAGAATATACAGGACTAATGTGGAACACAAGTATATTGACTACTTTCAGCTGAGACTGGCTGTTTAAAAGTAAAGATTTTAAAAGATCACAAGCAGAGGATTTTATGAATAAATTCCTTAACTTTATTTGAGATTTTTGCCAGGGCTTATGTTTGATCATTAATTTATAAATATTGTATTAGAAATCTATAATAATTAATAACATATTTAATTTAATAGAATTTATTTATATCAGGTTGTTTTATAAATTATTAAGTGGATTGTTATTATTTTAAAATGTTTATTTGTTACCATTAAATATCCTGATTTTTAATTGTTATATTAAATTATATTATAAGGATGCAAAGTAAAAACAAATTACATTTTCATTAAAATTAATAATTTTACAATAGATAATAATTTATCTTTTTCTAAGTACATACTATTTGTTAACTACAATTACACCTATCCATGAATTTCAATAAATATAAATTAAGAATATTATTTTACGTACCAATATTGAATAATGGACGATCGGTTAAAGTACACGTTCTAGTAGGTCGAGCACTGCTAAAAGGTGATTTTTTTATATTTGAATTTGATGTGAGAGGAGTAACCGATCTTCTGGTTCTACTACTTGTTGATGGTACCTTTTTAGAATCCACAATTTTTTGCTAAAAAAATTTTAATATGTTAGACGTTGGAAGGATATATGCTATTTTTCTTGATGGTATAAATAATATAATAATAAAAACAAAGCGAGTACATTCAATTTTGAATAAACCCAATACCTATAATTCTAAAAGTATGAGTTATTATTTTAAGACAGCTGTTCTTCAAAAATGTATTGAAAATATTAAAACTTTGATATTATAAAAATACATATTGATTGTTTGATAGTCATTGTTTTTTAGAAAAAATATTTATTAACAAAAAAAAAAAATCATGCTTGGTTTAAATTTTAAAAATATACTAAGTAAAGTAAATAATATAATATATACTACATCTCAAAAGATAAAAATAACTTTTTGCACATTGTGAAAGATGCAATTGGCGCTAGAGAACCATGTGATTATGCTAACACCAGGTCGTTTGAAGTAGATGTGCAGCACTGACGAAAATCAGTAGGCCAACTGATTATTTGCTCTTGAGACCGACTATACTCATTATTTAAAATATTGTTCCATACATTATTAAGCTCTGAGTAATTATTTTTAAAAGGTACTTAATGCATCTCAAACATTTAATATAATATGTACATACTATTTTATAGGAATAAAAAAAATTGTTATTACATTGGCAAACTGTTTAATGGACAATTAATCTATCAAGAATATGGATTGTCTTGTAATTTATGTAAAATGCATTAACATAATAATATTTATAAATGTATTTAATTATGAAAATTTTTTTTTACATAAATAAACATTTTATAATATTTTTTTTTTATGAATATTCACTGTTACGTGGCTAATTACAAATTATAATAAAATATTAGTAAATTGTATTAAAGAGTATTATTTTATGGCAGAATAATTCATATAGTATTATAAATTAATGCTGCGTTTCAATTTTATTGATTATTATTATTTAATAGGGTATTCAAAAGCACAAAAAAATTGTATAATTAAATAAAAAATTATTTTCATTAAATTATTTAACAGAAAATAATTAAATAAACAAATAATATTTTATAAAAATTGACAACCATATTATCATTGTTCAAAATTATTATGCAGTTATAGATGTTATCAATATATGATACATAATGTTTAGAATAATTATAAACAACTAACATGAACAAAAACTTAATGTATCATATATTATAAATAGTTATTAAATTGTAATTTAAAAATAATAACTTTAATAACTCTTTAATATTTAAAACAAAATCTAAAAATTTAAATTAAAGAAAATTATATTACATTAACCATTTTTTATCCAATCTTTTTACAACTATTATACATACTTCCGGAGGACTACTTTTTGAAGAATCCGCATCATTATCTACTTCAGGTCCTGGTTCTGGATCCTTAGTTTTATAAGCAATACGCATTACATCAATCCATTCATCATAACGCGAGTTCCATCCCTTATAATGTACGTAATATTTCATCACTCCTTCAATATCACACACATTAATAACCTAAAAATATATAGTATTTATGTAATTTGATTATTTTAAATAATACAAATTCTAACATATTACATATCAAAGTATTTAGGTTATCCTGGGATACTGTCCTATAAGATAGAAAGATCTTGTATTACAGGGGCACGGGGACACTTCTTTAACAAACGGGTCATAATTAAGAGATTGCACATATTAATCTTTATTATAATCAACTGTAATTTCTGAATTTTATAATAGTATACTAAAAAATCCATAATCATTGATAATATATAACATTCTTGGTGTAATGTATTTACAGTTTGTATCATGAATTATGATTTATAATAGATTAGAAAATATTAATTGCAGGTGATGTTTTAAATTTAAATCTTGAAAAATATAGCCTATTAGTACAGAACTAATTTATAAATAAAATCTATGGATTTCCATTTAATAATGTATTACTTTCTATAGATCATGGCTGTGTTTGACAAAATATATTAATATTGCTTTTCTGAATTTTTCAAAATGTAGGAAATTCTATAACTATAGGTAGTTGGCTTTTACAGGCACAGTCCACACTTGAGGTTATAGGATCATGATAAAATTCAAATGTAACCTAGATTAAAGCTGGTGAGAGTGTGACAAACATGATAAATTTGATACAAATAAATAATTTTTGAGATAACTAAAATACAGACATTCAATATTTAAATAAGGTTTGTTTATAACAAGAACAATTTTAATTTAAAATAAACTATGTAACTATTATGTAAGAATTATTTAAAACATTATAAAAAAGCACTAATTTATTTATTCACAATATTTATAAGTTATATATAAGTTAATGTATTAAAAAAACAAATGACCAATAACTAATTAATTTGTTTTCCTACATAGTTTGTTTATAATGATTTAAAAATAGGTTTATTTATTTGGTTTGATTATAATATAATGTATAACACAATATTATTGAAGTCAGATAAATTAAAAATATATTAATAAAAGTAGAAATGTAATATTTATGTATTTAAATAACTTACTTTTGCATCATAAGTTGTTGCTTGTTTATCTCCATAATATACTACTAAATTATCTCCAACAACCACTGGCGAGTCTTTATCAAATGGTATATTTTCAATATTACTAAATTAACAAAATATTATATAGTATGAAATACATAAAACTGATTTATATTATATTATAGTTTATAAACATACATAGGCGTAGGAGTTATATCGTTTGAAGACACTTTTTCCTCTTTTTCATCCTTTTTCTTTCTTACTGTTTTCTTCTTTTCAGATCCTTCCTCCTTTTTAATTTTAATTAAATTTTCTACGAGAACTCCGGGCTGTGTAAGTTGAACAATAGAAGCACTGTCAGCCAGATCACTTAAAACTGAAACTCTCCTTGATTTAGCAGGTAAATCTTCTTTAGTTTTTGATCGTGTAAGCTAAAATAATAAAATAAAACATTAATTTTTAAAAACATATTTTATTATGATAAATAGATAATGTTAAAATTGTATTTACAAAACCAAATTACATTTATCAACTTTACCAAAAATGTCTATCAACTATTAAAATTGAATTATAATGTGAAATAGAGTATATCATTTATCTTCTTTCATACATTTAAGTTGATTGTAATTGCAATTTTAGAAAAAAAACAAATTTTGTATATTTTTTCTTTCGTATAATTCAATAAAAAATAAAATAAGTATATTCAACTTAGGTAAAGTCAATCAATAAAAAGCCATCACAAATAAAACCCTAATTTAAAATTATGAATTTAATTTTTTATTTTTACTGCCTAAACAATCATTAGCCAATATAATTTTAAGCTACTGATTAAATTAAGTAATTAAAAGCATAATATTGTATATTAAACAAATTTTACTTTTGGTACTTCTTCATCAGGTTTTCCTTTATTTGAAGCATCCTGCTGGGTATTAGAAGCTCCTCTTTTAGATTTTTTGAATGGAGTCATTTCTTTAACAAACGTTTTGATTTGTTCTTTGATAGCTCTCATTTTTCTCATACCTGGTAACCCAGTATTTGTAGATTTCACTTTAACAACTTTTTCTTTTTTAGTAGTTTTTCGCACTGATTTTCCAAATAAATTTCTTGTATATTTTTTTTTCTCTCCTTTTTTATCTTCAATGATTTGATCATTATCAACTGTATCAGAATCTATCTCTTTTTTAATCTCTTTTTTTAAAATTTCTTTCATTTCTTTTTTAGTTTTAGAATTTCGAACTTGATCTTTAGTTTCTGTTATTTCAGGATCCCATTTCACTGATTGTTTATTACGTGATGCACTATTAGCAATATCTTCTTTTTTTTTATCACCTTTCTTTGAAGTTTCTTCATTATTCTTTAAAAGTTTTTCTTCAGCTTTAATAGCTTTGGCTGTTTTTTTAGGTACAGCAGAATCTTTATTTTTTTTATCGTTCAATTCATTTTTTGCACACTTATTTTTATCAGTTACAGATGAGGTGCTAGGCAACGCCTTATCAACATCTCTAATAATGCTGCGACTAAATCTGCTGCGTGATCTTACTCCCCTTGGATGACTCAACATAGTACATCCAAGTTTTCGATAAAAATCCTCAAAACTATGTAAATATCTGTAATACAAAATAAAAAAATTATGAACTTTGTAAACTAAATTGTTAAAATAATAAAAAAAAACAGAAATGATTTCTTACAAAGAATATGTAAATTTATAAAAATAAATTTTAAATTTCATATATTCTTATTTGTTAAATCAAAATACACTTATTTATTACATGTGCTACACACAATTTTTTAAATTATATGATGTTAAAATAGTATACGCTTATATTATGAGTCGAATAAAGTGTAATTTTGTGTCTCCTTATGTAGTTTTTAATAAATTTAACTTAGTTCTTTAAATTAACATTTAATAATTGGAATATCATGAATTCATTATGAAAAGCAAACTTAATTTTGTAGGTTGTGATAAGGTTTATTTGCCATCTAACTTTAAAAACTCAATGTTTCAAATACAAAACCATATAATAGTTTTCAAATTTAAGATCACAATGTTCTTTTATCATGTAAGTTCAAGTAAAATATATCATAGTGAAGTCACTTAATAAGAGATGAATAATAATTAAAAGAAATTTCAAGTGCCTTTGAAAAAATATAAATAAATATTAAAAATGTTGTATGCTAATCACAAAATACTTTCATAATATTTACAAATGCTTTTATTGAAATGTTAAAAGACTTAACATAACATGACAGTTAATAAAAACAAAAATGTATAAAAGATTATATTTTGAATTATAATTTAGAAGCAACAAAATGCCTAAAAACTTCAAAAAAAAAACTCAGTTTTTTTATTTAATAAATGTATTTGAATAAGATACTAGATGATATAAAAGTATAAACATTATAAACATTTAAAATTTGATAATGATAAGTACAGATTTACTAAAAGACACATTCAATGTAATATTAAGTCATCAATATGAACTATGAGCTATGTGCATAATTAAATATATTGCAACTTAAAACGCAAAAATATAAAACTATTCATAAAACTTGTAAGGTATGAATGATTTTTTGTTTAATTTTAGTTTGTTTCTTTTTAGAAAAAAAGAGTAAATATTTAAATAAATATATCTGATATTTAAAATACATAAAACAAACTAACAATTATATAAGATATGTACAATATTAATGACATAATAAAAAAGTATGTTTAAAATATTTTATATAAGGTTGATATTATTTATAGAAACATTTTTATCAAAATTATCAAGAAACTAAACATTATCTTGATATTTAATAAAAGTAAAATTGATAATTTAAGTATTTTTGTTTAGTTCCTTTTTTTGAGAGGTGTTTTTAGTGATTTTTATGTTGTTATTAATCTTTGTTTTCAAATTAACTTATTGTATATAAAATAAAAGATTGTAAATATTATTTTGTTAAAAAAAAAAAGTGCATTTTAATATTTAACAATTAATACACTGAATATTAAAGAACGCTTATAAAACATTTTACTATTTAATGCGATGTCGTAGACTTAAATAAAATTGTTTAGCCTTGTCAAATAAATAAACCTACTGTTGATAGCAATGTTTAACAGAAAAAAATGACTGTTGTTCATGTCCAGCTTTATTTGCAACAAATTTCCATAGTTTTCCTTTATTTACTTTATTATAACCGCCACAATTATTGACAACCTAAAAATTATTGAATAGTATTAATTACTAATTATTATAAGTCAAATAAATGCTTATAATTTATAAATAATATTTTCAAATTTAAATAAAACATATCAAGAGCCTTAACTTGTGTACTATGAGGAAGTGTAAAATAGAAAAAAGTATAGTGGTTTTTTTATATTTTTTGCTTAATACACTTACCAACTATTTTAATAAGGAAATATCGAGAGTATTTTGAAGTATTATTTATTTATTTGAGAAATAATTAGTTGGTTTACTGTACAGTTTGACATCAATAAAAATAATATCTCAAATAAATAACAGGGATGCAAATAATATAAATAAAATGATAATTATATAAAATATGCAAAATAAAAGATTTCAACATTTAATTATTATATTAAAGTACTGCAACTGGTTATTTACTGTCACAATCATATCTTATATACAGCATATTACTATATTACACGACATTAATTTATCAAATACCTTAAAAAGTTTATATAAATCAACATCTTTGTCATTAATCACTGGAGCTTGATTAAGAGGAGTTCCTCGATCATCCATAAATTTAAATAGCTGTGCGACAAAATGATCTTTTTCTTCAATTGACTCTTCATCAGAATTCTTGAAAAAAAAAATATAATCAATAGTAAAATATTAATTTTTTTAATGGATAATAGTTTTTACAACATTTCAAAATTAGCGAGGATTACATTAACATAGTATTCCCACCAGTTATTTTTTACTTGTTTATACTTACATCACTATCAAATGCTTCACTATCTGTAGCAATACAAATTTTATCCACTCCAAACAACAAATCTCTATCCCAGTGAGGTGGGAGTTCATCTTTGTCAAGAAAGAATAGGGCTTTTTCAACAGCTAAATAGTAATAATAATAATAATAATAATAATAATACATTATGAAAGAACCACAAATCTAATATTTACCAGTTTTAAGTGTAGGATTTTCTACTCTAGCTCCAATTTCTTTTGTAAATTCAGTTATTTCTTTTTTTGGTACTGTATAGCTGTAATTATAAAATATTATGATAAATAGTTATTAAATTAAGAAACTTTAATAGTGATTACTATTTTCCATCCTTAAATGAACGAACTAGGTAGTCTTCTGCAACATTTGTTTTGACTGAGGATTGTGAAGTGGGTGCAACTATTAAACCAGGAAACCAATTGTCTCTAACTTTCTTTTTATCATTAGCTTCTACACAAACTACTTTTCCAATATCTTTTTCCTCCATTGCTGAAGACTCTTCTTCGCCACTTTCCCTTTATTGTGTATAATAATAAGTTAAAGTTGAAATTTAAATATGCAAGTAACTACTATAATAATAATTGAGAACAGAATAAAATATTTGTATGTATGTAAGCAATTACCCAAAACTTTTTTTATGTTTTCGACTTCTACGACCTTGCACAATAGTGGTTCTTACAGGAGTAACACCAATATGTTCAGGGTGTGTTAGAGGAAGTTGATCAAGAGTAGCACTAGCAGCAAAATGTCTTCCACTTTTCAAACATAGTGCTGTCCTCTTTAAACATGTAATATCTCCATCATCAAATACTGCAAAAAAAGCAAATTAAATCCATAAAATATTAAACAATTATAGGAAAATACATACCAACAGTGTATTGACTACAATCTTGAATTTTTTGAATTGTTGCTTTAACTAATTCTTTTTTATCACTACATTTTATGTCAACAGTAGCGCCCACCTTGATGTAATAAAAAGTATATTAATACATATTAAGCAGTCAGGTATAATTTTTTTTTTTTATATAGATTATAATTTATAACCTTTAATTGTCCTTTTACTGCATCATCTGTGACAAATGTTGATATCCCATTAGAATATTGAACCTTAATAGAAAAATATATATTTTATAATATGAAAATTTACAAAATTAAAAGTTGTTATGATAAATTAATCGACGCACTTTGCATTTTACAGTTTTTGATATTTTTCTGATTTTTGCTTCACAAAATGCCCCTTTGTACTTGGCACTTACTTCTGTTCCAACAGCAAGAAAAGGAGGTTCGTCCAAATTCACCTATGTTTTACATATAAACTGTATTTTTTTCTATTCAACAATAAAAATGTGGTCTTAAAGCACATAAATACAAGCACACTAAATAGGTTATCATAGAATTAAATAATTAACTGCATGCATAGAACGATTATAAACTCATAAGATTAAAGAACCCATAAATTCCATGAAATATACAACACCAACTTAATTTTGTTGACATTATAACTAAATAATTAACTTAAGTCAACTCCAATTATAAGAAATTGTTCAAACAATATTATATTTATAATAACGATTAATTTAATATTTGCATAAGGCTAAATCAATAGTAAGACATCATTCAAAAAATCCAAAATATCCAGGTAAAAATATTAACTAATTTAAAATGTTAAGTTCAGATTTTATCAATCCTTTAACACAATGAACTGATTTCTTTGATAAAATATTCGCTTTCAGTTAGTAGCAGAATTTAACATTATCATCAAACTTAATAATAACAAGAAAATATTTCTTATCCCAATGAACCAACTAAAGTTTAAATTACATAGTCAAAAATGTATAGCAGTACGCATTATACATAATATTATTATTTACTATCAATAGTATAATATGATATTGCTTCTTATACTACCTAACTTACACTATAAAATAAAATAAACATAATAGTTTTAAGAAAAGGTGCTAATCATTAAAATTAAGTATTTAATTTAAATACATATATCACATGGTATTTCTCAGAATTATGAATTCTAGTAATTGAAATATTATTGTTTTAATGAATAATGATTAAATAATATTAAATATATGTTTAGTTATAAATAAAGCATTGGTTTTCAACACTTTTTAATAAATGTATTTTCATTTTAAACCAACTAGAACAAATAATCCTGAGATACGCCTATATAGAATAGGTAGATATATATCTAAGTAACATACATTTTAAGAATAAACATACGACCATACTACATACTGACTTCCATTTAAGTGTTAATGGAATAACAAGTAGGTACATGTAGTAGACCTCGTTCATATGTCATCTTTTTCATTCTGAAATCAACCCATGGATAAAAACAACTAGGTTCATTTATTTACTTTTTATACAGTAAGTGCAATCATTACCAAGTTGAACAACCAACAACTGAATAGTTTCTCCAGAATAAGTAAATATATTAAATATTAAACTAAAGTTGCCACAAATATACCATATTATCTTCAAATTCTTTCATTTAAAGAACTTTTAGAAACATCAAAATAATATTAACCTTCTTACCTCATCTAGTGGTATAAAAATATGAAAGAAATGTATTGTTCATTATGTCATATTACTTCAAAACATTGTAAGTAAAAATAACTTATAATGTTATGATTTAACAAATAAATATATACAAGATTTATATTATAAAATGAATTAAATATATTTTATCTGTAGATAACATTTATTCAATTTACTATGCTTTATGAATACAATTGTATTTGTAATTCAATTGCTATAATATTTTATGATTTTAACTCAGTCTTTTATCATAAATACAAATAAATACATTTAAGTTTTAATAGAAAACATTCTTTCATTTAATTTAATAATCACTCAATATTATTTGGCTGTATATAAATTAAACATATATTTCTAAACAAGAACATTATTAAATATTTATAGAACATAAAAAAATACTGGTTAAAATAGTTAACCCTTAGTCAATGGCAACTCTAGCTCTGGGATATAATTTTAATTGGAAATTTAAGCCAAACAAACAAACATCAATTAAATAAAACGTTTGTGAATATAACTTTTGATATATTATATACATTCATTAAGATACCTATTTATGCATAGTTTTAAGCAGATTATTTTAAAATAATTGAAGAGAGTTTTAAGTATTTATTATATTTAGTATTGTAAACAAAATGTAATAATAATGTCATAGGAATAACAGAAAAATACTACAAAATTGTCTAATACAATTGTATAAAATATTTCAAACAATGACTGATGATTTACTTCAATAAGATTTTTATTATTTACAATAAATTTTATTTAAAGAGTTGGCTTAAACTTCCAAAGTTCACTTTTTGACTTTATTAATATAAAATGGAGTATGAGAAATTAAATAATACAAACCATTGTAAATGCAGGTTTTTTCTTGTAAGTGTCGTAAAAATGAATATGTCACTTAATTACATTATTTAATAATACATTTTTTAATCTGAAAAAATAAAATAAAATAACATTAGTAAGTACATTATTTTACAATTTTATAAAATACAGGAAAATTTGAATAACATTTAAAATGTTATTAAGTATGTGGTGTATTCATTATTTTCATAATAAACCGAAGCTTAGCACAATGTTTTTGTAATTTTGTAACTGGATAGCATGTTGGCTCTTAGAAAATTTGAATAACAATATATGAAACAGGAGATATTTGTAGTCTCTGCAGTATGTTCTTGAACTTAGGTATTAGGATATTTGTAACTAGTAAGTCAGATCCAAAGTCTAGATCATATAAAAATAAATAATAATACTATAATTTCTTAATTAAAAATATATTAATACCAGGACTAAAAATATGTGACTTATGAAATTATGCAGGATTATAAATATAATACATACATAAGTACAAATAAAAATGTATCATATGATTTATATGACCTGTATGCTGCAACATACAATTATTAATGATATATAATAATAATATAATATAATATCTACTCGACTATACATTTTTAATGACCTATATACATTACATTAAAGTAACAGCATAGTATTACATACTAAAACAGAATCATTATTACTAAAATATTTCATTTGGTGCTGACTAACATGTATTCAGCGGTATAAATTGGTTATCTACTCAAGAAATTTGTTGGTTTAAGCCAGGCGTAAAAAAAAGAAAAGGAATACCTAATAAACCATATCAATGATTTTATGATGCAGTTTTATTTTCACACCAGCCGGGGCTAACACATTTGATGATTGAGTATGATGACGTTACAACAGTATCTATTAGATCCACAGATTTTAGTATTTAGTAAAAAAACAAGCGAGTATCATTGGAGAAGAAAACTTTTAGCTTTTAACAATTAGCTCCTCACTATACTATAAGAACTCAAATATATTTCAGCAAGGATTCATACAAAATGTTAGCTTATGTCATTAATTGTATAACAGAAATATGTATTTAGCAACTAATTTATCTTACTACCACGATGCCAACAATAGCTTCATCACTAAACAACAACGGAATACTGTAGTTTCCATTCAATCTATTTGTTGGTGTATATAGAGTTACTGACATGGTTAAAATCAAATTCTGGTTAAACTTTTTTATCACGGCATAAAATATCTGTTATTTGCAAAATTCATTTTGGGGAGCCTATCAATATATGTCAACAGTTGAAAACTGAGTGCAAAGGCAAACACGAAGTGTTAAGCTGTTATGACATTGAGTAAGTACAAATTATCATAAAATAAGCAAAATTAATTTAAGAAACAACTACTGAATCCTATCTTTGCCGTATACAGGTATAACACAAAATGTGTCAATATTTATGATTGAATTACCGTACTGAGGATAACTGACATACCAAGATGACAAGTAGGAGGGGCCCGGCAGGCAAATTTCCCCAGGCAGCACTTTTCGAGAGTAGCACAAATAATAACGAATTTAAGGGGGGGGGATAATTCTAAATACACAGCATTGATAACCACTCATTAATGTCAATGAAAAAAAATATCCATGGACCTTTATAAAAAGGAACCAAATCGTAGAAACGATCGCACAACATGGACGCAACGACATGCATCGATCGAGTGAAAAATTCACAGCGCGTCCGGCGAAATTGAAGAGCTGACTTTGTTCGAGATCGAAACCCGTTAACAGTCGGACGGGTAGACGAAATATCAACAATAATGTACAACAAGCGAACTGTAGTGTGAATATTTACCGGTAATCTTTCTCTCATAGTGGAGGAGACGACTCAGAACGAAAATCCGTTGGTCTGCGGTGAGAACAGCAATGGTGCCGGCAGTCGACGATAGACGTCACGATCGCCGCGGTCCCCGAAGAGTAAGACTCGCCGAGAATTTTATTGTACGGTGGACGGACGGACGGCTGTCTGACGGCGATGGCGTTCCTCTCCACTGTGCGTTTTCGACGTTTTCGTTATTGCGTTCGTAATTTCGTATACATAAACACTACCACGAAAATAATTACAACAATTGTTTATGTATGATAAGGATATTTCAGTGGTTCCCAAAAGTCATTCCCGCTCACTTATCCGGTTATCACAGATATACCCACAGACCTTATGATAACATATGATAATACCTCGTCGTTCTGTAATCTTTGGTCGTAATAATAATAATAATTTAATTTCAAATTTTCAACTATTATATATATTATAATATAACTATTTTTTATACTGTTGTATTCACAGATATACATACATAATATATATATATATATATATATATATATATATGTTGTTGTATATTATGTCTATGCCCTATGGCCACGGGCATTGACGTACAAACTCGCAAATTGCAATGGTCCGATGACTCCGATTCCCCGATCAAATGTAAAAAACAGTCTACAGGCTGCAGGTACCTACGTAACCTAATTTATCTATTTTCTATGACCTAAACCACGTCTAAATGGCACGAATTACACGGCTATGTCGGACACAAATGTATTGCCTCAGTTTGTGTACCTGGCGATTTGATGGAAACAGACTCTGTATACCTACCTAACAACGTGACCGTTTCAGACTCTGTTAGTTTCATAAAGGAAACAATACAAATTTGCTGTGGGCAAGTGTTAATTTTGTTGCAATAACTAAACTGTGCGGTTAAGTTCATGCCCTAGTTTGGTATATATTATGATATGCTTAATGTAAGAAAATAATTCCATGCACCGAAAACTCAATAGTATAACTACTAAAGTATACCTATTAATGAATCGATAAAATTAAATCTAACAAGTTTCAACTGTAGGTATTTGCCTATTACTATTTTTGTATTTAAAACGTGGTATTAGTGAACTACATACCTATATTATGAATGTATTTCATCATCAAGAGCAAATACATTATGCAACACTGAATTCTAAGACATTCACTCTAATGAAACATGCTGTTCTTATATAGATTCTTGCTAATTATAGTTTTGATGAACCCCACTCTGCTGTATTAGTTATTATTTGACAGTTATTATTAGCTATTATTTGACAAATAGCTGGGTTAATTACATAGCTTTTAATCACTAATCACTGTGCCTTCGTCCAGGGTTCTTCGAGCGGCAATTCTATCTCCCTTATTTTTTTTCTTGGTAAATAATGCATCTTACATATTGTGTTATCCAAAAATAATGTTGTTTGTTAATTATATGAAGCTATTTATACTCATAAACATATGAATATACCCTACCTATACTATCCTACCTTTTATTTTTATAATTTATAATTAGTAATATTTATGCAGTTACTATTATTTTTTTAATCAACATTTAACTTGTACTTATCTTTAGTTTGATTCCTAGCTAAACTCTTGATTCTACATAAGCAAATTAAATGAATCCTGCTTAAAATATGGTTTTATTCTTAATTAGGTGGTGAAAATATTTGCTTACCATGACAAATTGCTGTATAAAGAAAAATATCTGAAACAACGCGAGAAAGACACTGATGACATTCAATACTTGTTCATTATAAAGGTTTTGAAACTAAAAGAGATGAATAGACTGATGTGGATAAAGTGTTGGGGACAAGTTGAAGATTAATCAAATTAATTTGGGTCACGAGGAAGGAAGGGTTAGAATCTAGTCGGTAAGAAATTTATTAATTATTACTACTTATTTATAAAATATATAATTATTATAATAATTATTTAATGTAGGAAAAATTCAAAAAGATAATAAAAAAGTAAAAATCCTGAAGAAGCAAACATAACAAAATATGCTTCTTCACCAAAACTATATTTGAGAAAAAAAGTATGTACCTATTTTAGTTTAATATTTATTTTGTATTTCATATTTGTCATCGTAATGTTTTATTTAAACTAGGCCAACCCAAAAAAATGTAAAACAAACTGCAAAACGAACTATAGAACAATCTGCAATATCAGCTTTAGATGGTGAAGCAGCTGTTGGGGCTGTTGCTATTATCTTATTAAACATCATTATTATTTATTCCACGTTCAAAAGGTACCTTTTACAAATAGTGTAAAAATAAAGTTAAAGACGCACATACCCCTAGTCACTTGTTACTCCATTTTGCGATCAAAAAAGTTTGTACTCCTGTGACTATGAAAGTCCCACAAAAGCGAAAGGAATATTCACTCAGTACTGAAAGAGTATGAGCCTCATTTTAAATTCAAAAACTTTTTCGATTTGTAAATTTGTTGTATTAGTTAATCAGTATATTACCAAATTAATTTTCTTTTTAACAAAATGCAATTTTCTATGATGTTACAAAAAAATTAATTCCCTATAAAATACAGACAAAAAGTGAGCATGTTTAAATATTATTAGACTAAAAATGAACTTCTGAGGGTATTTTTTTCTTTCGTTTATAGGTATATAAAATATAGCCCCACCCCCAAAAAAAAAAACTATCTGATTTCAACAGACTCAACATGTTGATTACCATGCAACTGCCAATGGAATATTCACATTTACAAATATATGAGATTATGACATCCCTTGGTCATACAGCATATTATTAATATGAATGTGCGACTGTTAGCGTCTGTAAAAAGTATATTTATATTTTGATTCTATACGGACTCCTGCAGACCTATAGAATCCAATAGGTGAATTCGCTCTAATAATAAAAATAACTGGAAAAAATAGATTTTAATTTAAAATATGCTATGTTATTAGTTACTAATATTCAAAAAAACATTATAAATATGTACTTAATTATAACAGAAGTTTAATACATTAAAATAAATTTGGTTTTTCAGATTTCTGGAAGATAAACATGGTTCTTATTTCACTGTTGATGATTACATAGAAATTGAAGAAAATTAAGAAAACAAAAAACGTGTGTGTATCATTCTTACACAGTTTTATCAAGAAAAGGGGAACATTTTAGTTTTTAAAAATCATTATATTATTATTATTTTTATCAAAAAAATGTGTGCACACCACCTGCACAAATAGTCTAGTCTCTAGTTAATAATAAGAATAAAACTAAATTTTAAAACAAAAATTGCTTTATAATTTGTTATTAAGGTACCTATAATCTATATACTATTTTTAATTCCTCATTTATGGGTAAAATATAAAAAGGAATTTGTAGAAATTAGATAATATTATTACAAATAATTTTCATTTCATTTGTTATTAATTTTTATTTCTCATAATGAAGTATGTGATTTGTTTTAACTTATAAGTTTATAATAATTAAATATCATGGATCATATTATAATATTATAATTAAAGCTCAACTGTATACAATGTATAATACTATAATGTGTATGATAAAGTCCTGGGTTCGGGACTTAAAACTTTATGAAATCTATATTTGTAATATTGTAACTTTGTAAGAAATTAGGACCTATATATAATATATTATTCAAAACCTAACTCGGATCCAACACAGTGTGAATTGGGTACTATTCAAAAATAACAATAGAAAAAGTAGATTAAAACATCTTTGTGGGGAATACAAATAAATAATAATACTACATTAGATTGATAGTAGTAGGGATGTTCCCAATTTTGAATACACCAATACATTAATAATTTAATATTTTTTAAGAGTCATGTAACAATATATTAGGATCCTTATATTAAATGTTCAATCTTTTTTACCCAACAAATAAAATTTAATTGACATTCATTGAAAAAAAACCTAAAAAAATAAAAAAACTGGATAAGTCTATAAAGAGTTTAAAACAATTCAAAATATTTTAAAAATTTTATCGTCTGTAGAAAATGATAATATAATCAACCAGTGAAAATGTGTCTGCTGTCATTTGTTGTAGAATTAGGTATACCAAAATTCTAAATCGATTTTGCTGATAACTTATTTTGCGTAAAAATTCCCGTTTTTTCTTAATTTTTCTTTTGTTTTCCCTACGCGTTTGAAAACTATTAAGAATTTTTACTTTAGACCCCCCAAAGTACCAACTAGATCACTTTTTTATCAGAAAAATACTGTTGAAGAAAATCGAACCAGTCTTACTGCCCCATTATAAGGTCATGACAGACACAAAAATAAAATAATTAATAAATAAAAAAATAAATAACACACACATTGTAAAATCAATACATTAATCGCTCCGCTCAGAATCCAAAATTCACTGTTATTTTCAAAAGCGTAGGGAAAAGCTAAAAAAATTTAAAAAATTAGGTAATAAAGAACATAACATTTTATAACTATATATGATAAATTAATTTAATTTTCAGTTCTGGTGAGCATAAATTGTAATAACGTAATTTGATTTTGTTTATTTCTTATACTACCTATTCATAACATAAACCAATAATTTTATCTGTGACATATTTACTGTGCAAATTTTAAATTCTGAGGAGCGACGAATGTATTGATTTAACAATGTGTGTGTGTGTGTTTTTTTTTGTATCTGTGTACACGTTAAGCAGTGGCGAACTGGACGACCGGGATATCGGGAAATTTCCCGGTGGGCCGCTGCTCATATAAAATATATATTTATTAATATTATTTTTGTGAAATTATAAATTCAATTATATTTAATAAGTAAGTAATATTAGTAAACATAATAATAGGTAGCATGCGAAAGATCATTTTCCCTACTAAAAATAATTAAAACTCGTCTGAGAAATTCAATGGGTGAAGAAAAATTTGACGCATTTATGATGATGGCAGTGAAAAAAAATGTTTTATTTAGTATTGATAATGGTGATATCATAAATATGTTAAAATCTTAAAGTGATTTATTAAATAATAAACTTTCTTATTAAAATCAAATTGATTGTAGTTTAAAGTATATACATAACAATTACTTGAGTATATAACAAATTTACAACAGTTATTTTATTACGTTTTATATCGATTAATTAAAATATTTAAAAATTTAAAAGCTAAATTGTGTTTATAAAAAAAATATCTATATTATATAAAGGGCCGTTGGTGTACTGAGGGCCTCTAAAGTTATGATTTTCCCGGGCTGTTTACTTCTCCCAGTCCGCCACTGACGTTAAGTAATTGAAATAATTAATGTTTCGATTTTCAACTTCAGTATCTTGTTCGATGGAAAATTGAATCTAATTGGTGTACTCTGGAGGTCAACATTTTAATTTCTAAGTAGTTTTCAAAAACACTGGAAAAAAACAAAAAAAAACAAAATTAAGGAATTACAGGAATTTTTATACAAAATCTATTTTCGACCAAACCGATTTTGGTTTTTGGTGTAACTTTAAACACATTACCGTAGATACATGAATTTTTCAGTTTATGTTTATATAAGTATTTTTATATACACCATAACATTTTCATAATATTAGATTCTGAGCGGAGCCATGAATGTATTGATTTTATAATGATGTGTGTTATTTTTTTTTTTTTTTAAATTTTTTAATTTTTTTTGTATCTGTCATCACCTTTTAGGATAGTAAAAATGCTTCAATTTTCTTCAATAGTACTTTTTCTGATAGGAAAGTGAATCTAATTGATACTTTGGAGGGTCAAAAGTTAAAATTTCCCAATAATTTTCAAAAGCGCCGTGAAAAATTAAGGGAAAAACGAGAATTTTTACGGAAAACAAATTTTCGACAAAATCGATTTTGGTTTTTGGTATAACTCTAAAATAAACGACCTTAGATACATGACATTTTGACCGAATGTTTATATAAACATTTTCTACACACCCTAGCATTTCCATAATATTCTGACTTATTTTGAGCTGTTAACGGACATTTTCAGTTTCCAATTTTTTTAGTTTTTTTTTCTATAAATGTCAATAAAATTTTATTTGTTTGGTAGAAAATCTTGAAAATTTAATATATGCTTCTAATATATAGTTTTAAAGGCAGGTGAAAAATATTAAAAATCTGTAGTCACAATTTTTTTTTATAGGTAATCAAAGTTCCAATTTTGACAAAATACGTAAAAATGACGAAAATGTGCAATTTATTTTGAGTTACAATTCATAAAAATTTTTCTTTTTAAATCTAAGGTTTGTAAATGTAATACAAGATTCCTCATAAGTTTGCTGAATTTTATCAATAAAAAAATGTTTATAAGCAAGTCAAAATAAATTTTTATGAGCATATGAGTTCAAATTTTTACAAGATTAGATATTCATTCGATTTCTCATGTAGCGATTTTCTTATTTTGTTGCAATTCAAAAACAAATAACTGTAGATGCATGAACATTTCACTGAATGTTTATATAAGAATTTTTTATACACCATCTAATTTTGAATATGTTTTGACTGTTATTGAGCTTTTTACGGATTTAGTTTTTTTTTATATAAATCCTACCAATAAATTTTGATTTGTTGGGCCAAAAATAATGAAAATTTAATACAAGACTCCTGATATATTGTTACAATAGTAATTGAAAAATATTAAAAATACATAGGCACACATTTTTTTTATAAGCATGTAAAGTTCGAATTTTGACAAAATTCATCAAAATCTCGAAAATTATCAATCATTGTAATTAAACAATTATATTATAATGGTCAGTTTTTATAACTAAGGATTGAACATTTTAAATAAAGACTCTAATAAATAGTACACACTGTAATCAAAAAATATAAAAAATATATAAACACATTTATTTTTTACAGACATTTTAAGTTCAAATTTGGACGAAATTACATATTAAAATCAATTTTAACGAATAAAAGTATATATTATAATATTTTTCTTGCATCACTGATAATTTTAGGTTAATAATTAAATAATATGAATAATATTAGTTCAAATTAGTAGCTACCGTAAAATAACAATATCAATATAATTTAAAATATCCTAGACTGACATACCGTCTCCGCTCAGAATCGTTTTTCGTATACAATGATATTATATCATTGAATTCATATTTAATACCATCCATTATACAGTGTTCTACTTGTAAACTACTGTATAGCAGAGCGACATCCAGTTGACCCCCTTTTTTAACTTGCGTTTAGCTGTTTAAGGACATTTTTTAAAGTTTTTTTTCTATAAATGTCAATAAAATCGTATTCATTGGGTCAAAAAGCTTGAAAATGTAATCCAATGCTCCCAATATATTGTTACAATGGCAGTTGAAAAATATTAAAAATAAATAGACTCAATTTTTTTACAAGCATTTAAAGTACAAACTTTTACAAAAAATGTTGTAGTTTTAAATGTATAAAATATTCTACATTTATAGCTAATTTTAAACAAGGTTTCTAGACAAAGGTAGATAAATTACTTTATTCACAATAATATCATCAAATATACTTAGTAATGCATATTATAAACTGACTGGTCGTCTTCGCTCAGAATCGTTTTTCGTATACAATGATATTATATCTTTAAGAGGACGTCGCACCCGCGTGTGTTGTTTCCGTCTTACACACGTACGACATTGCAAATTTTCGTTCGCTAGTTTCAATAAGGTATTGTCAGTTTTTATATTAGAGTGAATTAAGCTATTATCAAACTTTTAGGTAACAACATTTTATGTGTTCTCTCGTTGGTTTTTAACGATATTTTAATTTTTACGTGAGTTATGAACATTTTAACTACTTTACATACCCATATCTCACTTAAAAATTGAAATATCGTAAAAGACCAACGATAGAACACAGATAATGTTATTACTTCAAAGTTTGATAATAGGTCAATTCACTCTAATATCAAAACTGACAGCACCCTATTGAAACTAGTGAACGGAAATTTGGTACCTATGTCGTGCGTGTGTAAGACGGAGACAACGCATGCGGGTGCGACGTCCTCTTAAATTCAAATTTAACACCATCCATTACAGTGACTCGATTGTGACCTACTGAACAGCAAAGCGACACCCACTTGTCCACCTCTTTTTATTGAAAATCTATAAAATTCCATGTCATAAGTTAAAGCAACAGATATTGTCTATAAAATATAGGTAATTACTAAAAAATGCAAAGCACAACGAGAATGTAGCTAAATTGCCTATCTATATCGCCGTTCGTTTGATTGTAACTTATAAATTATAATTTTATTATATTGTAATACATTAAATATAATAAATAGGTAGGAATTATTACTATCACAGTATATGTATGAATAAATTGTAATTATAATAATAATAAATTACATGAATTACATATTGACATGAAAACCAAACACGATCAAAATATACATTATACCTACGCATTTTTAAATTATTTAAATTTAAAATAATTTTTGCAATTTAGGCTTCAGGAAATAAAATTTTATTGACATTCATAGAAAAAAACCTAAAAAAATCGGAAACTGAGTACATCCGTAAACAGTTGAAAACTTTTAAAAATATTTCGAAAATTATATCATCTGCATTCTGCAGAAAATGCTAATATAAGCAACCAGTGAAATTTTCATGTATTTGCGGTCATTTATTTTAGAGTTACACCAAAAACCAAAATCGATTTTTTCTATAACCAATTTTTTCTATTATTCCCGTCTTTCTTTAATTTTTAGTTTGTTTTTCCTGGAGCTTTTGAAAACTATTGGGAATTTTAAAAAATGACCTCCTGAATGCACCAACTAGATTCACTTTCCCATCGAACAATATTCTAAAGTTGAAAATCGAAGCATTATTTCGACTACCTACTTATCGTGTACACAGACACAAAAAAAAAATAAAAATAAAAAACACCCATCATTGTGAAATCAATGCATCGCTCCGCTCAGAATCTAAAATCGGATAATTAATTTAATATTCCTGATTTTCATATTTTATTATCAACTGAAATATTACTAATTTATACACAATGTATAGGTTCAGTGACATAATTTGGTCATGTTTGTAGGGAGAAGGGGGGATTGAAACATTTACCCCCCACCAAAATAATCCACCAAATTTAATACCATCCATTATACAGTGATCTACTTGTAACCTACTGTACAGCAGAGCGACATCCACTTGACCCCCTTTTTTTTTTTGATAGTACTAATATGTAAATACCTTCTTATAATATTTGATAATATAATTATTGTTTTTCAGTTTTCTATTCATTTTACAGTATTAAATGTTTTATTAAAAGGTATTCTTACGGTATAAATTCACTAAGAATAAAATAAATAAGGTTTAAAAATAACAAAATTGTATAGATTTAAAAAGTGAAATCATATTGTATGAACTATGAATATAAATAAATGTTAAATAAAAATAAAAACCGTGTAAAATAATAAGTTAATGATTTATATTTGTTTTGTGTACTCAAAATTGCTTTAAAATTGGTAGAATTTAACTTCTGTTACAAATAAACATATTTGTTATTAAATTAAAATCAGCTGTTGGCTAATATTAAGGCATTCAAAAAAATACAAAAGGAAGTGAAAACATTCACGTGGTTACAAACCATTAAAAGAGTTTGAATAAGGTGGACCTAAAACGGTGGGGAACTAAGTCAATGATAACACTATGTTGAATAACAACATAAAATGCACACCAGTAGATAAAATTACTTGAGTCTTGAATCCTCAATTCAACTTGGCTGTCCAGCGGCGTGCCAAACGTAGCCAAAGTGTGAAATATGTCACTGGTTTGACGGGTGGCATAATAAATGTTGCACCGCGACTGGGTGGAGCCAAGTTTTTCCTTTACGATACATCAGCTACCAAATCAAAACGATGTTACCTTAGCAACTACTGATAAAATATGACATGAAAGAATTACATGAATTTATCATTGGACTTGTGAACTGACTAAGGTCATCTTGTAACTAGCTGTTCACCTGTGGCCTGTCCAATCAGGTATTTACTGTGCCAACAGAAAATTTATCATTATACTATATTGAGGTTGTTTTTTGTGTGAAAATAATTTTAAATTTAAAGAAAGAATATCTACTGTCTTTGCACAACAGTTTTAAAATTCAAAAATATTTGTAACTACCCAAGCAACTATTAGCCCATACAAATTTAAATACCTGATTAAATTGAGTAAAAAAAAAGCATATATAATATATTTTACTTTTGGTACTTCTTCATCAGGTTTTCCTTTATTTGAAGCATCTAGCTAGGACACTAATAGGCACTCTACTTTTAGACTTTTTGAATGAAGTCATTTCAATAACAAAAGTTTTAATTTTTCCTTTGATAGCTCTCACTTTGTATATATCTGGTAACTCAGTATTTGCAGATTTTACTTCCTCAACTTTTTCTTTTCTCATTTTTTGTATTCAATGATTTGATTATTATCTACAATAGCAGATTCTATTTATTTTCTTAAGATTAAATAATTTTTTTTGTTTTAGAATTTTTAACAGGTTCCTTTGTTTCTACAAATCTAAATCCAATTGCACTGATAATTTATTATGTGGAGTACCTACTATTAGAGGTATCATATTTGTATGTTAAAACCTATTTTTGACAATTCTTGAATGTTCTTTAGTAGTTTTTCTTAATAGAATCTTTATTTTGTTTGCATTGTCATTCTTTGTAGACTTATTTTTATCAGTTGAAGATGATAAGTAATTCTTTATCGACATCTTTTATAATTCTGCGACTAAATTTACTATATAATTTTATTCCTCTTAGATGATGAAACATTGTACATCCGAATGTTCGATCACAATCCTCAAAACTATGTAAATATCTGTAACGCAACACAATAATATTTTCTTAATTTTGATTTAAATAACTAAAAATATAAATATGAATTATGAATTATTTATTCAAAATAAAAATTTAATGAACACAATTATTTATCAAAATATTTTATATATCAATCATTGTGTTTATAATATTTTTTAATGTACAAATTATTGACATATGACAACAGCGTAATGAGAAGAGACAAGGAGGAATATACCAATTATCTAGTTGAATTGTGTTGTGGCTTTAAGTAATTTATTTATAAACGTAACTAAGTTATTTAAACTAATATTTATTATTTGGTAGATGATATATAACTTTTATATAAATGGTTATTGAAATATAAATATGAAAAACAAACTTTTTTTTGTAATAATGTTAACACTGCCTTCTTTATATAACTCAATGTTTCGAATATTAACCTATGATCATTTATCGAATTTAAGATCACCAACTTCTTCTATCAAGTAAGATCTAGAAAAATAAACCTTAGTTAAGTTTTTCTATCAAAATATGATTTTCTTTATCAATATAGGAATCAAATTAATAAATCAAACATACTCATAGATAATAACCATTATTTATAAGTCAAATCACTCTCAAAAGAAATGGGTAATTAGTTATTACTAGGGCTCGGAAGTTGAGGCATTTTGCATTTTTTTTTGGAACTTTTTAGACGATGCTTTCCTGGCCACAAATGTGTTTCATTAGCATATGAATCTGAATAACTAAATTTTATTTTGTATTTTTTGGCTTTTATTACTTTTAAGGTCATTTTTTGACATTTTTAGGTCTTTTTTCGACATTTTTAGTCATTTTTACTGATTTCCCACTAATTTATTGAAAACCCACAACTAAATAATATCATTTGTAAGCTTTGATAAATTTTTTTATTTAATTTTTAAGGACATTTTTGTCATTTTTTGAGTAATTTTAAAGCTTTGACAAATATGATTATTAATAATAAATATTTTAAAAAATGTATTTTTATTAATTTAAAACAAATATTTGTAATTTTTTTAGGTCATTTTTATGTCATATTTGCATTTTTTAATGTTTTTAAGGTCATAAACTTCCGAGGATTAGTTATTACATATTAATTAACATGGAGCTGAAAAAATGAAAAATGAAATATTTATAAATACGCTTACACAAATGTTTAAAAGATTTTGTTAAAAAAATACTTTACTTAAGAGAATGATGTACCTGCATATGTAGTATACATCTAACTAACGCATAATATATCTAAATGTATGTCCAGCAGATCTAATTTTGTATTGTTAGCTTCTATATTAGTGACATATTATCAAACTTCAATGTAAGAACATTATCTGTGTTCCCTTGTTATATTTTTCATATTCATAACTCACTTAAAAATTAAAATATTGTATCAAACCAATGAGAGAACACAGATAATGTTCTTACATTTGAGTTTGATGATAGGTCAATTTACTCTAATTCAAGCTAACAATACAAAATTGAAATTGCTGGACATACATTTTAGAATATTGTGCGTAGAACGGTGACAACATATTGTGAGGTATAATGTCCTCTCAAAGTGACAGATAATAAAGAACATAAATATACAGTAGGTTATATTTTGAACAACTCAGAAGTTAAAAATAGAGAGATGAATCGAAAAAACAGCAGGCACAAAATAAAATACTATTTAAGAAGTATTTATAAATTATTTAAAAATGTTTGCTTTTTTTTTAGGAATTCAACGGAATTTTCTAGTACCAATTCATCACAAAACCATGAAGGTACTACAATTAAGTATAATGATACTCAAACAGACAACATAAGTAAATGTGCTTAAATTTTCTTTAATATAATACATAGGTATTACAAAATAAATAACAACATGTCTCAAAATTAGTGGCGTATTTTCTGGGAGGGTCCACAGGTCTTGCCAACCTTCCCCAGAATGGAATAATATAATTAATATTTCATAGCTAATATGTATGAAATAATATTATACATTTACTTATTTTCTAGATTCCCCCCCTAAAAATTTTTTTTAAAAATACGCCACTGCTAAGTATGTATTGAACATTTTAAATAAATCATTGTTTTTCTACATCATAAATTTATTTAGATAAGTTCCTGGATGCAATAAAACAAAAAATTAAAAACATTACAAAAATTAACAACAAAACAACTAATTTACCAACTGTAACATCCAAAGTAGTAAAATTAAATCATCAAGGTGCGCTTTGTGCATATTGTAATTCTAATTATTGCAACTGCAAGGATAAAAACGCCAAACACTGTTGCTTTAAATATTGCGAAAATTGTCAATGTTGTTAAATTATTAACAATATATTTACATTTTATAGTTAGGTATGATTTATATTATTGGTTTTTTTTTTAAAAAATGTTGTTTGTTTCTCATTTAATGAATAAGAAAATATATTAAATGGTTTTTTATAATGAATATCTATAGGTAATTTAAATTTAGTCATGTAATCCTAATAATTAATTAACAGAATATTAAGCAACAAAAAAATAATAAAAATAAATAGTTATAAATTATTAGAAACATTCTTAGACCGTTGTGATGAATCCAAAATTGTATTTAAATAACATAAAACAAACAAACATTTATAATAAAATTGTATATTATTTACATAAAATAAAAATAAATATTTAAACTTTTCAACTAAAACATAACGGTATTATTTTGTTAACACATTTAAGAAATTCATGTTTAATAATTAAGAAATTAAGCATTATACTCAAATTTAATAAAAATATAATTGATAGTGTAAGTAGTTTTTAATATCAGTTTACTGAAATATTAAAGAATATTTATAAATTATAATATTATATATATTTTAAAATAGTATTTTAACTTTTTTTTTAAATTTGCCTAGATAGGTATATATAATAAATAATAAATTTAATTATAAGTAAGTAAACTTACTGCTGATAGCATATGTTATTTATAATCAGCTTTATTTGCAATAAATGTTCATAGTTTACTTTTATTAACTTTATTATAGCCATCACAGTTATTTACAATCTAAAAATAATTAAATATTATTAATTATTTTAAGTTAGATAAGTGATGATAATTTATTAATAAAATAGATATATCATACGGTTGAATTCGTATATTGCGTTACGAACTATAATGGGCCTCCACATTAACCCGTTCAGCGGGGCCCATTATAATTACGAAGAAATGTACAACAAGACAATACAATAAGTCTATAAAAATAAAATATTTCACTACAGCACGATAAACTATAAAGTACCTAGTAACAGTACTGAGTACAGTATTGTAGCGCATTAAAACCTCAAACAGTATAGAAATTATGAAAATCCGGAACACATAACATAACAGCAATTAATAGTAAACACAACAACCATAATTATTATTTTGTAATAACCTATAATTGGCAAAATATGGCATGAAATATGAGAAGCACGACAGCAGTCACGACTTGCGGAGTTCAGACTCTTATCAATGCGTCCGAGCTCAGCAGCTGTAGCTGATACTAGATAGTAGCTGATTGTGACTTAACTCCACATAATAGATAAATGTTGACTCGGTGGTTTCGTAACAGCATGGAAAAAAAAATAACGAGTGAATTCTGTACAGCCGCGGCTGCAGTCCCTACTCCCTACGAAGCGCTCCACCACTATTGGAGATTGGTGACCGGTCCCCTCGTAATCGTCGTAACGTTGTGTATCGGCGTTGCGCTGCGTTCCCTATAACTTAAAACTTATATTGTTATTTGTTATAATAATATTAAATATATTAATATAACGTGCTCCACCCAAGTTGTACTTACTGGTTGATCGTTTCGCCATTCGCCATTTTGCGTGCGAACAGCGACTGTCAGCGTAGGTAGAGAATACAATATGTCTGTACAGTACAAAATAATATGTAGACAGTTCACGGTTTATCGAGAGTATTCGAGTGCACTGCCAAACAAAATATGCAGATTACATCTTACACACTAACACACTGCATTATTTTCATAGGCATTATCATAGGCCATAGACCTATAAACCAATGGACACTGGACAGTGTTTATAGAGATAAGTTAGGGGTACGATGTACAGAGAGCGAGTAAACAAACAATGTAGTAAAATGTAATATGTATACAGTTCCTTATGCGGGCTCTTTCGCTACTTTATGTTCTCCCTCTCTCTCTTCTTTCTTTTTTCAGTTCTTCTTCTTGTCTTGTCGGTCTTCATATTATGCCCTAGCCATCCCAGTAGGCAGCAATTTGTATTGCCTTGTCTTTTTTCGGTTATATGGTTATATGATCGCCAAGCATTGATGGTCCATTAGTTTATAGGTATATGGACATAAGTCAATACAAGAGCAAATCAGTAATCACTTATAAAGTTATAACACGTTATAAACTCATCACAACATTAACTAATATATTTATTTAATATTTAAATTCCTTTCATGACCTTAAGGATTTTTCGTATCACATTACTTCACTTAATAATTGAAAAAGTACGGTGTTAAAAATTAGTAATTATGTTAGTTTTTTTATTATGCTAACTGCTTAGACATATTTAAAATTGTAAAAACACCAAAAACTGTTGAATTGACATTTTTTCAAATAAATAAAAATAAAACTGGACTAGTGGATAAATAAACTTTACTCTAATTATTGTTAGATCGCTTGGATGGTAACCATCATATTTATAAAAAGAAATACTTGACAATCAATTTTGACATAATTGAATTCTGAAAAACTGCTATGTCGGGTTTACAATATTTTTTATTTTTTGTCATGGACAACAATAAATTATAACGCCTTTTAGAGCTTACAAATTAGGTTTTAAACTTTGAGGGTGGTTTTAAACTTCAGTTCCAGACGTTCCGGTTACCTAGGTACCTAACAAATTGGATTTAGTTTGTACTTTGGTCAGGAGTACAAAATTCCCAGGGCCCAAAGTTTTTCATTTTTTAAAAAAGAGGAAGACGAGAATTATTACATTAAACCAGATTTTGATGAATTGTTTAATATTTTTTTTCATCATGTATCGAATCACTGACCACAGGACACATACTTCTATCATATTATGAAAAACATTTCATCTATTTTGTGATTTTATCATATACTGTAATATATATATACCCAAGTCCTAGGCGAAAAAGTCCAGTACACATATAATTAGGTAAAAGAAAAAATACGATGTGATGCACAATCTCAAACGTTATAATTATAAGTATTAATATAAGTTGTAACCACGGACTAAGATACACTTATAACTGGTTGTTATAACAGTATTTTTTTTTTAATATATTATTTTAATGACGATGTTTAGTACTTACCTAATTAAACTGAGAAATCATTATAGGTAATAGGTATATACTATATTATTTGTATATTTTTTTTGTATGAATAATAATTTTGATTTATATTTCTGATATAGGATAGTATAATATTATGATACTAAGTATTTATAATTTATATACTGGAATTTTTAGGCTTAGGACTTATCTACTGTGGACTTTTTTTGTCTCATATTTTTTTACCCAGAGTTTTTTGTTTCGGAATTTTTTATCACGATTCATACTACATTATAGTATACAAGTACCTATGTGCCTAAGTTTATGTAATTATCATTAAACACTTATACACGGTGCAAAATACTGAGAGATAAGTGAAATATACAAAATTATATTCAGTTCAGATCCTCTGGAGGCTTAGGAAAACGCAATTATTATTGAGTAGATAAACCTACTCATGACAAAATAAATATAGCCATGCTCCTATAGTCCTACTGTAAAGTGTAATTTACATAATATTATTATCAATATTATCCATAACGACCATAGGCCACAACAATAATAAACTACAATTAACTTGTGCACAAAGTTAATACATACATTTTATTAAAACATGTAGGTACAAAATAATATTATGATTTATTATGAATTTTGTTATCCCTAAAGATAAGACATTGGAAAGTGATAAATATTTTGTTATCTTATAAGAAAAACATTATGATGGACTAAGATATCTCAAATCTCAATATTCTTATTTCTTACTTCTTAGTTTGTGATATTAATAATTAAGTAATTAAGTAATTAAGTAATTAAGTAATCGGCATGACAAAATTGATATTATTTATTTTATCATAATAATTGGTATAAATTTTAAACTATAATAATTATTAAATAGTATTAATTGTTATGCTGTGAATTATATTATTATAGTTCATAATATGGAAGTGGTTTTTGTGAATCGTGTTTCATAAATAGTTGAGGTACAATATTTATACTTGTAGTTGGTAGGTTTATGGAGAGTAAAAAATTAATTGTAAATATTTATTAACTTCCTAATTATATTACTATAACGTCTTACGAAAATCATCAACAAAAAATGTATTGTCAGATACTCATATGAGATTATGATACATTAGAACACAACTTGTGTTTTGTTTTTCCTCACTTTACTATGGAAAACAAGGAGAGGTAATTATTTGAAACTTTGGATTAAATAATTTTAGATAGAAAGGGAGGCAAGGAAAATGGACATAGAACATTTGGATGCAAAAGACTCTTGGTTGCAGAACCTTAGACAGAAAAGTTAATTAGAATTTCTGTAGTTGTTGACTTGTTTTAGGCTACATAGGATAGTTATTAGCAGGGCTAGGATTTGTATGTAACAGCATGTTTTTTTTGCTACGTCCAAATGGAGTTTTAGTGAGTAATGTCCACGATTTATATTATTCTGATAAAAATGGTACTAATTTTATTTTGAATGTTTTTGCATATATTGAGCTTAATGCATATTTTTGCATACTTAGTATATCGTATTTATTGTATTTGAGCCGGTAATAATTAAACTGATCAAAGTATATAACTTGTTATTTTTTGTCAAACATAAATTTTATTCTTATAAATGCAATCCTATAATGGTACAATATACGATAAAAGAGTGTATAGTTTGACGGAGAAAGATATACACAATTAATAAAAATATGTAGGCATCAATTTAAAATCCAAGATAAGATACAATTTGTACGGTATTAGTGGATAGACATCTGTACTACACAAGAACACAATCCTAATCTTTTCTATGTCTTACAAACCGTTCACCTGTCCGTGAATCACCGTTAGACTGTTTTTCAGTGTGATTTTAGTAACACTATTGTGATTTTATTTTAAAAATACCAAAAGTTAAACATTTTATTAATAAAATAAAAATTAGTAAATATGCATGCGAAAAATAAATAAATAATTTTTAATTTTTAATCTCAATTATATTTTATCAAAGCAATCAGTCCATCACTGATGTTTTCAATAAATAACTATTTGTTTTTGTAACTATATTTTATGCGTATCTTATAAAAATTTAAATGCATATTTTTGCATATTTTGCTAAATAAATTGCATATTTTAAAATTTTTTATTGCATACAAATCCTAGCCCTGGTTATTAGGATAGTGCTCGCAACTAGCTTGTCAGTTACAGAACTAGACAATAATGGAACTTTGTTTAATGAATTGTATTCCAAGTCTTCCATCCCATCGCAATGTTTCCCATCATTATTGACCCACAGACCCTGCCATTTTTTATTAGTAAATTCAACTACCAAATTTAAAATCTAATTATAATAATGATTACAAATTAAAATAAAAAATTATACATTTATTAGTACTTTCAAGCACAATATAGTTCAATTGTTTGTTAGGTCATAAATTGATACTTAAATTATTGAAACTTAATCTTCAAGATACTTAGTTAATATATAAACGGTGCAGATATTAATATTTTCAAATATTTTTTACTCGTGAAAAATAAATAAATAAATGTATATTTTAATTAGATTTTCATTGCTGCTATTGGAACCTGGAGAGTACTATTTTGAAGATTACATAGCTTCATTAGCAGTTACTGAGAATGATACCTGGCTTAGTGGACGACTTAAAGTATGTTCATTATCATTAGTTTTTGATCCAAAAGATTATCATAAACCAATTTTAAAGATACCATTTACACAATGTGGATCCATCACTAAGAGGTTTGTGATAGATTTTGAACACTTAGTTTAATAAATTGTATTATTTTTTTAAGTTATGTTGTATTTGGTATAACATTTAAATAATGTGTACATTTATAATTGTCATTATATACTAAGAGTAAAAGAAAATGTACGTTCAATATGTTTGATATTGTCACTATCAATATTGTATTAGACCTTTAATACGATATAAGAAAAATACAAACTTAGTAATAATCAAATCCATATTTGTAGGATAATACATTTATATTTTTGTTAATGTTATATTTTTATGATTTTTGTTTCATATAATTAGTACAGACAAAGATTCAAATGTATTAAATATAATAAGCAAACAATACATTGAAATGTTAGATCATAATGTGTTAGAACCTTACAAGTTCATTAATGTAAGTATTTATATGTTGTTATTGAGTACATTTTATATTTATACATTAAATGTTCTAGGAATTATCACTATTCAGAATCGATTTAAAATATGCTCGAGTGGAGGATTGCTTGTCTCTTATATTGCAACTACACAGAGCTTCTTCTTTGCAAACTGCAGAACATAGACATATGGTAAATAATCAATTGTAAAAAATAGTTTATGTTATTCATTATTAAATTTATAAATTCATTATGCTATTTAACACACAATTTAACTAATTTGAATATATTTTAATATTATTAGGCTGCAGCAATAGCATTTGGTAGACAAACACTTATTACATTTGACCCAACATGGTTGGAATTGGGTGAAAATATAATAATAGAAGAAGTAGGCCAGAAAATAACACCTCTTAGTATAAATTCTGGAAGAATAGTTTTGACTAGTTTACATGTGTATTTCCAGCCTTTCAACAATAATGAGGTGGTAAGTTAATTTTGAAATGTTTTTACTATTTTCTTATGTAAATGTATGTGGGGTTGCTTTGTAAATTATTGAACACATATTTTAACATAATAAACAAAATGATTCTAGTGAAATATTTTTTATCTTAAAATAAAACATGTTTTACTCTATTAAATTATAATATAGAATACATTTTAGCTTATAACACTGTTAGCTTTTACCCTTACATGAAATTATTAAAATACCAATTGTATTATATAAAGATAACATATTACAAATATTTGTTTGATTTTAGACTTTATATTTAAAAATCAAGTTGTCAGAAATAAGGCGAATCATTAAAAGAAGATTTCTGTTACAACAAGTTGTAAGTATTAATAAATTTGTATTAATAAATTGTTAATCATAGTATTGTAATAATATTTATTTTTTTACAGCAGCTTGATTTAACATGGCATTATTTTATATTTTCCAATCTAATTCTTAAGATAGTTTTTTAAGAAACTTATTTTATTAAAACATTAAAACATTAATAACTAATTAATTAAACTATAATTTCCCCTTTTTTATTAACTTTATTTAATAACCAAGACATTATATTGAAGGAAAATCTGTTGCTGAAAATCTTCACCATGAATCTTTTGGTTTAGAGCTGTATGTATCTTATGGTTTTCTGCCTAATCTTCATTGCATGTGAAATTTAATGATATATTAGTCAACCTATTTTGTATTAGAACAAATTAAAAATGTACAAAAAAAGTATCTTAAAATTAAAACTATACATTTATAACCTACTTAGTAGTTGCTTGTTTCAACATTTACACTAGATATTTTATGTAAATAAATCAACTAGCATATCTTTTTTATAAACATTTTTAAAAATTATAATTGTTAAAGAATATATTAAGTACATGTTTACTCAAATGCATAATTTGATATTCCCCGAGCCTAAAATATAAATAATATTTGTACTTATAATATTTTTGTACAGGTTTTATTCACATAATATATGCATCCAAATATTGTATTAGGTAGATATATTATATATTACTATATTTAAGTAATAATCACTAATTTTTTTTAAATAAACTTATTGAATTGATTTAAGTTACCTATGTTTATGGGACTGGTAACTTAATTTTTAACTTAATTGATGTGTTCAAATGTCTTTTAATGTAATTAAAAAAAGAATTAGTTAACCGAGTTAAAAAATACTTGTCTAGCCTTTCTAATTACCATGAATGTAATGTATTATTTATTTATCAGTTACTGTTTTACACAAATCATGTTATATTGTATTTAGTGCTCATCTATATTTGACAAAATTATAAAATATATATTTGCTTGTAGAATTTAAATTGTGTAGAATAAGTATTATTAAAGTATTGAGGTTTATATTTTTATTTTTATTTTCATAGAAATACGTATTTATGGAATTTTTTTTTAGGGTTTGGAATTTGAATATGAACCCAATAAACAATTGTACTTGACATTTAAAAATACTGAAATAAGAGATAATCTTTACGATAATTTATTAAATCAGTCAAAAGTGAAAATGGAAAAACGTGAAAGATGCATAATGACACTAAAATGGCAAAATGGTGCTTTGTCTAACTATGATTATTTACTGTACTTAAACAGGTATTTATTTATAATTTACCATTTGGTATGTAATCTATATTTATATATTATATATGTATAGGTTTTCAAAACTTGATATACTATAACATAATTTGTATTCTAATAAAATAGTTTACATATAAATATAGCATATTATCAAGGTATATTACATTAAATTTTAATTTCTTAAGTTGATATTTTATAATTATAAAAATAATGTATTTTAATTTGTTTGTTATTATTTAAGTTTATTAAAATATATTACATCAGTCCTATATTATGCAGTAAAATGTATTGTATAAATAAATTTGTGTTATTTTTAGTTTGGCTGATAGAACTGTTAATGATCTGACACAGTATCCTGTTTTTCCGTGGGTTGTAGCAGATTACTCATCACCTACTCTAGATTTAACTAACTCAAATACATTCCGTGATCTTACCAAACCCATTGGTGCCTTGAATCCAGAAAGATTATTAAAACTCCAGGTCTTAAATAACAACTAACATTATATATATATATTTTATATAATAATACATAATATGATTTGTGCATGTATTTATTAATGAATGTACTTAACTTTATAGGATAGATACAATGAAATGAATGTACCTAAATTCTTATATGGATCTCATTATTCAACTCCTGGATTTGTTTTGTTTTATTTAGTACGCAAATATCCTCAATACATGTTATGTTTGCAAAATGGTAGATTTGATCATCCAGACCGAATGTTTAACAGGTATTATACTTAATAGTTAAGTAACACTTAAACCAACTATGCACTCATATTCCTTAAAATGAGCTTTAATTTGCCTGCTAAGCAAAATTGCCGTACGAAACCAATGAATTAGTTTTGATAAAAAATATTTTGGTTATTACATTTTTTTAAAACCTTTATGCGCTATTCTATTCGATTAGTATATAAAACATTATATTGATTTTTCTACAATAAATATAAGGGAATAACAATAAAAATATTTTTATTACTTATTACAGAAATATAAGTTATTTCAAAACTAAATGATTATTTAGCAAATAAGCCGTTTAAATTTCTATTCAGAAAGTAAAAATGCTGTAAGATAGTAGTTAATCTTAAATAAGTAACATTTCAATTAGTAATTATAAATCTTATCTTCTATAATTTTATTAATTATTTTCTATAGATAAATGTTTGTAATGGTATAACATGAAATATAATAATTATAATTAATCGTCAGCATTAGTAACAATATTTTACCAATTGTTTAAAGTTATAACTGAATTCAAATATTATTATCACAAAACCATCATCATTATATGTAATATTAAAATTTAAAAAAAATAACATGTTCAACATTTTAACTGCTAATTTATATATTTATTATTTTCCAAAACTGTCTCCTATTTTATAGGCGGACTTATTTAAGTTTTTGAGAATGTTGTTTCGTTTTTCTACAGGAATGCCACAAGGTCCATTCAATGGTTGAAGTGCGGTCATTCCAGAAATTTTTCATTAAAAATCAAGCTCTGAATATTCCTCTTCAAAAAAAAATATTTATCTCAAACAACTTTTATAGACACTTTTTGTTGTTTAGTAAAACACGGTTTGTTGATTTACTAAGTTTTTGTTGTGATTTAAAGTTGACCCATTTATAAAAATCAATATAATTCATAATTTTTATTTTACTTAATAATACTATAATACCTGTAATTGTTTATTTATTTTTTACTTTGCTTGGCAGGAATTGATTTCTGGGTCGTAAATAAACAATTTTTGTGATTCTTTGAATAAAATAATGTAGAACTCAAAATAATTGTGAATATAATATTAAATAACAATCAGATCATCATTATCTTAATGTAATTCACAATGCAAATAATAAACTTTCCAATTTTGAATGAAAAAGAACCGTTTAGAATCCTATAATACAAAATGCTATAACTTGAAAAAAAAAATGTTTATTGTTTAGCAATAAAACTGTAACTTGGATAAATTATGGAAATACCAAATAAAAAATATACTATATCTATAAAAAATATTTATTTGTGTTTATGCTAAGAAATTAGTAAAATAGTAGGTTCTTACTTAGTAAAGCAAAACAATTTTGTTATGTATAGCATAGAACACTAAATGTATATTAATGTATTTACAAATGTTTTTTCTACAGGAAATGTGTACATTTTTATATTTATCAGATGTTGTAGCTTACAATTTTTTTTTCAAGTTACGGCTTTCTTGCTTAGTAAGGTAGTATTAGAGTATGTTGGAATAATTTTGTTTTTGATTTTTTGTTTAGTTATAAATGTTATAACTTATAATAGAATAAAAAAATGTGTTAATATAATGTGTAAGCCACATTGAGACCGAAGATTAATGTTTCCAACATTGATTTTGATTCATAAGAGAGGAACATAATCAAATATCAATGTCATTGTTGGAAACATATGTTATGACGAATGTACCTTAGTTTGTGCAGGGCTTAAGACATGAAAACAAATTGTTGTGAATTATTTTCTCACATTGAATGAATAATTTTGAGATACAGTTATATGAAAATGTATAAAATGTTTTCTTTTTTTTTTTTAAGTATATCAGATGCTTGGAGAAATGTTTTAAGCAATATGTCAGACTTTAAAGAGCTAGTTCCAGAATTTTATGACACCGATCAATGCTGTGATTTTTTAACTAATAAATATGCTATTGATTTTGGTACCAGACATGATGGTCGCAAAGTTGGTGATGTTGAACTCCCACAATGGGCAAATAGTAAGTCAAAGTTACATTTATATATTTTAACAATCATTAAATTATTTTACATGTCAATCAGGTCCTGTAGACTTCATATCTAAATTGAGACAAGCTCTAGAAAGTGATTATGTGTCCAATCATTTACACCATTGGATAGATCTTATTTTTGGTTATAAACAAAATGGACCAGAAGCAATTAAAGCAAATAATGGTATAATTAATTAAAGTTAACAACATTGAATAACAAGATGTTTTTAATAATCTAATTACTGTAATTCATATTAATGTTTTATTACTAGTGTTCTACTACTTATGTTATGAGGGAGCTATTGATTTAAACAATGTTCGAGACTGGAATCAAAGACATGCATTAGAGGTGCAAATTATGGAGTTTGGACAGATACCAAAACAGATATTTGAAAAGCCACATCCACCCAAAACATGTTTATTAATTAAAGATTTCCAAAAGTTTGGTAATGTTGCATTTTATTTGACTATTATATTATTAAATAATAGTTAACAATTTTATACCATTTATTGACATAATATTTTTTATTAGGAATTTTACCAAATATAGAGCAGTACTGGAATTGGAAGAATTTGAGTGTATTAAAATTATTTACTACGACTATGCATAGAGATATAGCTACTAGTGTCAAATTAAGTGAAGACATGGAAACAGTTTGGTCAGTTGGATATGATGCTATGCTTAAGGTTCATTGCATATCAACCCAAAAACAAATTAGAAGTGTTATAATACAGGGTTTTCCAGTTAAATTTAATGATATAATTTTACCATCAAATTATACATCAACTGCACTGATTGCTACCATGCATGGGTCTTTGTAATTATAATCATTTATTATGGAAAATTGTTTATGACTTAATTTCTGAATTAATAATTATTTTATAATCAATAGGGTCGTTTATGATATTGACTGTTGTCGTATTACCGATGATTTTAGAGCTCATGAAGATTCTATATCTTGTTTAGCATGGTCTAAAAATGGATTCTTAATAACTGGTTCTTTAGACTGTACTACGCGTATCTGGAAAGCTCCACAAGCACCTTGGACCAAAATTGAGTTGATAACTTCTCTTAAAGCTGAACTAGAACATGAAAATAAAGTTACAAGTTTAGCTCTTTCTGTGTGAGTGTTAACCTTTGTATAAATAAAACCAGTAGCATATTAAGGATTTTGTTTTGGTGGGGGTTTGGGTTGTTTTAAACGGTTTATTGATTTGAGAAAGGATCCTTCTCTGGTAGCCTTAAAATTATGATAACTTAATAACATTACAAACACAAAATCTGTTGCCTATATATTATATACAATAAAGGTTAAAATATGCTTTTAGCTAAAACAAATTAATACATATTACAAAAATATGTGGTATTTAAACATTGTTACTTTATTATACTATTTGTACATAGTTAATAAACATCTTTAACAAAAACGTTTTTATTTATAAATATAAATTGCATATGTTACAGAGATAACAAATTGTTGGCAACTGGAACTAATGTAGGTGAAATATTTCTATGGTCCTTTCTTGACTATTCATTTATACAACAGTTACCAGGTATATCTAAGTAAATGTTATTAATTATTATAGTTAGCTAATATAGATTAGAATACTAAACAAGTGCAATTGATTGTATTACAGGACATTCAGACAGTGTAAATAAAATGAGTTTTAGTCGTGATTGCTCAAAACTTCTTTCGTGTTCTGATGATTGCTGTTTCAAAGTGTTTGATTCTGATAGTGGACTAGAACTTTACACTAATACTCTTCAATGTCCATTAAAGTAAAGTTGGTTTCTTTGTAAATTCACTTACATATATATTAGGGTATTATTTCAAGTCTAAAAATGTTTCAAATTATCATGTAAAAATTATTGTTTTTGTTACTTAATATATATTATATAAATATTTACAACAGTATTTAGTATTTACATAAAATTTGATTTATTTAAAACATTTTTTTTTCTTTTATTATTATTTTTGTATAAGTAATATAATTATAATAGAAACTCAATTATTAATATATTAAAAATGTTATCTTATAGGACATTAGCATGGGATGGATATCATGTTTTTGTTGGTGGTGAAAACGGAATCTTGTATTTGTGGGACTTAGAAAAATTTGAACTTATTAACAAAGTCCAGACACATCCTGGTAAATAATTGTTATTTTCAATTTAGTATAATGAAAGTAATTGATGAAATAAAAATTAAACATATAATCTATTGCCTATAATTTAATTTCTAATAATTATATTTGTATTTACATCATTTTAGAATATTTGTATTATTATTTTTTTTTCTAATATTATAGATGGATTATTAGATATGGATGTTTCTAATGACGGAAGTATGATTGCAACTGTTGGTAAAGATCGTTTGGTTTATGTGTGGAAAACATCTTTTGATATTTAGAAATTTTAATGTTACTGTTATTATAAAAAAACAATTAATATATATTTTATTTTTTTAAATCTAGTTTGTATAGAAATACTTAAAGCATCTGTTGATGTGTACTTATATTTTTTCATTTAATAAATTAAAAATATTTTAAAAGAGATTGTTATAAATTATTAATACATTTGAAACATTGTTTTGAATATCAATAATATCATATTATTGTGTGTATAATTATTTGCAATTTATAGAAGTGAGCTTGAAATTGTTCGAGTCTTATACATTTATAATTAACCAAAAATAGACATTCCATTTATGACCTAGCTGAAATTCTTAATTTTTTTTAAATATATTTTTATTTTGTAGAGCTTCTGTATATAGATAAAATACCTATGAATTTTACAATAACAATAATTAAAGGATAGAATTATCATATTTTAAACAAGAGAATATTTAATGCATTTGTATTATAAGCAATATACACAATACATAAGACCTATTATATTTAATTATTATTACTTACTTCAAGTAGATTTAAATTATTATAACCTTCTATCAAATACCTAGTTTTGTTTACATAAAGAATCAGTTTTAAATAGGTATTTAACTTTAATTGCATTTATAAACAAACAAATACTTCTTAAGTCTTTGATACAAAATTACAGTGTACCTAAGTACTTAAAATATAGAAATTTCTAGCAGCATCTGTAGACTTAAGTAAAATATATAATTCAGTTGAGGTTATATATATGCAATATGCAATATATATATATATATATATATATATTTAAATATATATAATATACAGTTCAATGGTTTATTCTATGATAGGTATGTCTGGAATAATATAGAATAATCAATGGTAAGGTCTGTGCACACGCCTACCGTTGGAGCTTCCACACTGATTCGGTAATGATTTGGGTTACCACTTACCAGACGGTAAAATATTGTACCGGAACGTTTACGGTAAAAATAATCACACACAGGTGTGGTAGTGCGTACTGTACATATAGCACAATTTTTGGAATTTTGTAGTTCATACCTTCTCGACATTTTTTTTTTTTTTTTTGACATCTAGGTATGTAAGATTAATTTGAATATTTTTGCTAATAACTAATAAGCCCTTACCCTGCCATCAGACGTTTTTGCTGTAGTTATAATAAGTGCCAATGATACATACATGAACACAGTGGTCGGGACTCAACTAGTTTTTTGTAGAGCGCTAACGCTACAACTACTCTCCCAACAAAAGTAGTTCACTATCGCTACAACTACTCCGTCTCCCCCCCAAAAAATAGTTCGCTATCACTACTTTTTTTCAAATTTGCACTGATTCTAACGCTATTGTTTAAACGTAGCGCTCTACTTTTACGCTACATTTTTTTTAATGTTCCAAATGTTCCAATTGAAAATTGGTAGTTAATGGTTTGTAATAATTTAACATTTGGGTTAACCGAACGGGTTTTAACTACGTGAATTAATTGAGGATTAAACCCAAAAAATTAATCGATATACTCATCATTATTATAATATAAATAAATAAATATAATAGTTATCATACTATTTTAATTATCACGAAAAAAGTTCAAGGTAGCGACAAAATAATGGTAATTTTTGCTACGCTAACTGAAAATTTCTAGCGCACTGAAGTATATTACATAGGTGTGTAAATTGTAGAGACGCTACGTTTATGGCGTTTAAACTCCTTTCCACATCACACGAAGTTATTGGTGCATATTTGAAACACACGTCGTACTCATGGAATTAAATACGTCGTTAAATAATGTGTAGGTACTATATAGGTAATCACTAATCATATCGGTCGTAGATAAGATAAGATTAGATAGGTAATATTTATACTATATATTTCATAGACCTTATACCTTTGTATAAGGTCTATGATATATTTACAATTCGATGGATAAACTAAACCTAACCTAACCAAAAACTATCGGTATTATGAAATAAACGCCATTTAAAACTAACAATAATTTATAAAAATTTAAAAATTTAAGTTAACAAAAATAAAAAACTCAAAAATCTATAAATATGCAATTATATGCATTGTGTTCAAAATATGCAAAAATATGCAAAAAAAAATTGATTTTATTTAAACGAGAGTAAGCAAAATCGTGAACAAATCTGACAAACAATCGATTTGGACTTAAGGAAAAAAACATGCAAATGCATATAAATCCTAGCCCTACACATCACCAACTGTATACATCAATATTATACATCAATGTAGGTAAGGATTCTATAAAATATAAAATAATAAATCAAATAAAAATAGATACAAATATTTATTTTACATTTATATTTCAATATAAATTGATTTTCTAGTTTCTAAGTATGCAACTTATTTTATTTTTAACCTTTTACAACAGGTACTTAAATTGTAATTTCTTTTATGCACAATTTAAAATATCCATAAGACTATTAAGTACTTATATTGTCAATAATTTATTCGTTAAATAAATTCCCAGTTCCTAAACGTATTTCAAATAATAAGAAAAATGTTTATTAGTAAATTATGCGTCGGTATTTTTATAGTACCTATATACTATAATGATATATAAATTACATTTATATATATATTACTACTATATTTGTTAACAAATACTGAACTAAGAAATTACAAAAATAATAATGCGTATATATAATATTATCAAATTATAAACTATTCTTAAAATCCATCTCCTATGCACAGAATCTTTTTTTGTATTCAACAATTATCCTACTATACAGTATACACTAAGTAACAAGGTTCATACGATTATGTATAGGTTCCCCGGTTTTTAAATAAGCATTTTGAGTTTTTATTCACATTAAATTAATTTTACCGTTCCGGTACACGATAAAAATTGCGCTTGTAACGTTCTAGAAATAACGTAGTAAACATTTTACAGCAATAAACAATTAATATTATCAATATTTTTAATGATTATTGTGTTATTGGTTACAACCACGAATTAGGCATTACTGTTCATTGTGAAGTATTTATATTTAGAATACGGAGTACATATTAATATATTTTAGGTCATATATTAACGATTTATATTTTAGTTGTATTAAGTTATCAAGTAAATATTCGTAACTTGCTGAAAAATTAATACATTTATATCGTAAAAACTCAGATAATGGTCTTAGGTACCTTTAATAGGTCACTCAGCACTCTATAATATTAAAGATATACATAATTGAAACTACTAAACACATATTTTGCTATGTCATACGTTTGTAAGACGGAAACAACACTCGTCCTCTTAATGATCAATACAATTACAGGTACCTAAGTCCTAAATAGTAAATAAACATAAATAGCCATTTCCTAAGAGATCTCATTTCTTAGAATATTTTTGTTGTAAACATTGAATGCCTGTAAATACAATATTACAATATTAAATATTGCGATGAATCTTGAATAATACGTACCTCATTAAAATCTAATTTGCCATTTTTCAATTAATTGATCACTACGCACCTATACAGACGTATCTAGACGCACAGAACAATACTATCTTACTATCTACTTATTAGATTAAAAACTGTCCACGTACAGACAGTGGCCTGACGATAAATTGTATATGGAGGCAAAATAACAAACAAGTACCAAATCCAGTATCCACAAAACTGCTTAAAATGTTATACCATAGAGTGGTGTTCGAAAAATTCAATACTTTAAAAGGAACTCGCTCACGTTCAAATTTTTTTCAAATGAACACGTTCACGTTCTTTGAAAATACGAATGCCTTCATTTCGTTGTTAATTAATTTTTTTAATTTTATTTTTATGTACCATTTAAATACGGATACAAAATCGTAAAAATCATATTAATGTTAATGATGTTTTTTGTCCAGCCATTTTTTGCCCGGTGAAATTTCACGTATTTTAATTTTAAAATTCGTAATATTATATTATATCCTATAATAGTATTATCAATCAATATTTATTCTTAATTCTTATAATGATAAATACATTTGAACGTCTGGCCCAAGCCCGGATTAAGGGGGGGCCCAGGAGGGGCCATGGCCCTGGCCCCACGGATATTAAACAAAAGTGGGCCCCTGGCGACATATCACCTATGTTATTATTATGCTATCGACTATCGTCTATTTTTAGCAGGATGATAATGATAATGCAATGGAATTATAGGAATCACGAGTACAGTACTACAATGAATACCGTCGATTACGATTTACGACGGTTGAAACATCATTACTAATAATAGATTTAGTTATCAAACTGTTTTTGATGATAAAACATATTCCTCAATAATTATTATTTATTAACCAAACAAATTCTATTTATGTTATTTTTCTACGAAAACAATACTGAAACAAGTCTTGTCTCTTGTATAGTCTTCAGTCGAAGTCATAATAACGTTTAACGTTTAACAGTGGTTAGTGTTAGTGTTTTGTTTTACAAATACAACTTATAACTTATATTATTGAAATTTGAAGTAAAAATCGAATATGAGTGGCTGTAAAAAATATTTAAGCGGTGCTCAGAAGAGAAAAAAGAAGAAAGAAGATCTTTTAATGACATCTGCTGTTAAGTGCAATAAAATAACTGGATTTTTTTCTTTAATTAATGAAAGTGACGATAAACTAGTTTCAAATGTTATAGAAATAGATCATAGTATCTCAAAGGAAAATATAAACAATGAAACTAATATCAATTGTAAGTACCTTTGAATTTTAACTAGAATAATGAACGCATTCAAACAATATTTATAATTTATTATATTATATAACCCATGTTATGTTCATTGTTCAAACACTAAAGTTAAAAAAAAAAAGGGCGGGTAAGTGTATGTCGCTCTGCTGTACAGTAGGTTACAAGTGAGTCACTGTAATGGATTGTGTTAGATTTTAATCCAATGATATAATATCATTGAATAAGAAAAACGATTCTGAGCGAAGACGGTCAGTCAGTCTATAATATCTTACTAAGTCTAAATGTATTTGATGATATTATTGTGAATAAAGTAATTCATTTTAGTATTATAGGCATTAGTATTTACTATAGTTGGTTAAATTCATTTTTCTCAAAAAAATTATATTTTAAAATGCCATTGCGTGTATATAAAATATAACAATATATTCTAAAAGTTTCATATACCAACAAATAATATTTTTAAATTATATCAAAATAACTAAAATCATTATTCTTGGTTTAAATATGAAATTTTGTCTAAATTTGAAATTAAAATGTCTGTAAAAAATAAATGTGTTGATATATTTTTTAGATTTTTTGGTTACAGTATGATTTATTTATGAGAATTTTTGTTTTAAATTTTCAACACTTAGTTATAAAAACTGAACATTTTATAATTTTTTAATTACAATGATTTATAATTTTCGAGATTTTGACAAATTTTGTCAAAATTCGAACTTTAAATGCTTATAAAAAAAAATCGTGCCTATGTATTTTTAAAATTTTTCAATTGATGTTGTAACAATATATAAGAAAGCTTGTATTAAATTTTCAGACTTTTTGGCCCACCAAATAAAATTTTATTGACAATTATAAAAAAAAAAACTAAAAAATTGAAAACTAAAAATGTCTGTAAACAGCTCAAAACAAATCAAAATATTTTCAAAATTGAATGGTGTATAGAAATGAGAATATAAACATTTAGTGAAATTTTCATGCATCTACAATTATTCGTTTTTGAATTGCAACAAAATAAGAAAATCGCTACATGAGAAATCGAGTGAATATCTAATCTTGTACAAATTTGAACTTAAAATGCTCATAAAAATTTATTTTGACTTGCTCATGAATATTTTTTTATTGATAAAATTAGGCAAACTTATGAAGAATCTTGTATTACATTTTCAAACCTTAGATTTAAAAAGAAAAATTTTTATGAATTTCTAACTCAAAATAAATTGCACATTTTCGTCATTTTTACGTATTTTGTCAAAATTTGAACTTTGATTACCTATAAAAAAAAATTGTGACTACGGATTTTAATATTTTTCATCTGCCTTTGAAACTATATATTAGAAGCCTACTATTAAATTTTCAAGATTTTTTACCCAACAAATAAAATTTTATTGACATTTATAGAAAAAAAAACTAAAAAATTGGAAACTGAAAATGTCCGTTAACAGCTCAAAATAAGTCAGAATATTTTGAAAATGATATGGTGTGTAGAAAATGCTTATATAAACATTCGGTCAAAATTTCATGTCTCTACGGTCATTTCTTTTAGAGTTATACCAAAAACCAAAATCGATTTTGTCGAAAATTGGTTTTCCGTAAAAATTCCCGTTTTTCCCATAATTTTTCATTTGTTTTTCCAGGCGCTCATGAAAACTACTGGGAAATTTTGACTTTTGACCCCCCAAAGTACCAACTAGATTCACTTTCCTATCAGAAAAGGTACTATTGAAGAAAATCGAAGCATTTTTTCTGTCCTAAAACGTGATGACAGACACAAAAATAAAAAAAAAAATAAAAAAAAAAACACACATCATTGTAAAACCAATACATTCATCGCTTCGCTCAGAATCTAAAATTGTATTTAAATAATTAAATATAATATATCAATACAATAAACATTTTCAATCATTATGTTAGGTATTGTGGATGGTATACTTGATATAAATAATCATTATAATATACCAGAAGAAGTTAATGCTATTAGTATTGCATGTATGTCATGTAAGTACCTATATAAAATAATATATTAATAAGTAATTAGTATAATACAGTTTTGTAAAAAGATCCAAGTATTTAAAATACTTTATTCGAGAAGTATTTAAAAAGTATTCTAAATACAATAAAAATATTTAAATACATTTACTCAAATACTTAACAAGACTGGACTATAATATAAATAATATAATACATTTTAAATTTAAATATTAATTTTTTTTTAGATGATAATGCCAAAAATGTTTCCAGTAATTTAAAAGATAAAATTAATTTGCATGTTGACTTAAAAGAAACTGTTCAGACTGATCACTTAAACAATACTCATTGTAAGTACATATCAAATATAAATTAATTATAGGTATCTATAGTTTAAATTTTAAATTATTTATTTGTAGGTTTATCACCGGCCAAACAAAATCAAAGTAATAATGGTCTTGAAAATACTAATTCTACTTGTAAGTAGAAAAATTAATTTTTTTCACAATATTTGGTGGTTAATGTTTTATTTTCAATATTTGTTATTATTAAAGCTGTTAAGGATACTACGAATATTGGTACAATACATCATGCAGATATTGATGATAACAGCTTTGATGAATTAACCGTTAAAGATCCATATTTTTGGCCAATTAAAATAAATTATGATTTTGTGGATTATTGTATTAAAAAAGGACCATCATTTTTTCAAAATAAACAAAAATCGTATACTCAATCTGCACGCATTAGTGGTAAATATAGTACTTAATCATTATTTATTTTTATTGTTATTACTTGTTCAATTTTTTTAATAATTTTCAATAAAGAATTTTTTTAAATAAAACATTCTTATTATAATTTATTTATGTTTATATATCATTGATGTTTAGTAATTAAGTTAATTTATTTGATTTTTAGATCATAAAAGACATTTAACGCCTGCAATGTTTGAAAGAACTTTACCTAATGGACAAATATGTGATCGGCTGTGGCTTTTGTATTCTCCAAGTCAAGGTTCAGTATTTTGTTTTATGTGTAAGCTTTTTTCAAAGAATCGTGAAAACTCTTTTGTAAAAAATGGGTTTGATCAATGGAAAAAATTTGAAAAAATATCATACCGTGAAAACAGCATGTATCACAGAGAAGCAAATACTACATGGCTACTTCGAGAAAACTCATTAAATTCCGTAAATCAACAAATCTGTAAGCAAATATCTACTGAAACTCAATATTGGATTGATGTTTTAAAACGCATTGTAGCAGTTATTAAATATTTATCTTCACGTGGTTTACCATTTAGAGGAGACAATGAAGTATTTGGAGTAAAAAATAATGGAAATTACTTAGGACTTCTTGAACTAATTTCTGAGTTTGATCCATTTTTGAAAACCCATATTGAATTGCACGGTAATAAAGGGAGAGGTCATCCATCATACCTATCTACAACAATTTTGAACGAATTAATAACTCTGATAAAGAGACGTGTTATTAATTATATTGAAAATGAAATCAGAGAAAGTAAATATTTTTCATTAATTTTGGACTCAACTCCGGATTTATCTAAGGTAGATCAAATGGCAATAGTATTAAGATATTGTACATCACATAATGTACAAGAGAGATTATTAGAGCTTAAACCTATTGATAGTCACAAAGGTGAGTCAATCTTTAAATTGTTAGAAGATTTTCTTAAAAATTCTAAACTTGATATTTTAAATTGTCGCGGTCAGTCATATGATAATGCTCCTAATATGAGTGGAACTTATGAAGGACTACAAGCATATGTAAAAAAAAAGTGTGATTTAGCTATTTATGTACCTTGCACTGCTCATTCACTTAACCTAGTCGGAGTTCACAGTGTGAATTGTTGCTTAGAAGCAGTAAATTTTTTTGGGTTTCTTCAGTCACTATAATTTTTTCAGTAGTGCTACTCACAGATGGAATATATTAACTACATCTATAGAAAAAAGTGATAGTAATCGATTACTAGTATTAAAATCTTTAAGTGATACTAGATGGTCATGTCATACAGAGTCTTGTAAAGCATTAATAAATAATTACACTAAAATTATTGAAGTATTAGAAACTATAATAAGTCCTAATAGTAAAGAAAATGAAGATACTAAAAGAAATGCTAGACCATTATTAAAAAAAAATTTAAAAAAAGAAACTGGATACATGGCACTTTTATGGAATGACATTTTAGAAAGATCCAACAAGACCTCAATACAGTTGCAAACAATAAATTGTGATCCTTTAAAAGCTCTTAATTTACTTATATCATTAAAGCATTATGTATCAAATTTGAGGAAGTGCAGTACATTATATGAAAATAAAATAAATCAACTTAGTCCTAAAATAAAAGAGAAATACTCCGATGAACAAGAGAGAATAAAAAAAAAGAAATTTCCAAATGACTCTGGTTGTAATCAGGTATCTTTAAGTGGTCATGACAAGTTTAGAGTAGAGACTTATAATGTTATTATAGATAGTTTTTGTTCACAATTAGAAAAACGAATTGAAGCTTATAGTTTTCTAAAAAACAATTTTTTGTTCATCACAAAATTACATGTTGTTTTACCACAAGATACTGATGAAGAAGAAGAAGTTAATAAAAGTCTTAAAAATTTTATTTTATTGTATAAAAAAGATGTTGATAATACTATACATAATGAAATTATACAATTCAAAAAATATTGGTCTATCAGTAAACCTTCATATGATGACACACAAGATTATCTGCTAGATATTTGGAAGCATTTCAATGAAAAAAATCTATTACTTTCTTTTCCTAATTTGTATACTGCAATTAAAATATATCTAACCATACCTATTGCAAATTGTTCGGCTGAAAGAGCATTCTCCAAATTAGCTCGAATAAAAAACAAGTATAGAACAAGCTCTTCTCAAGAAAATTTAAATAGTTTTATGGTTTTGTGTTCAGAGAGTGATGTTTTGGAGGTAATTAATACCGATGATATAATTAAAGAGTTTGCTGCCCAAAAATCTAGAAAAAAATATTTTTAATAACATTTTTATTTTTGTATTTAAAAAAAAAATAAGAAATAAATTGATGAATATATTTTTTTTCTGAAATATTTTTATTTGTGGGTCACCAAAATTTTGATTATGGATATGGGTCCCAAAAATTGTTTGGCCCCGGGCCAAAGGCCAAAATTATCTTAATCCGGGCTTGGTCTTACCTAATAAGCTTTCAAATGCATTAAAGATATAATCGTCGTTCACGTTCTATTTGATAAAAACAAGTGACGTTCACTAAATATGAAGGCGTGAACGACGTTCTTTCCAAACAGTGCTATAGAGTACTATATTACTGATATTAGATTAATAGGCCGACCGATAATTGGGATTAATAATTAATATAGAGAGAGATAGAGAGACCCGAGTAACCGATTTCCGCGAGAAGTTCAAGCTTTGCGATCGGGTAATTGAAAAAACACGACGTCACTCGTCGACTATAAATACAGGTACTGATATAAGATATAATACAAAACGTCTTGGGTTTTTTTTTTTATTGATTTTAGTTTGATTGATAAACATTAAACACCAAACTGTTATTGATATCAATCCGTTCTATAATAAAATACGAAATCGTTGGTTATTAGTTTTTAGTAGCTGCTGCATCGCATCGCGGAGTAGACACCGACGACTGACGGAAGTCGGTCACAAAATACAATACCTAATTACAAAATATTATGATCTATAGGTACACTGCGTTATTATATATTGTTCTCTGCGTCGTGGGATACACTTTTAAATCAGGTGAGTACCTACCTATCAACATAAAATAGTATTCATTTGTATAGATAATTGGTAGGTATACTTTTGCTCGTAAAATGACTACAATGAAGTTATAAATCCAATTATGTATTTTCAAACGATTTCGCACATATGGGTAGAATGTGAGTCTCTTTAATTCGTCCTCGCTCTCACAAACGACAGCTCCTTATCAAGACTAATTTCTCATTAGTTATTTTCTATATTATAATTTTTAAGTACCTAATAGTGCCATACTGGCATAAGCGCGAGTGCTCAATTATTGGAGTTATCTGATCCCGAAAACAAATCATTCAATTACAACCTTTGAACCATCTGGTTTTTAAAAATTTATCAAATTTCCGATTTCAATAAAATAAACAATAAACATATATTATATAATATATACATAATAGTGTATTTTTTTTGTCGTTGGTCTATTATATAGATACCAGTAATGAACCAGTTACCCTAAATAATATTTTAGGCGTGAACGTCAGTATTTAAAAACGAATGCGAGGATCCTCGTCGATAACCCTGGACGTAAATATATGTATTACTTACGACCTGCCTATGTTAAAGAATATTTAGGTTACAAAAAAGGTTTATCTTAATTTTTAAGTACCTAATGATGACCTTATCAATCACCTCGGCAGCTACGGATGAGCATCCATTTTAAGCTGTATCATATTATGTTAAGGCGGCCCGGATTAATTGTAGCGAGGTGGGCACGTTCCTGAGACTTATGTAGGTCGTAGGTACCTATGTAAAGGACCCACAGTGTTGTAAGTTTAAAATGTTATGAAGTTGTCACTAGTAATTTTTTAGATGACGTGGACAACCACAATAATATTATATATTGTAATTCCTTCGAATGTTTTATTATTTAATTATTATCATTATTCGATTAGGTGGAGCTATGGTTTTCTTTCATTATTATATTTTTTGTCGATTATCTCGTTTTGAAATAGAAAAATTCTATAATTTTAACTTCAATATATTTTCTGTTAGTTAATTAGATTTAGCTGGTATTTCGGGGGTCAAGAATTAAAAATTAAAGGAAAAAAAATAGGAAAAACGGAAATTATAACTCAAAATCAGTTCTAGACAAAACATTATTTTTGGTGACTTGAAACTTTGGGTGTACAACAGAATCGCCAAAGGTGTGATCGTGATGAATATTCCATATCATTTGCACCAAAATCAGTAGGACATAAACATCAATATTATACGATACTCAATATATTTTTTTCGTAGTTATACAACGATTTATAGTATAATATTGAATTCAAATCGAATACATATATAACACTATTACGAGAAACACTCGACACCTACCTATAATTGTACAGGAGGAAAATAATTTTGAAAATTTGGTTATTAAAAAAATTGTTTCTCGAATAAAATAGTATGTAAAAAAAAAGTAATACAATTATTGTCTTATCATTAAAAAATTAGATACGTGTGCAATTGCTCGACGATCGAACAACGCCCGCTAAATATTATAATATAATATAATATTTTTTTGTAGAAACATGGTCTAGACCCTCTACCCTCGTAATTATTTTCATTGACGTGCATTAGTATGGTCTATGGTAGTATGGCACTTTACAAGTCTTAAATGGGTGTACGACAAATGTTAAAAAATACGAAAAAATAATATAACAATGTAGTTAACTATTTACAGGGCATATATGATATATTATATAACCCATAGTATTTCGTCTTGTCTCTAGTTGAAACATAAAAAACGTTTATTATTTATTTTCATCTACATTCAACAACAATCGTCATCGTAGGTCTGAGTATCGCGTTTATGCACTCATCGTAAACAAAACAATTATTAATGTCGCCAGTACGGCCATTGACAATATTATTCTGATCGAGACGTAGTACTGTAGTAGTTACGTGCCGAATTGTATTATCGAACTTCAAATTCCGATACGGTTCGGTACGTTTCGCCGGTGTAGGTTACTGTAGAACACTCGATAATAATGAAAATGAAACGTTGCGAATCGATACGTATCGATATACTCCAATAATAATATTATTATTGTTCTCCGCGTTGGCGATTGGTGGGGGTACGCCGATTTATAGACGAACACATCGGTAGCTAGCTGCAGCACATAACCGGGTAACAGGCCGTAGCAGTGATTTATGTTTGCGGACGGCAGTGCGCATGCTCTCAGCACACGCACGCGGCTCACGTGACGTTCTCCCACTTTCCGCGCACCACCGAGCGCTGCAACCAGTGCAACCTACTATTAAAAATTGGACATTTGTCCGTCGGCGTCGAAGCGTTATCAGTCGTTCGCAAACTCAGGACGATTGTTTCGATTCCGCGGCGGCAACACGAACACGGCGCAATACCACCACCACCACACTTCGTAACTGGTCCACGTCCCTCCCACAGTTCCACTGTGTAGTCCGTCGTTGCTGTTTGGCTCCGCGCGCGTTCGGCTCTCCAACACCGGACCACCCCTGACACCAGTACCTTGTGCACAGAGTCCGTGAACGACGATCTTGCGCTTCACCGTGGCTTTCGTGCATCGGCGGCAATGATGGCAACTTTCGACCGGTGCACCTGTGGCGGTGCGTCATTCGTCGGACCCCTTGGAATTCAGGTGATTTTCAACCGTATATTTGAGATGTAGATAGAATGTTATCCTGTGGTAATGATTGCACTACCCAGTGGCACATTCGACGATCATGTTTTTATATCGTCAACTGACCAGGTGTACTACCAGTGTTGTACTCTTTGCCTGCCGTCAACCTCGGCGGGTAGGTCAATAAACCGGTATTGACGATGTTTATTGCATGCAATACAATCTCGACGTTTCTATGGTAGTGAACAATGCAGTCGTCTACTCATTACACATTAACATCATCTATCTGTTAGTTACTTACAGAATGAGTCAAGTGCGTGGTAGATACAATGCAATGTTCCCATAACAAATGTTCATTATTTAGTCCCTTAATAGTCTCCATCAGATTGTGATTGTTGTGTTACATTATTTTGATGTATATCTACATTTCTTATCAAGTTAGTTATCATTAGTGGAGCAACCTTCCGCACACAAAATAGTGATTTCCTAATAATTGTATTATTCTGCCAACAGACTAGTTCGTCAGCCACTTTCTCCAAAAAATAACTTGCAGGCTCTTTTTATGATCAGCAGCCATTAATCAACACGATTTAAAATGTTTAAGGTCTATGCATATTTGAGTCATATATATGGTGTTCTTGAGAAAAAGATCATACAAGTTGTATACCAAGTGGGTAAACATACCTTTTTGAATGAATAGCATCTATGATGCAATTAATGTTATTTATTTCCATTCAGTAAATATTCATAAGTGATTCCTGAAACAAAATTTCCAAACATAATTTACATTTGTATTACAATTAAATGTACCTACCTACAATCATTTATAATTTATGATAGGTATAATTACATGCCTAGGTATTTTAAAAGTAATACCTAATACTCTAAGAAAGTAATATCTACTAATCAAGTTTAAAGGTTTTTATATGCATAGGTACTAGCTATATAACCCATCTCTGCCCGGGAGAAAATGATTTAACATTAAATACCGCCTATATCCGTTTAAATCAGTTATAGTGTAGCTCAGTTCACATGCTAATCGGCATCAGTTTACCTCTCTTTCAGAACTAATGCTAACGGTATGGGCAATCCGATCATTGAATTGGATACAGAACATGATATATGTATGAATATGGTTAAAACTAATCCCAAAACTTTCCTGATATCTCAAAGAACAAACTATGATACTTATGTAATAATCGATTGTCTAGGCCTTGAGTCTTAAAGCTATATACATAGGTAAGGACATTGCCTTTTTCTTTACATTTGAATAACAAATAATAAATTTAATATTACTATTTATTTTATTTAAATAAAAAATAACCCATATGGCAGTTTGTCTCAATACAAACTTTTTTTTTTGTAATTTTATTTTTGTAACCAGTTAAAAAAAAATTATTTGGTTTTTGTGAGCCAAAATAAAACTCATATGTGATTCATCCTAAAGCAATAGAGAATATAATATTAGAAGGTATAGATTATATCAATAAGTTTTTGATATTACCCTAGTTATAAGTAATTACGTGCATATTAAATTCATTACCTATGCCAGTTAAAAATAACAATTATCAGTAAATTATTAAAAATAATAGTTGTCAATAGTTTAAAAAATTATCTTCAATACCTAATAATTACTAATTTTTAATTTTTAATTTTTAGTTAGTTTTTATATTCATTTTTATTTGTAAGCTCATATTTTTACAATTGTACGTAATATTTAATTATATTTTAATATTCAGGTATTTTTATTGAATTTACAAACCACTAAAAACTATAGAAAATTTTATATTTAGGACTTTGGGTAGCACATTAAATATTTCATGTAATTATTATTATTTATCAGTGTTGTAAAGTATTTAAAAAAATATATTATACTAAATTAATTTAAATTAATGTAGTTAATATCAATATTACCATAATGACAAATTGTTTAATTAGGTAATATTAAAATTACCTATATTAATTTTTTCTTATAGATAAAGGAATTTGTTACGTACGCTTATTAATAAATTTAAATCTAATTAAGTACCAGTCTAGTTGATGCCCGACAAGAGAGTATTCTTCCGTCACTCAGGCTTAAAAATAATTACTGATGAATCATCGTGCACGTTTCGATCAAATTTTTTGGATACCTATCCGTGGTTTTTGTTTTAGTACTACGGTAAACATATTATATTTCAGTGATATTTTATAATTTTAGAAGAAGTTATCAAGAAACTGATGAGAATAAATAAAAAAGAAAAGAAAGGAAAGGGAGAATGAAGATGATACGAATTTGGAATGTCACTAAAATAGCTGGTAAATGAGAGGTGGGAGCTAGAGACCTAAGAAGGTTTAGGACAAGAGTACTGACCCCATATTGTTGAGAAAAGTATGTAGAAAAAGCTTGTTTGGTTTGGTGCAGTTTTGATTAGAATATTGGATACTTATTGTTTGTCTGTGACAAATTATCATAATCCAATTACAATAAATTGGTCATATCCGACTCTTCAGTCATTCTAGTTGATTTTTATAGTATATCAATGGATTCAAAATATATTTTGTTTTTAATAAATTATTAACTGTATAGGTAATTCATTTTTTTAATCTATTGGTTTTAAAAGTTTTATAACTGATACCAGTCATGGTTGGTACCCATATCATATTTTTTAGGAATATAACATAATAATATACCTAAGGGAAATTAGTAATAGACTCCAATAAAATAATTAGAAAGCATTGAAATGAAAAAAATAGTAGAGTTAATCAAAGCAGTCTTGGATGGAAGTCAAAATAACCTATAAGTACCTACTGAATATAGAAAAATGTAGATTTGTTCTACTAGTGTTTCTTTAGTTTTAACCATCTTGTAGTATTACAGCGTTTATGAGCAAACACTTTATACAGGCCACCTGGTAAAGTTTGGGATACACCAGCCAGTATACAACTAGCTATTTTACCTGTATATTTTTCACAAGAAAATTCATGGACTTTACAAATTTTAGTGACTTGATTAGTTTAAGTTAGACATTATCTTGTTATAGGTTTACTGAGTTAATTTATAAATTTTGTCAAGGATGCTATTTACTAAACTCATATTATAACGTTTGTGAATAGTACCTATGTTGCTAATTGTGCGGCATTTAAAATCAATATGCTGGCGAAAGATTATTAGGTGACTATAGGTAATTTATTTAATTACCTACCTACATATTTATATTTTCTTTTTATATTTATTAATAATTATTATTTATTGTATTTTTTAAAATTATTTTGAATTATAATTGTCAATACATAAATATTACCAGTGGCATAATTAGAAAATTGGTTTTTGGGTTGGATTATGAGTTTTTATAATTGCAATAGTAACTACATCCACTCCTTGTTTGCAAAATTTTATAGATCATAATATTATATTAATTTATTATTATAAATGAAATTATTATTTCTGGTTTTCGTTTTATAATAATTATTATATGTTTGCAGAATATGGAAAATGTTATCAGAAAAAAAAAAATGTATTTACCAAGAGCTTAGTATCTTTACTTAAAGATAAAAACTAACATATTGTATTAATTAGGTACTTGTAAATATTAATATAGGGGTAACATTAGTTGCCCTTATAAATATATCAATAGCCTATAATGCCATGAATGATATTCATAAATCATAAATCCTATTCATTACACATTAGTTATTACTTATATTTTAATAGTACAATAATGATTATTGTAGATTGTTCAAATAGTAATATACCTATGAATATTGATTACTATTTAAGTGATTATCACTTATTTTATTAAATTTATACCTTATAAATGCATTTTTTTTAAAATTATTTATTAACTTATTTATTAACTTATCTTATTAATTGATCTTTTAAAAATGTCTATTAACTTAATTTTTAGAATAAATAAAAATTAACTTAAAATTATCATTACCTAGCCCAGCCCCGTTTATAGACATTTGAAATTGTTCATCTTTTTAATTTTTTATTCTATAAATATCAATAACATTTTATTAGTTGGGTCAAAAAGCTTGAAAATTAAATAAAATGTTCCTTATAAGTTTACCTAGTTGTTATATCAGTTGATAAATATTAAGATCCATGGACATGATTTATTATAGACTATAGTCACCTTTTAAATGAAATACTCTAATAGTATAATATTATAATATTTGTCAATTATAGTTGGTCAATTTTATATCTTTATTCCACACATCAGAATCCGTCTGTTCACAACTATGTATCCATTTTCTAATACAAATTTTATTAAAATGACTTCTTCTCTCTATAGCAGTGGTTCTCAACCTTTTTTAGTTCACGGCACACTATTATACATCCCAAGTTTTCACGGCACACTCGCGCACTTGACAACCACAACAACTTCGGAAACTTTGCCGAAGTCATTAGTTATCGCCACGCGCCTATAGTCTATACATGTATCCGGTATCGTCTTATCTGCACAATTATTAGCACACAATTGGTCAATTAATATTTTCAATTTATTTCCAAAAAAGTGTACAGTTTTAAATACTACGTCGTATTAATTTACACACGTATGATTTTATCTGTTCAGATAGGTTAGGTTAGGTTAATAACATCTCTCGCGGCACACCGGTTGAGAACCACTGCTCTATAGTCACAAATCACCCAAAAATATTAGGGGGGCATGGCACCTAAGACATTTTAGAGGAAGCAAATACCACGAGATGGGCTTAATCCTCACACTCCTTATATATTGATACTCCTCCTTATATTCACTATATTTGATATCTTTATTAATAAAATAAATCAATATTGAATAAGCAAAATACTTATAAGTTACAACTATATTTAATAACAGTTAAAAACTATGTAAACTTTTGAAAATAATAAATATTAAATATGAACACGCATTAAATTTCAGTAGACGTCAGTGTTATCAAAATTAATGTTTCATTATCGGTTATTGAATAATAGCTGATTTCAATAACCAATCAAAATCGTTGTTATGTTTGAAATTTTAGGGCATTAAAACCCCAGGCGTTATTATTGTATAGTAAATAATAATAATAATTATTATTATTAATAATATCAACAGTTATAATTTATTCTGTGTTTATACTAAGAAGGTATAAGTTTTAGGTGGTTAAAAATATACATAGTAAGTTGTAAGTTTTTATCAATTTTATCTTTTAACTGAAATAATAGTTAACCATTGTAAATTCCTCATGAGGATTTAATTAATTAATTAAAAAAAAAAGGTGTGGGTGGGAACATGGGGAGATATAACCCCGTTCTCTCCATAATTAGGCCACAAATACTACAGATTAACTTCCCCAGTGGTTTATTCAAAATTCAAGTGTAGGTACTTTCATACCGTTCTAGATCAAAAAATGTATTCTATCCTTGTCTTCAACATAGTAATATTTCCTTAAGAGATTACTTACTAGCAAGGCTTGGAAGTTGGTAGTTTAGTATGTGCTAAAAACCAATTAAACATATACACCAAAAGTCTTATCAACTTCAAAAATGAATAATTATCACAAAACTAAAATTGTAATAATATGTAACAGTGTATACACAATCAAAAATAATTATGAAATATATAGTGTGATTAAAAATAAAGTGACCATGGGAGTACGCGAGAAGGATATATATTAATAAATTTGATTTTTAAGTAGTTTATATATTTTATTGTCATGATTTATTAAAAAAGTATGGATCAATTTGTGCCTAATATCTTTAAATAATATACAAAAAAACTTGAAATTTGTTATATTTTTAACATACATTTTTTGGATCATATTATGGATTTTATCATAATACTATGAAACAAGTTTGTGTCATATCAGGTTTAGAATATGCAGCTTTCTCCAAAAATTTTAAATATAAATAAGTACCTACCTACTTTGTATATTTTGAAGTATATGTAAGTTGTATATAAAAATTGTTGTATTTACTAAATTATGATTTTTCGTTTCATGTACTAGTTTTTATTGTTACACGTATATTGTACTATCTCAAAGTGGTTTTGCTGATTTAATTTATATAATAAACAATAGAGACATTAATGCGTACGTGCATATTATATTTAAACTTCATATTTACATGTTAAGTTTAATTATTGTACTTTTACCTTATTGTTGTTTGAATAATTTAAAAGTTTATAGAAAGGCAATAATTTATTCTTCAAATAAATGCTTTAGTAAACACAGACTAATTTACTGTAAAACTTTTTTTGTGAAATTTATGAAATTATTAAATAGCATAAGAGTTCCCAGAAATTAGTAGTTAACCATTATGTAATTAATAACTAAAATGTCATGGAGATTTTACCTACAAATCAGACATTCTCTGCACAACATATATACATATTAATGTACAATATTGGCATTTTCTAGACATCACATGATAATGTTCACAAAATATTTTGGCTTTTTTTGAGATAAATAAAGGCTTTTATAAAAGTTCAAAAATCCATGGTTTAAATAAAGTGTTGACAAAATTAGGCATTACTCAATTAAATTATTCTCTATAAATTCTGTATACTTGTTCTTACTACTAATGATTAACTAGTTGTTGATTCATTACCTACATTAATATATTATGTTTTCATCATTATTTAGCCATCTAATTTGTTATTATTATTTGTTTTAGCATTTATCTGTGAGCTAATATGGATGCATCTTGCACAGAATATGATTTAATGATACACAGTAACAAGCAAGTTGAAAAACCATCGAATAAAATAAATTCATCTTCTGGCATAGAATTGATAGATGAAAACCATTCTAATACTGATTCTAAATCAAGTCTACCAACAAGAAAACGAAGACTTATAGATTATTTAACTAACACTCACACACCTGATAAAAAGATAACTTCAACTTATGAATTACACAATTTTTCTACTGTTAATTTGATTAATTTTGTACCAAAAATTGATGATTATAACAAACCAGTGAAAGTTAAATCCCAGTGGACCCGTACAAGTCAAATAGAGTTGGCATTAGAAAATTCTACTAACAAAAATATTCTACCTGTAAATAATTTATCTAAATCTGAAAAAATTAATAAGATATTTACAATGGATGTTTCACCCGCAAATGGTATAATCAATCAAATTGATAAACATACAAATGACACTAAAAAACCTGATCCTAATTCAAAGTGTGAAAGCCAAGGTTGTGTTGTTGTACACAAATTCGATGATGATTCTGAACAAAAAAAAAGAAAAAGGGGTCGACCCAAAAAAAAAAGTAACAATATTATCCATAATACATCAATAATGTCAAACATTGGTAATCAAGATCCAGTTAAGACAAATTCAATTGCTGATATGGAACCTAAAAATACTGATGAACCAAAAGTTGTAAAAAGAGGTCGAGGCAGACCGAGAAAAAATGAGTTAACATCAACTACTATTCAAATACCACCAATTGTGTCAAATTCACCTCTAGAAAATAAACGAAAAAGATCAATTCAAGATTCCAGTATTTTTAAGAAGCAGTGTAAAACAAATTTGAAGAATGATTCAAAATTGCACAAATTTAGTCCAGGACAACCCACAAAGCTGCCTTCTAGAAAAGTAATAAAATCCTTAACCAAAAAATTAAATAAAAATCTTTTGAGTTATGATAAGACAGAAGTAAATGAAAACAGTCCTGAATCTAGCGATATATCATTTTCTCCAATCATGTTGTTTCCAGGCGATGGTTCTGATTTTAAATGTATAAGTATATCACGATTTGATAACACAAAAAAATCATCATTGTTCACATCAGAAAGATGTGATACATTAATTGAACAAGAAAACACTACACGTATAAATTCTGTAAAAGAATGTGATAAGTTAAATGAACAAAAAAACACTACATCTTGTAATTTTTTAGAAGGATGTGATAAGTCAATTGAACGAGAAAAAACTACATCAATTAATTTTTTAGGAGTAAATGATAACTCAACTGTACAAGAAAACACTACATCTGTTAATTTTTTAGGAGTAAATGATAACTCAACTGTACAAGAAAACACTACATCTGTTAATTTTTTAGGAGTAAATGATAACTCAACTGTACAAGAAAACACTACATCTGTTAATTTTTTAGGAGTAAATGATAACTCAACTGCACAAGAAAACACTATATCTGTTAATTTTTTAGGAGTAAATAATAACTCAATTGTACAAGAAAACACTACATGTATTGATTTTTTAGGAGGGTGTAATAAGTCAAATGTACAAGAAAATACAACATCTATGAATTTTTTAGAAGGATGTAACAGCTCAAGTGTACAAGAAAATACTACATCTATTAATTTTTTACAAGGATGTAATAAGTCAAATATACAAGAAAACACAACATCTGTTAATTTTTTAGAAGGATGTGATAAGTCAAATATACAAGAAAACACAACATCTATTAATTTTTTAGAAGGATGTGATAAGTCAAATATACAAGAAAACATTACACGTATAACTACTGTAAAAAAATGTGATAAGTTAAATGAACAAGAAAACACTACATCTATTAATTTTTTACAAGGATGTTATAAGTCAGTTACACAAGAAAACATTACATCTGTTAATTTTTTAGAAGGATGTGATAAGTCAATTGTACGAGAAAAAACTACAATTGTTAATTTTTTAGAAGGATGTGATAAGTTAAATGTCCAATATAAAATTCATTGTGTTCCTGATACAAGAATTAAAATCAATGCATTTTCAAGTGAAAGTGAAGAAGATGTGTTTTCTGAACTTGAAAAAGTAGATTGGAATGTAGCACCTAAACGGATTAGATCAAACAGTGTTAATGAGTCTACTAAAATAAAAATTCGGAGAAATTCTCTTACTAATAATTTTGTATACAACCCTTCAAAAAAATGTAAAAACCCCATGTTTGAGGATTTGAAGTCACTGAAATCTTGGAAAAGTGTTTCTTATTTAGAACGTGGACCAAATGTACAGGTTGAAAAAATCATACAAAATGAACTGGTTAAAAAATTTAGATCAAAATTGAAACGTAGCAGAAGTTTTCCAAACTGTTTATTTTTAGATACAGTTATCTGGAGATTTCTAGTTCAAGAATGTGACTATGAATATGAATCAGAAGAAAATTATGAGTCGTCGTCAGATTTGGATGCAGATTCAAATTCAGATTCTGATAGATGTGAAAATAGTGAGCCCATTCAACCAGAAGAAAAAACCAACTATATGTCTGGAAATTTAGATAATTTAAATATGTTGTGTTCTACTAATGATCTGCCATCATTTCAAATACCTCCAAATATAAGCGATTTGGAAAACTCTGAAAGTGATCCGGAGGATCACAAAGGTTTTGATGGATATGAAAGCCGTTTCCTTGAAAATAGAGTATCCTCAAACATAAGCGAATTGAAAAATTCTGAAAGCGATCAAGAGGAATCTGAAGGCAAGATTAGACGATCTAAGCGATTAAATACAAAAGTTAAGGATATTGATATATTAGAAGAAAAATATTTATTATCATCGGAAAATTCAAAATTTGACTCTTTACTGTTAGCTGATGAAATTCGGAAAGACAACGAAATACATTTAGCAGAAGCTAGAGCAAATGACCCAGAGTTGGATAAAAAATTAAAAAAATTGAACTTTACTTTAATAACTAACAATTTGTTCAGGCCTCATAGGTAAGCATTTTGTATATTTTTTAAGACATTGATGGCCAAATAATATTTTATTATTTGGTATCTTTAATTTTTAATTAATTACCCTTCATCAAATGTATATTACTTTCATTATTAGTAATTAAATATTATTTTAGGAAAAAAATGGGTGAGTATACACCAGCAGAAGCACAAGAATTACGGAGACTAAAACCAAGGTATTAAAACATTATTTTTAAATATTAGTTGAAAATCTTAACATCTTGTATTTGGTATTATATTAAAATGTTCTGTGGGTCATTAACTGGTTTTGGAATAATCCCAAATATTAGTCATGAACTCATGACTGTACTGAAAAATCGTTGCTCAACAATGGTAGTTTGAATGAAACCTTCTAAAATGAAATGCAACAATAATTGTTACGATTTTTCAGTACAGTCATGAATAAAATTTTTTTTTTAGGAGATCTTTCAATTCTGATACTTATAAATGCCACTGTAAATATACAAGAAAAGACTGGATTGAAAAAAAGCCTGGGTGTGGTACAGAGTGTTTAAATCGTTTATTGAATATTGAATGGTAAATCAAATCAATGTTATTTTAAAAAAATTGCTGTTTTAATTTTAAAAAATTATTTATTTTTTAAGTGGAAAAGCTTGTGGCTTAAAGTCTTTATGTACAAACAAGCAGTTTCAAAATAAACAATTCAAACGCACTAAAATTGTCAAAACTGCAGATAAAGGCTATGGTGTTTTTGCGCTTGAAGATATCCCAAGGTAATAAATTCTATAGTTACACAAGATTAATTTGAATGGCAATCTATAAATGTGTTATAAATAAATATTTTATTATGTTAAAAAAAATGTTTAACTACTCGAACCTGCATTGGTTCTCTCCATCTTCCTAACGCATAATATATCAAATTTAACATTGAGAAGAATCCATTTTACACTGTCATTTTTAATATTAGTTTATATTGACCTACCTATTTTAATTTAAAAGTCAAAATATTTTCTGGAGCATCATGTAGTTTGAAAAAAAAGGCAATTTCTAAATTTTCAAAAATGTCTTCAAAATTAATTTATCATAAATCTATGTGAGTCTATATTTTTATTTTTAAATTTGGTCAGTTAACTCTAATATTAAAAATACCAGAGTAAAATTAATTTGTGTGCATGTAAATTTGCTATGTTATGCATTAGATATGAAAACAGCACATTATATATATATTTCAAAATATGAATTTTAAAGAGGACACCGAAACCACATGTGTTGTTTTTGTCTTACAAACAAGGCCATTTTTGTGTTTACATACATTTTACTCTGTAATTTTTAAAACTTTAAACTTATTAAATTTAAAGGTAAGATTATCATTTCAAAATTATCATAAGAAAACACATATAATATAATATAATATAATGTACTTTAATTTAATTACTGTTCAACTAATCATTCTACAGTTCCTATTAAGTATTAATTATATTATTAATATTGATTAATGAAAGTGAAAATGAAGTTCCAATCAAAAGTGATTTTCTCAACGATTTATAAAAAGTTTACCTGTGTTTTATTACAAATAATGTGATATTTTTTAAATTTCTTAACTACTTTTGCAAAAAGTTTAGTTTTATTAATTATTATAAATTGGTATTATATAGTATTAATTGTAGTTAATTTTTTGTGTAGTGGAACATTTGTTGATGAATATATGGGAGAAGTTATTGATCAAAGTGAAATGATTTTCCGAATGAAAAAATTATTGTATAAAAATAACAATTATATGGTGCAATTGAAACATGATGAAATAATTGATGCTACACGGAAAGGAAATATTACAAGATTCATAAACCACAGCTGTGAACCAAATTGTGTTGCAGAAAAAGTATACTCATACCATTCTTATAAACATAAAGAAAATAATTCATTTTTTAAATATATAATTTCAGTGGAATGTTTTGGGTGAATCTCGAATGGGTTTTTTCAGCAAAGATTTAATACAAAAAGGAGAAGAAATTACTTTTGACTACAGTTTTGAAATATTTGGGTATTGCTATAATTTAACTATTTTTAATTTATGTAAACTATTATTTTTTATTATTATAATTACCTAGAGATGCTGCACAGCAAAAGTGTTATTGTGGCACACCCAAATGTCGAGGATTTATAAGTAAAAAGTCTAGAACTGGAGATCAAAGCAGTTGTTCTGAGGACAGTGACGGACATGAAGATGACGCATTAATAGTTAAACCAGATGCATGTCAGGAAAAAAAAAAAAAAACAATTAAGAAAATATCTACTAAAGATAGAAAACGTTTACGACAGGTTAGAATTATATTCTGTATAAATAATATGAAGATTAATTTAATTTTTATTTTTTGTAGCTTGATCAACAGTTAACGGATATCAGTAAATTAAAAAATAAAAACCGTTCTGACTTGGAGAGCTCAACATTAAATTTAAATAAGTTAATGGTTCATATCACAGATTCAATGAGTAGATCGCATATTTTGAAATTTATTAGAGATAATGATTTAAACTGTAAGAGGTTATTCATGAATTTTAATGGATTGAATATAATACATAGTTGGATGACTTCAAATAACAACAAAAGTTTGAAATTGGAAGTAAATAATTTTAAAGAACAATTTTATAAAGAACAAAATTAAATGTTCTTAACATTATATTGTTTTATTTTTCAGATTGTTAAGACTCTATCTGACCTTCCAATTTCAAACAGAAATACAATAACAAAATCAAAAGTGTTAGATATTGTTGCTCAATGGGCTTGTATTCCATTAAACACAAAAGAAGTTATTGAAAAGTAATTATAATTACTATAATATGTAATCGCTAAGTCAAATTAAAATATATGTTTATTATTTATGTACATGGCACTTATTTTTAAATACTGTTAGATTAGTATTGGTCTTGGTTGAATATTTTTATATATGAAATTTATTTTTTAATAGATTCATATTTTATTATAATACTTTTTTAATTTTTAGTTTAGAGTATCCGCTATCACAAATTAAGGAACACGAGCAAGAAATTGATAAATTGTTACCAGATGTTAACAATAAATCATCACTAGTTCAAGCAGCAAGAGTTTTATGGAAAAAATGGATAGTTCTGAAAATTGTTTTTAAAATACCAAAATTAGATCGTCCGAAAGAAGGTATATTATATAAACATGTTATAATATTCTATACCGTACATAACTAACTGCCCTTAAGTATATAAAAAAAATCGGACAACAAAGTTTCACTTATATAAAACTAGTAATCCAATATTTGGATACTAAAAATTGCACCTGTAAAGTACCATTTTTGTTATTTTAAAAGTTTATGGGTTGTCAATCAATTACTATCCAATACTAAATTAAATATTATAAAGAATCCTAATGTATAAAAGTACACAATTTTAAAGTTTTTATAAATAATTTAAATAGCTTTAATATTGTAATTATGTTTCAATATCTCATAGTATTTGGTTCCAATTTTATATTGTTAAAAAACTTTTTATTATAAGGTTATTTTTTAACGGCATTGTTTGATATGTATTTGTATTTTGTGATTTTGATAGTGTGTTAAGTTCTAGTAGTGTAAAATTACTAAAATGTTTAGGTAAATTATTTTTCAATACAAAATATACTCATACATCTATCAGATTCTATATTTAAACAGTGTTTCCCAGAGTGTGATGATAAGAGTAAACACAAGAGTTTGAACTCTGAAATTTATTTAGACCTATAAAAACAATATAATATATTCTCAATACAAATATACTCAAGATAGTAAATAGTAATCTATTTAGGAAATAAACATGTGTACAAAATATCTTTCAAGGCTTATATTATGGGCATATCTAAATTTTCCATACTAAGGGTACAAAGTTATGCTTTACTTTTATTTATTCTTAATTTTTAAAAATTAGAATTGTGTCATTGACTTTTAATGATTGTTTTCTTAAACCTAAATGTACTTGTAGCAATGTACAAAGTGTATCGCAACTATTATAACTAGTGAGGAAAAAAGTTTTGGAAATACTGTACTGTAATATACATGCTTAAAATAATATTCTAACTTAAAAGTTTATAGTTTGTGATTTAATGATTTTGGTTTTAGTGAGCAATCTTGATGACGTTATCCAACCACCAATACTATTTTCACAACCAGACACGTAAGACTTAATAATAATTCATTTTTTTTCAACTTTTTTATTTAATGTTATTAACATATTAATTTTAGAAATTCTGATCCATATAATTTTGGAAATCCTACAGTTCCTAATCAACCTTCTAGAACAAGGTATGAAAGCATAAATTAAATTGTATGTTCACTAAGTTGAATTATATTTAGTTAATAATTGTCTTATATTCCAATTGATTAATCACAAATTGATCTGAACACTATTTGTTTAAATATGGTTTTTGAAACACACCTTTCATGTTATATTAAATGTAAAATTAATTTTAGTTGTGTGCAAAGCCAAGGTAATGGTCAGACCAATTCTGTGGATTCATTAAGTAAAATAATTCATCAACACAATCAGAAAATTAATCGAGACAAGTAAGCATAGTTATTTAGGTATTTAAAATGTTTATAAATAATTGTGATATATTAATATTAACTTGATTAAATAGGAATAAAACGGTTTTTGAATGGAATAAAAAACATAGGGATCATCTGCCTTTTAAAACAAATAAGGTTATTAGCTCTGCCATGGTAAATCATTCAATTAATTCAGTTTTAAATCCAAAGCAAAGCTCAACATCTACGTTTAAATCAAAAATTATACAACAAGATATTCCAACGATTGAAAGCAGCACGCTTAGTAAGAATATTAAATGGAGCGGCATCGCTGAAAGTAAGAATCAATTGAACATTTGATTTAAAATCTATACATATTAAGTATTTAAAAGAATATTATTTAATTTCATATTCAAATGTTGTTGGAAAAGTCTATGCTTATTATTTTTTTAAACATAAAAGTAAATTAATCTCTTGCTGTCGTGCAACAATATGGCAAAATAGTTTTCATAGTCCTCCTTCAGCTATAGAAAAACCTACGAAGTTAAAATATATAGTATACCAAGTTATAGTCTGTTGTATTTTGACTAAGTGTTAAAATAATTTTTTGTGAAAAAATTGTAAGTGTATTTGATCACCTTTTACATAACATTCAATTATGACCAAATGCACTTAGAGTTTTGTTACAAAACGATATTGACGAAAAATGTGTCCATATGGACACATTATTATTTTTCTTTATCAATAAAATAAATGATATAATATCAGGAAATAAAATAAAATTACGTTATCACCACAGACTAAGATATAATGGACCACAGATTTCTATACTCTGATTGTGATTCGGCGGTGACTAGTTATCATCGGACGGCGCGTCAGGCGCTGCCACGGAACAAAGCCACGCTCATGTGCAAAACTTGGCCGCCGGGTCACAGTCTCATTTTGAACAGAGTATATAATATAGTACTAGATAGCACACTTCTACCATAAATTGAAGCTTCAAGGTCAGTTGGCAATTGTAAGGTATTTTATATGGCAAATAAGATTAATTATGATTTATCGATTTATCTTGTATTGTATTTAATTATTTCTTAACTTGTTGTTTAAAAAAAAAATGTTTTTAATATAAACCATTTTACATTTACTATTTTATTTTACCATTAAAAACCATGTTATTCCTTATACATTTTTGTATAATGAATGAAATGTTTTGCGAACTGACAAAATGGCAGCCATCCACAGCTGAGCTTCACTTGTAACTATGTAAATTATATAGAAGTTCCTTATCTAGTATAATATAGAAGTCTGTGTAATAGACTAGTATCAGCATGGATGGGGGGTAGTAGAGGAACGGCCCTCAAATATTTTGACTCTGACACTCACCCATCCTTATAGGACGCCGTAAGGTACAAGTAGGGGTAAAAGCACTCCTATTAACAAATAACGTAACTGATATTGTAAATAGGTATAATTCAAAGGAAAATTTTTATTATCATTGTGTTTACATTGTAATACATGTACAGATGGCGCTTTTACCCCTAGTTGTACCTTACGAAGGCTTTCAAAAACATTTGAAGACCACTATTGAGGTAGTCGATACCAATCCAGTATATCTTTGTACGTGTTTATAACTCAGTTTTGTTTTCTAATAAATAATTATAATATATTTTTATATTTCCCTACATTTTTGATATGATACGTTAGATATGGACGTCGATTACTTTAGAAATTAAAAAGTTATTGATAACATTTGAACTCCAAGAAAATTATTTTTTTTATGTCATATTAGGTAGTCCGAACAAATCAGTAATCCGAACGATCCTGTTCGGATTAATGAGACCCTACTGTATATGTATTTTAAAAAAAAATTTTTTATAATTATTTATTGTATAATCAATAGCTATTCTGATAGTTTGTTTTGTTCATCTGAAATGAAAATCGCATTTCTACGATTAAAATAAAAATAATGCAGTTTTCAGAACGTTTTATAATTCTTTAATATTTATTTTAGTGCCCATCTATATTAATTTTTTCATCCCTTACGTAGTTAATTTATATATAATTTAATTTGAATACAATTTAACTATGTTGAGACGACAATATTTGAACACATTTTTAAGCTATAGATATGAAAATCAGAAATTATAAGGATTTTTAACATAACAAATTAGTAACATTTTGACAGCTTTAAATGCTAATAAAAGAAATTATGCCAATGACATTGTATTTTAGATATTTTTAAATTGCAGTAAGAACAACTTATGAGGAACTTTGTATCTATTACATTTTCAAGTACTTATAAATAGCACAAAGGGAGCCAAAATATTTTTGAAATACTAATAGTTATATTAAATTAATATGTGGTTAAAATGTCTTTAGAATGTCTTTAGAATTTTAAAATAATAATAAAAAAATTGATTTTTGAAAACTTTAAATAAACTTTAAATATTATTTTGCTGTTTGTATTTTGATTGTCCTGATTACTAAGCAAAGTAGCTTATTATGACCCCGTCTAAGTTCCAACTAAATCCAATTTGCTACCAGAAACCACCCTCAAAGTTCTAAACTATAGTTTTATTATTTCTCTTAAAAGTGATGTCCATTCACCGTTACTACTAAAAATGCATACCCAAATGCTTCTATATTTTTCAAATTTATATTTTGAGTGCTATAGTTAATTTACATTTATGGTTTGTTATTTTTTTCCTATTTATGCTTTGTTATAAAATCTGTTTTACATTTAGAATTGATTTGGTATATTAATTCATATATTTTTTTATTTTAAATTGATTTTTGCAGATAACTCAACAGTCTTAGAACTTCCAACTGATTCTTCTGAAAAAATGAATTCTAATACACAAAGTATCACAGTATTTGAAGATGAACCAATTGTATATTACCCTATTGAAGAAATTATTACTACAAACCAAACATGGAATTTACCGCCTCCAACCATCGTTGATCTTTGTAATGGGTCTACTCTGCATTCTATGCTAAAAACAGTTCCTCCGTGTTTACCGAATGACTTTATTTCAAATACGTCTGATGAAGCTAGCCAATGTTCATTTTCTAACGATACTACAACTTGGTGTATAATGCGTCCGGAAAATGTAATGTATGATGCTCGACATCCAAGCATTAATGAACAACTAGCTTTCCTACCAATTGACATAACACTCAAAAAATCGATTAAAACTAAATTAGATATACCAAATAATAATGTTGAAAAAACAGATACTAACAAAAACTATAAAATGGTACAGCCACTAGATGAAGATATGCGTGAACAATTATTTAAACAATGTCAAGAAAATGTGCAAAAATTAATTGATAAAGGAATATTGAATGTTTGTAAAACAGCTAGACAAAATTATGTAGATCCGTCCCCAATTAAAATACTTCAATCTTTTTTTAATAAAAAATTAGAGAAATCAACAAATGTGACACCAGAAAACAATCCAAATCAATATGTTTTGCCAAACTTAATCAAACGCATAAAAGTAATTAGTAGTTGTTATCGAAAACAGCCTTCCAAAATAATGGAAATAAATAATTTAGTAAAATCAAATTCTCAGAAAAGTAAAAATGACATATTTAGAATCAAGGACAATAAAAAGACTGTAAAAACTGATACAACATCTGTAGCATTAATGTTACATAATGAACATCTAAGTACTGTTCCTGAAACACTCAACTTGAATAAGATGTTCAAAAAGAAATCGTTTAAAGTCAATACAAAAAATAAATTTGCATTTAAAATTTTTAATAGTCTGATGAAACATAATTCAAGCATGCCACAATCTTTTATTCTCCAATTTCCATCGGATACAAAGATAATAACTCACAACCCTTCATATGAATTAGAACTTCATTACAAATTATTTCCATCAGTGCAAAATATTTTGTGTGCTAAATTGAATAGAGGCTTTGGTAAAGACATTATAAAAGTGTACAAACAAAAAATTGTCATGAAATATGATGAAACAAGGGCTCCAGAAGCAGTTACTGTAGCATCGGTATCAAAAGAAAATATTGTTTTATCAGGTAACAGTATAGAAATACCTCAAATTAAAAAACCCTCAAAAAGAAAAATGCCTTTGCCACCTTTACACAACACAAAAAATAGAAAAATAGTTGATTTATCGGTGAAAAATATTAGTAAATCTAGAAATCAAGCTACAATAATAAATAAAACTAATGATACTACAATTTTCAAAAAACCAATGCCTCCTGTTACTAATAAAAACAGCTTTAAACGTATTAATACTTCCAATATTAGCCAAGTGCAAGAACCTAAAACCTCAAGTATTGCGCTGATTAATACAAATTCCAACGAATTTAGACAGAAACCTAGTACATCAAGTCAAATTATACCAAAAACCAATGATTTCTTAAAATTAGATGTGAACAATTATAGTTTGGAACCTTGTACATCAAATCATGTAAGACCAGAGATTGATCCATCAAAAATAAATCTAAATGAATTAAGTGAAGAACCATCTAATCAATTAATCATAAATATAACGTCCCCAAAAACAAATGCAAATGAAATTAGACAAAAACCTCTAATGAAGTGTTTACCATTCAATAAAGTGGACAACATTTTAATAACTGAACTAGAGCAAAATGCTAAACTTGGAGCCTCAACTTCAAGTATGGATTCTACTTATGTTTTACCATCAACAGAAGGTAATAGTGAACTAATTGACCCAATCGTACAAAACTTCAAAAATTCTATCAGTCAAAAGAAATCTATAGTACGTGCAAATCTTGTTGATGATCCTATTGTGAGGGATTATATACAACGTACTCAATCAAAAACAGTTGATACAAAACGAAAATGTAAGCTACCAGAAAGTATGATGTCTTTACCTGTTGAGGTTCTTAACCTTATACCGGACAATCAAAGAGAAATCAAGTATGTAATTGACTTTTATCACGCTATGGCGACAGTTATTGTCAAAGTATTAGACTTGTATGTAAAGAAGAGTTGCAAACAAGGGCGTATAAAAAATGATGATGATTTCAAATATTTAGCTAAAAAGGTAATATTTGTACTTCCATATTTAATATGTTTAAACATTAATTTGGTTGATATTTACAGCTTAATTCCAATATTTTATTCAAAGAACTTCAAGTTAAAAAGGTAGAAGAATTAAAAATTAGTGATAGTGTCAAGCAAAAAGTTGAACAGTACATTAAAAAATATATGTTAAAGTATGGTAAACTGTACAGAAGAAAAAGTACTGGTATGTAGATAAATCATTTATTTATGAATAATAGATATTATTAGTACTTGCACTAACTTAGTCACAATATTACAATAATATGTTATTGTAATAACTATTAGTCTTCTTATTTATATTATTTCTATCAATAATAATAATAAGTAATCAAAATAAAAATATCTTAGTTTTAATAGTACACGTATAAAATATATTAAATAGTATTACTAATTATTACTAAACTATCTTAATCAATGATACTAACTTATACGTAATTATTTATTGAAAATATCTAAAAAAAAATTTTGTCAACGGCCAAATTCAGTAATAATTATTTATTTGTTTATTTTTCAATAAATTTATTTAAAACTACTACCTAAATGTTAGACCGATATACTTCAAAATGTAGTAAAAGTGTAACTTTTTTAATTTAAATTATTTTTTAATTACAAAGAAAATGAAATATTTTCATTTTTAATATGTATTGAAAGATAACTGTAAATAATTAATGTTTAATTTTTTTAGATCAATGATCCTGTCTGCAATAACATTTTCAACCAAATATAAGATAGTACTTATTAGTACTATGGATACTATTTATCAAAATAGTAAAATTCTTTTATTTTTACAAATTTTACTTTTAAACTTTTCAAGGTAAGTTATTATTATTTTAATATTATAGTAATATAATAATAATAATTATTTATATTGTTTTAAATGCATTTAATATATTTCAAAGTTTAATTTTATATTATAAGACAGAAAAAATAACTATTTTTTATTAGCAAAGTTTGGTATTTTTAAAAAGATGTTTATCTTTGTTTACACAACTTACTGTTAACCATATTATTTATTTTTAAGAAGTTATATTCTATATACTTTTGGTAGGTTAATTTTTAATTTTTTTTGTTTTGGGTTCACCTAAAATTTAAATGTTGGATACTTACACTTTGATAGATGCCAATAATATATTGTTTTTAATATTCTACGCACCTGGCAATTATAATGTAACAAATCAGAAAGTAATTTTATCCTAATTAATATTTTAAATGGTTTTTCTTTTAATAATTAAGTTGATATCAACTTAGTATCAAATTGTCAGTATTTTTCCCACTTTATTTGATATTATTAGAGTTTTTGAAATATGCTTGTTTAATATACATTTTACTTAAATCAAATTTAAATTTCAACTATTACCTTATTTAATAGATATTTTATTTTTTATTAGTTATTTTATACTATCATTTATGAATCAACAAGAGGGATAAATTTTGTTGGCAAAGTAGACTGCAGAGACAAAAAAAAAGTATGATATTTTTATGTTTAAAGCTTGTTGATACGCATGATTTTTACAATGTTAACATAATATGACATTTGATATTCACATTTTGTATTTCCAAAACACATGTAGGCTACTTTTTAATTTGTTAAGTAATATTCTGTTTTTTTAAATAATTTTACACTGTGTATCTTTTATTATATTTACAAGCGGGAAAAGTTTCTATTTAATAAAATACATATACAATACAATTTTAGTCTTAAGAAATGACCCGCTGATCTCTAACTTCATGTATATTTTCATATTAATATATATGTATATGTGTTCTATGAGTGTATTTGTACAAATATTTATTAAAATGTATATTATTTTTACTAACTATGTGTATACTTAAAAATAATGTATTTTGTAACTTTCTCTCATAGCTCAATAATAAGTAATTTTTCTATTCTAAAAGTTTTGATTTAGTTATTAAAATATTGTAACAATAGGTTCTTATTGTGTATACATTTTTTTTTATCCAAATTGAAACTTTTGTACTGGACATTTTTGTTTATAAGAATAAAAATCTTGTGTACCTAGATAAATTTAATTTGTTATTTATTAAAAATGCTAACTGTAGTTATTAAAATCCATAATATTCTATTATTTATTTAATCGACATTTGCTTTATTATATTGAAATTGCCAAGTATAATTAGGTGGGCTTTAAAGAGACTGGAAGCGGCAATATCCAGAAAATATGTGAATATTTGTAAACATGTGTCTTGCAGTATTATACGAGTAAGAATAATGTAATATTTGTGTAAGAAGTAAATAAATATTGTTGATTTTTTTTCTTATCGTTTTTTTAGTTAATATAATAAATATTTTATATGAATTTTAGGAAGGAAAATGGGAAAAGATTATGTTAATAGTTGAGTTCACTTTGAATCAAATTCTAACTCTATATAATTGCATACATTTTACTATTCAAACAAAAATGAGTATAGTTAAACACTAAAAAGAGGACTGCTTTAATCAATTTAATAATCGTATAAAATTATATTAAAATGTTTATTTAATAGGTACTTTATTCATAAGTATACGCTAATATGCTATGATTTCATTAAAATTATTTTAAATCAAATACTAATTTAATGTGAATTTTTAAAAAAAATAAAAATGTGAAAATAAATTATTTTTGTCATTATTTGCAATTTGTAAAAATAAATTCAGTTTTCAACATGACTGTAATTTATCTTGCTAGATTAATGTAACATGTATTTTATATAAAATAGTGATTTCAAGTTAAGTGCAGTAGTTAATATTGTTATTTTTTAAAGTTATTTCTAATTTTAAATATACAAAAGTAAAAATTACAACAGCCACTAATTTAATGGCAATTATATACAGTTTTTAAACAATCATATTTTATTTGAAATAATAATCAAGATCATCAAGCCTTAAAAACTCCTAAAATCAAAATGTACCTATATACTGTTACTACCACTATAATAAAAAGCTAATGGATCATTGGGTATTTTTTTATATGATGAGATATGTTTGAATTTCAAATAATAATTTAAGTGTTACATTATTAAATATAAAAAATATGAATAAAATTATACATTTCTAAAGATGTTTAAATTGTATATTAATGGTTAAAATTATATATAAAATAATATGATCTATAAATTAGAAATTATGATATTAAATTGATAATAAATTTATTATGAAAACTTAGCTTTGGATTTAATTTTTAATATGTTGGATACTGTATGACTTAAAACCTATTTTGTTTATAATATTTAGTATTATTTATTCAATTAAATGATGGACTAATATATACAGTGGAACCTCAATAAGTTTAAAACCTTAATAAGAAGAAATTAATTCCATTCCCTTGCTCAACATAATTTAAGCTAACATAACCTTAGGAAGTCGAAAACCTTGACAAGACAAAAAAAATTAATTTCCCTTGAATTTCAATTTATCGAGGTTCCACTGTAATTGATATTTAATACGTAAATAATTATTTAAGTTTGTTAGTTTAATTTTTTGTTTTCTAATTATTTTCTAATATAATTTTTTTTTATCCCATGTATATTATGTACGAGTGGCGGTACCTAGTGGGGGGGCTAAGGTCGTGTTATTGTATAAAACTTATATAATAAAAGTACAAACCATGATATTTATAAAAACGGTTTTGATACATTTAGCATAGTATTAATTATTTATTCAACCTCCCCCCCCCCCATTGAAAAATAATGAGTACGCCACTGAATATGTCCTGTATTTGATTGTAATTTTTCATCTTAATTTCAATAATGTTAACACGATTATTAATATAGGTACATTTTTATAAATTAACTATTTTATTTTTTACTATCTAGTATTTCTGTACCCTGTTTGGTGTCTAAAAGTGTGTAACATCGAGTATTTAACTTCTTTGTAACACTAGAAATAATTGCATGAAAAATAACATTTGAAATAAAAATTTACATAATTATATAGATTGATAAAAATAACAACAATTTTCAAATAATTTGAGGTAAAAAAAAGTTAGCTATTTGTTGAAAATAACTTTTACCATATTAATGTAATTTCATTACCTTTCTATATTATTTATATTACATTGTTATTGAAGGTAGGTTATTTGTAGGTTTTTATTTTAATTTGTATACCTATTTACTTTGAATATTATTTGTATTAACAATTCAACTTATATAACTATCTAATAATTACTAATATTATCAAAAGCTATAACTTACATTTTATATAAAAAAAATATAAATAATTAGTTTAGGTATACGTATTATACCTACCTCTATGTATTTTTTTTATTTTAATATTTTGATCATGTTGAATTTGATGTACATAGGTACTATAATTCTACAGTTATTATTTTTTTAAATACTTAATAAACGATTGGTTTTACTTTATTTGATTTAATATAAAAATATTTAATACTTACATTAATTTTTTTCCGGCCAAGATTCACCCATTTCGAGTAGTTGTGGTTCAGCTAGTTTTTGAAGTCCTTATACATAATATTAGCCATGTGGACCATTACTTTAGTACTCGCACCTTGCAAATATATCAATCTCGCATCGACGTGGATATAATTCTGCATTCTGATAGCAATCTTTCCACTAAAAACATAATGTAAATATTTGTATGATTAATTTAAACCAAATTGGTAATAGGCACATTTTTAAATTAAATTGAACATACAAAATAATTAAATATCAGGAACCGGCGAAGCGCACGATGCCGCTATGTAGTCGTGACAAGATATTAAGATTAAAGAGCATGCTACCTATGATCGTAACGTTTCTTACGAATGAAGTGTGCTGTTAAAAATTGAAGGAGCTATTGACGTATATGCTTAGGGTAAAGGTACTCCGCCGTGAGTTACGTGCCAGCAGGTGGTTATTCAAATATGGGTATTAATGACCGGTAAAATCGTTTTACCCAAACAATACTATTTATTAAACTTAATTCGGTAAATAACAACAACTAACAAGAAAATACTGAACGACACGATTAAACGGTAATACAAAAACGGTGGCAGTGGAAATAGTACAAATAGTACTATGAAAAGAAGGTTGGTATTATTGTATAATTTTTCTTATTTTTCTTATTTAATTTTTACTTTTCTAGTTTTTTTTTTTCTTTTATCATTGAAGTCTGCACGATTAAAGTCTAAAGATATACATTTAATCGTGGTCATTAGTCAATTGACAATGTAAGATAAGATTTAATTAGTAGATTTTCTAACCGTTTTCGACGTCATAACGTTTAGACTTTAGATAAAAGCATAGGGTATTTCCGATTTCGTGTTACATAATGTTCAGATATATTATATAATGACCGCGATCGACATGCGCCAAGCGGTCGTTATTTGTCTGGACTGCTCAAACTGTTTTCTCGCCTAAAATAATTTCAATCCATGTTACAATAATAACGATAGTAATACCTAATAATAATAATATAAAAGAAAAATATACAAGTTGTATAATAAATAAACAATAACAATAATTTAAATGCGCTTCAATCGGTAACATTTCTCCTCAACATCAAACCCTCTGAAACGGGAAAATCAGTTAAAAGAGTGTGGCAAACTTTTCGGCTCTCCTACATTTTTTTTTATGGCGCCTTTGTAACCAATTACCAAATGGTCCAGAAAATATAGGTTAGACAATATATTAATATCTTCAGTAAATTGTGGTAACTATTTAACCACAGGTGGGTGGTTCTATCCCTGAGCATTGACCTCACATATATACATAAATGGACTAATAACAGATGAGAGATCTGGGGGCTAAAATTGCTCGATACCATACCAACACTTTGGGAATGTACCAATGGTATTATCATGGACGTTTAACTATCAGACTAGGATGGTTAAATATATATTTTAGCCATGTACTATCTATCTTTTTCTAACAATGTTGGCACTTCGTAGCTTAAATCAGGGTATGGGAGATGCAATGGATGCCTAGTCCATAAATTAATATGTCTATGATATAACTATAATATAGTACATAAATGTGGGTCTAGCTAACAAAGTGGGAGCTGACTACAGCGTTCTTAGTAGAATTAGATAGTGGTCAAAACATTGGCATGTTTTTTAAAATTATTTGTTAATAAATGATTTTTGTCTTCTAGAGAATAGTCATAGAGATATCCCAAGCCTTATCCAACTTTATTACTAGTTACTTCATACATATTAACAGTGGCGGTTCTAGCGTATTGGCAGGGTGGGCAGCTGCCCATACCAAAATTTATGGTGCCCCTTATTGGGGAAGGGGGAGGAAATGAGGAATATTATTCGCAGTTCAAACCTAATTATAAATCTACTGTTGCCCATACGAAAATGTAGTCCTAGAACCGTGCCTGCATATTAATATACTTGGTTTATCTATGCACACTAATTTTTATTATTGTTCATTTAATTGTTTATATAATGTACAATCTGTTTATACAATATTATTTAAATTTGTATTTGTAATAGTAATAAATTATGTATTAGATATTTTTTGATTCAATCAATGTATAATTTCTTGTATTATTATTTAATTTATTTTACCAATATTTTGAACTTCAGTTAGTAAACAAATTACAGTAGGTAGGTAGATACTATAGGTACATAAATGATCAATATTGACAATTTATTTTTATGAGTAGTTATTAGTTATACAACAAGATTTCAATAATAGTTTAAAATAATTTAAAAGTTTGTATAATATATTTTTATGATTGTGTTTGGCTTTCATGTCATTCATGTAATTTATTATTATTATAATTACAATTTATTCATACATAAACTGAGATAGTAATAATTCCTACCTATTTATTGTATTGAATGTATTACATAATAAAATTATAATTTATAAGTTACAATCAAACGAACGGCGATATAGATAGGCAATTTAGCTACATTTCAGTTGTACTTTGCATTTTTTAGTATTTTATAGATTTTCAATAAAAAGAGGTGGACAAGTGGGTGTCGCTTTGCTGTTCAGTAGGTCACAATCGAGTCACTGTAATGGATGGTGTTAAATTTGAATTTAAGAGGACGTCGCACCCGCATGCGTTGTCTCCGTCTTACACACGCACGACATAGGTACCAAATTTCCGTTCACTAGTTTCAATAGGGTGCTGTCAGTTTTGATATTAGAGTGAATTGACCTATTATCAAACTTTGAAGTAATAACATTATCTGTGTTCTATCGTTGGTCTTTTACGATATTTCAATTTTTAAGTGAGATATGGGTATGTAAAGTAGTTAAAATGTTCATAACTCACGTAAAAATTAAAATATCGTTAAAAACCAACGAGAGAACACATAAAATGTTGTTACCTAAAAGTTTGATAATAGCTTAATTCACTCTAATATAAAAACTGACAATACCTTATTGAAACTAGCGAACGAAAATTTGCAATGTCGTACGTGTGTAAGACGGAAACAACACACGCGGGTGCGACGTCCTCTTAAAGATATAATATCATTGTATACGAAAAACGATTCTGAGCGAAGACGACCAGTCAGTTTATGATATACATTACTAAGTATATTTGATGATATTATTGTGAATAAAGTAATTTATCTACCTTTGTCTGGAACCTTGTTTAAAATTAGCTATAAATGTTGAATATTTTATACATTTAAAACTACAACATTTTTTGTAAAAGTTTGTACTTTAAATGCTTGTAAAAAAAATTGAGCCTATTTATTTTTAATATTTTCAACTGCCATTGTAATGGGAGCATTGGATTACATTTTCAAGCTTTTTGACCCAATGAATACGATTTTATTGACATTTATAGAAAAAAAACTTTAAAAAATGTCCTTAAACAGCTAAACGCAAGTTAAAAAAGGGGGTCAACTGGATGTCGCTCTGCTATACAGTAGGTTACAAGTAGGTCACTGTATAATGGATGGTATTAAATTTGAATTCAATGATAGAATATCATTGTATACGAAAAACGATTCTGAGCGGAGACGGTATGTCAGTCTAGGATATTTTAAATTATATTGATATTGTTATTTTACGGTAGCTACTAATTTGAACTAATATTATTCATATTATTTAATTATTAACCTAAAATTATCAGTGATGCAAGAAAAATATTATAATATATACTTTTATTCGTTAAAATTGATTTTAATATGTAATTTCGTCCAAATTTGAACTTAAAATGTCTGTAAAAAATAACTGTGTTTATATATTTTTTATATTTTTTGATTACAGTGTGTACTATTTATTAGAATCTTTATTTAAAATTTTCAATCCTTACTTATAAAAACTGACCATTATATAATTGTTTAATTACAATGATAAAATATTCAGTTTTTATAACTACGGATTGAAAATTTAAAATAAAGATTCTAATAAATAGTACATTCTGACATTCTGTAAACAAAAGATCTAAAAAATATATAAACACAGTTATTTTTTACAGACATTTTTAGTTAAAATTTAGACGAAATTACTTATTAAAATCAATTTTAACGAGTTTTTACTCGTAAGTATATATTATAATATTTTTCTAGCTTCACTGATAATTTCAGGTTAATAATTAAATGAATAATATTAATTCAACTTAGCAGCTACCGTATAAATCGTATAATAACAACATCAATATAATTTAAAATATCTTAGACTGACATACTGTCTCCACTCAGAATCGTTTTTCGTATACAATGATATTATATCATTGAATTCAAATTTAATACCATCCATTATATAGTGATCTACTTATAACCTACTGTATAGCGGAGTGACATCCGCTTGATTCCCTTTTTTTAGTTTTTATTCTATAAATGTAAATTTATTATTTAATTTTATTCGTTGGGTCAAAAAGCTTGAAAATTTAATACCAAGAATAACGATTTTAGTTATTTTGTTGTAATTTTATTATATTAATTCAACTTACCGGCTACCGTATTAATAATAAGAAATAACAATATAAATATAATATAAAATATCCCGTATACAATATGATATTATATCATTAAATTCAAATTTAATACAATCCATTATACAGTGATCCACTTGTAACCTACTGTACAGCAGAGCGAAATCCACTTACCCGCCCTTTTTAATAATAAGTATGAAGTCTACTGTCTAGGTTATCAGTATTATCGAGTATTATATGAAGTGTATACTTTTTAACTTTAAAATATGATTTGATATTCTAAAAATAACAATATTCAATAAATAATACATTTATTAACACATTTATTATATTAATTTTAAATGATGATAAGCAATATAAGTAATTACATGAGCAACATAGTTATAATTATTTCAAATTTATTTTGATTTTCAATGGTATAATTTTTATTCAAGAATTTCTTTAGAAACCGACTAATCACGTGACATGTTAACTATGTATTTTTTTTATCTGTGAATGTATGGTTTCATTCTTCTGACATGAATTATGTCATCAGTTATTTTATTGTTTAATGTTAGTTGGATTTTATAATTTAGATCATTTATTTTTTCAATATTTTTTTAATGGACCCTTATATTTAGAGGCAAAACTTTTTTGTTGAAAAGTGAAATTTTGATGTTATTAGAGAAAGTTCATTAAATCAATTATTTTAAAAACTTTATTTAAGTTTATTAGTGCTTCATCAAAATGTTTGCCATACGATGCTAAATGTCTATATAATTAATGACTACGGATTTGTATAGTAACACAGAAAATCCTTCATTGAATACTCTTTGAAATATGGCACTACTATTTTTAACCCTTGAGGTAACCTGGTGAATGTCATTAAACTATGAACCGATGTAAATGTCAATTTATATTGGTCTGTTTCCTTTATTGGTAACCGAAAAAATCTACTGTTCAGATCAAGTGAACTGAAATATGGTGCCCTGCTCCTAAGGTTCTTAGGAAGTCATTGGTCCTAGGTAAAGAATATTGGTCTGTTTCAACTTTTTCATTTAATTCTTTGTTGGATACCACTAATGTGTATGAGCCATTTCCTTTCTTTTTCACTAAGAATATAGGTGCTGCAATCTTGCAAATTTAGATATTATTGGACGACTAATGATTGCTTTATTTAATTTATCTAGTTGTGTTTTGAGTTCATCTCTTTGTCGTGGAGATACTCTACGAGGAACATGACATTTTGGGTCTTTATAATTTTAAGGATCCAATGTGCTTTTTAATTTGTATTATATGGAATAATAGGGGGTCTTTTATTATTTTTATTACGACGGATAACGGCTGTTTTGGAATTCTCATCGAAAATGTAAGTGTCATGATTATGATAGCTGGCAATAGAGGCTAATTCATTGCCGGACCACCAGTGACCTGGAAGGTCAGATAATTGAAACAGTTCTAACAGTTGACCTATAGGAGTTATTTTATCCTGTTTATTATTATTCAATGTGTTACATAACGCATACAGAGACCAAATGTCCGTCTCCAGGGACATTCTCGCCTGGTTTTTATATGTTACAGTAAATAATGTTAAATCGGAAAATAACGTTATTCGTTGGTTATTAACGTTATTTAGCAACAAATGTGAAAATTATCGTTATTTTCTAGTGAATAACGTTAATAGCCGTATGATATAGGAAAATATGTTGATTATAAAATAATGTCCAACGAGCAATGACAAGGTGATCGCTAAACTAATTGTGGTACTAATTGAGTAAACCAATAAAATGGAGATGAAATCGCAGAAATCACAGAAAAAAATTCAGAACTTGGTACTTAGGTGTATATTTTTTAATTATTTAACAATAAATATCTGAATTCTAAATATAAGACAAATAAAACTAAAATATAAATATTTGTTTAGATGATCATAAAGTAAATATTTATATTGCACGTAAAAATTCAAAAAAAAATTTAGAAAAATAAGTAGAGAAAATGATGAAACTTTGTAAAAAAAAGTTTCCTCGTCTTGAAATAGGCACAACTGTACGTGTAACTATACCGAACGTTGATAGAGTTCGTATAATATACTAGCAAGTAGAAGTTGTCACTCAAGTTGAACATGACTTATACAAACTCTGTAAGTTAATTTTTAATGAAAAAATATATCATTAAAATTAAAAAAAATGTAATTTTATTAAAAGTAAGTAATTAATATTTCTTTTATAGGTACAGAACATGGTTTTCTTAAGTACAATTATTACACACGCCAAGAAATAGCTGCTTGCGAAGGAAAACTATTAGACATGGACAATATCATTATAGGCATTAGCATATGATAGACAGTTTTGACACTGAGGGAAGCAGCTAGTAAAAGTTCAGTTGCGGGCCCTCAAGAGTACCTGCGTTTCCATTGCAAAACTGGTTGCAACAATAAACGTTGTGCATGTCGTGGGGCTGAAAAGTTGTCTAACAGTAAATGTCATGGCAGTACAACTTGTAAAAATAATTAAATAATAACAACAATGCATTTTTTCTATTTTTTAAAAATCTAATACCGGAGATAAAGTGGTAGGAGTATTATTACCTATCCATAATGCCTATTGTGTCTAATAATATTAAGTTTTAAGCCATACAATATAATTATGTGTTTTAATTCTGTTTCAGGCATTGAGGGATTTATTCTTTTTCATAAGGAATCTATTTCGTTGGCGTAATTTATTGTTTGTTCATTGTTTAGTTGTTTTAGTTTTTGAAATAGTAATTTTAACATAATATCTAATAGAGCTGTGGGCTTAATTTCACTTTCTAGTTTGTTTTCTAAACCAGCCATTTTTGAATGAATAATTAAATTTTATTAATTATTATCATAGAAAGTTAAAGCAGGACCTTCTAGATTTAAAGGTAAACATTTTATTTTTTCTTCATCAGACCACCCGTTTATGCTAGCTGATCTATTATATTTTTTAATAAATGTGTCAATGTTTTCAGTAATTAGACCAGAAAATGTATTAGGTTTATAGGTAGTACATATTATTTTTTTGTGTAAAAATGTATATTGGTAAAATCGTTTGGTGTCGTTTATCCGTTAAGCCCGTTAAGGTATATCGTATATGTTCTTAGCCAATTTTTTAATTTGGGAACTTTGCACGTGGGAATTAGGTTTCGTTTGGAAAGTTCAGTTATTAGTTGAGGTTCTAGTAATTTATTGATATCATTTGAAAAGAGTGTTGGTGTGATTGAATTATCGTTAAATTTTTCTGAGATTGTAGTTTCGTTCTTCGTATGTTATTTGATAATGTAATTAGATTTTTATATTCATTAATTATTCTTTATTATTATTATTATTATTATTTATTTATTTGTTAATTTATTTATATGTAGGTATATTTTTCATTTATTTATATATATTTTTTTATTTCGTGCTACGAGTCACGATTTTGGCGCGCCACTTGTAGTAATGTGAAAATAGGATGTGCGCGCAATATATATGTATTTATCTCTTTTTCACTTATATATTATGATTTACTATTTATGTATAATGCGTGCGCACTCTAAATTACTACCTTCTTACATGTAAATATGTACACACACGTAATATAAACGTACCGCCGGTAATGTAAAATACTAAAATATATTCCACGTAATGGTCCAATAGTGAACAATATAGGATTTGATCCTGCGGTGTATTTATTGTCGTTTCGTTCTTATGACGCACCCGCCGCTACTGATAAGTGTCGAAGAACAGCAGTTGCTATTTCGCGCCAAAAATCGTGATCGAGTCTGGATAAGGATTATTAAGATAACGCGAAAAAAAATACAGAATCGTCAACGACTTCAAAACTTCAAAAACTTCGTACGTTACTACGCTCGAGAGCTCTGCTAGACCGCTTAACCTGCCAACGATTGACGATTGTACACTGATTTGTTCATCGTGTGCGGTTCTTTGTCGTCCCTTCATTAATTGCGGCCAAAGAATCGACCTGCCGAATTCGTGAGTACAGACACGACAGTGCTTAGCACAATAGGTTACTTTTAGTAGCTTAAAGCAATTACCCCAATTGTTTTTTTCAAAATCCTGTAACGGGTACGCCACATTTCCTACTGAAATTTAATCATTATTTTTGTTTGCGATTCAGCAACATGCCTGATGGTGACGATTTAAAATACTTGATCGCAGAAGAAAAACTTGAAACTCCTTCAACATTTTCATTCCCGTTCACTCCGTATGGGATCCAACACGACTTCATGACTGAGATTTATTCAGCTATAGAGGGCCGGAAACTAGGAATTTTTGAAAGTCCTACCGGAACTGTAAGTCATGAAATGTGTATCCTCATAAGTTGCACTCCGTTTGTTTTTTAAGCATAAAACATTTATTTTTATTTTTAATCTACAAGAATGTGATTGTTTTTAAAATATATTTTATCAGGGTAAAACATTAAGTATTATATGTGGGGCTGTACGTTGGTTACTTGATCATGAAAATAGAGAATGGAATCAACTCAAGCTGGCACTCGAGTCTCTTACTATAAAAAAAGGGGAAACTAATAATGATGATGATGATGATTGGATCGCTGGACAAGCTAAATTAGTGGAGCAACAACGTAAAGTATACGAAATAAATAAAATGCTTAAATCATTGGAAGAATTCAATAATAATATTGAAAAAATTAAAAAGGTGGGTATTCTGTGTTATAAGAATCTATTTGAGTAATTTCCAATTAGTACTTCAATACCTTTTATAATAATTATGTATCAGAAAATCACAATTTATTATTTACTTAAATATGTAATCTATTTTAAAACTTAATATTTTTAGAGACTAAGTGATTAAAAACTATAATAACTGTTTTAATTGCAATGTTCAAAAACATAATGTGACACTATAATATACCATACTGTAGACATGCATGGGCAATATACTTTAAAAATATATTTTACATTTTTCAATATTCAATTTTATATAATTTCTATCAAGGTAGGAAACACTATAGTATAATAAATACATCAAAAGTTAAAATGTCCATGGTTTATTATTAACTATTAATTGCAATTTAATAATTATTACTATGACATTCCATGATATAGATATAATTATATTTTATAAAAATATATATAACATATTATATACCTATAAGGTATTCAAGAGTGCAATTATTAGTATTAAAAATCTAATGATGCTAAATTATAGATCTTTATATCTATGCCCACAACTCATAGATTTTCTTTATTCATTAACATATTATTATAAGTAAATAAAATGAATTATATATTTATTTTTAATATCTGTATAAAGTTTAAAGTTATAAGTTATACCTAAAGAAACAAAATAATTTGTTTTTTTAAACATCTTAACTTGTGGCGATTATTTTATGAAAAAAAATATAATAAACTTTTTGTTTTAACTTTATTTTTCTTATGTTATATATTATGTAGCATAGTTAGCTATACATTTTACTGATGCTAATTTATAATTTAATGGTGATAAGTACCTGTAACTACCTCCACAATTGTGCTTTTGATTGTGTTTATGATATTGCCTATTAAATGTAAAGCACATATTGTATTATCATTTTTTATACAAAATAATATAATATGGTATATTGTGTATATAATTTATAGTTTGTATTAAATTAATAAATACAATAAAATAATTGTTTTATCATATATACAGGAACAAGAGTTAAAAAAAAATAAAGTCAAGTCGTTGGTAATTAAAACTTTAAATCAAAAAAATGATGTTGAAAAAGAAAAAGACAAAAATTTTTTTGATGAAGAAAGTGAATTTGTACTCGAAGAATATGATCAATTGCCGTCTGTAGATGATTTTGAAGAAATATCTGATGAAAAAGTCCAGTACGAAGGAGTTAAAGTAAAATTTGCCGGTTTATATTATGTTTCTTTTTTAAAAATGAATAAGAAAATTAGTAAATATCTTATATTATAATCATTTTGAATCTTCTTCTATAGCTTTTTACTTATTTATACTTCTAAAAACTGGTTGGTTTTTTTTGTTTTAAACTGCTAAAAGAATATTTAATTTTATTATAAGAAATACATTTTAGAGTATTACTACATTTTTGAAAAAAATAACATATTTTAAGTAGTAGATATTTTACCTACTTATTTGGTAATTGGTAAAAAATCTAATAAAAAAAAGCCCTAAATACTCCACTCCTTTTAGTGAATATAGTATAATAATATTATATATTATTATTATTATTATTATATTATTATATTATATTATATTATAGATTAGGTTAGGTTAACTTTTCAATAAATTGTATTGCCTACTATTTATAACAATTTTGACGTATACTCAGGTTTGAATAAAATACAGTTTTATTGACTATATAAAAATCTTATTTAATAGGCACTTTGTTAAATTATCTTTAACTATAGAAAAAATGTCAACTAAAACCAAACATAAAAATAATTATATGCTTTTTTCCTGTTCATTTTTTTTTTTTTTGGTGGTTTTAGGTTTCTAAACATATATTAGTGTCCGTTTGTCTGTCTGTTAGTTATAACTTATAAGTACATAGTTACAATTATTGATATAATATATTGTTGGTTTTTTATTTATTTATTGTCTGGTAGATATTGTATATGAATTACTTATGGAATTATAATTTATTCCATTGAATTAAAATATGTTTAATTTAGCCCACTCTCTCAGCTTTTTTAACTTGTTTTTTCCTTGATTTTATTTTCTGTTAATATTTATTCATTTATAGTTAACTATTATTTTTAATTTAACGTATTTAATTTTCCAATTTATAGATTTATTTTTGTAGTCGTACGCATTCTCAATTGTCACAGTTTGTGGCTGAACTGAAGAAAAGTCCATATTCAACATCTCGTATTATACCATTAGCCTCTCGTCAAAATTATTGCATTAATAGAACAGTAAAAAAATTAAAAAATATTACATTAATGAATGAAAGGTAATTTTGAGTACTTGTATACTCTTAAGTAATAAATATTTTCAGCTTTTATTTTAACAAATAAATAAATGATTTCTACAATACGTTTTTATATTTTAATTTCTTTAAGATTTATATGATTTTTTTGCACACAGATGTTTAGAAATGGGAAAACCTCAACCTACTCAAAAACCTACAAAAATGTCTTCTGCTGGTTCAGTAGTTAAGAAAAAAAAATCTGAAACTGTATGCAAATGTCCATATAACGATAAAGATAAAATTCAATCATTAGCCGATGAAGTTACTACAGAATTAAGAGACATGGAAGAATTAGTAAATAGAGGAGAACAATTATCTGCTTGTCCGTATTATGCTAGTAGAGAATCTGTAAAATACGCCCAGGTAATATAATATATTAAATTATAAGTATTATATTATATGTATTGTTTATTTATTTCATATTTATAGATTGTAACATTACCATATAATACATTATTACATAAAAGTACCAGAGAAGCAAGTGGCATCCGTCTTGAGGGTAATATATTCATTATTGATGAAGCTCATAATTTACTAGATACTATTGGTCATATACACAGTTCACAAATAAATGGTCAACAGGTATATTAAATAATATAATTATTTGTATTATCACTTAAGTTAAGGCTATATTTTGTTATGTTTATTTTTGTTCTCAAGTATATTAACTAAAAATATTTCTAGTTCGTCAGTTGCAGATTGTGTGTTTTGTGCACGTTATTATAACTAAATAAGATATATTCTAATATTGAATATTATAATGAGTAGAATTATTATTTTTATATTTTACTTCTGCTAGTTTGTTATTGAATAATAAGCATAATATATGGTTTTTCTAATAATTTTTAAATTATTACATTTCAGTTGACTCACAGTTATAGTCAGTTGATACAGTACAAGAACAAGTTTGAGTTAAGGTTTAGCGCTAGTAATTTGCTGCATTTGAATCAGTTAATTTATGTTATTGGAAAGCTCATAAACATGCTTGGTAATGTAGCTATTAATATATTATTACATTGTTTTGATAATGTTTGATCATTTTCATATATTGAAGGTGGTACTCCCGGTGTTAGTCATGCAGAAGCTAGTCGAAAAGGAGTCGACTCAAAAGTATACACGCTTGAAAATTTTGTACATCAAGCTGAAATTGATCATCTAAATATGTTTATGCTTGTTGATTTTTTTAAAAAAAGCAAGATTGGTCAAAAAGTGATTTTTTTACTTAATATTTATATGCAGTATAAATGCAAAAGTTTCTAGATGATAATAATAATAATTAATAAATATTATATTATTTTCATTTCAGATTAGAGGTTATTCTGAGAAATATATGCCTTCAGTATCATTGCAACCATCTAAACCTAAACTAAGTAATTTGCAGGCTTTTCTTAAACAAATTGAAACTAAAAAAAATAACAAAGGAAAAGAACTCAAAGAAGGTTAGAAAACAGAAATTCAAACAATTTAAAATAATTTTATAATTCACACAAACACACTTACAATCAAATTGCTATTTTAATATAATATATTTATAAATATGTATTTAAGATGAAAACAAACAAATGGACCAACAAGTTACTGATATAATTAGTAACAACCCTCTTACACCAGTAATGGCATTTATAGAGTCACTAACAAATTACTGTGAGGATGGTCGTATTATTTGTACTACTCAAGCATTCGTCAGTAAAGGAGTATTAAAATTTTTGCTTCTGAATCCTGCAGTTCATTTTAAAGAAATTGTCGACAAGGCTAGGTAAATAATTTTATTCTTTTTATTTCAATACTTTTATATTTATATCTTATTTATGTTAGTAAATATAGTAATTTAAAATATTCTAAACATTAGGTCAGTGATTGTATCGGGTGGAACAATGGAACCTATATCTGAGTTTAAGGATCAGCTGTTCAATTTCAATGGAGATAATTCTGATAGAATTATGCATTTTAGCTGTGGCCATGTTGTACCACCTGATCATATCTTACCATTGATTGTATGTTCTGGACCAACTGGAAAACAATTTGATTTTTCTTACCAAGAGAGAACTTCACTTAAAATGGTGCGGTTGTTTTTTTTATTATTATAAAGTTTAAAATGTTTAACCAGTATAGGTTAAACTGTTTAAAGTCATAATATGTTATAGCTTAATGAAATTGGTTCATTACTAGAAAACATTTGTCGAACAGTTCCTGCTGGAATTGTATGTTTTTTCCCATCTTACGACTATGAACAGTTTGTTTATCAACATTTAGAAAAAAACAAGGTTATTAATAGGCTTTCCGAAAGAAAAAAAGTAATTATATTTTTTGTAGTGAATTATTTTTTATCACACATAATGATTTTATAATTAAAAATATTCCAAATCTAAAAATATATGAAATATAACTTAATTCTTTACAACAATTGAAGTTGTTTAGAGAACCAAAGTCAACTAATCAAGTTGAGGAAGTTTTGAAGAATTACTCTCAAGCCATTACAACAACATCGGCTTTAAATTCTAAAGTAACTGGTGCATTGTTATTTAGTGTTATTGGTAATTGTATTTTTATTTTTAAACAAATTAAATACATATTATACATTTGATAATTGGTATATAATTTTTATTGTATTTGTATTATTATACAGGTGGCAAATTAAGTGAAGGTTTGAATTTTAGTGATGATTTGGGTCGTTGTGTTATTGTTATTGGACTTCCATATCCAAATATTAAGTCAGTTGAATTACAACAGAAAATGAATTACCTAAATAGCCACATGGTATAAATTTAATTTTAAAAGTTAATTTTTTTAAAAACATAGTTATTGTTATTTAGGGTCAGGGTACTGGACAACAGCATTATGAAAATTTATGTATGAAAGCTGTAAATCAATCAATTGGTCGTTCTGTGCGTCATCAACAAGATTATGCGGCAGTATTGCTATTAGATCATCGTTACCAACGAGATAATGTTCGCAATGCTCTTCCTAAATGGTTGCAACCTTCTTTACAAGAACATTCCAAATTTGGATCTGCATTTGCTCAGTTAAATAAGGTATTCTTTTGTAGAAATATACTTTTTAAAAAAATCAATCATTTTTACCCTTTGTAATTGTTATCTTATAAGCTGACTAGGAATATTTTCTAATGTGTGAAATGCTTGGCATATACTACAATCTTCAAAATTAATTTAAATCAATGCAGATAAGGTTATATCAACATTTTTTATAATTGTTTTGTACATATTGTATTGAGTGAGAAAGTCTTAACGGTCCCAAATTGAGCTGGTGAGCTACCTAGAAAATCTTAGGGGGTCCTTTAAAATATGGGCCAGTAATGAATATTAGAACGTAATTTTATAATTAAATGTATTTTTTTAAAAAAATTTTTATGATAGTGAAAAATTAGTACAAATATTAGTAGAAAAACCACAGTACACTACTCGATATTTTTCCTCTACAAGGAAAATCTATGAATCATACATTTTTTTTTTGTTAATAAGTAACAATGACAACAAAAATCTAACAAAAAATCGAAAACAAAAAACTTGTATCCTAACCAAAAAATGTATGTTAGTTATTTAAGTTCAAATATAATAAAATCAAACTATAAACTAGACAGTAACTTTACTGTTCCTGTAATCAAACGTTAGAAATACTTAAACTCTGAGAGCTGATATCTCGTTTATCCTCCACTGGGCTTAATTAACAGTCATATTTTTAAACTCAACACTGATTATTTTATTAATTACCTATTTATTTAAAATATTTTAAGTATGTTATTTTATCTTATTATTATTTGCTTTAAATTAAGGTTCGAATTTTATATTATTATTTATTTAATTTGCTGTTGACAATTTTATCTGTCAAGAAATCAACATACCGTAAAACAAAAATTGATTATTGTTAGTGGTGATTTAATTTATCTTTCACAAAACAAAAACGTAATCTTTTTAAATATTTTGAAAATTGTCTATTAATAGTATTACAAACCATATTCTTTCTTTATCTATTGCACGAGAATAATTTTTTTTCTCAAAATGCCTACAGTTAAGCAGTTTTATTATTTTATATCACACATTATGTAATAATTTTACAATTAGAATGAGGTATTAAAAATATAAATTAAATAATATTATGTTAAGTACCTACTTATCTAAAAATATTAAACAATTAATAATAAAATAATAAAATGAGTATATTTATGTTAAATTGGACACATAATTGTTTCATATTACATTTCATTGACCACTATTATTTATTTTTAGTTTTTTACGGGGAAAAAGAAAGTACAACATTGATTATTTGATATGATGAACAAATTTCAAGGTTTTTAAAATTAATTTTTTGATCAAGAACAAGAACCACCACCAAGCCTCACCTACCTATTTTATACTTTTCATACTTAGTTTTAAAAAATTAACTGTTAACAGGTTATGGTTAATGTTTTGTATTATGAACTATGTATAATATTTTATGAAATACACGTGTTATATTTTTTTTTAAATTTAATTAGTCATGTAAGAATATCACTTTTAACATATGTGAGAAAACCATTTTTATAAAAATTTTTTTTTAATAATATCGCAAAATTGTATTGAACCAGTTACTTAGTTTTATGAACAAACATTGATTGAAAATTGATTATTTGCATTACCTAAGTATATAATATAGCTTTTACTTTTTTATGAAAATATTTTGTTTTATACTATTATTTAATTTTTGTATTATTTCTTTTTGGTATGGTCGGAATGAGATAACAATAATATTTGTGAGACAGCCTAGTATAACATTTTTCTTCTTCCCCTCCCAGTAAAAGAGTGCGGCGCAGGATTATGTCGATGTTTTATTTTTTTATAACTTATATTACAATCGCGTCGGTTTGTACCTGTGCACTATTTCGTAACAGCATAGCAATGCCGCGAATTATTTGTTAATATGACCTTGATTGTACTTAGAAAAAAATACAAACATCGGTATGTGTACATATAATATGCCTATTGTCCTAACGAATTATTACACTGTGTCGTCTTGAGGAAACGACAATGTTGGAAGAATAACGTTTTCAAATTCCTCCGAGACGGTCGAGTATCAAGACCTTGTTGCGTGTCATATAGATTCTGAGTGGAATTGTGAAAGATGTGCCTAGGTGTATGGCTATGTGTGTATTGTGATTGTTTTTCGAAAAAATTGATCGGGAATCAAGAAACAAAAAAAGACGTTTATAGCACAAGCACAGAGGTAGGTACTACACATCCATCGATTGGAAATAGATAAGTTGATGATCACACAGTCCAAATAGGCTGCCTTGTGAGTCGACGTTTCCATTATTATTGTGCGAAAAAATCTCGATTGAAAAATCGAGTTTGAAACAAATCTCCATTTCTAGTTTAATTAATAGGTACTTCAAGAATAGGTATATTAGTAATTAAGTAGGGAGGTACTAATGCGGTGTTCGTGTTCCATATTTATTCGGATGTAAATATTAAAATATAATATAACCTAATAATATTATATATATTGATAAATTAACCACAGTTAAAATTAAAAAAGATTCGCAAGCGGGTCACTGTTATAATGGATATTGAGTTCAATTTGAATTCAATGATAAATCAATACATAAGAAAAACGATTATGAGCGGAGATGGTCTATCAGACTATACATATTACTATTTTATGATAGTAATGCTATTAAAGTAATTTATTTTGCTATTAAGTATTAGTTATACGCTTATACAGTAGGTAGGTTAAATTCTTTTTTTCCGAAAACATTTATTTGAGAGTTGCATTGAGTGTATAAAATATAATAATATAGCTGAAAAGGCACTTTAGTTTCAAGCACCATGAATAATATTTTTAAATTACAACAAAATATTAGTTATAAAGTTGTTATTATTTGTTTAAATATCTAATTTCTTCCAAATTTAATCTTAGAATATCTATGGTAAAATTGTGCTTATATATTTTTTTGAGTTTTTGGTTTTAATGTGATCTACTTACAAGTATCCTTGTTTAAATTTTCAAACTTTTTGACCAAGCAAAATTAATTTAACCAACAATTTAAGAAAAAAACGTGGGAACCGCTCTGCTGCACAATAGTTGTGGAGTAGGTATGTGATTTTAATGGATGTGTCAAATATAAGTTAAATGATAAATCATTGTACCTATACAAAAAACAATTCTGAGTGGAGACGGTGTGTTAGCCTAGCATACTTGAATAAATTATTAAATTTAATAATTAAAAAAAAATTAGTAAAAATCAAAACTTTTTTCAGAAATTTATAGTGTTTTTTTCTGGAAAACTTTTTTTGTTATAGGTAGAAATACTTAATAGTTATCTCCTATACAATTTTCAAATGAAAGCTACGGAAAGAACATTTTTTATGAATTTTAACTGAAAAATAATTAAATATGGATTACCTCAACTTTTTTTTTTAATTACCTATACTACTCACACTTTATGAAGATACTTATATTACATTTTCAAGGTTTTTGGTCGAGCAAATCATTTTTTATCTACACTAATTTTAAAAATAAATAATAAAAATCAAATTTTTCATATACCTGTAATTTCTCAAAAAGATATTTTGAAAATATTATTGTATAGAAAATGTTAATATATTATGAACATAAGTTGAAAAATGCATGTATTTACGGTTGTTTTCTTTAGAGTTACCATAAACCAAAATCAAATTTGTCGAAAACTGGATTTGCGAAAAATACATGTTTTTCATGATTATTTTGAAAAATACAAGACATTTTAAATTTAGACCTCTCAAAAATACCAACCAGATCCAATTTGCTATCAAAAATGGTTAGGAAAATCGAAGCATTATTCAACTTCTTTTCATGTATACGCAAAAAAAAAAATAATAATATAAATACGCATTATTGTAATATTAATATAGGTTTCTTGCTCTGTTCAGATTTTAAAATTATTCGAGATAGGTACCTAACGTTTTAGTAAGTAAATAGGACAACCTATCCAATAGGAATAGGCAATGCATCATGATATTGTTACACATTTTATCACAAGTTCGGGGTTTGAGTCAAAAACTAAACACAAAAGATAAAATTGTATTCAAGGTGTCAATTTTATTAGAGTAAAAAAGTCTAGCAGTTGCCTCAAACCTTGTAGATTTTAAAAAAAAAATGATTTATTTTTTATAACTATAAGAGGACGTGGCACCCGCATGTGTTGTCTCAGTCTTACAAGTGGGTACCATACCAAATTTTACGCTCAGCAGATAACGTTAGTTTAAAAGTTTAAAAATTTTAAAAGTTAGAGTATGAATTGATCTCTTATACAATTTAAAGGTAAGATTATTACCAGGGAAATCTCACGGGATTTTTATTATATTTTAATTTTGGAGTGAGTAATGAGTATTTAAAATTGTACATCTTGAAAATTCTCATAATTCGCTTTAAAATTAAATTATAATAAAAACCCATAAGAGTGTCTATATAAATAATAAACTAACATTTAAACTCACTCTAATTTTTAAACTAACGGATCTAAATGTGATCTGCCGACCTTAATATTTGTTATAATGTTACACAATTACAAGACGATTATAATATTTGATTATTGCATATATTACATACTATATTGTTACTAATAAAAAGTTAAATAGTTACATTTCAATAAATGTATACAATATTTTGTTGCCTTAATGGCTTAATATGTGGTTAAAAATTATCTATCCATTAGGTACCTCTTAAAAGGACTCATACCCGCTTGTGTGGTCTCTATCTAATATTTAAAGCCTCAATAAGGACGTTTTTTATATTTTAATATATTCATAATTTGCTTCAAAATTTTAGTGAGCCAACAGAGGACTCAACAGTAGGTTACTTAATTAAATTGTATAATTGGTCAATCTACTAAATTATTGAAAATAACAGAGTAAAATGGCCGATTACTCTGAACGTAAAATTTGTCACCTTATGCTACATATTATTATAGTAAGTTGGATACTACACACGTGACACGCGGACACTTAAAATCTCCTCTTAAAACATATTTATAAAAATAAATATATATTATTTTGCAATAAGAAATTTAAAACTATAATATGTAAAGACTGAGCCTCATATTTTATTTAGTCCCCTCCCTATACAAATGGTTCTAGTACAATATGTACATAGTAGGTACCTACATTTAATATTATAGATATAATTTATATAGCTAAATATCGAGGTTTCCTTGTATTATTATAATTTAGTGTAGTGTAAATATTTATAACCATGGAAATAATATTATATTTTGTATGTTTATCAAATTTTGAATAGTTAACGATGTTCGATGCATAAATATTTTAGACATGAGTAGATTTATAAAACTCGCATCAAATTCTCCGTGCTATTTCCGTATTGATCGTCCAGTAGCTCATTGGGTATTTGCCTGTGTTCTCTAGCTGCATTTTGCTGAATCAGCTCCCTAATACGAACAAAACAGAAATATTTTAATCAAACGGAAAAAGTTAATTTAAATGAATTAAATTCGTTGGCACTTGGCAATAAAAATGTATTTAAACTTTTCATTTTGAAATGCCATTATATAATATTATCCAATATACCTTAAGTACAAGTATAAATGTATAATTATTATGTAATAATGCTCTGTAAGAATAATAATCAAAACGTGACCCATATGGGTACTCACCTCGCTTTGCGTTTAAGTATTTCTTGGGCGTTCGGGTAAAACTTAATGGCTTCGTTAAGATCTTCTTTGCTTAGAACAAAAATATTGGAAAACCCATGGGACCTGTGTGTTATAACAAAATTAGTTATTTATTTAAATTAAATGCCCTAAAAACTATCATAAAATAGCCAAAAATTACCTTTTTTTTTTATTACAAAAATCTATTTAATACGCATATGGCATATTTTAATATTTAAGGAAATTAAATAAATTCAAAGATTAAAAAACAGTGATGTTCGAATTGGGAATAAATTAAAATTCGTCGGCGATGGTTTTTATTGGTGAACATCATGAGTGTACCAATTATTCATTGAAAACATTCTTAAATAAAAATATAAATCTGAGATTGTGTTAAATTCTACACTCAACTATTTTACACTTTTTAATTTGTGAGCATTGTCTTAATCCTAACAAAATATATTAAATTAGGAACCAAATTTTCACTAAAAACTTAAAATATGTATACAATATATATTATTAAAAAAAAGCATAGGTATCACCTATATAAATCAAACTATGTATTAAACTAGAAATGGATTGAAAAATATACCAAAAAAATGCACTTTGCATTAATATATTGCGCCTAGTTTTTAGCTGTTTAGATACGATTTCTAACGCATGTCGTATAAAATTGTTATTATACGTAAGCCAATTTTGTATAGGTAATGAATAAATCTTTTCAATAAAATTTATTATCATGTGTTTTCACCGAGCAAGCATAGAAATAAACAAAAACAATTGGAATGCGCAGGAAAAGGAAACCACGTCAAAATCTATGGTTGGAAAAAGTTATTGGTTGTATAATTTATATGAGTATAAATTAAAAAAAGGGGGTCAAGTGGATGTCGCTCTGCTGTACAGTAGGTTACAAATAAATCACTGTATAATGGATGGTATTATATTTGAATTCAATGATATAATATCATTGTATACGAAAAACGATTCTGAGCGGAGACGGTATGTCAGTCTATGATATTTTAAATTATATTGATATTGTTATTTTACGGTAGCTGCTAAGTTGAATTAATATTATTCATATTATTTAATTATTAACCTAAAATTATCAGTGATGCTAGAAAAATATTATAATTTATACTTTTATTCGTTAAAATTGATTTTAATATGTAATTTCGTCCAAATTTGAACTTAAAATGTCTGTAAAAAATAACTGTGTTTATATATTTTTTAGATTTTTTGTTTACAGTAGGTATGTATTATTTATTAGAATCTTTGTTTTAAATTTTCAATCTTTAGTTATAAAAACTGACCATTTTATAATTGTTTAATTACAATGATTGATAATTTTTGAGAATTTGATGAATTTTGTCAAAATTCGAACTTTAAATGCTTTAAAAAAAATGTGTGCATATGTATTTTTAATATTTTTCAATTGCTATTGTAACAGTATATCAGGAGCCTTGTATTAAATTTTCATTATTTTTTGCCCAACAAATAAAAATTTATTGGTATTTATATAAAAAAAACTAAAAAAATTGAAAATTTAAATGATCCGTAAAAAGCTCAAAAACAGTCAAAATATATTCAAAATTAGTGGTGTATAGAAATAGCTTATATAAACATTCAGTGAAATTTTCATGCATCTACAGTTATTTGTTTTTGAATTGCAACAAAATAAGAAAATCGCTACATGAGAAATCGAGTGAATATCTAATCTTGTAAAAATTTGAACTTAAAATGCTCATAAAAATTTATGTTGACTTGCTTATAAACATTTTTTCATTGATAAAATTAGGCAAACTTATGAGGAATCTTGTATTACATTTACAAACCTTAGATTTAAAAAGAAAAATTTTTATGAATTGTAACTCAAAATAAATTGCACATTTTCGTCATTTTTACGTATTTTGTCAAAATTGGAACTTTGATTACCTATAAAAAAAAATTGTGACTACAGATTTTTAATATTTTTCACCTGCCTTTAAAACTATATATTAGAAGCCTATATTAAATTTTCAAGATTTTCTACCTAACAAATAAAATTTTATTGACATTTATAGAAAAAAAAACTAAAAAAATTGGAAACTGAAAATGTCCGTGAACAGCTCAAAATAAGTCAGAATATTTTGAAAATTTTATGGTGTGTAGAAAATACTTATATAAACATTCGGTCAAAATTTCATGTCTCTACGGTCATTTCTTTTAGAGTTATACCAAAAACCAAAATCGATTTTGTCGAAAATTGGTTTTCCGTAAAAATTCCCGTTTTTCCCTTAATTTTTCATTTGTTTTTCACGGCGCTCATGAAAACTACTGGGAAATTTTGACTTTTGACCCCCCCAAAGTTCCAACTAGATTCACTTTCCTATCAGAAAAAGTACTATTGAAGAAAATTGAAGCATTTTTCCTGTCCTAAAAGGTGATGGCAGACACAAAAATAAAAAATTAAATTAAAAAAAAAATAAAAAAAAAATCATTATAAAATCAATACATTCATTGCTCCGCTCAGAATCTAAAAAATTTTAAGTACAAATTAAATATATTAATTCTTGAAATTAGTTATCCTAAAGTTTTAAATTTAAATTATAATAGGTACGTACCTAATTTATTCTAATAAATATTATTTTTCAATTAACGAAGTCCAAATGGTAGGGAAAGGGGGGGCTTACGGAACCAATCGCTCCCTCAAAACGGTCACTATAAAACCCATTTGTCAAATACATATTGTTTACAAATGTATTAATTACCAAACGGATTTTTGGTTTATTTATCACAAAAAAAAGTTTTTTACATGATTCCGTCAAGCGCAACGAGGCATACGAAGTCCCCATAAATACGCCATGATATTGCCATTTATAACAACTCGTTGGACCACCATCAAACTATAGGTACCGAGTCAATATAGTTTGAACTCTGAAGAACCTATAACCCGCAGAATATAATAAACTGATTGTCCTTAATTGGTCGTTACCTGACGTCTGCCGTTCTCCGGTTAGTACCACACAGACTCAACAAGCTGATTTCGCCGAACACCGATCCTTCCGTGAGCGTGGCTAATACTTCGTCGTCGTTTTCACCGCCGACTACTTGCACTTGTCCGGTTTTCACGATGTACATCTCTTTGCCGACCTCACCCTATAGAATATTCATAATATGTTTTTAAACTTCAGGGTCCTTGGGTGCATAGCGCATTGGAATAACATGTGCAAGAATCCTCATATAGACATATATATATATTATAAAAGTGCATTGATCACACACGCACACACACACACACACACACACACACACACACACTACGAAGTGAGAGGTCCAAACAATGTTTTTAAAAGATAGAGTTTATACTTTAAAGTTTACACAAAAGTGCTACACTCGCGGCAAAATTGTTGTTTCTATCTTGTAAACGTTGGTATACAATACAAAGCAAATTGCAGTTTTATTATCAAACGTTATGGTAAGAATATTATCTAGGCCATTTCGTAGATTTTTTTATCGATATTTTATTTTTTGAAGTAGTTAAGTAATAATATGCATTTTAACATTTAATATTTTACATTGCTATGTACTGTAACTCACTTTAAAATTAAAATATCAATAAAACTCTTTGAGATGCTCTATATAGTTTAGATTACCTTTAAGTTGGATAATAGGTCAATATACTATAATATTAGAGCTTTCAACACAAAATTGGTCAATCTGAACCCAAATTTGATAGTTATTTATAATTTTGAACATTTGTGAGACGAGACAACGCATATTGTGGTGTGCCGTTTAACGTGTGTAATTTGAAAAACAATAATGCATTTGTGCACTTCGATTGTTTTTGAATCCAATATACAATATATGTTTTTAACAGTTGTCAGTTATATATATAGGCATGGAGGTATGTTGCAGCAGATGTGCTCTAATACCGACTTTAAAGAAAAAAGTAGAGTTAAAGTAGTTATCTTATATTTATGGACCTACTATATGGGTGTACCACTAGACTGTTCAAACTACAAGTCTAAAACACTAAACAGTCTTAACACGCGCAGTAGTTCCTAATATACTCACCTTGCGGCATATATAATCCCCTGGCAAATACAATATCGGTCGCAATTTTAACACCAACTCTCGCAATAATGCTTTGTCACAGTCTTTGAACAACTGCACCTTGTTTAACGTCTTCATGTGCACGTTGATGGCTACATCAGTTTTCATTTTATGTGGCAGAGAGTCCAAAATACGATTTTCATCTGTTTGAAGAAAATACATAACATTCAAGAAAATGTAGCAATATGTACAATCAACCGCATTTTAAGTTGACTTCAAAAATTAAGTTGTATTTAAACGCTTTAATATTTTTTGCTAATTTTGTTCATGAATAATAGCTTATATAAAATTCGTTTTAAAAATGTTTTTTAAAACTAAAAAAAGAAATACATATAGGTTGTAGGGTGGTGGGTATACTAATAATTCATAAACGAAGAATATAAATATATTAATTCCAATCAATATTGTGACACTTATAGACGTGCCCAGGGGTGGCTTTGCTTATTGAGATTACCAGCCTGGTCCCTTTGGGTATATTTAATACATTTATTTGTATAAAATATTATAGGTAACTAATAATTTTAGATATTTTCAATTTACATTATTAACAAATATAACTTCTATTTTTAACGTAGCCAAAATGTAGTAAACCTTTACAAGCAAAACTCCGAGACCGTTTTTTTGCTATAAGATTATTTAAAAATCTAAGACAAAGTAATCAATAAACCACTTACAATTTTAATTTGTTTTAAAATAATTCAAAATAAGAACGGTAAAGATTATTTTTTTTGTGATTTTTAAAATGAGTGTGTCTTTTTACTACATTCAATACTAATTATAGTAACACATTTTGAGAGGTTTAAAGTTTCCATAACAATAATTATAGGTACTTACTTATCTATTAAAAAGCTTATTGATATAGATATTAATATATTATTATGAAATATTCGGAAAGTTTAACTCCTAAAGCTCATTTCCCCTTCCCAAATTACGTACATTGAAACTGTACAGTGGCAAAAACATTTTATTGGACAAATAAAATTTCCCGGCTGGAAATGTTTTCAGTGACCGTCCTTATAGGACGTGCGTACTAATATATATAGGCATATGCGAAACTAGAAAATTTTATTAAGACAGGCCTAATAATTAATATGAAAAAAATTAGAATTATAAAATAAGTTTTTATTATAATTTTAAATTGTCAGTATGTTATCCATTCAGTATTAGGCCAGGCCATGACCAGATGATCAGCCTGACTGGCCTGACCCGCATTTCTCCTATAGTTATATAGGTACCTATAATATTATACAATCTATTATTCATGCTATTTAAATATAAAATATAATACGAGTATTATTATCTACCTAAAGTTCTTTGCTGTTCCCAAGTGAACGAAAACCATTGTTCCACCCGTTGTCGTATTCTTGGAGGTATGTTCAATTTTCTCAAATATTCTAAAGTCTCGTCTTGAAGTTTCCTGTACTCGGTTTGAGATCTAGTGGCCGTCGCTATTATGTCACGTATCTATAAGAAAACATAAAAATATCAGAAAACGATAATAAAAAAAACTTCATAAAAACAGCGGTAGTGCAAATTACAATACCTATATAATATATTATACTATGGACCTATAATAACATCTTGTACTTAAAATATACTACAGGAACGATTTGGCTGATGGGTAGGTGTGTGCAAATGTCCATTGGGCCGCTCCTCATATTTAGATTTTGGGACTGGTATTTGATAACATTATCAATTACTAATTAGATATGTTTACTATTTCTGACAATAAATTAAACAAAACGTGTAAGTCACAAGTAAGTGGTCGAATTGTAACAGGATAATCTAAACTAAGTACCCACACAAGACATGGCAGTTAAAAATCACCAATTAGTATAGATAGGTACGTTAAGTTCTAATACACCATTGATTTTACAATATATTATAAAATCAATGATAGGTATAAACGAAAAAATACACCAGCACGTAAAGTCTCTACGCAAATAATAACATAACGAATACAAATTGCCTCCCTACTTTATTCAGACTATTAGGAGTTAGGACTGAAATATCCAAAACATTAAAAATTTTAAAATGCTCACAACTAGCTTTAGAATTAAAACATGAAAAAAAAAACACATGAGATTTATTGTAGATAATTTTTAGTTTCTACTTTTTACCGCTAGTCTATTTTAGACAAATGAATGGTTTGGATCCAATAATCGGGATAACGCGGATTGAATATGAAATTTGAATAGTTGTAATATTGTAATCAAAATAGGTCAAAATATTGTGTATATTATGTATGTATATATAGGTACGAGAATGTACGTCTAAATAGAAATGTTGAAGGTTAATGGTAAAATAACATGTTCTTTAAATTATTCAAGTGGATTATTTGCGAATTGAGAGCGTAGCGAGCGGTAAATTTTGAATTTTCTGTGCCGGGAATTCACGCTGTCCTAATAAATCATTGTAGTAGGTATATAATAATATTATAAACTTTACAGGTCCGTTGCATGCTCAGTTTTTTAAAAGCGAGGATAATGATATACATTTTTCACGATTCTCAGACCATGTTAATATGCAATATAGTTTCATTGCTTTATAAATTAAATTTTCATGTACATTATATGATAAAAATAATAGCCAAAAGGGGATATTACTCCCCCCTCCCCTGTGAGCACGGCTTTTGATACAGATACAAAGTCTGGCATAATTCATTATACTCATTATAGTGCTGTACTGCTATAACAATAAATATTTTATAATACATACTTGTCCGATTAAAATCGCAAACACGAAAACGCCCATCAGCCAGCTAGCAGTCATGAACAAGTATTCTGCTTCGTTTTCCGGATGTGGATTTTTCCCGATGGAAGTTGCTGTTTTGGTGGCGAAGAAAAAACAGCGTATGTACCTGCAGTATAAAATATAATATTTCAAGGCGAAAACGTCTAAAGTTGTCAGTTTTGGTTCTACCTACTGTTGCAACGGAATGCAGTAAATAAAAATAGTATATAGGTACCTATTATATTAGATCTAAAGATATTTGATAGTTTAAATGTTTACTGATTTTTTACCCAAGTGTTTTATATAGACATTATTATAAATTTAAAAATATTTTTGATAAACTGTGGGCTTCATATTGTATAGAATTATGAAACTGTCATTTTTATTCATTAAACTCAGGGATAATCAGTATTTAGTGAAAAATATGTTCGAAACGACCAAAACTTCCAGCTCACCAAAGATAATTTGTATGCATGGCACATGCCCTGCAACTGCATTTTATTGCTCATCCAGGAGGGGGAATATTAAATTGAGATAAAAATATTTGACATTTTATATCAAAAGACTATAATTAGTATTTATATAAGTATATATAATAACTAATATAATGTTTTTCAGACTATAAATATATTAAAAAATAAAACATTAATCCTTTAAGTGTAACACTCTTAAACCCATCCCTGAAACACTGAACGATGCCCCATACAAGGCCGCTACTGAAAAAAAATTTCGTGGGGTCAAAAATTTTTTTAATTTGGATGCTAGACCCTTATCATTTTTACGTTCAAAATATAAAATATCTTGTTATAAACTAAACATTTTCAGGGGTCCAGACCCTGGACCCCCCTAGCTACGGTCTTGGCACCATAACTGTACCAAGTATAAATTTTATAACCGATTTTTAATGTAAATTTATATTATGTTAAAGTTGTACTCACGCGTTTCCCTGACCGTTGAACACCCAGTTGTTCGTAGCAAGCCCTTCTTTAACCGAAACATAGTAATATGCACACGCATTTAAATGCACTAAATAGACCATGTATGTCAATGTTCTTGTTACTCGGACTACATACGGCGACGACAAAACGCTATCAAAATGGTCGAAAAATTCCCAAAACGTCTGAATCTTTATAACAATTAACAAACGCATATGTATAATATACATTTTTATAATATTTTAGTTTAATGTGTACCTATTTAATCACTTTTTATGTCAATTATATAAACGACATAAGTCAAAAAATATAAAACAAAATCACGAATTATTTTCTTTTTAATTATCTACATTCTACACAAACGAATTAAATATCTGTTTGAATGCAGTTTTTCACTATCTATTCACAGTTTTTGTATACCTGCTCACACAAAAAATAACGAATTTTCCTCAAATCACTGGAAAATGTTTTGTTTTACTAACTTAAAAAAATCAATGTCACTGTCTGAACCGAAAACTAGTCATAAATTAGATTATAATACTTTATTATTTTACCTTAATTATTCGATTTAGTCTCATCAGAGGTAACATTTCTGAGGTTAACCCTGGTGTTAGACATATCAAGTCAGCCGGCAGAAGAGAAATTATGTCCAACTAAAAATAAAATAATTATATTAGATATTTAGATAGGTATTACAAAAAAATGATAGTAAATTAATAACTAAGTTTAGATTTTGAACGGAGTAATGAATATATTGAATTTACAATGAAGTGCTTTTTGGATCTAGTTGGAATTATGAGAGGTGAATATAATTCCCAGTATTTTTCAAAATAATCTGGTTACAAAATATTTTTTTAGTAAAAACCAGTTTTATACAAAATTGATTTGTGTTTTGTATACCACCATAAGTAGGTACTTAAAAATATCACCAAATATTTATTTAGTTTAATAGTTTATTATGTTAATTTTATTTAGATGTTAACATTTTCAAACATTTTGACAGTTTTTGAACTATATAGTTTATACTTATTTGACGCTCTCTAAGTTTTTTTCTATACATTTCGATAAAGATGTTTTCGTTTCGTTTAAAAGTTTGAAAGTTTAATACAAGGCTTGTCATTAGATTTTTTATAGCTATTTAAAAATATTAAAGATACATAAGCACAATACTTTTTATAAACATTCAAACTTAAAATTTTGACAAAATAAGTAAAATAATAAAAATTTGAAAATTATTTTGTTAAATATTATATACAAAGTGTTCAATTTTTATAGCATAGGATCGACATTTTAATGCAAAGATTCTCGTAATAAGAGACTGATACTGGAAGCAAATCTGAAAATTGTACCTATATAAACTTGTTTTTTTTTTATAAACATATTTTGTTGTTCAAACTTGGACGAAATTTTATATTTTAACGAAGAATAACGATTTTATAGTTATTTTGTTTCTAATGGTTCAAATCAAAAATTGTTTTCTTGGAGATTTAAAACGTTTACGTATATTATTATAAATTATTATTGTACCTGTACAATGACATTTTCAAAAACTTTTGATTCATTTTGCTATTGACTATTTATAGTTTATACCACGTATTACTATATTATATTATGGTAAAGTAAATTACTATAATAATAATTAAAAGCATTATATTTATATGATTAATATAGGTTGAACGTCACCGCTCAGAATCATTTTTCGTGTGAATTCAAATTTAAGTAATTTAACACATCCATTACAGGATGACGAGGGTCGCTACTCGGTGACAAGGTACACTCGACTCCTATACGGTAGGTAGGTACAGTAGAGCAGATCCTTACTTCCTTCCTGTTTTATTATTGAAAGTATTATCATTTATCAGTTATAATTACATTTTATACTTCAATTTGAATATTATGCATGTAAATTATTGTGAATATCGTTTAAGATTTAATCAATAGTTAGTATAATATATTCATAACATTAAATATTTTAATTAATTTTTGTGTATAATTTTATTACATGAATACTGTTTACATTTTAAAATACCCATCCTAAATCAAAATGATAAATACATTATAGATATTATGAGACAATATACTAATAATGTACGTTGTTAGACTATCGGCCGTATCGCCTTTTTTGCTATAAATGTTAGTAAAATCTGTTTGACGTGTCAAATAGCTCGAAAACAGCTTTATAAAAGGTTCCTCACACGTTGTTATAATAGTAGTTCAAAAATATAAAAATACGTCTGCACGCTTTTTTTATTAGCATTTAATGTTCAAATTTTGACAAAATTCATTAAAATCATTTGAGTGTAGAATATTATACTAATATAAACATTAGGTGAGAATTTCATTTAGGTACATTAAATGATATTCAATTTTTTTCTATCTTTTCTGTTATAATTTTAAAAAAATCTAAAATTTTTTATCACAGATGAAATTACTTTCAAAAATATATTTGTTGTATAATACCTCACACCCAATACGCTATAACTAGTATAACTTATAGATAGAGGTACATATTTTAACACACTTAATCCTCACATAGTTTTTTTATTTTGGTATTTGAAAGGTACGTCGGTACCTAATATATAATTCTATATAGTTCAAAACACATTAAGAGTATTGAGTTTCAGAGTATATATATTATATATACTATGATACCTATATTATATTATTTTATAATATTATCCTAATTTTGTATGTTTGCAGTATCTAATCGCAATGCACCGGCTGGATAGGTTAGGACGTTATAGGTTTGGCTGGTATTGTTTTCTTAGAAATTTTCGTTATAAACCAATTTTATTAAACTTTTGTACCTATGCTAAATGCTAATTTAATTACGAACAGTCTATATTACTTTCGATTGAAGTTTTTCCAAATAGTTGACTTCGATAAGTTTCAGGTCACGCACCCAAAACCCATCCTTAAGATACATGATTCGTGGTTTGATCACAAATGTGTCCAGCAAATTGATTGTGTCCGTACAATAGTCCAGCAACATCCACTTCCATAGGTTCTCCGGTGTTTGGTAGGGAAATGTTATACGCAACGGTATTACCCAACAATTATACAGGTAGCACATGGTCACTAGGCTTAACCAAGCCACGTAACAAAAGCCTAAATAGAACACGTCGGGATTAGTACAATATTAAAACTGTTTGACGGTCAATGTATCCGTACTCTGAGGTTCGATGATGAAGTCCAGACTAGTGACCCAAGCCAAAAAGAACCACGAGCGTTTTTTCAATGACTTTTCCGGCTGCAGCTCTATTGGCATGTCGGATAATTGGAACCTTGAATGAGCCGACAACGGGTGTAAACTATCCGCATCTATATTTGATTAACAATATTAAATACCTATTATTATAATGTCTGCACAATGTTTGATTGAGTAGGTAGGTCGATCTTTTTATGAACAGTTGTAGGTACATTTTATGAAGTGAAAACTGCTATTAACAGTTTGTGAAATATGAAAATATTTTACGAAATAATCACTTTTTCGCGAAAGACCAGCTTTAATTTTACATCGTATATTTTTAGTTACAGTGTGGTTATTCAGTATGCATGAAATACAATATTTAGTATTTACCTACTTCACACAATTATTATTATTATTATTATTATTTACTTATTTAAAATATTAGTATTATGACATATTTAATACGCACCAGACAAGATGTTATACATAATATATTCATATTTCATAGGTATTCATTTAAGTTGTATTTACTTATAAAGAACAGTTTAGTTACACATTGTATTAGGTATTTAATATATATTTAACTAATTTGTCATAATATTAAATATACATACCAAAAGCGTAAATTGTAAAAAGGGGATAATTTAGGGGTATATCTAATATTAAGGGGTATAATTTAAAAAGGGAAAAAATGTATTATAAGCATACAGTTATTTGTTCTTTTTTTGTTTATTTAATCATGTCCATAACTTATGGACTACAGTCTACAGCTGTATCATTTCATACTAGGTTATAGTCATGCACTCGAGCATGCTATAGCCGCTAGTCATTTCTTCAAAATATAAATAGGTACCTATCTACGTCCTACATGCCTACATTGGTTTTACAATAACTTTTATATGAACAATTTAGGAACTTCTGGCCTCCAGATACAACTTCATAACTTAGAGATAGTTTCACGCAAAAAGTTGTCGATTGTTAAATAATTCAATGAAATTGGATCAAATATTCAAATTGTATTATTGTCGATATAATATCGTATTCAAGTGTAATATAATATAGTTGCTGTATGGAATTGTGGTCAATAGAGTACATTCTATTCCACATTCGTCATTCACATATTTCAATATTCTATTCTGGAAGTATGCAGCCCGCCGCTACACATCATTTTATTCTAGCTGAACAATCGACAAAGAAAAATAATTAACTTTAAGTGAAACTGTTTTGAGTTGTAAGTTGTCTAAGTTGTCACAGGAATTTAGGGCCTTAGGGTCTAGTTTGTGTACAATTTAATGCCAATCTAAATAATAGACTTGTGTTAGATAGATATTATAGGTGTAGTATAAAATATAACAGCCGTTATGATACCTCATTGCCCTTCTTAAAATACCTATAAAAGGTACATACAACATTAAAACAAGTTAATTTATTGATACTTATATAAACTTCTTGTTTTCCTTTTTATAAATAATAAGTGTTTTTTTTTTTAAATATATTTAATATGAGATAAATATTTATAAATATTACTGTTTATAACTTAACGTAGATATCTTTATAGTATAAATAGGTACAACTTAAATGATATATAATATGTAAAAAAAGTATATATGGTATTAAATATGACATAAACAAAATATAACTATATTAATTTTGTGTGCGAAATGTTTTTTTCACTAAGTAATTTTAATTTTTAAGAGCCAATTCGTTTTCAACGAAGTGCTAATCAGACGTTTCCATTTCATGAAATGGACTACTTTTCACAAAAAAATAAATTGATTTCACGAAGTGGATACATCATTGTGTAAACACTATAAACATTAACTCGAATTGGCGCCAAATCCTATTAGCTATCGGTGGGCTATAGTATGTAATTTCTCATTGAGGATATAATTTTTACATTAAAAATGTACGCCTTCTCGGACTCTCGCTTGCCACCCCGTATCTATGTCACATACTTATGACTACAAACAACACATGTCACACAGTGACGGATTTAATGGAGAAAACATGAAAACTCACGAGTTGTGCACTTGCACACGTGGGCCACTGGACTCAGCCTTTCAAAATTGTTTCAACTAAATCAAAAGCAAAACCGAAAATGATTCTATCTATAATTCCAGGAATGATGTGTAGGTACAGCAACTATTGTGGTAATAACTCATTTACTTATATCTCAAATGGGCTCTCAATATTGACAATTTATACGCATGTATTTATTTTTAATGTACCTTTTTTTTCTAATAAACATTATAAATGACAGATAATTCACTACAAAAATAGAAAGCAATAGAAGCTGTACAACCATGTAGTGTGTATAAGCTTTTTTATTACTTATTGATCTTTTTATATCGTTTTCTAAAAGTTTCATTTCAATATGAATATTTTACTCAAAACAAAGCTTTTAGTTACCTACAATAATTTTATTTTGATATCGCATTTTATAAATATATACCACCTATCTAATTAATTCGTAGTTAATAATTGTTGAATAATTTAAGTAGGTATTTTGATTCAAAATATATTTTATTAACAATAACAATGTAGCCCTGCCCTTTAGTAATTATTTTATTTCGAATATGTTTTCCTTAAATCCATCATTGATGTCATATGTAATCTGTATAATATGCACTAATAATATGGTGACACATAAATTAAGTAAAAAATATATACTATAAAATGTTGACTAATATCAATATCCTGGTAGCCGGTTGTTACATGTTTTCCATTACTCATTAATTTTACACATAATATGGTATTATCTTTATAATATTATTCGTAGCATGTAACTAAAATAATAATATAAAATATTCATAACAATCATAACCATGAAAATGTTGGGATAATGGACCACTCACCACTACGAGGCCAAGATATTTATTCAGACTTGGCCCACCCTTGACGCCAACACTGTAATAGTCATTGCTGTAGGCTTATAACTACTGTTTTGGAGTACCTACTATATAATACACATACCGGTGAAACTCATACTCGACGATGATGGCAAAACATAGTTCTCGCATTTGTTTCGTTCTTTGGAGCATTGTTCATTTAATTTGTCCATTAATTTAGTCGCATTCAAGCTGCAATATGAAATTAATATATATATAATATATATATATATATGTTACATATGATAGAAATATATCATCACTGTGTTTACACAATAATCATTATTTTTAAATTAATATTTAAGAAAATTATAATTGTATTAATCAGTTAAATTAACTTAATTTTTTAAAAATAATAATAAATAATACATTTTTGAAATCTGAGGTACCTTATTACAATTTATGGAGCTAATTTATTCGGATATTTTGGAAACTGAATTATTAATTTTCATTATAAGCGGTAATAAGTAACTAAGTTACTTAAGTCTAAATCTTAAAGTATCTTTTGAAGATTTTGGACAGTATACTCGTAGAGTGGCTTATACATTCGACTTGTTCTAGGATAAGCACAGCGAGATATTTTTGAAATACAATTGCAAAATTAAAATTATCCTGTAGGTACAATATATTGAAATTAATAACGGTTAAATAATAAATGTATACAACATAGGTGGTGAAAGATGATTTATGTTGTCTCAGGGTGCCTTAATTTAATCAAATTTATATGGGTGCTTCACTCATGGACCACATGAACCATGTTTTCAAAATTATACTATACAGATAATAATTAAAGTTCTACTCTTTACTTGAGCTCTAATTACCTTTTATAGGTACATATGCAATTGAAATGCCTAAGAAGTCTATTTACAGTATAATGTAAACATTGAACAGTTATATGATCCCGTCCGAAGCAGTGCTTTAATGCTTTATACAAAAATATAAAGTATATCCCTTGCCAATTATATCATAACTAACCTCAGTGGTGGATTTCAACATTTTTCTGGGGGGGGGGGGTTCTGAAAAATAATATATATTTCAAATAGACACCTATTATTTTTATTTTTTTAAATATGTAATTGTTGAATGTATATAGTTTAGCATAAATATTTATATCGGTGTCTGTGGTGTAATTTGCAATTTATAAATCCGTCCCTGAATATACTATTCATCCATTATAAATTCTGAAAATAAAAAAAAATGGTTTTGTCTAAAAGTTAACTTGAGTATTGCTTTTCCATTTATTTTTTAAAATCCTTAATCCTAAAACCCTTCAAAAGTAGATGTTTAAGTTGAGAATAATATTGAAGTTCATAAATTAATTTTAAAATGTAAAAAGTAGTTTTCGATTAAATTTTGTGACAAATTCAAACATGTTTTCAGATAACTGATAAATAGATTAGTTACCTAATCACTAATAATTGGAAAGCGATTTAAACTTTTGACCAAAAGAAACAAAATAATTAACACGCATGAATAATAATGTGTTATCGACAAGTGCGTGAGCGTTCCGCTGTTTCTTTTGCACAAATTCACCGCACTCTAAAGATCACTATATTACTATACATACACATATTACAGGAAATTGCCTACATTTAACTCCTTAAATACGGCCGGTAATGAATTCCCTTAAGTTTTTAGAAAGCATTATATACTGTAGTGCTGTACTTGTACATTTATAAATTATAATAATCCACATTTTTAGTAAGTAAAATATACGTATTGTGTAAGGATTATGACGTTTATTAGATTGACGATACATATACCTACACTAATTTAGCATTCATAAGCACAAGCAGTAGTCATAATTGTATAAATTATAAATTATAATATTATTTAATGAATAAGAAAAATAAAAGTTATTACATAGGTTGTAGGAAGAATAGTAACTAGGAAAAATTAGTTGGAATAGATACTTAACAGTTGAATATTTCCCTATAGGTATCACATATTAAAATAGTTCATGTGCAAATATTAATATTTGTTATCAATTGTATAAATATATTACCTACTGTCATATTATATCTTACTATTTTAGTAAAATGGTGAATCATTTTTAAAATTCAACTTTCTAAAAAAATGTAATGATGAATATAATACGCATTACATTGCAGTAGCGCCAAATACGCTGTCACATCTTTTTAGGGGTGGTTGGGAAGGTTCTACTTTTGGGCTTAGGGTGTTTACCGTGTACTCTGTAGTTGTGGTTAAGTATGGTTTTACTACTTATTATTAAGGACTTAGAAATTTAGGGTTACCTTTCAGTTCCATTTTAATTTTTGGTAGGCTGGTGTAATTATGAAAATATGTCATGTCACACATTTTTTTTGTCGGTTTGAAATTATTGACTAATGAATTATATACTATATAATATATATAGACATATTTTTACATTGGTATGTGTATAGCTACTCACTATAACCTAGGTTACCGCACTTACCAAATTTGGTAACATTTGAACACATAACAATTAGCTGGTACGTACGTACGCTAAATTTACAATTTTTACTTTGATCCCAAAGGTACCTAAAGAGTACTCAAATAATTATTGAATCATTTGTCATCGGATCAGCATACCACACCAAATAATTAAAACACACATTATTTGAAGGAAAATAATAGCGTGGTTGAAGTTAATTATTATACAGGCTGATTTATATATGGGTGTACCTATAAACTTAAAATTTTTTCTTTTGGTAAAAATATATTATAGTGAATTAATAATATTAGTATACCTTGTAGATCGTTCAATTGGAGAAACCGGCGTGGTAAATGTGGAATACAATTCGCCGGATCCTGAAGAACTTTCATTTGTAATTGGCATATTATCAGACAGCCATGGTTCATCAGTTGTGTTATAGTAGTCATATTGTGGTGGTATTCTATCCATCTATAATTTATAAATAAAAATTTAAATAATTTATGAATAATAGTGCTAACAAAAGTAATTTACGGTGTACCTACATAACGTTTAATTAATTTTTTTTAATGTACACTATTTTATTTGTTTAGCAATAGAAAAACTATTTAAACATTATAATTCCAATAAACATAAGCTAATAAATCATACGGTATTAACTATTGACTAATATATATTGTATAGCGATTTAATGTTTGAAAACTGTTAGAAAATAGCAATAAAATTAAATAAGTATAAACCCTTACAGCTCACCAAGTACGAACTTGGAGTTTTAAATATTCCTAGAATGATTTTATTGCAGCTAAGGTGTAGTATATTGTTTTAACAGAGCTTCCTATGCTGTCGGTTAAACAGGAAAAAAAAGAATGATTTAATTACTTATTAATTGGTAGCTAATAATGTAGATCTATAAAATTATTAATGTATAATAATCCCAAAAAATTTTAGACTACCGGACTAAAATAAGTCTTTGAAGAAATGAACTATTTTAAACTATGTTTAATATGTTTACTGTAATATTATATTATATTTTTGTACATTTGTTAATGTTCACACTATTTTTAAATACATTTAAATTTTAAGCACGCACGAGGGCAATATTCAATCCCAAGTCTATTTTGTGTAAGCTATTCTAGCTAAGTTAGTACATATTATATTTTATTAATTTTGAAAATATTTACTGGACATGTTATTGATTAACATTTAAATCAAAATGAATTGGTAACAACGGTTTAATATCATCAGAGTAAACTAAATAGTATATATTATTGTCAAGAATAAGTTTTTCGAATTATCAACTATCAATAATCATAATAATAGGAAATAATATTTTAAATTTGAATATTATTTATGTGATTATATGCCGGCCTCCAATGACTACTCGTTGCGTAATACAAACGGCTAGAATGCCCATATTTTTAATTAAGTGATTCAACAAAATTGTTATTGAAAAAAAAATGAATTACGTATCCCTAGAAGGCCATCCGAATTGCTTCAGTAAATTAATTAATCTTTCAACGTACATTGTGAATATTTGTTTTAAATGTTTATAGGTATAGATGCCTACATAAATTTACACCTTGTACAGTTGAATACGTTTCAAACTTCGTGAGTACCTATACGGCTATACATCATTATAATTTATTATCAGTGTACAAAATTAGAATAAAAACATATGCTATGATATATTATATGTAATAGGTTAATTAAATATTTTAATAAATGAATATCTAATAAATATGAACTATATACCTACACCTATTCCCTACCTATGTTTCTATTTGGTCGTTAAAATATTATAGATGTTTAAAAGAAGTAGAAAATTAAAAAAAAAAACTAAAAAGTAGCTGTGTGTCGGCTTAAATATTTAAGGATATTTTAAAATTAGTTTATATTAAAGTAGTTTTAGTAATTTAATTTTACTGTTAGTAGTAGGTGAGGTATGTTGAATTAATTTTGCCAATAACATCGCATATACTATATTATTAATTATATAATGATAGTATGATATGTATCATATAATATTGTTATTAATGGGCTTGGCAGTGGTCATTTCTGTATTTGTTTGACATACGTGCAACATAGACGTGTGCTATTTCCACATCAATACGACTAATTAGTAAAACGTCTTCCGAAAACTGATTTGTATTTTCCGTAAAGTCTACTGGAGATGACATGTATTTTCCACATTTTTGATTTTTGGTTTTAATTTCTTAAAAATTGTAGTATGATAATATTAATTTCTACTATTTTAATTAAGCTTTATAAGGAAGTGGGGGGATAAAATCAAAAATTTGGAAAAGATGATCTCAATTAAACATAAAAATGAAATTATTTTTTTTCAGAATTTTTATAGCTTTAATAGGTTAATAGGTACATTAGAAATAGAATACATTTAAATTCCTATGTTGCGCGTGTGGCGTAAGTTAGACAAATAGACCGACTTAACTTTTATTTGCTTGTGTTATATAATATTCAAGCTATTCGGCAGTGTATAATAACAACTTAAGATTTTCGAAAATGTTAAATACTTACCTATAAATTGATTAACATTAGTCTGATTATTTAAAAAATTTCATTGTATACAGGGTGATTCACCAAGTACGCTCACACTCATTTTTTTCTACAATAACGCAGTTATTCATAATCTAATTTTTGACATTTTTAATATTCTTAAAGACTATATTTTAAAATTCTTGAGATTTTTTGCACTACTAGAAGTGTGCTGTGGAGATACAAACTTCTGTTTTTTCAATTGAGAACCTACCTTTTCTACTGTAAAATAATTAGTAATTAATTTTTCTGCAAATTTTCATTTGTTCAAAATAAGTAGTTTTTGAGTTATTGAACTTTGAGTACTAAGAATAAAAGGTCCATGGTAATGGGTTCGCGTAAGATATGGGGTCTATGGTAATTTGGAGAATTTTAAAGATTAATATTAATCCATCAACATTAATAATTAGTAAAAATAGTACAAGTATAATAAAGACTAGATAAAGACTAGAATATATTACATTGTACATTTTTATACAACCATTTTTAAGGACTATTATCCTATATCCTTAGTACAAACATTTTAATAACTGAGAACTACTCGTTAAAATGTCAAATTAGAATTTTTAAAAAAATTATCCACTAAACAATTTACAGTAGGGGAGTAGTAAAGGAGTGTTCTCATTGAAAAAATAAGTTTGTTTTAAGGTACAAGACACTATTTTAGTAGTACAAACAAATACGAGAATTTAAAAAAATGATCTTTGAGGATATTTAAAAATTCCAAATTCAGAATTTGAATAAATCTATTATTTAATGAAATAATGGGGTAGAGCATGCTTGGTGAATCACCCTGTAGAAAATGACGAGTGAAGTAATAGTAGAGTAATAAATCATTATATGATTTTTATATTTTGAATAATAATCTTATCATAAAAATCATTTGAGGTTAAATAATATTGATATTACACGTTTGATACCCTTCAATGTCGTCTAAATTTGAATAAAAATGTTCGTGGCTTTAAGGTTTTAAACTTTTATAAATTTCAGTAAAATAAAACGTATGATAATTCTTGTATAACATTTCAAATTTTATAATAAACTATCAAAAATTGTTTGTATCTTACAAGGTAAAATTCGGTTTTGTATTTACACCGGACAATAGTAAAAATATATTTAAAAAAAATTATAATAATATTATACCACTATAATATTATATTGCAGTAAATGTGATGTATATGAGAGATGATTATTCAAATAACAAGCAATTAAAAATTATAAATATAAACGTCGAAACTTTTTTGTTATGTAACATCTCATCGATAATTATTATTTACCAATATCTAATTTATACTTCTATAAAACTATAGGTACTTTTTATATTCATATACACCGCTGCTCCACAGTGTAGAAATCGCAAGATGATATTTTTTGTTACTTATTCTATTATATGTCATATAGATATTACAACGTACCGTCGATCTTAAATGTACAAATAGACGGGGCATGGATAATAACTTCTACTTATGATGCATACGGGTACATAAATCATCGAAAACTAAAAAAAAACTAAAAAAGTCAAACATTTCAAATTAGGCATGTCCATATAAATCGTACAAAAAGAGCCAGAATGTTTTGAAAATCATAGCATGTCATGTTAATGCCATGTAATATTAATAGGTATAAATATTTGGTGAAAATGTAAAGTATATAGGTATAGGTACGGATATTCGTTTTTAAATTACAATAAAAAAAAAAAACAAAATTGATTTTCTTTAACCTGATTTTATGTCAATATATCTGTTTTTCCGTATTTTACTTTTTGTTTTTTTTCCTATTTATTTTGAAAATTTCTAAGAATTCCAAACTGTTCAATTGTGGTCCTCTGCAGAAGTACCAACAAGATCTAATTTGCTACAAGAGTCGACCCTCAAAGATTGAAGTATTTTTATATTTGTACACACAAACAAGAAACAAAAATATCATACATCATTGTAAACATTCAACATTGTGTTAAAAAAAAAAACTATTTAATACCAGCAACGTTATACATAATATATTAATATATAAGTTTTCAGAAGCTTTCAGAAAATTTAAAATAGTTACGCAGAAATATTATAACATATTTATATGTCTGTATACGTATTACGTAATGTGATTATAAAATAAAAAAACCATTAGAAGTATTGAACATGTGGTGCTCGTATAATACGTGGTATTAATACTACATTTATAATCTTATAAAAAAATAGGCAACGAAAATTCATAATCAGTTCTTAAATTCTCAAGGTATAATATTTGTGGGACAAAGACTTTGAATTTGCCTCGAGAAAATTCTAACGTCAAATTTCCTAATTTCTTTTATGGGCATTATATTTTATTAATTTAGAATGTTTTCGACATCCGGCAATAATTATTGTGTTTTTACTAAAGTAAAGAAACAAAATAATAATTGCTTACGTAACTACCTATCGCACCATTAACGGAACCATAGTATTTGCTCGAAGGAATCGCACGTATAATATATAAATTTATATAAAACATATAGGACCTTAAGTGATGAAAGCGATATTGCGGGACAAAAGAAAGTTTTTTTTTGTTTGTTATTGTTTGCGGTTGCACTTTATGTATTTAATTTGTTCGGAGAACATCGTCTGGTGCACAGTGTGGTTTTAAACAATGTGAAATATTAGCCGACCATAATAGACAAATAGACGATAGGGTTATGCAAAGGTAGCTGGGACACCCGCAGTGTCGCAGACCCGAGTCAATAGAATTCAATGAAAAGATGATCATGGACAACTCTGTACTGCAGGGCTCAGTTGCCACCGATCAGAAGACAACGGCAACACTAACGATCACACTGCGTAACCTACTTACGGGACGCCACTACTGGATTACAGTGCATATTATCGAAAAATAATGTATCTTTTTCAATAATTATTGTTATCTGACTGGTTGGGTTTTTTTTTCAATTATACATATAGCACAGACACAATCGCAGAAATTCTTGTGGGTACCTATTTCACAAATTTGTTAAGAATACCTATAACATATAAACCAAACATAGTATAGATATAGGTAGGTGCCAATTTCTAAATTCAAATATTACAATTATAATTATTAATAATATATATAAAGGTACATAATACATAGTAATAATTAAATAAATAATAAATAATAATTCATATTAGATTATATATTATAATAATATCGGATTCTTTAAGCTTGACGTTGTAATGGAGTAGAGATAACTTTCAAATTACAAAATATTAAATAAATATTTTTTTTAAAAATAGGTTCTCATACAGTACAAACAAATTAAACTCGTAAAGAATAAACTAAAGTAGATAAATAAGTGTTTTATATTATACATGTATTGAAACTTTACAAAATAGTAATACAGAATGAGAAATTTTATTAAATTTTTTACTTCTGAAAAAAGCCGTTTATAAACTATATTTTTTTCCATTTATTCAACCACAATGAATGATTTTCTCATACATATAATTTTGGTTAAGGTACTTAAAATTGAGCCTAAATTATTTAATTATTTACGAAAGGATTTTCAAATGACTTTTTAGTATATTAGAATATTTCACAGAATACTAATCATAAGCCATTATGTTTTCTAAATTGTCAACAATTTACTTGACTATTTTTTAAATCAATGCATTTTTTGATTATGAATAATAATAATGATTACATGTACAATATTGGTCGAGCTTTTATAGAGGCACTTATATAGTTATATGTAAGACACCCGTTGTCAATGTCATTTTCTCCACAGAAATACACTCTACGGGAATAATTATCCTGTTCTCTAGAATCAGCCAAATTTGATAACTTTTTTTTACTAATAAAGTTAATATTCTGCAAGTCAAATTGAGCTCAATTTTTTAGTATTTTAATTACAAACTTTATAATCTGTATTTAAAAAAAAGTCAGTTTTAAAATTTTTTTACAAATTATTTTATACCGTTACTTGAAATGAAATAAAATATTGGAGTTCAATGGGACCTGTAGGAAGTCTTCTCATTCGGATAAAAAATAGTTTTTTAAAACCCGACAATGTGAAATCATTTTTTTTGTTATAATACACCGTATAAACCTCCTCCCCCCTTAAATAGACATTGGGCAGTAGATTAGTGGACAATTATTATAATTAAGGAGGTAACTAAAATATAAAATATAATTTAAACATTTTATAGAATTTTGAAAAATGTTAAAAACGGCATGGGGCCCCAAACTACCTACACATCTATACTACGACCCTACACTATGTCATTATACAATATTTATCATTATTTTCTCAAAATGAAAACCTATAAAATATATTATAACATGTAAATTATTCACTAATGTTACAAGGTATTCAAATGATTTTTAAACGCTTTAATAATATTACTGTTTTTATATTTGTATAGGTACCCACCTACATTTAGCAATAACAGTCAACAGATAACACTGCTGCAAATTTATTAGTTAAATTATTTAATCATCTCATTAATTATATAATATTATCGAATATTATTTATCTGCAGTCCCAATTAGTGTAATGACCATTTCCAAACTTTTTGAACACTCAGTGTAAAATAAATATATACATTATAACACAGGCGTTTGTTTAGTAAAATGTATATTGTACCTGCAAGAGAAAATCGAAAATGATTGAATTGAAACTAGGTACCTAATAACTAATCAAGACAGAAACTTAAAAATGTTGATTTATTTATTTTAAAACTAGCTTTGGACTTGTGTAACACGGCTAACACAGTTTAAGCAGGGCCTGCAATCTCATAAATGAGTAGTGGTACCTACGTCGTAATAATACAATTTACCTAGCAAAAGTAGTATAGCCATTAGCCAGTAGGTGTAGTTGCAAAGGCAATAAAATCAATTAATAATAATGCGGATTTAATATTTTATCTAAACATTTTAATTTTGTTAAAGAATACAAACTGTGGTGTAAATCCCTGAAGGGTCTCTATCCCACCTACAAAAACAATATTTAGCAGTGGGTATGTGGATCACAGTTGCTGGCCGCTGGGGTTATATACATTTTGGAATTGTAGATGATTAATGATGAAGGGGGAGGGGTATCGGATGCCAGTTGGTAAATTTATAGGTTGGCCCCCTTAAAAAATGATTCACACCATTATAACAAACATGCAACGAACATTTTCAGTGGGTCACATTATCTTCTTGAAGAATTAATATAATTTAAATTTAAATAAATAGTAATACCTAATTGTATTAAAATACTATTTTACTGCTATATTATCTATTCTACCTATATGATTTTAGTTTTATTCGATAGTGTGTATTGTGTATACAAAAATAATCAAATTCAATACCTAAACATAACATTTTTTAAGTTAATGTTGTAAGCTAATAGTTAATGTTAATTTTCACAGTAGGTACAATAAAGTACACATTACATTATTTTGAACAATCATAGTTTGATAAAATAATTATTATACAGGTACTTATAGGTAGTAGGTTACCACTAAGCATATACGTATTACCTATTTTATAGGGCATAACCGTTATTGACCAAAACCATACCCTTCCCTTTTCGGCAAAACGGAAAAGTTTAACATTGACTTTATGTTATACAATATATAGAAAATTATTAAAAATATGAATTGTAAAACAAATTATTTAATCATTAGTTTTAAATATTTATTTTTGGCTCGATAGATGTACATAATATAATAAATGTATATCTATATTGTAGTTAAACCAGTACAGTCAAACTCGAAGATCACCGATAAAATAATTAATGATAACATTATATAATATGTACCTTAGCATATTTTTATATTACATAATTTTTCTACAACTTATATTTTTATTTCTTTTATATATTATACATAACATAGAATAAAATAAATATTAAACTTTTGGTGTGGCCGAAAAGTTAATAGGTCGAAAAAGGGTATTATTTAGTTATTATTTATGACCTTTATATAGTTGTATTTTTCTTATTAATTTAAAAATATTAAATGTATAATATCATAATAATTATGATTTAATGAAGGTAAACTGCAGCTAACTACCTAAATAATGACCTTAAATTATATAGGTCTTAGCTATAGGTACACTAAAAACAGTTTTACCCACTGGCAAAATTAACGGTCGTTTAGTCGGAAAATTCCGACGGGCCCTCTACTAAGTTTTGCTGTGGCCCATCTAAATTATATGGTTGGATTTTTTAAAATATTGACCAAAAATTGTGCATTGCAAACTGAAATATAATTTACCATTATTTTAACAATAACATCATTTAAATATATAGGAATACTTCAAAAGTAGATGATGTTATAATTAAACAAAGTAGAAAAGATCCTAGTCACATATTATAAAGGTACGTGAATCTAGGTTATTCTACATTCTACCCACTACCTTAGAACACAAATAATATTATTTATAATTATAATCGATGCTACCTACAGCTACTATACGTAATCAATTTCGCTGCATCGGTTTTCCTATACAATACAAATTAAATTACATCAATACCGAGAACTCTGTTATCGCCGAAACTAAAATAACCTAAATTAAAAATTCGTGTGTAGTACTTATTGAAAGTAGTTGCTACATAGGAAAAAAAAATTCATTCCGCCACTTCATACTCGCACATCATTATTGTATATTTTGTGAACTATAATATAATATGTTAATTTTATCATCGAATATTGTCAATATAGCCGCCCCTAAAATTGTGTATGCAGTCACGACACACTTTGTGTGTAGTACGAAAAGTTAAGCGTGCAGTACGTAATTTAAAAGTGTGTAATTCAAATTCAAATTTAAAATATAATGAACAGTTTTGTAGCTTCACATTTATTTTATATTTTAATGGTTTTTTTGTCAAACTATATTTTAATTATTATTTACATACTTCACAGACAGACAGTACATACACAGTAAACTTATTTATTTGTAAAAAAATAAATAAATAATGTAAACATATCTTATTTTTAATCAGAAGATTTGTTACTATAAAATTAATATTGGTTTTCCGTTATTTCTCGCGAGCAAAGCGAGCGGTTTAGTAAAATGGGTGTGAATATGTTACTGATGATTTTGTACGAGGCGCCTCTCTTATGGATTTGCCGACTTTATTTGAACCTTTAAATCCGCCACTGTTTCTACCTACTATTGCAGACATTTCAATATTCGGTATAATTGTCCTATATTGTAGATTGAAATATGTTGATAACGGAGTTCTTATAGTTGAAATCATTTTTAATAGGTAGCAAACAATTAGTCAAAAATATATATTTTAAACGTCTGTTTAGCTACAAAATCTTGAACTGTTTAGGTAACGATTTAAAATTCATTTCTCTGCGTACAGAAAGCTTGCAAAAGGTTCAAACCTGCACAAGTTCAGAATGCTGTAGCGTTTTTTATTTTATTAAAATACTATTAATATAAATATTGTGTGCAACATTTGCACTGTTTCACGTACAAGTCAGGTATTGTGTTACCCATATTATACCGTCGACAAGTCGTGTGACACGTGACAAAACATACTCTACAACACACTTATTACCACTATATTATAAAATATCGTATTGCACACTACACGACACAGGGGATGGGTACTGCAGGGCGCAGGTACATCCGATTACACGGAGGCTGCATGCGATGTACTATTATATTATAATATACAAATCTGTGTCAGACATTGTACGATTACTATTAAAATGCATTATGTTTACTCACTATTAATTGGATCGTCGGTAATATGCAAATACGCGATGTAAAACGATAGTAATATTATTGTGTCGTAAGTAATATGACGATTGCGTAATATGTTGTAATGTCGCAGGGATGAACTGGCGCCCACAGAGCGTCCCGGCGGAAAGATGGGAAAAGCGCGAGAGGAAATGCTCTCCCGGCCAAATCAATAAATTGGGCCCACATTTGCGCTGCTCGTTTTATACATGCGTAGCAAACAGTAAACAAATAATAGGGGAGAGAAAAATCACTTGTACCGAACAATGATAATATTACAATATTATTACTACAAAATATACGATGTTGCGTTAGGTACAATATTATCAGTTGGTACTTCCACAGTGATTTTTTTTTTTTGACGTCTTAGTGCCGATGGTGTTTTCGGTCGAATTGATTTTCCGAAGAGACGATAGTATTAATAAAACAGGTATAGGTTATATGTACCTATGTACATAGCATAATATTATTCTTTATTGTATAAAAAGTTTACGTGAACGCGTAACCATATAATAAAATGTATATTTATATAATATTGCAGTAATTATACTGCAAGTCAAACAATATCACAGTATGCACCGTTGATTGTCCTATTTGTTAAGATATTTTAAACATTTGAACAACCTGCTGGACAGAGCGCACTATTATATAGTGGCCGGGTATGCAAGCCACTCGTCTCGCTTCGGCGCAAAGCCTACTCGTACTGAAGTGTTATTATCATCACTATATATTTTATACATATTTGAAAAGCTCTCGGGCTTATATCATTATGTTTACTTTGTTATGATGTATGCTTACTTTATTATAATATCTACATATAGACATTTATGCTTACAAAAAATAATAAACTAAAAAAAAGACTTTAAAATATTATATTCCTTTACACCTACGTTTATGAAGATTTTGAATTATTTAATATTGTTAAATATGCGTTGAGTGGGGGAGTAAAAAAAACAATTTTGAATTATGAAAGCACTAATTAGTACACTTTCTAATTTTTTTCAGAAATTTATATTCATCTAACAGTTTTATAATTTTTATGAAAATAAATGATAATTGATCATTGAAAAATACTGTGATCTCGCATTGGGCATACCCTCTCGTACTGTAATGCTATTTATTATTACTATACATTTTAATCATATTTGAAAAGCTGTCGGAGCTATATCATTATGTTTACTTTATTATAATGTCTATATAGACATTCATGCTAATAAAAAGCAATTAAGAAAAAAAAAAACTTTTTATATTTTTATTTACCTATCCACATTTATGAAAATGTTGAATTATATTATTGCTAAATATGCGTAAAGTGGGGAAGTAAAAAAAAAATGATTTTGGATTATGAAAGTAGTAAACTTTTCGCTATTTTTCAGAAATATATAAACATTTAACAGTTTTTGATTTTTATGGAAATAAATAAATAAATAAATAATTATTTAATTATTGAAAAATATTGAGGTTTGAAATTATTGTAAAGCATTTGTACGACTCTTAATAAATATTTATAATGTACATTTTTTCGTTATATATCTGTAAAATTATTCGTATCCTCATTCCACTCAGATTATAAAAACTATTATTACCTACAGGCGGCTAGGAGCTATACCTATAGGTATAGTATATATAATATATTAGGTATTATGCGTAATGCAATATTCGTTATTCTATTGAATCTTTAATTCCAATTTATTCTTTTATTCTTTTTTGAATGTCAATAATTATTGTTTAGTCATTAAGTTTTAATTTGTTATAATGTAATTTTATGACTAAAACATAACTCTCTATTATTTATAAGAAAAAAAAAATTGAAATAGGTATACCTAATAATAATATCCTCATTTACAATAAAGTAATTTTTATTTTATCTGCTAATAATTTAATTTTTAATTTTAACTTAGTATTAAATAGTACCAACAAATTGTCTATACTTAAATTATTCGAAGGAATGAAACTGGTTTAAAAGAATGCCACATTTTGTCATTTATGAGCTACTGTATTTTGTTAAAAGAGAAAATTTTAATATTTTTTATTTTGTTTTTTATTACAACACGGGATGTACCCAAATCAGTACAAAATATTGTTCAAGTTATATCAATATTGTACTTGATTCCGTATATGTTGGTAATATTATAATATAAAATTTAGGTACTAATCATGATTGTTTTGGTTAAAATCATACATTTACGTGGCTACTTACCACTGAAAAATAATTTTTTTTTAATGCATTAAATGTCGTAGATAGGTATAGGTCGTTGAAACTTGAAACAAATGTATAGAACCCATTAATGGATGCACAAATTCGATTAACAGAATTGAATAATTTACGTTTTAGTATAATATATTAATGAATAATTAAAACCAATTTGCATTCAGCACGGACAAAATGTATTGTTGCCATATTATAAAGTATCTATGCAGTATAGTTATTACTTATTATTAATAATATAGGTATTTCAACTGAAATTAATTAATTATTTTAATACTTATTTTACACTAGAAATATTAATTAATTAAATAGAAATTAGTTTATTTATTATAATTGTTAGCTACCTACCTATTTATAAAACGTGTAGTTGGCATAGTAATAATTTATACATTTTATGTGCAACTTTTAAGAATATTGTGATAATTAAACACCAGCGATGGTAGTGTTTAAACTTGAATTTTTGTAATTAAATAAAAACATGTGAATGGTCAAATGGTTAATGATTTCTCAATTAAGCAATCAAATAGCTTCCCTACCTACCCTCGACTCAGGTTGCAAGATATTATAGCCATGGCACATTATTAATTGAAAAATGTACACGAAAATACTGACATGATTTTAAAAATTACTTTCAGCGGAGAACAGTAAAATAGAGTTTGGGGATTTATCAATTTTAACTTATATTACCTGATGAAATAAATATCGTATAAAACAATATATTATATTATATCGTTGAGTACAATTTATCGATTAAATTAAAGTTACTTCTAATAATTGAAAATGTATTATCTTTAAATAAAACAAAATATTATTCTACCATGAATCTAAAATGTAGTTGTTAATGCACAATTAGTACAATTAGTAATACACTCAAACGTTTTAGATTTTAGATGGCTCGTAAATTTTATATTCACGAGGAACAACTATTATAGTTTTATAAGTATTAAGAAAAGTTTTTATTTAATAATTATTGTTAGTTATGACTTTTAAAGTTTTAAATATATATTTTCATACATGTAGGTGTTACCTAACTATTTTTTAGAAAACACAGTTAATCGTTTAAGATGGTTAATATTCTACTATATAAATGTATTTTTGTGTTTATTTTTATTGAATTTAAGTTAATTTATCGATTACTATTTATAATCTTAGTAAAAAGTTAAATATTCAAATTTTCAAGAAGTGCATTTTAAAAACAAATATTTTTCTTAAGCTTTTATAATTCAGTGTTAATAAATAATATAACGTGTTTAATTTTTAATAAAACCATAATAATTTTACAGAAATGGAAATTAAATAGTTGTATAATGTGTACTATAAGTATTTATATTTAGTGCAAGAGATTCTATTTTCTAAATTAACATTTTTTCTATAAAAAAATATTTGTTTAACACTTATTAGTACCAAAATTATGAATTCTTTTGGAAGGTATGCGAACAAAGACAAATTACATTTTGACAGTTATTTGTTTTTAATTATCCATGTGCTTATAATACAATCGTAACAACAAATTCGATAGTATGAGTAGGGTATCCCCGTTTCGTGTAGATATATATAGGTAATGGTCTCGGGGTATATAAACTACCGATGCTGCCAAGATAGGTACATTCTACAATCTATCATGGCTCTCCACACATCATTGGTAAGTACTGTTTTTTAATACTAGTTTTATGTCATATACCTACAACCAAAATACATTTCTTAAAGAATCTCTTAACACTTAAGTTTATAAAATTCAACTTTTATTATGCATTTAAAAATATTATCTTTGAATTTCTTGTCAAAACTTTACGGTTTTGTATGAAAATAATATACCACTCTCAAACATAAAATTAAAACAAAATTTACCTATAGCTATTTTTATACTCGTAAAAGTCATAACTATTTTAGAACGAGTATTCCATTTTTATTGCACAACATATAGTATTGGGCATAGGTATCAATAAATAATTTTAATATTGTTTTATTTAATATAATTAAATTAAACATTTTATTTTTATAATGTTCCTATAATTTATCTATTTAAGAATATACCTTTGCAGTAGTAATACCTATTTTAAAAGTATTTTTCTGCACATTCAGCGATTATATAATAATATTTTACACTCACAGTTTTTTAAATGTCACAATTAGGGTAACTAACAAAATAACACAGTTAAAAATTGATATCAATTATTATCAACTTCGGATAATCATATAGACATATAGTTACCCATAAAAAGTTGGATTTGTATCCAATCTTCAACTGGGTATATCATATAGTATGATATTGACTTGCAGAGAAAAACTTACTTGTATAAAACTAAAATAAATCATCTAAGTAATATATTTTTAATTTTGTATTTTTATAGGTACTAGTTTCCGCTGCTTGCCTCATAAGCTATTCTGTGACGGGTACAGAACTATCCAAACTCACAGAACTGAAACCGGATACAAAATCTGAAAATACTGATGAAGTAACTGCCAAAAGAGTGGTTTTCGGTGCGTTACACCCGATCAACCATGCTTCCGGTGGTTCTGTCGCCGGTGGTGGTAGCGGTTACGGTTCCGGTTCTGGTCATGGCGCAGGCGGCGTAGGAATAGGCGTTGGTTTCGGTGCAGGTGGAGGAGGAGGTGCAGGAGGAGGAGGAGGTGGAGGAGCCGGAGGAGGTTATGGCATCGGCGGTGAATCTACCAACAGTAACTACGGTACTGGTGTCGGTTATGGACAAGGAAGCGGATCCAGTGGTGCTGGTTATGGCCAAGGAAGCGGATCCAGCGGTGCTGGTTATGGCCAAGGAAGTGGTTCTGCCGGTTCCGGTTACGGACAGGGAAGTGGAACTGGTGGTTCTGGTTTTGGACAGGGTAGTGGTACTGGTTATGGGCAGGGTAGTGGTACTGGTGTCGGTTATGGACAAGGAAGTGGTTCTGTCGGTACTGGTTATGGGCAAGGAGGCGGTTCTGTCGGTTCCGGTTATGGACAGGGAAGTAGCACTGGTGGTTCTGGTTATGGGCAGGGAAGCGGATCTGGTGGTTCCGGATATGGACATGGAGGTGGTACTGGTGGTTCTGGTTACGGACAAGGAAGTGGTTCCGGTGGTTTCGGGCATGGAGGTGGATTTGGAGTAGGAAGTGGTTCTGGAGGTAACACCGGTGGATACGGTCTCGGAACCGGAGGGAGCTATGCAAATGGTTTCGGAGCTGGTCAAGGTAGTGGTTTTGGAGGTGGATCTGGTCAAGGAGGTGGTTACGGAGGTGGATCCGGTCAAGGAGCCGGATTTGGTGGCGGTGTTGGTCACGGGCACGGACACGGCGGTGGTTTCGGACACGGCGGAGGTTTTGGTCACGGCGGTGGATTCGGTCACGGTGCTGGATTTGGTCATGGCGGTGGTTACGGCGTGGGTGGTGGATTCGGCGGTGGTCATAGCATCTTCGGTCTACACCACAAGCCTCAACTCATTGGAGCCCTCGCAAATGGTGGCGGCGGTCAATTCGGCGGCGGCCTCGGATTCGGCGGCGGTGCCGGCGGTGGCGCAGCAGCTACTTATGGCTAACGGCACGGGCCATACACATATTTCAACTCAACACAATAATTTATCATTATAATATAGCTACCGTATAATATATAAAATTATTTATTCATATATAACTTATTTGTGCACGTCCAATGACTAAATCACACATCAAAACGTTTGTTTTTAGTATTTTATTGTATTTTATTGTATTTATTCATTTCTCTATTATTATATTCTGTTATATATTTTAAATATGTATATTTTTATTTATGCTTTAAACATTAAAATCTTGTTTCCGATCAATTAAGTTGTTTTAATACTATTATAGACGTCAGAGGAAATTAATCCATTCAGATATCGATATATATTATTTTGAATTATTTCTGATCATATAGCAGATACCAACTAAAACATAAACAAACTAAATAATACTACCATTATTATAATAAATTATTTTTCAAATATCCAATAACTATAATCTAGTATAATTCTTATACGCAATACACATTTAAATCATTTTTTAATTTTTAATCATCAACATGAATATTTTACAACGTTTTAGGTACACTTGATGGGGTACTCCGGTACTCGTAAAAAAATCATAAAAATATTTTGTAGTTTTTTACTTAATAATATACCAAGGTTTCTATTACTATTTTGTTTCAGTACATAAAATTACAAAACAAAGGCTTACTTATAATTTAAAAAAAAAACACTTTATACAAACTAAAAATGTAAATATCTATTACTTTATAATTGATATCTTTTTTTAAAACGTATACCTATTGGCTATTGAATACATCGTAAAAAACGATTAAATTGTTAATATAATTTATTACACCTGTGTTGACTAGTTGCTGACTGGAAAATGTCCATTTTTTTATGGTATTTTACAAAAAAATTGTAATAGATGTATAAGTTGTGTACAGCTTTAATCAAAATTGAATGTGATGCTTCTTTCTTTGATAAATAAGATAATTATTCAAATTCAAAACATAAACGGAGAAACTCAATTATCCGCTGTAGGTATATAGTGGTACCTAAATAGGTAGGTTTCGAGTATTATATCATTATTGTAAAATATAATAGGTACATACAGTAAGTAGGTCACTGTAATGGATATTATATATTTAAATTTGAAATCAATTATAAATCGTTAAAGTACTTAAACTAAAAACGATTTTGAGCTAACGAGACGGATGGATCAGCGCCTATTTCTATTTTATTTAAATATAACTTATATTTTGTATATTATATATTTTATATTAATATAAGTTAATTGGTAATACGATAGCTTGCAGTCGTTTAACTAATAGTTGCAAAGGTACTTATAACTTACTTCTAAGTTATAAGTCAATACTGAAGTATCCTAGAAGTAGGTATAGAAATAGAGTTTGAGTACCGAAATACACGTTCATAGTAAAAATAACTTATAATTAATCCTAGTATTTTGAAAACATTAATATACCTACGTACCCATCGGTGAAAAGATTCAAGTCTTCTTGCAAAAATATTTTTTAATAATAACAAAAATCGATATTTTTTGTTTAACTATTCAATTTGTCAAAATTTGAATTTCCAACGCTTATAAACATAAAATGAAAGTTGGTATTTTACATTTTTGCGAGAAACATTTATGAAGAACATTATATTAAATTTTTATTCATTTCACCAAACAAACAAAATGTTATAAACGTTAATAAAAAAAGAGGGCGGGTATGGATGTCGCTCTGCTGCAGTACAGTAGGTTACGAGTGGGTCACTGTATAATGGATGGTATTAAATTTGAATTCAATAATATACCTAATGCAATTGTATACGAAAAACGATACTGAGCTGAGATGGTTTGTCAGTGTGGATATTTTATTTTATATTTATATTGTTATTTCATACTATCAATAAGGTAGCCGGTAAGTTGAATTAATATTATAAAATTACAACAAAATAACTAAAAACGTTATTCTTAGTTATTTAATATTTAATTTTGTCCAAATTTGATCATAAAATAGCTATAAAAAAAACTGTGTGTTTATATTTTTGTGATTTTTTAGTTACAAAATAACCTACTTACGTGGAACCTTGTTTTAAATTTTCAATCCTAAGCTATAAAAGTTGTAAATGTTATCAATTTTTAACTAGGTACAAAAACATTTTTAAATCTAAAATTTTATAAATGTTGTTAAAAATCTAACTTTAAATGCTTATAAAAAAAAAATTATGCGTATGTATTTTTAATATTTTTCAACTACTATTGTGAAAATATATATATAGCCTTGTATTAAATTTTCAAGCTTGTTGACCCAACGAATACAATTTTATTGACATTTGTAGAAAATAAAAACTGTAAAAAAGAATATGTCCGTAAATAGCTCATAACGAAACAAAATATTTTGAAAATTTTATTAAGTATAGAAACTGATAAAATAAACATATGACATAAAATTCAGTTATCTTCATGTTATTCGTTTTTGAATTATAGCAAAATAAGAAAATCGCTATATGATAAATTGAGTAAGTTTCCAATGTTATAAAGATTTCAACTTCAAACGCTCATCAAAATGAAATTTGACTTTCAGGTGAAAATTTTTTTTTTTGAAAAAGGTAGGAAAATTTATGAAAAGTTTTGAATCAAATTTTCAAACCTTAAATTTAAAAGGAAAATTTTTATGAATTTCTCACTGAAAATAATTTGCACATTTTCGTGATTTTTACGTATTTTCCTAAAATTTGATCGTTAAATGCTCATAAAAAAAATTATGACTATAGATTTTGAATATTTTCAAGAGTCATTGTAACAATATATTTGGATCCTTGTATTAAATTTGCAAGCGTTTTTACCCAGCAAATAAAATTTAATTGACATTCATAGAAAAAAAACCTAAAAAAATAGAAATCTGAGTATGTCCATATACACAGTTCAAAACAATTCAAAATATTTTGAAAATTTTATCATCTGTAGAAAATATAAACAACCAGTGAAAATTTCATGTATCTGCAGTAATTTGATTTAGAGTTATATCAAAATCGATTTTGCGTAAAAATTCCCGTTTTTCCTTAATTTTTCTATTGTTTTTCCCTGCGCTTTTGAAAACTATTGGGAATTTTCAAAAATGGCCTTTTGAGGCACCAACTGGATTCACTTTCCCATTAAACAACAAACTGTTAAAGAAAATCAAAGCATTATTTCGACTACTTATCGTATACACATACACAAAAAAATAAATAAAAAAAAAACACACATCATTGTAAAATCAATACATTCATCGCTCCGCTCAGAATCTAAAAGTGAGTAAATGCGGGTGTCGATTTTGCTGTACAGAAGGTTAAAAGTGGGTCATTGTTATGGATGGAGTTAAATTTAAATTCAATGATATAAAATCATTTTTGCCAAAAAAATATAATAATATAGGTAGGTAGGTATACTCTAAAAGTTTCATATACCCACGAATAATATTATTAAATTTTACAAAATTACTAAAATCGTTATTCTTGGTTTTGATATTTAATTTTGTCTAAATTTTAATTTAAAATGTCTATAAAAAATAACTGTGTTAATATATTTTTAAGATTTTTTGGTTTCCGTATGAACTATTTATGAGAATGCTTGTCTTAAAATTTTAATTCTTAGCTGTAAAAATTGAACATTTTATAATTTTTTAACTACAAAATAATGTTCAATGTGAAAATAATAATATGAAAATGTTCAAGATTTAGATAAATAATTATTATAAACAATCGTTCCTTTAGATATTTATTATTTTTCAACTGTTATTACAATAATATTACTTATGAGGTGACCTTCGGTAACATTTTTCGGTGTATATAAAATGATGATATAAACATTCAGTTAAAATCTACGGTATTTTTTTTTAGCATTTGAATTTAGATTTTTTTGAAATTCCCGCTTTTCCTTAATTTTTTTATGTTTTTCCCGGATCTTTTGAAAACTATAGGGAATTTTAAATTTTGACCTCTTCAACTCACCGACTAGATTCACTTTTTCGTTGAACATGATACTGAAGTTAAAAATCGAAACATTATTTTTTTAAAAAAACACAATAAACAATTACATTCATCGCTCTGCTCAGGTTTTTAGAAAATATTAAATATAGGTATACAAATTAAGTATTAATTGGTCTGAAATAGTTCACTCTAATTTCGTAATTAGTGACATGAAAAATAATTTTAAAATAAGGTAGAATGCAGAATAAACCTTACAAATAAAATGTATAAATTATAATGATAGTTCACATTTATAGTTTATGACTTATTTGATGTAAAAATCAGACATATTTCAAAATCTGATAAGTTAGATCACTATAAAGGAAATAAACAATATTTTTATATGATTTCAGATTATAGAAAATAAAATTTGTTAAAAGTATGTTGTTAAGATTTATAATTTTGAATAGAATGGGAAAATTCTATCTTGAAAAATATAATAAATACCTACCTTATTCAGTTTTAAATACACATAACATTGAATAGCGAACGCTCATATTACAGCAATATGTCATCATTTTTGTGAATTGAATTTTATTTCTATAGCTATTAATGCTATTATATAGTTTTTTCAAGAATAGAGATCTGTGTGTTTACCTTTAATAGATAATAATTGTATAATATTATTTGATAGTGCTGATTGCTAATTGCCAACTATGAAGTTAGCTATTCATTGATGCCAGGGCCATACATAGGAGTTTGATAATTTTGCTCCAGGCTCAATTACAGTTCCAATTCATATGACTATAGTGAGCACCAAGATTCATAAATCTCAAATATTTTTATTTTTAATATTTATGTTTTGTTACTATAAGTAGGTACCTACCTAATATATCGTGTGACTTAGTCACAAATAAATAAATAAATAATTTTAACTTAAATCAAAGTTATTCACTAACTATTTCTGTATAAAGAACTGTGTATAATTTTTGCTCTTATTTTTTGAAAATGTACCTACCTGTCCTACCTATTTTTATGTGAATATCATTATCACACGTCAAGACATACATCACGTCAGTCTATCTATCTATACACATTCGATGGATACAGTGTACTACATACCCAACGAAAAATGACAGTATTTATATAGGTATCACACCAAAACTAACCACTCCATCACTCTCTATCTGTGTAGTATGTATGGCCACAGTCCTTGGTCCATAAGTAATAAATGTATGTAATAAATTACATGAATGACAATAACTCAATGATAGATGAGTGTTATATTAAGTTTATTATAGGTATTTATTGCTTTCTCATATTAACAATAAAATGCCAAAACCGCCCAGACGGTGGAAATGTTACCTGACGATCTTTTGTACCAATATGAATTTTCCCCATAGTGGTCATTGGGAATACAATTACTTATGAGTTATGACGTTTATCTATTTTATTCGAAATGACGACGTGATTTCAGATGACCACTCCCATAGTGATTAAAAAAAAAAAACCTATACTTAAAAAAATCAGTGTTTAGGAGGTTATTTTTTTTTTGGTCATCAAATGACATTACATTACGAATTAGGTACCTTTCAAAACTGTAATCAAACTATTCTTTTAGTAATTTTTTTTTTATCTGCTCAAGTTGCATTACTTTGAGTTAAAAAAGTAACTTCATAAAAATTAAAGAAATAAATATAAGTTCAACTTACGGTGTACTTCTACAGACGTACTATTACTAAAAGAAAAATTAATTACGTTTAGTAGTACCTATATATCAATTAAAAAATATCTGTAAAGGTAGGCATTGATACCTCGTCACCGCTAAGTATCGGTACACTCAAAAATAAATAAAAAGCAAAGCGACTTCCCTGGTTTTTAATATTAATTATAGATATATTATCATAAAAATGTATAAATGCACTTTAACAATTCATTTTAGGTAAGTACTTGTAATGTAAATCATTTAATTTATGATTAGATAATTATAATAGGACTATTATTCTCAAATATCATATTTTAGGTTTATTATTATTGGCTATATATTTTAGTAAGTACCTACCAAAAATGTTCATCTAAATTGAAAGTGCTACTAGAAACCATTCTCAAAATAGAAAATTGTAATAAGTATTTTTACTGCTCAAAAACAGATAGCCAGCGACAGACACAAAAAAAGAACACATTATTGAAAAAATATACATTCATCGCTCTGCTTTGAATTAAAAATAGGTATAAAAATAGGTGCTTGTATTATAAATAGAATCTAATCGCAAAATTAATATAATTTAAATTATATTTGATCCTACGAACATACAGTTACGAGTTACCTATACAAAAAAAATGAATATTTTCTTATTTATTTCAATTTTGATACTTTAACTAAACATTTAAGAGTGATTATTTTTCTTGCAGTTGTAATAATAAACAAATATTTTTTCCAAAAAAGTAGAATATGCAATATTATTATTATAATTTAGTACCTATACATCTACCTACTTTTAGGCTGCAGTAGACGTTCTGCAGTACTCTCCATATAGTAAATGTGTAATTATATTTTTGTATATTTTGATGTTGAGGTATATGCGTAAAATAAATCAATAATTATTTGGCTACAAATAAATAATGTTGATCATAGGGATTATGGAAAATTTGCTAACATAGCAAGCACCTATTATTTAAAACAAAAAATGTATTTTATAAATAGAATGTACCCATTAATTTCAGATTTAAATTAAATATATAATTATGTTTAGTATTTAGAGGAAATTTTAAATTTTCATACAAAAATACGCTATACAATTATTGTTTCTAATCATTGAAAGACACTTGTGTTCTATTAAGGTCATACATTTTAACTATTCATGTAATGTGTGGTGAAATTGTACATTCATTTTTGATTAATTTTTCTGATTGAATGTCTTCTCAAATAAGGAAATAAAACAAACTATAGGAGCATATTATTAGTATCATTAAATAACGTTTCAATGAATTTCGTTGGCTTGTTTAATAAGACGGATGCTATTGTATAGATAATACTTTCGGGGTGTTATTGCATAACTGAGTAGGGGGTCGCGTGTCCTCCGTTTCTTTTTAATAAATAACAATCTCACACTATATAAACCCATAATCTATTCTGCAGAGATACATTCAACCATTAATCATGGCTTCTTACACTCCAATGGTAAGTGTTTATTATTTTCTAAATATTATGCTAAGTTTTAAAACAAAATACTGAAATACGTAGGTCGTAGGTTGGTATAATAAGTATGTATAATCGACGAAGTATTTTTCATTTGAAAAACTATACTAGTACAAATGTTTGCTAAATTATTTAAAACACGTGATAATCACATTTTAACTATTTAAATTATTAAAAATTGATACCAAGAATGTATCCTAAAAATACTTTTTTTAAAGTTTATTTCTGCAAGTTATATTTGATAACAAATTAAGTTTTATAAATTAACAAAATATTGTACTATTTACTTACTATTACCATGGCAGGATTAAACAATAATAATATAAGAACGCGCTAAAAGCATATACAACCAAAAATTTAACCAAAAAAAAAAAAAAAAATTAAAGTAAATTATTTTACTCAGGAAAAAAATGTATAATATAGGTAGGAATTAATATTATTTAATATCCAATGACGTAAAAATGTGAACTTCTAACGCTTACACAAAATAAATATGTGGCTTTACGCTAAACTTTTTTTTAATATCAATAAGAAGATTACTTATCTTCAGTTTTTTCCAATTAATTGTTCAAGCATATTTGTTTAATTTGAATACCTATAATAATAGGTATTCAAATTATTAAACATTTTTGAAAATATTTAAATTTACTATAAAATACAGCCACATAGGTATGTTATTCATGTGCAATAAAAATTCCAGTTTTTACAACTTTCAAACGCATAATAGGTACCGATTTATCTTCTAAATAGTTTAATATAATGATTTTAATTTTGCGATTGTTCAACTTTCTTTACACAACGATAATGTTTAAATATTTCGTCTAATTATAAACTATTTAATATGGATGTTGAAATTTTTAAAGTAATTCTCGGTTAAAAAGCTTAAAATCTTATAAAGATCGTACATAAGTTGTTCTTACACATATTTCAAAATATTAAAAATACATAGCCTCAATTTCTTTTTATGAGCTTTTGAATTTAAAATGTTGACTTGCAATTATCTTGCAGTTAAAAATGTATAAAATTTTGAATTTTTATAACAAAGGCCTGAAAATGTAATACAACGTTCCTCATAAGTAGAACTTGCTAAAATCTAAAAATCTAAATAATACCTATTTAAAAACACTTTTTTTTTAATTTCAAATTTTAATAAGAATCATGATTTCTAGTTCTTGTGGTGTAATTCATAAATACTATTATGTATTATATTTTATTATATACACAATGACATTTTCAAAATATTTAGATTCATTTTAAGTTATTGTCTATTTTTGACACGAACTTATTAATACCCTTCTAAGGTTGTCGGTATTGTCTCAAAAGTCAATAAAAATAATATATGATACAAATATTATATGTATCTAGTATATAGTGTATAAAGTATAGGTTAGTTTAGGTATATTATACTATAATAATAATTAATAGATATGATGTTTTTGACGAAAACAACAATTTAACTTACAGTACATATTGTTAATGGTATTGTTAATCAATTACTAATAGGAATGCAAATTATAACATAATATATTTAGTAATAATATAGTTTGATTATTTTGACTAATCGTTTCCGCTCAGAAACGTTGTTCGTGTGCAAAGATTTACTGTTGAATTCAAATTTAACATTAATATAATATCATTAATATCCATTACATTGATCTACTCAACGACGAGATACACTCAATATAGATAATATCTATTAGATATACATAATTTGTAATACTAACTACTAAGTTAACAATATTATTACCGTTTAACTAGAATTACATAGACAAACATAAAAGATCTTATGTTGGTATACTACCTACTATTAGGCTACTAATAAACTATACATTTATTTGAAAAAATTATTTAATTAATATTAAATTAAATATATTCTATTAGTATATTCTTAAGATGTACCTACTCATTTGTATTTTTTCGTATTCAAATAACCACAAAAAAATTTCTGTTATATCATATTAAATGTCATTAATTTACTTAACAGACATTTTATGAAGACAAATAAATATACATTTTAAACGTCATTATATTTAAATCTAGTGTAGGAGCGTAACCTGAAATTCTAATTAGTTAGCTCAATGGAATCTTACTTGTATATGATGAATTATTAATTAACATATTAACTATTTTCCTATTTAATTTTAATTCTCATGTTAATTTGTTTATGTTAAAGTTTTTGGTCTTCTTGACAATTTTAATCAGTCATCCAACCATCGGAGTTCAAGTATACGAACAACCAAAATTCAAATCATCTCGTCCTGTTGAATCAGATAATGGTGCACAATCAAAAAGTACTGTCTTAGTTAGACAGTTTACTGTTTCTGGTTCTACCAATGGCTTTGGTCATGGACAAGCTGGAGTTTCAGGCATCGGTAGTGGCTCATCTCATGGATTTGTCCAAGGACAAGGTTTCGGTAGTGCATCTAATAATGGTGCAGGTACTTTAGGAGCAAGCTATTTGAATAGCAATAATGGAGGATTTGGAAACGGAGCAACTGGAAGTGGTAATGGATTCGGAAGTGGGTCCGGTAACGGAAATGGATTTGGGTCTGGTAACGGAAATGGATTTGGGTCTGGTAACGTAAATGGAGTTGAGTCGAGTAACGGAAATGGATTTGGTTCCGGATTTGGTGGGGGAAGTGGAATAGGTACTTCTGGTTCGGGTGGTGGTTTTGGAGAAGGCAATAGTCAAGGGGCGACTGGAAATTTTGGTAATGGTGGATTATCAGGGGGTAATGCTGCAAATGGATTAGGAGTTAGTGGTGGAACGACATCTGGAAATGGCTTTAATAATGGTAATGGAGCAGCATTTGGAAGTGGCTCCGGTTCAGGTGGTGTAGGTACCTCTGGAGCTATAACCGGAAACGGATTTGAGTCTAGTAACGGAAATGGATTTGGGTCTAGTAATGGAAATGGATTTTGGTCTGGTAATGGAAATGGATTTGGGTCTGCTAACGGAAATGGATTTGAGTCTGGTAATGTAAATGGAGTTGGGTCGAGTAACGGAAATGGATTTGGTGGGGGAAGTGGTCTAGGTTCTTCTGGTACAGGTGGTGGTTTTGGGGGAGGTAGTGGAGGACAAGGTTTTGGGGGAGGTAGCGGAGGACAAGGTTTTGGGGGAGGTAGTGGAGGACAAGGTTTTGGGGGAGGTAGTGGAGGACAAGGTTTTGGAGGTGGTAATGGTCAAGGGGTGACTGGAAATTTTGGTAATGGTGGAGTATCAGGCGGTAATCTCGTAAATGGTAATGGAGCAGGTGGATTTGGAGGAGGACAAAGTAATGGATTTGGAAATGGTCAAGTAACAGGATTTGGGGAAGGTTTTGGTTCAGGAACAGGGGAAGGTTACGGAGAAGGTGAAGGATTTGGTTCAGGAGCTTCATTCAATGGTGGTTCTGGAAACTTACAAGCACAAAATCAAGTATCTCAATTAGGAAGTGGTGCAGGTGGTCAAGGTGGTGGGTCATCAGGAGGTGGTATTGGATTTGGTTTTGGTGGATCTGGAAACGGAGATTTCGATATAAAAAAATAAAAATATTATTGCTATTAATTTTAAATTTATCAACATATTTATTTTATTTATCAACTTTCTATGTATTGAATAAACCATATTTAATAAATATTATTTGTATACTGATTATTTTACTGTAATTGTTAAAGATTAAGTTTGTAAACTCGCATAAATTATATACGAGTTAAATTTTATTGTAAACATATATTCATAAACTCATAATAAAAAATTTAAAAATAAAACAATTTCTTTATTTTATTTATAAAAAAACCATGTTATTTAACAAGTGTCTATGTTAAGTTTCTAATTAACTCACAATGTTTGTGTACAATAGAACTTTTACTATAATTAAATGCTTTATTAATGAAATAAGTAACATAAGATACATAATATATGACATATGTAGGTATTAACATTAGGAACTTGATGAACATTCACAGTTTTTATTTTTATTATAATATTTTAGATTCTGAGCGGAGCGATGAATGTATTGATTTTACAATGATGTGTGTTTTTTTATTTTTATTTTTTTTGTGTCTGAGTACACGATAAGTAGCCGAAATAATGCTTCGATTTTCAACTTCAGTATCTTGCTCGATGGGAAAGTAAATCTAGTTGGTGCATTCAGTAGATCATTTTTTTAAATTCCCAATAATTTTTAAAAGCTCCAGGAAAAACTAAAAATTAAGGAAAAACGGGAATTTTTACACAAAAGCGGTTTTAGGAAAAATCGATTTTGGTTTTTGGTGTACCTCAAAAACTAATGACCGTAGATACATGAAATTTTGACTGAATGTTTATATTGGCATTTTTTATACTGCATGACATTTTTAAAATATTTTGATTTATCTTGAGCTGTTTACGGATATTTTAATTTTCCAACTTTTTTAGGTTTTTTTTCTATAGATTTCTATAAAACATTATTTGTTGGGTAAAAACTTGAAAAGTAATACAAGGCTCCTAATATATTGTTACATTAATATATGAAAAATATTAAAAATCCGTATTTAAAGTTCAAATTTTGACAAAATACGTAAAAATCACGAAAATATGCAAATTATTTTGAGGTAGAAATTCATAAAAATTTTCTTTTTAAATCTAAGATTTGAAAATGTAACACATGATTTCTCATAAGTTTGCCTATGTTTATCAAAAAAAAAAAATATCTAATACCAAGTCAAATTACATTTTTATGAGCGTTTGAAGTTCATATTTTTACAACATTGGATATTCACTCGATTTCTCATGTAGCGATTTTCTTATTTTATGGTAATTCAAAAATAAATAACTGTAGATACTTAAAAATTTCACCGAATTTTTGTATAACAGTATTTTCTATACTAATTTTGAAAATATTTTGACTCTTTTTGAGCTTTTTACGGACCATTCCAAATTTCAATTTTTTTAGTTTTTTTTCATAAAAATACCAATAAATTTTTATTTTTTGGGCCCAAAATCATAAAAATTTAATACAAGGCTCCTGATATATTTAACAATAGCAATTGAAAAATATTAAAAATACATAGGCACACATTTTTTTTATAAGCATTTAAAGTTTGAATTTTGACAATTATTTTATTCAGTTTTTATAACTGAGGATTGAAAATTTATAACAAAGATTGTCATTAATAGTTCATTCTGTAACCAAAAAATCTTAAAATATATAAACACAGTTATTTTTTACAGACATTTTAAGTTCAAATTTGGTCGAAATTACATATTAAAATCAATATTAACGAGTAAAAGTATATATTATAATATTTTTCCAGCATCACTGATAATTTTAGGTTAATAATTAAATAATATGAATTATATTAATTCAACTTACCAGCTATCGTATAATAACAATATCAATATAATTTAAAATATCCTAGACTGACATACAGTCTCCGCTCAGAATCGTTTATTGCATATAATGATATTGTATCATTGAATTCAAATTTAATACCATCCATTATACAGTGACCTACTTGTAACCTACTGTACAGTGGAGCGACATCCACTTGACCCCCTTTTTTTAAGTGTGAATTTATTTTGGGTCAAAATTTATAAAATAACTATAAAAAAAGGTAGGGAAATGGATACCACTCTGCTGTACATAGACGTCGTGAATAGTGATTCATATGGGATAAATTACATTTGAATTCAATGGTATAAAATCATTGTATTTAAAAACGATTCTGATGAGAATACAATCTATCAGCCTATATAATAATGTTCTTAAATTACAAAAAAACAACTAACTAATTTAGGCCAAATTTGAACTTAAAATATAAATTAAAAATTACTGCGACTAGTACATTTATAAATGTTGTGGTTGTACAGTGTACACTATGAAATACTTTGAAAAGTCTTGTTTTGAATGTTCGATCCTTACCTACAAAAATTGAACATTTTATACATTTTTATTTTTTATCTATAAAATAACTTTCAAATTTTAGTGATTTTGATGAATTATGTCAACATTTGAATATTAAAAGCTTATAATACGTGGCTACGTATCCATATAAACTTATGAGAAACCTTGTATTAAGTTTTTAATTTTTTTGTATATGCAAAACATTTTTATTGACGGTAAATTAATTAAATCAAAATTTTCTTAAGCATATAAATAGTTCAAAAAATGTTTAACTTTTTTATGACCAATTTAAAATACTATTATACCTAAACATTTAAGATATTTAAAAAAGGTAGGTATATACGGTTATTCGTTTTTGAAATACAATAAAAAACAGTATCGATTTTGTCAAAAACCGAATTTGCGTAAATATTCCTATTTTTCCATAATTTGTTTTTTTTTTGTTTTTTCCCAAAGTTTAAAAAGTTCTGGCAATTTTAAATTTTGACCTCTCAAATGCACCTTATAGATTTACTTTTCCATCAGAAAAGTTAATTAAGTTGAAAAATGAAGTATTAATTCGATTACCTCCTTATCGTGTATACATACACAATTAAAAAAATAATAACATTATTATCAGAGTTGTGCAATATTTTATCTAGATAACTATTTGAATAAATATGTATTCGAATAAAAAATTATTCAAATAATTTTCAACTATGATTATTCAAATACAATTTTATTCGACTACATTTCAAAGATAGCTATTCGAATAATAATTGTCTGTTATTTTAGTTGAGTAGAAATAAATCTTTTAATAATTTATATCTAATTATTCGCTTTCTTTTATTGATATATTATATTTGTTTTATTTATAATATTCTTGCATTTATCCAAATAAATTATAATTTTCAATCATGTAACTTAAAATATAATGCCAGTTATTATTTTTAATACATATGTGATTTTATTAAATTATTAAACATGTTTATTAAAATAAAATAACCGGGAATTATTTGAATGAATAATCTTTGAAATTTAGTCGAAAAATCATAGTTGAAAATTATTCAAATACATTTTTATTCGAATAATTGTAAAAAAATCATTCCCAAAATAATTTATTCGAACAAAATGTTATCTAAATAATCATCTAGATAAAATTTCATTCGAATAACGCACTAGTCTGGTCATTGTAAAATCAATTTATTCATCGCAGCGCTCATTTGTAGAAAGTAAATATTTTAAATTTCCGCAAAAAAATAATATTAGCAATTATTTAAAAAAAAATCCCAATAGTATTTAATGCCTTGGGAAAAAAAAAAAAAAACTAAAGGAAAAATAGCTATTTTTACACAAAGCCAGTTTTTGACAAATTTGATTTTAGATTTTTGATAAACATATTAAAATCATGAACATTTGTTTATTATTTGAGTTACTAAATAAATAAACATTTTTATTTATTTCTGTGATTTGAAATATTTATACAAGATTTGTCATAAGTTGTATTAATAGCAGGTGAAAAATATTAAAGATACATAAAATATATGGATTTATTAATAAATGTTTATATTATAATTAAAAAATATAAAAATTTGTAAACACTGTTTTTTTTAGATATTTCAAGTTCAAATTTTACAAAAATAGGTATTCAAACGAAAAATAATGATTTTAGTTATTTTGTTGCAATTCAAAAATATTATTTGAAACTTTTAAAGTATATATTATCATATTATGTTTATATATTGTATACCCGCAATGACTATTCAAATGCAATTTATTTTGGCATTTACTGTATAAACCAACTGTACTATAATGTTTAATAGTGTAATACTATAATAAATTACTTAAATAACAAAAATACCATAAAATATAGTTAGTAATATTAGAGGCAGACAATGATTTTCTATCATTGAATTAAAATTTGACCTATCCGTTATAGTGACCCTTCTAGACCAGGATAGTTAAATTGCAATTTTAAATAGTCGCATCGCACTTGGTTTAAAAAAGATCATGGTTGAACTGCATTTGGGTTTTCTACAAAAATGTTCAAAAAATTAACTTTATTTGAACATTTTGAAATCACTTCTTCCCTTCTTTCTTAAAATGTAATCATTGGAATACTAATTTATTTATTTTTTACATTTTTTAGTTTTATATTATAAAGAAATTATTTTTTGTAAAAATTATAAGTAAATTAATTATGACATATTTTTGTTACACGCATAAAAACTTGTTTCAAATTATTTGTGAAAAGTGCAATGAAATATGTTTAATATTTACGCCAAATTTATAAAATTTGTTGTTAAAACATCTGTTTTTGGGACGTACATTGGGCTCCCGTTTTACAAAAAGGTCAATTTCCAAACGGCTCCCGTCAAAAAAGGTTTTACAAACAGGTAAATTCTCAATTGCTCAGGTTTTTCACAACACAAATTTCTTCCCACTTCATTCAGTCAACTAACTGTTTCAAAAGAGGTGTAGTTAACAATTTGTTAGTGTTTTTTTTAAGATTATATTCTAAGTAAATTAAAAAAATATATAGAAATCATATATTGTGAATTAAATAGTATTAGAATAGAATCAAATTTAGGGTTGAAAAATAGAAAAAAATCGTAAAAATGAATGAATGTGTAAAAACTAAAACTGTAAAAATTCATACATTGCGTACATTTTACGATGCACGTTTTTTTTTTTGTAATTCATTCGTATTATTTCATTGATGCGAATTCGTCAATGCCTGTCCATGTTTTTTTTTGATAAAGATGTATTTATAATTTATATTTATTTTATTTTATTTTAAATTTATATTATACAACAGTATACAGTTTATACCTACCGGTATACGGTAGTCGACCTAAAATCGGTATGTTAGTGTTAGCCGTTTGGGAATAAGCAAACAATGGACGGGGGCCGTTTGGGATGCACCGCTTTTTAAACCCGAGTGCAGTTCGACCATTACCTGTTTTTAAATGAAATACTATTCGACTATAATAAGTGCAATTTGACCTTACCAGTTACCCCTCTAAACACCACCTACTGAATAGCAGACCCACTTGCCACCTTTTTTTCCTTTAATTATTGGTCAAAAATGTTTGCTTTGTCAAAAGTTTTAAAATGTAATACAATGATCCTCATAACTCATAAATTGTTAGTTGTTATTATAACAACTAAGATTTAAAAATTTAATACAAGGTTGCTTTAGAGTTTAAATGTAGATAGTATTGGTATACTGCAATGATAAATGATTGTCCACGGAAGCTAGGTTTGTTGTGGAGACAACTAAATAAGGTTTCTTAATTCTTATACTATCTACTTATACAGTTATATAATTATATCCCATAATAAATTGGAGTACTCCATATTATTTTTAAAATTATAATAATTTAATATTTTGTTAAAAAGCAACCCATGATTTTGTTGTCTCCGTCTTACACGCGTACGACAAACCAAATTTTCGTTCAATAATTCTGAATAGTGTGCTGTTAGTTTTGATATTAGGGTGAATTGATCTAGTATCAAACTTTTAGGTAAGAACTATATCTGTGCTTGATTGTCGGTTTTTATTCGATATTTTAATTTTTAAGTGATATATGACCATTTTTAATTTGGGATACTTCACATACTCATATAATATCTTGTTTGAAAATTAAAATATCGGAAAAATCACAAACGCTTAAGCATAGATAATGTACTCACCTAAAAGTTTGATAATAAGTTAATTTACTCTAATATCAAAACTAACAGCACACTATTAAAATTAGTGAACGGAAATTTGCTAAGTGATACGTTTGTAAGTCGGAGACAACAAACGTAGCGTCCTCTTAACATTGTTTTATATAGTCTAAAGATTGTAAACAAACTAATAACTAATATAAATATTTTAGCTCTATTTCCAACTTAATGCTAGCATTGGTGAAAATTATTTTCCCTAATTCTGTTTTGCATGTAGAGATTAAATAAATACCTACTACCTACATATATTAGTTTGTTTTGTTTTTGTACAACAACCATGTTGAAATTTTATTTTTTTAAATCTAAAAAATCATATTTAACATCATAAGTCTTGCGTAAAATTATTTTAAATTTAATATATTGTAGTTTCTATAATATAACAGTACTTCTTCTATAGAGTACAATATATTTTAATTTAAGAGTTTATAGTTGTTTCAACTTTCAAGTAAATTAAAGTGTAGGTATATTGTAAGCACCACCCCAAGTCACAATACCGAGAGTAAGAGTATACTGACACATAGCTATGATTATGAAACCATTCTTATAGTTGAAGGTTAAAGCAGCATATTAAATGTTTATATCTTATGTTTTAAATTTATAGAATAATAATCTGATCTTCAAATTCGTATTATTGATTTACTGTTGCCATTTAACTCATTTAAGGTTAGCATCGATGGTAATACCTAGATATTTTACGTTTAGAATTGAAAAATTAGAAGTGCAATTCAGTTACGTCTTACAGTCATTACTATTTATTAGCGTTAATTATATTTTAAACTATATTATCTATTATATTATATTATATTATATTTTATTATATATATTATATTTAATATTATGTTATAATATATTATTCTTTACAATTATTTTTATGTGCCTTAAGGAGACAAGTGCATTTGTCAATCATACCGATAGACATAGTAATACGATTATACTTTTAAAATGTAATTTTAATTTAATATTATGTCTACTTAAGATCGATCAGGTAATTTTTTTAATTTTATTCCTCAACGCCTTTTTGTTTAAATGTTTATTATTCTAAATCTAAATCGAATGTCTTAAAAGATGGCCTGGTTGATCTCAGGAAGACCTTTTAATGAGTTCATATCAGTTTACAGAAGTCTTATCGCGTTATCGGGTCCATCAGTAGGGTCGACAAAAAGTACATACAAATAAGCATATATTGTTTGCCGTCCACGCGCGCGTTGCTCAAGGCCGTGCCGAGGCGTTGACTTGTATAACAGGTGTACGTGCGCGTACGAAATCACTCTGATATTTCTTTTACACTACCGTCGTCAGACACACACACTATAATGATCACTTACTACACACACATTTACAAGACCCACATGTATATAATTTGAAAATCACCTATTTTAGACTCTTTAAAAACTGTCCATTTGCATTACTCCTAAGATTGTAAATCTTATAAATTATATACCTAATTTTATTAGAGGTCAAGATTCACCTAATTTTTAAACTAACAGAGCTAAACGTGATCTGCTATGGGCACAATTTGCTATGTAATGCGTTTGTAAGACAGAGAACGCATGCACATGCGCTCTCTTAAGATAGGTACTTAGTTATTTTCGATGAGTGACAATATTTATATTTATGCTAATGTTCATAAGACAAGTTTTGCTTGAATATAATTTAAAAATATTATTATCAAACCATGATTTAATGATACTTAATACACGAGTAGATTTTATTTATAATCATAAATGGTTTATGTTTAATAAGTCATTTTGACAGTACCTAATACGGTACCTTATGGTATTCCATGATTTGAAATAAGATATAAGCACTTAAAGTACCATTTACTCTTAGGTACTTGTTGATTACGATTTTCCAAGAAATTACATACGTAGGTTACGTAGGAATAAGATTTTTTGAAATGGCCCTGATACCGTTTTTTTCTAGATTGGCAAGTAAAATGTAATAGTTAAAAGAGTCGATAGCTTTTTTCGTTTAGAAAAAGTCAAACTACTACTTTTCTCTTGTCTAATTTATTACATATGTAAATGACTTATAGCTGTTATAGAGCTTTATCGGTGCCTTTATTTCTCTTGAAGCCAAATGGGTTCTTTAAATATATTGAGCATCATGTTTTGAAGAAGTTATACAGTCCATCACTAATGCACTTTTCCAAAACTTAAGTTAGGTAGTGTAATAAATTGTAAGTGCTATAGGACGATAATACATTTGTACAGTAATTTTTGTTCATTAGTTTATATAATGGGATAGCGATAGTATTTTTGAATGTACCTACTTATGTGGAAAAAACGGCTGTACTAAGAACGAGATAAAAAATATTATGTAATGGTGTAAGAATAATTTTAATAACACCTTTTAAAATTTTGTTTGTTACCTATAACCTATTGAACGTTCAAGTTAGTTTAATATTTAAAATAGATTTTTTATTTCTTCATTAGCATAGAATAAAGATTAAAAAAATAATCATATCATGTTTTCAGTTTATTTGATATATTACAGTACCTATAGAGACAAAAAAAAGGAGTTAAATTAATTTGCAGTATAATATTATCAGTTAAAATATTATTTTACTGGTATATATATGTTGTTTTCTTTATTACGTTTATTATCTAATGCAGGGGTCTTCAACTTACGGCCCACCAATATATTCGAACCAACTCACTAAGCTAATTGATGTTTTGAAAATATATAAGTTTTATTGTTTTTAATATGTTGATTACTAAAAAAAATTATTATATTATTATATCTTCAATTGCATTATCCCTCTATCCCTGTTTATACAATTTTGGCCCGTGGTGCCAAAGCGTATTACAGATTTGGCCCAATGCAAAAAAAAAGTTTGGATACCCCTGGCCTAATGATTCATTAATGAATTCCCATATTTTTCTAGTTTATTACCTTTCAAGTTAGAGACTTAATTGGAAAAAACAAGACATTTTTCTTGTAATATATTACTAAATAGTTGATATTTTAATTTTGCATACAATCTCTGTGTTGGTATAATTTATAATTCCAAGTGTTATCCAATTTTTTAGTATTTTCTTTTTATTAGAAATTTTTTATTTACCTTTAGCTACTTATGTTATTTTTATGCTATTTTCAATAATATTTTTGAGTAGGTCATCTGCTTCATTTACTTAGTCTATGTTAATAACATAATAATAATTAGTAAGACTATTACTTTTAATATTTCGTGAGATACCTATAGTTAGTACATCGATCGTACTTTAATGATCCGTAAACACGTTTTTTGAAGGTTCCGGTGAATATTATTCAAATACCTATTGTTTCTGATGAAAATGTGTTACTATTACCAAAGGTACTTGTAGTACCATTTCTACACGAGTAAAGCCATGGTACTAAGCAAATTTAAATATTTAGTACAAATTATATCTTCAATTTATATTTCCACAGATTATATACGCATATTAGATGAGGTTGACATTTGGAGATACTACTCCTTTTTAGAAGTCTTCTAATTTTTTAATAAAACCCGTTTTATACAAACTGAATGATAATCTATAGATGCGTGTTAATTTTATTAAAATATTATAACGTGTATGAAATTGAAAAACCTAATGAGCTACAGCGATTAATACCTCCAAGTATTACATCATTTCCTATAATAGAATCTTTAAATGTAAACAGAAATCCCATCAGATAGGTATATTTAATGAGCTATAATAATTGTTACAATAATAACCTTTTATATCAAAGTTACCCATATCACTAACCAACCATGTTTCAGATAACATAATAATATCAAAATATATATTAGCTGAACTTAAAACTACTAATAATTCATTCAAATGTTTTATAATCCCTACTTCTAATATTCAGAGAAAATAGCCGGGTAGGGCTATATTAGTAAGAGTATTAAAGGAGCTCCATTCATTTGTTACAAACGTCTTGTACCTAGTTGAAATTTTCATTATTATATAAAAATTTTAATTAAAGTTATTTCAGTAAATCATTAAAACTTTTTTTTTAAACATTGAATTTGTAGGTATTAAACAAAAAAATACCAACTTTTTTGTCTGCATCAAGATTTTGAAGAATTGTAAGGTATGTATTTTATAAACACCACCAGAATTTTACCATACAAATTTCTAACGATATGTTTTGAAGTTTCTTTTGCCAACCAGGATAATTTGTTACAATTTTTACTTATTATATTTAAATAAAATAATTTGTTTTGTTTTTTAAATTGATCATTAATAAATATTTTATTTTCAGGAAAGCTAATATTATGTAGATTAATAGAAATTATCAGATTTTTATTCTTATAATGTGATTTTTTACTTTATAGTTTATAATAGTCTTTTAAGGTCATAGAATTTAGTTTAGCTATTATCTTACCATTTTTTTTTTATATCATTTAATTATATAAGTATCAGCAATATCTTTATTTTGAATATTTATGATTAATATATTATTATTTATTAGCAACGGATGTAATTATATTAGTTATATTTTCGTTGGTGGGTAGTTATTGGAATACCTCCGGCTCTATACCTGTAATTTCAACGTATTTATTTAAAGGAGTTTGTTATTTAGCATTATTTTAAAGTAATCAATTTCTTCTTCAAGTTTAGAGCATTTTAAGAGCCATTAACCGTTTGTACAACAGTATCCATTTTCTTCTTGATTTCATCAAAAGATTCTCAATAACAGTTTAATGAACTTTTTATTGAAACAACGTTGGTTGATAGTAATTTAATTTTTCAAATTTTCAACTTATGTCAACGTATGTTTTTCTTAGGTGATATTTTAGCATTACATTTGGCACACGGCATAATAAATACGGGTATATGTTTAGGCATGAATACTCGCTGTTGTACACGACTAGGTTCAACTAGTACTAAGTATATAAGAACTGAAACACTAGATGTTTTAATATTTAAACAAAGAATAATGAGTTAAGTTATTTTATTGTAATTGAAAAATATTATTCCTGGACTGTATGCTATTATATTTTAAACATACGTGACATTTTATAATGCAATGATTTAGTTTAAAATTAATTCTACCTATACGTATTGTATTAGTATCTATCTACTAATAAAAAAATTACTTGATAGCAGAATTATATCATAAAATATAATTAGTAATATTATAGGCTGACATCAGAATCGTTTTTCAAATACAATAATTTTCCACGTATCAACCTTTTACACATTTCTAGTATTTCGATTGAGTCCATGAGTCAGATAGGTAAATTATTTTTCCTAACTTTTTTAGGTTCCGATTGCGTCCTATATTATAATTATATATTATAATATTATATTACATTATAATTATTCAATTACACTATTTTAATATGATTTTAGTAATGACTGTTGAATATATTCGAAGTTCTAGGATCGATGTATTGGGAAATTAATAGTCATAATAAGTAATTATTTTGTCAGTGTTATTCAAAAAATAATAATACAAAAAACAAATATAAATCAGTTTAGGATTAAATAATTTAAAAATAAATCTTCTTGTCGTTTTAAAAAGGGTGTTTAAGTGAAATAGTTTTAAAGTATTTTAAAGGACAAAAGGGATATAATTTTATTTTTTTTGCTGTTTATTTGTTTATCAATAAATACTTGTTTTTTTAAATATTCTTCTCTGCGTTTTAGCCGTATCATGAGATGTAAATTAAATTGCTACATGATTGTAATGATATAAATCGATAAGAGTAGCAGCCATGAAATAACATTTTCGTAAACTCATTAAGTAAAACCATTTCGTGTTTAAATAGATCTGCATACCACATAGGCCGAATAAATTAGGTACATTTAACGCTTACCTACTATACAATAAGACGCGCACAGAACAGAAAACATAGGAAAAAAATCGTTTACCTGAGTCTGGGACGCAATCAATGGTCTCCGACAATGATTTCCTTTTTAATGACAAGGTACACTTGACATTAACTGTGCAGCAGAGTGGTTACCTGATTCCCCCTTGTTTTTGTGTATTATTATTTGTCATACATTATTTTTCAAATAAATTGTAATAATATTAAATTTGATTCATTTAGAGGATGCCAGCGCTCTGTTCGTTTTCTCTCTCTGGCACACGCGCAACATAGACAAAACGCGTTTACGCAGTATCATTTTTTAAAAATATTTTTGAGTAATCTTAGGGTAAAATCTCCCATTACAAAAACAAAAGAGAATAATATTTTTGAGAATATGGCAAATCAAAATATCTAAATAATGTCTCAAAAAAATTTAAACATAATTTAAATTTATAAATAAATGTGTTATTTTGAAAGTCAAATACAAAGTCAAATAATTATAAAATATAATACCGATATGTCATACCCTTAAAAATATTATCATCTCATAATTTTTGTAATAAGTGATTTTACACTAAGATTGGTCGAAAATCATAAAAAAAAACGATTATAGGTGAAAGCATTTTATTTATATTACGCGTGGGTCTGATATAGAAAATAAATATTCCGCTGACATACTCTTAATATTTATCTTTTCAAGACCACACACTTAGCAACTTTAAAAGCCCTCGTAAACTTAATATATACTTTTATAATATAATGATTTATCAATAACAATGAAAACTTACCCATTGTATATTGTATATAAGTATATTTATATTTTATAAATATAACATTTTATTTTTATAATTTTGTGTCAAACCAAAAAAAATTATTTTTAACTAAAAATTGTCTACATTGTTCATGCCATAATCAAACTAATTTAAATACCTATACTAAATCCTAACCTTACATGAGCATGTAGGTACCAATGTGCAGGTAGCTTTTTACTTAAACAAAACACTCACACAATAGATTGGTTCTAGCCACAATTCTAGTTCAAAATTTGAATTCCTTTTATTTATATATTTACAGTATTTAACTAAATGTACCTATTAATTAATTTTCACATTTTAGTTACTAGTTACCTACTGCAATATAAAATAGATAAATGGGATGAAAAAATGTGTATATTAGGTACCTAATTTAAATATAATGATTATTTTACTAAAATTCAATTATTTTGAAACAAGGAATGTAAGATATGACATGTGATGTATGAAATGTAGACACTTTGACATGTCATTAATGATATTTTATTTACCTATGGAAGTTGTAATTGGGTAATGGGAAAATGTAATAACAATTATTAAACCATCAACATTTAAAATCTGTCAATCAAAAATTAAATTAATTTTTCGTCTATAAATATTAATAATATTGACCCTTGTTCAATCATCACCTTAACGTTACTTGATGTATTTTAATTATTTTCAGTTATTGAATCTTTAATTAGACCTCCTGCATAATATAAAACAGGGACAAAATCTCTATAAATAAGACAAACAACAACTGACTATCATCAGTTCACCACAATTCTGTAAACCATATCCACTCTTATCTGAACATTCATTTAATCAAAGTATGAAACTTTTTTAAGTGCTTAGCCATAATGTTGTGATGATAGTACCTACTTTAGTTTGATATTAAAAAAGTGTTTATGATTGTAACTGACAGTTTACTTATATAATCGAGAACTTTATTTAAACATTTTTTTTTCCATTTTAGAATACCAACAATGAAGATAAGCATATATTTGAGTGTACTCCTCTTGGCATTAGTGGTCAACATTGTAACAGCTAATGTTAGACTTCAACGTTCACCTCAACAATACTGTGGTTCTAAATTGGCAGACATTATGAAAGCTATATGCAAAAACAAGTACAATGGACCTAATGGTCAAAAAAGAAGTGAAATGGGTAAGTTTATAATTTGTACCTTAATACCACTTTAAAGTTTAAATTAACCTAAAATAATAATAATACATAATTAAATTCTAATGTAGGTTTAGTTCATTAAAGTTCTTGTTGTTGATTCAAGTTTAAAGTGTTAACAGCTTTATAAGATATAATACAAAATAATAACAAAAAAAAGTTTTACTTTAAAATTATTTTCTCAGTGTAGGAATTTAAAAATTACCTACCCACTTGTTACTAAGCTGTAACAGAAAAAATAATGTACTTGTTTACTCTAGATATTAAAAATCAAAACTTTATTAAAATAACAAGTGATATATTTTATGATATATAGCAACTTTGTGGTATCACCCGTATTAGATCATACGTGGTAAACCAACTATACGCCTTACCTTCGTACGCTCTAAGCTAATGACTCTCTCTAGAATAAATTCAGATTAGCACTTGTAACTTATCGAGGCACGATGGTATGCGTTTGTCGATTCTACATCCTTTCCCTAAAATTGGAATGACTATTAGAACTTCACAACCGTAGCGCTATTCAGTTTAAATAAATTTCATTGACTGTAGGTATGCTTGTCTTAACACTGTTCCAATATAAAATTTAAGATCGAAGAAGACTTGAAATAATATGTAACTCGAGTTTTCGGGTCGGAAACACTTTTATTGAATTAAAACAAACATATATAAAACACTTGGCAAATTCAGATCGCCTAGCCCGTATTACGATCGTCGCTTCACGCGTACGGTCGTCGTACCTACGTTCTCGCCGAATCACTCAGCGAAAACGGGAATAATAACTTTAATATTTTATTAACAGATTCGGATGTATGGGATTACAAGGACCTAGAAGACTACAATATTGTTGACTACCCATATCTACCTAAGAAGGAAATAATGTCATTTATGCCTTCACGTTTTCTTCGCTCTGTCAAAAGAAGCATCATCGATGAATGCTGCCGCAGACCCTGTTATTTATCTGAACTAAAAACTTATTGTGTAAGTCAGTAGTGATTGACTTATTTATAAGCTATTGTAGACGCTGAATAAACCATTATTATATAAACCTAATACATCTATTTATTAATATCCTTTCTTTATCGAGCTCCATAATGGGATAATTGTGCGCAAAGCATATTGTATATTTGTATGAAAAGATAAAGATATTTCATATATAAATAATAAGTAGCAACGACGTCTGATACCTACTGAATTAGACAGTGTTAAATTATTAAATTTGAATGCATCTATTGCTAATCAACAAATGTCTTCTGGTTCAAGATTAATGCAGTCACAATGTAATTAGCATCTATCAACAACTTAAACATTTTGTGATTCTACTATAAGTTAGGAATCTTGTTTTAATCGTTTTAAACATTCAATAAATAGAATACTCATTTATAATATATTAATATGATATACCTACCTACCTACCTGGCCTAAATTGTATTATAAAACAAATTCAATGTATTAATGTAACTATTTTAGTATTATACTAATAATACATAAAGTGGTTTATTAACTAGATATGCAGAACATTATGGCAGTCAGATACCAAAAAAAAAAATTTAATAATTATCCAAATTACTTTTTATCAAATAGGTACCTAGTACCTACTAAGTCATTTAACATTTAAAAAAATTTGGATACTCATAACGAGAAACTTTTAAATTTACTTTTCATACACAAAATAGTAGAGTTGAGTCAAATCTTAAGTACCTATCTTAATTTTGAACTCAAATAAATGTCTAAATTATAAGAAACTAAAATATATCACTATTAAACAATATTAATGTATTATTATAAATTATAATTTATAACCTCTATAAATGATAACAACAAGTAAGTATTGAATAATAAATATGGTATATATATTTTAAGCTTTAGTAAAAACAATAAATTGGATATCTTATTAAAATATGATAGAATATCAAAATAATTGCATACAGTTTCTATATGTATATATTATATACTATAATTTTTTTAAATTTCGTAATCATTTATGATATTATTCATGCTAAAAATTAAATTTTACAAAAAAATATAGAATAAATATTATAGGTACTGTCGTATATGCACTTTTCAGTGATATACCTCTACCGACAATTGAGTAACCAAAAGACCATAAATTAACCGGTTTCAGATCGGATTCAAAAGTACGGCAAAATTGTGTGACTACTCAAACAGAACAAAATAACTTTTGGTCGGAAACACTTTTATTAAAATATAAAACAAACATATTAAATAATTTTACTGTTCAAAATACTTAGCCCGTACCACGACCGCCACACGGGCGGCCGTCATACCCGCGTCCTCACCGCGAACACCAGCGACGACCGGACTCCTCATGCCTGCGCTTACGGCGGCGTTATATAGAAAATATTATTGTCGCCTCAGCACATCTTACTTCAATAATTTATAATTTTAAAATATCCCCACCCTTACAACATACATATTAAATAATATTATTTTGACGACTGTCTACAATATACGACAGTCCCCTTAGTTTTTGAAAAAAATGCCCTCATTTTTTAAGGCTATTGTTACATAAAAATGTCTTATTACTACGTTAATTACTAACTTATTTTATCACTACTAAGTTACTGTCTCGGTTTATTCGCGTCGTTGACCCTACCATTATGCTTAAATGTTAATTTTAATTTTACTACCTATTTTAATAATTAATTTTTAATGTGCGCTTATGGTAAAAAAAAAAAACATGAATATAATTTTATGAAAAACTATTGATTGGTCCTTGTTTGGGGTAGAAAAGTCTTCTTAGAGATTGTTCTCGGTTTGAAATATAATATTTTCTTTTCGACCGATATCAGAAAACATTTATTGTTCTTCCTCTTTGAATAATCCGTCATCTGTGGTATAATTGTTTATTAGTTTTGTATAGTGGTATCTTTTTTTTTTTTTTATATATATGAGATGCTTATTGGTTTCTTGCTTGTTTATTGTTTGATTTAATTTCGATGTTGTAATTTTTATTCTTGTATCTATATATTTGCTTTTCAAATATTATAATGTTTGGACGGGTCTTTTTTGTGTCTTCATATGTTGTTTGCTGTTTGTTTTCATAATTATTAGTTTAATGCTTATTGTCTACTTTGAAAATATTAAATTCGTTCCTTGTCTCAGACGATACTCGTGGATTTGATGATTATGCTGAAAATACATTCTATTCTTTTAGTTTCTTCAGTAACATTGTTTTTAATATTTAACTGTGCTTTAATTTTTTTTATATTGCGTTAATCAAATACATGTGTCATACTGACTTACGTAATGTTGTACAGAAATTAAAATTATATTGCTTAAGTATACATTCCATCGTAAATTATATAATAGTAAGTGTTATGTTATATATTTCTAATACATGACATAAAACCCCCTTTTTTTTTCTTTCTTTACTGATATCTGATACATTATATTTTACTTTATATTATATAGCTATCTTATGCTATTACAGAAGTTTAGTTAAAACTTGTCTAACTATAAATTGCTTATTTGAAAAAAACGGAAAACAATGAATCCTATACCTCGTAACAAAAAAAAAGAATACAATGATAAACCAACATACGCCAACATTTTTAGCACACTAATCAATATTAGGCAATTTTGTGTAGAGAAAAAAAAAATAAAATAAAAATATTACTACCTTAGCACTTCCCAAATTTTGTTTGTGAATATTTATTTGTTGTATCTAACTTTTCAGGTGTTCTCTCTTATTATAAATTTTGAATACTAAAGAAGGTGGTATTTAGGTTTGATTTTGATGGGCTTTCGATATATTCGTATTTGTGTTCTTTTTTATTTTCTTTGCTAGGACTTAAGTTTATTAAATTATTACTATAATTATCATTTATGGAGGTTGGTTCTAAGTTCTTTTGGTATAGATTATTGCTTGTGTTTAAGATTTTTTCTGCTTGAATTATTATTTTGTCTGTGTTAGTGTCTAAATCGTTAGTTATTTTTATAATTTCGTTTTTAATTGTTTTTGTTTTGTCTTTTGCGCTACTACTTGTTTCTGGACTTGAATCGCTTAGATTGTTCTGTATTAATAGTTCTCTAATATCGATTTTATCTATTTTTGAATTTTTTGAATTATGAGTTTTTGTGGTTCACTTAAGGTGTCATTGATGTCGTCTAGTTCTATGGTACCCTTATAATATTTTGATAGTCTAGTCCTTAAATTTCCTACTGTTCCTTCGCTTTTAATTGTTTAAGTGTGCATAGTTTAATTAGATCTGTTTTTTGTATAAATAAATATCTGTTAGTTTTGTAATTTTTGTACCAAAAGCTATAAGATCATCGTCATTCATTAACCTAGTTAAATTGTGTTTAACACTAACTACTTAATATTTTAAAAATTAAATTTGAATATATATATTTTTTTTTTCAAAGATAAAATAATTAACATGTTTGAAAGATGAAAAATAAAAAAAAAATCCTATTTAAATTATTCTAAAAATCTAATCTACAATTCTAATATTAATATATAAAAGTATTTTACAAATCGTTGCTCAACCTGCCGTATTTATTATGCGGACACAAACAGTTAGCAAAATTGTACTCACGCGGATGCGGCACAAACGTTATCTTGTCGGTAAGACAAAAATCGAACGCGTATTAGTTATTTAATCGGTATACATGCGCACGCAAATAATTATTTTCAACTAGTAAAAACTGCTCAGGGTTATTCTACCCAAATGTATATCACTGGTGTACTTCAAAAATATTCAAAAAAATCAAAAAAAAAAATCGTACTCAAGACACGATGTACAAGCGTTGTCTTTTCCGAAAGACCAAAAAAATTCGAACGCGTGTGTATCCTTCACTCGGTATACGCACACAAAAAAAATCGCGTCCTGGGCTTCTACTGCACCCAAAACACGCGAAAAAAAAAAATAATATATATAAATTATATTTTTCTTTAACAGGTAAAAACTTGCTCCGGGTTTTACCACCCAAAACGTGCACAATTGTCGTACTTTACTTGTACAAAAAAAATTAGTATGTCAAGGGAATTTTACCCAGACCACACCAAAAAAAAAAAACTATTGGAATTCTCGCACAAAAACACTTCGAAAAGATTAAACGTTGCTCACCTTATATGCGTAGACGCACCGTTAGCAAAATTGTACTCACGCGACACAGACGTTGTCTTGTCGGTAAGACAAAAATCGAACGCGTATTGTTAGTTGATCGGTATGCACGCACAAGATTATTGCGTTCTGGGTTTCTACTGCACCCAAAACACGCAAAATGTATATTTTACTTTAACTGGTAAAAACACTAAACTTGCTCCGGGTTTTACTACCCGAAACGTACACAATTGTCGTGCTTCACTTCACAAAAAAATGGGTGTGCCAAGGGAATTTTTCCCAGACCACACGTAAAAACTGCTGTACTTCTCGTACATAAACACTTCGAAAAATTAAACTGCTGTACTTCTCGTACATAAACACTTCGAAAAATTAAACTGCTGTACTTCTCGTACATAAACACTTCGAAAAATTAAACTGCTGTACTTCTCGTACATAAACACTTCGAAAAATCAAACTGATGTACTTTTCGTACATAAACACTTCGAAAAATTAAACTGCTGTACTTCTCGTACATAAACACTTCGAAAAATTAAACGTGCCAAGGTTGAGGTACCAGGGCACACGCACAAAAAAATTTTAAAAAAATGTCTCCGCCCGTGAATAAGAACCCCGTTGGGCGCCACTGTCGTATATGCACTTTTCAGTGATATACCTCTACCGACAATTGAGTAACCAAAAGACCATAAATTAACCGGTTTCAGATCGGATTCAAAAGTACGGCAAAATTGTGTGACTACTCAAACAGAACAAAATAACTTTTGGTCGGAAACACTTTTATTAAAATATAAAACAAACATATTAAATAATTTTACTGTTCAAAATACTTAGCCCGTACCACGACCGCCACACGGGCGGCCGTCATACCCGCGTCCTCACCGCGAACACCAGCGACGACCGGACTCCTCATGCCTGCGCTTACGGCGGCGTTATATAGAAAATATTATTGTCGCCTCAGCACATCTTACTTCAATAATTTATAATTTTAAAATATCCCCACCCTTACAACATACATATTAAATAATATTATTTTGACGACTGTCTACAATATACGACAGTACATTGTACAGTTTAACCCATAATTAAATATTGATAAACTAGATTTGTTTTTTACCATAAACAATCCGAGTACATAGTAGTAGCCCTACAAATTTTTTTCAGCTGAATTTATAGACACCTTATCATATTTCTTGTGACACACTTAAATCATTCTGGCAAATTAAAAAAGTTCTTTACATTTTATTTTTAAATATTTTAATTAACAGTCATAAAATTTCAAGTTTCAATGGAGGGGTGACCTTTGGTCACGCAGTAAATGTCCCTGGACATTGTGGCCTAGTGGGTGGTGATCGAATCAAGCAAATTCAGAGGTGGTTAACAGTAAATATAAAATTAGATTATATACCTACGACCTACCTGTAGCCTGATATCAATTATATCATTTTCTATGTGATCCACTTGTTTCTTTGATGAGAGTATGAGACTTCTCTAGATGAATAAGCTAAGGATTCTGTCAAAATGCCTGTGTTATCAGAGTTATTTTTAGTGTCATTCAATTTGTACCTACGTGCTGCTGGCATTATAGCTTGGCACATTTTATTTATTTCAGTAACTGTTGCAAATTAAATTGTCAAGGCTGGGTAAGTTAACTAATATATTTTTACTCGTTAAGTTAAGTTGATATAAAAAAAAATTTATTTCAAAGTTAAAAAAACCTAATGACAGTGCCGAATCTTCGATCTTTTTATGGTGGGTGCTATTTTGATAATAATTTTTCTTAGGTATGAGCTAGTAGGTAATTAGAAGGAGTACGCAAAAATATTATTTTATTTTTAAAGAAGTGGGACTCCATCTTGCTGCGTCCCCCCTCAATTCAAGCATTGTAACCTACATAATATTATATCGCGGTGGAATTAGGTAGCTGTAAAATAAAGCCGGACATAATTTACCACGGCGGCAATAACCACTAATGTAATAGAATTTTACCACAGTCGCTTTAGAGTGTGCAGGCCTTAATTTCCGCCAAGTTTCAGTTACCTACCCACCTAACTGTAGGTTGTAAGTCAACTTTCGAATGGCAAGCTGTAAAGACGTTACCACGGCACCATCACATAAAAACTTTGTTTCGTGCCGTTATAGTAGGAGGGGGAGGGATTACAGCTTACAAACAATTTTTGGGTGGTTAAAAATAATTAAAAATTATATATTACATAATTGTATTATACAAGTAGTTATAATAATAGTGGCAGTGCTACTGTAACCCACTTACTGACGGCCGACGGTTGTCATTTTTCTTCCTTTCTAACGTTCTATGTCCAGTGCTGTACACTGGGCCGGAAATGTTTCTCAAAACCTTTCTTTCTAATATGCGTAATTTATAGCACTTTTACCAGCCTGCTATTCTTTTGCTTATTTTTTAATGCATGTCATTTTAGATTCTGAACGGAGCGATTATTGTATTGATTTTACAACGATGATGTTTTTTCCTGACAATTTTTTTTCGTCTCTCACTATATGTTTCATACTTCCTACTATAATAGAAAAAAATGTATTGGTTTTAAATTTTGAGGGTAGTTGGTACTTTATTCCCAGTATTGATTAAAATAATCGATAAAACAAAAAATTATGGAAAAATGTGAATTTTTACGTAAATCCGGTTTTTGACAAAATCGTTTTGTTTTTTTGTTGTAACTCAAAATTGAATAATAATTGAATATTCATAACAGCATATAATTTTCAATACTGTATTTAAAATTTTCTACTTTTTAAAGTTTTTTTTCGATGTATATAATATGTATAGGTAGGTATATGTATATTATCGTTTTTTCTATTTTACCTACCTACAGCAGAGCAGTATCTATAGATACTTCAATACTTGCTCACTTTTTTCTAGTTAAGTTTATGTGAATTCCCAGATACCTAAATTGTTCCTCTTTTTCAAATGTAAAGTTGTCTACTAATTAGTTAATTTGTTCTTCCCGAAGAGCACCTTAAATTTTGTTTTTTTTTCGTTAATACATACCTAGGTAGTTACATTTTTTCACTGACCGCCAAAAGTTTATGCATTGGTAGGTGTTGGTCAGTGGCGTAGCTGTGTAGGGCAATGGGTTGAGGACCCGCTCTTGGAATTTTCTATTGATGATATTTTAATTACGGTTATAGTATATAACATATATAGGTAATAAAGTAATATAGTACTTATTTACATTGTATACAGCCCCCCCCCTCTTGATTGAGCTCCAGCTACGCTACTGGTATAGGTATTACCATTGATTATAATAATATGTAAACACGTTAAAGTTCTATGAATAATCATCGGTGGTACCTATCAACTAAAAAATTAAAATTAAAATTTTATCACGAAATAAAAAGAGAATAATCATAGTAAAATATGTTATCTTAATTCGTGGTTTGTGGTAGGAAGTAATCGTAATGAATATAGAATAATGATATTACATTTAAATCATTTAATATTACCTATTTGCAAGATGATACTCACGATTATAGATATTCCATTACTAGATACCACTATTACGATTTACTACACTACTACAACAGTATACACCATTACTACAACTATTCTAAGACCGTATTACAATAATATTTTACACTATTTTTATTTCTTGCTGATACTACAGATAATATTACGAAAATCTTGTAGTCACAGAACAATAATATTGTACTATGATAATATTATGTTTGTTCTGTGATAATATAGTCTGTGCTGATACCGGCACACGGAACAAGGCACTGATAACTGATAAATCGTATGATAACAGGATGGCACGTCGCACGTGATCGATGATTGTTTACTTGAAGTAGCCAGTAGGTTTTAATTTCTAGAATCTAGGTACGCTTCGATGTGGCGTTCAAACGAAGGAACTCTTCCAAGTCATATTCCCCCCAAAAATTCACATTCAAACTTTAAAATTTCGATGATCCGATCGATTCAATGGGAGAGACTTTGCAAGAACGACAAACAAATGAATTAGAAGCGTTGAAAGTAAGTTTTTAAGTTTGTAATGTTGCCATTTCCATTTAGACACAATAAATATTAATGTTTAAATTGTTTTTTTGACCGTGTTCAGTCAATCTTCAATGATCAGTTAACGGACAACAACGAGTGTACAGCGGGTGATATTTGGAAACCGTTAGATATTACTATTACAGTATTGCCTGAAGGATTCACAAACTTGCAACAAAATAATATTCTAGTTGAACTCCATGTCAAGGCATTAGACAATTATCCTAATGAGTAAGTTGTGACATCTTATGAAAAATAAAGACTTCTACTTTTTGTATTAGATTAATATATGTGCACTCATATTTATTATATTGCCTACTGACAATACTTATGTAAAACCAGTTCCATGTGACTTAAGTACTTAGCTGATATGAGTCAATTGCTGTGCTTTACGAGTCGTACAAGAGGTTTTTAATAATGAAGTATACATTAGACCTCACTCTTGGTTAATGGTTTCTCATTAGTCGTCAGTAATCAACACAATTTTATGAAATTGAAAATAATTGTCAATTCAATAAACTCGGCGAGCATTTGTGATTATGATACCAACTACATGAGTAGTATAAGACCAGATTAATTCAAACATAAATATTTTTACTTTTTAAAAGCTGTATCTATGAACTGTAACAATGTAAGCAATTGTTGCACCCATATTTCCTATTTTTTATCAGAAACTTTTATCGCTGCATTTCTTAACAATAAACAAAGCCAATGGGCTAGAATGGGTAAGAATGCACAAACTGAAAAAAAAATATATTGTTCATTAATTGATTACGTATTAATATTTAATATTTTCAATACTTAGTAAAATAGTTTTCTTCTACTTTCATTTCAATTTAATTATTGTTTAAAAAAAAAAAATTTTCTGTAAACTAATTCAATTGGTGAATAGGGAATTGAGTTATTATTTCTGAATATTTAGTTTTAACTATTTTATTCATAAAAGAAGTTAATGTGCCCATTTTTAAATTTTTTTTTAAATGTTAATAATGTACATTTAAATTTAAATCGAACCATAAGCAAGAAAAAATAGATTTTTAAAAATGTTAGAAGCCTCAATAAAAACTACTTTATTTTGTTATTGTCATGTTTTTTTACTGAATATGATGGAACAATCAAATTTTGGTCTAGTAATTTTTTATATAAATTTTTCACAATTTCAGATTAAATGCCTTAAAACACATTTTTTTAAAAAAACTTAAAAAACAAATCAACTAAAATATATTTTGTAAGTAATATTTTTATTTTTTTATTTTTATTGCAGAATACCATTGATAAGTCTTAAAAATGCTAAGGGTATACCAGCAAACTACCTTATGCATTTAGAAAAACAATTGAATGAATTAGCTTCAAAAGTAATAGGTGAAGTTATGGTATTTGAACTCGTTCAACATGTACAGGTAACAGAAATTAAATAATTCATAAAATATTAGTATTTATGTTTCATTATTTATATTAACTAATGTATTTGTTAAAAATTAATTTTTTTATTTAGAATTTTCTTTCTCTTTACAATAAACCCCAGTATGCTTCATTCTACGAAGAAATGATGTCAAGGAAGCAACAAAAAGAGTTTGAAGAAAAGGAAACTAAAAAGCAAGAAGTTGAATTGACTGTAATTATATTTTTACTTATAGATATAAACTGTGTGATTGGTACTTAAACCATTAAACATTTTAAAAATAATATATATAGAAACAATTGATTCACAATGAAATGTCTAAAAAAAGAGAAGCTCTTAAAGAAGAACTACGAATGCATAAAAATAAAACAAGACATAACACTATTGAAACTCTTATAGACGAAGATGAAGAAGATGAATTAGATTTGAAGTAAGTACAATAGGTAATAACACTACTAAATATGTGTAAGGACTTAATAAATGTAATTTATATATTATAATTTAATATTTATGAAAATTAAAAATATTTTTTATTGCATATACAAGATATGCATATTAAATAAATGATACAAATATATTTAAATTATTTTAACCTATGTAAGGATACAATTTAATTTCAAGCCATATAAAAAATACTTATAGTTTCTGTTGTATATAATTTATAAAAAGTTAAAAATATAATAAATGAGTTATTAACTTATTACTAATTATTAATATAACAATATAATTTTTCATTATAAATATTAATTAATAATCAATTTACATATTGTTAAAAACTAATTTATTACTTTATCAATTTTTTTATTATAGGTACATGATATTTATTATATATTATTATGATATATACATATTATAATTTTAAATGTATGAAACATTATAAAATATACATATTATAATTTTAAATATTTAAAACATTTTAAAATTAGTTTTATTTAATTTTAGTATATTGTTTTAAAATGTTTTATAAATTATAAGTAGGTAACAAGCATCAATCTGTATTAAAATCTAAACCATAATTTATTATTTCAGGGAACTTTCGTGTTCATTAAATACCAATTCACCATTGAAAATAAATATTCAGCAAAAAGTAATGTAACTTTTTAATCATAATATATTTATTTTATTTTGTTTCATTTCTTGTAGCTTACCTGGTTGAATTTAAAATAAATTATTTTCTTAAAACATAATTCATAAACATATTATTTTATTTATTTTTAGGATCAAATAGATGAAAGCAATTGGAACGATAACCATATTTTTGAATATAATATTTTCTCATCAAGATCTAGGCTTGATAAGGAATTTGTTATTTTGGATTGGCTTGGTAAAGGAGCATTTGGAGATGTTCTTAAGGTTTGATTATGCTGCTAGTTTTCATAATTTTCAGTTAATTAATCTTAGTTACATATTCTCATATATAATGTATAGAAATTGTCTATTGATTATTTGAACAGATTAAACCTTCAGTAGGTCGCACAAATTCAGAGTACCTATTCTGTCGTGCGGGATAAAAATTTCCCTTGATTAAACATAATATATTTCTTTTCAACATTTAAATTAAAATTTGATTGTATATAAAAAAAACCAAATTGTAATTAATACTTTAATAAATTTACACGGTATAAAACTAGTAGGTAAGATAATTTACCCCGCTCGACATACTAAAGGTTAGTCTAAGTGTTTTAAAATAGAAGTTTGATGAAAAAACCATTAATACTATTATGATTAACAGTACAAACTTTTTGTTAAATATATGTATTTACTATTCTAAGTTTATTAATTAATTAAATATAAATAGGTAAAAAATAAACTAGATGACTGCCTATATGCTATAAAATGTATTGAATTAAATGAGAAGAATAAAAATCTCAATAGAAAAATCACTAGAGAAGTAAAACTTTTATCACGTCTGAACCATGAAAACGTTGTCAGATATTTCAATTCTTGGATAGAAGCAGCTAAAGTCAGTCAAGAAGGTACACCTCAAAAAAATGTTAGTAAATATTATACCTACATCATTATATTATTAATATATTTTATATCTAAATCCTATCATTCATGCAAAAAACTAATTACATATTTTTATCAGTCTTTGCAACTTAATATTAGGGCTGTTAAGTGATTTAAATAGTGGTTTTTAATTGATATTTAACATTAATAGCAAAATATTGAAAAAGTTCATTATTTGGCCAAATATTTTTATACAAATAAAACAAAAAAGCAATTATTTATATATTATTATTTGCATAATTTTTATTTTTGTTAATTATTTTAAAATCATAAGATAATATTTGTGTTTGTATTATTAAATAACTTTTTTATGTTGGAAAGTACTAAATTTGGAAACGCCTGTTTTCAATAAATAATATTTTTAATTTGTATAAAATATTTTATTATTCTAAAATTTTATTTCTTCTAGAAAAAAAATAAAACTTCTGAAATATGGCCTTTGAAAGATATCAGCTGTGGTTGGAGACTATCAAATTTAGTAGAAGAAATTAATAGTGAGAGTAGTTCAGATGAAGATGATGATTGGATAGCATTTATGTAAATAACAATTAAGCTAATTATACAATGTTATATAATCTAACTGTTAAGCCATTTTTTCAACTAGAGAAAACTATTTTTTACTTAGAAGAATGTCAGCAATCTGTTTTCCCTCTCTGACCCATGCCCAACATAGTAAATTGTACATTCACAACAATGATTAAAGTTATAATTATTTCTAAAATTAGAGTGTAACTACCTCTTATAATGTAAGAATATTATCTAGGGCATCTTATAGGCATTCTATTATATTTTAATTTTAAAGCGAGTTATGAGTATTTTAAGATGTACAAACAATTTACAGTTTTAAAATAATCATAACTCTCTTTAAAATTAAAATATAACAAAAAGCCTATGATATGTCCTAAGAATAATCTTACCTTTAAATTAAGTTATTTTACTCTAATTTTAGAAGTTATTATGATTGTAATCATTATTGTGAATGTTCAATTCGCTTTGTTACACGTGGGTCAGAGAGAAAAAGCAAACGGTGTGCAGGCATCCTCTTAAGATATTATAATTTATAAACTATTTATTATTTATTATTTATAATTATATATTGTTATTTAGTCATCAGTCTGATTCAGGAAAAGTGAATTTGAGTTCTTCTGAATGTACAACGTATGACAGCTCAAGTCAAGGAACTAATAATGAAAATGAAGATACAATCGATAAAGTCGATCAGTTTATGTATATTCAAATGGAGTTTTGTGAAAAAAGTACACTTCGGTATTAAATATAAATAATTACAATCATATATTTGAAACAACTTTTTAAATAAAATAATTCCATGATCATTTTGCAATTGTTTAACTTTTTTAATATTTTATTTTGTTCAGTAATGCAGTTGACAATGGCCTGTACAAAGAACCTAAAAGAGTATGGCGACTATTAAGAGAAATCGTTGAGGGGCTTTCATATATTCATCAACAAGGAATAATTCATAGAGATTTAAAACCTGTTAATATATTCATTGATTCTGAAGATCATGTTAAAATTGGAGATTTCGGCTTAGCTACAACTATAGTTCAAAGGTATCATTATTATTTTTATAAATCTATAAATACCTCTATACAGTTTTAATATTTGTATTTTAATGGGTTTAAAAGACACATCCCTGAAATGGATTCAACAAATATTCAAGATATTTTTGTTGATACATCACAAACTGGCAATATTGGTACCGCATTGTATGTTGCACCTGAACTTAATATTTTAGGTCCTAAAGCTGTATATAATGAAGTAAGTTTAAATAATATACATTTATGGATGTCTCAAATATTGTTTTCTCATTAATTAATGTGTTCATAGATCTTTATATTTATTTTAACATATATTTTTTATTATTTATACTTGATCAATTAATACTTAATTTAATTTCTTTAGATTTACATGTTATGTGATTTTATTTTCAATAATATTTAGTAATTATCTTATAAATATTTATTAATAATGTATTAATGAAAATAACCCTGTACAATTACAGGATCATTAGGTCTCTTAGGTACAGAACTGTTTAAAATTGTTATATGCTTTTCACAATTTAATTATATAATTTTAAACATACAATTTATTAAAATTAATCTTATTTACTTTTTAGAAAGTTGATATTTATAGTTTGGGCATAATTTTTTTTGAAATGTGTCACAAACAATTTTCAACAGACATGGAAAGGATAAAAGTATTGACTGATTTGAGAATGTATGAATGTATTTTACCAACAGAATATTTAAAATTTGGAGATCCTGCTCAAAAACATATTATTAAGTATGATTAACAGTTAAAATTGATATGTAAAGTACTAATTTGTTCTAATTATAATGGCCAGGTGGTTATTAAATCATGATCCATGTAAACGGCCTAATTCTACAGACATATTACAAAGCCAATATATTCCACCTCCTAAACTGAAAGATACAGAATTACACGAAATGGTCAGAAATACTCTTTCCAACTCAAAAAGTAAAAACTATAAGCACCTTATTGCTTCATGTTTTAACCAAGTAAATATACAATTTTGATAATCATTAATTATAGTGATAATTTATAAACAAAAACCCAATGAGAGTTAAAAAACATTTTTGGTTTGATGTAGCTAAAATATACAAATTTTTTAGGAAGCTAAGAAGCTTACAACTGGCAGCAATTGAGAATATCTCGATATTGAACTTGTATTTGTAAATGTAGGTAGCCATCACTGTATTTTTAGTTTTTGGTGAATTTTTACTATTAAATGTACAGATAAAGTGTAACAGATCTGTATTCCAGTGGCTTAACTTGATAAAAATCTGAGGGAGGGGACAATATAATTTATTCAGTATTCATCATAATAAAAACTCTGATCCCCCTCCGGTTTAGTCTTAAAACTTATTTTATGGCTTAGAAACAAATTGTAGGTAGCTGGTAATGGTAAGTGGTTACACATATTGTTAAATAGTTAATACCTACATAAAAGTACATTAATAATAGGGTGCTATTAGTAGTTTAAAAAAGTAAAAACCTAGTATAAATATTTTTACACATATTTTATATTTGGTGAACAATAAATAATAACAAAAAAAAATTATTTATGCGATTATTGCGATAACACTGACAATATGTCAACATAATATTATTCAACAAGAGAAGCCTAGCATAAAGTAATGTAAACTTTTATTAAGTAGTTTGAGGGAAAAAAATATTTTAATATTATAATGTTATGTTAAACATATATATTGCATCTTTTCTTAACTAAAGTACCTAGATTCAAAGATTTATATTGTTGGATTATCTGGGGAAGCGCAAAATGATACCTTTGCCCCTCCACAAAAATTTCTGGGGTGGCAAGTGGGGGCACTTGCCACCCACCCTCCCACAAAAAAAAAAAAATCACGCCACTGAGATCATCTTATTTGCTATTATTATTTAGAAACAAAATCCTTCTGTTTTTTTAAATTTTGTCCGATTGTTTATAAATATAAATTCTTTATTTTTTATATTTAATTATGTATTATCTTACAGAAAGTAACTACTGTGGAGGACATAACATTTACTATGACAGCTGGAAAAAATGTACTTCATCATGGTCGATTAGATAAGATTATCGACATAGTAAAAGAAATATTTCAGCTTCATGGAGGTGTTTGGCTGTGTACTCCATTGTTAATGCCAGCATTGAATTCCATGATCAATGAAAATACTGTAACCATGATGGCTAGATGGGGTGGGCTAACATGTATACCTCACAACCTTAGAATTCCATTTGCCAGGTTCTTAGCACACAATCCTACAATTTCCAATTTGAAACGGTATTCAATTGACAGAGTTTACAGACAAAGAAGGGTTTATGGAGTTCATCCTCGTGAACTCTATGAAGCCGCATTTGATATTATAAGTACTTCACAAGGTTGGTTACCAAAAACTAATTTTATAAACAGTTTAATTGTTTTGTTAATTTGTTTAAGGTGATCTAATAGCTGAAGCAGAATTATTGTCAATTGCTACAGAAATATTTAGTAAACTAAAAGATTTTAATCAAAGTAACTGTATAATTCGTCTAAATCATATGTCATTGGTTCAAGGGATATTGATGTATTCTGGAATAGAAAGGGCTCGTCATTTAGAAATTTGTAGTTATTTTGCAAGATTCAAAGTAAACAATATTTATTATACTATGTCACCAATATTTAAATGTTATAATGGTTTAATTCATATGATTTACAGCAAAATGATTTGACTCCAGAACAAATTGAAGAGTTAGAACTTTTGGGATTTGCTAATCATCAAATTAATATAGCAATGAATTTTTTTGCAATGGAACATACATTGGCTGACATGATTGAAATATGTCGTAAGATAACAGTGCGCAAATCAAAATGTGGAATTTTCTCACGAGAAGGTCTGCATCATTTAGAAACCGTCATTAAACATATTGAATCATTAAATATCAAAGTAAATAAATAAAATAACTTGTGTATTACATAATTAATTCAAATCTTATTTTAGTTTTCAGTTGTTATTGTACCTGGATTAATGAACATTATGCAATTTTATTCAGGATTAATATTTGAAATAGTCTATTACAACAAAAGTAAAAAGAATGTTGCAGAATATGATGTTCTAGCAGCTGGTGGTTGCTATGATAAGCTAATATCTTCATTTAGGTAATTTTTTCTTAAGAAAGTCACTTTTTGTTTTCTCTCTTTAACCTACGCTTTATAGAAAATTTTTATTTAGCAGAACCAACCCTGTGTTATTACTTTTAATATTAGAGTGAATTCACCTATTATCAAACTTTAAGTTCAAAACATTACTTTTGTCCCCAAGTTGACTATTTTATGATATTTTAATTTGTATACAATTTAAACATGCTTATAAATTATCTTAAAAAAGCCAATGTAGGAACACTGGTAATGTTGTTAGCTTCAAGTTTGATAATAAGTGAATTCACTATAATATTAAAAGTAATAATACAGGGTTGGTTCACCTAAACATAATTTTTCTATGATGTGCATGGGTCACAATATGGGTCAGTGAGAGAAAACAAGCGATGCACTGACATCCTCTTTATATTTTTAAACAAATACCTGCTCATACCTATTAATGTTTGTATACCTGTAGGAGAAATTTAGATACGTCCAATGATATAAAGCAAACCGCAATAGGCATTAGTTTTTCATTGGATAAACTAGCTGCGTTGTTTCAAACAGAATCTTCAGGAATAGATGTAATATTATGTTCATCAAATAGTAGTAAAACAATGACTGATGAAAAATTAAATATTGCCAAGGACTTATGGGCAATGGGAATTAGAACACTAGTTTTGGATGTAGTACAGGTATAATGTATAACTAATTTAATTTAAATATCAACTACGAACAGATCAGAAGTTAAATTATTAATAAATAAATCTATTTATAACATATTTTCCTTCACAAAGACTTAGTTAATAAATTAAGTAAATTCTAATGAACTAGGCTTTAATAATTTGTCTGTATACATAGATGTGATAGAAACTAGGGGTTTCTATTTACAATTTTAGAACCATGTTTGAAAGAAGAGAAAATGTACTTGTTGCAGTTAATAATTTAACTACATTTCTTGGTTTCTAAAATGGTTCTAAAATTGTAAATATAGATTTACCAGACAATTTATTATTATAAAACGGAGTTTTAAGAAATCATTATTGTTTGAATTTATTTTCCAGAACATGCTTCAAAAGAACTATTGTAATCAGTGAAATGTTAATGAACACACATCCCAATAATGATTTTATATACGGCTCTATGGTTTTAATCTACTTTCTGGAAATTTTACCCAACCTAAAAAATTTTCTTTACATACCTAATTAATTGTCATCTAAATGTAATACAATTGAAAATTATATGACAATAGTTACTTATTAAATAATATTTTATAACAACAATACAAGATTATTATCTGAAAAATATTTATTATTTAATTTTTATTAAATCCTCTTTTTAAAAGATCCTCTTTTCTCATTGTTTTCATCTTTTCTATCTAATAGAACCCAATATGTAAAATATATAAAGACAGTTGTTATTTCAATAGTCTCTCAAGGTGACCAATTGTCAATGTTGCTTATTCTGCTATTTATTAATAATATCATAGAATCATTAAAATACTCAAAAATGTGTTTGCAGATGATGTCTATAAGTGTTTAAATATATATCAAGTTTAAAAAATGTTATATACTTACAAACTGAAATAAGTAACAATTATTTAAATTGAAAAAAATAGAAACAAAAATAAATTAATAATTTGAAAATAAAATAAGTTACTGTCGAAGTGTCAAGTTTGCTCTTTAACACATCCTTAGCAATAAGATTTGTTTGTTATAATTAAACATGTAAATTTGCCTTGAATTAACTATTATATTATATTATTTATTATATTTAAATAAAACATAGTTGTCTTACTTTATTAATCATTTTTACAGACTCTGGAACAAATTCAAGATTATTGCACTGAATTATATGTGAAAAATATTGTCATGTTGAAAGAATCGAAATCAGTTATATTAAGACAGTTGATGGAAGATAAGTTAGTAAATTAATCTAAAATTGTTAAAATTTTTACTGTATTTTACATTTTAGATTTCAGGATAAGATAATGACTGTTACTGAATTTATAGAATCTATGCGGCGTAAAAGAAGACAAAATAGTTTAACAACAATCATACCTCAAACTAATAATATTGTTAAAAATGAATCACGAGCCACTAACGAAAATCAATATATAAATATAATGTTTTTAACTGAAGAAAAACTGGTCACAACTATCAAACGTCGTTATGAGAGTCAGGTACCTAATACTATACCTATATCAGGTATCTTATCAATAATATTTTTCTGTATCTACTAAAAAGTTATTTATGTTGTATAATTTATATAGATTTCAAATGCTGTATCAAAAACTTTACAAAAGTTATCTCCAAAAATACGTGTTGAAATATTAGTACTTAATGTTGATGCTGAACTAATTAAAGCATTAGGGGCATTGATGGACTTAGAAACTATAGAAAGTGAAATTTCTGTTTTGATTAAAAGGTACAAAATAATTTTTAAATAATAAGTTTATTATATATAATGCATATAATGAATTTTTGTTTTTCAGATTTTCACATCATAAAAAAGATTTGAATAAAGTATTTAATTATCTAGTAAACTTAAAACATAAAAGTAATGATACTGTTTTTGTATTTTATACATTAAGAGGGAACATATTTAAGTTACTGATTTGTTAAACATTTACTAAAACGAACCAACGAATTATTTTTTTGATAATTTTTGTGCACATGTGTTGAAAATAATTTGTAATTAAGAAATTATTAATAATTGGTAACAGTTTTTACATATTGTATTTCTTTTTTTGTATTATGTTATCTCTATTAGTTATGAATCTAAGAGGTAGTAGCTGAACTTAGGACTTTTTTCCCAGCATATTACTTATTTTCTACTAAGAGATTCTTTGAACAAAACACCCATTATTTCTAAAAGTTAAGACAACCTGAGAGTGTCTTACCAACAATGTGTAAGTACCTCTTTGTGGCTGTGCTATTCTGCTCCACTCAACTACACTTTAAATACTTTGAATTTATTACTAATAATTAACTACTGGTTATTGTTATATAATATTATTTAAATATGAAGAAATGAATATTGTTTATTAAATAACTTAAAAAAATAGTAATGAAGTATTTAGTATTGAATGACTTTACAAAATGTAAAAAAAATTAGTACTCTTCAAGAGATAATAAGTGTTAACTATTACTAAATCCCTGTATAGTCAACTATGTATAAATGCATAATTTATCAAGTGACTTCTTATATTATAATAAAATACATAATATATTCCTGATAACCGACTAGCATGATCAGTCCACATTTTCTATCATTTTTACGGTGACAAAATAATACTTAAATGAACATTATCGTTCTTGTTTACACTTTTTTTTTATAGTTAAATTTTGTTTTATATATTATTATAATTTATAGATCATAAACCATTAAAATTGTATACAATGAGACCTTTCAGTACTCCATCATACTAAAATATTCATGGCTAAATTTAGCCATGAAAATATTATTTATCTTACCTATATAATATATAAAATGAATATTTGTATATATGTCATTTATGCATTCCTAAACGGCTAGATCAATTGCGATGAAATTTGTAACAGAGATAGATTAGACGTCTGAGAAGATGATAGACTAATTTTAAAAGTGTAAATTCTAAACCGTTGATATGCTCAAACAGAGATTATGAGATTTACGATGGAAATTTTTGTTTGTAAATGGTTGCTATTGGTTTGAATAATAATAATTAAAGCGATAAGCCTGTTGGCGCAGTGGCACTTCTATGTATTTTAGTACAGAATGTCTCAAGTTCAAACCACGGTTTGAACACATCAAATTGTTTGCTTTTTTATTTTTCTTCTTTATTCATACATACATATGTTTGGATTTTTTTATTGATCGGATTTTAGTATGGTTAGGTCGGGTTAGGATTTTGTATTAATCCGTTGTAAATCTACCGCAAGTAGATTGCCTATAGACTATATACCTAATAATATAATAGTCACCCAAGTGGGGGGGGGGGGATTTTAAAATTTAATTAGATTTTTGTTTTGCGAAATATTATAATAAAAAATAACGTAAAAAAGGCAGCCCAAAGGGGTGGGGTGATGGCGGATACTACGTCACTAACCCCTCAAATCCGCAACCTAATCATGATTTCGATTCATGTATTTTTAAGTATTATTTTGTGTCACCTGATGGCTAACACTGCTACAGCATAACCCAGAGACAGCTGCGAGTCAGGTAAGGCATTTAATATAATATTTTATATTGATTGCGGACATCATATGTGCATTTTGCATGAAATTATATCGTACGGTGTGTTTGATCAAATTATCGAATACAAGATCTCGAGAACCCTCCGATAACTCGGAGGCAGACGCGGATCCAAGGAGGGCATGCCACTCCCCCCGTAGACTGGTGAATTTTCTATTATATCTATTACGTATTAATTAAATCATTTATATTACTTATTATTTTATTTATTTTATTGCACTGATGAACTGGGATTTAAATAATAATATTTGCCTTTGAGCTTACATGTGTACAATGTTTTTATCAGACTTAGGCTGAAATTTTATTTAAGATGCCCCTCCTCCCCCCGTAAATATGTTCTAGATCCGCGCCTGCTCGGAGTAGGGTAAATAAGTGAGATTTTAATATTTGCATCATTATTCTCTCTTATTTTTACGTTATTACAACCTTATACCTACCTAGGTACCTAAAAAAATTGAAATTTGTACATTGATTGCGTATTTTAAAACACTTGTAGAAGTTTGTTTATCAGAATAAAAATATTTGCTCCAGTAAAATGGGAGGAAGATAATTGTAATTAACATGAATGTATCAGTTTATATTTTATCTTCAAAGTTCAAACATTAAAAAAAAAAAACTACTTTCTGTCTATGTCTGACTTTTAACCAATTCAAATTCTATAATAATTAGCACTAACTATTGCATTTCTTATTAGTTTCATCTAATCCTGCATCTTGATAAAATGCAAATTTCAATGTTCATTAAGTTATAAAGTTACTTGTAACTTAAGACTTAAAAAGGGTGATGAAAATATCGGTACTACCTAGCCACTTGTATCATATTACTCATGTTTTCTAGATATAGTTATTAATACTTTATAGCGAGATATTTAATTATTTATACTACAAATTTTATAGTATTACCTACTTGTAGGTAATATTTTATTACTTTTTAAGTCTTAAGTAACTTTCTTCAAGTTAAACTATACAAGTAACAAGAAAATGTAAAATCGTTTAATAATATCTGTATTCATATAGGTAAGGCGTAAGCTACTTATAGCTTATTCTTATATAGGTAGGTACTCGTAATTCGTATGGATATAAATACTTGTCCATGCGACCATGCTATATAATAATATGTAGTTGCTATTATTTTGTTTTTTTATGCAATACCGATCGTGTAATGCAGTAATATCATAGCCACATTTATATGTCTATGAGTAATAATATGCATTCATATATTTCAATAATTTATCTTAATGTATATTTATAAATTTCGCTCATAAAAAAATTTCAATTGACAATAGTATTATAAAAACTATTATAACTACTTTCATGCTACATGCTTAGTGTACTTATAAGAAGTATGTTCAACACGAACCGTGTTTTCGTCCTAGTTCGCGCATGTGCATCGATCTTGTGTTTTAAGAATAAATGTATACCTACGCGTGACGTTGCCTATTCTTTAATGTTATATTTATATATATAAATTATACATTACAGCTCCTTTAAATTATATGTGTGGTCTTATCGTTGAGCATACTTCTTATTCCTTATACTATGGCTATAATATAATATAATATGTATCATGGTGGGTTTTTTAAATAAAAAAAAAATGTTACCTATCTTCATATTATAATGATACCTATCTTATTTAAATTTCTTATTTTAAGGATTTTTAATGCAATAAGTCACGAATTGTAGTAATTATTCAAATAGGTACCCATCATACCTATGGTTATTCGTTAAATGATAAAAGTTTTATTAATTTAAAATTGTTTGAGTCTGACGTCTCATTTTGGGACAGAAAAAATGCATTGATTATCAATTTTTGTGGTAGTTTCTGTCGTTTCTGGTAGCAAACTGGTTCTATTTGGTACTCAAACGTTATCAAAAGTTAAATATTTTTACTTTCTAGTATTTCTCGAAATAAAGAGGAAAACAAAATTAAGGGAAAACGAGAACTTTTACGCAAAACTATTTCAATATCGATATTGTTTTTTTGGTGCAACTCAAAAACGAACTACTGTAAGTACCTACTTGCAATTTTCACCGAATAGATTTATATGAGTATTTTCTGTGAATGATAATATTTTGACTTTTTGAGCTATTTAAAGACATTTTAAATTATTTAGTTTATATTCTAAAAATATCAATAAAAATCTTTTCACTAGGTTAAAAAGCTTGAAAATTGACAATACAATGTTGTTCATAAGTTTTTATTATAACAATTTAATAGTACCTAACTACTACCTAAATACATAGGCAGGATTTTTTTATAATCATTCAAAGATCATATTTTGATAAAATCACTATAATTTTCAAATATTTTTGTAGTTAAACTTTTATAAAATGTTTTATTCTTGTAGCTAAGAATTTAAAATTTAAAACAAGGTTGCTCATATGTAATTTATTCTGTAACAATTAAATATAAATCCGCAGTTTTTTTTTATAAATATTTTAAATTCAAATGTTGATGAAATTAGATATTTAAGAAAAGTGCTAAGTGCTAGACATTTTTACTTTTGACCATCTTAAGTATGTCCTAACTAGATCCACATTTGGTACCAGAAAAGATATTGAAGTTCGAGACAGAAAGCATTCAAAGCATTTTCTTACTATAAAAAATAATATGTAAAGACAAAACAATACATAGGTATATGTGTTACAAAAATGTACAATAATATGTAAATTTCTCAGCCCAGTGTCTAAAATTTGATTACCTGAGCTATAAGAAGTAATTTTACTGTTGTTTCCTAATATCTTTTCTTGACGTATTTTTTTTAGAACCGTTGCAATATGGGTTAACATTGTTCAATTGTTGGCCATATACGTGGAGGGTATAATTGGTTGTTGGTTTCGGAAAAGTTCGTTTGACGCGTCATGTCTAGAAAATCGTGATTAATTATTGATATACCTATTTTTATAAATAACGCTTAATTGTTTATTATTACGAGGCACTGAAAAATAATATTCATAGAGATTTAATGTTATAAGTATTCTCTTAGCGGAGGAGGTGGTGAGGCTACTACCCCCGCGGAAAACTTTACAATACGTTTTTATATTTCCCTCCATCATGAGCGCATCCTTAGAGCGCTACTGGATTATTGAAGTAAACGCAATATAATAATTAAATTCGTTTGGGTGGGTTATTTAAATGATTAAAGTTACCTACGTTTTCCCTGCAGCGTCTGCAGGATGAGGACTGAGGAGTCTAGCGTCAACATACATATACCTGTCCGGACATTGTCGCGGTCTCTAGTCTAGACGAGGCGTCAGGATGCCGCGCCACTGTTTGACACTGCCGGTAAAACGTACCTTAACGGTGCTTACAATGTTTACCTACACTATACACGAATGTTACATAATTTATGGTCGGCACCATATGTGTGGTTAGAGATTACCTGTATACCGTGTAGGTTTTTCATTTTTTTTTTTCATGTACTGTCTTACCACGTGCATAAAGTAGATACCAGTATATAAATATTGTACTTCGTATAGTTCATAAACTATAGGCACAGTATATTATAATATATACACGTTGAAACAATTATTAATAACTATAATAATTTCAATAGAACGACTTTATATAATTTATACATTACATTTAATTAAGTCATGTAGAGCGTATATAGAGGTCATGAACCTAATCTGGTTAAGAAACAGTTCGATTTTCCGCATTCTATAAACTTACGGTAAATGTATGGACTTACATTGGTCTGAATTGATAATTTTTTTTAATTTATGTAGTTCACTATAAATAGTTTTAATTTTATACCGCATTTTGAACCTTCTACGCCGAACAATTAGGTAGTATCCGATTATGTTTAATATGCGAATTGCGATGTAATAATATGTTGTATGAATATAATATGTTATAAAATTTTTTTGCTTGATAGATTTAATAAATTGTTAAATTTAATAGGTCTGCACTATTGTCGGAAAAATAATGATTATTATTAATGTCAAACATTTTAATCGTGGCTCCGCGATCGTAAAATGTAATTCACAGGATTAGCTGTGGGCTGGTAGTAACAGATGTAATCAATATATAAAAATAATAAAATACACCACCTAACATAGTTATAAGTTATAACAGTATACGATTTACCTATACATATATTATTTGTGTACAAAATAATATATGCAAATTGATTAAATATTATAATGTAGGTATAACTGTATATTTATGATATTACATTGGTGACAAAACGCATCACTACTGTTTTCCCAATTACAATCTACATATTCGTTGACGTGACGTGCCAACGTTTTTATCAAAATTTTTTTAATCTTTGATTTATATCTATTTTGTAAAAACTATTCAAAATACAATTCGAGGTTTTTGTTTTATTGAATATTTTATAATGCTACTGGAGCATTATAATTATTATCGCTTGCGCATTGTTATAAACGATGTTGTACGAATTTAATTAATCAACAACACGCTCACTGAATATACAGACGATAATAATTAGCATAAAATATACGCTTGCGTGTTAATTACCTAAAATATAAATTAATTGTAAATGTTCTCTCTAATTAACTTAAAATAATTAATTGACCTGTTTATTATATTATATGAATTATATAAATAATATTTTGTGCCACCACTACATAATATAAAATATCAATGCTTCATATTAAATTATTTTTAACTTTTCGTCAATGTAGGTTTATTTATACAACCTAACTTTGGTATTAAAACATGTTAGTAACTATTAAAAATATGTTTACTTTATATTTAAATAGCAGAACCTGTTAGTGACTATTTTAACCATATTTTATCAGCAACAAAATACATATATTAAAAATTATATATGTAATTCAACTGCTAATTGAAAACTTTAAAAATTAACTAATGATTACAAATATTGCAATATTTATAATGATTTTTGAAAAACTATTATCTTAAGACGGTACTGTATATAGTATTTAAAATATATAATATTGTTTTATTACAGTTATTTCCAATTATATGTAGGTGCATGTCAGTCTTTTAAAGGGTACTTTTAAAAAGTATTCAAGTACAGATACAGATACTTATTTTCAAAAGAATCTAAAATACGTATTTGAATACTTGGAAAAATAAATATTCAAGTACAAATATAAATACTTTTAAAAAGTATTTATAGATACTTTCGAATAGGTACTTTGTCTTTTTTTTTTCAATGTGCTTTACCTTTTTACCTTGACTTATTATGTCCTTATAGATAAGTTTAATTATTAGAATAAGAATACAGCAATTTTTGGTCTATGGTGTATGTACCATCAAATGCATTATGCAATAACTTAGTCCTCTAAAAATATTACAATATACCAATAAACAACGATAAACGATCTATAAATAAAAATGTTGTACAATTTGTATTATTTTGTTTAAATTTGAAGTCCGTGCACATAAAGTAAGACGAAAAAAGTTTTAAAAATAGTATTTGATTTTAAATACAGATACTTTCAGAAAAGTATTCAAATACTGTACCCAAGTACTTTTTACATATTTATTTAGAATACGTATTTGAGTACTTAAAAATATATGAATACTTTTACTCAATAGTACATTACAAGAGTGGTGCATGTACAGAAATATGAATACCCATATAAAAGTAATATCAGCATTAAAATTAGGTACCTATTAGGTAAATTAAGTGAATTAATTATATCATAGATAAAATATGAAGGTACCAATAAAAAAAAGGGGATTAAGTGGATGTCGCTCTGCTGTATAGTAGGTTAAAAGTAGATCACTGTATCGTATCACTGTAATGGATGGTATTATATTTGAATTCAATGATATAATATCATTATGTATACGAAAAACGATTCCGAGCGGAGACGGTATGTCAGTCTAGGATATTTTAAATTATATTGATATTGTTATTATACGGTAGCTGCTAAGTTGAATTAATATTATTCATATTATTTAATTATTAACTTAAAATTATCAGTGATGCTATAAAAATATTATAATATATACTTTTACTCGTTAAAATTGATTTTAATATGTAATTTCGTCCGAATTTGAACTTAAAATGTCTGTAAAAAATAACTGTGTTTATATTAGATTTTTTAGATTTTTTGTTGACAGAATGTACTATTTATTAGAATCTTTATTTTAAATTTTCAATCCTTAGTTATAAAAACTGAACATTTTATAATTGTTTAGTTACAATGATTGATCATTTTCGACATTTTGATGAACTTTGTCAAAATTCGAACTTTAAATGCTTGTAAAAAAAATGTGTGCCTATGTATTTTTTAATATTTTTCAATTGCTAATGTAACAATATATCAGGAGCCTTGTATTAAATGTTCATTATTTTTGGCCCAACAAATAAAATTTTATTGATATTAATAAAAAAAAAAACTAAAAAATTTGAAAATTTAAATCGTCCGTAAAAAGCTGAAAAACAGTCAAAACATATTCAAAATTAGATGGTGTATAGAAAATGCTTATATAAACATTCAGTGAAATTTTCATGCATCTACAGTTATTAGTTTTTGAATTGCAACAAAATAAGAAAATCGCTACATGAGAAATCGAATGAATATCTAATCTCGTAAAAATTTGAACTTAAAATGCTCATAAAAATTTATTTTGACTTGCTTATAAATATTTTTTTATTGATAAAATTAGGCAAACTTATGAGGAATCTTGTATTACATTTTAAAACCTCTGATTTAAAAAGAAAAATTTTTATGAATTTCTACCTTAAAATAAATCGCACATTTTCGTCATTTTTACGTATTTTGTCAAAATTTGATAACCTATAAAAAAAAATTGTGACTACGGATTTTTAATATTTTTTATCTGCCTTTGAAACTATATATTAGAAGCCTACTATAAAATTTTCAAGATTTCTTACCCAACAGATAAAATTTTATTGACATTTATAGAAAAAAAACAAAAAAAATTGGAAACTGAAAATGTCCGTTAACAGCTCGAAATAAGTCAGAATATTTTGAAAATGTCATGGTGTGTAGAAAATGCTTATATAAACATTCAGTCAAAATTTCATGTATCTACCGTCATTTCTTTTAGAGTTATACCAAAAACCAAAATCGATTTTGTCGAAAATTGGTTTTCCGTAAAAATTCATGTTTTTTCCTCAATTTTTCATTTGTTTTTCACGGCGCTGTTGAAAACTACTGGGAAATTATTGACCCCCCAAAGTACCAACTAGATTCACTTTCCTATCAGAAAAGGTACTATTGAAGAAAATTGAAGCATTTTTCCTGTCCTAAAAGGTGATGTCAGACACAAAAAAAAAATTAAAAAAAATAATAATAATTTTAAAATCAATACATTCATCGCTCCGCTCAGATTCTAAAATGTGTTGGTACTTGGTAGGTACCTACCTAGTTTAATATTAAAACAATTTTTTTTTTTTTACAATTATAGCAATGATTTTTTAATTTTCTAATTATTATAATAGGTTGGTAGGTACTCAAAAAGAGGCGTATTAATGAAGGGGGAAAGGTCTTTCTTATGATACATTTTTTTTTTTATAAATTTAGGTACAATGTACTTCCACAGTAGGTATATGAAATTTATTGGCAAAAAATCATTTACAATTTAACTTTTTACAATTCATTTGCACACAATTTATGAACCATACGAAACCTTTTTTTAAAAGAAATTGGAAGGTATACGTAACCAAGAATACTTATACCAGAGGTATAGAACAAAAATGCTAAATTATATAAAATAAAAGAGCCAATCCATCTGGCCTACTATAAGGTATAATATATACTGTATTATAGTATTTATGAAGTTTTATATATTAAAATTAAATAAGCTACCCCAATTATTGTGAATAACTTTTAACATATCTTAATTATCTTGGATAACTGGATAAGAATATAATATATTAAAATAATATGTAAGGTAATATACCTAAACCTAATATAGCACTAATATTAATCTATAAAGGAAAATAGAATTTTCATTACCTGCTTAAAAAATACATAAACAAAATAGGGAATTAACCACGAATAGCAATATTTTTCAACATTTAAGTCATTCTGTTTGATCACAGCCTACGCTAAAATAAAAAATATATAAACAATAATTGTAAATAATTGAATTCATAATAATACATCCACTTATATTATAATAAAAATAAAACTTAAAATTGATGTACGACCTACTCAATTTGTTCATTGTATAGTTAGCAAATATTAATTAAATAAGATGGGCAAGTGGGTTTCGCTCTGATGTACAACAGTAGGTTACAAGTGGGCCACTGTAACGGATGGAATTAAAATCGAATTCAATAATATAATAACATTGTATATGAAAAACGATTCTGAGCGAAGATGGTCAGTCAGCCTATGAAATAATACTCAGTATATTTGATGATATTATTGTGAATGAAGTAATTTATTTACCTATTTACGTGAAACCTTGTTTTAGATTTTCAATCCATACATTGAAAATGTCCTTAAACAGCTCAAAATGAGTTAAAATATTTTGAAAATTTTATCAAGTATCATACGCATATGGTATAAATTCCAATATCTATAATTATTCATTTTTGAATTACATAAAAATAAGAAAATTGCTACATGAGAAATCGAGTGAGTATCCAATTTTGTAAAAATTTGAACTTCAAACGCTCATAAAAATTTAATTTGACTTTCAGGTAGACAAACTTATAAGGAATCATGAAAAATTTTAGATTCAAAAAGACAATTATTTATGAATTTCTAACTCAAAGTAATTACACATTTTTTGATTTTTACGTATTTTTTCAAAATTTGAACTTTAAATACTTATAAAAAAAGTTGTGACTATGTAATTTTAATATTTTTAACTATAATTGTAACAATATACTATAGGAGATTTGTATTAAATTTTCAAGCTTAAATATATGTGCCTAACACTCCGTAATATCAAATATTGCACCTATAGGTAAACGGATTTGAATTCATTACTAATTGTACAAGGTTATAAATAATGAGTTGTCAACCACGTTAACCTCGACCATAGCTTTTGCTAGCCCGAATGATCACGGTTAAAATCCTAGTACTTAGATCCTAGGTAATGACCTATTTACTGAATGCTATTTTTTAAAACATTATAATAGACCATTCACCAGGCCATGCAATTTTCAATTTTTCGTACTATACACACTATATTTTAATTAAATGTTTATAGCCAGTAAAGTAGGTGGGTACAAAATATATATGTATAATGAAGACCCTTCTGAAAATGTATTTATTTGATCAAGTTGACTGTTTTGGTAATTCCAATAAATAATGCATTTTAAACCCATATTTTTTTTACTTAGGTAATAAACATTAAATATTAAAGGTTTTGTAGAAAATATACGAGCCTGTAGTTAAAATCAAATGCATATTAATCATACGTATATCTGTTTAATTTATCCATTATAAACATTTTTATTAATTTTGTTAATAAACTAAATATTCTAAACGCTGAAACGCTAAGTGACTTCCGTGCTGTATTTTCAAATTTTAATAATGTTTTTAAAAGAATTTCTGAAATTATTGGATTTTGTATAAGTCACAATGCCACTAGCTTCACGATATGATCCTACAAATTAATTTAATTCATAATCTGGACAAATCATTTTGAGGAAATTTTTTAATCCGTCATCAATAACTCAATGAAATCAAATCACTCAATTAAACCAATGATTTTATCATTGACCAATTTGAGGTATCCAAAAGATAATTTAAGTGCCATTAAGATATGTTCAACTATTAAACTATATCATAATTCATAATGGATTTCTGTGAAAGCACGATTTTCAGAAACATAATAAATAATAATTATGTCTTTTTTAGATTCTGAGTGGAGCGATGAATGTATTGATTTTAAAATGTTTATTATTTATTTTATTTATTTTTTGTGTCTGCCATCACCTTTTAGGACAGGAAAAATGCTTCAATTTTCTTCAATAGTAACTTTTCTGATAGAAAAGTGAATCTAGTTGGTACTTTGGGGAGTCAAAAGTAAAAATTGTCCAGTAGTTTTCATGAGCACCGTGAAAAACAAATGAAAAATTAAGGGAAAAACGGGAATTTTTACGGAAAACCGATTTTCGACAAAATCGATTTTGGTTTTTGGTATAACTCTAAAAGAAATGACGGTAGATACATGACATTTTGACTGAATATTTATATAAGCATTTTCTACACTATAATATTTTCAAAACATTCTGACTTATTTTGAGCTGTTAACGGACATTTTCAGTTTCCAATATTTTAGTTTTTTTTTCTATAAATGTCAATAAAATTTTATTTGTTGGGTAACAAATCTTGAAAATTTAATAGTAGGCTTCTAATACATAGTTTCAAAGGCAGATGAAAAACATTAAAAATCCGTTGTCACAATTTTTTTTTTATAGGTTATCAAAGTTCAAATTTTGACAAAATACGTAAAAATGACGATAATGTGCAATTTATTTTGAGTTAGAAATTCATAAAAATTTTTCTTTTTAAATCAGAGGTTTGAAAATGTAATACAAGATTCCTCATAAGTTTGCCTAATTTTATCAATAAAAAAATGTTTATAAGCAAGTCAAAATAAATTTTTATGAGCATTTTAAATTCAAATTTTTACGAGATTAGATATTCATTCGATTTCTCATGTAGCGATTATCTTATTTTGTTGCAATTCAAAAACTAATAACTGTAGATGCATGAAAATTTCACTGAATGTTTTATAAGCATTTTCTATACACCATCTAATTTTGAATATGTTTTGACTGTTTTTCAGCTTTTTACGGACGATTTAAATTTTCAAATTTTTTAGTTTTTTTTTTTATTAATATCAATAAAATTTTATTTGTTGGGCCAAAAATAATGAAAATTTAATACAAGGCTCCTGATATATTGTTACAATAGCAATTGAAAAATATTAAAAATACATAGGCACACATTTTTTTTATAAGCATTTAAAGTTCGAATTTTGACAAAGTTCATCAAAATGTCGAAAATGATCAATCATTGTAACTAAACAATTATAAAATGTTCAGTTTTTATAACTAAGGATTGAAAATTTAAAATAAAGATTCTAATAAATAGTACATTCTGTCAACAAAAAATCTAAAAAATCTAATATAAACACAGTTATTTTTTACAGACATTTTAAGTTCAAATTCGGACGAAATTACATATTAAAATCAATTTTAACGAGTAAAAGTATATATTATAATTTTTTTCTAGCATCACTGATAATTTTAGATTAATAATTAAATATGAATAATATTAATTCAACTTAGCAGCTACCGTAAAATAACAATATCAATATAATTTAAAATATCCTAGACTGACATACCGTCTCCGCTCGGAATCGTTTTTCGTATACAATGATATTATATCATTGAATTCAAATTTAATACCATCCATTATACAGTGACCTACTTGTAACCTACTGTACAGCGGAGTGACATCCGCTTGACCCCCTTTTTTCTTATTGTACTAATGCTTGGTCTTTATCAAATAATTCTAGATCCATCATAACTCATAAGTGTAATATTATTTCTACAACTAAGTTTTTTCAACTTATATAAACTAATTTGTATTTTAATTTTTAATAAGTAATTGATAATTTAAGTTTAAATAGATGAAATGAAAATCTAATGAATATCTATGAATAGATACAAGAACGATTAAAGATATACAAAGTTAATAGGTACCTAGTAATAATATTTTTTAAAAAAACATTATTTTTGCAACACACTTTCAAATTCCGAAGAACACACTTCACTTTTGGTACTACACAAAGTGTCCGTAGTATACATACAATTTTAGGGTCTGCCATTCGATAATAACATATTTTGTCAATAGGTAGAGAAAATTAAATTATTTTGTACACCGTGGGTATAGGTGCCTATATACTCGTAAAGTCGTAAATCTTTTTATAGTGGTTCTGCCAAAACCATTGTGGAGTTATAAATTATAACAATATGACGGCTGTCTAAGCCAAATACATTTTGTAATAAAATATGACACTAAATTAAATAATATATGATATCTCTATTTTTTAGATATTATATAGTTCGTTCCTCGTAGGTAGATATACGACATTACAACCTACCATTATAGTCAGAACACTTCATCGCTTGTCAGCTGTAGACTACCGTGTAGTCACTGCAGCACAGCGGAGGGAGATATTACGTTTAGGTATAGCCGTATAGATAAGTGATAACATAATAAACTTTAAATTTCAATGGAAAGCATTTAATCATTTTAAGTGTCTTGTAAAATATATATACGCACAATTCGAGTAAGTACAATGTTTATAGCATCTAGTTTATTTATTAAGCATTAGAATTTATAAATAAATTATGAATTCAAATTGCCATTTACAATATCTATACCTAAGTGTTTTGAATTTTTAACATTTGAAATTTTGGTGAACCTTTGTTTTTTATTTAAATATTTAATATCGTAAAAGTTGAAATTTAATTGCCCGAAAACCTACCAAAGTATTTTCTATATATTTTCAAATTTATTATGAACAACTTTTATAAGGACTTTTATGTATGACAGGTAACCCCATTTAACGTAATAACTCTTTATTTCAAAAACTTTTAACATTTTTAAAACAATTTTTATTAGGTATTTTTTAGCTACTTTTATCCTTCCCCAATGTATGCTAACTAATTTAAGTTTACTACCAGAAACTTACTTCAAAGTACTTTCACTGCTCTAAAAGTGTTATGCCATAAACTTAATTTTAGACACGAAAATAAACGCTAGTCCTCTTTCTAAAACCAATACACTCATCGCCCCGCTCAAAATCTAAGATACAAAGTGCAGGGTTAGATAACCACGCTCAGTGGCGTACTTACGTGTGGGGGGGGGGGATAATTCTCCCCCACGAAATTTTCAATAATAATATTATTATTTTCTAATAAGATTTATTTTTTTAGTCAATTATAAGCGGAGCGATGATGAATGTATTAATTTTATAATGATGTGTGTTTTTTAATTTTAATTTTTTTTTTGTGTATCATCACCTTTTAGGCCTGTAAAAACGCTTTGAGTTTCAACTTCAGTTAGTGGGTATTTCAAATTTCTCTAGTATATTATTATATAAAGATATTGAAAATGATAACACGCAAATAGTACTTATTAGTTCAACTTCCCAGTTACCGCTACCGTATTAATAACAACAATATAAATAGGTATAATATAAAATATCCTAGGCTGACAAGTGACAAACAGTCTTCGCTCAGTATCGTATTTCGTACACAATAATATTATAATATGATATATCATTGAATTCAAATTTAACACCATCCATAACAGTGACCAACTTGTAACCTCGAGGAGACATCCACTTACCTACTTTTTTTGTAAGTAAAACTGCAAGTGCTCAGAAGTTATAGAAGAAGTTATAAGTATTGTGCCATTTCAAAGGCGATTGTTATTATAAATTAATACAATAAATTTGTATGATAAATAAATAATACTAGTGTTATTTCAGTTTATTAAGTAATAAATATAAAATAATGATTTATAATTCAATATATTATACAATTAAACAATAAATTATTATAATAATTAATACTTACATATTACATATAGTATTATAGTAATATAGTATACCCAATATTGTATGCAGCCAATAGCCACATCGTCAAATTATCATACAATAGATTATTATAGTAATTGGTTTGTGAACAAATGTTGGATATTTCAAATATTTTAACTTAAGTGTATTTTATATACCGTCTTATTAAAAAAAATGATGAGCTAAAAAAAATGTATGAAACGAGTAAATTTGTTAGCCTCCCCTCTATATTATAAAAAAATAACTAGGTAAAAAAAAAATCGGGCACACTCAAAAATGTACAACTCTGGATCCGTCTACGTAAATATATTGGTGGTATGTATATAGTTGTAGATGGATAGAAATAGTATATAACAATGGAATTACGTTACCAAATGTAAGTAAAACAGTCATTATTATAACCATTATCTAACTAAAGTTTAAATATTTGATCTAATGTTATAAGATCTAACAATCTAAGTATATCTAAGCAAAATCCAAAGATACCAAAGCGAGGTTAGCCAAAAAAAAGAATTAGGTACACATTGCCAAGTATTCTCATCATTAAAAGCTTAATTTGTGGTGAAGGTGGATTGTTAATAATTTTGCGGGCTTCGGTATATTTGGAGCAATATTGATCACTACTACACTGTACGTATTATGTATTTATGTTCAATTGTTAACGTTACATTGCGCATACATATAACACATATGTAGGTTGTCTGTGATGAGATAAGCTTGAGTTAGGTGGATGTGACTTATTGTGACCTATTGGTTATTCTTGTTCGAGTGATGTATTCCTTTCTTCTTTGGATATCGGTGGCATCTCTTTATGTTTAGTTTCACATTTCTAAGTTTGTTAGAAAAAACCAATAGTTCTATCATTCTTCCTTTAGGTACTTTGTATTGGATAATATTGAGTGTTCTAGCCTTCTAGGGTGTAGGGAGCTCAAAGAGTTCACTGATATGATGTTACAATATAGTCCAGGATTTCAGGTGATTTTTAATTATGGTTCGTAAATAGAGTGAGGTTTCTGCTGTACCTATATATTTACCAGTATATGCTATAGTTATAAGAACGGTAAACGGAAAATATGATATACCTGGTGACCTGGTCTTAGATTTCCAATAAATACCCACGCCATTTGTATTTAAGGTATCAATTTATATTTAGATGTATAATAGTATGTTCTGAGTATTATTGATGTATATTATTCCCCGAACCTCAATCTACTCACCCTCCCTGTTACTGGTCACCAAAATATATCAATACTCATTACTTATTAACTCACCGAATCCTGTAAATACAATACAGTCTACAGAACTATATTAGACAATAATTAGTAACAGTAATTTAGTGAAATAAATGTATTTATATATTCTCATATTATATTCTACATATTCTAAAATAGGTACCGTAATGTATGTATTATATTATTATAATTTATAGGTAGTACGAAAAATGCATCTTATCTTAATATATACATTTATATATATGTATAGTTTCCGGGATTTCAATTATTTTGATAATGTTTGACTCAATTTTGCATATTTGTGTTGGTCAACTCAATTTTAATAATTAGTTTGTGTTTCACTTTTGTATTTTAATTGACAATATTTTGTTCACCTGATATAAACTGTTTAATGTTTGTAAATTAATATAAGACATCTTACATTTTAGTTATCTGATTTGTTCACCTTGTTTATTTGGCAAGTAATAGTTAGTTATAATAATTATAATCTCTGTACCATGATTAGTCTTTGACTTGAGAGTTACAGATAATGATTTTTACATCAATTAGATACATTATAATATATTATACCTATAGACACTGATAAACCGATCAGAAATAACAATTAAAAATAAAGACAGTACCTCATGGCCATTGATCAAATTCACTATGAAAAATTATAAAAAACACGAGTACCTACCCAAAGAAAGTCTGAAAATAATATCAAGTGTCTTGTAAAATTATAAATATGTACTTAGGTAGGTAATTCAAATAAAATATTAAGTATCAAACCTATGAATATTTGGAAATAAAAATTGTGGTTTGCGTTTTATATCTTAACGTCATATTGTTCGTAATATATGTAAATTAAAAATAAAATTATTAGTTTAGCAATAAATTATTAAAAATTGAACAATAAGTAACCATAATTTAATTTGAATGATATTAGGTATTTATTATATTTAAAAACATGAGAGTGTAAATAATCGAGATGAGCAATATTTACTAAAGAAAATTATAAGAATCTGCCACTTTGAACCAAATATTAAGGTGTACCTATACATGTAATTAGTAGGTAATATATAAGATTAACAATCTTATGATTATTGGATATTGATTAAAAATAAATATAATTACCTAGATAAACATATTTTATTAATGATCATTTTCGCATGAAAAAATTCTCATATAAAAAAGCATTATAGGTATTGATTGAAGATCACTACAGATTATTTTAAGTATTAGTACCTACATTTCCTTCTAGTCATTACACGTTATATATTTTAAAAATGACAAACTTATTATTATGTTATCGCAACCTTTAGTTGAAAGTTTTAAATACACAATTACATATTATTTCTGTTTTGTATAACTTGATTCCAAGTTCTCTAATTAAATTAAATCCAAATAGCAATGACTTTAAATATACATTGATTTTTACAAAAGTTTTTTACCGACTCATGACACTTTTGAATCAGAGTTGAAGGTTTTGATAGAAAAATGGAAATCGGTACCTGATTATGAACTTCCAAAATCCGCAATCGATAGGAGTTAAGTCGAAGTTGTGTAATCCAAACATTTTGTGTTTAATATCCATACTCCCAGTGTCGACTTCGGCAGCAGAACGTTATTTTTCAACTTTAAGACGATTAAAAACCTATTTAAGGAATAGCTGCAATAAATATCGTCTAACAGGTTTAGCTTTACTGTGAGTCCTCCGAAGTATCCCAATAAATATTGAAGAAACAATAATCAAAAGTACTAAAGGCTACAAGTAGATCACTGTACTATAATGGATGGTATTAAATTTGAATTCAATGATATAATATCATTGTATACGAAAAACGATTCTGAGCGGAGACGGTATGTCAGTCTAGGATATTTTAAATTATATTGATATTGTTATTATACGGTAGGTAGCTGCTAAGTTGAATTAATATTATTCATATTATTTAATTATTAACCTAAAATTATCAGTGATGAAAAATATTATAATATATACTTTTACTCGTTAAAATTAATTTTAATATGTAATTCCGTCCAAATTTGAACTTAAAATGTCTATAAAAAATAACTGTGTTTAAATATTTTTTAGATTTTTTGAATACAGTATGTATTATTTATTAGAATCTTTATTTTAAATTTTCAATCCTTAGTTAAGAAAACTGAACATTTTATAATTGTTTAATTACAATGATTGATAATTTTCGAGATTTTGATAAATTTTGTCAAAATTCGAACTTTAAATGATTATAAAAAAAATGTGTGCCTATGTATTTTTAATATTTATGAATTGCTATTGTAATAATATATCAGGAGCCTTGTATTAAATTTTCATTATTTTTGGCCCAACAAATAAAATGTAATTGATATTAATAGAAAAAAAAACTAAAAAATTTGAAAACTTGAAATCGTCCGTAAAAAGCTGAAAAACAGTCAAAATGTATTCAAAATTAGATGGTGTATAGAAATAGCTTATATAAACATTCAGTGAAATTTTCATGCATCTACAGTTATTTGTTTTTGAATTGCAACAAAATAAGAAAATCGCTAAGTGAGAAATCGAGTGAATATCGAATCTTGTACAAATTTGAACTTAAAATGCTCATAAAAATTTATTATGACTTGCTTATAAACTTTTTATTGATAAAATTAGGCAAACTTATGACAACAGCTTAGCTGTTATTTTTAGCAACTCAAAATAAGACAGAATATTTTGAAAATGATATGGTGTGTAGAAAATGCTTATATAAACATTCGGTCAAAATTTCATGTCTCTACGGTCATTTCTTTTAGAGTTATACCAAAAACCAAAATCGATTTTGTCGAAAATTGGTTTTCCGTAAAAATTCCCGTTTTTCCCTTAATTTTTCATTTGTTTTTCCAGGCGCTCATGAAAACTACTGGGAAATTTTAACTTTTGACCCTCAAAGTACCAACTAGATTCACTTTCCTATCAGAAAAGGTACTATTGAAGAAAATCGAAGCATTTTTACTGTCCTAAAAGGTGATGACAGACACAAAAATAAAAAAATAAATAAAAAAAAAACACACATCATTGTAAAACCAATACATTCATCGCTCCGCTCAGAATCAATACATTTTCCATAATGCCACGCATGCGAGGTTGAATTTGTTTTATGATTTAAAATTGTATTTAACCATTTTTTTAATTATTTATATTTTGTATACATTATTATATTATATTTTGTACTGTATAATTAAATTATCATTAAAATTATAATATAATTATGTATTTTTTAGTTCATGTATAAAAAGCATTTAATAAATAATGTTTAAATAAATTATGTTTCGGCCTTCGGGTAAATGGAATAGTATACATTTGTTTGCATGGTGAGTGGTATGTCTATATAGTTTGGTATAGGTACCTAATTATTTCATTACTGATAATATTATCAAGTTCTAACTTGTTTTGTTCTGTAGATATTAAATGGTCTTCAATAATAGAAACTCTTACTCTCACCGATTGTTATCAGCCATTATAGCTTTCGTTTTGTCTGCAAGGAAATCGTCAACATTTTAACGAGTATTGAAAATTTCTCCAATTGAGAATTTATCAAAGAAATTATTTTAGTTTGTGAAAGCTTATTTATTTTGTTCATATACATTAGGTTAGTTAACTAAAATATTATATTTTTCACAATGAAAAATTTTGAGTATCCAATATTTCAATAAGTAAAGAACAATGGTGCAGTCTGAATTTGTTGGTCGGGTTTTAATTTCTAATAGTTATAACCTTTTGAATGAAGGTTTTTTTTTGGAGGGGGGGATGTTTTGGGGTACTAGACTAGTTGGATACGCGATTATTTTAAAGTAACAAAGTATTTTAAATAAATATACAATACAAACGAAAAATATAAAAATATTGACATTGACGGACACTTGTATTTTTTTTAAATTCTCATAACCCGCGTTGTGTATAGCTATTTTAGCTTTTGGTTTTTTTTGGTATTTTCCTCTATGAAGTATGTCAGTGTCCAATTATCTAAGAAAACATATTATGGTAGTCTGATATATCTACTTTCATTCGATATCATTAGAATTAGTACTTTTAAAGCTCTAATGCTGTCTGACTTCGTTTATTGTATATTAATATTAAAAGGTAACTTGTATAGGAGTTATTTGCTAATAAACCGATTGAATATTCTGAGCGAATGTGGTTTGACAGTCTATTCTATTTATTTATTTCAGCCAAATCAAATAGGTACAATTAAATTATTACAATAAATCTTATACATTTTTACCAACACAGATGATATTTTTTTTAACAATATTTTATGTTTATGTATACTCTACAATATCTATTTTTATAGTTAATTTATAATATTTTTGTAATTTATTTCAATTTGTAAAATTCCAAAAATGTATTCTTTTATTGGCAAATAAATTGTAAAAAACATTTTTAACCATATCTTTGGTCTAAATAGATCATATATAGTCCTGAGTCTGTCAAAATTGGAAGAAAAATGTTATTACAGTAGGTATAGTACTCACCACAACAAATAAGGGACCCAACTCGGATGCAGCCCACATTTTATTACCTGGGTATTATTGGGCAAAAAATAATACATAATATATTTTTATGGGATACCTACTACCTACCCGGAAATTAGGTCACAAATTTATAACAGAAAAATATACGAATAAATAAAATTTATTAATTACGATACCTAACTATATAATTTTAACATTTTAGATTCTGAGCGAAGCGATGAATGCAATATCGATTTTACAATGATGTGTGTTTTTTTTTTGTGTCTGTCATCACCGTTTGAAGCAGTCCAACTGCTTCGATTTTCTACAACAGTTTCTTGTTTGATGGGAAAGTGAGTCTAGTTGGTGCATTCGGGAGGTTAAAGTTTAAAATTCCCAACAGTTTTCAAAAGCGCAGGAAAAACATGAATTTTTACGCAAAATCATCATCGATTTTGGTTTTTTGTGTAACTCTCAAACAAATGACTGTAGATACATGAAATGTTCACGGTTATTTTTATATTAGCACTTTCTATACACGATAAAATATTTTTATTTGTTTTGAACTGTTTACGGACATTTTCAGTTTCCATTTTTTTTAGTTTTTTTTTTATGAATGTCAATTAAATTTTGTTTGTTGGGTAAAAAAATTTTAAAATTTAATATAAGGCTTCTCATAAGTTTGCCTACCTTTTTCAAAAAAAAAAAATTGTCTACCTGAAAATCAAGTTAAATTCTTATGAACGTTTGAAATTAAATTTTTTCCAAGGTTGGATATTCACTATTGATTTCTCATATATAGTGAATTTATTATTTTGGTGTAATTTTAAAACGAATATCTTTATTAGATACTTGAAATGTATGTCATGAAATTATTTTATCAATTCCTATACTTCATAAAATTTTCAAAATATTTTGACTCGTTTTGAGCTGTTTACGGATATATTTTGTTAGCTCGCTTCGAATTAGCTTCATAAAATTGTAGCTTCCAAAATTAAGATTAGTGGCTACCCCTGTTATATACTTAAGATATAATTAGATGAACTTGTTTACTGAGTTAAGTTGATACTTATTTCCATGTTACCTAAAACTTAGAGAGATATGCGAGTTGAATGTATTATTTGTTAACTGTTAATTTCTAGCTTAACAATCTTGTGTTCACCTAACTTAACTTATGTTAATTACCTACTTTTAATTTGCCCACCTTTGTACCTTGTTAACTTTTCAAAGAGTAGAAATTTTGGTTATTTTGTTATAATTTGAAAATACTATTCGTGTGAACTGTGAATTAATACTTTTATGTTTATTATATTTTACAATTTTTAATGACATTTTCAAAATATTTAGATTAGTTTTAACGTTTAATCTATTTTTCCTATTTATACTGCAAACCTATTCATACTGATCTACGCCATAAGGTAAGACGTATTGAGTCGAAAGTTAATAAAAATAATTTATAATGTTTTGCCTATATATAAGTACAGTTATAATAATTAACAGAATAATACCTATATGCAATTTTTTCAGTAAAAATGAATTCATCTTATAGGTATACTGTATTACTAAAATTGAAATAAATTACTACATTAGTAATATAAATATATAATAAAATATACTTGATTATAATATATACTGACAGACCATCCCAGCTCAGAATCGTTTTTTGTGTGAAATGATTTACAATTTTATTTAAATTTAAAATATCCATTACAACAGTGACCTATTCAAGGACGAAGTAACTTGACTAATTCTATATTTATACAACAGAGCGAGTTCCCCGATTTTTATTCTTGAATATTTAGCACGCGATTGCAAATTTGCATGATATTTCAAGATTATGTTATATATAATATATTCGAAAAGTTTCATGGAATCCGTTTGTTTGTATCTTATATAATTTTAAAATAATTAAAATTTTTTCATGAGTTGCAAAATCATACGAATTGCGTCTTATAGTCTCATCTGATAAATCATTGTACCTATACGAAAAGTGGTCCTGAGTGGAGACGTTAATTCAGCTCTATTTTTAAGGACATTTTATAATTGGTTTCATAAATTACTATTAGCCATTTTTATTTCAAATAGTAATATCTACGGTATATTGACCTGATTTTTGCCAAAAACATTGTAACCTATACCAACTACATTATTTTTGATTATTATATTATTTATCATATAATATTATTGTTATTAACTTAATATAATATAAAAGTCAATACCACGTACCGTAGAACAGTGTGAACAGATGAACAGGTTCATAGTTTAAAATAAGTCTAAGCATTTGAAAATTTATTTGTGTGTAGAAAATAGTAATATACGCGTATGTTGAAAAGTTTAAAGTCCTCATATACGATGAATAATTTTGGAATAAACAAAGTGACTAAAGTCATTGGAAGAATATTTTTCGTTAAAATATCCAGTTCTGTCAAAACTAGAACTTATTAGTCTTAATAATTTGAATCAAAATAAAATCTTGTTGTGTATAGAAAGTTATGATTTAAGTAATTATGGAATTTTTCAAGTCCTTACTATTAGTATTTTTTGAATAATAAAAAAACACAAATCGTTGGAGGATAAATCGTTATTATTTGTCACAATTGAAAATTAATTCTATCATAAAAAATGTGTGACTATGTTTTTAAAAATTTTTATTGCAGTATAGAATAGACTTATGAAGAAATTTTATGACATTTTCATACTTATTTATTGATAAACAAATATTTAATCATACATAAACTGAAAAAACTTTTTAAAGTCGATAATGACTTTACTGCAGAAAAAGGTATTTCAAAATATTTTGAAATGTATATTATGTCTATATACCTTATACCTATATGATATATAAACATTTGTATAAATATAAATATTTATAGTGAAAAATTAAAGTTCCTACAGTTATTCATTTTTAAATTGCAACAATTCTATTTTGCCGAAAATTAAAATATTTTTGTTTCCAGTTGTTTTTTTTTTTTTAGATGTATAGTGGCATTAATTAAATATACTTAATGCTATGGTATTACATTTAAACACCCTTAAGTACCATCTAGATCCAATTTTATACCAGAGTCCACCCTCAAAAGTAAAGGTGAAGGCTTGAAGCATTATTACTGTGCCAAAAACTGATGACAGTCACAAAAAAAATTAAAAACAAATACATTCATGCTTCTGCTCAAAATCTAAAAGAAAAAAATAACATTATGGTTACATTGCCTAAATTTTTTATTTGAATTAAAATATTTAATTCATTATTAATGAAAAAATCATAATTGATAGGTATTGTTTTATAGTATTTTTTAATTCTTTATATGTTATTTGTATAAATATTTTGTGTAAACTGAAAATTTAAAATTATTTATCTATCTATACAGATTGTGAGTTAGGGGATAGACTATATTGTCAGTAATTAATAATTATACTTGCAAAATCAAATAAAGGCTTAAAAAAAATAATGCAATCAATAGTACCTAGTAAGTACCTATTGTGATAAGTCTAAGATTTTCTTTCATGCGAAATGTACAAATTTAGGGGAAAAATACTTAGGAAGAAATATAGATACCTTCAAAATTGGTGTTCCACCTATTATTTCTGGAACTTCTATTATTTAAATACTAAATATAGTCACAGTTTGTAATATTCAGTGAACATTAATATTGACAAATGAATACCTCCTACCGCTGCTTTAATTTATGTACATCGTGTATAGATGTTTAAATTAAAAGCGGAAATTTGCAATTAAAAACGATGTACCTATATATGATGGCCATATGAAATAATAAATAGTATCGTTTGTACATTCATAATATGTGTAGAATGTAGATATATGAATAAATGCCGAGTATAGTTTTATTTAGTTTGTTTATAAAATTGTAAATGAACAAAAACGATGCCAAAACCGAACAACATAACACTTTAACAACGCATACGAACGCATTCAATTTAATCAATAGTATGCAATGACATCGACAACCATTTTAATTTCGCAAATGAAAATTAATCTCGATGAAAAACAATTTAAATGATCACGAAAATGATTTAACTAAAAATAATTTACTTAGGTAGAACTTATAATAGAATATTTTAATAAATTATCAGAAAAGAAATTACGATAACTCATTAATTAAAACACCTATATATCATTAAAAACATTGATATCTAATCATTTTTCAAGTGGAAAAATAATTAATTTATGCAAATATCAAATACGTATTTTCATGAAACAAAGGCGTAATTTAATAATAATTTACTCGATTTGAAGTGAAATAGTTACAATACCCGAGTATGTATATACCATTGATTATAAATAGTATTTTTAATCAATGTTAATATTTACAATTATACAATATCATAACGATGCAGACTACATGTTATTTACACAAATAAATATGAATTACTGTGATTTTTAAATTATTTTGTAAAAATTATTTTGTTTTTGTGGGGATTTAATAAATTGGGGAAAAAAAACTAAACGAGCTAATATTATCTGCAATATCTATCATGTGAAAACCATGTCATTATATAGATAATAAATATTAAACTTTTTGAGAGCTGAATACGATATAGGAAAAAAACAAATAAGCTAACATAATGAATATGGAAAAAATCAGTGACATATTAAATTAAATATAATTTAATAGTATCGTATCAGCACTGCACCGCACATAATATGCAATAAAATAATTTATAAATTATATTTTATGGTTGTGCCGAATAACAAGGTTATTAGTACTTTGGTAGAACAGCTCTTGACAAAAAAAAAAAACGAAACCGCGTCGTTTGTCCTTGAAATGAAACGAAAAAATCTCGATCGATCGGTTGCAAAACGCACTGTCAAACTTTAATAATGATAAAAACCACTCGTATAATATTACGTAGGTATATAATTTTATCATAATATTTATCGGTCTATATCGTTTCGATCGTCTGTAGTTGTCTAGTTGATGCAATTGGGGACAACTGGGGCGAGGAGGGAGGTTCAAAAATAAGGCCGTATAATAATAAATCCGCCCGAGGGACGTACCTATTCAGTTTCTAAAAACTTAATGATAATACATAGTACGTAGCTATAACAAGGCAATAATATTATATTGCAAAATTACATTTGAAAATAATAATATAATATCGTCGCGGTCGTCGCGGTCGTCCCGAGCGATATAATAAACCGGCGACGGACACACGAGGCACTAGGTGTGGTTCGTCGGGTCGGAGAAAAGGAAATAAAAATAATAATAAAAAAAAAAAATAAATAAAAATGGATGGCATTTTGTAACGCGCAAAATGGCCGGTCGGTCGTAAGCGTTTTATTACATAACGCTGTGCGCAAAATATAAAACGAGAATACCGAAGGCTGCGGCGGCGGCGGCGCAGGCCGACGAGTTCGAGTCAACGACCTTTCCACACTTTTTGACGGTCGATTCCCACTCGTCGCGTGATGGCAGCCGCGCGCGCGTTTCGCAGAGTGCGCACCGTGTACACCGCGGCCCGACCGAATAGCGAACGAACGAACGAACCGTGTGCGCCGATTTCGCACTGCAACCGTGCATGATATTATTATTATCACGTCACGACGATGATAATAATGTAATATCGTTACTTACTGCTACTGCGAATTTCGATACCTATTGTGGGTAATTTTTCCTGACGGCGACGTTCGAAAAATATATTTTTTCGTCGTCGTCGTAGTCCCGTTGTCGCCTAAAACGTCTAAAACCCTATTATAGACTGTAAAGACTGTATAATATGATACCTATACCGGCTCGTGTCGGCTCATTGTTATTTGTTTTCTCTTTCTGACCCACGTGCAACGCGGCGTATTCGGCGTTTAGTAGAACCAACCTTGTGTTGTTAACTTATAATGAATTATGCCCTATCGCCGAACTTAAAGTCAAGAACATTGTTGTGCGTATGTTGGCTTCTTTCAACGATGTTTTCATTTTAATAATATATGATAATATGAACATTTTTTAACCGTAACGTTTTAAACACTGCTTGGAAATTGAAATATCGTAAAAAAGCTAACGTAAGAACATGGGTAACGTTCTTAACTTTAAGCACTTTAAGCATATTCACTCTATTATTAAAGCTAACCACATAAAGTTGGTTCTGCTGAACGAAAATGTGCCATGATGCGCGTGGGTGAGAGAGAGAATACAAATAGTGCGCTGACATCCTTTTGAGGCTATAGTATAATAGTACCTGGCTACCTCTACTGTAAAAAACAAAGATGGGCTGTTTATGCGTGCTTTTACGTCTACAGTTTCAAACTTAACTAGGTAGGGGCTTTTATGACAACTACAATTATATCGGTTTACGCACTGTGCTAAAAGATATTATTGGTAATATAATATTATATTATATTTTCAGATAATAATTGCGTAAATCCATTGATTATAAATACTAGCATTAGAGTATTTATATCCAATGGTATAACTGCAGATGACAATCGTCGTAACATTTATAGCTTATCATGTATAATAAAAAAAAATTAATTAAATTTGAATATATTCCTGCTGTAGGTACTATTCTAAAAAATTTTAATTTCATTGTTTGTCTATCACTTGGTTTATTTATGATTATTGCGGCATCCACTTTTTTTACTGTACAAAATCGTAAAGATTAATTTATTGTTGCAATGACAATATTGATAATCTATAGTGCCAATATTCGGTAGATGCCTACGTCCAACATATACAGTAGAAAAACATATAACTGCATTATAGCAAAATCAAGTATTGTTTTTTAACTTTAAAAACATTGTTTCTTGTTGTCATGTTTTTCAAAATTTAATTTTAATTTTATCTTTTAAATGATTGGACACATTTCTCTTCGACTGTTTGAGGTTATTGACCATTTTCCTCCCCTTTAATCCGGCCTTGAGTTTTCATTATTTTAATAATGCTATGCGAGTAAATATAGCGTAGGTACAAACAATTCGAGAATAATAATGTATGTATAATATATTGAACCGGCCGGGACGCCGGGTTCGTTGTTCTCGCCGGGCAAACGCGATTTGCGACGTAGCTAACAACAGGGAAGGGCGGCAATCGTAGCAGCAGCCAAGAATTTTATTTTGTGTTTGTGTGAGTGTTGGGGCATTGGTTTTATAGAAAAATCGTTTTCGGAAGTGCTAAAATTCGTGAATTCGTCGAGGCCATCGCCTCATATCCACGCCTCCTACTTCTCGTTGCAAATGCACGTTATAATAATATTATTATGTATAATACATAATTATTAACTACCTGTGCATTTGAACAAAACTCTGTATTGCACTATAATAACTTACTTAATATTGTTCAATATTACTTTTCTTAATTTTTTTTATTATAGGTAACTATAGTCTACAACAACTTGATTGAGTTGTACTGGTAACAAACGATATACTTTTTTTCATTTCCTATAGCTCAGATGATTAAGCTTTATAACTTATTTGTTATCTTAGTTGCTAGAAAACTAATTTTTTGAGTCATGACTGTTTTAATCTAGGTGTGGGAATTATTATACTATGTTTTGTTCTATGGAATAATCGATCTGTATTCGCGTCAAATCCTGCAAAAACGCCACCTATAGTTTATACATTTTTGAGAATAACTAAATCGTAGTTAGTAGGTAGTAGTAACCTACCTACTAAATATTATGTTCAAATTGTCTATAGAAAATATATATCTATCACTCCACTCATAACCTTATATTATGTTGGCCGTTGGGCCATTTGGTACTCTATGCAGTCTCCTATAATTTGTATACGTATTATAGATTTATAGATAAAAATATATCTGTCACTGTATAAATATGTCTATACGTATCTGTTATTAATTTAGCAGACATAATAATTATAACTATATTATCTCGTGTTGGTACCTACATAATACTAAAAGATATTATATAACAATAATATAGAGGGCAGAGGCACGTACACATTATAATATGGTAATAATAATGATAAATGTATTTATACACATTACGCACTACGTTAGTCCGCAAATTTTGCGATAAGTTATTGTATTTTATTATTATTATGGTACATGCACAGTACTACAGTAGTATAGGTTAGGTACATGGCGTATTGGCGTGCAAAAACGTAAAGTTACACCAGTCGGACGGGCGGCCGCCAGACGGACCAGACCGTAATAATATTGTTGCGCGGTGTTAACTGGCGGGGGGGCGCATGCGCGGCTAACGCATTCTACCGTCTGGCCTTAACTCTGTCCCGATTGAGGCAGGTCAGTGTCAATGCACTTTAATGACGTTCGCAACTCATCCTCCGTTGCGCCAACAAGCAAGCAGCTCTCCGCCACAATAATATTTCTCAGCTTCTACCGACCGGAAGATCGTGTATGCGACGATTTTTTTTCCATCCTTTCTTCCGAGTAGATATAATTTTCTACGAAATTAATTTATACTGATGCCACCCGTGTCCAAGTATCGGAGCGGAAATTTTTTTTAAACTTTTTCCGTTCCTTGCTGACGACGGCTGCCGAAAATCGACACAGAACGACGAGGGACGACCAAATAGCGGACGATCGGAGATCATAATTTCACCTATTGCGGGCTATCAGGTAAGATAATTTTTATTTTTTGCATACAATTATAATATAGTATACGACTGAGGTATCTTATGGTATTGTTTACGGTTTAATTTATGAGTGTGTATACTTTTTTCGTCCGAAAAAATAACCACCCGTCCCCGGTTATTTTTTTATCGCCGCCTGTGGTTAACATTTTGGTTTTGAGCTTTAGCGGCAGCGGCAGTAGTAGCGGTGTCGGTGTTGGCGGCGGTGGCGGCGGTGGCGGCGGTGGCGGCGGTGGCGGTGGCGACGGCGACGGCGGCGTTGTCTAGGTTATGGCTGGCGCGCGCTTGGGGTGAGAGTTCAACGTCCCCAAGTCTGGCCGGTCATCCACCGCGAACGCGCCCCCCCCATTCGGGCGCGGTGTCAAAGGGGTAAACGACTCGTCGACTACGGGTTGGGGTAGGTACGCTCGTTTCATTTTTTATTGTACATTTACCATTCACGTTGAGGTGGGTCAAGACGCGCGGATTTCGCAATCCGCGTCCCATCCGCGCCGCTTATAATAATATAACTTGAATAATATTATGTTTTGCTGTGTTTTACGTTCTTTGTTTCGCACGCCGCATTTGTCTCGGAGAACCGCGGCGGCACATAATATACAATACGACATTAACAATGTTGAGTATTTCAAGCGGATACAACCCGGTAAGTCTTATATAGAATTTCAACGACCATAACTTTTCGAGTAGCTATATACTATTATGATTTATAACTTGTATGAAACATTAAGATATATAAGTATATAATGTGTGTATACCGTGTAATATGCGTACGACACATGTGTGTTATTAACGATATATAATAGTTATAATAATAATATCATTATACACAAGTGTGTGCCTGCGCAGCGTTCGTCGCGTGCGTGTGCGTGGTGTGAGTGTTAAGTATATTACAACGACGATATAATGACGTAGACATAGGTCAGTAACTCTCGAGAAAGACCTGTACAGCGCGCGCTCAAATACATTGTCATTGGGCGACGACGCAACCTTGTCGAGACAACGGCGTAGGTATATAAAATTATTATGTATCTAAAATGCATTCAAGGTTAACAACCTATCCTATACATATATTATATTCTTGCACACACCATCGGAGTGTCCCCCCCCCTACCGCCAACGACGTCGAGAAATAAATATAATAACACTCATCACATTAATATTAGTTAGGTAGGGTACCTCTTAAAATAGTATATAGTTACAACGACGACGAAAGTTAAAATTTCCGTTTTTTTCGTTCGAAGTCCACCGGTGACGTTAATGAGCTTTCACGATTTTCGTCCTCCACCCATTGTCTTCGTCCATTGTCGATCCAGAGGCGTGTCTAGGATAAAAATTCAGGAAAGGCCTGTTATAAAAAAATGTGTATAATATAGGTACACATTTTTTATAAGGGACTTTTCAATATATTTTTTAAAACGTATACAGTCAACCATAGTATTTACAAATAATTTATATTTATATTATTTATTTTTAGTTTTTATCTTAATAATATTATGGTTGTTGACGGTCCGCGAATGCATGTTTTTCCTAGCCGATTAATTTTACATTTATTAATTTTATTTATAGATAGATTATTGTACACAGCACAAAATAATATTATGATCAATACACGGCCACATTATGGGTCCCTATAAATTATAATACACAGTACGCCCATGTATTCAGATTTCAATGTTCGATGTACTTATACAAAAAATTAACACACAATTTCTTGTTTTTAATTTAAAATTAAATATTCTGTGTATATTATTAGGGTTCAAAATCAGAGTCGATTCCTCGTACATTTCCAATTTACCTCGTGAAAAACCGACCGTATTGCACTTTTGCCTATCACTTGTACAAAATGTCGATTAAAGCCGACCGCCTATTGCGACAATTTTGTTTCACACCCACAGTTTGAAAAAAACGTACTTGCAGAGTGGCTTACCGTTCTAGTAATATTATTAATATCGCGTACCTATAAATAGTCGTGGGTATATAATATTATTATAACGCTCTATCGATCGCGCGCCCACCCACACACAACATACGCACACACACAGACACTTACACACACACACACACAGACGACGAGCACACACGGTCGCATGCACGCACGAACGCTCCTCGCCGGTTCCAGACGAAATCTCGAATTCATTTTTCGCGTTCCGTCCGAATACGTTTGCGTGCGAAACAAACGACAATGAACAAAACAGAGACCTAGGTCAGTAACACGCTGCGCTATGATACGCGTTTACAATACCACGAGTGTGGTATACCTACGTACGAACATATTATTATAATTATTAGGTATATATATATATATTATATAAGTACGACTGAGAACTGCGCGAACCGGACGTGCGCGCGAGTGCAGTGCTGCTTATCATCGCGGGCCACGTTTTTTACAAATCGGACGTTGCGTTGCTTAGGTATATAATATATTATATATATTATATTATAATGACGTGTAATATTATTGCAGCGTTATAATATGTACCCGCTGTAGCCTGTAGCGTATGAACGATCGCCATCTTGGGCGAATTACAATATTATGTTTCGTATGTAGAGTTCCGTTGCGTAATAATAATGTTTATATTAATTATTCATAATAATAATATAATCGGACTCGATGGCGATCCGCAAACAAAAGATTAAAAACAATGCGCTGCATACTCTATAGGTACATAATATAGCTATAGCTATATAATATTATAATACAGTACTCGCCTAGGTACAATACAACAATATGGAATAGTTTGCACACAAAAACATATTATGTTTAAAATAGAGACGACTGTGCAATATTATGCAATATGTGCTATTGTTGTTTTTTTCCCCTTACGATTTTTCCCCCTTAGTAAAAAAAAAAAATTGAATTTCTTTGTGCTTGCGTGATTTACCCACGCTTTCAATCATAATTTATAGTGTTCAAAATTATCAAAAGTTTTTCGTTGAAAGTAAAAAGAAAGCGGATATTTAAAAAGGAAAAATTAGTAGTCCAGGTGTCTAACATTCAAAAAAATATTTGAAAATGATAACTTTATACTTTTACATTTGAAGAAAAATTTCTTATTTTAATGATTATACGCAATACCTATAAATATACAAACACAGATTAATTTATGATATATTTTCAACCCCGTGCATAACTTTTGCGAATTTTTCGTAATATGATTTATACAATTTGATTAACTATTAAAATTAACTATATTATGTCTATAATCTTTATGTATATTAATAAAATATTTGAATTTATAACTAATAATTTTTATATATTTTATTTGAATAAAATATAATAAAAAATGGCATATATAGTCTTACCTATATTCCTTTAATGTTTAAAATGTATTTTCAATAAATTTAGATTCAATAAGAATATAAAACATAAAAACACAATTTTAAATTACTAATTAGGTATTATAAATATTATCATCAACAACTTTTATTTATTATATACAAATCTGAAATCTTAAGCATATAATTACTAATTATTTTTATTTTTATTACATACGATATATAAATATAATTAATAATTATAAAATTCAATTAAATTGTATAATTACTAATTATATTGTGGAAGAACTATTTTGAGTAGACCATTTTAAATTCTACTTCACTGAATAATATGCATTGTGGACGGCTTTACAAAAATAGAATATTGCGATTCTAATGCCAGATGATGTTTATAGATCTGTTGCGTTTTTTAACTGCAATGGTTCAATGGCATAAAACATATGCATTATTATACGCTGCCCTTTTAAATCTACGTTTAGAATAAGCTATTGATAACATTTTTTAACATTCCGTATCAATTACTATCCCTAGAGGATTTTTCAATCAAAAGCCAAAGGTTTTAATTAAATTCATAATTTTTTTTTATACATTATTGAACAAGGAAATTAAATAAATTATCTGTATATGCTATACTTTATTTGAAAATTATAATCATGAATAAACTGTTAGGTACCTATTTAGTGGCTTCGCACCTAATCAAATTCAGGAACAAAATCCAAACCACTTTGATATAAACTGTAAAATAAATTAAATGAGTCAGTTAAATAATACTTTCCATAAATATAAGGTATTATATTCGTTAATAGATGACAAATTTTAAGAAGCGGAAACAAAATATTAGTTGACTTTTTTTGCATCTAAGAAGTACTATTACTAGTAATATTTTTATTAGGTGTATGCTTTGAATGGCAACAATATTGTAATCCAGCCTTTTATAAAATATATGCATAGAGTATATATATATACACTTATAAGTTAGGTATATATCATAATACGTACAAAAGTTTGACTTAAACACCTAAATTTATTATATTTATAATATTTTTTTGGATGAAATAGTAATAATTGTACAACCGTAATAAAAATACAAAATAATTTTTATTCGTTTGGAAAAAATAATTGACCTTGAATAATCCTTGGATATTTGCCAAATAACAGCTCTTCGTAAAAACTCGAGTTTAACCACTATTATAATAAAGACTTTTCTGACTTGATACATTTTATTTCACCTTAAACTATTTATTTCATTTTTAAAAATGGGACTGTAATTAATGATGTTGATTATGAATTTAAAAAATGAGAAATATGTGAAAACTGAGTTGCTACGACCCGTAGATCCGAACTTGTGTCGCAAAGTTTAGTATCACAAGTTCGTTTCTAGAGGATACAGCCACTCAGTGCACTCATCTATTAAAAAAAGTGCATGGCTAAAATAAAGAATTTACCAAATTTACCAAAATCTAGTCGCAATAAATAAAATAAAACGGACTTATAATAATATAAATATTTTAATAGAGAATTATGATTGTAATAAATTATTATTACCCTAATTACCTAACCATATTAAAATCAATAGTTTGCAATAATTATACTACCTACTACGACTATCTACCCCTATCTACCCCACTGCTTTTTCGTAATATATTGTAATGAAATAATATTATATAAGTAGGATTCAACTAGAACTTATATGCAAATATTGTGTACTATTTATCTATGTATAAAAAAAATTTCAAGTTACATATAACAACCTACATAATTCCCAAAGATAACATTGAACAATTTTCATACATTTTATAACATAATATTAATTTTATAATTTAGTTGTCAAATATAATTCTGTATAATACTTCATACTATTTATCAGTGTTTTTTTAAGAGGATGTCAGCGTCATTTATATTATGTTATCAGATAATAGTTATCACTGTCTATCGCACGTACAAAGTTAATTGCAACATCGCAATTCGCATTTCGCATTTTGTAGCCAAATTAGGTTAACATATATTACACAAATTATGTAGTGTCCTACGTAAGCATAATACTTTCATTTTTTTTAAGTTTAAAGTTATACATTATAATCAATTGTTATTAACGTAAATTTCATATACCTTATAGTTTCTTAAATAATTTAACCACAAGACACTAAATTAACAATATGTGTAATTTTTATTTAATTTAAGTACCTAGGTCTTCTTAAATATTGAGTTTTGATTCCAAGGTTATAATATAAATACCTACCTATACTATTGTTACTTCAAATTAATACAAAACTTAATGTTGATCTAATGATCTATGAAAGGTACAGAATACGGAAATATATCTTTTTGGGCAATGAATGTTAAATATAGGTACACGTTTTGCGTATGATTTTTATTATATCTATTTCAAATCGAATACTTAATTGTTTTAATTTTTAAGATAAAATCTCAAAAAAGAAAGCTGAGTTAAAAGTAATTTTTTAAATATTTACCTTATTATACCTTTAAAAAACCTTTGTATTTAAATGTTTGATATAAATCATTCAAAAATATTTAAATCATACCAAAAAACGCTTAATAAAATTGTTAATGTAAGTAGAATATTTATTTTTATTACTTAACTAATGTAAATCACAAGTTTAAATAAAATTACACAAACATAATGTAGGTACCTACCTAATAACTCACTATCCTATTTCATTCAGTAGATATTACTTTTTAATTTAAATATCAGGTTCTAGCCTTTAGGATTACATTTTTGGTTATTTTAACATTAACAAAAATCAATTTATACAATTTTTAATTTCATATTAATTCTAAGGAATCAGTTGATAAACTTTGATAGATTTAGTTATTTTTTAAGATTAAAATTAATTTATGAAAAATGATCTTAATCACGTGTTGTTTAAATAAAACATTTTCCAAAAAGTAATTCTGAATTATCATTTTCAGGTTTTATATTGGATATAAATATTATATGGATATCTACGCTGACAAGAGTGAGGTAGTTGGTTGTATAGTAGTTTATTATTTGACTTTACTATACAATCGGCTAACTTTACTTCTGTCTTGCTAAAGTGTCTTCATACAAAAGAAATATGATCGATTCAATAATTGGAATGGAGAACATTTTTCAAAATTTAACAATCTGCGCACACATTGTTTAAAATGTATTCATGAACCAGGTACAATGTACTTATGTACGTAAAATTGTACCTTCAATATATTATAAAATATTATAATTTAAAAAATGTATAAATAAACATATTTATAGTTTTTATACAATATAATATACTAGCTATAGTAGGTACTACGTATTAATAGGTGGCCCGACACACTGTAATATCGGGAGATTTCCAATGGTCTTACACTCTGACCTATAATAATTGTTGGCCTGGACAACTATTGAAAATAATAATTTTATTTGTATTAAATATTCGATATTAATTTTAGAAATTACGTACTCTTTTTTAGGAGGTCTCGATTACGTAGTTTATTTTGTATTATATAATTACATACAAACGCCGATTTGAAAGTATTTATTAAAAATACAGTGAGACGTATATTTTATAACCAATTGTTATGTTTGTTTAATTAATTAATTTTAATACAATTATGTACCTATAACGTAATATATTACTCTCTTAAATATCTTAAATTTATGTAAGAATTAAGTATGCAAGTAACACACTTTAATATCGCATGATACTACTATAATTACAATGAGTGACTAAATACCTACTCGTACTAGTTAGTAGGTAGATATTAGGCACAATTGTATTAATTTAGTATTTATATTGAACTATAATATAAGCTAATAACAGATTGTATTAAATATAATTGAGTGTATCGTGTTTATAATATTATAATATATTAATTATATCAATGTGCTGCTGCACAAACATTACTCATGCATATTGCTAATGTATAGCTTCTAATCTGTGTTGTAGATCATAACTATTAGTTGTTTTTTATAATCAGACTGTATGGTAGCTGGTAGGCATAACATATAGTCACACAGAATCAATATTGTTTACGATATATTATTATCTTTTCACGATTAGCGAACGATGGTTAATGTAATAAGATTAATGTACACTGGTGCGATGACTAACGGACATATCATATAATTTTATTAAAGTAAGTATACGAACATGATATCAAATTGTTATAGATATTTTTATGAGTCATCCCACTTCCACGTTTATACTTACATATACTAAAGAATTAAATCGTATTACTTTTAAACACACCTATAAATGGTTTAAGTTCATCTTTAATTTTTTATCTACTGAAAAACTATATAAAAAAAAGGAGCCAAGTAATTTTGTTTTTATAAAAATGGATTATTACAGAGTCACATAACGGATTTATTATATAGGTACTGTACCTACCTACCTACCTACCTGTATTATCTTGGTGGGTACCTATTTTATATTTATAAAAAAAATTGAAACCTTACAAATATTAATAAAGGATAAAATGTTTGTTAGTTACATTAATTGTATTCTTGTATTCATGTTATTAACAATAATTTAACGTAGCAATTATAAATATTAAACATATAGGAACTGTCTAACAATCTTATCATAAGCCCACTTGAGTCAAAATTCCACTTGAGTCTATGGGTCGGCTGTCTAGTCGTCTAGACTAATATAATACAACTTTGCAAGGCCTAAGTTATTCAGTACGATTTCTCTATTATTTTATAACTAGGTATACCTATTATAACTGATATAATAAGTACTATATTTTTTTTTTCAGAATTTGTTCATACCTATTTATCGCATAATCGATATTTGCTGTATGTTCTATAACATCTAGGTACCTACTTTATACTTGCATTATATTCTTCAATCTGTATTAGGTATATAATAAACACCTAGGTAAATAGTTATTATAATTTATAGTCTTTAATAAAGCTCCAATATAAACACCAATTTTTAATCAAAATATTTGATAATAATCTATAAATTAAATTCTACTACCCATTTTAACCTTTTAGAATCGTTTTTGAACTCAAAGACAGTATTGCTAATAGCTTTAAGATGTTGAACAATTTTATATGTTCCCAAATATTCATCAACACTTTTTAAAATTGAAACATAACTTTTCAATTTTTCAACTTTAAAATAAAATTACCTATACATAGTTTATATTATTATAAATTCATATTAACAAAAAAATCTAATAGTAATTAAATAGACAGATACTAAAAAAATATAAGTAGGTATCCTTCTAGTTTTTCCCGAACTTTATTTTATAGATTTTCCTATGATATTATTTAATTATTCTATGCAGAATATATTAATAATTGCATGTGTATATATACATAGTTTATAAGTGTTTTTTACTATACAATATTTATACATTTTTATCATAATATAATATACCGAGAATTTACAGAGGATATCCTACAATTTAAATTAAACTTACAATTTCAACCAATTACCTACGTTTTATAAAATGTCCATTCATTTTAATATTCAATTATAATACATGTTTGATGGAGATGCTCTTGAATTATTAATGTAACACACAATTATATTATTAGTTAAAATTAAAATTTTAATTTTTTCTTATCAAACGAGTCCCATAAAAAATTGTGAATATCATATTCTGGTCACGATTTTGTTAACTAACTGATCTCATTGAAATATATTTAATAATTCAATGTTTGTATTACTTTACGTTTTTACATAAGTATTATTGTATTAAATAATTAATATTTAATGATAGGCAGGTACGATAACTATATAATAACTGAACAATAAGAATATCAGTCTAGAAATATACGTAGGTACCTAATAAAATGGATTGTTTTCGATGACAACCTATAAATTATACATTTATACCTAGAATAAAAACAATAATTAAATAAAATAATACAGAAATATTTATATTTAAATTCTTTAATATAATATTCTTCCACAAATTGAAATTTAGAACTTATTTGAATAACTTTATTAATTTATGTATTATTTGATTATTAAAACTTTATTTAAAATCTATATGAAAAGTAGGTATTATAAGTAAATGTGATAACAGTGTATATTAATTGGTTTTGGATTGATGGACATGATTGGAGAAACCGTTCATCAACATTGGCTCTTATTTAAAAACTTAAATTGTATTTTCGTATCCTTGAAATATAACTGAGATTGTATAGTACAGACGTACAGTTATGAGTATAACTAATTACGTTTAAATCAGAAATCAGTACATATAAGTTGTTTTTCACACAAATCAAACTGTCTTTGTTTTTATAGTTTGATAACTTTACATTTCTTAATGAGTTTGTAAATAAATTAGTTTTGAATTTTGTTTTGATTCATATTAAAGATAGTGTAGTGTATGGGTTTTTTGTAAGTTTAAATTTTATTATAATTGTAACTTAATAAAAACGTCTTGAATTTTTTTTAATGCAGTATTATTTATTTTATTATTTTAATGAAATACTAATTCAACAATTTTTTATTTGAAAAAACAGCCTTATGTTGCTAATTGTTCTTTGTGTGCTCAAGTCTAAATTTAAAATCGTAGGTATCACTATATATAATAAATCAAAGCACATATTATTAAGAACAACTCAAGGGCCACTTTGAATGAAGAGTCAAGGCATTTTTTTTGGATCGATAAAGTTTTGGTTATAACTTTCAGTTGTATTAATAACTATATAATAAACTAATTATTTTGATTTTTAAATGTGTTTTGTAATATTATACTGTAGATATTAGTTATTTTATTATGTTTAACCTTTGCAATTGTAAAAATCTCTTAAGAGTTAAATAAATAGTATATAGGTACTTAAAATAATAGGTGTACCTAGGTAATTATGTTTTATAAAAAATTGAAATATAAAAAATAAAATAATATTTTTTGTATCACAATAACGTGGGGCTTTTATAAAAATATTGAGCAAACCTTAATTCATAAAATTAAATGTGTATACATTTATTTATAATTTTATAGTGTATTCTTAATATTTTAAGTTCATATACCAATTCATATTAATTTGCTTAAGAATTTCTACTTTCAAGTTTGTTATAAATGTAGTAAATTTACTTAACATTTGTATAGGTACCTACTTACATAAAATATTAAACATTACGGTTTGACATTAAGTTTAGATAGGTAGTTAATTAAGTCAGTCAATAAAGATAAAATTTAAGAATAGGGAATGTATACATTAATGTAGATTAAGCGCTCTGCTATAGATACAACAATTATAGTCAGCAGTGGTATCATGTCGAGTGTACCTCAACTTGAAATCTGTTTGGTATTATGTTATTTATTATGTAACAATGTGTTACCACAAAAAAAATTTTTGGAACTAAACCGATGCCTCGGCAAACGGCGTTCCAACTTCCGAGTGCCAGGGTAACGCTATGTCAAAAAAATGTTGTAACTTTTTTATAGTTATTTAAGGTTCAAATTTTGACGAAATATTATATTTTAAATTTTAAATCAAGAGTAATAATGTTGAAATTTTAAAATATTATTTGTCGGTACTTAAAACCTTTAGAGCACTGAGCAGGTGTAGATATATATTAAAAACAATACTGACTCCATCTCTTATTCCATTGTCTATTATTTATAAAAGATTATTTGTTTCAAGAAAATATCCTTCTAGCTACAAAAAAACTATAATTTTACCACTGTTAAAATCTAGTGATCGAAAACAATATGGAAAATACAGACCTATTGCTCTAACTTTAACTGCTTCTAAAATACTTGAGAAATTTATCGAGTCGAGAACATATTTTTTTTCATCTTATAAATTTGGTTTTCCCTCAAATATGTCTACTATTGATCCTTTAACTAAGACTTAGAATTTTTCTGGATTTCAAAAAATCTTTTGACTAGGTAAATCATGATTTATTAATTAATAAATTAGAATATTGTATTATAAGAGGCTCTTCTAATGCTCTTAATTTAATGTAAATGTTTATTTCTTACGGTCAAGTAAGAACAACAAGTAAAACTAAATGGATTAGGGATTATTTAGTGATGCAAATACAAATTCTCAGTTTCTCAGTACCTCGAGGTACAGTCGTACTTGGTCCTGTCTTATTTATTATATACATAAACGGACTTTTAAATATACAACTTAATACCGAAATTTGTTGTTATTGAACTGTTATTCAAGTTTGTGAACCGTGGACTTTATTGTATATTATGTATAAAGTAAATTTCAGTCTTTGCATTTTTATAACAATAAAAAACAACTGTAATTTAATTGTACCACGTAATCATAAGAATTTTAGTCCAATAATTAAATGAATTCTTTTACTTCATAAATATAATATTAATTTAACTAATTTTCATAATTTTAACAACTATAAGAAACACATTAACACTATTTTATCCTGGTTTTAAATGCCTATTACTATGTTAATTATTATTATTTAAGTACTCTAAATGTATAACATTTAACCTATTCATAATATGAGCCCAGCATCAGTTTTCAAGCACACGCCTTTACTTATTGAATGCGAGCTTGCAAACCTGTAATTAATGTTTTGTTTTTAAACTTTTTTTGATTGTTCTGTTTGCTAAATAAATATATTATTATTATTATATTTCATACACAAAATGACATTTTCAAATGCATTTTTTTCAATAAAAATAAATTTAACCTACTAAATAGTACTAATTCCGAATAGTAAAGTAATAAACTACTTTAATCAGAATAATATCATAAGATATTTATTTATTTATTTAATATTAAACGGGTAAGGCCCAATTACAATTAACAACAATATTAAAATCATTAATAATACGATACAAATATTATTAATAGTAAATGTGAACAAAGAAAATTATTATAGTAATATTATACATGGTACATGGTACATTATGAATTAATTATTAAAGAATTACAATACAATTTGAAGGAATATAAGTTTGGTGAGCTGAACATATCAATTTTTAATTTATTTACGGTTTGCATTACTCTATTACAAGGAGTGTTATTAGCATAATTGGTAACTTGTAGACTTAAACGAAAAGTGTCTGTTGAACGTGTGTTAAAAGTGGGTATGTAGAAAGTTAAACGGCTTAAAAAATCTAGGCAATCAACATTACCAGCCAAAAGTTTATAAAGGAAACATAAATCAAGGCTTATACGTCTTTGTTCCAACGTCTGAAGGTTTAATAAAAATAGTAATGGATTATAGGTAGTATGGGGAGTTCTAGGTATGGAGCATTTAATTGAGATGAAGCGTAAGAACTTCTGTTGCACTTTTTCTAATTTTGATTTTTGGCCTAACTGATAGGGAGACCAAATGATAGAACCGTATTCACAATTGGTCGGATTAATGAGCAGTAAATCGATTTTAAAGCAAATTTATCAGTAAAATCCGCACAATTACGATTAATAAAACCTAGTATTCGATGCGTTTTATTAATAACCATTTGAATATGACAATCGAATTTTAATTTTGAATCAAATAAAATACCAAGGTCTTTAATAGGACCCGTGGAACGTAGAAGAGTTTCACCACCAATTAAATAATTATAATTAGTAGTCGATCTAGTTCTTGAGAAGGTATTTTTTGATATTAAGTGAAAGATAATTTTTAGTGCACCAGTCATAGAATATATTCAACTCAGATTGAAGCAATTCAGCGTCCAGTGGTGAATTAACTATACGAAATATTTTAAGATCATCCGCAAACATTAGCTTCGAGCAATTTTGAAAGTTAATATCATTAATAAATATATTGAATAATATTGGAGCTAAGTGGGAATCTTGCGGAACACCAGACGTAATGCGTATTGGGGTAGAAGTATAACCTTTATAAGAGACAACTTGAAAACGATCATGAATAAAAGAAATTAACCAGTTTAGAATAGAACCACAAACACCTATTTGTTTTAATTTGGTAAATAAAATCTGATGATTAATTTTGTCAAACGCTTTGGCAAAATCAGTGTAGATAACATCAACACTATTTCCAGTCATAAACGCATCAGATAAGAAGTTTTGAAAAACAAGCAAATTAGTAGTGGTACTTTTATGGCGCCGGAAGCCATGCTGGTCATCGACGATTATATTAGCTAAGACAGGTATGATTTTTTCAGCAACGATGGATTCGAAAACTTTAGGTATAATAGAAGGTATTGATATTGGTCGGTAATTGGAAATATTAGATAGGTCAGATGATGATTTTTGGTACAGGACGAATATCAGTAATTTTCCACGCATCAGGAAAAGTACCAGTAGATAGTGACAGGTTAAATAGATATAGTAAAGGCGTAGAAAGGACATAAGGACAGTTTTTAAAAAATATACTTGGAATTAAATCAGGTCCTGGGCATGAGCTAGGAGTAAGTGAGTTAAGTGAATTAAAATTATTAAGTAGATCAATTGTACATGAGTGCAAAGGAGATTGGAGTACTTTCGGTTGATTTTTCTGATTATAATTTAAATTAATATTGTTGTTATTTTCATAAACACTAGAGAAGTATTTAGAAAAAGCATTAACAATAAGGTTTGGAGAATCGAATTTTTCATTGTACAAATACATGCAATTTGGTAGGAAGTTAACTTTACGTTTATTATTTATAAATTTCCAAAATTTTTTAGGATATATCTTTAAGTTTTTTTGCAAGTTATTAATGTAGAGATAGTAATCAGATTTTGAGTAGAATTTACATTTAGCGCGAAGTTCTGAAAAAGATATGTAGATATACCTACTTAGTAATATTATAGGCTGAAAGACTGAGTTCGCGCCCATTATTTAATGTTTCGGGTGCTATAGGGTAACGTTACCAACACATTTATAACACATTGTTGCATAAAAAAATAAAATAATACCAAACAGTTTTCAAGTCAACATTTTGACCTTGGGGTGCCAGAGTAACACACCTATATTTATTATTGTGATTAAAGTAATTAATTTTAATATTAGGCAATATAGTATTATACTAATGTAAGTTAAATTAATTTTGTCCAAAAAATTACATTTTAAAATGTAATTTCGTGTATAAAATATAATAATATATATACTCTAAAAGTTTCATATACATGTGAATAATATTTTTAAATTAAAACGAAATAATTTATATTGTTATTCTTGGTTTAAATATGTTATTTCGTCCAAATTTCAATGTAAAATGTCTGTAAAAAATAACCATGGTAATATATTTTTACTACTTATGAGAATCTTTGTTTTACATTTTCAATCCTTAGCTATAAAAATTAAACATTTTTTTAATTTACAACCACAATATATTTGAAAACGTTCGATATTTTGATAAATATTGTCAACATTTGAACTTGAAAAACCTATAAAACTATAAAAAAAAAGATTTTGAGTATTTATCAACTGCTATTATAACAACTTATGAAGAACCTTAAATTAAATTTTCAATCTTTTTGACCACAAAAATGTTGATGATATGTATATTACAATAAAAAAACTAAAAAAATTTCAAATTTCAAATGTCTATAAATAATTCAAAATTAGTCAAAATGTTATCATGTATAGAAAAAGATAAAATAAACATTGGATACAAATTTCAAGTAGGTACGGTTAATGGTTTTTTAAAAACCACAAAATAAGAACATTTTTGTATTATTAAAATAATCATTATATATGAATAAAATTATATTTGTATTGTATTGTATTGTCTGTATTGGTTAATAAGTTTAAGAGGACGCTACACCCGCATGTGTTGGTTCGTCTTACAAATGTAAAAAATAGCAAAAACTGTTTTGCACAAGAACCGAGAAGTCATAACTAAGAAACAAAGTTTTCACCGCATAAAAAGGAGAACACTGGTTGTCAGGTTGTGACTTGTGAAATACCATTTTTACTTTGGAACTACAAAAAAAGTTATTCAAATTTGTAAGACACAAAACCAACAAATTTTGAAACAATAAGATCTCTTATCGTATAAATTATATCAAAAAAATAAAAACAATAATTTCTCAACTTAATTGTATATCAATTTGGAGTCTTTACTCCACTACAGTCTGAGTATGTTATACATCTTTTTATTAATAAAATGAAGTGACGAGATAATTGTGACCATTTTTCTCAAAAAATATTGGATAGATTCAAATTATTTTTTTTTCACGTCGAGGAGAAGAAGAACTTATCGCCCATTATATTCGTGTGAGGAGTGAGGACGCATTCTGTTTATCCAGTAGGCGATAATAATTTGACCATGTCAGCAATAGGGATTTTAATTTCTTACACTATGTTTATCACCATAGTAACGAATAAAGTTTAAAAAGACCAGGTAAGTGAATGTTACTCTGTTATACAGTAGGTTACAAGTGGATTACTGTATAAAATGGATGGTATTAAATTTGAATTCAATGATATAATATCATTGTATACGAAAATCGATTCTGAGTTGAGATGGTTTGTCAGTATGGATATTGTTATTTAATATTATTAATTTGATAGCCGGTAAGTTGAATAAATATTATAAAATTACAACGAAGTAACTAAAATCGTTATTCTTGGTTACTTAATATGTAATTTTGTCCAAATTAGATCATAAAATAGCTATAAAAAAAAAACTGTGTGTTTATATTTTTGAGATTTTTTAGTTACAAAATAACTTACTTATGTGGAACCTTGTTTTAAATTTTCAATCCTTAGCTATAAAAGTTTAAAATGTTATCAATTTTTAACAACAAAAATATTTTTCAATTTAAAATTTGATAAATGTTATCAAAAATCGAACTTTGAATGCTTATAAAAAAAAATTGTGCCTATGTATTTTTAATATTTTTCAACTACTATTGTAACAATATATTAGGAGCCTTGTATTAAAAATTCAAGTTTTTTGATCTAACGAATACAATTTTATTGACATTTATAGAAAAAAAAAAAGAAAACAACTGTGAAAAGAATATGTCCGTAAATAGCTAGAGACGAAACAAAATATTTTGAAAATTTTATCAAGTATATGAATTGATAAAATAAACATATGATATAAATTTCAAGTATTTTCAGTTATTCATTTTTGAGTTACAACAAAATAAGAAAACCGATTTTGTGTAAAAATTCCCGTCTTTCCTTAATTTTTCTTTTGTTTTTCCCTGCGCTTTTGAAAACTATTGGGAATTTTAAAAAATGATCTCCCAAATGTACCAACTATAGATTCACTTTCCCATCAAACAAGTTACTGTTGAAGAAAATCGAAGCATTATTTCGATTAATTATCGTGTACACAGCACAGAAAAAAAAAATCGATAAAAAAAATAAAAAAACACTCATCATTGTAAAATCAATACATTCATTGCTCCGCTCAGAATCTAAAATGTAATAATATAATAGCTATTGTATTATCCTATAAAAATAGTATTAGTAATTATTGATAAGGTGCTAAACAAAGTGTTAGAAATTAAAATTAAGTTAGGTATCTCGAAAAAGTACCGACTAGATAATATTATATACAACATATATTTGCTAAAGAATAAAGATATATATATATATATATATATATTATATAATACACATTCTGGTAGTAATTTTGATAATCATAGAAATTATCCCTATTGTGTGTAAACAAATTTATTATTACAGTAGAACTTCGATTAACCGTCACTCGATTAACCGTCACTCTCTGTTAACCGTCATCGGTCACCGCCGAAAAAAAAAGTAATTAGGCGATTAGACGATCGTGATAAACTCGTCGTGGTCTACTAAAAAAGCTAGAGAATCAAAAAACCAAACTAAAATTACAGATTTTTTTTTATAATATGTTTGGTATGTATGTTTATAATTTATATGTGTTATGATAATTAATTTATATGTTATATGTAAGTATTTATTTTTTTAAAGTACACACACGTAAAAAATATAATAAATGTGTATATCTATATGTATGTACACGTTTTTTTTTTTGCAAAATTTCCGTTAACCATCTATTCGATTAACCGTCATAGCCCTGGTCCCGACAGTGACGGTTAATCGAAGTTCTACTGTATACCTATCTGTTGATATCTTTGTCACGGCCCGCATTAGTAGCAAGACGTATCACAATGTACAAGCACTATGGCGGCCTGTCCTAACCTTATCTCCAACCACCACTACGGGACGCATGCAGCGCGACCAGGTCGACTATCCCACCGGCATCGGTGACGGCATAAGCTGGGACGGATGACCATGTCGCGCAAGACGTATTGTCGGCGGAAAAAGCCGGTTGACAATCGTCCATCGGACCGTCGGACCTGTAGCACATAATCTCATCGCCCGAGCGGCACCAGTGTACGTACTATTTGGCTGTGACTTGTAAATTGTAATAATACACCATCGTAACTTGTGACATACAGAAAGTGTTTGTGTTGTATGCTTCTTGCCACCTCAATACACTACGACCGGGTCAAGATCAACCAGTATATTCAAACATCGGGTCCACGTCATGTTGCTAGGGATAAAATAATTGAAATACTAATCTAAAACTTAAAACATTATTTGCAAACATAAGGCAGTAATATTATGTATATATCAGTGTGTGTTATGAAAAATATAAAACGATTGTTAATATAATATTACAAAAATTAGTACGGGGAAAAGAAAAATAATTGAAAAAATAAAAATTCCATCAATTATTATTAATAATATTAATAGATATACATATAATAATGAATAATTTTCATAATTTCTATTGTTATTTTATTATATTTTCTATACTAATTTCTTATTTATACCCATACTATATATTTTAATAGGTTAATGTTTATTTTTTTATAACTGACTTCTAGAGAAAAAATTACCCTGGCAACGCCGGGTACACCTAACACCTGCTAGCATGTAATATAATTGATTTTCTGATTACGAAAATAAATAATGTTAGATACTTGAAATTTCCACAAAATATTGCAGCTTCGTTCATGTATGGACATATTTAAAATTTATGAAAATTTGTCGGTAGGCCAAAAATGGGTAAACGGTTACTTCGTCCATTGTTTAAAATGCATAACGCCGACACGTTGTATTGCTATTATTACTATTACATACATAAAGTATATATTTAATATAAACAAGTATCTGAAATCATGATTAGTCCATTTTATAAAATTTAAATATTAAATATTATTTAGTAAATCTAAGTATTTTCCGAATAAGAGGGAATCGTGGATTATTTTACCTATCGATAATTATTTTTATTTATTATTTTGAGTTTTGACATATTTATATTGTACACATTTTAATTTACATTTTAACATAATTTTTGGTAATAATATAATACAATTATAATTTATAATCATATTTGATTATTTATTTATTTATTTATTATTAATATACGTAGCAAAACTCTATTTACTATCTGTGTACAAATATGACAGTCATAATATATAGTGTTTTGATAAATTAAAATAAGAGTATAAATAAGGCGTTTCAAAATGAAAATGTGAATTGTATAATATTAAGTGTGTTACGAAAAAAAAGAGGAAAACAAATAAAATATAAAAATAAGGTAAAATAAAAATAAGATACAAAAATTACAATTATATAATAATATAAATTCACAATATTCCCAATCTGTAGTATATAATATGATTAAGCTAATTTATACATATTTTTAATATCATTTGTGTTGCAAGAAAATAGGTTTAAATGTGTAGAATTACCAATTGACATGAGTATATTTGTAGGAGAATCTAGTAAATAATTGGTTTTTATGTTTTTTAAGAAAAATAAGTGATTTTTTCTAGTTTTAGCAATATTAATTTTGAGATTATGGTTCTCTAGTAAAAGACCACAATCTATTTCATTACTAAGTAATTTAAAATAAGATAAATTATACGATGTTTTAGAGAAGTCATATCAAAGAAACCTAAAATCCCATTATAACCAGAATGAGGTGGTCTATCTACTCTACATTTAAAAGAAAGTAATCGTAAAAAAATAGTTTTGTATAGATTCAATAGTTTGAATAGAGGTTATAGTGTAGGGGACTAAATTAGTACAAAATATTCAAATTGAGATCTAACTAGAGAGTAATATATATTTTTCAAATCAAATGAGTTATAAAAATCAGAGCAACATCGTTTAAGGAAACCTAATCTGGAAGCTGCTTTATTTTTATTTTATTAATATGATTATTGAAAATTAATTTTGTGTCTAAATAAATGTCTAAATCGTTAATGAGTGGTGAGTGAATAAGTTTAAGTGAATGCGCTAATAAATTATAATTGTATGTAAGAGATTTTTTTTTTTTGTGAAAAAGTTATTACAGAACATTTACTTAGATTTAATTCCATACCGTTTTGTAAGCACCAACTGTAAAAATTATCTAAGTCTAATTGTAATTTTGAAGCATCATTAATAGAATTAATAGTTTTATAGATTTCTTATAGGTTAGACATTTTCATGATTTTTACGTATTTTGTCATAGTTCGAACTTGCAATGCTTATAAAAAAAAAATTGTGACTATGTATTTTTAATATTTTTCAATTGCCTGTGTAACAATATATTAGGAGCCTTGTATTACTTAAACACTAGGACCTATTTATAATCAATGGTATTTTATAGATAGGTATATAGATCATAATCATATATATTTTAATACATTTTAACTTTATGATATAACTACCTATGTAAGCTATAATAATAAAATATACTAATTAGTAATTTAAATGAAATGATTTTTTTTTGTCTATAAATGTTTGAATCTCTTCTGTTAATTAATTAATTTTTTTTATTATTCGTGCAAGGCACCTTTCTTTTTTTAACATTAAAATACGACTCGATCGGGTATCACCAAGAGAAAAAAAATGCAAACAATTTCGCAAAGTAGTTACCTAGATACTTACCTACCAAATGAATTATCTAAATTTTTGATGGCTTAGGTCAGCCATACTCAACCTTTTTTTATTTGGGCCACATACAATATTTTAAAATATTACGCCGGCAGCAAGTCGAAATGAATGGAACGGTAATTAAAAAAAATTAAAATAAAAATAAATTTATATATTGTGTATATTGTATAACATTTGAAAATTTATTTTCTTATTAATATTAATGTGAATTTTGATATTGAGATAGTTTTTTCACTATTTTGGATATATCTGGTTTGTAGTTGCTGCACGCTACTCTTAACAAGTCGTCAAGATGTGAATCAGTAAGTCGATTTCTGTACACATTCTTTGCATAGGTATTTAATTTTTGAATATGAAGTTTCACATAGATATGTAGATGTGAACATTGTCATCAAAAAGTGGGCACATTTTTGTAGGGTTTTGTATTTTCCTGGCACTAAATTCCAAAATTCTTCGTACTCTTTTTGTTCTATCTTCACTTTGAAAATAGCTTCGAAATTTGTATCATCTTTAATTCAATAAATTCATCAAATACTTTTGAATAATCAGATACAATCAATGCAGCTAATTGTGCGTTATACCTACTCGTTACTTCTAAGTGCCAAGGATTTTCTATAAGTAAAAAGCAATTCTTTACAGCTCTTAAATCCTGAAATCTCCTTTTAAATTCATTGGATAAGGCAGCTAAATGATTAAAAATGATTATATTATTTGTTTGAGAAATGATAATATCATCTTGTTTAGCTTTTGTAAGGGTTGGGATATTATGTAGCACTTTGTTCTGTATTTCCTTGTAATAGATCTCCAGTTTTTCTTCAAAAGCAAAAACTTTATTCGCCATCTGCGAAATAATTTTATTTTCACCCTGTAAACCGCGGTTGAATAGGTACTCATTACGTTTTTCTGTAATATCACACATATAGGTAAGCTAAAAGGCACCACCAATTATTGTTTACCAAAAACATAATCATCCTTATCGCAAGTGCGTGCGACACATTTTGATTGTTTTGTTGTATTTTATATTTATAATAATATTAGTTTTGAAATTTATATTTTTTTATCAATTCAATGAGTTCTGTTCGGGCCACATATTATGAATCGTTGGAGGGCCACAGGTATCGCTGGCTTAGGTACTAATGGTACTATATTGTTTCGATGTATATATTGTTAGTTGTTACTTGTTAAAAACTAATAATTTTTATTTCATAATACTAGATACCTACCTTCCTATACTTATCCTTATTATTTGTACCTATTGTACAGTTGTACTTCTAATATAGAAGAAAGCTTCTAGCTAACGTTTTTTTCAAACCGTAAATCCCAAAATTTTAATTTTGCCGTAAACTGGTCAAATTTTCAGTTATCTATTTGATAATTTATATTTTTGTTCTTCACGATTATTTTGAAAAGTATAGGCAGTTCGTGCAATAAATATGAAAATTACATTGACAACATTTAATTAATTTCAGAGTGGCCAAAGTTTAAAGTACACGTTTACAACGTGAAATCACTAAGGAAAACTAATAAAAGGCTGCACAGCACTTTTGCCTATGTTGGACTTAAATCTTGAACATTAAATTTAAAAAGTTCAGGTTTTTTGATGAAGAAAAATAAAGGTATTGGTTCCAAATAATTTCGTTACCGGTTCCAGATAATTTAGGTAAGTACCGAAAAGTATAATAATTTTAAATACCTATCCTGAATGTAGGTTTTGAATCGGTCTATAGTTAATGGTATGAGACATAATATTAGAAAACCATATGATCATAGTTTATACACAATATAGTAATACCAATATACCATTAAATGATGATAAATAAAATTACTTCTGGAATGAGGTGCGTACATAAGCAGCGAAAGAATAAAAAAAAGTAGTAGAGTACATAAATTATAGAAAGTTATCAATAAATAATAATAAAACAATGTTTATGAATTTCATAAATAACAACGAAGACATTTTCGATGATTTAACGATACACTTTTGTGCAATGGTAAATTATGTAAGACTTTATCTAGAATCCCAAGTAAACGTTATTTGGGTTTAATTAGGTATTGATGAACACATGAGGTGGAATCTGCATGTAAATAACTTAGTAATGCGTCTTCGTAATTTGTGTTATAGCTTTTATAAGTTATGCAATATTGTACCAATGCAAGTTATTTGTAGGTACAGTATATTTAGCGCTACCTATACCAAGCAATAATATAATATGGACTGTTAATTTGGAGAGGCATCTTAGCTAATTCACTGAAACCACTATTAATTCATCAAAGACAAATAGTTTGTAGGTATATGTTAACATAATCTTCTCTCAAAGGTTTGACTATTACAAATTTCAAATTATTTCATGAACTAGTAGGTCTATTGTTTAAAAATATTGCTAAGGGGTGGTAAATAATTCAAATAACTGGGCAAATTTAAACGAAAGACTAAACAAAAGAGAAACCGTAACTTATGGTTCCAAAGTAATATATTTAAAAAAATCATTTGGCCAAAGATTTGTGAACTACCTGGGTCGTACTATCTATCTATCTTATTCTGAACTATCTATAATACTACTAGTATACACCTATAAAATCTTAAGTTCAAGAAGATAATTGGATAAATTATATTAAACTGTAACATTAAATAGTCACTGAATTAAATGATTACATTTTTTAAAATATTTAACTAACAATTTCAAAATAATAAAACCAACTCAATTTATATTATGATATAAATTATTTACTGTTTATACATTTAATCTAACATTCCGATATATATAATAATAATGGGCACTATGTTGAAGCTAATGATGAATAAAAAATTTGGATTATACTTAGAACAGTATATTCTTCAATAATGATAAACCTAATTTTTTAGCAATACAATCAAATAGTAGCAATTGTAAAAGAATTAAAGAACAACAAGAAATTAATATGTTATCCACATAGGCAAACACAGAGAATATCCGGAAATCCAAAAACATAATTTACAATGATACAAAGATGGTTAATCCTAAGTTGTTGGTTTTATTTTTATTGATTAATTTTCCAAATCCTTATCTGAATGTTATCAAGTTAATATAGCTAAAAATCTAGTTATATAAATTAAGTAATATTTCTGTAAATACATATTTTCTGAATGGTTATATTGAAAATATGCTAGCTGCTAAGTGCAATTGAAATAGCATTGTGTGAATTAGAATAGTATAGAAATACTTTTATACTTTGATAATTTAAAACAATTAACTCAAAATTAGTTAATTAAAAATAAGCTACAATATTATTTAATGAATATTAGCCATAATTTAAACAAATGTGTAACAGCAAAAATAATAACATACGTTCAGACAATAAAGCAAATATAAAAACTCAAAAATATTTTGATGAAATAAATAGATAATAGATATATTAAAAAAAAAATGAAATAGTGTAATATGAAGTAATGATAATAATAATAAAAAAAATACAGTAGGATAAATGTATTATATAAGTGCTTCTAATGACTAATATTAAACAATATTCATCTGGATTGTAATAATAATAATAATAATAATAATAATAATAATAATAATAATAAAAATAATGTTTATAATAATAATACAGCAATATTAACATATGATTCCAACAATAATTTTTAATTCGTTTACTATCAAGTATTAATCACAAGACCTATTCATATTAAAGGTATATGTATTTAAAATGTTTATGTTTGTATTTATAAATGTATTAATGTATCATTAAAACTTAAACATGCAAAGAATAAATAATTTTTGTAAACAAGCGTAATATCTTATATAGATGATTAAATATTAATTATCTTTATCAAAACAAACAAACTGCTGGAACAAAAATAGCATTTGATTTATATTAAAACATAAATAAAATAAATAGTAATTTATTATAACAATAATAGTTTGATTATAATATTTTATTACTTTAAAATGATTAACATAGTTGTTAATATATAAGTGTATGTAAACGTGTCGAAACATGCTAAAAATTGAGTTTTAATATTAATTTACTTATAAAACTGTCTCAAACTTCACAGAAAGTATTTATTGTATTAATTTTAATTGATCATTGATTACTTTATTGATACACAATAATAATTATAATAATAACAATGAAAACTTTATCACTTATTGTCAAATTATTCCACCAACAATTTACTATAGGAACAAGTGTTTATATATATTATAATTCCAGTCATTATTTTATAATTGTTTCGTTCATGAATCTAGAATATTTTACAAGGATAATAGATAAATAAATGTGAAATTTTATATTAGAAAACTAATAAATAATAACAATGATAACTATCCTTTAAAAAAGTTTTTTTAAATAAAAGGAATTTTTAATTTAATTAGTTATTATATTGTTGAATTATCCCAAATAATATGTGAATAACATTAGAGGTACATATAGACTTTGATAGATTATTCAACTATTTAATTGTTGAATTATAGTGGAAAATTAACTATTGAGTTTCTAGCCGCTTTAATAAGTTAATCATCTCAGAATCTTCAATGCATTCATAGTACTTCAATCCTTGTGGTGTTAATAAATTTGTAATTGCTCCCTAAAAAAAATTGTTATTAATAAAAATAAAACCATTCAAACATTGTATTACCTATATTAAAACTTACTTTATCAATTAAATACTTGGCAACTTTGAAATGGTTTTCCCACAGAGCACACAGCAATGGAGTAATACCAAAATTGTCCTTCTTCTAAAAAATAAATACGATTTTTAATGCGTTTACAGTTTAGAATATTATGTAATACATTTTATATTTGTCAGATTTTTATTCAAATATTGATGATCAGTATTTATAATCAATGGTATTATCCAATGCTCATTTATATCTAAATATATATATATATATATATATACATGGATGTTGGTCTGTCTGTAATTAATAGACACAACAAAAACTATTGGACCGTTTTCATTTATATCAATAGACATCTTGAGATTTTGAGTGTGATTATAGCTTTTTACAACCCCTATAGGTAACTAAAGCGCAGCTCAAACGTACACTTTTTTCAGTTCACAAAAATAGAATTTTTTTATTGTCTATTTTTGATAGACATTATCCATTATATAATTAGTTAAAATATCATATTTTAAATATGGCTAAAGTAAGTAAAACCAATATTGGCACAGGCAGCGCCGTGCGGTACTGATTGAATGATGTAATGCTAGACCTGTATTTTATATTTGGTCAACACCACCGAAATTAACGTGATAAAAATATGTGTAGTTAATATTTATATTTAACCTGAACAAGGCTTCATTGTTGTTAATTCATATATGTATTTTAGATATTTATTATATAATATATATCAGTTATTTATTTTATCATTGAACACTTATTATTTCAAAAAGTATAAATGTTTTAGAAAAAAACTTTCACATGGTTTCCAATTGTTAAAAACAATATTTTAAAATATATATTTTTTAATATTTTTATCAAGTTATATTTTATTTTATTGAATGACATCATTGTATAAACAAAGACTACATTACTATAAAATACATTTTAATCAAAAGGAAAGCATTAATACCTTTTATTTCGCATTTGATAATATATTATAAAATCAATAATAGTACTGACAAATAAATTATATAGTTATGGGTTTGGTATATAATATTTTTGTTTTTAATAAAATAGATGAAAAATCAGAGCTTTTACATTAAAAATAGCAACAATATGATCAGATTTCTCTAAATCCACAACTACTTACATTTATATCAGCACCATTTTGAATTAAATATTCGACAATATCCAAATGGCCATAATCACAAGCCTTATGTAACATAGTTCTTCCATTTGAAACATTGTTTATATCCCAATCCTAAAGTACAAAAATCCAAATTAAAAAATATTAATAAATTTGTGTAGTTAAAATTAGATAATAATCAATATTTGTGATAGATAAGTTAACCAAATGCAGGGGTCTTCAACATAGACTTATAAACTAGTTTATTGGTCTATGGTTTCAAACTTACTAAGCTTTTGGAATCAGCCCACCAATCTGAGTGCTGACTGATAATTATTATGAAATATAAACTATAATATATTATTTTTTCCAATATATTTATCATAAACGATGGCACCGATGGCGGCAAGATAAAAAAAACCTGAGCTGCGGAGCTATAAAGTTTTCACAAGCTTGGGCGGGGATATAACAATCTAGTACCTACCCATGTATTCTATACATTTTTAAATTTAATTCAAGTCTTGGGTCATTAAATAATGTTCACATGTATTACATCAGTAATAAATTATTGTTATCTTAATGATTGGCAAGCGGTATCATTATAATATTGAAGAGAAAAAATTCACCTCAATATTATTTTGTATTAAGTGTTGCATTATTGTTTTTAAGGGGAACACATGGGACATTTCATCATTCTGCATTTTTATCAAAATGCGCGAGATACCATCATAATTAACCTTATGGGTTATTTGATAACTAGGGATCAATAAATTATAATACCGGTGTAATATTATATTAACTTATACTTTTTTATTGTTTAAATTGATTATTTATAAATATATTATATATGATTTAAAGAGAGATATTAGGGGGCATGGGGATACTACATGTAGGAACACTAAGAACAAGTGATGGAGACGATCTTTATTTTTAAGTGAACAGAGTCCCCTACTTTAATTTTGTTTGGTAATAATAAATATTTAATATAGATATTTTGGATCTATAATCTACATTCATAAATTATTATTTAAATAATAGATTTTAAAAGATCAAGATTAATTACTTTTTAATTTTGTAATATTTTGCGATTAAATATTTCAGGATACTGAATTGAATAATGAGTTAGGATAAATAACAAACAGATTTCAATTAAATTATTATATTATATTGGTTTTTAATTTTTAAAAAGGTTTTTTCTATAGTGATTGTTAGATTGAAAATATTATTCTATGTAAATTGCCTATTTAAGTATTTTAATTTCTAATAAGAACATTAAAGTTTGCCTTTAAGGTATGTTTTCCATATTCTTCTAAAATATTAGAACTATTATCTATTGATGACATTCGACATAGGTTAAAATCGATTCATATTTACTTGATTTAGTAGGTATAATTGAATTCATAAAATATATAAAATAAAACAAGTATAGGCACTAATACTAATATATTATAATTTGTTTTATTGCATTAATCAATTTGTTCACTTTGGAGTTTAGACGCTATTTATGGAAAATAAAAATTATAAGAATTAAAAATAGGTAGCTACTTATTAGGAATGTATTTAATGCGTTAAAGGAATGTAATATTATCAATGATGATATACATCATGTTTATACATGTATACAAAATTACAAAATGATTAGATTAATGTTTGTCAGGAAATATAAATCTAAAAACAATTACCCCGTTTTCTTTAGCAAGTCTCTGCAACTGTTCTTTGACCGTGTCAAGATCGCCAATCTGCAATGCCCACGATAAATCTTCACTTGCAACCGCACAGCTTCCAGTCTCGCCGGTGCAGACTTCCATCGTCAGGCAGGTACCTATACAATAGGCAGGCAGGTAGGTAAAATAATAACGATGTGGCTATATCGATTTAGACTTCACACAAATTACGTATTTATGGGCGGTAACTCAGAGACAACGACAAGTGAAATTTAAAACCCTTTGCAAGACTGCAAACTTCGACGGCGAAGACGAATATCGTACACGCAATTGAATTAAACGGACGTGAATTATACGGTCGACGGTAAGTAGGTAAAGTGGCCAAGTTCACGATTCACCGCTCCCACCTGCCATAATAATATTATCCATCTACCTTATCGCGTTAAGACACAGAATCCCGAGACATACATTTTTATCAGACCGATATTGTTCGTTGTTTCTCTCTTTGCGGCAATATTTCTGTCTGCTGATAAATAGCCAAAGAGGTTACATAAAGGTATCGTTAGATCTATGGAGGTACAATAGATACAATTATACAATACGTGCCTATTGGGCGGCGCGGCAAACATAACACAATTGCGCGGAACGCTAATGGTTTAGTTAAGAAATCGTTAGTTATAAAACGCGCATTAGTTGCCTATTACACTTTATAGGTTAACTATAATAATATGTACTTTATTACTTTATTAGCTAGTTATTAGTTATGAATTAACGATCACTTGCAACTGTGTAGGTTATAGGCACGCCTACTTAAATGAGTTTTTTTTTTTTTTGACAACACCTCCAGTCCTAAATGTCCGGATTAATCTATAGTTCATTGTTCAAATGTGTTTTAGTTTCTGATAGTTGAGCAACGAATGATGTATCAGTTTTGCACTGATGAAAAAATGCTTTAATTTCTGGAGTATAAAAATGTGGTTCTGGTTTGGACTTGGGGTGGTCAGAGGTAACAAATTCCGAATAGGTAAATACTTTTAAAAATAATCGGAATGAAGTAAGATCTTAAAGAAATACATAAAACAGGAATATACACTCAAAACAAGTTTTTGAAAAAATCTATTTCGTTTAAAAAATGAATAACCGTGTTCAGAAGTCTTCAAACTTTAACATACCTACCGTACTATAATATTCATGTTGGTAGGTACCTACCAATGTATTTTCTACTCAATATGATATAATTTTCAAAACATGTACCAAGTTTTTTTTCAAAATATTTATTGACGTTTGAAATTGTAGACTTTTTTAGGTTTTTTGTATGATACTTTGATCAAGGTTGATACAATTATTTTAAATCAATAAGCTTGGAAATATAAATCACGGTTCTTCATAAGTTGTTTTTACGGCACAAAAATATGCCTAAACGGCTATTATATACCTACCTACCTGACTACTTAAGAGCCTATAGTCACTGCAATTTTTTATCGACTCAAAAAAGTGACACACACTTTATCGGTTTATTGTAGGTATAGCAAAATACCAACTACATAGTGCTGGTTAAAACAATAAAACCACACATTTTTTTTAATCTGCAGACTTGCATATTATGTACTATTAAACTAAAAAAACTTTTTCCAAGTCTACCAAAAAGTTTTGTAAAAGCAATAAACTCCGTTTATGTTTAATTATTATATTCTTACCAATTAGGTACCGCCAAAAATGAAAATTTGACTTATGTTTACCAAGAAGATAACTTTTTGATGTAACACGAAAAAAATATAGCGAATATTCGTGTGCAATTATTGTGAAAAGTAGCCAGTAGGTACCTAAGTTAATGTATGAGAGATGATTCGGATATTAAGATAAAAAAATGTACATATCTGCTCTTGAGTATTAATTTACGAATACCGATGAGGTATTGTGGACAGTAATGTTTCCCACCTCTAAATCCCTAAAAAATAGTCACATAGAGCGATGGTATTATTTCCCTAAATATATCCCTGATATAGGTACTTATATATTTTTTTTTAGGTAATCATGATTATATAGATATCACGGTGTTTTTAATTTCTAATTCAATTTTTAAATATGTACTAGAATACTGAACAGTAAACTAAAGTGGGTGTCACATTGGAGGGGGCCAGCACAATGTACTTTTTTAACAAGTCCTTTAGGAACAAGGAACGACAAAGAAGTACGTACTGAAAGCTGTAAAAACAAAATGGAGGTAGGTACCTATAGAGAGTTAAAAAAAAAATCTATTGAATAGATTTGCGCCGATATCAATTTACTTTATCGTGGGATTCGTTCAAAAAAAAATCTGTGTAATTGAATTCCAGTTCTTAAAATTTCAAATGTCTATAATTCGAACGAAAAAATACTAGGAAATAACAGGTGAAAGTTGACAAAGATCAAAACCATATAACTAAGTGACTTAACCATAAGCATGTAACTGACAACTGTAGGTCTGTAGCATATCGCACTATAACACCGTTATTATTTAATTGTGCGTGCAGCATGTGTGTTCCAGTAGGTAGTTTAAAATATAAATTATAAAATATCCTTATGAAAAGAATCTGATAAACCGTCACCATTCTGAATCGTTTTCGTATAAGTGCGACGATTTAACATTGAATTCATATTTAATACATTCATGACCTTCTTATTTTGATATTTCACCTTCTTGAAATTGACTATACTTGCAGCACATTAACTTCTGCTTTTTTTTTATTTTGTAAATTTAGAACTTTGGTTTCTGCCTACATTACTGATACCAGTGGCGTATTTAATTTGTGCCAAATCTGAAAAATGTATTTTAGTAATTTGTGCCACATAAAACTAGGTAATAAAAAGCATTATGTAATCTATACGCAATCTTGTACCATTTCAAATTGTAATTTATGAAACTTTTAAATAGTTAATAATAATTTTTTTTTAAACTTATTCATAATATGTATTTTATTTATCTATCGAGTTTATTTTAATAGATGGGTACCTACATTTCAAGAAAAATATTAAAATGTACCTAAGTCCTATACATACCTAAACCATAAAGTAAAATAAAAAATATAGGTATACTAGTTGCTATAATGAATTGTAGGTACACCGTAGTCTGTATAAATTAGTGCCTTTCTAATATTTCAGTTAATAATAAAATAATATGTTAAAAATTAAAACCATGAATATGAATATTCATTGTCCAATTATTGTTCATGTTATTAATAGTCCATGTTATATTTACTCACGTTTTATATGTTATAAGTGGTATAATTATAATTAGGGCTCGGATTTGTATGCATAATTATTTATTTTTATTGCTTTTTATTTTTAATTGCTCATTAAAAAACACTAAATATATATATTAAAAACGATTACCTACAATTTAAAAAATGTATGATGCTAAAAGAAATAATTATAAAAATAAAAAATACAATTAAAATTACCAGCAAACTATTACATATTAACATTTAATTATTATAGTTATATAATTATATACATGTAAAATTAATGACAAAAAACGTAATATGTATTTCTTTTGGAAGAAATAGGTACCAACACGAAATTATAAAATGTGATTTAAGATTTTCAGTCTATTAATAATTACAGTTTCGTATTTTCTGTTGTTATAATTCATAAATTATAGGCCACTTTTAATTTCATCGAGTTTTGAGATTTTTATGTATAAAACTGTAAACATAGTCACGTAGATATACCTATAGGTTAATAGGTATACAGCGAGGTATACAGTATACACCCCTCCTATAAAATGTATAATAACTGTAGTAATTTAGTGCAAACGTGGTACCGCGTTACAATAAATAAAATATCACTAATCGTGATATTAATATATAAGCTTACATCGTCGCAATCAAGCAAAAAACAATTATTGTAAAATTGAATATTGTGAAAAAAAAATTAAAATCTGTATTATTTTTTTTTACTGAATATATAACTTATTTCGCCCAATAAGCTTTTAGATGTTTACCTATTATATTATATTTACATATTATATAATATGATTAATATTATTACAGTTGCTATTAATAGTACAATAATAAATTATGCTTATACCTAGGAACAACTTACAAGTAGGTATAGGCCATCGCCATAGGCGTAAGGCGCCTAATAATTAATAGCCGTACCTAAAGGCTACAGTAAGTATATATTGAGTAATCTGTATGGCCGTATATGCATAATATGACTATAAATAATACATATGTATAAGTTAAGTAAGTACTAAGTACATAAATCATAAATATATCATATATTATGGCTGAGGCTTGCAACATATTATATTTTATGGCTGATACGCTTGACATAATATTATGACAGTTTAAAGTTTAAGCAAAACATAGATAGGTACCTATACCTAATAATACTGTATTACAAATTAAAATGTCAATTACTAATTAAAGATGTATAACAATGTACGTATTATTATTACAACATAAAACTCTACTCAAGACGATTTAGATTCAATATTGCCAATAATTATATTAAAATAGGAAAATTATTGAATATTATTGTTGTCCAAGTTTGCATCTTCGTCCAAAACACTAGAATATATTTCCTTCAGTTTACATATTTGTCCTTCGAAGACCTAAAAAAATTAATTTCTCATAATCAAGGCCGGATTCAGACATGTTGTAACACCAGGGCAAGCATTTAAAATGTAAATGATAATTTATTTACATAGGTATATTAGGTAACCATACATAAGTATAAACTTTAAAATTCTACGCGTTTTTAAAAACTTGATCCTGGGGTTAGGTGTCCCTTCTTTACCCTTTTCATTCGGCTCTGTTTATATATTTTATACAATACTATTTTATTTATGATTAGTATAAAACTAATAAAGTATGATCCTTGATAAAAATATAAATAAATGAAATCATATATTTCTGGAAAAGTGATGATATTATGAATCATGATAATCGATAGATACCTTACAAATTATAATATACATATAGGTACATATTCAACGACTTAATCTTCTATTTTACATAACATAATCTATTTATTTGTTATACTAAGTATTCTTCATGAAAAATAAAGACATTTTTTATCATCAATAAATTTTAGGATTTTTTTCCTATTTCCAAAGTTTAAGAAAATATTTAGAAAAATTATAAATTCTCACGATGTGAGGAAGGAAACCCAATAAACCCTCACCTTCACCATAAATACTTCAATGACGTATCTACTCCCCCCCTTTTCAAAATATTGCAATTTTATTATATCGGGAGCTAGTGTGACAGTAGCATTATTATTAAATATTTAAGTAGTATTTACACGCATGACGTAATACTTCGGAGCTAGTAACTCGTATGTATAGTAACTAGTAAGTATAGGTATATTAGTAGGTAACTATATAGCAGTGATGTGTGCCTGCGCAGCCACATATAAAATACCAAAGTCCCAAAGTTTAAACTACAAATTTATACCTAATGGCTACTTTTATCCACACATTTATTTTAACATATTCATAATCAGCATCAAAAATCATTGTTGATTAAACAAAAAATGGTGCCCAGGAAAGTGATTGTACACCAATAAAATAGTTTAATTAATGAAGTTCAAAATATCAAACTATTTCATATTAAGGGGAGTCTCACCCGTTTGTGTTGCCTTTTTCTAACAAACATACAGATACAGTACAGCTTTGAAGATTTGAATTCAATAACAAATAGAACCAATTTGTTATTACCTTTAATATAGAGTAAATTGTGAATTGATCTATATTATAAAACTTAAAATTCAGAACATTATAAATTATAATAAACAGGTTTTTACGTTTGATATTTACGAAATTAAAATTATGACTTTATGAATAGGTATGTAAAATATTAAAAATTATCATAGCTCGTTTAAAAATTAAAATATTGTAAAAACCAACGAATAAATACAGATTATATGTTTCAGAGGCGGGTTAAAGAGAATATTAGGGATAGTCACTGGCATCTGTTAGGCTAAAATATAGATATATAATGCCGAATCGTCTTCGAAAAATTAAAAGGACAATTCTCCCCCTCCATTTTGAGTGATGAAACCAGACTCTCCAGTAATGTTTTACATTTAAATGTTCTATAGTTGTTCAATTCATTCTTATTCTTAAGCTAATATGAAATAACACAATTATTTTTCTATGTTATAGGTAGGTATACGTGTTTGTAAGATGATGGCTAGGCTCCAGCCATGTGAGTGTAAGGCCACCAGAACTTCTTCAATTTAAATGCATAAATAAAATCATGAAAATAATATTGTGTACGTACATTTAATGTTTTTGTGTTCCACTTCCACCGGAAACGATACGCTTTTTCTCTGATCACCTTCAGAAGTTCTAGAGATATTAAACCTTTTAAAATATACATATAATCATATATAATAATAATCAATATAATATAAAAATTATTTCATTGATATAAAATAAAAAAAAAAAGGTTAGTTTTTAAATTTAGATGCATCGTGTATTCAACACTATTACTGATAAAAAAAAAACAGGAAAAATATTACTATATTATTATACCATAATTAAAACAGATTTATAGTAATAAAAAGTAGGTTAATATTTTTATTTTTTTTAATGAGATGATAAACTATTGTGCTTGTACATAAGGTATTATTATAATATTCAATTTTGTATTTACCTAATAATCGACATTGACCTAATTTTAGTCTTTGCACTAAATCCAACATTTCCATACACAATTTTTCTTTATAAAGTAATTGATCAAGATTCAAACCTATATTAAAACACATTTTATTTGTTAAACTTAAAGTACCTATATTACATTTCTTAAAATCAAACGTTACTGTTGTTTTTAGACTTCCAAATAAATTTCAATCTTAAATCAATTACAAATGGGCTGTCTTTATGAATATTAAATGACTTTAAAATTGCTTCAAAACTTTTTGGACAGTATATACTTATGCTTTTCATTAAAGTCTCGATATCTTTGTAGAAACATGTCATTTCTGTACTCGATACCAATTTTGTGCAAAGCTTGCATTGCCAAATCGACATCTTATCTAATGGATTGATTGGTAAAATGCGACCGTCACAATTTTTAACTATGCAATTCAGTGCTGCTAACTCAGTTCCAAATTCCTATCGTAAAAATAAAATTATTTAAAATTAGGATGTAGTTAAGACATAAAAACTGTGATTATAGCCGTAAATATTATGATAACTAACTTCTGTGTCACAACATCTACTACAAGTGCAAATAAATTGTTTTGACGTCAACAAGTGATTTTGTCGTAGTGAAGTAGGCCAAATTGAATATGTGTAACTAGTAGTAATTTCCTGTCCTTTATATATCGGTAAGGAAGCTTTTGCGATCATTTGAAGTTTTTCATCAAAGTTGTGCATTGTGTTTGGAACACAACAATGGTTCATAAATGCTGCTACAGGGTACAGACCTTTCAAACTTATTAATTTATTAGAACGATTTACTATTGTTTCAAAACAATTAGCATCCATTATTTTGCAAGTAGTCACCATTATTTGTTCATCTTCCTTGTCTAATTCCATATTTATGTTTCTTTTCAGTTCGTCGACCTATTTATAATATGAAATTATACCAATAGGTATATATCTTTCTACATTTTGGTAAATAGGAGGTGTACATTATTGAAACATTAATAGAAATTAATTCAATTTTATTCAACATGATTAAATAAGTTTTAGGTAGGTACCTATTTCGATGTAAAATGTGTGAACGTTAGGTATGTTAATTGATATAATAATAAAATGATAAAAAATAATACAATCGTAACAAGTACCTATGTACATTTCAATATTTAATAAATATATTTTATTGACATCTGATTCGTCAGATGGTGGGAGGGGTGAATGCAATTCCACAGAGGGGATTCAACACTGACTAAGTATATATTATTATGATATATTTATTTTGCTATGAAAGTCATTTGTTTTACTATTAGGTAGTACCTAATAATAGTAATATACAGTAGATTGAAATCATTTTTTCCGTAAACATTACATTTGATGTCATTATGCGGGTCAATTAGAGTTATTACCTTATTGGTATACAATATATTAATATTAATATTCAATTTTTTATTTATAAAAGTTAAGTACCCATGAAAATATTTTAAAATAACTCAAATCTTTATTAATACTTTATAGTTTAATATCTAATTAGGTTCAATTTTTAACTTCAAATGTCTATAAAAAAATTGTGCATTTATATATTTTAATATTTTGGTTTCAGAATAAACTATTTAAAAGGAACCTTCAACAACCTTTTCAAGCTTTTTGACACAACAATTTTTTATTGGCATGTATAGAAAGAAACCAGTAAAATAACTTCAATTTTAAATGCATATAGTTAAAAAAGGAGTCAAAATATTTAGAAAATTATTCCAAACGTAGGAAATTGTAATATAAACATTTGGTGAAAATTTCAAATTTTTACAGTTATCCGTTATTGAACCAAAAAAAAAATAAGAAAACGGTTTGATGAGAAACCGTTATTGTACGCTTGAATATCCAATTTGGTCAAAATGTAATACTAAGACTTTCATAAAAAATATTTTTAAGGTAACGCTTAACTTTGTTTTTAATTCCAACAGTGACAGTCATTACTCAATGATACCTACCTGCTGCACAATACTAAGTGTTACTACTTTCCCCTTTTTTTAAACATCTTAAAGACTAAAAATCTTAGCTTTCAGAACATTTGTTTTTACATAAAAAAAAATTACAGAACTGAGTGTATGGATGATTTGCTAATATTGTATACATTTATATGGGACTAATTTTATTTATTTTTTTTCGTATGGCTTGACATATTTAGGGCATATTATATGCAATATAGGCGTGTTTATTGGTGCGAGTTTTGGTATGGTAGGACTACCCATGGACATATTAATATCACATTTATTAACAGGCATAGTCAGTTTATTGTACACCATATTATATTAACCGATTCTAGCAGAGACTTTCAGTCCTTTCAGAGAGGATGATTTATCAACTATACCAACTTATTTATAAATCTTTAAAAATAATTGTTTCTAACCATTCCTGGTGCAAGTTGCTTATGTGAAAGAACCTTTTTTTAAATAAAATATTAATATATTATTAAGGGGATTCGACTGTGTTTTCTACCAAAATAGAAATTCTTATCTTATGCCAATTTATTATAGATACCGACAATCTTTTAACTTCGGAAAACATAATTTAATTCGTGATGAAGTAAGATTTAAAACCACAATTCCTTTTATTTGAAATTGAACTCTTAAAAAAAATACCTTTTGTGTTTATGAAGGTTCAAAATTAAATTTTTAACTTTTGAATATAAGGAATTTTTAAATGCTAGATAATAATATTTAACTAAATTAATTGATTTAAAAATATGAGAAAGTCGATTCAAGCAAACTTCATGAAAAATTAAAAAATATGTTTTTAGAAATTGTATCGGATACCTAAGTTCGTCAATACAACCGGTAAAAGTTTGATACTCTGGACAAATAAAAAAAAAACTAAAAATTAATATTCGTTTAGCGCGTTATTATTTACATCATTCGCGTGCATGCAGTACCTAGTACCTACGCACAGCTATTTCATAACACAATCAAACTATAATGATTACGTCTTACTATGCACATTGCACAGTACACACGTCTCTTACGCAACACACACGCAGTCACGATTAGAAAATTGCCTATATCGAACTCCTGAAAAACGGATGGTTTCGAATGTCGGGTTCCGACATCAAGAGGACGTCGCACCCGTACGCTTTCTTTTCGTCTTACACTCGTACGACATAGCAAATTTTCGTTCGCTAGTTTCAATAGGATTTGTCAGTTTTTATATTAGAGTTAATTGACCTATTATCAAACTTTTAGGTAACAACATTTTATGTGTTCTCTCGTTGGTTTTTTACGATATTTTAATTTCTATACGTGAGTTAAGAGCATTTTAAAATATCAATAATTTATATACTCATATCTCACTTAAAAACTGAAATATCGTAAAAGGCCAACGAGAGAACACAGATAATTTTATTACTTCAAAGTTTGATAATGAGTCAATTCACTATAATATCAAAACTGACAGCACCCTATTGAAACTAACGAACGGAAATTTGGTATATCGTACGTGTGTATGACGGAGACAACACATGCGGGTGCGACGTCTTCTTAATAAACTCAGAAATGATGAAGCCAAATCGCCAAGATGGATTAATATTTAGTAGCAATAAGTACTTACCTATGTCTTATAGTCCTATTAACCAAGAATCTGACTGTAATATAAAGTTTTATAATTTGTCATGATATTTATACAATATAAGTTTTTTTTTTGCTGATCGCTTTTAGGTAATACGGTATTTACCTGTTTACCTACCTAAATAATTTAATTTTTTTGTTTAAAATAAATACCATCCTAATATACCTAAGTGAATATTTAGAAACTATACAATTTGGCCTCTATATATTATCAGTTTTAATTGCAATAATAGATAATTAATTGATAAAAGTAATATTGGTATATTTTGGTTTAATTATATAAATATTTTTATAATAACTTCAATCGTAGGTGATAAGATCTTGCAGGGAAATAATTTATTTTTAAGTTTATAAGTTTTTTGATTGCCATAAGTAGGTATGTACATACATACAATCAATAAAATCGAAATTAAAAAAATATAGTTGTTTTATATGTGAAAGAAAAGCCAGAAATGTTTTCACTTCTCTATAGTGTGAATAGTTAAGCTATCCCTCTATATCATCCTACCACGAAATTCTAATGTCTACATTTATTTGATATTATGTGAAATATCTTTTTGTCTCGCCTGCAACTAAAGTTCAATTTTCAATGTTAGTTGGAGCATTATTAGTGACCCTTTTCTAACCAGCGGACTGGAAATACTATTTTTTCGCTGGCAAAAAGTGTTGTCCCAGTCAGATTAATATACATGCACGTATCGATACTTTTTGTCTAATGTGTTAATTACTATAGCTGGTAGGTGGGTGAGTTACTCCCATGTTGTTCTATGAAAACCCTAAATTTGGCTCTGAGAACATTTCATTATGGAATACCGTAAGATCGATAAAGGCGTTTATTCATGGACAGCAGATGCGTGACAAACAATAGTAAGTAGAGCTCTGCGGGAAGTCATCACAAACGTCGTCCTACACTGAAAATATCACTTCTAGCCCTTGTCGCTCTCACACAACGTATTGTGTTTCAGACAATAACTACATTTATCACGTATGCAAATAGGTAACAGGACAATATTTTTTCAGCACACCACACTCGCCAGCTATAATGAAGGGTTATTCAAAATGATTCATACAGTTCGGGTTAGGTTAGTATGTAAATCGAATGAATCATTTTGAATAACACTGTATATAAAATATATGCCTATAGGTATAAGAACACTGCTCGTGGGCATTTTAAATTTTCTTTTATAACATAATATATTTTTAGTAAAAAGTAGGTATAACAAAAAGAAATACCTCAAACGGGAGTTTGTCCGTCGATTTCTTTTGCAACACGTCCAGGAAGTACTTATACTCGCCATCCCTGATTGACAGGCCCCGGACGGCCGTGATCGCATTGTAAAGGCCCACCGACCACGTCTGGCCATCGCTCTTGGTTTTCGGGCGTAGCTGCCGGACGTACCGACATTCGTCCCGGTGTTCCGGACGGTCGGCACACTGGCGTCCACACACTGGCCACCGGCAACCACCCGGACATCCGGTCGACGTCGTCACTACAGCATAACACACTGGACACACCGGGCTTCCGGTATCGTCCGTTCCCATCGCTCTCGGCGAAACGATCAGTGGGACGTCCACGAATATCACGTCACCCACGCTGTAGTCTCGGGTGGCCACGACGCCACGACCGGCCACCGTTACCGACCCAGCGCTGATCGTCCACCCACCGTAGCCTTTGATGCCACCACCACTGCGGGACAGGTAATTCTTCACGCAATCGTTGATAGCGTTAATCTCCATATCTATCATACCTTTGGAGTGGCACAGAAGTATCGTATTTTCTAATCGTATTCGTATTTTTAAAATCTAAAAAAAATCTAAAAAAAAAGTTGTTGTAAAAATATTATAACCTAATTAAAGGTGGGAAATTTAATGAAGTGAAATATATCTTGGGTTGGACAACTTAAGTTGACGTTAAGAACGTAAAATTTAAAGTTAATAGTTAATCAGCTAAATATTCATCTTAAAAAATTTAAAGTTAATTTAGTGGAAAATATTAATTAGCTTATTGTTCAAAGGAGTAAATTAATTTTTTATTTCCATTAAAACCATTCATAAATAGTGATTGTTGTGCAACTTTCAATTTTTTTAAATAATATATTTTATAAAAAATAAATAGGTACTACTATTCCTTCTAACTGCACATAAGCTGTTGTACCACGGTGAATAGGTTAGTATAGCACATTTAGTTATAAATTGACTATGTATATGTTTATTTTTATTTAAAGTGTTTAAATTAACTAACTAGCTCAGTTTAAAAATTAAAAAAAAGTGAACTTTATAACTTGGTAAGTTTTAACACTATTAGCACTATATAATATATTATAAGTGTATCTACTATGGATGATAATATATACCTTTTGAAAAAAACTCGTACCTACATTCTGGGTCGTCAGATTACAATGATGGCGTCTCGTGTCACAAAACGATTTCTTCAGTATTAACAAACGGACGTAGATTCATCAAGTGTATACAAATAAAAATCCCTGCTGCAGCTGTATAGGAGGTAGACACCTATACATTTAAATAACAATGTGTAATATATTTTGATCTGTTATAATATATGATATTACTATTTTATTATATTATATTGTAAAACGTTATGAAATATTTTGATCTATTATAATATAATATGCGGTATTACTATTTGTGTGTAAAACGTGATGAAATTCTGAATTCTTGTTGTAGGTATACGGTACCTACCTATTAGCGGTATGAAAGTGTACTGAAATTACCCGTCGATTCATCCCGAGTAATAAATCGTCACTCGAAATGGCAAAGTGTCAGTTTTGTGTGCTGTATATAATATAAAGCCGTGCGTGTCACCAGGTCTATCGATATCGAAATAGATCGTCGCCAGTAATAATAAATTATGTGCTACGATGAAATGGCTGTTAACGACTCCTGGACGATGGCCAATCACGACTTTTCACGTAGATAGGTATCTACCGACGGCTAAAATTAACCAAATTAGCGGACCAAAATTGTTTTTTTTCTATAAAAGTATTATTATACTCACATACAAAAAATAAAAACGCTTATAAAGAACGGCGTCTTCTGTTTTTTTTTTTTAAATTTACGGAGCGGTGTAGGTATAGACGTTCTGTCGAACAGACAATAACCTGCCATTGATAAATAAGTACCTAGTTTTAATTATCCACTAATTTATTTGACTGCTCTTATTTTGTATTTGGAACCTTTACTTCTGTATGGAATATCCATCACATTTAAGATTTAACAATAGTCTATATAGGTGTGTAATCAGTGGCGTAAATACCAAATGGGCAACGCCACGGGCCTACAAATGATGAGGGCTCTACCTTATTTCTTTATATTAAATTACAAATTTCTGAATAAAATAATAAATTTGAAAATAATATTACTTTGGTATTTGAAATAAATTCCATGAATTAAGGAACAATGTCCAATTATTGGTAAGTATATATATATGAATAGTCCCTACTATACTTTAATAATGAAAATGAAATATAATTCACCACTAAATATCAAATACTGTAAAAAGTTATAATTCAATTAATGTTCATAAAAAATTAATGTAACCTTCCAGTTTTATTTTATTTTTAACTTTTTAAGGTAGAAAACTTGTGAGGAATCTTCTGTTACAGTTGTCAATATAAGCTATGAAAAGAAAAACTTATTTGAATTTCTTACTAAAAAATAGTTAACAAATTTTCAGAATTTTGTCAACATTTAAACTTTAAATTCACATATAAAATAATTGTGTCAATGTATTTTAAATATTTTTGAAACGCAATTAAAACATCTTATGAGGACCCTTATGTTGAATTTCAAAGCTTTTTTTATTTGTAAAAGTTTCTATCAACAATAATTTAAAAAAAATTTACAAAGTTCCAAAAACATTTCAGTGCTACAAATAGTTCAAAAGAGTCGATATTTCGAAAATAAATATTTGGAGAACATTTCATTTGTCTAAGGTTATTAGTTTTTGAGTTAAACCAAAAAAAACAAACAATTCTAAGTAATTAAATTTATAAGTTTTCGACCAAATCGTTTTCCAAATTGAAAATAATTAAGAACTCTTGGAGAAGTACCAAGATCTCTATAGCTTTAATATTAATAGAAAAACATGTTTGTAAAAATTAAGTTTGATGAATTAATTGATTGGTTTGCATAATTAAAATCAATCTATTTCAAATATTTTATTGTTGTAGGTACATTTTGATTTAATTTTATTCTTATAATAAGTGTCAAATTACTTAATATTTTACTATGAAATATATTGTATTAATGTTTCTTGACACATTTTGATACTTACATATTTTGAACCAATTAATTTATTTTGGGTTATAATTAATTGTCTATTATTCCAACATAAAATAGAGTAGATTTATCTTTTGTTTCTTTAAATACATTTAGGGGGCCCGGGAGATTAATGACAGGGGCTCCTAAAATCCTAGTTATGCCACCGTATGTGATGGCGCATTAAATATATATTTAAGCCTTAAGGTACAAATTAAATTCATACATATTATAATTTATAAATCAGTAATCACAATAGTTTATTATTAATAATTAACATTCTTAATCATACATAAATCAGTAATCACAATTTTAAACAAATACATTCATAAATTATCATTAAATTGTAGTAGGTACACTATAATAATATTATCACACAGTTAAAAAAAAGTAAAAATAATTACAACAACCAAGAAAATAAAACAAATTGGCAATGATTATGATATTACATGAACAAACAAGGAGATCATGAAATTCTTAAATACTTAAATTATACATCTTAACATAAAAATGAATTAACATCTATTGCGACTGATATTGTTAGTTTTATATAAAAAAATAATAACAACAATTCAATAAATATTAATTAATAATAATTAGTCACAATTATTGTACTATAAATTAATTTGAGGCAATGACTTTTTGCATTGTACATTATCAATCAAAATATTAATTGTATTTTTGTGAATAATATGAGTAAAAAACGTATGACAAAATGTTATTAATGTTAAGTAGTAAAAACTGTAATACCATTATTATGTTTTAAGTAGTTAAATGTAATGTTGTTACACTAAACACAACTTTATCACATAAAACAAATTTATAGAAATAATTGATTCATAAATTAACTATTAGCTTAAATAATTAGTTAATCAATAAAAAAAAATTAATTTTATCATAAAACAATAAAATAAATGTTTATTAAGAAATATATCTTGTAAGTTAAATGAAGTCTATAGTCAAAGCATTCAATAATTAAAATAGAAACATACTGTTTATTTTTCAAATTATGTCCTTCAATTATTCATAAATTACAAGTTAAGACTTATTTTTGAATACTAATAATTAGAGCGCGGATTTCTATGCAATTGCATATTTTTTTCCTTTTAATATTTTTGGATTGTTGTCAGTTATCTCCACGAATCATCATAATTTGAAGCTAATGGTGAAATTTGTTTTTGCATATTTCTGCATATTTAAAGGTTATTGCATATTTTTGCATATTTTGGCAAAATTCAAAATTTATTGCATATTGAAGCAAAAATTTAAAAAAATTTACAAAATAATATTTTGTCAAGTAGAAAAATTAAAACTAAATTTCACAGTCACCAAATAATAATTTATATATATATTATTATTTAAACTTTTATAAGATAAATAATCGATTACGACGTAAACTTAATTGCTGTGTCAGTCGGTTATCGACATAAAAAAAAAGGTGTGTCTACCTATAGAACTGATAAACGACACAGCTTCACAGAAGAAAAACTTGAAATGCATATGATTATTCATTTTAATAATAAATAAAATTTTAAAAATAAATTAAGTTTTTCAGAAAATTCCCTAAATTTTTTTTTATTAAGTATTTAAGTAATTAATTATTATAAGTTTTATTGTAAATTTTAAACAAATATAAAATTTTTGCATATTTTTTACATTATTTCATGATTTTGACTGCATATTTTGTTGCATATTTTCATGATTTTTACTGCATATTATATGGCATATTTCGATACTTTTAAGTGCATAAAAATCCGCGCTCTACTAATAATAAATATTATATAAATAAATAATATTAATAATATTTCCAATATTTCTTAATGGAACATCATATTGATTGTCAACATAAAATGTAAAAGTAAAATTGCATATCTATGTAAAATGAGTCAAAGAACATTATTTGAATTAATCTTCAGCTAGTTAATATTTTAAAAATAATTTAATAAAACACCAATTCTAAAACTTACTCTAAACATATGTTTGAGTTATTTTAGCTTAAATCAATAACATATGATATGCACACCATTGATTTTTAGGCATTATTTCCACACAAAATAAATCACAGAAAATGTATTAAAATATTTTGCTAATTTAATAATTTTTTTTACACTTAAGTATTGCAACGGAATATTCAATACTATGAAATGACATAGTATAAACTGTGGTTTTTTAAGAAATTAAAAAATTTAATTTATGTTTTTGAAATGAAAATCATAAAAAAAGTTTGTTTGAACATATAAAAATATGTTATTGAAAAACTATTGTTAATAGGTACATCTTGTTAATTTATTTGATTGTTTATATTAATAATGTATTTATAAGCTATTTAAATCTAGAATTGAACTAAAAAATGGAAGTGATTATTCTTTGGAGTTTTGAACAATATAATACAATGATCAACAATTTTTAACATTATACCTAGACCATAATTATTATATTTTACATTATCCAAGTAATTTTGTGTGAAAAAAATTTTAGATATTAATAATATTGGATATTTGTGTTCTATTTAACTAGGTTGATATTTTATACATTTAAATTATTATTAGACTTAAAACATTTATGTTAACTGTCTGTATGTAAAAATTAATTAGGTTTTTATTGATACAATCAAATAATATAATTTTCTTAATAGTTGTAGAACTCACTAATAATGACTCAAATGTCAAAACACATAACTTAAACCTATTCATCATAAATCAGAGTCTTAAATTACAATAGTTAATTTTTTATACTTATTAATAACTGTTTGATACACAATTATAATATACTGGATTACTCTGTTTGTCGCGACTGAAATATTGTTGATGGTATTTGTTTACTTGTAGAAAGCAATTGATTTTCTATTGTAATGCCCATAATTTTATGCGATGTAGGGATAAATGCATCTTCACTTTTTTTTGATATTATTTTTTTCGTTGTTTCTTGATTAATTAATGAAGCTTGGAAAAATTTCCGAAGTGGTGGTTTTTTATTCTGTCTTATAAATCCTTGATTTGTTTGATTATGTAACCCAAGTTCTAATAGACTTTCAGTAACATTATCTATTTTAGGTAATAACGGATCTGTGTCTGTAAAATTAAAAAAAAAACCTGTAAAACATAATATAATTAGTCTAATGTTTATGTTTACATTTTACAAAATAGTATAGCATATTATGATAGTTTAATAATTACTGAATAAATTTAAATTTAAAACAATAATAATAATGATAAAATATTCTTCCACAAATAATATCTTAAACATTTTTCTAATGATTAGGTACCTCAATAACATTTTAAACTATTTTATTTAAAATCATAGTATTCATATTGTATAATGTATAGTGAATAATAGAACATAAAAGTGAACACTATTGTATCATGAAATATAATTTGTAAACACCAGAAACCATTAAATGTTTATAGAGCATTGAAAGATCAATAAAAAATATTAGTTTTTTCCTAAATAGTTAAATGGCTCAATGGCTGTACAGTAATAAGAATCTAATTGAAAAACATGCTTTGTACTTCCAATAGTATTCAGGCCTCACTGATCGTGGAAAAATAATTTTGTTTTTCAATAATTTAATTTTATAACTCACATTAGGTACTACCTAATTCCTATCATAGTTTTTGCAAAATTAAAAAAATTGTAAAATTTGCACAAATGTTGCCATGCCATTGTTGGTGCTTGATTTATGTTTAGGTTAAAGATGTCATTATACACCAGTTTTTGTTTTATAAAAATAAATAAATAATAACAATTAATAAATAATCTTACGTTTTTTAATATAACTAGGATTACGAAATTTTGGATGTTTTAGCCATCCAATAAGATTAACATTATTATGTTTTCTCATCCAAACTCTATTTTCTTCATTATCAGAATAAAAACCATCTTCAGTCCGTTTTAAACAGAATAAGGGCCACAACTTGTTACCAAAAAATGTACCGAAATATTCAGCACATACTTGTCTTACAGCTTCTTCAGTTAAAACACTTGAACGACTTCTTATTAGAAATTTTTTGCATTCCTGCAACACATATTTACTTATTAAAACATATTTAAATAAAATATTTTTTGATACCTATTCAAAATTCAATATAATTTGTAATTACAAAAAAAGTATTAGTTTATTCTTGAATTATCGATATATCAAATGATTTATGAATCAGTTATTTGAAAATTATACTTTAATAAAATGTACCCTCATAATTAATATATTAACAAGTATCAACATTTTTTTTAGTATAATACTAATTAATACCTACAAAAATTGTACGAAATATGGAACATTTAATATAATATACAAATGACTCTGATATAGTCGGATTAGAACAAAAAGTCACTATTGAAAAAAGTTAATTTTTGGAAAAAAATATTTAAGGTTTTTTATTCAATAATATTATCTTTTCTATTTTTTTTTGTTGATTTAATAATTGAGTTATTTTTAATTTTTTGAGTATTGTGCAAATGACATTTGATAAAAATATTAATCGTACATTTATTATTTATAATAATAACAGATATAAATGTACCATAGTCACAAAAATCACCATGGCTAGTTCTTCCAATAAAAGTGTTGGAACATATTTAGGCTGATAAGTTTATATAGATAAAAGTCATTAATGACATATTTGAAAATATTAAATTATTATTAATTAGTACATCTCTATTTTGAATTAAATAATGGTAATCTTATAACAATATTAATACTTAACAAAAAAAGATTTATTAATTTATTTCATATTATAGTGTACAATATTTTTTAAAAGTTATTAGTATATTTTTAATAGTACTTATAAGTGTCAGTATTTATCTGATGGATTTCACACAGAGACTTAAAGAAGGAACTTTAAGTTTTAAATAAAAAAATTATGATTAGTTTCAACAAAATCAGTACACTATAGCTAGTAGGTTAGATTATAAAATTATAAAATAAAACTAAAATGTAACAAAAATAATTGAAATTGAATATAAATCCAAAGACAATTTAATAAGGAAAAAATACTTATACTTATAAGTATAAAAACAAACATGTAAATAAGTTTGAAAAGATTGTACACTAGATAATATAAATAAATAAATAAATGCATTTTAGTTAAAAGTTAATATTACTACAATATTACAATTGCTAAATTGAAGATAGATATGTAGAAGTAATTTATAATTTTTAAAAAGTTCCATTAGTAAGTTGTACTCATAAATTATAGATAATCAATCTAAATACATACAAAAATTGTTAATGGGAAAACTAATTAATGGCTATATTCATGCCCATTATTATGATTAAATAATTTTTTAATATTGTTTTTATCAGTGCCATTACAAAATTACTAAGTATCAAAAAAAAAAAAAATAAAAAAAAATAGGTAATTATCAAATCAGTAGGAGGTTGAGAATAAATTTTTTTTAATCCACATAATTTTAATTTTTTGCCAGCAGTTATTTTTCATGCTAAGCCAATAAATTCCATAAGTTTGTATAAAACAATCAGTTTTCAAACTATAGTATCGAAAAGTTAATTAAAACAAAAAGTATCACTAAAAATCATATTTTTCTTACCCTTAACAAATAAAATAACCTATAAGTAACTTCAGCTTGCATAATTTTCATTGCGTCATCAGTTAAGTTTCGATTTGAATTATCTTTATGACATTTACTATTGATTTCATCCATACAAATTTGTATAGATCTTTCTGTAATAACTAAATGTCTATTTCTTTGACTTTTTGGAATTGGGATAATTTTTGAATTGGCAATTACATCATTTTGAATTCTAGATACAGATGGACGAGTAAAAGGAACACGGGTTGGGAATGAAGTTGGACGTACAGGAGGTGGTGTTTGTCTTGCTAAACTTTGTCTTGGTAAACTTTGTCGTGGGGAACTTTGTCGTGGGGAACTTTGCCGTGGGGAACTTTGTCGTGTTGACGTTTGTCGTGAGGTAGTTTGTCGTGGGGAAGCATTTCGTGGTGAATTATTTCGCGGCCCTGGAAGTCGAGGAGGTGGACAATTTCTTATTACCTGTGAATATAAATTAAATTAAATTAATCAACCAATAATAATACATATTTTAAATTTAATCATGTTTAACCTACTTGTGATTGAATATTTACAGGTTTTAATATTAATCTATAATCAACACCTCTTCGTGGGGATGATACCATTGCTGTTCGATAGTTTGATGGTAAAATAACTGATCGAATAGTTTGATGTTGTCCAATTCGTATATTATTCTCAATATTCGGTTGCGAATTATTACGAGTAAGTATAGTTCCAGGTTTTTGAGATATTGGAATTTGCATATAATTTGCATTGTGCTGTTGAATATTTGAAATTGGAGAACTTGATGTGCTAGGTTTACTATCAGTCGAATTGATTCCCTTAAGAACAAAAAAATAATAATACATATCATCATGAAAATTGTATCTTTAAAAAATAATTAAACAGTTAAATACCATGTTTTGATAGAACATTTTTATACACAACTCATAATAAATAAATATTAGTGTACCTCTATTATAATATACAAAATTATATTTGAAACTTAATATATATTAATATATTATATTATGTTGTATACATATAGTAAGAATGTACATTTTGTAAACTGTTTGTTCAACTTATGAAATATAATTAATATGGTATGCTTAGAGCTTTATTAAGTAAATATGAATACCTAATAATAATAGGGAGTTTAAATAGTATTAATTTTGTTTTTAATAAATATATTAATTAGGTATCCAAAAATGTAAATAATTACATATAATTATTAATGATATTAATTAAATAAAAAAAGACAACTTTCTAGGTAAAATCTACTATCAGTATTTAAAAACCAAATAGTTAATTGTTTTAATGAAATACTAGATTATTAAATTATTTTAAGTTTTTAAATATTAAAAACAAATTAATACTTGTATAATCAAACAAATCTAGGAAAAAAATGCCCTTAACAATATTCATCGGAAAAAAATCCCAATACCAGCTTAATACATTATTCTTTTTTTATTATGATTTACATAATTAAATATAATCATAATATAATCATTACAATTATCCATGTAACACTTCTTTAACATATCTATAACCATAAATATAATATTATAAAATACAATTTTAATAATTTGTATATTATACTTTTATAGTTGTATATCATAATAATATTTAATGCACTAATACACCTTACATTAATCAATTAATGTTAACAATTGTTTTTCATTAATTAATAAAATTATTTCATTATATTAATATTCATCTAATTTACTATACTAGGTAATACATTTATTGTATTAAACAATAACTAATTATATGGCAGTTAAAAAATTACTAACCATAAACCATAAATCAAAATATATATAATAAATAGTTCAATAGCATTCCTTAACATATTTGGTATATTATTTTATTAAATAATATTATAATATAAAAGTATATAAAATTATTAAACAAATATTATATATTATATATATGGTTATAGATACCTATGTCAAAAAAAGTGTTACATAATTATATTGAAGTATAGGTATATTGTTTAACAATTTAAAATCATAAAATGTACACTATAGTAAAAAAGTGTTAGGTATTAAGTTGGTACGAGGCTTTTTTCCGAATACCAATCATACAGTGTATTATAAACAAAGCTGACCAAGTTAGTCACTTTTTTTAACTAGTTAAAGTTAAGTTACTTTAAAATAAAAAGTAACTAAGTTAGAATATAAGTCAATTTCTGAAATGTACCAAATTTATAACTTAGTTAGAAGTTAGTTTTTTTTTAGTTCAAAATATAAATTTAAAAAACCATTTTTTCAAATGTAATGTATAACATCAATTAATGATAATGTAGGTAAGTAGGTAACTAACATGAATTATTGGGGATGAATAAAAAATTAAATTTAACAACTTACTGTTAATTGATAATTTGATCAAATATATCAATTAGATAGGTTATAATAATCTTAATTTCTCGGAATATCAGTCATTAGAATATAAAAAGTTTAACAAAATAATAAATTTAAAAAAAAACTACAAAAATAATAAGTTACTTATTATTTTTAACGAGTTACATTAAATTATTTTATATTTTAAATTCAACTAGTTGAGTTACAATGTTAATATGATTTAAAACTAACTAGTTAGTGCCCAGCTTTGATTATATAGCAAAAATAGGAATTACATAAATTATTTATAATGTTTATAATAATTTTTACTGTAAAAGTAAATAAATGTTATTAGACTAATATTAACAATAATTAATATTCTGCATGTATAAAAATCATTAAACAGATTTTTTTATCAACAAAATTAATTAATTATTTTATATACTTCTATAACTTTGTCTTACTTGGGTTGTTACATTAATTGAGTTTAGAACTAATTTACAATCAGCGCCTTGCTGTGGAGAAACAGCCGTTCGGTAATTTGATGGCAAAATTACTGAACGAATTGATTGATGCTGTTGAGTATCAACATTAGATCTTAAAGTGTTAGTAGATAATACAGTCCCAGGCTTTTGAATTAATGGTATTTGCATATAATTTGTATTAATTTTTTGTAAACTTGATATGGGGACATTTTTAGTGCGGGACCAATCATTTGATGTTAGTATATAACTTGTGCCGGGTTTTTGTTCATTCAGTTCTAAAATTATTATTACACAAATTAATTGATTTACTTGACTTATTAACTGTATTTAGATACATACTAGGTCGAAAAGAAATCTTTGTCGTGTCATTTCCTTTTATTTGGCTGTAGTATGTTGCATTCAATCTAGGAAAATTTAAACCAGTCCTTTGAAATATTGGAGATGTACATGTGGTTACACCAACTGTTCTAGACACCATAACACTAGACCCAGCTAAATTAATACATAAATATATTATAGTGAAAAATTGAAACAATGTCTGTAGGTATTAGGTAAATACTTTAAATATAAACACTATACACTATTAACGATAGTGAATATTGCAAAGAATTAAGTTGGTAGATATGAAAAATGTATAAAACAATACGAAGTTAGATAAAATCAAGCATATTCTGTGCATAAAAACTTCTCGATTTTATGAAATATTTTTTACTCACAACTATTTTCGGTCTCAGTTGAAAGGCTTGTTACAGAAGATTGTGTTCCTAAAGGCGATTTAATATTAGAATTTGTTTTTTGAGTACTTGATGTCAAAATGTATTGTGTATTAGATTTTTGTTCTCCGGCTGCTGTGGTGGTTACAACATTGTTCATCCTGACAATATGAGCACCAGATGGCAACATGTAAGTAACATTTGACTGCTGAGTGCTGGGTGACACAATATGCTTGACGTTGTTCGTGTTCACATACTGAGGTATAGTTGTTCGAGTGGTCGTCGACTGGACTACATACTGATGGGTGGCGGGTACCTGTGAACTAGCAACGAGGGTGTAGTTGGTAACAGGTCTCAGGTTACTAGACGTCAGCACATAGCTATTGGTTGGTGGTGAAATTATTGTAGACGCCATTTGAGTTGTTTGTACTTGACAGGTGACTGCCGTCGGTGTAGGAAACGTAGAAGAGCTACAACAGCTTGGTCGTGGATTATTTTGATCCATCTCTTACGGTTAATATCAAATTACAGTGGATATTGTATCCACCGAGAGAGCTGATTCGGACATAATAGTAAAATAAAAACTAATACAAAGAAAACTAAATACGTTGACCAATTATGATCGCAGACGTTGACTTCGTGTGTGTAAAAGACGCGATCAACGGGCGTTTGGGGCGACAATAAATGGTTGAAAAGATTCAAAAATGCCGAATTAAAATGTTGTACGAAATCGACGTATACTGTAACCATTTGAAATGTTGTATGTAACTTGCACATGACCGATACTGTTATCACACGTTGTGTTGTTATTGATAAGAGGCTCGTCCAATGAAAAGGTATCGTCTCGAACGTACCGGCAATTATCGTAGCATAGATAAATATAATATTGATAATAACCGGTGCAACTACTAACTGCATTATTGCTATTGCGACCATAGATGAGTATGACTGCCACTTTACGTCAACTGAAGTGTACGTCTCGTGAAAAAATGATGTCTAAACAATATTATTCAACTACATCTATACAGGTACTCGTCTTTTAAGCCGTTGTGAGTCGTGACGCCTAAAAATAAATAATATACGATGAATAAAAAAGCATAACCGTACGATTATTTTACGTCACTTTTGTCTACACGTCTGAAGATTTGCCTCAGCTGCTCATAATATTATAATACCAACAAGGATATAATATATTATATTATACGAAATTAGATAAACGTCTGTGTGTTGCATTATATAGACTATTGTGAATAGCCTGTAGATCATAATGCAATATAATGGTATATTGCAAGTTACAATGAATATAATATCTATAATCTAGGCAGGTAAATATTAAAATATTTTATATTAGAAAAACAATATTTTAGTAATCTGAATTTAATTTTTTATAGGTACGCTTACCATATACCTGACACTATTAATACCTAACCTTTTGATGTGGCACTTGTCTTTTGGTCAGTGCGAAACTATTGAGTGTGCATTATACACTGGCCTCCACCCCTACAAACCTTTTTTAGGACTTCACTAACCGGCCTACCACTAAAAACAGGATACGAATTTGATTGTTTCAATAAACGATGGGGGCCGGAGGAGAAGTATTGGCAAAATTGGTTCCTTCTCCGGTCCTCGATAACACGTAAAAAAAAAAAAAAAAGGACTTCATAATGATCCATCAACAATTATTGTTATATGCATGATTAAAATTAATTTATTACAGACTTTCTCTCTCTCTCTCTCACTTTATCTTCATACTACCGACCTCAGACAGGGTACTTGGAACATGCAGTCAATAATCTTTATATTTTAAAATTTGAATGTCTGTATCATGGTTAATGAGAAAAAAAATGTGTTTATACCTAGTTATTTTATATTTTATGCAATTTTTGGAAAATAAATCTGATGATAATTAAATAATATGTAACAAAACTTTAAATTGTTACAAAACTCACCTTTTGGCACATATTTACTTGTATAATTATTAATTTATTATTTTATTTCTATGAATCAACCCTAACAGGAGTTGTTAGATGTTGCTTACTATATTACTATAGTCGTTCTTTTATGAATGTTGATAAACCAACTTTTTTCAGGTTTTCTAAAGATTCAAGGCAAGAAAGGTAAGAAACATTCAACTTCATTTTAATTACAATTTTAAATAATATTTAATATTAATAGTTAACATACATTTTAGATGTGTTCATTGGATTTAATTCTGAACATTAGATTACATCAGATAAAGAAACTGATTAGAAGCTATAAATTATGTTCTAAACATTTTGAAGATAGAATGATCACAATAAATTCAAAACGAAATAGACTATTGTCAAATGCAATTCCAACATTGTTTGAAAACAATTTTCTATTAAAATTGATCATTCCTGTACATATGCCCAAATCTCAATGCTCAATACATTGTAAGTAAAATTATTTAATCATTATGATACATTGTTAAAATTTCCTTACTTCTTTTAGAATTATTTATTCAGCCATGTAATTGATCAAATCTGTATCTGAAGTGTCAATTGAAACGGTTTCTCCAGGTGGTTTAACTCCAAATTCTTTATCTGCCAGATATCTCCACAGAATCATTAATTGCAAAAAAAACTTTGCCGATGCCCTCAGCTCAAATATATGTATAAAAAACTATTGGTGAAGACAAGTTCAGTAAATACAGCTGTTCTCAACCATAGGGTTGCCAAAAAATTAGTTATAATAATACTATTTATATAAGTAATAATATGAGAAAAAAATAATCAATTAATTAAAAGTAATAGAGTTTATTTTAGTTGTGGAAATTGATAAAATTATGGTGGTGGGGGTGGATGGGTAGCCTCACATTAGACATTATTTTTAGAAGTCTAAAATGTAATAATTTTCTCTGTTATTTGTTGTGTTCGAAATATTGGTCTTATTGCTAGAACCTTTATAACTGGTCAAGAATTATTTTGCTTAGATTATTTTCAACATTTCCCTGGAGAAATTTGCTTAGAGAACTTGATCAAAATTACTAACCTCTATTAATATTTTTAATGTAATAAGTCCTTATTAATATTCCATATATTTTTAAACTGTATCCAATTGTTGCACAGTTGATTATAGGCATTTAAATATACCAGAAAGAAAAGCTTTCACAGTTTCACATATGTATGCATGGATAATGGATATTGAATAAGTAAATATTTGGAGAAACATAATTGTTAAATTTGTATCAATTATGTCAACTATTTAAAATCATTAGACCAGTATTTTTACTATCTTTCTTTAAATCTTATTCTTATTCTGACAACTCAACTTACTGTTCATTATTAACACCCCATGACGATTTTCTCAATTCCTGGGAACCCTCCCAGGAGGCTCAGAAGAAAATGTTGTAGAGATCTTCTCAATGAGTAATTAAAGTAGCTTTATACATTAAAAATAATAATTTTTTACTGTTTCTCAAATTTGCCAAATACATAGATTTGTTATACTCCTTAAGATGTTTTTTTTTCAAATGAGAACCAACCTTTTTACTTTAAATTAAGCTTATTTTTACTTATAATTCTAAATAATAATTGAAAATAAGGTTTTTAAGTATATTTAAAAATTCAAATAATCAGAATTAGTACATAAAAAAAAAATATTGGTGTTTGCAGGCTCAGTGAAACATACTGGATAAATATTATAATATAATATATAATTATTGATTTTAATGTATGGTTATTACAAGCCATTTGCAAATATACCAACTAAGTAGAGGAGTGTTCAGCAGTGCCAGATAATCAAAATCTAATCCAGATTTAGGATTTATAACGCTTGACTACACCTACACCTACTATATTACCTTTAATAATTTGATTCAACTATATTTACTATTTTATTATATTTTTATAAGAGCATTTGAAGATATTTTATGTTAAAATTTAAAACAAGGTTAATACTGTAATATAATAATTTTATAATATACTACATAATTAGTTAATACCGTAACCAAACAATCTAAAAAAATATATGTAAACCCAGAAGTTTTTTTTTTATAACTATTTCAAGTTAAAATTTTGACAAAATTAGGTATTTAAATGATATTGTATAATGATTTTAGTTATTTTGTTGTAATTTAAAAATATTATTCATGGGTACTTGAAACTTTCAAAGTATATTATTTTATTTTATAGTTATATACACTCAATGACATTTTCTGAAAAAAATAATTCAACCTACATTATTACTATTGTCTATAGTAAAATAAATTACTGTAATAGCAATGATATAATAAAATATACTCAGTAATATAGGCTGACAGACCATTGGCAGATAGTTTTTCATATACAATAATTTTATAAAATTGAATTCAAATTTAAAACATATATTGCAGTACTCTACATGTAACCTAGTTGTACAGCAAAGCAGTACCCATTTAATATTTATTCATTTCATTTATTTTGAACCTTTCATATTTTTTTTTCCCAAATATGTATTTTTAAGTGTACCTACAAACTAGATTCACTTTTGTTCCAGAAAAGATATTGAAGTTTTGAGAATCAATGTATTTTTCCACTATAACCGTTGTAAAATCAAAATTTAAGATAAAATAAAGTAAATATATTCCTAAATAATAAAAAAAAATATAGATTTACCATTGCTTTAAATAAAAAAGATAGTTAAGTATACAAAAATAAACAAAGGGGGGTTAAGGGAACTATATATATTAAGGAATGAACACAGACAAAAATGTAGCATACTACTAAGCTAGAAAGAAAAATTGAGGAATCATAGATATGTTTTTGGCTATAGTGCAGTGGAAAAATATCTGGTAGCAAATGTATTTAATTATAAATTATAGATGATTTTTAGAATAATAAAAAAAAATTGTGTAATTACTATCTAAATTATTTTTTATTCAAATTTATATTGTTGATATGCGTTTCTATGGTGATAAAAAAAGTGCTACGCAAAATCGGTTCGAAAAAAACACAGCACGCTACTTAATATTTTTCCTCTACAAGGAAAATCTAAGAACATAAATAAGTTTTTGTTAATAAGTCATGATGACAACGAAAACCTTACAAAGAAATAAAGAAACGTGTAACCAGCCCAAAAATATATCCATGTTAAAAATAGTTTTTATATATTTTCTATAATATTTATTAGCAATTTAGGTAAAGATAATTTTAATTACAATTATCATTGATCTGAAATTATAATTGATAGGTATTTATATCTGTTTTATAATATGATATTATAGCAAAGTATAGATTTTATTTTCGTGGTTTTATTTATTTATTTTTAGTTTTTCCTTGGTATGGTTCTCATCTATCAGGCCATTATTTGTATTTATATATGATTTTTGAATAGGTGAGGGGGCATCGAGGGCAAAGCTAATTTGTTTAAGTTGGTGGGCTAATTGTTTAATCTATGATTGGGCTTGCTGAATAAATAGAGGGCCTTAGGACTTCAATTTTTTTTAAATTCAAATTGCTCTCATACTAAATATTTGGCTCAAAACGTTTTTAACATTCATCCTCCTAGAGAAATTGATGCAATATAATATATTGTTGGTGATAAAGCATATTTTACTTTATTTGAAAATCTTATGAGGTATATTTAAAGCAGAGGAAAAAACTGTGATTCTGCTTAATTTTATTATGACATCAGAAGATATTGCATCTTAAATTGAGTAGGTCCGCCCAAAAGTTATGCATAAATTCCGCTTTTAGTTTTTTTTAACTAAATCGTGGCCGCCGAATAAAGAGAGTTAATTTTAAATTTGTATTTTTATAATGGCAGTCGTAATTGGTTGAGATCTGGCCGTCCGTTAATTAACCGAATACTAACGATAAAACCCACCTCACTTGCATCGTATATACTGCGGACGTTGAATCTCTCATATTATAATATATCTAATATTATTATACCCAGCGACTAATATAATATACATATCTTAATTATTCATTTTATACTAGTGTGCTCGCTTGTTTTGGCATATTGTGTTGCATTCCTTATATTATAAGGAGTTGAATAAAATAGTAGTAGGTTCTCTATTATTTAAGGGTTGAAAATTCAACTTATTTAATATGGCTTCAATCATTACAACCAGATCTGGGACTTCTGCTTGGTAAAACTGGAAAGGTATCTACCGTAGCTTCTCCCCTCTCCACAGAAGAATTTCACAGCACATTCACGGACCTATAAAAGACTCAAGGAGAAACATTGGAATAATATAAGTGTTGGCTCGCGTTCAGCCTTGTGCTGTTGGAGAATATTGCCTTAAAGGCCTTGAGATAGGCAATACAATGTACTATCAATAGTGTTTATTAATTTAATTTTTAGTATTGATTACACCTTAGTTAGGAAAATTGGTTGTTGGCAATGAAAAAAAATGTGTTTAATAGTTACAAGAATCAATATATTAAGAGATCATAGGTTTACAAATTGTCTAGATAGTGTTACACAGGATTATAAATTATAATGATTAGGTTATAAAACTATTGGCCCGTCGGCCGAAAATAACATATTGCTGAATACATAAAACTTCTTGATGCTACCCTGAAGTTGGTTAAGTGACTTCTAAATCCCGGGGACTTTACGGGATGGTTTATGGGTTCTGTTAAGCGTGTATAAAGATTTCCTGGTGCGATTAATTCACCTGTATGGACTTCCTAAAATCAAACTATGTCCTTAACCGCTTCGGTTCTCTCCTCGATTTGTGTCGAGTGAATATTTTTGTTGTTCCACCGCCAAACCCAGATACGCAACAAAAACTTAATATTTAAAAACTGTACGCAGCAAATGGTACAACTATCAATACTTATGGTACAAAAACTTTATCATTAAATCTTGGTTTACGTCGACCATACTGTTGACCATTTGTCTTCACAGATGTAACAAGACCAATTATAGGGAGCATTATTGTAACATTTTGTGTTACTTGTAGATTTAAACAATAAGAAACTATTATAAACAATTCAACAAAATTAGCAAGATAATGTTCAAAAATTAAATATTTAAATTAAGACAGTGCAAGCAGATCATCCATATATAATTATATTACCAGAATTTCCATCAAAAACATTTTTCTAAGTCAGTAGCCATTAAAAATGATGTTTTCACTACATCATAACAACTGGAATACCTCGTAATTAAAAACAACGATGTTTACCACCTGATAAATTGACAAAATCTAAGAGTGAGTAAAACATTTGGTAGAACTAGACATTTTTCGACCATCAAGTAGCTCACGGTCAAGCCCTTTATATTTAGGGGAAAAGCCTGATGGTGTGGGGATTATAGAGCACTATAAATAGCAAGATAATCGAAGATTTTTTATCCAGTACCACATATTTATGATCATGACATATCATACATACTACATGATAAAAAATGTTTTCTAGAATTTAACCTAATAAAGTGTATCACCATATTATGTGTTTCCCATACACGAATGATGTACTAGTAGCTTCTGAAAGCAAACTATAACATGAGAACCACCTCAGAACAGTTTTTGAGCGACTTGACAAATTTGGATTATTATTAAATATAAGCAAAATGTGTTTTGGAACTGAATAAATTGACTTTCTGGGATAAAGTGTAAGTAGCTGCTAAGTAGCTACAACTATCTCAAAAAGTCCAAGATATACCTAATTACAAAAAACCTCACACAATCAAAGAACTAAGAAAGTTCTTAGGTATAATCAACTATTATAGACATTTTCTAAAAATTACAGGTGCTAAGGGGCTCGAATTACCATCGCTCGGGGTACAGCTAGAGGAGGTTACAGTCATTTAACGCTATTGGTAATAATTATTAAGAAAAACGATGGGTAAAAATGTAACATAGTTTATTTCGTTACATATTGACTACGGCTTGCACAAAAACGTCATCACGTTTATTTTTCGTCTACGCCTCCTGCCGGTCGTTTACGATCGTCTCCTGGTACATCTGGTACTCGGACACCAGATCGTGCATGTCGGATTCGGCCTCGGTGAACTCCGTCTCGTCCATGCCCTCACCCGTGTACCAGTGCAAGAACGCCTTGCGCCTGAACATGGCGGTGAATTGCACGGACACCCGCTTGAACATCTCCTGGATGGCGGTCGTGTTTCCGATAAATGTGGCCGACATTTTGAGACCCCTGGGTGGTATGTCGCATACAGCAGTCTTGGTGTTGTTTGGTATCCACTCGACGAAGTGGCTGGAATTTTTTGTCTGCACGTTGAGCATCTGCTCGTCCACCTCTTTCATGGACATGCGGCCGCGGAATATGCTGGCGGCGGTCAGATACCGGCCGTTCCGGGGGTCACACGCGGCCATCATGTTTTTGGAGTCGAACATCTGCTGGACCAGTTGTGAGACGGACAGGGCCCGGTACGGCTGGCCGCCGCGAGATGTGAGCGGTGCGAACCCGGTGATGAAGAAATGCAGTCGCGGGAACGGTACCATGTTCACAGACAGCTTCCGGAGGTCGGTGTTCAGTTGCCCGGGGAAACGGAAGCACGTGGTCACGCCACACATTACCGACGATACGAGGTGGTTCAGATCACCGTACGTGGGTGTGTTAAGCTTCAGCGTCCGGAAGCAAATATCGTAAAGTGCCTCGTTGTCGATGCAGTACGTCTGGTCAGTGTTTTCCATCAGCTGGTGTACGGACAGTGTCGTGTTGTACGGTTCCACGACAGTGTCGGACACCTATACAACGTGTCGATAAATCGTCTTGTAAATATTTTGTTATTTATGATATTATAATATTACCTAATAGGGCTCAGAAGTTATAAAAGCTAAAATGGACAGTATATATTTAAAAAAAAACTCTAAGATATGAAAGAAAATATCGAAATTCTCATAAAAAAATTATTAATTTATTAATTATTACAATATTATATTAATATTATTGCATTTTTACTAATTTACTATGTTAGGAAGATACCAGCCCTTCAAATCAGATTCGGCGAAAACCAGTAATTTCCCGGAAATTTGGGAACCTAATATCGGTTACTGTTAGATATTTTAAACCCATTTTTATTCCTGGTTATCGGCTAAATGTTATCGTGACGATTTTTCAAAAAAAAAAAAAATAAAAAAAAAAATGTTATAATAACATAATAGGTATGTATTAACCTGGTGCCGACCACTGTTACTTATGAACTATTTATAATAATATGTTATATTTATTTTAGCCAAGTACATAAATAATGATATAAGCTACTATAATAGTTTAATAATTAATGATTTCTTAAGATTATTCTTAAATCATACTACATATGTGTAATACAATTGTCTTAAGAAAATCGATAATCGGTCGGTACCTAACCTAACCTAAACAAAGTACCGATAATTTCTGTAATGGTTTCAAGCTCTGGTAGACACTAAATTAAAAATTGTATTATCAAATAACTGAAAAATCTAATACGTGGAGAACTGGTTAACGGTTAGCAATGTTCTAGGCATCGAACTGAAAAAAATATTATTGGTATAAGTAGTTATCATAAAAATGTATTTTACATATTTGTAGCTAGTTAGTATTTATCCCGGTTTTTCATTGAAAAAAAAAATTAGTTTGAATTTTAAGTTTTATACTTAAATACTTAAATACGCAAGTACCTTACAATAAAATAAAAACATCATTTTTTTTTAGAAAACATTAAGTACAATGGATGAAATTTTTATTTCCGGTTTTCAAACACATCATTGTATAGAATAGCTGTATTTCTAGATGTGTCTACTATAAATCAAGAACATAATAAATAAGTATAACATGCAACTCCTACAACTTCTGAGCCTTGATTGTTATCAATATGAACGGTGTATGACGACCGTTTCGCGTCGTGTTAGGTACGTACAGACAAGGTCAGTGCCACTCTATGCTTCAATTTAATTGTAAAAAAAAAAAAAGGTACGTACAGGCTGCATGTAGGTACGCAGCATGGCGGGCAGGCGAACAGGTAGACAGGGCAAGCACGCGGACACTATTCTAGGTACCACTGATGTCCGGGGCCGGATATGTTCCTAACATAATATATAATATTACTCTAATTTAATAAATTGATTATATATATATTATATATATATTTGCATCCCTTGATCATCGCTGTACCGCACCCGAATAATTTAGTTTTTGTTTTCAAAACGATGAAACAAAGTAGAACGATAAATTAGCAGTTTATTGCTTATGTAGTTATATGTTGCGTCATATTATATTTGAGTATAATATTCTTCTAAAAAAAAGTAATTTGGGCGATTTCGTTTTGTTAATGGGAGCCAGAGGAGTAGTGATGCTAACCACGGTTCCTTCTCTGGCTCTCGATACCACAGAAAAAAAAGGTGATTTCGTTGTGCACCAAAACGAATTATAGTATCCTAAAAATGTTAAATGTTCATTGTGAACGTTAATAATTTTAATACGACAACATTTGATTACAAAAATGCATTTTATTAGCCTTGGTTTTGATTAGGGGCATACTTCGCTAATTAATGTTGAATATTGGGGCCTGCGTGAGTTATTAAATTAGTATCAGTAATGCAGTTATTTATATATCGATGCAGCAAGTTTGTGAATTTTTACTAGTTTTGTATCAATATCTACTTAATGTTTGGGCATACAATATTCCTAAAACTGTTACCTATACATTTAGGCATTCAATGATAAGACGTAGGTTGAGTTAATAGTAAACAGATTACCTATATAACAATTATATTAGTTTTGATAACTGGAAGACGCGATTATATGAAATATTGAACCAGATTATAAGAAAGTGCTGAATAGTATGAAAAAGTATAATCAGAAAACATTACCTGATCTTGATTAAGTAATGGTTATATTTGTCGAAGAAGTTAAATATTGGTAATTTATATAGGTACCTACTTTCATCATAATTTTTCATATTACAAAATTGAAGACACGTCCAATACGTGACCTACCACTTAGTTTGACCTACTATAAAATTTTGATTAATATAGCATGCTTCGTTGATTCCTCAATAACATTTTATTATTGCAGCTGAATCCAGCTGAAGCATAGAACAATTTTCTAGATATGAAATATGAATTGAGTTTAGGGCTTTTCTTGCCTTCGAATTTATGGATATAAACACGAAACAGTGAACCACCAATAATTCCTATAGGCTATAGGTATTTAATATTAGCCCATCGATCGTTAAACATATTATACCTTCGGCGATGGGACAATGCTGTACGTGGAAATCATGCGGTCCGGATATTCTTCACGGATTTTTGCTATCACAAGCGTGCCCATTCCGGCACCAGTACCGCCTCCTAGGGAATGCGTCATTTGAAATCCTTGCAAACAATCGCAATCTTCTACTTCTTTCCTAAAATAGAAAATATTTATACTCTTAAGTTATTTTTTTTTTGCTTTAAAATTGCTTAGGTCGTCGACAGATTTAAGATTAAACGGTAAACTATAGGTACGCATCATTAGGTAGGTCACCTGGTATACCAACGTATAGGGGGAGGCTTCCGCTCAATAATTTCATAGGTTAACATATTACTTTATTTGTAACTCACAATTTTGTCAAAACAAAATTATTTAGTCGTATAAGTAGAACGAGTACTGGTAGTACTTTTCTAGTTTTTAAATTTTATCACAGATTAAAATTGTATCCATCTAGGTTTTTATTTAACTAAATGTTTATTCAAACAACTAAAAATTACATTTTTTAATCTCTATACCTAACCTAAATAAATATTTAATGTGTAAAAAAACATTAAAATCGATTTTGTCTATATGGGATGAGGTTAAAATTATTAATCTTTCTAAAGAATAGGACAGTAAATTGAAAAGAACTTAAAAACGTGCGCTCTCCTTAAGCGATGCTACTAAGGTATACACGTAGGTAAATGTCTATTATAACAATGGGTACATTATTATGTACGTCGTATAAACGGTGTTCGCGACGGCCATCAGGCATCAGTTGCACTGAAGTACCTACCTATTCTAATGTAGATAATTTTAATTTTGAATAAAACAATATTATAATTAATTTTAATTTTCACCTCAGCTAACCTCTACACATTCATAATCCAATCGCATACCTGATTACGTCGAACACCGAATCCATCAACTCGGCGCCTTCGGCGTAATGGCCCTTTGCCCAGTTGTTGCCCGCGCCGGATTGTCCGAAAACGAAGTTATCCGGTCGGAATAACTGACCGTACGGACCAGACCTCACAGTGTCAATGCTGCCCGGTTCCAAATCCACGAGGACCGCTCGGGGCACGTACTTTCCGCCTAAAATTTCACACACACGTCACAGGTATAACTGTTTGACCGTCATAATATGGTTATATATCCCGGGGTTCACTTATTAATAATAAAATAAATTATATTAGAATTCGCATCCAGCCTTACCAAGCGCCTCGGTGTAGAAGACATTAATCCGTTCCAACTGTAAATCGGAATCCCCTTTATACGCTCCGGTTGCATCGATGCCGTGTTCGTCAGATATCACTTCCCAGAACTATACAGTGAGTAATAAAAGATTCCGTATATGCGTATAAAATAAAACGATATTAAATTATACTCTATTCCAGCGGTTCTAAACCTTTTTATATCAGCGTACCACGCACACAGTTTAAAAATGTTCATTTACCACTTTATAAAATAACGTTTTTTTGCTTATCAAAAATGATTTCGTTATTAATTTACATGTGTGGAAATCAATTTTATTTGAAACTACAACAATAATGATAAAATAAGCATTTAATGTATAAAAATAAAATTAAGTATGTACAATTGTTATTTATATAATTATTATTAATATAAAATAAACCAAATAATATTTATTGAGAATAATGAATGAATGATCCATTCCATTTTTTTAATAAAAGATTTTCTTAGCATACAACCTACGAGTTTTCCGCTCACCACAAGTGGTACGCAGGTTGAGAAACGCTGCAAATAAGATTGGAAAGAAATCACGACGAAACCACGTCGCATTCGCGCATATACAGTCTCGTTGGCTGCCGTCGGACTCCTCAGACGGACTACTGGCTACTGGCCAATCGCAGCGGTCCTACCGTTCCGAGGCAGCGCAGTTTTTCCAAACTTATTTGAAATAGAATATAATATGTAGTACTTGAGTGGAGAGTGATGGTGTTATTATTAAGCCGGCTTCCCACTACTGTACCGAGGAATTGCACCGTGGGAAAAACGTATGTGACCAGCCTCGAAGCTCGTGCCAAAGATATCGCCTAAGAGTTCGAGCCCCGCACTATACCAAGTCACGCCTTACCACGGTGCGTCTATGATACCAAGCCAAAACGATCCACGAGCCGAGCCACGCGTCGTGGGAACCCGACTGTACATTATTGTTAATAATAATAATAATTGTATTGTCATGTCCGAATATAATTACTTTAGCACCGATTTGATTGCCGCACTGGCCAGCTTGTATGTGGCAGATTTCCCGCATGATTTTCAGGTACAGTAATTTTGAATTTTAAAATGAGTAAAATGTGTGACGGGCAACGCGCACCGTTTTGATTTAAAAGTATAAATTTATTTGTAACTTAATGAGTTAATTTAAAATATAATAATTTTTGCAATCGCTTAAAATTTGTGTGTTTTTTGTTTGTCTTATATTTTTGTTTATTAATCTATCGCTATGGATTTTGAACTTTATTTATAGTAACCATCATAAATGTTTGTTTGCCGTAAGTCCTATAACTATTAATTTAATTAAATAATATCAATTTTATTTAATCAATATTTTTTCGAAAAATACTTTTGTATGAAAATATAAAAAATATTTTAAAATAAAAATCCTGTTTTACATACCACATAGGTAGGTAATATAACCTAATAAATAATAATTTATTATTCATTAACCAGCTATTCCTATACAATATTACCTATCTTGAAACCTAACCTAACCATGAAAAGTTATAGGTTAGCAGTATAGAGTATCTATTAAGAACTGTATTTTAAATTACATACCTACCGTTTGAAAAAGGTTCTTTTACGACGCATCTAAATGTCTACTGTTTCTTAATTTAATATGACAATTTATTTACTTTTTTTTGAAGGACTATATTTTAATAGGTAGTTGATGTTAAAATTTAAACCGTTTCCACTAAAATTAACATAGTTTCTATATATATTGGGCACTCATTGTCATGATATTTTTTAAATAATATTCAAGCTTTATTGTCCATTTTAAATTCACTGTGTATTATTAAATTTGTTTTTAAGCTCAACATCAATTTATAGGTATCAACCGCAGATTTTTATAAAAAGTGGGTAGGTATACCATATACCAGAATACCTACCTATACTCATAATAACTGGCCTTCCAATTACCTATATAAAAGTCACGAATATAATATTACAACGATGATACACATACTATTTAGTTAGCATGTATTACAAATTAAATATCAAACCTAAACGGCTAAATTTAAATATATAAATATTAAACCTCTTTTATATTTATTTATTTTATTTTTAAAAACCGACGATTAATTAAAAACAGTTGGTTTCTAACGTAACGCGTTCCAGTATTATTAATACACAACACTCAGACAACACTCAGACAAAATATTTTTTCAATAAACACACCGAAATAAAAAACAGCAAATTTTAAACATTACACAAACAATAAAAATGGACACTGTAAACCAATACCAAAAACAATGCGAACAACAGAATTTGATGAACACAATGAAAGAGCTTCAAAGAGAAAACGTGAACAGAAGAATAAATTGTGGACAGATGAATCCCGAAATGGGTCCCAAGAAACGTACCCCTTGTTGTACGCTGTCACCCGTGACGCCGACTCCCTTGATCAAGGCCAATGTTTGCGAAAGACAGAGATTACCGAGCAGAAATTTTTGCACCACCGTCCGAGACGAATGTGACAGACCTGAACTGACCGCGTACGGAAGAGAGTTTTTGGCGAACAATGGAAAGTTGGTGAGTAAAAAAAGAATACGTTTTTTAAACAACGGGTCGATCACTCCAAATCATCATGTTCAACTTATATAATATTGATTAATCATGGAATTTATTGATAATTACTAATACCAGATAATTGTTCATCGTGTTAACTGAACGAATTTTTTTTAGTTTTTCTCCCGATCCGCTAATATTTTACCTATGGGTGCCCGTGAAAATTGCATCAACATAATATTATTCTACACTGAAGAATACAATATCGTTGTTTAGTCTACCTTAGACTACCTGAATAACACACGATTTCTTATTTCAGGTTACGAAATGTGTGTGTGTAAAATTCAACGGCCTTCAAGACTCGTGTCGGCATCCCGGGTGCTACACTAAGGTTGGATGCTTGGATAATCCATTCCCAACTTGTCCGCCAGCACAACAGTGGAAAATCGATTACAACCCAAAAACCAAGAAAAACAACGGATGCTAAAACTATGAACCAGCTATACTTTATATCAAATACCTTTTACTAACACAAACACAATACAAAACAAACGCTACTGCATTAACCGTGTATAAACCAAGACGCACATATTATGTAACCTAGTTGCTAATATATCAAAAATAAACTTAAATCATATTTGTATTAAATTACTATACTATGGTAGGCACACGGCACTACACTTTGACTAACATCGTTGTCAATAGACAATAATTGATTCTTGATGAGTAATACATATTGAGCGATACGTACTTAATATTAATATAATATGGTTTGTTAAAACATTATATCTAGATCATTGGTTTCCGAATTTTTTTCCAATTATGGAATATTATCATCATTAGTCATTATAAGTCACAGTACACTTTGAAGTATTGTCCATTTCCCAAAAATAAGTACTTATTAGGACTAGGATCGAGGTGAATACGCAGGTATCATGGCAAATTTCACCGCCATTAGTGTGACACACTCCGGAAACATTTATCTAGAATTCTAAATCATCCAATATGATAACTGGACCAAAATAATATGTACTAAAAATCTGTTATTATATTATAATATTAAATATTTATATGGTGCAAGTATGCAAGGCAGGAATAGAAAAATATGCGTCAATATAATAAATGTATTAGAACCTCCTCGACTATCCGAACTAGTCGGGACCAGTTCGGAAACTCGAATTTCAGATACTGAGAATTTTATATTATGTATTATTTAGGTAGTAGGTATGAACATATTTCCATTGTAAATTAACTATATAAACCATTTATATAATCATTGATATTACATATTATATAAATATACATTGCCACATTGGTAATGAATCATTACAATTTGAATAATTCTTCCAAAGAAGAAAAAAGGTCTAGACTTTCAAAAAATATACTTTAAGTCACAAAATAATGATATGAAATCAAAAAAAAAAACTCAGAAAATGCAAAATTAAAATTAATTATATAGATTCGATTAAAACAAATTGTATGCTAAGGAAAAATCACTTATGACTTTCAAAAAATGATGCAAAAGTTATCGACATTCTTGCCCTACTGTAATTGATATGTATAAATTTAATATGTCACTAAAAACGTCATGAATAATATTATATGATATTTATAATTATTGTTATTAATATAGAAGTATACTATATATTTGTATATATACATTTATTATTATTTATATAGAGTTATTATATACATCCATTTATTATATAACATGATTAAGTCCGTGTACGAGCACTACAAGCGTATATAGGTTTTGTCGTTCAGTTAACAGGGCGTTTTTATAATCGAGTTACTGTAATATTATACAAATATTAATATATTTTTAAACCAGGTCAAATTCAATAACATAAATAATAATTACTATTAATATTACCTTCGAGTAATTAACACTTTATTTTTATTTATTGACAATGTTTGATTTTGTAACTGAGGACGGTATATTTTAACGTCCAGGTAACGCTGATCCTAGCTAGAAATTATAATATGGCAATAGCCACATGTTAGTAATAAGTAGGTCATAGATATAATGTCCTAAAGAAAAGAAAAATGCCTTTATATATAGAAAGAATACGGCTTAATGTACTAATAATATTACAAAATTATGAAAATAATTTTTTATTATAGGTACCTAGTTATTTCAAAAAATAAGGTTACCGATAGTTTTAAAAGATTAGAATGCATTGCTTCCAAAAATAATATTTTGTACTACTACAAAAATGGCTTGTTCCAAATAAACTCAATATTTTCTGAGACATATATATTAAGTGCACGTTTATTTTTCACAACGATTTATTTCAAACCATAAAGCCAAATTGTCACGTGTAGAAACGGCCACCTCTAATATAAATCTTTATCACTGACAAAAGGGATGATCCGTATCTTACGATAACAAATTAAGAAATCAACACTTATTTGTAACGGCAAAACGTAAGAAGTGAGGCTTTCTTATATGACACAAGAGAAAAAGATTGGCTGAAATGGTCTCTGCCGCTGAAAAGAAAATAAATTTTTGTAAATTGGAAGTGCAAAAACCATTGATATAAAGCTGCCTGCTACCCCATTTTAGGGTCGACATAACAGTATTGTCCTTTTGGTCAGTCCGTGAGCACCATCTAAAGGTATGATAATGTCACTAATAATTTGCTTTAAACATAATTAGTTCACCCATATATATAAAAGTAATTCTTTTCTTTACTATTGAAGATATAGTTTTTAATTTTATCTTTAGAAATAGGCCTGAGAAAAATGGAGTTTATATTAGTTTTTGAATCAGAAATATTTATAGTGATATTTGGCGATGAATGTAAATTAGTCTTTTTGACGAATTTTTTCACCTACATTGTAAAAAAATTATTAAAATTATTGGTTATATCTTTACCGTCGTGGATAATATTATTATGATTTTGTTCATCTATTAACGATATAACATTATTTGGAGTATTTCTATTATCTTTATTATTTATTGATTTCTTTATTAAATGCCATACCTTTTTTGAAACCTAACCTACCCTAACCTAACCTTGTGCTTTACTTATTTCCTTAGAAAAAATATGCCTTTAGCAGAATTAATAATTTTTGTTAGTAAGTTTCTATATATATTTTGTAGCTAGATTTGAGTTAAGTATACTGAAGAGCTGTTATTTAATTTTTATTAAACGTTTTATAATCTTTATGCTGCATCGATAAAATTATGCCTGTCACTATAGTGTAGTGACCCATTTTTTAATTGTATACTTAGATTTAGGTTGACGAAGTTGTAGACTTTGCATTATTTATTGTATAAAAGAATGAATTTATTGCATCATTGTCTTCATTGATATCACTTGTATTAACAACATCCGACCATGTTTCCTCCTGACATACTTTTTTAAGTTGATCAAAATTTAAATATTCGACCTTTTTACTTTCTGTAATTTCACTAAAATGTATGTTACCATTTTTAGCTTTATTTAAAGTGAGAATTACAGTTTAATGATGAGTTATAGTATTTTTACATAAATATCCCTTACACTATCAAAACCAATATTATCTTTAAAAAAAATATGATCTATGCATGATGATGAGCTATTTAATGTGTGGTATCTAGTAATATTATTAATGCTTGATTTAAAACCATATGCCGATAAGACATTTAGATAACTAATGGTATTAACAGTAGCTACCTGTAAATTAATATTTATGCCTCCACAAAAAATAACTGAATCTTTTATAGGGATTCTAATAAAATAATTGTCTACACTATCAATGAAAAGATTTTGCGATAAACTTGGTGAGCAATATATACAATTATACATAATACATATTAAATTGAATAAAGAAGTATTTAAAAAAAATTAAAGTTTATAGTACTACAGTGATCAATTTCATCGTAACTAATAGAATTTACATTTATTACGTTTCTAATATAAATAGAGATCCCATCAAACGTATATCTTATATTCATATTATAACTTCCTTGCATGACGCGTAAACATTTTTATTTCATGAAATTGTTTTCGTAGAATAATCTAATTGTTGCATAGATCACTGCATAGTGCATTTGCCGTGATCGATGAACGCAGAGGTGTGACAAAAAATAATATGTGTGGTTCGTGCGGGAAGGCATTTTCAGTCTTGGGGGAAAGTTTTACCTGCGACTGAAATAGCTCACTTCCCGCCCTTGTCACACAAAATAATATTTCAGTTTTTTTTTATTACGAGTAGAAACATTTTTTAACTTAGGTACTCAAGCAAAGTTCGCAATTCTAGAAATCGTTAACGTTCTTAAAATTTGACAGCTTCGTGCATTCTGGATGATAAATTGTTTCACATATATTACACACGGCTGATTTAGACTGGGAAATAATGATATTACACTTTCCACAAAGCACTATTATCGGAATAATTATGTAGTAAGCTAAGATAAGAGAGCGCACTGGGCACTAATTAAAACATCAGACCGATTATGACAACCGACCGCCTAGAACTGATTCATAAAACTAGAAATCTTAATCTTAATTTATGTGTATGGATTTCCACTGGCACGTTGTTTTGAAAATATGAAAATCTTTTTTAATTAATTATTATTATATTCTAAAATAATAACAATTGGATCGTCAGAATTATTAACATTTTAATAACTATAACATTAAACCCTACAGTATATTGTTTGTGTGAACTGTGAATACAGAATAACAATCGTCAGTACTCAGTTGTATTATAACTCGGCCAATATTGCAGGTTTGTGTGCAGTACCTATATTATATTGTCAAATAACCGAAGACATGCACACTACTGTATAAATATATAATACTTCTTAATACCATAATATTAGGTATGCAGTTTATACTGCACTAAAACGCATGCGAAGTTGATAAAATCTATGTATATAGACATTTCGTTGAGGAATTCTCATTTATTTATAATGTGTTTTTTTTCTTCAAATTACTAATAAATATTATATAAAACATTAAGCCCAGTTGTTAGTTAAGTATCATCTCACTTTAATTGAAAGATTAATATATCTAACCTCTAGATCCACTACTACTGAGGCGGAGAGAGTGTATATCATATTATATGTGTAGATAGCCAGTGGTATAATTTGGCCAAAATATGAAGGGTTGCAAAAATTACTTAGGATGCACAAACTCGTGGTGGTTTTGCCCCCACGGCCCCGACATTATTTTTAGTGAGCAATGTTTTAATATAATCATATTATTATATTCAATTGATATAATTGTAATAAAATACATGATCAATCTATGTAATTCTTCTTATCATGAGTACTTACATTTAGGTATATATGCATTTTAAATGTTTATTAGTTAGTCAGCTTTAAACGACGTGGTATTGCAGATGAGTCAAATTATTTAATGACTTAATCGTTATTAATATGACGTGACGATATTTCACGTCTATTTGTAAACTCCTGAACGATTTAATCTAGATTGTCCCGTAGTACATACTTCTCACGTAGTTTTTTAAACGTCAAAGAAAAGAAAAGCTTTTTTAACACGATGCTGAATTTGATGGAATAGTTAGAAAAGTATAGAATGTTTATAGGTAGAATAATTTTCTGTAATATTCCAAACGTCAAGAACCAACAACAGTCAACCAATATTAAATACTGATATGTTATAATAATATTATGTTGACATCAAAGTGGTTAGGTACACTATGTGTAAATACTCTGATCTTAAGTTTGTAGTTGGTTATTATATTATTAAAGATTCCACCCATTAATTAAAGTGCTGAATTTTCTCTTCTAGTCTCTTGTAATAGAATAAAAATATAAAAAGATAAAGTGAAAAAAGGCGGACACGTGGGTTACACGTGTACCACTGTAATGGATGGTGTTAAATTTGAATTCAATGATATAATATCATTGTATAAGAAAAACGATTCAAGTGAAGACGGTCAGTCAGCCTATGATATTAACAAGTATATTAAATTTGATGACATTATTGTGAATAAAGTAATTTATATAGAACCTATTTACGTGGAAACTTGTTTTAATTGTTCAATTCTTAGCTATAAAAGTTGAACATTTCATACATTTTTAAATATTATTAAATATTAAATTTCATACATTTTGTCAAAATTCGAACTCTAAATACTTATAAGAAAAACTTAATACTGTTAGTTTATCATCCAAAAATCATAATTTTTTTTTTTTTAAATTAAATAAATTTTTTTTTTTTTTTTTTTAACATTTATTTGAAAATATACAATCTGTAAGGTTATTTACAATAGGCATATATGCGGTATTTATAATATTAACGTGAGGTGACATGATTCTAAGGAACTACCCAACAGTAGTACTTATGGCTTGAGGGAAATTAAATAAATACAGTGAAACTTCGATATAACGAACTTCCATTTAACAAAATTTTCTATTTAATGAATTATTTTTGAGAACATTTTTTCATTGTTAATTACACGTAAATGTATTTCCAAATAAGGAATCTGATGTTTCCATGTTAAACTAAATAATTATTCGATAAAAACTGGTTTTTTCAAATGTAGACACTATCAAGTTTTAAACGTAGTTCTAAAATTTTACATGAAAAATGTATGCAATAAAGATAAGACAACAAAGGTAGGCAAACTGATTAATTTTACTGCAGTATTTCAGTTTCGATATTGATGCAAACGGGTATACATACGATTTTTTTCTCGTTTTCTCTTCGTCCGTACAAAAAAATGTCAAAACGTAAATGTTTATCTATCACCGATAAATTTTAAATTTTAAACGAAATCGATGAAGGTGTTAAAAAAAGATATTGCCGAAAAATATAGTATTCCAACAAGTTCTCTATTAACCATTTTGAAAAACCGTGAAAACATAACCAAGTAAATGCAAAATTCTTCTCTCCTCAGCAATAGAAAACGAATGAAAATTTGTGTGTATGAAAAAGTTGACAACGCTGTTCTTAAATGGATGATGACTTGTATACGAAATAAGAATCTGCCTATATCAGGTTTGTTAATCAAAGGAAAAGCAATTTATTTTGCTCAGCAATTTGGTTTTATAGATTTTCGTGCAAGCTTTGGATGGTTAGATAAATTTAAATCGAGACATAATTTGACGTATAATGTTATTTGTGATTAGAGTGCTGATGTTCAAGAAAATGACTGTAGTACATGGAAATTAAGTGTTTTACGAAAATTAATTGAAAAATTCGATCCAAAAGATATTTTTAACGCTGATAAAACAGGTTTATTTTTTAAATGTTTACCAAACAAAACGTTAACTTTTAAAAATGACAAATGTTTCGGTGGTAAGCATAGTAAAGAGCGAGTTACTTTGATGGTATATTCTAATATGATTGGCACAATATAGAAGTATATACAATGTATATGTATGTATGTATATATGTATGTATGTATGTATATTATACATACATACATACATATATAAATTTAAAAAAATACGTAATTCTATTTAACGAATTCCTCCATATTACGAATTTTCTTTGTTGCTTATTCGACTTCGCTATATGGAAGGTTCACTGTATAATGATGTGCTCTCAACAATAGTTTGATATTGCACATTCAAAGTTTATGTAACAACTAACAATCATCAATTATGAATAACTTTTTACATTTTAACAATTAACAATTTTAATAATTTGAATCGGCTGAATTTAAGTTATTATTAACTATCTGAATAATTTAATGTAAGTACCTACTCATAATTTGGAATATCTAGCTTTGAACTCAATTCAAATAAAATAGTTATCTAATGAACGTAACTGAGTTGTATGAAAAAAAATTGTATTGTTATCAGCATAATATAGGTAGGTAATATGTAAGTACCTACATTAGGTACTTACCTATATATTATTATAATTTAAAATAAATAAACATCACAGTTCTTTTACCGGTATATGACCAAATAGATAAATACATTTATAAAATGGTGAGTGGTTGTCGCTCTGCTCTACAGTAGGTTACAAGTGGGTCACTGTAATAGACGGTATTAAGTTTGAATTCAGTGAACTGAAATCATTGTATACGAAAAACGATTCTGAGCAAAGACGGCCAGCCAGACTTTGATATATTACTAAGTATATTTAATTATATTATTGTGAATAAAGTAATTTATTTATCTATTTAAATTTTCAATCCTTAGTTATAAAAGTTGAACATTTGGTAAATTTTTAACTAAAAAATAATTTTAAAAATTTAACTTAATGTTAGCGTAACGTTATGTTCAAGTATTGATGTGCTTATGATTTTATTTTGTGCGTTGTATAACAAAGGTGGCGCTAGTAATTTATTGTGATGTTTTTACCGAACGTCTGATCAGAGGGGTGTTATTATATTTTATTTGTTGCATGTGTCGAGTGTGTGTATAAGGAATGCTCAGTGGCTTGCACATACATTTTGAGTTGTAAAGGGGGGGGGGGAGGAGGGATCAGAAAAAAAAATTTTAACCTAGCGATTGACACATGAATAAATAATAAAATATAAGTAATATAATATAATTAGGTACAATAGCGTGTCTATAAATATTTGAATTTGAGTTTAATAATTTAAGTACAAACTTAATACCATTAGGTATACTATATTCACAATACATTAGATTATTACATTTTTTGAAAGACGAAACTTCGTAATTATATCGCAAGACCAAACTCCATTGCTTTGACTGATAGTATTATGTCATCTAGCCAATGTTATATATACCTACCCGATATAGTAATATATTATTATACATTAATTAGTCAATTATTATTTTTTAAATGATAAACTGTAATTTCACTGCTATGAAACTATAATGTAATTTAGTAATTTTAATTAATGAGTAATGACCAATGGCTACAATATGCTTATAATGCTAATAGTAGGTACCCTAGCGATTTTTATCTGACACAATTTCTTTATAAATTACCTACTTACATACAAAGCTTACAATGTAAATAACTTGGCATAGTATTCAAATTTGTGTGGCAATTCAATGGTTAAAAATTACATTATTTTTCGGGGGCACGTCACGGTGATAATATTAGCAAAAGTGAAAGCGCTATTTGTACGTGCGAGTGAGTTTTTTCGTTGTTGATATAGATAGATTAAACTACACCTGAAAGTCAGTTCCATAATTCAAAATATGACTATTATTGTTTAGAACGGACATATATATGCATGAAGATGTGTCCATAGGTACTCTTGTACAGCATGTAGTCGTGACCTGCCATGTACCGACATGACAATCTATTATGTTTAACATGTAGCTAAAATAAAAATGATACCTAATATTTGTCTGCGGTGGCCTATGATATTTTGAGGCATCCGAGTGAAATAAAAACATAATTTAGTGTTATTCTTGTTAATTTACTAAACATTTATATTTTACGTTATTATTAATGCATGCACATACATATAATATACATATATTAATAGTTGATAAATGTTAGAGGTTATGATAATACTGTTTTACCGTTTCACACGACAGTGTTTGGTTTATATTAATATTATGTACGGGCTTGGACAGATACTGAGCGATGATCTGGTGGCTAGGTGTGAGGGGGTACTGATTTGAAGGACCCTACACAAATATTTATCTTGGAGGGGCAAACATTTTTAAATATTAATAAGATGTATCATAATCCATCACTTGCATTTATTGTTAATCCATCATTTAGAAATGGTGTAATATAATATATAATATATTGGTATAATTCATATAATAATAATAATTTAAAAGAATGAATAAATAAAAGTGTCATTATAGTTTTAAATTTGTGCCTTAGCCCGGTCCAGTGGCTGAAACCAATTAAGCTACGCAACTGAGAGTAAGCAACTGCAATTTAAGTTTAAATTTTTTTATATTATTTCTTCTTTTTTTATATTATATTTCTACTTTCTTTGTTAAATATATCCAGGGTACAAGAAATGTATTAAATTGCGAAATATAAACGTCTTACAAATGTTACATTATTTGTAAATCGATAATAGATAAGTACTTAACATTTATAAACGTGTATAATCGAGAAATATAATTTTTTATTTGAACAATACGATTTTTTTTTAATTTATAAAATAAATTATAATAAAAATAAGTGTATGTATACAAATTATGTTTTTCTAGACTACTGAACACTCTTACTAGCCAATATTAACCTGAATAATAACGGTTATGAACACCCAAACATTTGTTTAAATTTTTTATTCGGGTGTCTGAACAATCAAATACATACAGCACCCAAAACCCGAAAATCGAATAAATAATTTCGGTGCAAAGCCTTGCTTTCGAGGATATTGGCATATCGCAAAGAAAATCTATTTTCTTGAAGAATAGTAACCATTTAACCACAATTGTCCGCAATTGTCTGATATTATAGTTACAGGTAATATGGTATACTATAGTTTAAATCATAAATCACATTAGTTGATTATATTTTCAATATCTGATTTAAAAAGTTAAAAATATTGTAATACAAAAAAATCACATTATTAAATAATACATAAAGGTTACCAAAAATATATAATAGACGTAATTTTAAAAATTAATTCAACTAAATTATTTATTTTATAGTTTAATATTTGCATACTCATACAGTAAATATGATGATCATTCGCAGTCGTGTGGATACTATAGTATCAAGTGAATCATACGTGATTTGTGTGAGGTCTATTCTTTAAACGCTTGGAAGATTTAAATTTTATGTATATTGCTAGGTTATAGCTGTCGGCTTGTCCTTGTTGGTATATTATGACACGTAGGTATACTATATCAGCAACGCTTTATATTGTCTTGTACAATAATTAAAGTATAATAGACATAGCAGATAATTTTGTTTTGTTTTAATGATATTACGCAGGCCAAATAATTAGTTTATTTTTCAAATGACCGAGCAAAAATGTGTATTATATATCACTGATTCAGTATTTAATAGTAGGCTATTGCACTTCTTTTGGACATGTAATTTCATAATTTCATTAAATACTTGAAACAAAAAAAATTCGAATTTGAAAATTTATTTAGTCAGTTGAATTGTTCATTTAGCTATTAAGCGAACAATACTAATAGTTAGTAAAAAATAAAAGAGTATAATTATCGCACGTGTCAATATTATAATAGATGTTCCGGAATTATTATACCTGAGATACAAAATACGAATAAGAACGAATTTTTGTATTTGTTTAGCGAAATATTTGAATCAACCCGTCTTTCAAAATTTAATAATTTATTTTTAAGTCTAAGATTTGAAAATTTAATACAACATCCCTCATAAGTTTATCTAATTACATAAAAAAAAAACTTTTACCGGAATGTCAAATTAAATTTTTATGAGCGTTTGAAGTTCAAATTTTTACAACATTGAGTATTTATTTGATTTCTTATGTAGCGATTTTCATATTTTGCTGTAATTAAAAAACGAATAACTATATAGATACTACGACTTGAAATATATAACATATGTTTATTTTATCAATTCCTATACTTGATATTTTAAAAATATTGATTTGTTTTGAACTGTTTACTGATATATTCAGTTTCCAATATTTTTATTTTTTTTTCTATAAATGACAATAAAATTTTATTCATTGGGCTTGAAAATTTCATATAAGGCTCCTGATATATTGTTACAATAGTAGTTGAAAAATATTAAAAATACATTAGCACAATTTTTCTTTTTCAGCATTTAAAGTTTGATTTTTGACAAAATCTAAAAAGGATTTTGTAGTTAAAAATTGATAAAATGCTCAACTTTTATAGCTAAGGATTGAAGATTTAAAACAAAGTTCCATGTAAATAGGTTATTCTGTAACCAAAATATCTCAAAAATATAAACTCACGGGTTTTTTTTTTATAGTTATTTTATGATCAAATTTGTACGAAATTACACAACAAATAACCAGGAATAATGATTTTAGTTGTTATTTTATAAAACTAATTCAACTTACAAAATAACGATATAAATAAAAAATAAAATATCCACACTGACAAACCATCTCAGCTCATAATCGTTTTTCGTATGCCATGATATATTAAATCATTCAATTCAAATTTAATACCACCCATTAAAATATATACAAACCACTTCACACTTGTAACCTACTGTACATCAGAGCGATATCCTCTTGATCACTATTTTTTTATTGGATAAATACATTTTGGTTATCTGGAGAAATTTAAAAGGATGTATGTTAGTCCAAAACAATATTTGCATAATTTAAAGTTTAATTTTTGACTGTTTACCTTCTTTGATTTTACTGGAAATTAGTTGCATAAATTAATTAGTATTTTGGATTATCGAGATATTAATATTACAAATAGCACACGTTAAATGCCACACTATACAAATGTTTCATATATTATTTACTAAATGACCTTTACCCGTATTTACTAAGTGGCCGCAGGTTTAAGATAAAATTAATTTATTGCTTTACTCAGAATATAAAAACAAACATTTAGGAAAGATTGATTATTATTAATTGTTCATGTATTTATATATGGACGGTGATAGTTAATATTTACAAATTGTTTATATCTAGGAAGCTTATAATAATATTGTGTCGAAATGTCGAGATATAATTATCATATTTAGAGTTGAGTTTTCGGACGTTTAATATAAAAACTAGATTTTTTTTGTGAATTTTTATTATTATAAAATAGAAGTACAACATTCTTATTTGTTATACATTACAATCATTATAGAAATCAATGTTTTTTTTTATCAATGTGCATTATTTCTTCTTTTAAAGGAATTAATGGGTTAGTGGGCTATCTGTCTTGTATTAATATATTATTATTATTGTCACGCAATGTTTATTAAACGAAAATTTAAAAAAAAAAGATGTGGTACTTACAGTCAGTGGCGTACACAGGTGGGGACTAAGGGGGTTTAGCCCCCCCAAATTAGTCGTGTTATTGTATAAATCTTATATAATAAAAGGCAAAATACAAACTATGATAATTCTACAAATGGTTTTGATGAAACATTTTACGTAGTATTAATTATTAATTGTTTATTCAGCCCCCCCCCCCATTGAAAAATTCTGTGTACGCCACTGCTTACAGTCATTAATTTATTAATTAATGTAATAAATTATCATGAGCAAACTTAAAATAACTTGAAGATTTTATACTCAATATAAAACCAAGTCCTTATATATTTACAATTTCTTAGAAGGGATTATAGTACTCATGATATTGCGTTTATTAAAAATACATAAATTAATTAATAATTGTAATTATTATTATACAATGAATAATAATCGGTTATTTTTTTTTAGAATGTATTACACTATTAGGTACCTTAGTAACTATACAAACGTAATTAAATTTAGGTAATTTTTTTTAAATAAAAGCTATTTTTTCTGTAATGTACTCAAAACGAATTGAATTAAACAAGTTTAATTGAAGCTGCTTAAAAGAAGGGAAACCGAAAGGCGAAGAAAATATATTTTTTTTACCTATTTTTAGTTGAAATAGTAGATAAAATAAAACAGTAATCTAAAACAAAATTTCTTTGCACTTTTTTTATAATTGCACCTACATTTTGTCGATATAGCAACATTAGCGTTCCAAGTGTGCAGAAATGAATCAATATAAAACACAGCCAAATCGTATTAAATAATAAATTAAAAATCGTTTTCATAATATGTTAGTTCATTATGTTAGAACACTGCGGACCGCGTTAAGTCGGACCTGCAGTATTCTTATCTCCAATAAATGTCATAATTTACACATGAAAATTATAATTGTATAGCCTTGCAAATTCTTGTAAACTAGGTACTTGCTAACTCTGATCATAACTTTCAAAATGTTTGAATTGGTTGATTAACTTCAAGGACACCACTTTTCTGTAAAACAAGATTTCAGATCCTCACGTTATTGATGCTGAACGTAGTTCATAGGTCATTGTTAAAATAGATATAGTGTGAAATTTACTTACTGCGAATATTAATAAGTATAAATATTCATCAATTATATTGGGTAAATAATACATTTTGAATAATATTTTGTTCGCATTTCAATAAATTGGTATTGTTTCTTTAGTGAGTTTATAGTGTTAAGGTAGGTATAGCACTATTCTACATGTCAGTGCAGGCAAGGTGATCTTTGATTCATCGATGGACTATAGTATATTCTGTTGTTTTTGTATAACAATTTACTTACAATTTATTTTAATCTATAAGTTTTAACCATGATTTATTATTTATTATTCATAAAATATATTCCGAATTGATACACAAATAATCGTATTTTTACTATTTCACTATAGGTCATTATCTTCTATTACGAAAACCGTATTTATCCATGATGTATAGTATTGAAAATAAAAAAAGTTGTCATGATATCGAATAAAATAAAAAGGTAAAATAATATTATAGGTATGTCGTATATACTATATTTTTTATGGTTATTTTATAGCAAGTCATGTGTTGTAGCCATTTGTGTCTAAACGTTATTAATATTATTATTATTACTTTTTTAGAAACCGTCATAAAACTTAAATTACGGAATCACATGTACAGTCAGCTATAAAGTTCTATGTTAAGAATTAATAAACTTTAGCATTACAAGCATGCTGTTATAGAAAATATTTTCTTGGAAAATTTATGTAAGTATCATGTTCTGTTTGTAATATCAAAATTCGATTAATTCTGCTATTAACTGTACCATGGTTACCATGCATGGTGGTGGGTTAGCTATATTTTAACGATACTTAGAAATATTTTTATTTAATTTTTAAATCTTGCGTTTAATGAAAAATAGTAGTGAAAAATAATTCTTCATTATTTCTTTATAATATAACTATATATCTTATATATAATATAAGATATAGATAGATTGTTATTATTTTTGGCCACACAATTAATTTTTCCCAAACAAATTGTACATTTAAAGCTTCCCCGTGACTCGTTCGATCTATTAGTGAAAACTATATTCAAATCCGTAGAATACTTTTCGAAATATGCGAGTACATATAAAAAAAGGGTCTTCTATTTTATAATTATATACCTGTATAAATTATATAGGTACTTTAATACTAATTATAAAATGTTCAATGTTTTAAACTCACTGCCAGAAATATTTTGAAAAATATAATTAGCTCATTCCATAAATACTCAATATTTAGGTCAATCAACGGTTGTGAAAATGAGTTTTCTACCATAAGAATACGCGATCAAATCATAATAAATGGATATATCGATGACAGATGGTTGACGCCAGTGATGCTAGTAAAATATGCAACTGATATTAAAAAAAATTCCAATGATAAATTTGTACGAAAAATGACATAAAAATATGATGTATAGTTGGGGAAGGAAGTTCAATTGCCAATTAAACAGGAGGTAATAACAAATGTCCATAAATACTTAATGTTTGATCATTTTTTTTTTAAATCTCCTACTATCCAGGAAAATTGTTTTTATATTATGTATAGTATATACCTACCTGTTGTACGAATATATTATAACCGACACGTGAACATTTTTTAAACTTTGATTACGACATTTTAGCACGTGACCAGAAAAAAGTTCGCTGTCCCTGACCTATACGAATTTATTTCAATAATAATTTAGACGTGAAAAAATCGATACGAGTAGGTCTTGTCCAGCTGTATACGCTTCTATAATACTGTGTATTCGTATAATGTTATGTAGATTGTGGGCTCACTGGCACATCTTGTGCACACAAAAATGATTGATTGGTAGTACCTATTAGTATTTCCCAAAATTCAAAACGATGTAAATTGCAAAATTGATTACATAAAATATTATTTGAATAAACGGATTTTGTTGTACCAACCTACTTATTGTAATATTATGTTGTCAAAAAATCGTGACTTGTATTACCCGTACTATTGAATATTGTTGATAATTTTGTATGGTTTTAAATTTTGATAAAAGCAGTTATAATAGATTTCATAAAGGATTATTGATGAAATAGTTTGCTGTATACATTTCCTAATATAGAAGTAGCGCTGTATATATTTGGCTTGGCTTTGATGGTGTTCAACTGTAGTTTGGAACGATCTTTTTCAAAAATGAAGTTATTAAAAACCGATTAAGAACTTTGATGACAAAAAGTCGACTATCAGGCACTTGTTAAGTATTGAAAGTGACATAATTAGATCATTGAATTTTTCTCAAGTATCTAGTTGAAAAATTTTCGGCGACGAAATCTCACAAAGTTATAATAGGTATGATAAAAATTATTATTTAAGTTCAGTATAACTGTATATGAGACAATACATATCTAATAAATGTAATTTAATACTTTTATTGTGTCACATTTTTTTATAATAATCATTATTTTGATATTTTAATAAAAATATTTTTAAAACCATAATTTCTAATAAAATATTGTTTTGCGGTAAATTGTAATATATTATTAAATTAAATTCACTTTCTTATAAGTTATAACAATAAATTAAATATATGTAATCAAAAAATAATAAAACTTTATTTGTTGGGTAAAAACACTTGAAAATTTAATACAAAGCTCCTAATATATTGTTACATTAATATATGAAAAATATTAAAAATCCGCAGTCACAAATTTTTTTTATAATCATTTAAAGTTCAAATATAGACAAAATACGTAAAAATCACGAAAATGTGCAAATTATTTTGAGTTACAAATTCATAAAAAATTTTCTTTTTAAATCTAACATTTTAAAATGTAACACATGATTTCTCATAAGTTTGCCTATGTTTATCAAAAAAAAAAAAATATCTAATACCAAGTCAAATTACATTTTTATGAGCGTTTGAAGTTCATATTTTTACAACATTGGATATTCACTCGATTTCTCATGTAACGATTTTCTTATTTTGTTGTAATTCAAAAATGAATATCTGTAGATACTTAAAAAATTCACTGAATGTTTATATTAGCATTTTCTATACACAATACAATTTTGAAAATATTTTTACTCTTTTTGGGCTTTTTACGGACCATTTCAAATTTCAATTTTTTTAGTTTTTTTTTATATAAATACCAATCAATTTTTATTTTTTGGGCTAAAAATCATGAAAATTTAATTCAAGGCTCCTGATATATTGTTACAATAGTAATTGAAAAATATTAAAAATACATAGGCACACATTTTTTTTATCAGCATTTAAAGTTTGAATTTTGACAGAATTCATCAAAATCTCGAAAATTATCAATCATTGTAATTAAACAATTATAAAATGTTCAGTTTTTATAACTAAGGATTGAAATTTTAAAACAAAGATTCTAATGAATAGTACATACTGTAATCAAAAAATCTAAAAAATATATAAACATTGTCATTTTTTACAGACATATTTTTCTACTATTATCAAATATTCATCTACTTAATCTTAAATGATGTTTTCAGTTCAATTGTGTCTATTGTAAAATTATATATTATAATATTTCTGCATAACTGATAATTTTAGGTTAATAATTAAGTAGTATGAATAATATTAATTCAACTTACCTGCTACCGTACAATAACAATATCAATATAATTTAAAATATCCTAGACTGACATACCGTCTCCGCTCAGAATTATACCATCCATTATACAGTGATTTATTTGTAACCTACTGTACAGCAGAGCGACATCCACTTGATCCCCTTTTTTAATTTGGAACCTACACACCGGCTTATATATGCTTTAGATAACACTATATGGTACAGCGTCTATAATTTTATTGGTTTGATGTATGCTTGGTATAAGAGAGAAAACAGAAGCTCAACTATGTCAAGGAGTAGTTATTTCAAAGGTCACTCACCTGGTTAGGCTAAGTTGGGTAAATAATTTTGAATTTTTTTTTCTTTGGGGAATTTTTGTTAAATTTTTAAAAATCTTTTAGGAATAGTTTTTATTATTTTTCATCTTCAATAGTTAGTTTTTTTACACTGAATAATTGGGTAATTTCCGTATTTTTAGTTGCAAAATACTTTAAGTACTAATATTTTCACGAAAATTTGATGAATGACAAATTTATACAAATTCACACAAATTGTTCACGAATTTACTAATTCACATCGATTCGTGCTCTTTGATCTTTTAATTTTACCAACCTCCGGAGCGGTACACAATGAATATTATTCTTGAAAAGTTTTGGGGCCGATTTTCGAATGACGGATAACCCCTAAACACTATTCACGAATTTGTACGAATCACAAACCGCATATTGTGTCACTGTCGATAAAGTAAGTAAGTATAACCTATACTTGTTTTATTCATGAATAGATTATAGAAGACGGTTTTTCCATGGATAATTTATACTAAAACTAAACTATACTAATTGCAGCTAGGATAAAACATGTACTTATGAACGAGTTTTCGGTTACGGTTAGCGAGCTATACTATAAATATTGTTGTTGTTATTAATAGATACCATTAGGTACCAATTTTTACAAAATTTGCTTAACATTTTGTATATTCACTCATTTTCGGGGATTGGTCTTTTAGGGTAATAAAACAAACATCAGTGTAACAGGTGAAATAATTGTTAGTAGGTAGGTATAGGTACAACAACATATTGTTATTTGTATTATTATTATTATTTATTGTAGCTGATCTGGCTGGGCCCAAGTGACATAATAATAAAAATTACTGCATCGGGGAATGGGGATATTTATTAATGCATATTAATAAATTTATTAAATGGGTACCGTTATTGTCTGCGGTGCCTGGTTAGAAATTTGGTAAGTTTATTCTGTAGCCTCGTTATTGTGAAAGAGATATAATACCATCATTAATAAACTGTTTGAGTGAAGGACTGTAAAATGGAATTAAAATGATTTATGTTGCAAATAATGTTATAATTTACCTATAGCTATATACGCACTATATTGTACACAGAATTACAAAATACATATTTTTAAATATAATATAGCATATTATAATATTGTAATAATATATACATTAAAAATAAAAACATACATTAATATATGCTAGCTGATCCCGTGCACTTTGTTGCCTATACAAAATGGCAACTCTTAAAACAATTATGATTGTTCAACTCCTCTTTTGGGTGTAACTCGCTGTAATAAGTGCAATTCAATCACCACGGTAAGCAATCCGACTACGTTGGATAGCGGACAAAGGGGCAGCTCATCCACTGTAGTAGGCAATGTTCGAAAATTTGTTTCAGATTAATACGTTATTTGAACATAATAATTTTCATTACGCGGTCGTCCGAATTACCACCATGATTTTGCACCTGGTCTACTCGATTAACCAATGGCAACCAAATAATACATTTCCTAGAAAACTAATTTCCAGCAACCATTTATAAACAAAAATGTCCACCGTAAATATCAAAATCCCTGTTTGACTTGCACCTCTCCTGGTGAGGAGGTTGAAAAATACTTTACTGCGTATTATCATACCTACCAAATAGACACTGAGTATAATAGGATTATTAATATTGGTAAAATAATTGTCGTCCGTTGGCGGAAGGTCGTGACACGTGTTGAGTACATACTATTGATTTTTATGAGATTAACTAAAACTGAGAACTATCTTTAGCAATTATTAATACATTGAGAATAAATAATTATAGCACTTCAAATTGATAATTGTCATGAGAGTTGCACTGAGAAAATAAAACGTCACCGCTACGATCGATGCACAAACAATAATGTCCGAAAACTTTGTAGGGAGTGAAAGAGACAGGAGACCGGCTTTTTTCTCATCCCTACTTCGTGCTGTTTCCAGAAAAATAGAGGTGACACCCATATACTCCTGCCACCTATAACCTATAAATTATCGATCGATCAGTTATCAACCACCAAGAGAGGAAGATTTCAACTCTAACCTTAAGGTGGAAAAAAATATTTAAAAATATTAATAATAACACTGTTTATTACGTAGTAATTGATGGATATTTAAAAAAGGCTTTTGCTATTGTATTTAAATACTCCATAATTATTATTGATAAATTAAGGGAAAATTTATGAAAGACGGTAACTACTTAAATTGTTGATTAAATCTTATTTCTAGTTGTAAATAGTTTAATTTTTAACAACAACAATGTTTTTTATTAAGCTTTTTAAGTTATGTAATTCTTTTTTATTCATTGGTAATTAACTGATTGGTATAACGGAAAACCTACCACCTATCTATTTAAATTATCAACTAAGTTTAATGTTACTATAAGAATGAAAATATTTAAATTGTTAATACCTAGGTACTTCATACTTTCTAGTTATAATAAATATATAATTATATAATCCAATGTTATGAATATCAAATTTTAACAAATATAATTTGGTATATTTTTAAATTATAAATACCTAGGTAAATAAATTTTTTTTCAAATAATTAATTAAAAAATATTTGACTAAATAAAATTAATCATTACATTTTCTCAAAAGAAAAAATTTAAATTTTATTATAGTGTTCACAAAATTGAAGTGTAGGTATAATTATATATGTTTTTTTTCATATATTTTGATTACAAATTATGTACCTAAAAGAAATAATAGTTTATACTATAATTTAACTGAGTAATTATTTGAAGTTGAAAAGTATTTATGTTTACTGTTTAAATTACCTAACAATATTTACTTTCTCAAATTATACCACATTTCAATTAAAAACAAAACATAAGTTTTAATTTGTGCATGTCTTCCCGGCATATGCCATATTACGACGTGAACCTCTGATGACCGCCGCCCATAATAATACTGATGTGGGGCAACAAGACATTATAAATCTAAAAACACCTCCAAGTCCGATGAAAAGTTCATTTTAATTTTTGTCATATTATTGGTGTACGAATCACGAGATTGGTTTTCAGCTCCTGCGGCTGTTACAGCGAATCGTAATGATACGTCTAGCAAAAAAAAAAAACACACCGATAGTTTTGTACCATTCACATGGTTCATGTACGGGATAATATTGTAGGGTAATTTTACACCGGTTTGGACCGACGAATTTCAAGTATCTATTATTATTGTATGGTTGTATCACAATGATAATAATGTTTAATAATATACTATATTATTACGATATAAACGATTTTGGATCACCAACCCGAATCCATCGATAGTTGTTATAGGTAAAACACGGCGAAATCGGCAAGTCGACGTACGTCGGGGTATTACTTTTATGGGCCAATATCATTATTATAATACTAGCTATTATATGATGGATGCTGCGATAATAATATTCAGCGGTTTACGTTTTGATGTGAAGCATGTGCAACGTCATCTCTCTCTCTCTCTCTCTCATTTTCGTGTATACTAGCAATAATTTCCGTCGCCCGCGGTGCCGAATACCGCATCGTATAACTATAATAATAATATGGGACATGCGAGTATTACGTGATACGATATGTAACAGCCTGTTGAACAGACGCGCGCATTTCGGACGACTTCGACAATTAGGTATTACTAAATTTTATTTCCACTGGTATTTCTACACTATACTGCACTTTACGCACGCCTAAACAAAATACAAACATATTTTACATGAATTGACGACGGTCATTTTTTTTTATTCTCGTCGAGAGTCCACACGATATTTTATTCGAGAACGACGGACACGGATAAATTGCCGTGACCCGTGAGACAACTTATACGACGGAGATTTAAATTTGAATTTCCCAGCAGACTTTGCAACGTTTTGGTGAACGTTCGCTCTTATGAAATTTTTCAAATTAAAAATTAAATTTGTAGTATAATATATTACCAACTGGTCGATTGCGAATCGATTGTTTTTTTATGATATACATTTTAGCTCTGCTTTGTGCAGTATTTTCCATTTAAATTGTATATAACAAATATATTATAATAATATAATATGGTTATCGATCAAGCTGACCTATTTACCGACTGTGTGGATCTGTATACTGTCGTCCGTCTCTGGACCATATTTTAATTTAGCACAGTAAAATCTTCGAGATGAAATTAGGTTGTTCAGACAAATTTAGAATACCTAGCTTTAAATCTCGTACGGCATTAATGTTTTATAACATTTTATTACCCCTCTTTTGCAATATTTCGAGTTTCGATCAAAGTCTAACAAAGTTATGAGGAAAATTAATCGACTACAACTATACCGTATTGTATATATATTGAAGTTGAAGATTCAGACACAGATTTTTAAGTAGGAAGGGGGGAATAAGCATTTTATAACATAGAGGAAAAGAATACAAATTGTCCATCTGGTCTCAGTAATTTTTTATTTTAAATATGACAGTACTATTACATTTGGGAAGACGAATATGAACTGCAGGTCTCGATTTAAAGTGCCATTAACACTTATTATAGCTCACTTTTGGTCCTTCTCGCTTCTGCAGGATACGTCAAAATAAGTCTAGCAAAGTGCTTAAATAGCCTGTGCACATGGCACATCTATTAATCATGTAATATTTAGCCATGACTGTACATTAAAAGAAATACGTGAAATCAACAGAATTTATATTTTGAAAGGAAATTATTGTCCAGACCCGAAATTATGGAACCTTACTACACAAAGTCGAAGACGTCAATCATTTAGGTTAAAAATATATTCTGAACAAATGGATCTATATAAGATTGTTCAGCTTATATTAAGCATGTTGATTTTGATATGAATATTAATAATTTGTGCTCCTAATGCCAACGAATAGGTACATCAATATAAGCAAACATGTTATTATCAGGAGATAATAATACCAAACAATGAACCAAATGTTATTCTGAAATTATAACCTTAACACAACCTGGGAGGTTGCTACCTATATTGTTTAGTAGATTTCAAGTTTATCTCATTGTCATTGAGATCGAGTAACCCATTTTAATGGAAGTGCTCAATTTGAATTCAATAATAAATCTTTGCACACAAAAATTGTTCTGAGAGGAGACGGTGGTCAGTACCTATCTATTTCTAAGGAGTAAATAAGTTTTATAATAATTGTCTTATTTTGCTATAAACAGTTTATTTCAGATTCTGAGCGGAGCGATGAATGTATTGATTTAACAATGATGTGTGTTTTTTTTTTATTTTTTTATTTTTTTTTTGTGTCTGTCATCACGTTTTAGGACAGTAAAAATGCTTCGATTTTCTTCAATAGTACCTTTTCTGATAGGAAAGTGAATCTAGTTGGTACTTTGGGGGTCAAAAGTTAAAATTTCCCAGTAGTTTTCATGAGCGCCTGGAAAAACAAATGAAAAATTAAGGGAAAACGGGAATTTTTACGGAAAACCAATTTTCGACAAAATCGATTTTGGTTTTTGGTATAACTCTAAAAGAAATGACCGTACAGACATGAAATTTTGACCGAATGTTTATATAAGCATTTTCTATACACCATAGCATTTTCAAAATATTCTGACTTATTTGTGCTGTTAACGGACATTTTCAGTTTCCAATTTTTTTAGTTTTTTTTTCTATAAATGTCAATAAAATTTTATTTGTTGGGTAAAAAATCTTGATAATTTAATAGTAGGCTTCTAATATATAGTTTCAAAGGCAGATGAAAAATATTAAAAATCCGTAGTCACAATTTTTATTTATATGTAATCAAAGTTCAAATTTTGACAAAATACGTAAAAATGACGAAAATGTGCAATTTATTTTGAGTTAGAAATTCATAAAAATTTCATTGTATTAATTTCGTTGTAATTAAACAATTATAAAATGGTCAGTTTTTATAACTAAGGATTGAAAATTTAAAATAAAGATTCTAATAAATAGTACATACTGTATTCAAAAAAATCTAAAAAATATTTAAACACAGTTATTTTTTACAGACATTTTAAGTTCAAATTTGGACGAAATTACATATTAAAATCAATTTTAACGAGTAAAAGTATATATTATAATATTTTTATAGCATCACTGATAATTTTAGGTTAATAATTAAATAATATGAATAATATTAATTCAACTTAGCAGTTACCATAAAATAACAATATCAATATAATTTAAAATATCCTAGACTGACATACCGTCTCCGCTCAGAATCGTTTTTCGTATACAATGATATTATATCATAGAATTCAAATTTAATACCATCCATTATAGTACAGTGATCTACTTGTAGCCTACTGTACAGCGGAGCGACATCCACTTGACTCCCTTTTTCTATTAGTTACTTGATAGATTATTCTAAATTTTTTCAAAACAATTGTTTAAAGGTATTATTAGATATATAGGGTGATTCTTTTATCAAACAACACTCATCATTTGAAAAGTATTGAAAGTGTTATTTGATAAAAGAATCACCCTGTATATAGGTAATATTATACCATTTTATATTGATGATAATTATTATTAATTTATAAGTCAATACCAGTGTATCATATAGAACGATGCGTAAATAAGTTTATGGTATAAACTACAAATTAGCTTAAAATTGGTTGTATATTTTGTAAATGTTATTGTGTATACATAAAACTATAATATATACATACCTACTAATGATGAAAAATGTTCAGTCTTTAGGACTTATATTTTTTGTATTTGATATTTTCAATAAAATCGTTATTTTTCATTTAAACATCCAAAATCATCACCATTTAAACTTGAAATATCTGTAAAAAAATATTGTTCATACGTGCCTACTTACCTATGTATTTTTTTATGTTTTTCTCACTCCAGTAAGAACTGCAACTTTTAAGAAGCCTTGTATTACATTTCCATCCTAAGGTGTTACAATTGAAAATGGCACTTATACATTTTTAAAGATTGTAAAACCAATAGGTACATCATTGCTATTCGTTGCAAAACTAAAATGCAAATTTAAGCGAATCAATTAAATTACAGTCGATACGTATTTATAGCCTATATTATGGGTTGTGATAATTTGTTGAACATATTAAATCGTTAAATCACATACAATGTCTAATATATATTGGTAAAATTAACATCAATATACAAAACTGAGATCTAATAACTCTTAATTAAACGTTTTATCGCGTGTTATAATAGCAAATCACTATAAATTAATATAATATCATCGCTTGTAACATGCGGTCGTGTGTGTTTATTAGTATTTTTATTCTATACGTCATAATATAAACTTGTGCTATTCATAACACAATATATTTTGTTTTCTATTAAGTAGCCGATTTCGAAACCCGTGCTCATTATTATTCTACACGATTCGGCGGACCATTAGGTGAAAATGTATTTACATAATATAATATATAATTTAAAAATTATTATAATAATATATGATGGGACTAAGTAAGAACGTGCACCTATAGTTGTGCCTGGATCACAATGATGACTGCTACACAGGCCAGTTACTTTAAAACGGTATCTAACATAGGTGGTAGACTGTAAGATATCAAGGGACTTGATACCTCTGTTTGTGGATAGCTTTTAGTGTACACATTTTAATTCACAAATGATGTCCGCTTTAGAAAGGTTTCATTAAAGGTAATATAAAATATACAAAAAGGATTACACGTTGAAAAGGTTTTGAGTATTTTCGGATTTTCTATATAGTGGTGGCTCAAATAAACAGAGATATTGAAATTGGTCTCCTTTATTCTACTGGTTTTTTTTTTCTGAAAGCTTGATTTAAAAAAAAAAAACAAAAGGTAACTGAGTTTGCACGAACTTATTGCCACCGCGCGGTGGTGGGGTTATCTGAAAGCGTCTTGAAACGGGAGTAGAACCGAAAAGATAGTGTTGATGGTTACGTAAAAAAAAAAAACCACACACAAAACGCGTTTGTTTTTTATTTTGTCTGGCCTTCTTTCTTTCTCTCTCTCCGTCTCCCTCTTTTTTACTCACAACCTCACTATCTTTCTCTCTCACTCCATACCCAAGCTTTCAACGCTGCCGGACACGCGCGTTGTAAGGAGACGAAAAAACGGCACCTGCATACACAACACGCGCGGGGGTTTCCCCCGGTTCGCCGACGGACTTGTTACACCACACGCGGTTGCTGCTGTCTGCATCGATGGACCGCGATTAACAGAAGAAAGTGAACGTAATTTCGGCTACGGCGGAAGGGGTCGGTAACCGGCTGTATAGTCGTCATCCTCGAACCTCGGTCGAGGCGCAAACGGCACGGCACTCGCGAGTCGTACACAACTCGATCAAACGCACACTTGCCGTCGTCGTTGTCGTCGCACACTTGACCGATTTTGAGACTCGTCAGACAGTAGAACAAGAAGGTGAGTAAAATAATATTTAAATAATAATATGTGCCTACGTAGGGCTATGGTAATAAGCGTCGGCATACGGGATGGCGATGGTATTTATGACAACCGAAAAATATCATTATATTATAACATTATGCTAATCAATAAGTAATCATGAAAATATTTGTATATTTTTTGTTGTTGTGTTGTTGCGTATACATATACTGTTCGGCACTAACTATTTTAATGGTTACCATATTATTAATATATATAATACAGAACACTACTGTCGTTAAAGCGTTAATAACTAACGAAAAAAAATGTGTTTGAAATATAAACAAACGTTTGTCATATCGCACTATCTAGGTATAGTACCTACCTAGATTATTTATTTATTGCGTTTTCTACTAGCTCTTATTCGCTCGGGCAGTCGGGCATGTCGACGAGACTATTGCGAAGGTGTATTCTTGTGTTTTTCTACTTATTTCCAAGACGTGTATCATATTAGGACTACATAGAATTATAATCACACCATAATGAGAACAACGTCAAATCACTGGCGTTAATGTCACCCGCGCGCACATGACTGTATGCATGTAACACGCATTTTTTTCGTCAAATTAAATAACACAAACATTTAAAATTAGTAAACCTGACATCACGCCATTTTCTTTTACATGCCTAAATTAATAAAGATTAGTCACCTTTATAAATTATTGTTTTCCGATGACACTGAAAAAAATAATGCATTACTTTTATTATTTTCCATTATAAAACAAATAGATTCCTTTTTAAATCGATGCGAAAATATAAAATGCATGCAATTGTACCTGTATTGAATACGATGACTGTGTTTTAGAATTACCTGAGATAAGAAAATCCAAATTGTAAACACTTAGGTTTATTTAATTACACAATATGAGAGCAGTTATATTTTTTAGCTATAATTTCTAGTTAAAACAAGTGAAAACTAGTGAAAAACGTCAATTAACTATAGTTGAACAAATTGTTTAGTAAAACTTATTAGGTAGGTACATAATGTGTCCAAAAAAATCAATTTAGTAAAAATATTTGCTTGTGCTACTTCCGTTGTGAGTATAAGTACCTACTCAGTGATTCATGTGTTAAAACCGAAAGATTGAGTGGGATTTTCAGACTTAGCCCTCCTCTCTAGTCAATCTAGTTGTGTCAATGTTGGGTCTTATTGTGAAAGACTCTACTGTAGTATACAGTGTAATAATACTAATGGCTTTATAATATCATAGTGCTGATAGATATTACCACAGGCTTTAACCATATGCATCAGGAAAGAGGTTTTTAGATCAAGTATACCTAACAAAATATATTATTACCAGATTTTTTATAAAAGAAAATGTGTCGATCAATGAAATATGAATTCGTTTATTCGTAAAAGTTATAAACAATAATTTATTATATGATTTGTAATTAAGTTTAACAAAACAAGAAAAAAAAATCACTTAATAAGTTATGATAGATATTAGATTTGATAATATATATTGAGGTATTAAAATAAATAATCAGCCAATTGGTTTTTTTCTTTTGATTGACTAACCAAAATATAATTTAAATTAAGTTAGTAGACAAACAGTTGAATAAAGTATGATAAATAAATATCTAGACACAAGTATTTATATTATCTACGTAGGTAACTGTGTATGATTGTATACCTGGGATTTTTTATTTTAATATTTTAAAATTTATAAATATATGTTTTTTCAGATAGGTATTTCTATAACATATTTATACATAATATCATGGTATACGTAATGATGCAAATTTAAATTTTTTATTTTAACTTATCACAATCGTTATTTTGTTTTCTCTAGAGAAAATCAATTATTAATAATTGTTAATGTATGCATTTCACAAAATATGACCTTTGTTGGTAGGTAGGTATACAATCAATAACTAAACCTATAATTTATTTTACATAAAACAAATGTGATAACTGATCATGCTTGAATCTACTAACTTAGGCAACTAAGAAAATATTAATAATAAGACGTCATGACCACCTCATTATCATACATAATCATTTACCAATTACCACATTATTGAATCAGTGAAGGCAAAATAAATATTATATACCCACATAATCGGAAAATTTAAAAATTAAGTTATAAAGAGTAAAATTGTTTACTCTTATATAGATAGCTGATAGATACGTAAAATAAATAACCATGGAAGTCGCTCTACTGTCTCAAATGTACCTAATTTATGTGTGTCAAATGTTTTTGTATTGTAAGGGGATTATGAATTATATAGATAAATATTAAATAAACACGACACGTCTTATTAATATGAACAGTAAAAATAGAAATTTAAAAAAAAAATTGCACCGATTCCGACGTAGGTACTCATAAAACAATGTAAATAGGTAAGAGATCAGCTTAAAATCAACCTAAATATTTTTAAAAATGTACTTCCTTTATAAAAAAAATAATAATTAGGTGTTTTTATTAGTTTTACAATTTTTTACCAGACACCACTTGTCAGGTTATTAAAAAGACAACACACTCCATCATTGTAAAAGTGTAAAACCAATTCATTTATCACTCCACACTGGATCTAAATACAAGTAGCAACATTCGGTAATCAGTAATCACTAATTATTAATCACTAATTGATAATTATAATACATGAAATGATCAATAGTTTTCGTATAGGATTCTCATTAGTTACCTGCATAGAAAGTACATGTGCGAATAAATTATCAAATCTGTCATTTATTATAGTAACAAAATTTCTTAAGATTCGTGTCTGAAGATTATTATATCTAATGGTTGTTAAATAGGTACACTTTTTTCTTTACATCCGATCAAATATAAATCACTTATGTAAAAATTGTCTAGAACATAATTGATTATTAATAATTAGCTCGACACTAAAATGTTTGTTTTCTTTCTTAAAAAAATTGTTTTGAAGTACTAAATTGTAGTTATTAGTGTTTCTACGTGAGAGCAAGCAAACAAATAAGTCCACTTTGTAATTAAGTTGTATAGGTATATGTGCTTGATACATATAATGTAATTTGAATAATATGAATTACAATTTCAATCACAACTAATGTTTAATTATACCTCATACCTATATACTAAAATGTAAAATATATCTATTGGCTTAACAATTATTTTCCCACACCAATCTTACCAGTTACCACATTTATATAATTAATACAATTTTTACTATTTTGTATTTGACGTTGATACGATTTTATTTAAAAATAAAATCATAGGTATAGGTACCTAACATAAAATTATTACGACGGTGATTGTTACAAATTAAAATGCGTTTTTGGGTTATATAATATAATCCACCTGTATTTAAAATGTCTATTAAAATCAATAAGAGTTTTTAATAAATAATTAAATACATGAAAGTATAAAAATATCAGGGACATGTGAGGAGTGAGAAGTGGCAGAGACAATATTATACTATATAATATATGGAGACTATATTATACATTATAGACGAATTACATTGAGAAGACTACTTGTTGTATGGAGATCTGAATGAATAGTATGGTTTATGATTAGATTAAGAGATTTTGACTGTCGATGACATTTTTGAATTTATTAAATTAGATTGTTTGGCAGAACCCCATATTTGGATGCTACATACATACATCATGCATGTAGGCTTGATAAGGAGTTTAAGGTTAACCGTTAACGAATGAATAATTAGATGGTGTATAGCTTACCTACAGGTACCTACAATGTTACAATAAACTGTTCTGTTTAAAAAATAGTAATAAGCCACGGACACAATGTTATTAGTTATTAACAGCAAAAATAAATGATGACATAATATTTTGTCATTAATGTGTATTAACATAATATTAAAAAATATAGGTGAGGAGCAACACATTATTCAAATCGAGTTCTGCGTTTAAGACAATTAGTACGTATACTATAATTAGCAGACAGTTACGATTACTTATTCATGATTTCGAAAAATAAGCTCATATCATCGTAATTATTACTTTTTTTAAAAAAATTTTTTTTACATAATATGAAACGTTGAACCATGCCATTATTTTTAATCACATATACACAATACAAAAGTTTTCAATAATAATATCTGTCTGCAAGTGTTATTATAGCCCTGTTATATTAAACTGTACTCTCTGATCTAAGATTAACTATTCCACGATTATACGTGTACCTCCTTGTATATAATTATTTTAAAAATAAGTTTTCGAAATGAGTACAAACAAATACTGTAAAATCAATAGATAACTATATCGATCTATTTGGAATCGTATATTATGCATTTTATAATTTATACCACACATAATATTATGTAGTTATGTCAATACAATTATTCTGAAATCGTTTATAAAAACATATTTAAATATTTGGTCGGTGAATATTGAATATTCAAGTTGTTTATGATATAAAATTAATTTACATGTTGTAAGTATCAATAACATTCTTGTTGATATGATCCAGATTTATATCAGGTGAAAAGAACGAATTTCAGCAGGTTTCATTATTGATGTTACGAAAAAAATTGTATTTAACTGCCTGTTATGAGTTCTAAATAATTATACACAGATCTGATAAACACAAATGTCTGCATTGTTCCGTGCTGTAATGTTTCCATTACCTCATAAAATAGTCGCATGCTCATAATTATTGTTACATATTTTTTTTTATTTAATTAGTTAATGCATTGCTTGAATCTTAAGTTACATAGATATTTCATAGGTGGGACTATATTTTATTATGATATAAATTACTTTAATTTAGTAATGTCTTCGTTGTTTAGCAAATGCATCAAACAAAGTTTTTACTTTAAAAACAGTACTACTAATTAGGCCAGTTAAATCGGAATTAAATACATACCGATATTATGTTAAAAAAATCATTCGTGCATAGTGAATTATGCAGATCACCAAATTCTTTTCAAATAATTTCTTTTTTTCTTGTAAAATTTTTATTGTCGATTGATACTAAATTATAGGTATACGTTAACATTCATTTTTAAGATATGTTCTTATCATTTTGATAATATACACTTACCGAACACTGTAATATGATGATCATTTTTCATTGATCTTAATGAAAAAAAAAATATATAATATTAAATTAAAAGTTGACGAATAGTATTAATAAAATATGATATAGTATGGTGTTTAGTGTGAGATCAAAAAATCGTACACGCATGATAATATTATACTGTTGTACAATATTTATTTATCTATTTAAATAACAATAACAAATATAAAAGTAATAGTATTAAAAAAAACATAATATTTTTGTCTATATAAGTAATAAGGAAAGCTCTTACACATTACGGTTGCGTAATACATCACTCGTTGAAAAATATATAATGTAGGTACGCCCGTGCCAGTATACCTAATATTATTGTAATCGAAATCATAACCGATTGTCTTGATTACACTGTATAAACGAATAGGTATCTACTATCTACATAATATTATAGTGTGTACAAAACAATTTTTTTATTATTATTTATATTATCATTTGTATTATCATTCTTTGGGAAAGTCACCACACAAATATATTACAGTGCAATAAAGTTAGTGATACGACCCTGATGGAAGGGAAGTTCAAGACATTAGGAACAATTAATAAGTGCCTAAGTAGGTAGGTACTTACTCTATGTCTCTATATATAACTTACATAGACAGTGAAATTAAAACAATACAACTATAGAGATAATAATATTATGTACAAACAGTTTATTTATTCATGTATTTATCAATCCATTACTATGCCTACATAAACAATTGACAAACTAGATATAATCTAATAAAGTAATAACAATCACCATAATGAATTTTATTTTATTGTACAATTTAAGATTTTAAATCATAATCGTCGGTCTGCAATAGTTTAATAATACCTATGGTGTATAATGTATATAATATCCCTTGCCTATTGTAGTAGGTAGTTCTAAATATGCACTTCAAAAGACCCTCCAAGTTCGTCAATAAAGATAGGTACCTACCTACTATATTATGTATATATAATAAATAATAATATTATGATATCTACTATAGTATGCCCAAATAGAAAAAAATTATTTATTTTTTTAGTACCTACTGTATGGCACGAAAATACAATACTTATATTAAATATAACGGTTAAAAAGGTAAAAATAATAATGGAAACGTAAAATTTGTTAATAATTACATAAACACAATATGCATCTTTAAAACTAAAAAAAATTTTAAAATAAATATTTGGAAATGTTGCAAAATATCAAACAATCGTTTGATATTAACACAATATAATGACAAAAAAAAAAAAAAACCATGAACATAATTATTTATAATATTATACGCACTGCGCGGTCCAATAAAGATGGTATACACGCACTAATTATTGGTACCTACACCGCGTGTCCTTGCTACACGTCATACATCACTCGTCATACATCACACAATGTTGTAATTACCGGGTGTCGTGATAACACCATAATATAGTAGAATGTATACAAAAGTTTATTTCCTATTATTATTCTCTGGGTCGTCAATAGCTCCATAAAATAAGTTTTATTACACTGACCGAAGAAAAGTTCAAGGCGTCATTACGAACATCCATATCCGGTGGGTAGGTAAGGTACTCAAAACACGCATTTTTTTTTTTATTGCTAACATAAGATCGTCGATTACACAAAATAAAAGTAATACATAGCCGACCGGCAGAAAATTTATAGTAATCGATCGTACTGCATTTATTTCTCCAAATGGAAATGTATAAAAACAAAGTATACAAAACGTACGCAATATGGCAGTTTAATTTCGTGCTTATATTCGTGTGTATACCTAAATAAGATTATTCATTTTAGTAAGATACAAACCTGTTAAAATAAATTAAAAATATCGGACGTGTGAGTAGCTGTTTATTTGATTACGGTCATTTGAATAAGATGGCTGTGTTCATAACAATTTGAGAATTCAAAAACAAAAAACGAGATACCATAATATTATAGATTAATTTTTCCTATATATTATGCTCAATATCAATGTCAACAACAACCAAAAAAGTAAAAAATAAAAAAAAAAAATATGTATATACATATACAGAGGGTAACGATCCAATAATGGTATTGCATTAAATCATTATGTTAATTTATGTCTATAAATATAAAGTATTTCTACCTATGCCTTACATTTTGTTGGTGTTACGTAAGAAAAACTTGTTCCGACTGTTCAGAATATTGTATAGTTTTGAGATAACCGACGTGAACCAATGGTGAAAAATTATATAGCTATTAATTCATTATTCTTTATATTTGGCTTGGTATTTCATAGTGGTTGAATGTTTTTGTTGATCTTTCTTTTTCCGAATAACTTAGGTATTACTTAAAGGTTAATAAAAGTTCGATATGTACCTACGCGTAGGTTCAAGTATTACAAGTTTTCGTTTATGAATGAATATAATATAATCAATAATGCACCGATATAATATATTATGAACATAATTAATAAATTTGTTTTCTGTAAAATATTCAATCGTTATACAACTTTAGCCGTATACTATTATGTAGAGGTACTACATAGGTACTGGTGTTACATTATCAGTGAGAAACTAATTGACTGAAGTATTTTAAATTGATACCAAACTTGGTTATTGCTTGGTAATCTCTAGACTCTAACTTGAGAGTGAAGTTAATAATATCTATTTTTACATGTATCCGATGTAATTTGTTGTACTATGTATCTATTGTCTACAAGGCATGGATTGATATAACTGTTATAACATATTATTATGTGATGGTACGGCGAGAAACTTAGTTTATATTAAAAATATCTACTTAATTACGCTTAGTAAACTGAATAATTATCATTATTTCCGAAAAAAATGAATTTAATAACTTCTTTTGTATGTATCTAAACATTCTAAACATTTTATGATATTATCTATTTTTATTAGGTATGTTTTGCAACAATTATAATGCCAAGTTAATTATATTTTGACTACACTTCTATTATATTTAAAAAATGTTTATCATTAGGTAGTTATTTAAAAAAAAAAGACACTTCGAGTCTGAAAAATGATTCATATCAAGTAATATAATTAGGTACCTAAAATAAAATATGGTATAAAATGTTTGTAAGTAGATACCTATGTTAATACTTAATACGTACCAAAATACCAAAATCAACATAATTAATATATTTATTCAATGTAAGAAGTTTACAAACACATGCATCAGTTATCAATGATACCATTATTATAAGTACAATAATTCATTACTAACAAGTTACTATTATTATTTAATTTATACTATAGGTAATATAATATCTTATTGGTTTTAATATTTAATAATCTAAACTCTAAATAGTTACCTCTGTAGCCTACAATGTTACAATAAAACAAAATCCTGATAAATGTACCTATGCAGTATGAGCTAAGTAATTCTTAGACTGGGATTGACAAATTTCATTTTTTTTTAAACATATTTAAATTAATAATACATTTCACGCTATAATGGTATTAAATGACATTGACAAGATTTATTGTTACATCGTTTTTTTAAATGGAAATGTTTATGGATAATTAGCAAGCCATCACAAATGAGTATAATATTATGACTATGACATGAGTAATTACATATTAGGACTCATTAACAATAACGAACTGAACCTAATTTATTTGTTCGATTATAATTACATTATTTTATTGTTTGTATTAAGTATTAACTGCCAACTTCGTTTTGTACTAGAGTTTCCCAAAAGTGTTTAGATTTTTTCTAGTTTTTTAAACTATTTTAATACTTACACCTAAAAAAATAAAAATAATAATTTATAACTTACAACTACGCTGAGCACCAAGCTGCTTGTTATCTAAAACTATTCATTAAATAATAATTTATTATTAATATAATATAATATTTTATTTTCTAGCCATGTTTACAGTGTTTGGTGTGTAGTAATATTATGATGAAATGGGAACGATTTTACGTATTCGTTGCGAAATAAGAGTACCTAGGTATTTAGAAAAATGAATTAATTGGTTGTTGTGTTGGTTGTTGTACAATAATTTATGTAGGTACCTATAAAATTAGTAAATATTAAATTATATAAACTTATATAATTTATTATTTTTGAGCATCCTTAATTGTATATATTTTATAATTAGACGATACTATAGCTATAGAACCAGGGACTGCTTGGATTTTATGTCACTGTGTTACCTACTAAAATTTGGTAATGTAATAATATTGAGCAGAACAAATATTACTTATTTGAAAGAACATTTTTTTGTAATATACGAGTAACTAACGGTTTGACGATATAATATAAAATTCAAATAAATAGGTATTCAGCCAGCTGCGGTAGCTATATAAATGAGATGCAAAAAACATAAAAATCTCTCATTACGTCCTTTAGTTATTCAAGCGAATGATTGTTCGACGTTCGTATTCTGTATTACTTCTGTATAATAATTGTTTTAATAGGAAACGTCACACAACACTTCCAAGTTCCAACGATGCATTCGGTTTATATTTTGTAAATTTAATGAGTTTTGCAACACATTTTGTGCGGTTAAATTATTGTTGTAGGAAGGCTCATAATATAGTAATAGCGAGCGTGAACGAATCGGGTATGTACATTACAACCAACATAATAATAATACTAATATTGTTATATTATGTTGTACGTAGGCAATCAGACAGGTGTTCATATGGAAATTTAATTATCGTTTTACGACTGGCATCGCTACCTGTCGTTTTAAGTACCCAACTCAATAGTATGGTTACTATGATGTTAATAAACTTTTAATTTAGTTATCATTAGCCTCGTCTTCTTAACGCGGTGTCCAATACCACGCGATGTGCATTATAGGTAGGTACTTAAACCTATAGGCTTAATATTACAGTAAAAGTGATGCAGCGACGAAGGTGGTTCCTGATACTCGTCGTAGTTTGACGGTTTTAATATTTCTATTTTGATTGGCCCCCACGCTGTAGAATGTAAATTATTGTTTTTTCCAATGGCAAACGGACTTCAAATCGATAATATATTTTTAAACTATTTGCGAAATATTAGTACCTATCATTTTTCGAAATCCTTAGCTAAAAAGGGAGCCTGCATGAAGTTTGTCATTCCAATATTATTTATTTTTTTATCACACTAGTAAATCGTTTGCAAATATTTGTTAAGTGACTACATAGCTTTCAAATAAATTTTTATGGTTTGGCGGGGGGGGGGGGGGCTACACGCACGTGTCAAACGATTCTATTGAGAAAATAAAATATTGGAGCAACTAGTATCACTATTTTAGACTACCTACCTCTATCCGACGACCATCATTCACTAATAATTGTATAGATATTATAAATATTTCGATGATATTCTGTTATAAGATAATTTCACCGCAGGATTGCACACACAAACTTATTATTATTTCTGGTTTCACTTTGTTTAAAGTATTTATTTTAAACTACACTTTGGACTTCATTCGAAATTCTAATTATTATTATTTAGGTTGAAATGTAATTTACTGTACCTATACATAATGTAAATCAAAATCAGTGGGTATAAAAATTTAATCCAACTACATCATACTAATCAACTCTAGTTTGCGTTAGTTATGGTATAAATAGTGTTTTGATGAAGACGTGATTAAAGGCTTTTTTTATTAAAACAAGAACAACTTATTTCCGTTATTTGTGTTCACCATATTTAATCAAAATTAAAATATGCAATATTAACTATACAAGCTACACTAGCTACATAGTATGGTATAGACGGGATGTTTTGTAAAATTAATTAACTATCATACTATGGCTTTGAACTCAAATAACTTAATTCTGTTTTTGACTCACGAATATGGTTATTGTATTTAGATATGTAGGACGTAGGTATTATCATTCAAAAGCGTCAAACAAAATTATTTTAAATTTCTAATATTATTTCTAATTTATTTTAGGTCCAAGGTAATTAGTATTTTATTATTGACAGTTTATAGTAGTTGTATTTAGTAATTCTTCTTATTTTTTTTTATGAATAATTATTATAAATTATTTACATATAGGCAGATTGTAATATGAATTTGTATTAATATTAATTTTATAACCAGGTGTCTAATATTTATATTATTAATAATATTAAATATTAACATAAGTGCAACTGATAGTTCAAGTATTGAAACCATAATTGATAGGTTCTTAATAAAATATATTTTAGGTGTTGGAAATACAAATTTTAATTAAGCTTTAGTGAATTTAGTTATTGGGTGCGTAAGAGAAATAAAATATGATAATTTATTAATAAAAAATTAAATCATAATTTATAAAATTATAATTAGTAATGCGTATAATTTAGATTCAAATTTTTATTTTACAACCGTACCTAATTGATTTTCGGTATTCTGTATTTCTGTGTTGTTGAATAGAAATATTAAATATTAATTTATTTAACTATTCAAGTTTTCAGATTACCAGTCCGTATTTATAATGTTTTGAACCGTGTCTGGTTATTTCGAATATCGGCTTTTGTCACAGTTTAGCCGGTCTTGGGCTACCTATCGGATTAATTCGTGTTCAAACATCAAACTAAAATGTTTATGAGTAATTAAACGTTAACCGCATTAGTGATATTAAATGTTTGTGCGATAAATAAAAACAAATTGTTCTGGCTGGAGAATGAAAGGACTAATATTATATCCGTTTGCGAAAATGAGAAAAAATGACGGTGAAAATATAAAATTATTGTTACATACCTATTAATACATACCTATTAACCTAACTTTTGGTCAAACTGAGACGGCGACGTCTCTCGAATCTTGATGAATACAGGCGAGGCGGTGATATTTTAATACACTGCGCTCATGTTTTTCATTATTTTATTGATATACAGTCAAGAGGTAAACTTTTTACATTTTTGATTTCATATTCTGTACAATAGCAGAAAAGTTAGGAATATATTTCGAATATAATATTATAATATCTAATAAATAAGCAACTGCAGGAGTACCTATGGTAATTCGTGGGATTGTTATAATTTTCTTTTAGTAAAACATGTAAAAAAAATGGTCTGTGGAGTGTAAGCGTAGGGTGATGATTTTATGAGGTGGTTTTAATGCCTAACCTAACCTATATTACCTTACACAATACTGTTTCAGGTACTTTGCCTACAACATATTTTATACAAATGTTTTCACTTTGTTCAACAGTCATGACTTTTTCAGTTATTTTGATAATACCAAATCGTGTATGTAATGTATACAACTGAATTAATTTGTATCATATAGATTAACTTTATGAATGATTTATGTATAAATATCTTAATAATTATAATTTTGAAAAGTACACTATCGAAAATATCTGCATATTTTCTATACCTACACCAGCATTTTCTGCAGTTTAAATAATTACAATTTCTACATTTGTAACAATCACGCCCGAAGACGGATGACTGTAATTTTTTTTTTTAAATTTTGCACTACCGGCACATTATTTCTTATAGTGATATCCGGCACACGATGACCAAACCAAAATGATTTTGTTTTTTTATCTTATAGTCATTTTTACCACACTCGTCGACCGACCAGCACATACACACACATACATTATACATTTATACACATTTGGTATGGTACATATATACATCTACATACAAAAATATTTAATATACACGACACAGTCGGGGGCTTTACAATAAAGTGTACACGACGAGATCGCAGTGAGTAGAAGGTGACCTGTAGTGACCGTCGCGGACACTGCGCGCCGTTTAGATATAACGTATATAGCATTGTATACCTATAAGCCATAAGGTACCTATCAAGTATAATTATTATTTTATTAAAATAATATAATACGTACCTACTGCAGATAATCATAGGCCATAGTGCATGCAGCGGACGATAGAACGCCAAAATAAATAAGAATATCGTACCTATTGTATTATATTAATATCAGCTCTGGGCAGGCTTATAATATAATATTATATGGGTACATTACATCCTAAATCCTTAACCTATACCTATGTCCTATATATTATAGGCACCGCACACACACACACACACACACACACACACACACACACACACACACACACACACACACACACACACTGTCATTGATTAAACATTATACATTGTATATTTAACCAATGACACTGTACGTCATACCTTGTTACGTCATCTTATATGTGCGGAATAGCTGGTGCCATAATGCGCGCGCCCGCTCGCGTGTATTTCATTACATAAAAATATAATAATACGACGTGTAACGTGTACCGTGTGGGTACGAAATAATATAATATCATTATTATTATGTGCACCGGTCGGCGGAGTGGCGGCGGCACGAAAAATGTAATTTCTCTTCGTCAAAACTCGTTATCGGCCGGCTCGGCGGTCCGTTTTGTTTTCGGTGACGTTGTTTTTTCATTCGTTCCTAATGGTACACCCGGCCAAGTGGTGTATTCGAGTATTTGACCAAGGCTGGGCCAATTAACGATTTGTCTTTACTGAGTTTAGCAGCGTTGACAGACATTTTTTTATACAGTTTTAAGTTAACAGTCGACCAATTTTTTTTAACTCGGTTATGTTAAGAATTAGGTATATAATATAGAAACCAACAATAGCCAATAGGTAAACTAAGTAAACTTACCACTTTAAGTTAAAAATTTTTCTTAAATCATAAAATATTGCCATTAGTTAGTTTAAACTTTAAAATAATGAAAATAATAAATATCATTGCCCGCAGGCAATACATTTACTATAGCAGTAATGGTGACTAATAGCTTCTAGTAATAAATAACTTACCTACTTAAGATATATTTGCGCAACATTAATTGATTTCTCTCCCAGACCAACGCGCAACATAGATAAAACGCGTTAATGTAAAATCGTTTTTTTTTCTAATTTTCGAGCAATCTCAGAGTTAAGTCATCCATTGAAAAAATTGTATGGGATAATATTTTGGAGGGATCGATCTATTGTTTTTAAATTGTATTAATATTTGACTTCATAATCGAATTTAAAGATATAAAAAATAAATTTGTAAATTTAAATTAATATTCAATTGTTTTGACTTTTGACACAATATTTAGAAAAACCGATTTGTCATATACCCTCAAAAATTTAAATACCTATTCTCTTTGATTTAACTCTAAGATTGCTCTAAAACGTAAACAAAAAATATTTTGGGTGAATGCGTTTTGTCTATAATATATTGCCCGAATTCAGATACAAAAAAAAAGTAACCTGATATCCTCTTAATATCTTATTTTATATCTTGATGAAAATATTTTATAATTTAATCTTTCGAGAATATTGTACCTACCTTTAAGTATTTATTTTATACAGATGCATTATTACTATAACTATACTATTACTTAAATGCTACCAAAAATAAGTTAATAAAGTATTAAACTATTCTGTCCAATTAATGGCAATAACAAAAAGTAAATCCAACAAATAAATTTTTAATTTTCTACTATGTTTGATCAATAGTACTTACCTAGGTACCTATTTTATGTATTACTTATAGGTTATAAGTTATAAATAAACGCAACTTACATTTGATTGAGAGTAACTCATTATTCATTGAGTAAATGTTAATAAAAATAAATTAATATAAAAGTTAAAGCGCCTGGCGCCAATGTAATTTTGTACGCTATATGAGAATAATGATTCTATTCTGTAGAATCAACCAAATTTGAAAATTTTTTTTTTTACTAATAAAGAGTAATATTCTACAGGTCACATTGAACTCCGTTTTCAATATTTTAATCTCAAACTTTGTAATATGTCTTCAAAAATAATACAAATTTAACCCTTTTTTATAAATTATATTTTACCATTAAAATAAAATAAGAAATCGAAGATCAATGCAGCCTATATGAAGTCTTCTTCTTTCAGGTAAAAAAATAGTTATCAAGATCCAACAATTATAAAATGCCTGAGTCATTTTTGTCAATATAATACATGGAAGTAGATTAGTGGAAAAGTATTATAATTAAAGTGGCAACAAAAAATAAAATTTAATTTTCAAATTTTATAGAATTGGGGACAATTTGAAAAACTTGCACCTATTAAGTCACTAAAAATTAAATGCAAACACATTAAATTAAAAAAGTTAGCTTAACTGTAACTCATTATCGACCGTTTACCGTTTACGACCGTCATTGGATGAATTGATTTATAGTAAAATTTCTCTGCCCAATTCGTATTATGCGTACACATATAACGATATAAGTGATAATTTGGTTAGGCAGTGATACAAATAATATACGATCATTACGATCCTTCCTAAAAATGAGTACCTATACTAATCTACTTTCCTTGCTACGAAAATTTAAAAATTTAAAAACTTATAAATATAATTACTAATTATTATACAATTATATATATACGTGAATTGTAGCGAGTGCGTGCGCAGCTATAGAGGCGTAACAAGTTTCCACCAAAAGTAGACCTTTCCCTTTTCCACCAAAAGTGTACCTTCCTCTTTTCCACCAAAACTCGTTTCCACATTTACCACATTTCCACCAAAACAATTTCTATACTAAATATTAAAATAAATTACGCTATATATAATAAATACGCTTATATTAAAAGCAGTAATACAGTAATGAATTCATTTTTCAACGTAATAATATAGAAAATATTACATTTTATTAAAAAAAAAAAAAATGGTCAAATGTACAAAAAATAATATATGTGGTATAAGTATAGTCAAAACTATATAGTATAGACTATGGATAGATTATTATTGGATGAAAATTTCAAAAGTTGCACGGGAAATCACCGTGTGGGACAGCTAGCAATAGCAATAATATAATGATATATTGAAAGGTAACATATAGGTACCTATTACATTGCCTTTTATATGATGATATTATAGTAAATGTATTTTATAAAAACAAAACTTACAGGTTTAAAATTTCTGGTATGATTTTGTGAAAAGCTTTCTTACAATTAAAAAAAAAAATGTTAACTATACCTAATTATCTATAAAATATGTATAAATGAATGTTGGTTTGTCTGTCCTTCATATATATTCCTAAACCGTTCATCCGATTGCGATGACATTTGGTCCAGAGATAGATTAGACCTTGGGGAAAAAGATAGGCTACATTTTGTCACGAAAAAGGTAAATAGAAGGTTCTTGTACAGGAATTTTGAGATTTACTATGGAATTTTTTGTTTATATACGATGTATGGTTCCTCTTGGTTTTAATAATAATAATTATTATTACGATTAATGCGATAAGCTTGTGTATTTTAGTACAGAATGTCTCGAGTTCGAACCACAGTTTCGGTGGACCAATTTTTGCATTGTTTTTTTTTTCTTATTTTTACTTTTTTTCCTTCTTTATCTATATTATATACGAATGTTTAGGTATTTTTTAATTCATTGGATTTAATACGGTTAAGTTGGATGAGGTTTTTTATTAATTGATTGTATGAGTCCGTAAGTTGAATTAAGTAAAAATGACAAACTTGGTAAAATTTTGATTTTTTAAAGTTAAATTAGACTTATGTACGCACCACATGGGATCCACGATCTACCGCAAGTAGATTGCCTACCTGATAATATACTGCTCACATAATCACAAGCGAATCTCAAGGACACCGCCGGTTGGGTTTGGCTAAAAATTAAAATATAATATAATTTACACTTAAAAAGACATTGCTTCCACAAACGTGTTACACCTAATACAATCACAATTTTTTCCAACCAACAACACCGGGTAATTCTGCTAGTATAGTAATATACAAGTACAACATAAATACCTGAGGTATTTTCTATATTATGTAATTTTTTTTCACATTTTGACATTTGACAATTTTTATTAATAAAATATAATATTTTCTACATTATACTATAAAATACATATTATTACATGAGTAGATACTATTATAGAATATATAATTTTTTATATTAAATTTGTGCATTTGACAATTTTTTTAATAAAATATAATGTTTTCTACATTATGACTATATACATATTATATACTAAATTATATTTCATTTTTTTTCATTACATTTTACATTTGAAAATGTTTTTTAAATAAAATTTAACATTTTCTAACCTATTACATAATATGTATATTGTATATTATATTATACCTATGCAAGAACAATCACTAAACATTTATTGAAGCAATAGTGAGCAAATGGTCCCTTAGACGTTTAGTAATTAATCCATTCAATTTTATTGAACCATTAAATTTATTTGTTTTAATATTCAGTATATTATAAACTATTTTGGTGGAAACGAGTATTGGTAGAAAATACCAAGGTATACTTTTGGTGGAAACGGGTAACGGTGAAAAAGGGAAAGGTACACTTTTGGCGGAATCTGGCCCGCCGCCACCGTGATATGGTTTTGCCCGATTTGGGTGACGAAGTCAATCTGTAATGTGCGTGACCTATATAAACGCATAAACAAGTGGCCGTGATGTCCCTAGTAAAAAAAAATTCAACTTCGTACCTAATTGATAATATGAATTGTACGAGAAGGTTGGGCTTAGGCATCTGTACCTCTCGCTATACGCGCTGCGTAGTAAATATCTCGACGAAAAGTGCGGTATCGAGGATATGCGATTGCAGTCGTGGCTGGGTCCATAATAATATATTAATGTTTTCAATAATTTATCGTACACGGCTTTAATACGCTTAATTTAGCCTCTTGTTTTGGTCTCCGACATTGGTTAGGTGGAAAACGGAAAAATCGCGGATCACGTATGATGCGTATGAATATGTGGCGGTTTTTGTTTTAGCAGTCAATGTCCATCGCCGGCAGAGAATTACAGAATAAATACGATGGTTCCACGTGATCCGGAAATTGTTTTTGAGTGAACAACAAATATAATAATATACGATGAAAATAATTTAGGGTTATCCAGTACCTATATTGACGGAGAAAGTAAGCACCAAACTCTTGCAATAGACGTATTTTTTTTTGTTTTATACATTGACATCAATGGTAGTCGTGGATGTAAAATAATTACATTCGACATCAATTCGCATAGGTAGCTATAACAATATTATATACTGACGAATAATAATAATAAGCAAACAATATGGACGTTAACCATGCAATATTTGTTTGATTCGTTATACGTCTCGACGGCTCGTGCTTTGTATAGAATCCTCGTGTTTCTGCAACAGATATAATATTTTCATAAAACAAAACAAAATGTTAGCATTTATCTATATGGAATGAAAACTATTATTGAATTCGTGACGTCGTTTGAAATATGATGTGAAATGCAAACACTTTATAAAATATAAAAAAAATGATCATACGTATAAGTACGTACTGTTATACCGAACTCAAATGCACGTCATCGTACCCGTAAAAACGTGATTTGAAGATACTGGAGTTGGGTTAGGTTAGGAGATGTCTCCAGGTGTCTTTAAATTTGAAAGCTGTAATACATCATTACATAATGTATTGTGGTTATCCAAAAACGGTCAAGGTTTAGTCCGAACTGACATTGCTCGTATATTATAATATTTTGTTAACTGTTACTTCGTTGTGCTTCACAATATTCCGAATATTAGAAACGTGCAATTGTCGACGAATTCATCGAATAGATTTCAATTTCAAATCAAATATATTTCCTCGTATGGATTCCATACTAACGATAATAATATTGTGTTTGAATTAATCTATGCAAATATCTCCACATATTATAATTTTTGAAGTGATTATTAGTGAAATCGTCTACCTCGCAAAAGTGGTTTTTCGGCAAAACCATGTCGATGTATTCGTTGAATATATTTCAATTGCTTGTACTGTTCAGCATCTTACGAGCTAGTCATTTCTTATATTAGTATTGTCATAAAATGTTATTTTATACCCGTTAACGATTAATTCACACGAGTCCATTATTTGCACGTGAACTGCATATAATATCCCGAACGAGACATTTTTTCAGTGTAGTCATAGGACACATTGCCACATTGGGCATTTGAACACTGGTCCGTGCGTATATTTTTTCAAATTTTTTTTTGGATGTTGGTTGACCTATATCTGAATATCCATGTATTATGCATGGCACGCTTATACCACTGTTCGATGTATCAAATACAAGTATTTACCGTAACCACATCTGGTTGACTCTATATTACAAATTATACCTAACCTTGAATTCGATCCTCAGTGGCCAAGTTTTTACTCTGTTATATTGGTTATCGGTACTAATTATAAAGATATAAAAAGCGTAGATACGCTGCAGAACGTTGATCGAATATTATACTGATAGTGACGGGACAAGTTTTAGCTCTGAAAAATAATATTACTGTAGGCACAGACGGAATTAGCAATAAGCATACCACTGCAATATTATTATTGTTACCCGGCATAATCTCTTTTTAGGCCTGATTTGGTAAAAAATAAATTATACCTAAAAAACCAACCAACAATATTATGTTAATAAAGTAATGAATACTTTAAATCTAACTTTTACTATTAATTTTAACTTACATGATTGACAATAAAAATTTTATCGACTAGTCGAAAGTACCGTCATAGGTAGCTATGTTTAAGTTGTTTAACAGTAATATCTTTTTAAGATATTATATTTTGAATTAATGTAAAAGAGCACGGAACACTTGTAAAATGTTACCTAGTCAGATAAACAAATAAATAATAAACACCATACATTTTTGTCTATATGTAATATTTAACAATGCCTTCAATTATTTTCAATGTTACGAATAATAATAATAATATGAAGCGTATGTCTACTATTGTTAGAAGGAAAATTAAGTCAAGGCAATTTCATACACATATCGAGGCTGACGTTATCTGGCAAAATTGTATGATTGACGACTGTAACACTGCACTTTTAAACGAGCAAGTTAATAATAATATTACATGTAATTAACATGACGATTATTTTCTAAGTGCCTACTGCCATATTGTTGCTTGACTTAATTCGTTCTATCATTGACAATTTTCTTGGGAACAATTGGTAACTTTTAAAAGAAAATAGTGTTATCAAATCACGTTAAAATAATATTACATTAAAATTCACAATAATATCTAAAACAATTTATATTCGAATGACTTATACATTTGATTATAATATTACAATCAATGATAATATCTGTAGGTGAAATCTATAGTCTAGTTATTTATAATATAAACATATTATTGTGCAGAATACAATACAAATATTTTATTTTATTGTCTTAGCATATTGTGTATACCTACATCTTTTTTCCACATTATACTCGCTTCCCGAATCTAGTTAGGTAGGTGTGTCCCCTTGAATTGCTTCTGGGCGATAATACTGTATGTCTGTATTTGATCTGTCTCGTATGTGATCGGTAACGTAACTTGGAGTACTTTTTTTAAATCTTGGGCTGGAGAATAAAATAAAGTTTTTTTTACCTATTGCGGCTAAAAAATAAAGTTGTGGAGTAAGTGACACTCTGGTTACTCTCAAAAAATGTATCAATAATAAATCAATACTGCATTATCTATATAATTATAATCACCAAAACTTTAAGTGTAGGTTACGTATTACAATATTCATATTTTGATTTTAATTCACTATTATTTAAACAAGTACTGAGAATTTTTGATTTTGAACTCCTAAACGTACTTATACTAAATCCAATTTGCAATTAGAAACCACACTAAAAGTGTATGATTGGAGCATATTTTTTACTAGAAAAGGCGTCTTTAGACACAAAAATAAATTTAATAACAACGTCGTTGTAAAATCAATACAACAATATTCATAAATAATAATATTTAAATAAATTGTTATTAATAGTGTTTTTTAAAATTCATTCTTGGTAGATCCTAACATATTAATAATTTCATATTTTTTTAAAAATAGAGCCGGACTGTTTAAATTATAGTCATCCGAGATCCAAATTCAACCGGACCGAAGATTAAATGACCCCCTCCCCCCAGAAAAAAAATATACTTACTTTTTTATTTGGTCGACTAAACATAAACTGATGGAAACAATTTTTAGATCATAAACTAAAAATACCCCTAAGAAGTAGAAATAACAGGTTAGTGAACCTATATTTTGGGCGTCAAGTTTGTAATAAATGTGATAGATAAAATTAGATAGGTAGTCAAAAATTAAATAACAATAATATATATTTATACCAACTATCATTTAATTTATTTTAATTTTTAAATAAACAAAGATATTAATACACTTTTTTTTACATAACTTACTGATAGACATAGAACTATACAAGTAGTATTAATATATTTTTATTGAAATCAGAAAGAAATATTTTCATAATTTGTAAATTACAAGTTCAATTATGTCTTCAATAAACAGAGAAGTTAAAGGACCCGGGTATGTTGGCTTATCGAAAGTCCAAGTTTGGTTTTTAACATTTTTAAAACACCCATTTACACTTGTTTACACTGATGTGTAAGAACGTATTCGAATGATAAGTATATGCACAGTGTATTGATTAAAGTAGACTTTGTCATTAGTTCAAAAAGAATTCGGAATGTCTGAGTTACAACTGACGACTCATAACTCATAAGTGATTTAAATATACATTTTTCCATTTGGCCCCTAATATTTAAATATATTCCAAACGCCCCAGGACGGGCTTTCCGATGTCGCAGGTTTTTAATACCCTAAAATGCTTTTACCCCAGGGGCTTACCTAAACCGGCACCTTTCAAGTCACAAAATATTGTTTATAATATAGTGCTCAACGCTATACTATACGTTTTAACATAAATCATAGGTAATATCTTAAGTTATGCAATTTATCATTCGAATAATATACGGTCGCATTATCGAAGAATTTTCAACCACATACACAGTATACTACACGTCTACACAGTCGGTAACACAATGTCACAAAGATATTATAATATTAATTTCAACGAAATTCAAAAGTTGTCTGTATCACATATTCACATCAGTACATCACAACCAGTGTAGGTAGGCACATGATGTTATTATAATAATATTACTCCAATGATGGATTGGTATCAAGTCAAATAATATTGTATTAATATAATAGTTGTATCGATCGAATCAACGTGAAAAAATGGTGGTGGGTATAATTTGCAATCATCGCATTTCAGGTATTCTAATATAACCCTGTTATTGTTATTATAAACAGTCCATTAGCGGTTTATATCAAAACATATTTTATAAACGTGCCATGGCGTCATATTATTATTCTCTGTCACGTTCTATTTCATCCGAACACTTGGCCGGTTTACTGGATAATTTTCTCGGCATTCCATCACACGTGATAATGATACAATAATAGTAATAAATAATAATATTACTATCGTCCTCGTAATCACTCGCGCGGTGTCTAATTACTCAGTTTCTATACGAAAAAGTACCGTTTTTTTTTTTTTATTCAATACGTCTTACAGCCAACACGTTTTGTAATTATTATAATTACAATATCGTTGCACACGTGTTCGAGATTATGTATATTACACAGGTAGCGTATCAACGGCACGCTTAAATAAATCGTGTGCTTGTGCATTCACCTCATCGCAGCAACTGTTCACAACTGCTATACTTACGCCGTGTTTACGGTTCGATTTGTCAATACCGTGGTATAAATATTTTATACAATATTATTTAATACTTATGTGTGATTGACTATAGGTAAATCGCATTACTGTGCAATGATGTTTGTATCATATTTAGTGTCGATTGTTATTTTACTCGTAGATACATCACACTTATATTATAATGTTGCATCAAAACTTACCTTTGATACCATATTATTGTACGCGGTATCATATTTATCCTATTTTTAGATGTACACGAAGTTGCTCCCCCCACTTTGTCCTATGTATAATAATGATATTGATTGTCGAGTTTACATAATTTTATTGCAAATCTCTTATTGTTTCTTTAGATTCTGAGAGGAGCGATGAATGTATTGGTTTTACAATGATGTGTGTTTTTTTTCATTTATTTTTTTTATTTGTGTCTGTCATTACCTTTTAGGACGATGAAAATCCTTATATTTTCTTCAACAGCATCTTTTCTGATAGGAAAATGAATTTAGTTGGTACTTTGGGTCAAGTACAAAAATTCCAAGTAGTTTTAAAAAGTGCCGGGAAAACAAAAAAAAAATTAAAGAAAAACAGGAATTTTTACGTCGTCTTGGTTTTGGGCCTGACTCTGTAACAAGTGACAGTATACATATACAATGCCATATAATTATATTTATATACACCATAAAATTTCAAAATATGTTGTTAATATTGTCTTTGGACACATTCAGTTTCTAATTTTTTAAGCTTTTTATCTATTAATATCAATAAAATTTAATTCGGTGGGTCAAGAAACTTGTAAAGTTTAATAGCCTTTAATGCACGGTTACCAATAGTACCTATATTATTACAATGTCAGTTGAAAAATTTTAAATATACTTTGTTATTCTTTATTTTTCGTTTAAATATCAAACTTCGTTGAAATTTGAACTTGAAATGCTTATAAAAAACAAATCATGCCTGTATATCTCTAATATTTTTAAATATCAGTAGATAATAAACATTTATGATAAACATGTATTAAATTTTCAAGGTTTTTGAAGAAACAAAATTGTTTATTTTTATTATTTTATAGAAAAATAAAATAAAATTTCAAATGTCTATATTTACTTTATTTAGTACTAAAAGAGTAATAATATTTGGAAAATTATACCATATAAAGAAACTATAAAATATTAATATAATTATTTGGCAATAATCGGTTATTTGAAAAAGTTCCCATTTTCCCTTTTTCAATTATTAAGAAAAGTATTGAGCATTTTTCACTTCCCTTCCTAAATACCAAATATATTCAATTTCCTAAAATAAAATGTATTGAAATTGAAAATCTAAGCATTTTTACTGCTCTAAGAGGTGATAAGTGATAACAGATAAGTACACACAAAAATAATACACACGTACAACATTATAAAATATCAATATAAGTCCATCTCTCAGCTAAGAATTTAAAAAATAGTTATTATAAAATTGGAAAACATCTCCAAATTACATTGTGCATTGTTAATTATGCGGATCAATGTGCAGTCTACCTATGTAAAAAAAAATTCAATAGAAAACTCTATTGGATGAGCATTAATAGATTTACGATTTCTTTTTGTTAATAAATAAGAAGCCATGGGGAACTCTAGTAACAAAAGTGTTGTACGGTGAATAATAGTGATAAAAAAAAATAACTATTACATTCAATAATTTGTCACGTAATATCGTATCGTCTATGATAAATTGTATTGTATACCCAATAATACTTCTTATAATGCATTAATGCGTATCGGTGTACAAATTGACGTTGTGTTTATATTAAGTTCTGGTTAGTAAAAACGGGATCAATTATACTAATTTCATAAAACTTAAAATATTGAGTTTGAAACAGAAATGTTTTCATAGTTCATATTAATTCGAGTGGTCTGCAATCGGGATTTAAAATTTGTTCCGACATACCTACCTATAGGTAATATTTTTATAATATGGGATCTATAATAATATAAGGAACTTTTAAAATAACAGTCCTTATAGTCCTTAATTTGTTTCTATTTTGGTTTCCAATAAGCAATTTTATAGGATTGATGATTATTTTGGAAAATCGTCGATGTAATAAGCTACCCTACCCTGCAGAAATATGTAATATTTTGCTCTTTATGAAGATACTTGAGCACACTTTGTATTTTGTAATACGAGTATAATATTATAACAGACATAGTATAATGATATTTTTTAAGTAAAATTCGTATACTGCACGTTATTATGAGACAAACAATAATAATATGTCATTGGTATATTTTATGTTATACCTATACGTATTAATTTTATACAATGTATAGTATACACTCACCCGCATCGTACAAACATAATATTAATATTTATTTATTTTGGTTTGATATTCGAAATACACGAATTTTCCACCGGTTGCAATGTATTTTAATATTATGAATAACGTCTGATATGTTATTTTTCAGGTGACAAAATGACGAACGAAAGTGTGACCAAGTGGTACAAAGGTCGTTCGGTGTTCATCACCGGAGGTACCGGCTACATGGGCAAGGTGCTCATCGAGAAGCTGCTTAGAGACTGCGGTGAGGTCAAAAACATTTACGTACTGTGTAGACCGAAGCGAGGTTTCAACCCGACAGCCAGGATAGAGCAAATAAGGAAATTAGCAGTTGAGTGATAATCGTAAATCATAATAATAATATTATTTTATACAGGCGAAGTGGAAAAAAATGAAAAACAATATGCTCGTTATAGAAATTAATTAAACCATATAATATTGTTGGCATTTAAGTGTCGTGTATAATAATATATTATATTATATATTTTATTTCAACAATGAGATAATCTCGTCAACCTGCGTCAATATAATATATTAGTATATTTTAATAATAGTATTTCAATTTCTACGCTTAAAAATCCTAACTAGTTCTGATTTTTCATGTCAATCAATATCAATTTGAGTATAATTGACAACGATGCGTTTTCTATGTTTTTAAATTGTTATTAATTTTAATTAAATTTATTTTACATAATCGTTGAGTAGTAATTTTGTCGGTTTCGGCAAATGATGGTGTCCTTGTAAGTTGTAGGTATATTTTAAATCTTTATATTAATTAAATTATGTAGTAAAATATTTGTCATATTTTAAAATAATATAGACTTGTTTATAAAGTTTGACCAATTTATCGCCTCCAAAAGTATTTTTCGAATAAATTATAAAATCTTCGTAAAATTTCTGTATGCACAAAACTAAAATTATGCTTTAATAATAATAATATTTTTTATCACCAATTCCAAAGTTGTTTTCAATACTCAAAGTATCTTACCGTCTTAGTGAGTAGTAGGTACCTATAGGTAAGTATACCTACTTACATATTATTAGAAACCACAATATAGGTATAACACTAATATTTTTTTTTTTAATAAAACAAATACATTGCTATAAGTTTAATCCATTTACTTTATTTTTGATTTACAAAGATTATAAAATTTAGTTCTTTTTTGTTTAGTTCTACATTTGTGTATATTGAATTATTCAGTAATAAAGTATCAAAACATATTATAATTAACGCAATTTAATTTATATTGTACCTATGCAGTATACCTCAACGTTTAAAAAATGATAGTTGATTATTTTATTTTTATTTTGAACACAAATTACATGATAAAATATATAATACTTAACATAGTTAGGTACTATAATCAATTACTATAATATTGAGATAGTAGTTACTAAAAAAGAACTAAAACATTTCTTCATTGTTGCGGTGGTCAAGGCTGCGATCTGAATATATCTTTCATTCTGATATTTTTTCTTTGAATATCTATCTGAATAGCTCGAGGCGTCCATAATTTTGATTCTTGCCCAATAAATGCAATATTATAATTGTTGTATAATTATTGCTAAGCAGTTTCTAAATAAAGGAGATTGGCACATAAGACTATGTCTAGAAGGGTGGTCAATATCCCTGGACCATGCACTTATATTATAATATTATAAACGGCCTTCGGTGCATAGTTATTATCATTCCGTATTTTATAACATGTTTACGTTCTCGTTGTGTATCAGGTACCTGTAACATCTAAAACGGTACCTATAATCGAAGAACACTATATAATTAATTATAATTTTTATCGTTTTCGTAAGGTCGTTTGGTCGTGTAGCGAGATACGTTTTCACATGACGATCGTCGTAACACATTATAATAGGTGTACGGTTTGTATTATAACACTTACGTTATGTACGACCGATTATAAAAGTGTCAAAAGTAAAAGTGACTATAATATTTGTGTATAATATGTATAAGCTCAGATGAAATCGTTGTTTATAACGACATTCAATAATTTGTTATTAAATAGGGACTAACAAAATAAGGTCATATAACAAGCTCCGTTTCGCCAGCACTACCACTCATATAATTTATGGTCATAATAACACCATCACGTACCTATAGGTAATAGCGTAGGTTTAAGGGTATTGCGAAGACCTAAAAAAATGTTTACAATTATAAATAGGGTTTTAAAATTTAATGAAATTAATTGTCTTGAAATATTTCATGAAAAATAAAAATAAAATGTTTATTATATCTAAAAGTTCATAGTCTTCAACTTCCAAGTGAATATTTTTAAAATTTGGTTTATTGTATGAAATAAACAAAATATGTAATATATTTATATAGTTACATATAATTTAGAAGTTGTTTAACAAATTTATAATGCAACAAATATAAACTGTATACTTTATAATTACTGAAAATACCCTATTATTTCTTATTTTCATTCCTGTTGAAACTGACTTCAACTTTATTTCAAACCATCATCGTTTGGATCGCTGACGGTCCACATACAACAATATGTTATAACTCATTTAAAAAATGTTTTTTTCTCAAAATAATGTCAGGAATATTTTTTAGGACTACATATAGAATATACATGTATAAACAAAATAATATATATAAAAAAAAAATGCATTTTTTATTTAAACATAAACACAGTGTATCAACTGACAGATACATTGATACTTAATACTGAATACTGAATAGTAAATACAAAATAGTAATCAAAACAAGATTTTTAAAAAATGAATGAACTTACAAGTTACAACTAGCCTAGTAACGTCCAACTATTTAAGAAACAATATGAAAAATTACTTCGTTGACAAGTGATACCAAGATTACCTAACTGATAAGTTATTCATTATCAATGTTTTCTGTGTTTAATCAATATATTATTTCTAATCAGATTTAACCGAACACGTTTAAAAGAAGAAAAAATATTTTTCATAGTTTCATTGAAATATTTCAAGAAGAGTGAAATTTTCAATTTTGAAATATTTCAAATTCAGAACCTGAATTATATAGATCATTAGACTCAGGCAAACGTAAATAGACGCGAGTTCTACTTCGCAGCTCCTGTTTATATTTCATAAATCATAACTAGAGCAACTGAGAACATAATTATATAGACCTAAAGTAGTATTCAATTTGCAATCACTTATGCACTTATAAAACCCCTAAAATATGTCTTAAAAATTTTTTTCTAGTAGCTTAATTAATTATTTTAAATTTATAATAAGTCATGGACAATACCTAAGTCGGCATGTGCGTCGTGTGTACAGTGTACACTAAAGTAGTAATAAATACTCAATTGACGTGCCACCCAGTGCACGGAATCTTCCAATTAACTAAATAGTATAAGGATTTAGAACGGATTATTGGTCTTATAAAATATAAACGTTATTTAAAAGAAAATGTGAAATACTAGCGCAAATTAATAGCCCGTAAGTAACCGACGGATTTTCTTTTCTCTTCAAGGTGTTCGAACGCGTGCGCACAGAATTCCCGGATAGGCTGAAGAAAATCAAAGCGATGGAAGGTGACCTGGGACTTCCCGGACTCGGACTGAGCAGTGAAAACAAGTCGATACTCATCGAAGAAGTGTCAATCGTCTTTAACGGGGCGGCGTCGTTGAGGTTGGAATCCGGTCTGAAGGATGCGATAAGACACAACACCACTGGAACGAAAAATGTGTTGGAATTGGCTGTGGAAATGAAACATTTGGTGGTAACTTAGTCTATATAATTGCAATAAGCTTTACCAGTGGAGTGCTCAGCTTTTTTGGAAGGGAGTGGGGATATGAATTTTTGACTATTCTCAAAACACGTCATATGTGGCGGTAAATATATTTTCATCATATATTTTATATGACAAAAATAATCCAATAGGTGGGGAGGGGGATATAACATGATTTTCGTAACTATGCAGTTTCAGTGTGTAATAACTTATAAGTAATAGGTAGTATCAATATTAAAGTGATGGACCAGAAAATCTAAATTGTTGTTAAGAAGATTTTTTTTTACGGGATTTATAAAAACTGGTGAATTTTTAGACATGCATATTTAATAGAGTTAAATAAACTATATGGTTTGTTGGTATGATGTATATATAAATGTAAAAATGTATTCGATTATTTTATGTATAGTTATTTTCTGATGTTTCTAATACTCAGTAATATGTTCTTCTAACATCATAAGCCGCACACGATTTGTTAGTTTTAAGACTCCGACTTTCCAATGTGCTTGTGAATTAAAATCTAATATTTTTAACATCAATTGTGAGCTTATAGTAACCCTTAAACATTATTTAGAGGAGATATATTTTTATTTTTTTACGTGACTCGATAAATAGACTCTACGGTATGAGTACCTAGACAATTACCATCTGCCAGTAGTAAAAATATCACTTTCCCAGCGAGAGTGAATACGAGTTAGGTATAATATTTAGTTTCTACAAGCAAAAAAACGACAACGTATATATAATATTGTGAAAAAATAGAATGGGCCATCGCTAATTAATTGACTGCACATATGACTGTCTGAAGTGATTGTCGTTTTGCATCGGTGAAACTGTGAAATTTGGTCTCGACAAAGCCGTCATTTTTTTTTTGCTATTTTTTGTACAACAATCTATTATAAATTTGGAGTGCAGTTGGATTTCATTGTTTTAGTCGTTCGTCCATTTGTCCACGGCTTTCTGTCACTGCGAATATGACACACTCGATGAAACGATTTATCCATCGCCGGCCAACCCGGAGGACGTCATGCGCGCTGTCGAATGGATGGACGATCATACGATTGAAATCATCACGCCTAGGTAATTATACATACAAGACGTGCGACTACTGGCCGAGTTTATAGATGTTTTGTTTTTAACCAAGTTGACTCGATATTGAAAATGTGATTTAAAGTTAATTGACAGTAGTTATAACTAATTATTTTTTTAACTCAGTTACAAGTTAAGAGCTGTATAGAAATCAACAACAATTTATAAGTTTTTAACTTGCTGATTTAAGAAAATTTAATTTTTTTTAAATATAATAAAATTGGACAAAATATAGTTTAAAGTAATAAAAATAATAATAAACATCATTGAACGAAAGCAATTACAGTTATAATAAGTAATAACTAAAAAGTATTGTAATTTACTTATGTAATTTTATATCATCGTGACTACCTGTAATGTTTTATAATTTGTTCCTTTGAGAATTGTACCTACAGCTTACAGGTACTCTATTATGGTACCTATCTATTTATAAAATTGCATTATTAATCTTTAATATCCGTATGATAATAAATTTAGTATACACATTTAAACAATATTATTCTCGCTAACGGCAACAATACCTACAAAAAGTAAATTTAAGAACTACATATTTCATTTCCTATTATGTATCATCAATAAAAATTGTATTGGTGTTAAAATTTACTATTTAATAGCTTATTAATAAACGTAACTTACATTTGATTGAAAGTAACTTATTTAATATTTAATGTAAATGTTAGTAAAAATCAAAATCAAATAAGTTTAAATTAAAGTTATTAAAAATGTAGGTATTGTATAAAAATTGAGTTTGAAAGTTAAAATTGACTTAACTTATATAGAGTTTACCTCTTTTATGCACTATATTAATAATATAGAACAACCATCACTTCGACTGTCAGGTAATGTTATCAAGAGCATGTAATCATACTATGTTGGATACTGCTATTCGCCGGTATATTGTAATTTTATTTATATTGATCGTCACTGGTCTATTCTTATTTGTTAACCCGACACTGTAATGGAGATTAATGTTTACTTTATATTGCCGTTTGCGAAAAAGGGTCAATTTATAGAGACATTTGATACACCACATTTGAATTGATCACCTCATTGATGGAGGTTGGAGAAAATATATTTTAGTATAAAATATAGTAAATTTATTATATAAATTTATAACAGATAAATATTGTTGTGTTAGATACCTTATATTATTTTTTTTAAAAAAGGTTTTATTAAATAATAAGTAAAACATTGTTTAAATAAACAATTAGCAATTTATATATTCAAAAAATTTATTAAGGTGAAATGTACGTACAACATACTACGTCTACGACAAAACAACTAAGTACAAACATGTTTTTGTCTTCTTGGTTTTGATAAATCTAAAATTACATTGATTAGTATATTATACTATTAGATATTACTGGTATTAATAACGTTGAATTTTTTTCCTCATTAAAAATAAAAATTTACGATTGTTGAAAATTATAAAAAAATGACAACTTCTCTCTAAATGTAGAAACATATACAGTCCGAAAGTGATTGTTTGTTTTTTTTTTGGAAACTATAAATGACAATACATATCCACCAGCTCTGAGCGTAATTGGCTATTATTATTTATTTTTGTTTTGCCACAGGGTAAACCGCTTAGCCTTATTACCGTTAGCCCAATGTTAAAAAAAATAAACGACTTGCAGATAAGTCAAATTGTTTGAGGAACGTAACGAACTCGATGATCAAACGAAACGGAAAATTATCATTGTAATATGGTGAACGGTATTCATCTAATAAAAATAAATCGATTTCAGGTTACTCGGGCCCCATCCGAATTGCTACACGTACTCCAAAAGGTTGGCGGAATCGTTGGTCAGCGAATATGCCAATCGGATTCCAGTGTCTGTGGCCCGTCCGTCGATTGGTAAGTACATATTGATATCGTACTAACAAAATGTAACCTAACGTGACACACATGCTGTACACATACGCTAGCTGGATTACTCGTATACATTTTCCTGGCGCCGCTGCAGTCAGTGACGTTCCGAAGTTGAAATTCTTCAGGGTAAAGTCTAATATTCCACCCACCTACCCACATAAGCCTCGGTATAAAGGCATATATATACATATTTTCGACTACCTGTCGTAGTGAATACTAAAGTACTAGTTAGTACTACATTTTTAACCCACTGGCCATTACCAATAACCCACCCTTCACCCATTAAAAACTCAGAAGCAATTACTTTTCGTTTATCCACTACGTCACTGTCTTCATTAATGACAGCCTTGTAACGTGATGGTCAGGAAAAAGTTAAATTTTTTTTTTTGTCACTTACAGTGACGCCTTCGTACAAAGAGCCCGTTCCCGGATGGGTGGACAGCTTAAACGGGCCGGTAGGAGTCATTGTGGCTGGAGGCAAAGGCGTCATCCGATCCATGTTGTGTGGTTCAGATTACGAAGCGGAAGTTGTGCCCGTAGACATTGCGATAAATGCTCTTATTTTGATCGCTTGGAAGAGAACAAAGATCGAGTAATTATTATTCTTATTATAATATATTATATACGTTTCCCCTCCTGTCTGTTAACTGCATGATATATAATTATTATATGTTTTATATGTATATATTATATATTATTATTATTGATCTGCTAACGATGAGAACATTCTAAACAGTTGAAGAGCTCAATAGTCACTAAAAAAGTGATAATATATGCACTTAAGTTTAGGTCTACCTAATTGAACGACAGTTTCGAGTAATGCGTGAAGAAGCGATAAAAAATTGGAAAAACATAGGTATCAGCTGAAGTACCACAAGGTAGTGTCTTAAGCCTATTCTTTAACTATTCTACACAACTAATATCCCAAACAACACTTGATAAATTACCATTATATGTTTGCTGGGGATACGGTGATTTCAACAGTGACTAACAGACTGCGATTAAAAACTGACAGACTCTAATTAAGAGACGATCTCTAATTTTGACGAGGCGTTGGAAAATCAAGATCAATAAGGCACGTGAATAACTATATTTTACGTAAAACCAATAATGTCCAAGTGTTACTGGACCACACGACAATCGAACAAAAAGATTCAACTAAATATCTGTGTACGCATATGTACCTTGATTCACGCCTGAATTGGAAACAACATGTCCACCGAAAATTTCAAAACAAAGAAAAAATGCGCTTGTAATACTAGTTTGTAGGAAGACATTCCACACTAGACCTGGAAAACCAACGGCCTCTATATGTACCTGACTATTATTATCAAACCGATTTGTAATTATAGACTATAGTGTAAATTTGTGGGGTCGTGCAGAAAATCAAATATCGAAGTCATCACAGTTGTCAAAATATTGCCCTCCGTGCCGTTGTTGGAGCATACAATTTTGATATGAATGAAGTCATCCATCGAGATTTCAACATATCATCAATCCAGAACTAAATTGAAACATTTGGTGAAACTGCTAAACAACTTCTTGACAACTCGCAAGACATTAGGTTTATCAAACGCTCGAAGGCATAAGACTTAGTTGTATACTATGTTCATGTATTCATATATATAATATATATAGATTATAGGTATATTATTTATTCGGCATCATGCATGTCTACCGTAGTATGTCCGTATATGCCCATTATGTATTGTATATATTTAAAAATGTTTTATAATAATAATAAGAAACCGATAAACGTCAAATGCTGTATTAACTGGTAGGTGCATATTATATAAAAATATGATAAAATATTTAATATTAAAAATTCGATTTTGAGGTGCTAAGAGGACGTTGATCCAACACCCCAAAAGATAAAAATAATAATTTTAGGGTTAAGATTTGAGTTAAATATGTCGAATCTACGGTTACGAATTTCTACTAATAGGGTGACGACACCAGTTAATGAACACTTAAGGTTGTAAAATTTTCTCAAAAATGTCACTTCAAAAATATCTAACACATTAATATATATATATATTTTTTAAACTGTTTGTATTAATATCTATACTATATTATTTTTAAATATTTGAAAATGATTAAATTCAACACACCATTAATTATTGAAGTTGTTTTTGTCAATATCCCAATGTGTGAACATAATTTCTAGTAATTGAACATTTATTTCTAGTAAATGAACATAACTATCAAATTTTAAAATAAAGTAAATTTATGTGCTTTTACAGTCTCTATAATTATATTATAGGTAAATTCACAGATTTAAATCATGAATTTTGAAATTGAATACTAATAGTAAGTATGCATTTCAATTATTTTCCAAACAAATAAATTAGGTGGGTAGAAATAACATTAATAAACTTAATAAACAAAAACAATTTTTAAATTTTTATTAGTTACCTAGTCTTTAACTCTTTTCAATACAGATGGGTATAGTTAAAAACAAACTTTCAAACTTCTAATGTTATACACTAGGTAAATTCTAAAATAATATAATTTTTTGAATAAAATATAATTAATAATTATATTTTATAATTATTGATTTCAGGAACACCATATACTTTTCTGGAATTGACTAATGTAGGAGGCATTATGCTTTGCATAACATATTCTTTTTTATACCAACATAATATGTCTTCTTTTTCTGGCCATTTCCAATTTAAGCCGGACATGCATACATCACACGAACTTGATATTCATTAGTTTTTTTTTCATTATTTCCCCGGGAAAATAAGTGTACTTTTTTGGTTGGTAATGTTCATTCACTAGAATTTACATTGAAACACCAGTAAATGAACAAACAATAAATATCTGTTCATTTATTGGTACAATTCATTTAAAACAACATTGTTATATAGTAATCATTTTTGTAAAAGCATTATGTATTTAATTTTGTTAATTTTAGCCAAAAAAAAATATTTATACTTTCCCAGTGAATGAACACTGTGTTCATTTAATAGATTTGTAGTACTTCCCAAGTCCAGTATATGAACATCAAGATATCAGAGTTAAATAAGCATTTTAGATAATTAAAAATGACAAATTCGTGTTCCTGAACATTTATACATCAATATTAGTATAAACTTACATTTAAAATCTAATGGTTGGATCAAAAAAACCTAATTCTGTGGACCAGTATATTTTTTAAAAATAAGACATTTGATATCATTATTACCTTTATCTACACATGACTAATAAACGATATTACTATCATTAAATCAAATTATTATCAAATACTTATGTTTACAGTGTCACCATAGCTACAATTTTAAGTCTTTTTTAATAACATTTATAAAAACATCAGTGTTGTCCAATTCTTAATATAATTAAAAACGTAAAGTTTGTTCATTCACTAGGAGTGTTCATTAACTGGTGTCGTCACCTAACTTAAAAAAATTTGAAATAAAAGTGCACAACTCCTTAGGTTTTTCCTTTATTTTTGTAATAATTATGCTCTGTATAGCCGATGTATTTTGAAAGTGGTTATGTCTTCCACTGGTTTTTAATACAGGAGAATTTGAACATATAAATAATTTTAATTTCAAACATTGCAGAATACTTTTCATAAATCCACAACTGGAATATTTTTTTACCCTATCAACCATTATAATTTATGGTCATATTTTATGAGTTTCTATATGCCGTTGGTTTGATTTGTTACACGGAAAAACGTATTTAGATACAGATTTAAATTTTCAATAATGATTGAATGATGGGGTACTTGATCAAGTACTGTTTGTTTTATTTAAAACCATGTCTCACCTCCGAAGTCAGGATACCCTTGAGTTAAATTAATTAATGAACTATTACACAACATATACCTAAGTTCAGTGAAAAACATACGCAATTGTGCGTAATTCAATTTTAATAAGTATTCTTTTCTGATTAAAATAATAGAAGTATATTTTTTCCATTTTTGTTGTCATAATGACTTGAAGTTTGTTATTGATGATGTAATAATTGTAAAATAAACCAAAATTATCACATTATCAATAATCTATATTATACAATATTCAAAAATAACACGGAACACATATTATAATTTACAGTCTATTCCAATAAAAATATGTACCTACCTACCACGAAGCTTTATTTTATTCTTGTTTGAACCAAATATATATCGGGCTTAAATATAAGCAAACAAGGATTTATCTTTGAAGAATTGCATTTATTGTATACAATACATAAGATTTCATCATAGGTATATATATTATGATCATTGATCACTAAGTAGATTTTATTTTTATTCGAATGGTCAAATCTAATTATTAATTGAACTTTTTGATGCCTTTATGTAAAATAGTTTGTTCAACAAAAAAGTAATTGAATAAATGACGAATAATTTAAACATTGAATCGTTTTTGTAGCACAACCGATGAGATGGTGCCGTGTTACAACATATCCAAGGGAGACATCGTTCGCCTGACTTGGGGCGAAGTATTGGCCAAAGGAAAACGATACGCATACGAGTATCCATTTGATGCCGGTCTGTGGTACCCCAATGGATCGATAAGGACCAACAAACTGGTGCACTACTTCATAGTGTTCATACTGCAGGTCGTGCCGGCGTACTTGATCGATGGCATCATGATATTGGCTAGGCAAAAGACATTGTAAGTCAACATCGCAACCCAAGGGATCCGATATCCATCGTATTTAAGGAGTTAAGAATAGGAAATTTTTGTAGGGTCGCGTACATTTATGTGAAGTAGAATGATGATTAGTGTGTAGTAACTGTGTGAAAAATAAAAAGTGCAGCACTTGTCAATATGATAAAAACATAAATTATTTCTATATTTAATTTTTTTTTTTCTGCGCAAGTATTTATACTTAATTCTTTCGCCAATTGTATATTTACTTTGAACTTTTTCCTAGCATTTTAAAATTATTATTTTTGACTGCAATAATATATTTAACAATTTAAAAATCTGAATATTCAAAATTTCAAAATTAAAACTTAAAAATGTGGAAATTTAATTTTCCAAGTATTATACTTCATGATCAGGGTTAGAATTTTTCAGCACTTAAAATTGCATTCAAATACACTATCATATTACCTTAAATATTTCTAAATATGATCTAAATATATAATATGTTAAAATTGGCAATTAAAAAAATGTAACTAAGATAAGTTACAAGTTAGAATGAGACAAAGAATAACCATTATAATACGTTCAACCGAAAAACAACTTGTACCTTTATATATACACAAGTCGACTCTATTACTTATACAGTTTACAACGCTTTCAACGTTAATTGCAGTCGTAAATTACATAAAAGAGGCCTATAAAAATCATCAGATAAAAGTTTAAAATTAGAACCAAATATAAAATAATATGAAATTATGAACACTGATTATTGGCTTAAAATATAGGTCTATTTTAAAATTTCATAATATACGTACACAGGCGGGATCGAATCCTTTTAATACAATATTACTTTATCATCGAACAAACATACGCATATAAAGTACTAGAGGTTAACTGAGCACCTTTAATCTTAAGCTTTTTTTTAAGTAAATAAAATATGTCTTAAAATACCATAAAAAAATAAAACAAAAATAAGACAACATTTTAATTTATCTAAAAATATGTTAATACATACAAATTCTTTTTAAACCATACTATATCGTTTACAAGTAAAAAATTGAAAACATAAAAAAATCGTCTACATATTAATTATGTTTGTAACTTGAAAGTTTTAAGTTTTAAATCGACAAAAGAAATAAAAAAATAAGTTTAGGGTTGGTTTGAATTTCAAAAACTAACCTTTTGGCCCTCTGGCACGTTCTTAGTCCCTGCTGCAATATATTATCTGAACCTAACCGGTAGTATAGTGTGTTGCTTCAGGCATTCATAACCAAAGCACTTTCCTAACAGTATAAATCACTTTAACAACACGTTTTGTATTGCATTTATAGTATGGTTCGAGTTCAAAAGAGGATAGCCGTCGGTATGGAGGTGTTGCAGTATTTTACCATGCGCAGTTGGAACTTCAAAATTGAAAAAGGTAAATCACTGATGGACAATCTGAATGAAGAGGACTCTAGAAAATTTTTCATGCAGAACACCGAAGTTGACATCGAAAAGTACATGATAAATGTGTTACTTGGTGCTCGTCAATATTGCATGAAAGAGCCTCTTGCAAATTTGGATCGTGCGAGATTTCATCTAAAACTGTAAGTTATATCCTTATACTATACAGGTATAAGTAATAACTTTAAATAAATAATTCGATTTTAACAAGTATCTACGTAGATATTTAAAAAAAGTTTATACTTTTTTCAAAATAAAATTTCTTATTAGGTATTAATTAATTTAAAGAAAATTATGAGATTCCAAAAAATAAAACTAACATTTTTTGCATTCAAAAGTTTTCTAAAATGCAAATTAACAAATTGGCTATTTTGAATTTTTCTAAAAAAACTTAAATAAGATTAAAATTTTTTATTTTTAGTATTCAAAAATAAAAATATTGATTTGAACAAAAGTTATTTTATTTGTTAGGTTTTCCTGTTACACCCTATATACATATTTATAAATACTTGACAATTATTTTCTTGAAGAACACTCATAAAAAACCATTTAAGTTTAAAACTGTTGAAAGGGGGTCATTTTTTCGTGTAATCATACCAATAAGCGAAAAAAATATGTATTCTTCCAGAAATAAAATTTTAATTTTGAAAAAATATTTTAATTTGTTATCTTCTTGTCTATGTTTTATATAAAATTGATTTTTTTTAGTACACTACAGTAAAAGTCCATTTTGCAAAAGAAAGATAATTCATTATACCTACTCATATTAAACAATTTTATGTGTTATAAAAACAAATTAAATATTTTAACTTATTTTATACAAAAAAATACCATAAATCCATTTCCTATTAAATCTAGTGAAGAGAATAAGGAATTCAAATATGTTTTCAAAATTAAAATCGGGCCAGTACGGATGAATTCTTCTTTTTGGAACTTTTATAGACACAGGAGTTGACATTTTTTTTGATTGAAAAATATAGTGACGCGTGCGACTGTGCGTCTGTACGTTACGGATTTCCAAGAATTTTAGCCGTAGTTAATCATTAATTACATAAAGCATTTGGGGAACTCACGCACATTTATGATCAGCCACACAACACTCGAGATAGGAAAGAATATTGTCTAAATCCGATCCCTTTCAACAGCCTCAAGAAAATATTTTTTGCTATTTTTATCGTTACTGTTTTCGAACTTTTTTAGTTCCTTGCTTCAAAGCAGAATTATTTTTATGAGTATTTTAGATTTAAATGAGTGAAGTCGAGTGGTAGTGTGACACAGGTAAACGCATTATGGTACTTACTCTGCTCATTTAGATTTATAATACTTATATGAACTCAAAAACTGCTCGTTCAAAATTTGATATTAATACGTCTATTTACTTTGTAAAATATTCTGCTTCTGAATTAAAAATGATGGTATCATTAAAAAAAATTAAAATATCGTTAAAAATATATGGTAAAAAGTATAATTGTTTTCCAAATGTGTAATAACAATTTATGTGACAATGAGGTTTTTAACAAAAATAATCACATAAATATATCACATTAACATGCAGTTAATACACGTACCAAATAGAAGTATAACGTATCTACATTGCAACGTTTAGACACTCAATTTAACTGACGATTATCACCTGCGAGGTATATTATTATGTAGGACGGTTTATTGTATTATAAAATATGTATAATAATATATCAATGATATAATTGTGTTTATTTACTATTATACTACCCGATGATGTAAAAAAAAAAGATAATCATTCCTATCGAAATGTTTTTACGAAAATCAAATGGTTGAATTTTTGTCTAGTTTAACGCTACTCAATTCCCTAATAATGTTAATGATGTTAAAAATAAAAATAAATACGTACACTGGTCATAATAATGTCACCAAACATAATATAACCTCCATTGTGTTTGAAAATGAAATTATAAATTATTATCCATCAGCGTGACTATTTTACGCAATAAAAACATTCATTCTTCCTTGTACGCTGTGATTGGATATGCATAAGTTATACGGCTATAGTTATTATCAAATAGTATCGATCGTTATATTTAGATAATATTTTACAGTGGTTTTAAAAACGTTATTTTATGTTCGGTTTGATTAGACTATCTTTGCACAATGTGCTTCCTACCAATTTTTCTGAGAAACATATTCATTAACTTTTGAGTTTAAATTTTTGATTATTCTAGATAATTTCTGTGCAGAAACTATAATATTATTATGTACACATATTTTACTGTATTTTCTACCCATCCTTAACATAATTGCACATTATGAACATAATATTATCAATTATGTACAGTAATTTGTATTTAAAATAGGTACTATTTATTGAATTGGGTGATAATAATATTATTTTATTTCTGTGATATATCTACATCGAAAAGGCCAGATATATTCATGCAGAAATATTAGACATTAATATCTCATTATAAAATATTTACCTCTAGCACTAGAATTTACTAGATCTGAGGGAACATTTGAACATATTCATTATTCATGGGAATGATACTCTCATAATTCATAAACATTAGACATTCCGCACAATATTTTGATGTATAATTATATTGTTTGTTAGGTATTCCTAACCTGCAGGTACCAGAATAGGTGGTATAATTGCTTTCTTCTCCGTTAGGTGCAAGCAATATAAAAAGATTTCCCCTGCCTCATTAGCAAAAAGCAAATAATTTCTATAATGAAACGACATATTAATACTTCAACGTATAAGAACAATTATAACTTTTATTAATATAATATCATACGTAATCAAATACTCATATAAAGCTGACTATCAATTTGTGGGTATAGCTGGAGGTTGTGGAACCTTGGAAACCGTGGTAGTAGTTAACAGAGAATACTACAGTATAATACAACATATCATTACTGCAGCTGACCTCAACCAGATAATATCATTCGAATAACAACTTTTATTTACTATTGTGCGTAGCCACTGAGTGAAAAAAAAATAAACTAAAATCTCTATAATGTTTATAAAAAAATGTCTACAATAGCTATAATGTCTCAATTCTGGTAAAACGTTAAAAATGCCACTTTTTTACGTTCAAGCGAATGTGGTTGCCTATGCTACCTACAGCTACTTCCGTTTGAATAATAATAAAACATTTTTTTGCAGGCAATATTGGTTGAATTTGTTCACTCAACTGATTTTCGGCGTTTTACTCTTGTGGCTGTTCGTACGTGCTTTCGATTCTTTCAAGTATTTGCTGGATTCTACCACGAATTCGTTCACGAACGTACCGATCATTGGATCGTTAATACCAAAGTGATGTGCAATGTGCTCCGAAGAACCATATATTTTATACCACTCGACCGTGTTATAATAAATTGTTATCGTGTGTATGTATTATGTAAATGCATAATGATACACTTGCGATAGTATATTAATTGTTATAGATTATTATCGTATACAACATATTTTATTTCTGTGGAAGGGATGATCATATTATATTAATATAATATAGGTATTACAATATATTATATATAGGTACGCGTAATGTGGCTGAAAAATCAAATTTATTATTTTTGTTTGTTTGTTAATTATTATTATAACTTTTACGTATGGTTTTTAGTTTAAGACATACATTATATAAATATGTAATCTAAATAACATAAAATGTAATCGCACAGTTTGAATGTAATATTTTCAATGATTTTAGGGATTTTAATAATTATTATGCTTTATACTTTTTAAATACAACATTAATATCCTCAAAAAATCAGATTAATTTTTTGTTTTCATTATTTTTGTTTACCTTGTATCCACTGTTTTGACGCCAGCATTGAAAAAATATAATATACTAATGTGTTATTTACGCGTCCTTACTATAGTGCTACCGTGTTGGTATTCCTATAATCTGCATATTATCTGTAATGGTGTACTTACTGATGTGTTGCGAGAAAATTTTAGGAAGGATTTTTCATAACTTAAGCTGTACTGTCACTACAATATAATACATTCATATAGTCGATGCGAAAAACCCTGTTCTATTAAATAGTGGTTTTATTTTAAATTTTAATCCGGTCATGTCTATTAATTGTTAAATGTTGTAATGTTCTGGATGATACAGAATAATACTTTACCATCGAACATATCTATCTACATCTGGGTATTGAATCTTAATATTAAATCGACATCGACACCAAATAATTATTTATTTTAATTATAGTCATCAAACATAGAATACCTATGAAAAAAAAGCAAATACAGTACATAATAATATAATGTTAGCTAATAAGGTTTTGCTTGTTTTTTTTTGTGTATTCGTATTGTTCCAAAGTCGACCTACTCTCGAACAAATGACAGTTCTATCATCGTGGTTTGTTTAATGACACTGAAACTCATCGTTACGCATGATTTTGCACTGTCACATAATATGCGTTTTTACTATCAAAGATGATTCGGTTTTTTTTCACATCGCTTATATAATATATTATTATATTATGTTTTATTGTGTGCAACTTCCTAGAATCTCATCTCACTGATGTATTTTAGAACTATCTATATAAAGTATTCTAATTGGACTTTGAATGGTTGTAGAAAGCTACAGAATATTATATTGTCTTAACATAAAGAATATTTTTTTTAATATTGTTAGTCTGGTAGAATTCTGTTTATCGTACAACATAATATTATAATACTATACGTAAAATGGCGAAATGCCCTTGACCCAGTGTCGTAATTTCTGAATTTTTCATGAAATGTGAACAATTTTTCAAATAGCCAACAATAATCAGAGTCGTAAGTCGTAAGAATTAAATAGCAAATAGTTCTTTATTATTATTGCATAATAAATAAAAAAAACTTCTCTACAAACAAATAGTATACCTATACTTAACGAATCAAAATTTATAAATTGTTTTCATGCTTAGTTACGTACAAGTTAAAACCATAATATTTTAGAATATTTCTATGTGGTAAGAAATAATAATACGTCCAACTAAAGTGGACACTTTTTTAACAGTTAAAATATCATAAGAATAAGATTAAACTGTCAATTTAAAGTGTACATTATATTATTATATTGCAATGATTTCCAGGAAAAAAAAATATCATAATGACACGAAGGTATTTTTTTATAGGAATAAAATACTTTTATAAATGAATCTAAATTCTAGCAGGAATTATTTTCAAAAGAAAGTAGATTTTTTAAAAACTATTGGGAGTTCTTAGGACGTATTAGGAATACAGTATTTAAAGTAATTTATTCATTTCTGAGTATAACAAACAACAATATTATGAATATTTAACATGTAGTTTTTAAAAATTTTTTTTTTTCTTTAGGTGCAGTAGTCGTTTTGACAACAAAGCACGGCAGTGTGTGCTTATGTATGTTGAAATTATTGTCGAGTCAGCCCGGGTGTGGAATTTATTGTACTTAAGATGAAAAACATATAATAATATCCTGCCTTACTCGTAGAAACTGATTTTTTTAAGTTGAATATTGTGTATTTGTGTATATCAATGAGACAGTGAATGTGTGGTCTGATTTCGTAGCATTTTTCTGTTGCCTCTTAATTAATTGTTATTTTATTTGGCAGAACAGCGACGGCGTGTAGTTAATTTATCATACGTAAAATATATATATTTGAATAAATTGACAAATGGACTTTTAGATGCCATTTAGACAATAAGACGTAAAAAAAAATCAATAAAAATATTAGTAAGAAAAATTAAAAAATTAAAATACAATATCAAAAACAATTATTTATAAATAAATATTCTTTTATTTGTCTTTTAATTTTTCAATTTTTCCGTCTAACAATTTTACTAAAAGATTTATTTTTAATTTTTTTGACGTCCCAATTTGATTATCTCAGGGTCCAAACGGCCACGTCCAGCCGGGTTTGTCCATTTATCTTGGATCAATTTCTTAGAATATTTTAGGATAATAAAACAAAAACCAAAAAATATGATATCTACTTATAATTGAGAAAGTATGCGTCAATGAATTTGTCATCGTCACTCGTCAGTGCGACAGTACTCAACATAGACTGTATAATATAATACTTCAGCAGTTTAGCAATTCAGCATGCATACGTTTTCTTTTTATCAATGATAATGATATTATGACGTACCTACCTAATCAATCGATGACCTATTCATTATCTCTGAATAAGTACTATTTTAATTGTAATCTTATATTTTTTAGTTTTCCTCATAAAAGTAAATATTATGAAGTAAAGTTTGTTTGATTTTTAAACAGTAAATACGTATCATTATTGAATACTTGAGTTACGACATCAAACTCTGAAACTCCCTGGTAAAACTTGGCTCTAAAAAGCTTGATAAATTAATAATTCAGACAACAATATTAATAAACCAATATTGTTTTGTAAAATATATAAACAAAAAAATTAAATCATAAAAATAAAAATTATAAAAATATATCATGAAGTTTATGAGTGTTTATAAAAATGAATTGTAGGTTTTTGAGCTTTTCTTTAAACCAATAGTATTTTGAATACAATTGGTATAAATAAAAATTCAAAAATAAAATTTTTAACTGTCATTTTTTTTAACACAGCAGTTCATAAATTTATTTATAAAAAAACTAATAACAAATTGTTTGTATAATGTAGGTTGAAAAGTATAAAATTGTAATAGACACATAAGTAAAATAAGTATCTACATTTTATTAAAATATTTAAAATATTTAGTTTAATTTATTGTTTAAATCGACCTTTTATTAAGTAATTCAATATGTGACTTGTAAGTCAGTCATTTTCATTAATCGAATTTCCATTAGCAAGTCCCTCGATGAATAACACGATTTTACATTTGCATAGGTTTTACACATGACACATCACATGATTGTATAATATAGTATTATAAATTATAATACATAGAACACGCTGTCTTCAAAATGTCAACTAATATTTTTATTTTTGTGATGAATATAGAGTTTAGGTATATGCTTGTACCAATATCATTCCCATATGACCACGTGGTACCCTCCTAATAGTACAATATTATAGTTTTAATAGATGTTAAAATAATTCTTGAGAGCTAGGATATTTATTTTATCTTTTATACCCAAGGATCAAGGTAAAGATATTTATTCACTAAAATAAGTTAAGTTGATACTTGATACGAAACCATTTAAAAAAGGAGGGCATGGGGGAGTCATTCTGCTGTATAGTAGGTTACAAGTGGGTCACCGTAATGGATGGTATGTTAAATTTGAATTCACTGATATAATATCATCATTGTATACAAAAAACCGAAGACCGGCAGTCAGCATATGATATATTTTATGATATTATTGTGAATAAAGTTATTTATTAACCTATTTACGTGGAACTTCGTATTCAATTTTTAATCCGTAGTTATAAAAGTTGTATATTTTATCAATTTTTACCTACAAAATGGTTTTTAAATGTTATCAAAATTTGAACTTTAAATGCTTATAAAAAAAATTTGAGACTATATTGTAATTTACATGTATACAAAAAAAACTAAAAAAATTTAAAATGTCCGTAAACAGCTCAAAACGAGTCAAAATATTTTGAAAATTTTATCGAGTGTAGGAATTGTTAAATAAATAAAAATACGGTGTAGATTTCAAGTACCTTTAGTTATTCGTTTTTGAATTACAGAAAAATAAGAAAATCACTATAAGAGAAATCGAGTGATAATCCAATCTTGTAAAACTTTGAATTTCAAGCGTTCATAAAAATTTAATTTGATTTTCAGGTAGACATTTTTTTGTTTGAAAAAAGTATGAGAAGTTTAGTATCAAGTTTTCAAATCTTAGATTCAAAAAGAAAATTTTTTTTGAATTTCTAACTCAAAATAGTTTGTACATTTTTGTGATTTTAACGTATTTTGCCAACATTTTGAACTTTAAATGCTAAAAAAAAATAAAATTATGGCCATGGAATTTTAATATTTTTCAAATGTTATTGTAAAAGTATATTAGAAGTCTGTTATTAAGCTTTCAAGCTATTTTATTCAATAAATTAAATTGTATTGACATTCGTAGAAAAAAAACTAAAAAAACTGAAAATGTCCGTAAATCACTCAAAACAAGTCAAAATATTTTGAACTATAATTTTATCGTGTGTAGGAAATGCTAATTTAAACATTCAGTAAAAATGTCATGTTTTAACGGTTATTTGTCTTAGAGTTCACCAAAAACTGATTTTGTATAAAAATTCCTGTTGTTTGTATTTTGTTTTAACGGCGCTTTTGAATACTATTGGGAGTTTTAACTTTTTATCTCCCGAATGCACCAATGAGATTCACTTCCATATCAAACAAATACTGTTGAAGAAAACCGAAGCAATTTTACTGCCCCAAACGGTGATAACAGACGCAAAAAAAAATTAAAATTAAAAAAAAAAACACACATCATTGTATTATCTATACATTCATCGCTCTACTCAGAATCTAATACTTTAAAGTTAACAGTTGACTAATTTTGTTTTCACCAAGTTAAAAGTCTTACGGAAACCAACAATTAACTTACTTACTTCAGTTATGTTGATTGTATTATTTTAAAACAATACATATCATTGAATGGAGGCTAATAGAAATCATACATATTTTACTGTAACTTCTAGCTTACAATTATTTTACTTTTTTATAGCAAAAATATATTAGAATTTGTTCGAGAATTCGAGAATTGTACCTATAAAAGTATAAATATAAGTATAAATTAAGTATACCAATAATTTTTGTAAGAATGCATTATCAATACAATTATTATCACTAAAAGCCCGATTGATACCAAAATTAAGTTATTTTTTATTGAACAATTCTGGCTAATGGATACAAGAATAAGAAGTAAACTCAAGAACTACATTTTTAATTCCCTATTATGTTTATTGACCCATCATTAAATATCATTTTATCATTTAATTATATATAAATAAAAGTAACTTAGATTTGAATGAAAATAACTCGTTATTTACTAAGTTAATATCAATAAAAATCAAATACTGTAATAAAGTAAAATGAGACAGTATGGACCTCTATCCGAGGTTATTCCTCTTTCTTTTTCTTCTTATACAGCGTTAAGTGGTGAAAAACTTCACCCTCTCGTATACAGATTTTGCACTTTTCAACGCATATGCGATTTATCGTGCAGGGTCACGGAATACAGATGATAAGGACGCTAATGTGGTCTACACGTGTTTGTAGCGGGTAAGCTGCGCTCGATCTGCTTTTATCTGAACCGCACTAATTTCAAACATGGCACGAGCAACTCCCATGGGAACTACGCGTATGTGTTTATTTTCTTTTCTATTAGTTGAGTTGATAATTAACAAATTATGTATTATTTTGTCACCAGTAACCGGATCATCCAAACCGTGTCTTCTGTCGCTGTGGAGTATCGACACGAAGGGCAACGACATTGCACTACATATAGAGTCACGACGTCGCAAAAATGGTACTGTTGGACGTAAGTACGATTATGATATTATATAATTAAACATAAATAATACAACTTGGCAGAAATAATTCATTAAACGTGAACACGGCGGAATATTTCTAAAAAAACCGAAAAAAATATCACTCTGCAGTATCTAAAACGTTTCAAATGTACCTACCCCCGACGACATCATTGAGTAGGTCACCGTAGTGGATGAGATTGATTTAAAATATACAGTCATACATTGCATAATATGAAAAGTAATTTATTCTGAGCAAGGACGTTGTGTCAACCTATAAATGTTTTAAAAATTATTTACCCTAATTTAAATAATTTATTTCACTATTAGTAAATATTGATTAATAGAGATTGAACTAATTTTTGTGGGAAATATCTCATTGTAGGTATATTATATTATTAGTTATTGTACAGTTATATCCTACAAGTATATATAATATTAATATTATCCTATAAGCCGATTTCGATGTACCATATAATGAAGGAAATAGATTATATACGTTATGACGAAAAGTGTCAAATGTATTTTGATAAAAATTAAGTGTTTTTTTAAAAAAATTAACTGAAACCATTATTTTTAATTTAAATATTAAATTTTATCAAAATGTATAATGTTTTTTTATTAATGTACTTCTGTATTTTTAAATGTCTAAAGACAACACTTATAAGGAACCTTGTATTACATTTATTAGGTGATCATTACTTATAGACAATGTATTAAAATTATTTTAATTATTTTTGAAAATGTAATTGTGTATAGGGAACCATAATTTCAGCCATATTGTGGTGTGTCAAGTTTCTATGGTTGACATTTTTTGAATTACAATAAAATAGTAAAAATCAGTTTAGGGAAAATCGGTATTTTACATTTCTATATCCAATTCCGTCAAGATTTTAACTTCGATTAGGTAAAATATTCGAATAACGATTTCTCATTTAACGATTTTCTTATTTTGTTGTAGTTTAAAAATGTTTTTACTTTATTTGAACTATTTTTAGACATTTCAAATTTTATTTTTTTAGTTTCTTTTCTATTATAAAATTAATGTCGATAAAAAATTATTACTTGATCAAACAGCTTGAACATTTAGTATAAGGTTTTTCATAAGTTGTTATTATAGCAATCTACAAATATTAAATAAATACGTATAGACACGATTTAATTCAAAAATATTATTCATGTGGACTTGAAAGCATTACATAGATATATTATTATATTTTACTATACACCATGACATTTTCAAAGCATTTAGATTAATGTTTAGCCAATTTAATCCGTATTAGCTGCTAAAATTAATATACATTTATCAAAAAATATAGTTATTAATTTAGACTGGTAGACCTTCTTCATTCTGAATAATAATTGTTCGTATGCATTGAGTTATCATTGAATTCAAATTTAACATACACACGGTACTGTTATCTGGTGACTCACCAATTGCTCAATGACGAGGTACCTTATATACACGATAGTCGGTTCTAAACTGTACAGCAGAGTAGTTGTATAACCCAATTTCTCTCTTTTTAAAAAAATGGCTGTTTGTTATTTCCATCTGTTTTTTTCGATAAGATATACATATTTTTATACAAATTATGAGGTTAGGTTAGAACTGAAATATTCCATTTTATTTTTCTGAAATGTGTTCTTACAAACAGTACAATTATTGTATTCGTGACTACTTAATTCAGAATAATTTTTTTATTTAACAACGTAATAGGGGTATAAGTGTCAATTTATATTGCGATTTCCGTCAGTTAATAAAATCTGAATTTAGCGTACCTATCTGATTTTTTATTCTGGCAAGTTTGTTTTTCTATGCAATAATTTCACAAAATTATTCAGTTGTTTCAAGTAATTACTCATAGAAAAATTATTAACAATCGTAGACAATATTCATTTACATATTACGGTGCCGAATTCCGATAAATTGTTGCCAACTTCATATTTTTTATTAAGTTATCAAAATAATATGTTTGTCTGACTTTCAGTGCTTCTCAATTAATATTTTATATGTGCCGAATTGTCATAAATACCAACAATTGTATAAATTATTAGTTTTATGTGTATCTATACGTTATATTTTTAATTATGGCAAATAAATAACTAATAAACCAATAAACAATATTTATGCAAATAACAATCGTCACAAAACAGTGAATATAAACCACATGTGCTGTTTATAGGTATACACTATACTTCACAATTATTATTATTTTATCGTACATATGATTCACAGCCAACGTTTGACTGTTCACTTTTTTTATATTGTATTATTATTAAACAACATAATATGCATATTTCGATAGATTAAATTGATCCATTTTACAGTTGTTGCAGAAAAATGCAAAACTCATCAGTTTGTGGTAGGCATAAGTAGGTGGGTCGTCAATTATATTAAAATTATAATCAATTCCATACCAAACGGTTTAGACAATAAACAATTACGATTTACCTATTTAACAGTATAACAGTTTATACATGTAACGCAAGTATTGATTTGAAATATGAATAAAAATGTCATATTATTTTATCAAGAAATATAACAGAAATTATAATAGATAGCTATTATTACTATTATATTGTACCCATAGGTAGTAGATATTAGATTATTTTAGTTTATAACTGTATAGATAGGTTTTCGGGAATTAAAAACCAACAATTTCAAAAACATTTTTATTTTTATTTCATTGATTATTTTTAAGCCGACAGAAAAAAAGGACACTTTACAGTTATTGTAATAATCAATATTAAACTAGTTATGTTTTTAAGTGAAAAACAAATTGGACTTTTATACTAGTTATTGCCTTGCACTTTTTCAGGATGTCATAATTATTTAACATGATAATAGTATTACATTAAAATATCATAACGTACACGTAATGATGGTTAATAATTCTAAACCGGGGTTGATTAATCGAACGCGATTTTTCGGATCCAAATCGATTTAAGACCTTTTTGGTTTCTCTGTATACGTTATAGTTCTGCATTGTCGACCCCAGCAAAACGTTTTGGGACGACCCGAAGATGTACGTGGACGATCCCGGTTTGGAAACTTTGCTGTCGCTGACCGCCGACGAGCTGTTACCGTGCAACATCCAAGACGACGAGACCACATATTATGATGACGAGGACAGCAAAGGAAATTTGTCGGACACGCAAGGACCGCGGCAGCCGGACAGACCGAGTGACGTCAAACAGGTGTTGGAGTGCACGTATCCGAATTGTGACAAGACCTACTTGAAACCATCTCATCTTAAGGTAAAAAATTATTGCCAACTATTTATAGTGCAACTAATACTGCGCTAAGGCTGTGGTTCGAGGACGAAAGTTGATACGTCGTTTATTTTTTTGATCGTTTTGGGAAGAGGTCGATTGAAAGTGTATTAAATAGCTGCCAAAATATAATTTTTCTTCGCAAAAGTTAACAAGTTGACTGCCCAAACAATTTCACGGATTTTGCCACGAACGCCTAGGCCCTAGACCATTATAATATTATATGAACTCAATAGTTTTATGAACTCGGGCTCTGTTTCATATTTGATACAGAGATTTTATTAGAGGTTTCATACATAGGAAATTCGCTAGACATAAATACATATATTAGATATATATATATAATATATATAAATAAAAAAACCCCTGAGTAGGTATATCAAGCTCCATGTCTCCGGCTACCCCACTTTGGAATTTAAAAACGCAATTAATTTCGTTCGTTTGGGCTAATTTGTACTTTCAATCCCATCGTTTATACTTCATCACTTCCTGAGATATCCAACTTTGAAAGTTGGGGGCAGAAATGCTGAAATGTAATTCCTTTGTAAAAAAATTTTCTTTGTCTTGAAAATCTGATGAAAACTGCCTACATAATAATTTTTACTTCTATGATAGCCGTAAAACATTTGGTTTTGCTAGAAAACCCATACCCTCGTGGATTAAAAAAGTTTTATTTTAAAAAAATAATGGTTTGCACCATTTTTGGTAGTAAAAAAATATTTGTGACTCAAAAAATGGACTGAGAACCCAACACTAAAGATGTAATTTTGATACAGGTGGTACTTGAAATCCATACGATGTATTTTGGAAACCCTAACCCATATAACAGTCGAACGAGCGGTTTGGCTACCCTATCAAACATTTTTGAAAAAGCTTGATTGGCTGATAAAAATGTCCTTTGTGTTATAAGCGTTATGCAAAAAATAATAAACACATTCTTTTTAATATATTAGGTTGCTTAATTTTGAAATTTATCTAAGATGAAGTTTTATCATATATTATTATGATATTCAAGACAAAATTGGCCAGTATACGTAAACTATTAAGAGTACAATTGAAAGTTTGACGTGAACCTATCACAAATAATGCACAAGACAGTCAACGAGTCAGCGAGAATAAGACATCTGTCCATGGTTTGCTATTAATGAATTAGAGTATTATAACATTATTATCACTATTCAAAAGTGACATCTTAACTGTGCCATCCAACTACAGATTTCGATGTCTGACTTCGGCGGGACTATTAGAGGATGCGACGTGGGGGATGCTAAAATGATTAACATCAATCGGTGTAATTTCTACTCTCCTCCTACCCATAAAATAACCACTATTTATTGTCCCAACATTTACTAAATTATTTAATATTTTAATTATATTACAAAAATATAAACCAATATAAAATCATCAAATTTTATTATAATAATTTAATTCCATAATACAGATATTTTATATTACATTATATACATAAATGTGTATCGAAAAATTTGGAAAAGAACTATCATATTACATCATGTATGTAAGATTAAAAACCGACAATACAAATAAAATAGAGTGTGAAGACATTTTTCATTAGATAAAAAGAACAATTATTTCATAATAAATAATAGTTTTCTGTATTTTGGAAAAAACGTATTTTTAAATATTATTCTGTTGGCCAAATATCATTCAATAATTTTGATACTTAAACATGTGTAAGCCATTGTTGTAACAAATCTTTTGGGTTTCAAAAATAGATCACTAAAGCACTCCAATAGTGATGCCAATACCGAGGTCTTGGATTGGTTATGTTACCGTATTTATATTGGAGTGGAATGCATATAGACTTTAGGAAGTCAAACAAATCAGTGGAATGTAAATATTACTCACGGAATCAAAAGTCGTACAGTTGCTGTACCACATGAGTGTTACCCTGAAAATGTTGGTATTATTTATTTAAATTCCGACTAGAGTTCCTATTGTGATTTGTAAGTCACCAGTGACCACATTCAAAGTTAAATATAGGTAACACAATGACTTAGGTTGGGAGCACATAGCAATAGAAAAAAAGGTAAAATACTAGCAACAATGTTAAATTTATATTTACATAATATATTTGTTACAACTACTATACTATGGTAGTTTGGATAATGTTAACAAAAAATTGGTTTGGTTTTTATGATAAATTAATATTATAATGGTTATAGGAGTTCTAATATAATATAACGTAACCATCATACTAGATTTTAGATTCTGAACGGAGTGATGCATGTATTGATTTTATAATGATTATTTTTTTATGTGTGTCTGTGTACACGACAAGTAGTCGAAAAAATGCTACGATTTTCAACTTGAGTATCTTGTTCGATGGGAAAGTGAATCTAGATGGTGCATTGCGGACGTCAACATTTAAAATTAATGGTCATTTACAAAAGCGTCAAGAAAAACAAAATTAAGAAAAAACGGAAATTTTTAAGCAAAATCGATTTTGGTTTTTGGTGTAGCTCTAAAACAAATAACCATAGATACATAGAATTTTTAATGTTCATACTAGCATATTATATACATGATACAATTTTCAAAACATTTTGATTGGTTTTGAACTGTTTACTTATTCAGATTCAAATATTTTTAGATTTTTTTTCTTTAAAAATTAATACAAAGCTTCTAATATATTGCTAGAATAGCAGTTGAAAAATATTTAAAATACATAGGTATAGGTGCAAATTCTTTTTATAAATATTTATATTCATTAAATTTAAAAATGATTTTGCAGTTAAACATTTATAAAATGATTAACTTCCATAACTAAGGATTGCAAATTTAAAACAAGGTTCCACGTAAATAGATAAATAAATTACTTTATTCACAATAAGATCATAAAATATACTTGGTAATATCTCAAAAGCTGACTGGCTGTTTTTTACCATTTTTGCTTTGTTTCAAACTTAACTCCATCCATTACAATGGTCAGTAACCCATTGTATTCTACTGTACAGCTGAGTGATAACCATTTGCTCACCTTTTTATAAATTTATAAATATTATTTGGTCGTATTTCGGTAAAATAACTACGATGTTTATCTATTTTAAATTATAATATAAAATAATATCTAATATAGGTATTTACATATTACCTATCTATATAATAATTATGCGGATAATAATAAAATATTTTTTTATACGACTCAGTTACGTTAATTAGATAATTATTTGATTTTAATTGAGTTCAAAGATAGTTATTCCAAATTATGAGTAGGTACTTGGAATACAATTATACAGATAATTAATATCAACTTAAATTCCGTCAGCCGATTCGAGTTATTAAAATTTTTAATTGTTAAAATGTAAATAGTAATTCTTAATTAATTATTGTTATATAAACTTCAAATGTGCTGTAACAAATTATTGCTGAGAGCGCATCATTATATTAATTTAATTAAAAAAAAGTAAATTATTTTTTTTGGATGATAAACTAACAGTCATACCTACGTATGCACATAAATAGTGTATGTGCGTAAGTTAGCAACAACAACCGCTTACAATTTACAAAAAAAAAAAATAATAATAATAAATATTATAGTATACTAGTATAGTATAGTATGGGTGGGTACTTTAAAGTTGAAAGTAAAAAGTATTGAAGATTTATGTAGGTAATTATTATTTACTATTAATAATTGTACACAGAGTAATTGCAATGATAAAAATAAAATATGGTTTAGGTAGCTCGTAGAATAACAATAAAGCAAAGCGGTAAGTGGTGCGTCACTAAGTCAACAACATCATAAATAGGTACCATAGGAATTTGAGACAAAGCATTCATGTGAATTGATCTCCTATCATCATGATTATCCTATTGTAGTATTACAGAATAGATTAAAGTCAATCTATTCTGTGGTTGTATTTTTGTATAAATAAGGAACGAGATTTCGATTATAATAACTTAGTCAATAGTAAAATATCATAAATGAAACACCAATGTTCCATGAAAGCGGTCAAAACATAATATAATGACATTATTGTCAGATACTATGATTATAATGTTAGCTTTCTATAGTCTCATAACTCATAAGGTAGTAAGTGTACCAAGACAATAAATACTGCTATATATTAAATGTAGCCTACCTATATAAACAGCTTTGAGTTTTGTCCTTCACTAGACAATTATATTGGTTCAATCCCAAAATTACAAAGACTTTTTGGACACTTTAATACACCATCAAACATTAATAAAACAAAGAGTATAAGTCAAATTTAAAAAACAATTAAATCTGTAACTTAAAATATTATTAACTCACTCGTTAATACTCGCCTTTCCTATTTGTACTTGCATGGTTGATAGCGCTAAAATTTGAGTCATTTCTACTACTTTAAGACCATTGTCAGCAGTCGTTACAATTTGAATATCCTTAAAATGTATAGGTACGAATAATATATATATAATTATCACAATAATTAAGCTCGCGTTGTAACTCCCATATTCAGTAAAACCTTACGGACCCACTATAAGACAAAAACCTCCTTAAAATGGAAAATAACATCAGTTAGGCTATATCCCGTTTATCCCGTATAGTCTTCCTAGCTATGGCGGAAACATCTATACCACAGACAAATCAGTTGGTACAGAGTGATTCCGTTGTAAGAAGGTTTTACTGTATTAATATAATATTTATGTTATTTTCCTAAAAATTAGGGTTTTCATTCACGCTTATTATTAACAACTCTTACCGTTTAACTAGTTTGGTAAATTAATTAATGGTTTTAATTAAAATAACACGACCGTTGTAGACTTGTAGTGCAGTATGTCGTACCCAAAATCCAACTGAAGTATTATATTCAGAAATCCATGGCAGGATATTTAACTGCTTAACTTTAACTTTTAAGTAGGTACCTACTTAAATTATAGTCCACAATTTACGGAAATTCCACATTCACACATAAGTTGTACAAATATGTATCAGATTTATGGGAAAAATACAATTTTATATTTTTATAGTAAACTTGCTGCACCAATTCTGTTACGATGATTATCATTTTTTTAACTTTAATTAGTAATTAATACAATTACATCCAGTGAAGTGATAAAAAAATAAGAGATCCTACCACCTTGTCATTCAAGTCCGGCTTTTAAAATGTATAGTACCACGGCGTACTATATAGGCAATATAGGTACTTACTTGCATCGAGAAACAACATTCTAAAATATATTTTAACCCATTGACATAATCAATATATTATTATATTAATTTATCATATATTTTAGATCATTTAAACTATTCACAAATTTGCATGATATAATTACAATAATGTGCATGCCACTTTATTTTTTGTATTGTACGCTACGAGGCTGGGCAAGGTAACAATATTGGTAAATTGAGTAGTTAATATGACGGAAAACGTTTAGACAAGCCTTAAGTAAATAGTTAACTGATTTTTTTGTTACTTAGTCAAGTTAAGATTTATATAGAAACTATCGACTCACTAACTAATTAAAGTTAATTTTACTTTTTTAATATATCATTGGCCAACGTATGTTAAATTAATATCATTGAACACAAGCAATAAATTGCTGTAATATAATAACTTACTTGTGGTGTAGTTAAACGTTTCCATATCATTATATAACAACAATTTACTTATTTGTCTAAAGTCTCAAAAACCTCAGACCAAACCAACGAGCTGGTGTTCTTGACTCAAGTCCCTCTCAAAAACATTGTAAAAAACAGGTTGTTCCCAAATTCTTGAGACAACATGATATGATTATTGTTGTATTACAACAACTGTTCTTTCTCATCCACAGGTGCACATGAGGAGGCATTCGGGCGAGAAACCGTACGGGTGTATGTGGCCGGGCTGCACTTGGCGTTTCTCCCGATCAGACGAGCTGTCCCGGCACTGTCGGTCGCACTCGGGCGTCAAGCCATACGGGTGCGACGTTTGCGACAAGCGATTCTCGCGGTCCGATCACCTGGCCAAGCACTCCCGCGTCCACCACAAGCGGATGGCCGCCGCGGCCGCCCGACTGCAGTGGCCGCTGAAACAGTGCCAGCAGCGCGCCGCCATACTACCGACCGCGGCCACCACGGTGACGACCTCCGCGACCACCTCACCGGTCACCAGACGTCAGTAACGTTGCGATATACTGCAGCAGTCCACCCAACGTCCTTGGTGCAGATTCTAATAATATACACAGACTGATTCATCAGGCGTGATTACCTCTATTTTCACAATTTTTCACCATTAATAACGAATTTATTAAAATTCTCATTTTTGGAATTTATTAAAATTCGTATAATTGGAATTTTTAAGCAGGTAATATCTGCTTACAATTTTATGACATTTTAGGAGCGTCCTGTGACGATTCAAACTTTTCGAATTAGAACTTTTGTTATTGTACATTTTTAAGCTTACCTAGAAGGTATGCGATTTTGTAAAAAAGTATAGGACCGCTTTTGTGTCCCCACAAGACACTTCTTAAATGGTATAAAAATACTTGTGAATCACTCTGTGTATATCCTTTTTCTGCATCGCAACAATACCAATCACAATAAATTATTGCAATGTATATATTATATTATATTAATTATAGTGATATGTGCAAACGCGAATTATACAACAAATACACACAAAATCACTGATACCAAAGTCTGTATTAAATTTTTAAGTGGCAAGTATGCACTTACATTATCTTCTTTTAGAGTAGATTTGTTCATCTCAATATTCGCGTGATTCTGATCTTTAAGTGCTGTGAAAAGTCCGGATCGTGCTTTTTGTAATCTCCTTTGAATTTTTTTAAATGCAAAACAAACCTAGTTCTAGGGTTTTCATAAAATTCTAGTAGGTATTCACCCTCTAGTTTAAGACGACTGTTAAACGTAGTAAAAATGGAATACATAATTTGCACAATTGATTTTAAATAAATAAACTGTGACACACATTATTATTAGTTATGTTACCTATTGAAATAAAAGTTCAAAATACACTGCAGTAAGGGCAGTAAGTATAATAAATCGATATGAAACGTGCATGGTCCCAAGATTATTTTTCATGGAACGGAACGCATCCAGGTAGGTACATAATATGTCAGGCTCCCCAAATTGTTTTTCTTATAATAACGCCCAATGGCCTAAAGAATATTTAATAATGCAAATAAAACTTGATGTAAGTATATATAATAAGTTACATTGTACTAAGTTAATTTTTTACAACATTTATTAATGTATAATACAAATTAATAAATACATTTTGAGATTCCGAAGGGAAGACGGAAATGTCGTTTGGAATCTCGTTAATCCCACCTTTGGCACCATCTTCTTGTTAAGAAAGACTTTGGAGATTCAAATATATCCATTGTGTTATTATAATTAATGTTTCCCAAGCAATGTACCTTGAGGAAATGTAAAATAATATAATATCAGGTGCCTATTTATAATTATAGTATATTTGTTATCGTCGAACACAGGACAGAAATAAAACACAAGGTCCATTTCGTAATAACTTTAGATTTTATTAATTTTTTTGTTGTTTTTATTTTATTTTCACAATCACGCAAATAGTAGTCTTAGTCTATGAAAAAAAACTTAATAATTATAATATAACCTATCCTTAAAATGCAACAACGCCAAAATTTATCAAACCCAATACAAACAAAACGAAAAAAAAAATGAACAAACGAGACCTACGTTTAAATGAGACATAATATTAAATAGAATTGTTCAATAATATACAAAAAAAAAAAAAATTAATAGTATAATAAATAAATAAATTAGATAAAAGAAAAAATTATATAGTACGTACAATATTAAATAATATCAATAATAATTTATAATAATCAATTTTTTTAACTCGGCGAAATCAGAAAGGAGAAAAAATCATACAGGAAGAAATCATTAAACTATACACATAAATATTACGGCAAGACTTAATAACTAAGGCCTTCTACATAACAATGATCAGTCACAATTAATAATACAAGACACCGGGTGATATAAATGAGTTAAGCAGAGAGTACCAGATGTTATGGGAGACTCTTGTTTTTTTCAAATTAATTTTTTATATGTTTTTATCATAATTATTATTATCTTTTAACGCAACTTTACCCACCGATTTTAGGGAGGGGGGACCAGCAGTCTCAATCACAACGTACAAACATCTTGTTCGCACATACTTAATATATGTTATATTATTATGTACTATATTACTTATTATTTCTCCTTTCGACGTTATATTAATATTATTTTTTTCTTTTTAAACTTATTTTTTCAATACAGGTTTTTTTTGTTTATTAAAATTATCATCGTTATCACTAAACTTAAATTTAAATTAAGACGTACGTTTAAAAGCAAAAAAAAAAACCTTAACATACTAAAGCTAAATCGTTTATTTTTTCGGAAACAAAAATAATGACAAGCCATGTTTAAGACAGCTCTGAGAAAACGACATTCGAACAATCGTCCTTTTTTATTATTTTGTATTCATCTCTTAATATTATTATAATATTTAGGCTAATCGTGTGTAGCGTACGCGCAGTACGCTGCAGAAAAAAAAATGAATTTAATATTAGACTTTTAATTAATGTAAACATAATATCATTATCATTATCATAATAATAACACTTAAGACTTACACACTAAAAATAAGTCGTTACATATTATAACGTTCGAATTGTAATCATATTATTAAACGTAGGTAATACGCGCTATATTATACTTTATTATTTTGTTGAAATGTTGTACACACATATCCACATACGTACATTATAATTTATATACTATATGCCGAGGCAGTATTATCGACATTACGTCTCGGTACACATATTATGATAACAACAGTTATAATATTATGTCGTCGGCCAAAAGACATTGAAAAAAATATATATATATATTATTTAATAAACAGAAAAGGACCTACATATTACACAGAATATTAATTTGATGTGCGGCCACTGTTTAGAAACGCCGAACAACGCAACAGGTATCAAATAATAATATATTATTATAATATACGTAGGTAGCATATATCGTACGAGAATCGGAAAAGTTTACATACTTGGCACGGACGTAGACCAAGGTTTTGTGTTGCATTTATTTTTATTTTTGTTATTACCTATTCAATTTTATCTTCAATTTAATATGTCATCCCGATCTACTTTGGTCGTAGCTCTACGTTATAACCTGTGAGCGGAAAACTAGTAGGCACGTAATAAATCGATCGTGAGAATGTCCGGAATGCTCGCGGAAAAATATTTACTTTTTTAACGATATTTTCATTTTGTCTTTAGCACAAATATTCATGCGCAAATAGCGTCCTGGGAAGACACCGATGTACTAAATATCACATTTAAAACATCATACGTTTTATTCAGACAAAGGCGCTTAGGCGAAACCAAGTCTTATTATTACATTTTTATTATTTTTTTTTTTTTTTTATGGGACAGAATACAAAAATACCCCTGTAAAATTTGAACAGTCGTATGTATATACAATTTCATTTCATAGTTAACCCAGAAATTCTCTAAGAAAATCGTTTATCGCACGAAGTAAAGACAATTTTCTAAAAATCGTAAGTAAACAAAAACAAATAATAATTATAATATTAAGCTAAACTTTGGGTGATATACAGTCAAATTAGGATTGCATTACTTCGATTATTAGAAGAGGCGTTACTATTACAATGGCATCGTCCAAATTCTTTTGAAATTTTTTTTCGTAACCGTATTTACACATAATTCAGTTGTATCATATAAATTGTAAATATTTATCGAAAATAATAATTAAAATAATAAAAAAAAAACAAACTAAAATTTATATAACTCATGACGGATAGAGAGAAAGAGAGAAAAGAACAAAACAAAATAAAAACTATAATATAAGCCTAACGGCCAACATATTATTTTTATATCTTTTTTTTTTAATACCGCCATTAAACGAGCACCGAAGAACGGTCTCTGCGGTTTTACTATAATATCTTTGGGATTAATGGAGCAGACGTAAATCATTATTTAATCAATAATCACAATCGTTGGACAATTATTGATTTTTTTTTTAATTATTCTTATATTATATACACCAAATATTATTTATTATCAATTATATTATACAAAATGTTATAAATAAAAAAAAAATACCGAGCTGACTAACGCGTCGTGGGGAGGGGTAAGAAAGTCGTGGAGAAATAAAAACGAAAGCGTTATTGTAACTTTATAATATATTTATGCGAACCGTGGTGGTGTTCGTCGTGGTAGGAGATTTCGGTGTAACTGGGGTCAGTCGTACGCGGAGGGCAATTTTAAAAAGCTGACATGGGATGAAAAAGTCACTAGCCGGTTGTGGGAGGGTTTAACGAAATACCAGTGATAAATGTTCACGGTTTTGGGTTAATGAAATAAAAAATAAATATCGAGGCCTAAAATGTACGGTATAGGTAGTCGATATTTGTGTACAAACACCGATGGAATTGAAGGAGGGGACCGCGTTTGAGAAAATTACCAATTAATATTAGCATTGTGTTAATTATTATCGTATATTGGTAGCCGAAATGACGTTTTCCGATGTAGTGAAATATTCGAAATAATGACGAATGTCATTTTTTATCTTTCCAGCCAGTCATCACACACACCCGAAAAATTCGCACACATATTATTATTACAACTATAAAATTATCTAATGTTGTCGAAACCATAAAAATTTAGACGAATAACGAAAAAATCACACTATAAAATTTATATACTTTTTTTATACCTACTAAATTATAATTATAATCATAGGCCAAATAAAATAGAACGAAATCAATCGTCAGTTATAGAAGAAAAAAAGAACAAATAAATAAAATATGAAAATAATAAAAACAAAAATAACTCTTTTCTTTTTTATTTTAAAAATATGTACCTACCTAAGTCAAGGTAAAAAAATAAACATTCTTTAAATTTCTTTTTTAGATTTAAAATAAAAATTTGAAACGTATCGTTTTAAAGAACATTTTTTTTTCAAACGGTACACAACATTATAGTGACTATTAACCGCTGACATGTACTAACACATGTATCACAGAATTTCAAGGAGACAAATTTACCAAAAAAAAAAGTCAGTCACACGGATACAAAATGGATGGTTATACTACGGGGGGAAGGGTGGGGATTGGTCGACTAGGCGACAATAAATTACCTTTATACTTATATTAGGCTACATAGCTATATACTTATTAAACAAAAATATTATTGTTAAATTTATCAATAACTTAATGAATATACTTAACCTTAAATATTTTATTAATTTATTATTATTTTTATGTTTATTATTCACGTTATAATTTCGTCTGTGAATTTTACTCGCAACACGGTAGTTGACTTCCCGGATGCGTCAACGGCAACGCAAATTAGATATTTCGAATTTCATATTACCTACCTACCGTATTAAAATTACATACACTCGGAGGCTTCATTTTTTTTTATTTATTTAATCTTTATGTTTAGTTGCCAACGGGTGTAACAGTTATACACTTAAAGGGACAACCCTTAAAATAAACATAACTTTCAAATTTCAAGAAATAAACGGTATCTCAAACGACGAACAAAATTATAACTCAAAAAACACTTTTAACTTTATACACAATTTTTTCAAAAATCGAAAAATTAATTTCAACGTAACAAAAAAATAAATAATAATTTCAATGAACATGTTTAAACAAAAATAATTTAAAATTTACAAAAACAAATATCCTGAGAACCAAAATTATGGACTTTATTGAATGTTGTTTTATATTATGGTTTTTTTTTTTTTTTAACTCATTGCTGTGAATTTAGTCGGCATTATGCCGAATGTCAAATTGAACAAGTTTATTAATAAGTACATATTTTTTGGACCGTATGAATCTGCTATTAACTTTTTCGATGATCGTTTTTCATATAATAATGACACGCATTCTCGTTTCATTATAAAAATATAACGTTCAGTAATTGTTACTGTAATAACTCTAAAAATCAAATAGTAAAAACTGCACAATTTAGACATAAAATCGGGAAAACGATTTTACGTCTACACAATGAAGTGATTAAAATGAATTTAATGTTTTTTCAGTAAAAATAACCGAAATTGATGAAATGAATCGCAAAACGATAACACGCGTTGTTCATAACCATTTTCATGTCAAAATAAACGACATATTGTCAAGGGTCCCGAAAAACAAATAGCATTGGGCGAAACGATCAATTTGCAATTTACAAAACAAGACTCGGAAGACTTGTTTGGAGGGAATGACAAATGAAACAAGTGCTTACTACAATAATGAATTAAAAATAATTACTCTACGCAAAACCGCAATTGAGCTAAATTTGTATTGAACTAAAATTTATGTTTGTCTAAATTATACCGTTAACCTGTTGATCTGCGCTGATAACAGTGTTTTGAAAAGCTTTTTTCCCGACGGAGTTCAACAGGTTGACTAATAGTTTCTAACATTCTTTAATACATTTTCTGGTTAATTATTCACCAAGCTTTTCTTATTTTTAGGACTAAACAAATTTAACTAAATTTTGAAATGGCCAAGAAAACTAATTACAAAAAAAAAAAAAATGTAAACAAAAATTAAACAGCTTGGGCCGCGTTGGGAAATAATACGGACGTTACCTACTATATTTTATTGATTTTGGTTGGTTTTGCATGATATTTTTTTTGTTTATTTGTGCGAGTAATGTTGATAGGAGTCATCGGGTGACGCCGCTGTCGATGGATGTTCTTCAGATTGAATTGGAACCGTGTGAATTATGTTTGGTGCAGTGCTTGTGTAGTACGGATAACCTGGGTGTGGGCCGGCCACGTACTAAAACATGGATACTTGATTAAAAAAAAAAGAGGCGAAAATGAGCAGTTCTTATAATGAATATATTATACGAAAACGATATTTTATTACATTATCAAGAGATTCTTGTTGCGATTAAACAACGATCACCGTCAATCAACCGTTAGCAAAACACTCAATCAATAATGTAGGTACACATTACTTATTGAATTACTGCTATCTGACGCTATATAATATTATTATCTTGTATAAGTACACATTAGATTGTTGTTAAGTAAATTAGTTACGTATATAAACTATAATAATCGCCATTTACGGAAAGAATAAAAAAATAAATATGTTACATGATCGTTTGTAATCGCTGAGAATCTACAAGAGTAATGAAATGTCATTAAAGCATATAGTAGACTTACTGATCCATTTCCGATCTGTAAAGCAGACATATGTGTAGCAAGTTGTGGTATAACTGAACCGTATTGAACGGATCCAGGATCAGCTTGCTGAATCATCTGACAACATACAGGAGTCTTAAACAAAACATTTATATTTCAAATTAATTCGTGTACCCCGTCTTAGTGTGAACAGTGTAGCGCTTAATATAAATACAAAAGTTAAATATTAAATATTAGAACAAACTTCTAAAGAGATTATTTAAAATGTATGTCGGAGATTTGGCACCAACCGAAATCGTAGCGATATGTCTGGTGAACGGTTGCGGTGGTGCCAGGCGAAGACTATTATTATATTATATTATGCCGGACACGATGTTTTCGAAGAAAATGAAATAAAATACGACCAATATCACATTTCAAAATGTATGTGTAGCTTACATTAACTTTAATGCAATTGTTTTATGACTATAATGATGTATTCAATGCAAAAAAAATAAAAATATAAGTTTCTCAAACATTTCAATAGCGATATTGTGTGTACTTAATAAAATGGAAATCGTTCAGACTGTAGATAGGTGAGACGCTAAAAAGTATAGCTAAATAAAACACACTTTGGCTTATTATATCAAAAGGCAGCAAGAAAAGTATTATGAAGTTTATTCGTATTCATAGATTTGTCACCGTCAATCACGAGCGTTTTATTTTCAAGACTTATTAAATAAGTTATGAATATTTCGTAAATCGTGTAAAAATTAGAAATTGTATTATTATTCTTATCAATTAACTATTATATATTATGAGGTTTTAAAAAAATTGGATTCCAATCGATTTGTTCTAGTTGTTCTTTCGGTTATGAAAAAACTTCTCGATCCTCGACCTAATCGCGTCGGTGACTCTTGGTCGGCACGGGACTCGAGCACACACGGTGACATGCACTCAAGCCCGGATTAGGGGATTAGGGGTATAGCCACAAAACTTCAAGGGCGCCAGTTTTTGTCACATATATAGCATAAACTTTGCCTGTATAAGAATTAAGAATATCGCGTGATAATCTGATAATAGGTATTATATATTATGCTTGAAGTCTACAAAATTGTTTCTGAACATAATTTTTATTTATAAGATCCCTTGTATTTTCAACCGCTGGCGCGACTAAAGCCCTAGACTGAAGAAAACATTAAACAAAGCATCTAAAATGTAATTTTCCACGTACGATAAAGATGAGGATAGTTTTATCTAGAGTAATGCAATAGTGCAGTTTCAAGAGCACTTGATTTTACACAATTCATCAAATGATAGCTGAATGCACATAATTTTATAGTATACTGGAGCTGGGAAAAAAATTGAATGAAAATAATTCAATTGATGCGTGTTTTCCAACTTGTACAACTTTGTTCTGAAAATATAACGTCCTATTGCAAGTACCTACAAACCGTTCAATGGAAAGGGGCGTTTTCAAAACTTTGTAGGATAGAAAACAAATATAGAACGTCTAGCACACAATAAAACATAACTGGTGTGCACCTATGGTGTCGACATCTGAAAACTGTGATTTGAAAAATGCAATATTGAAAACGATCGACTGTAAAAATTAAAATCAGGGAAGAAGTGTGGATGTAGTTTCAAAGTCATGATCGATTTAAGTATCCCCGATAATATATTACGAGAATGAAATGGTTGTGGTTCGTCTCGAGAGGGGTCTGGTCGAAAAGTTTGGCCTTCGAGCCGCTTCTAAACTGCTCGAGTCCAGGGCACGCCGCGTGCAGTAGGCGCTCCTAACAGCACCGTGGGCGAGGGAAACACACAGGTAATAATACACAGGCGATGTGTAGGTTAGGTTAGGTTAGGTTAGGTATATATGGCGCATACGTCTATCTGGGCCAGATGGTGTGGCGGCGCGGGCTGCATCACGTATTGCGGCAGCCACGTGGACGCCGGGATCGAGTATCCGTGGGCAGGCAACGCCTGCGTGGTGTAGTGCCGGCCGACGTACTGCGCAAGGGCGGTGGCCGGTATGACGTGCGAGCCGGTCGCCCCGGTCAGACCGTTGTGGGCCGGTTCGTACCCGACGTGTGAGCCCTGCAACATATAGTGCTGTACCGGAAATCGCACACATCCGCCGTTCTGTCACACAACAACAATAACAACAACATTACACAATTATAAGAGTTATACAGAGATTTAAATATAATAATATACATAATATATAGTAAATGCACAACAACAACAACAACAATAATAATAATAATAATAATAATAATAATATAATAATGGTCATAAAAGTTTGGGCCCGGACGTCTCTTTTTAGTGCCCTGCGAATGTCGCTAGAGATGTTAAAAAAAAAATCACCTCTAAACACAACAATGCGTGTAAACAATGAACACTAAACTGTGGTGTTAACATCTGAGCGGTTAATATTTATTTGACTGAAGTCTGACGGTGATTTTAATCCATGTGAGATTGTAAAATATATTGGTAGTTTAAGATGTTCAAAAAAAGTTATCAACATCCGGGCCTCAATGTTAAATAAATAATACAAACATTAAACGATTTACAGGCTGGACGGACAGAGCTCGTTAAACATAATACAATAATGTAATAATAATAATATATGTTTATGTGGGTAGTGGGTCAAAGCTCTGTCCTTGAGAGGATGCCACGTAGTGAGTACTTAACCGATTTTCAAGAGAGGGGTATTTTTAAGAGAAATTAACGTTAACACTATTGGTTAATGCCTGATCACTAAATTAAATTTATAACAACTGTTCGACACAAACCAACACCGCTCGGCGCTCGACAAATAATTATAATGAAATTACGAAATAATTTGTATACAATTGTTTCACATCTGGGCAGCTGCCGCTTGCTATAATTTGATAAATCGCTTCGATCAGTTTTATATATTTAATTAAATAATAATTAAAAAAACATTATAAATTTACAAAAGTCTATACATAAATTATTCAAGACCTATTATTTGTACTGTTCAAGGGATAATAACTGTCTGCTTGACAGATAATAATTATACAACAATTTAATTTGGCTACTCTACTATAAATATTATATATGGAGCGGAGTTGGTTTTCACAAGCTGGGGTTTTTGGACTCGAATTACGTTCATTTGACGTCCTCGTAAAGGGTATAAAGGCGTTTTGGATGTCATATTTACAAGCGTGGGGTAAATATTTACACCACCATAATTTTAATTTTAGCGATGTTTTGTATATTATTATTATTTTTTTTTTTTGGGGGGGGGAGGGGGATAGAGAGTTACAATATGCCACACTATTAAACGTATTAAATATGCACGTAGTAATGTCTTAAAAGATAAAATTGACCATCATATTATGCTCGGATAAATTGTAAATTGTAATATTTTTGAAATTTGGGTCAGAATATGAAAAACATTATTTTAAAAAAAAAAGTTTCTTTTATTGTTTTCACTGAAAGTTATTACTATTCATGTAAGTTCCTTAGAATTTTTTTAAATAAATCATGACTATCATGACTATCATTGTTTTTGAAAATATTATGTTTTTATGTTTGAAACAATTTAATATACATTTTTTGGAATTATCCTCGCTATGAAAGTTATCAACTCGCCTGCTCATATTTAAAAAAATCTTGAAAAATTAATTTTTTTTAACGATTTGTCGAGTTAGATATAAAAAGGAGCACATTAGTATCATAAATATATAATTTAAAATACGCCTTAAAAATGCAAAAAAAAATCTTAAAATATACCATAAAAATGCAAAATCCATAAAATATGAAAATTGTATTAGTTTACTGAATAATTAGGTCATGAAACACATTTTGATATAAACTAGCTATTTTTTATACCAAACACTAAAATTATGTAAAATTATGTAAAATTATATAAATTCTGCCATAATTATGTAACGTATACTAATAAATTTTCATTTTTTTACCGATATTACATCATAAATTTTATTGCTTCACTTTATAAGTTCGTTACACGGTCTGAAATGGTTTAAACTTTGATGTAATTTCTATCGATCTTCAACGAAATCATTAGTATTATTTTTCAATTTTTCAATTTTTCAATTTAAAATTTGTTTTAAATGAATGTTTATTTCTGAAGTAAAATTGAATATTACGACTCTAAAGGTATAATATGTATAATAGTATTGCTATTGATCATTTTTAAATTATTCTCTATTAAAACTGTTTAGTTATAAAACTGTAATCAATCATTTACTTAAAGTTAATTTAAATGTACCTATATTATGAGCGGCAAATGGTAATACCCAACATAATAATATATATATATACATACGAATCATTGTTATTAGTGTGAGCAACTTATAAAGATACTGAAAAAATTAAGTATCTAAATAGTACCTAAATATCGAATAATATTAAGTGAATGCAGAATAGATATATTGAACTTCAAGGATAATAAATTGTAAGCTACTGTATCAGTCATCACCATAATCATGGCCGTCAAATTAAATGTATACAATTGAAGAGATATCGTTTCGATTATACCACCCACATAATATTATCACGTTTGGGATTTCGAGTTAAAATCTAATTAGATGGGTACTGTAGTGCGTCATGATAAGCGTGTAACATATAAAGTTCGAAACCTACCTCCGATTCTCTCCACAAACGAGAGTCTGATCTGTAGCTAGGGTTTCTCTTCTTTTGACCACTGTCGGCGAACTTGACAAGCAACGGTTCTTTAGATCCCGGCAACGGATTGCCGTTGAACATTTGAATGATTTGTTCACACTTTTCTTTAGAGTCCATTCTGAAAACAAACAAACGAAAAAATATTAAAAATTACTTGACGAGAGGAAGTTCACATTTTTATACCTATAATAAGTATTATAATACAATTTACCTAGCAAATCCGACTCCTTTGCTCACCATATTTGTGTCACGTAAAATCCTAGTTGATACTACCTGACCAAACTTCGATAAAAGCGTATCCAAATCGTTCTCTTTGAAATTCGGTGGCAAGTTGGCTATGTACAAGTTGGTCGGATCTTGTTCTTGCTGCTAATAAAATTAAACCATACAATATTATTTGAAAAAATTATTTTTTCTTGAACAACTTAAAAACAGCCAAACAGTAAAAAAGAAATTTAATATTCATTATCATTATTGTGTGATGTCCTCCTGAATCAAGTGATCACACGCATAGGTTTGTCTGTGCGTGTAGGCGAGTAAATATTTTGTATCCTCAACACAATAAAAAACAAATCCTCATACATAATATACCATATGTATATTATTACGTATTAGTGGAGGAACTCCAAACGTGTCATAATATATTATTATGATTTAAGTATAAGAGAAACAAGCTAAAATATACACTATAAACACATCGCAATATAATAGTGTAAGTGATATAGAAAGCGTAACACCTGCAGCAGTATACTATTAGATATTTATTGTTGCTTAAAGATCAAAACGCAAAAATATAATGCAAAATAATGCTCAAACGCAAGAAGACAGATAGAAGAAAATATAGCTCAACAATTGCAGATCGTCTGTCAACACGAAGTCGACACTGCAGTCGTATAACATAATAATAATATTATATTATATTGGATGTCTTATGGGAAAACAAATCGACGAATGAAGGGGCAAACATATTATTATTTTTGTTGCGCATCGTCTTAGAGAGCGTACAACAGTTGTTCAGACGTTTTCGGACGTCGAGTAATTTTACATTATGCGGTATATGCCAATAAGTTTTATAATCCCATGGCCATTAGTCAAACACAATCGCAAAGACAATATTATCATTAAGCGGCGCGTACACAGAAAACGGAAGCGAACGCATTGACAATACAACAGAGGCGTAGGCGGGGAGGTGGCCCGGGGAGAGAGAGAATGCGATAGAGAGATAAAAAGAGAGTGACAGAGAGAGAGAGAGAGAGAGAGAGAGAGAGGGGGGGGGATTGTAAACCGCGGTTTAAATGTCTACTCATACATCGCGGGCGTAGTATTAACGACGACGACGTCTATAAGTAGATTTAGCGTTTCAAAATTATTCGAGAGGTTTTGAAACTATTGATTTTTAAGCCGAGCTCGCTGTTTTCTTTATTCTCTTTGCCCCGAGCGTTGCCACCACACGGCGTTTTGTGATTCTAACAATGGGCTGCGGCTTAGAGTTTGATTTCTGAAAAAAATTGCGAATAACGTGTACATGACCCAAGACGGCCGTCTTGAGAGATTGACAAGATTACCAGTCTCAAACATAATATAGGTAGGTGCACGAATCGAATGAAAACTCACCACCACTACTCTGCTGTACAGTATTCGCCTAATTCGTCCAGTCCATCAAATTAAATTAAACTATTGACCGTTTTGACTTGCGTGTGTTTCTACTGCAGCACAGATGTGTTCAACGCAATACCTGTACGGCTTTTATATATCTACCCGATTAAGACCGTTACGAGATAAAAACTCAAATTTCGAGCAAATTCCGTAAGTATAATAAATCGATTAATCAAAGAATATAAATTTCTGCGGAGTAGAAAATAAAATGTATCAAATAATATAATCAATACAAATGAGAAAAGATAAAAAAATAATAAGATACTCAGAAAACGGACCTACGTTAGCGTTTCACTGTTTATATGAAAGTATATAAATGGATTACGATGGTGCAGCGTTCTGGGGATTTTTTTATTGGAGGCGAATAGAAAAATTGATTGAAAAGTTTTCTACGGGATCTACCCACTACCAGGGGGTTTGTGCACCACCACCCACAATAACAGAAGAATAAACGTTAAATCTCAATAAAATATATTATTTTTACCCTACCCACGTATTAAAAAAAAAGTTAATCGTCATTTATATTACAGTAAATATGTGGATTGTCGATTTTCGTTTTAAATAGAAATATTTACCGGTAATCTGTAAATATTGGAATACATTGAATGACTACATATAATCATAAAGCATATTTTTCGGCTGTTATAGGAAATTCAAGATTATTTCATTTCAGAATTAATAACGGTTTGAACGTCAAAGCCAAAGTAAATTAATGTAGCAAGCTTTTCAAATGATTGATATTCAGTAAAAAATACGGAAAAGGACGACGGATCAAAAATAATTTGTCATTTGTCACAAAATACATATTAATTAATATTTGCCACTTACAGTGTAGTGCATACTACATTGAAAAACCACTCCATTATAAAAATCACAAGCTATTTGGGATTATAAAAAAAGGTCAATGGTGGAATATATCTCCCATATCCTCCCCCTATGAGAACGCCCATGGGCTACGAGTGCAAACGTCAATACATTTTACTACTTAAAATTACATTTGGACTACGTCAATACATTTTTAAGTTAATTAGATTATAGAAACAGAAAAACTCTAATAAAATAATTGCCAACTCGTGTATTAAAGCAGTTTAAATTGTTGGAAAATGTGATGAGTAACAAAGTTAAAAAAAAAAAAACCGTTTCAGTTTCAACATAAATTACTACCATCTGGTTAAATTCGTTTAGACCGATACCGAGTAACCTTCAGAATGACAGTAATTATGATAAAATAAGTATTAAAAAAAAACATCGTCCAATACAATAATTTGAATTTCACGACAACTGCTGACATGTTATTAGGAAAATTATTATAAGTTTTACAAGATAATTTCATCCAAGCCGAAATTTATAATTTGAGTAAGAAAAACATATTTTGTGTACTTTTTAAGAGAAAAAGTTAAGTTTAATTTCGTAAAACGATTGCTCAATTTAAATCATTTTACCATCGCACATCATGTAAAATTATGTTTTACATTTACACATTTTTTTTTTTGTTTGCCGTAAAGCAGTTTATTTTTTCATGTTTAAAGTGAAGTAAATTAAAATTAATAATTTGTCAACAAAATAGTTCTCTCGTCATTCCTGTTATTTCTTAAGCTCCATATAATAATTACCTAGTTAAATAATTTAAAATAAACGTTCAGTAATAATGGGGTTTTAATGTGTATCCATTATAATAAAATAAATGTTTTTTTTTTATATATATACTAAGAAAACCTCAGAAAGGCACACCAACACAAACACTGTGATTTAAAAATAATCGGTATGTTAAAATATTTAGACGTAAGTATATCAAATATTAATATGTTTTTACAACTCAAAATGCGCGTCTACCACCATAATTTATTACAGGTTGTCAACTGATCGAATATAATACAGGTACAATGGTTTTGTCTTTTCCTAAAAAATCATTTATTAAATATAATATATATTGCATTTTGTATTTTTTTTTCCTGACAATGTCCTAATGTATGTCGCGGTCGTACAATTACATAAATCGATTTTTTATGTATACGTCTCTCTAACCTCTTTAATATAATGATGACGATTACATGATATAGATAATAGATATGTATATATATATAGGCACTACGAGCGTAGACACGCCCGTTAGTCATCCACTTAAATGACGAATACGACTCGAGACGTTCGAATCGAAAACAAAATATATAATACCCGTGTAGACAACCACAGACATGAGCTATAGATAAATCTGAAAAGACTCAAAATAATGGTCGATGGGCGACAAGACGATTGTCGATTATATACGTTGGAACGCGATTCGCCTGCAATAGCGTCCGACAGACACACGTCGAGGGTACCGGACGATAAGACGATAAGGCGAAATACAAAATATTATTATCGAATAACATTACCAATGGCACGGTTGTAACCCGCACCTATACCGGCCGGCGCGGTGTTTAGGGGTTATCTGTATGCGGTGACCGTACGATGTTATTATACCGTATAGGCTCGTGCACTAAATACACTGAAAACCACTTAGGGACACATTGTTGAGTACACAAATAAAAGTACACACACATAATATATATATATATAAAGATTAAACACGCGTTGAGAATGAGGTATAATGTGATATTATTTTTCGTGAAACCGACCAACCACCAATAACACTGTAGTTGAAGGTATGAACGTACGCGATTTTATTGTTATTATTACTACCGCGTTATATACGCGGACGTAATGTATTCTATACATATATTAAGTACGCCCTCTCTGGGAAAAAGAATGGGCTGAAAATATTTAATTTTTTTTCACTCTAATACATTTTCCGACATAATACACAATAATAATAATATAGAACAACACACGCACAGACACAAGCACGGACACTGCAGATATATATAGGCTCACACTGTAATAACAATAATAATACAGATAAACAGATACAGCGTGTACATTCACATTTGGTTAAAATGTATGTAACGATATGGACGCACGACAATATTATGTTTACGAACATTATCGTTGTGAGAGAAAAACGTAAAACGAAAAACATATTATCATACTATAGTGTATACTGTTTGACAGCGACAGAGTTTTAAAAATAATAAGTGTATAATATATAGTATATCCATGCAACAAACGTACAGTGGCCGCTCTACGTTGAACTGGAATACCCACTTTAGCCATTTGGGCTTGGACACCTTTTGCTTGCAGACCTTTGACCGCGGCGTCAGCGCACGAGCCCGACTCGAAGTCGACAAATCCGTAACCTAAATCACACGCACAAACACACAAATAAAAATAGCGTTAGTGTCGAAGGTTCGCGGAACTATAGGGACTTATATTGACGAAGGGACGACGTCTGTTGTATAAAAAACTGAATAATTTCAATAATAATATAGGCAACGATGTAAATATTCTTCTTCTTTTTCTTCGCCCTTCGCTCCCAACTATGTGTGGGGTCAGCCATGCTCGTCCTATACACCTCCACAGGGCTCTGTCCCCCACGCTCATCTTTACTCACACCAGCTATTTTAGGGTGTTATTCTCTATTCTCTGTCACCATCCATCTCTTCTCCCTATCTTTCCTTCAACATTCATTTATGTAGGCACTCCCGCTGTATCCGAGTTACCTCTCCTCATAACATGTAGGCCGAGTCATCTGAGTCTATTTTCCCTCGATTTGTCTACAATACACTACCCCTAATTTATTAATTTATTACTATATCCTTTTAAGTTTTTCCTCACATCACTCTTAGTATAATCATATCCCCTACACTCATCCTCTATTTTGTTGTATTGTCTACTGCCCAACATTCCAATCCATACAAATGATCCTCACGCAATAGCTTTTTAAAAATATACCATTTTTAATCTTGACATATAAAATATCTGACGCTTCTGTCCACTGCATCCATTTCCAAACTATTCTATTTCATTCTCAAAAACTCCATTTTTTATTGTACCGCCGATCCTAAGCGCCTATTCACATCACACTACATCATCCCCCATTTTCAACACATGACTTTCTCCGTACATTTTTCGATTAATTCCTCCAAAATCATACACATTCGTCTGTTTTAATCTCCCTTATAGTCCCCCCCCCCCCTTGAGGTATCGCCGAAAATAATAATATTATACAATACGTCGGTCGTACACTTGTTGGTGTTTTTGTCCAGTATCGCTTTAGTTGAAACTATGTTGCCGTATCTAAAATGGAGAAAAAAAAATTTTAGATTAATTTCCACTGCATCAATGTAAAATAGTTTAAGCACATCAAAGTTGGGCAGTATAATAATGTAATCTCGTAAATAACGTCATGCCGTGTTGTGTGTATAGCAGTAGAGCATATTAATCAAGACGCTCTGTAAGCACGCAACGTGGATCCGGTGGGCGGATAAAACAGACCATGGTATCGCCCGAGACTGACTACGCTAAATCATGGATGTGTATGTGTAATTGATTATATTTTATATAGAACTGTCGTTGAATGATGAAAATAATAATAATATAAATAATAATGAATAGAAAACGTTGATACAATATTAGTTTAAAAAAATGTTTATAGGTGAGCGTGTATAGGGTAAGAGAATTCTAATATAAAGTTTAAAAACCAAGCGAGGATTACATCCGCAAAAGCAATCCTTATAAGACGACAAAAAGTTTGAATAAATCAAAGTCTTACAAATATACCCTTTATACGTAGAACTTATATACCTACCACTGCTATATATAAGTATAATATATTTATACATGAAAAATCAGGTTGAATATGCATATATAAATATATATTTATATTCAAAAATAAATTGACGGTAACCATAGAATATCATAAAAAAAAATATATATTTTGAAATGAACAAAGTCTGTCGTCTTTGTAACGACATCGAAAATCAAAGTACCAACCGATTAAAATAAGTTTTTTATTCATCTCTTTTAAAGGCTTTGTTATACGTGATTACTTTTGTGGTTAAAAGTATTTGCTCCAATATTATACAATATATTGACTGTAAGGTTCATTGATTTTTTAAATGAGATTTTTCTTTTATGTATAAAGTACTTTTTCAAGGAACTAGATACTTAATATTATTTAATAATAACTAAATGTACACATCACGGGGTAATACGAGGTAGTATTTTTTTCTACCTTAGACTGATTATTTGAAATTACATATTAGGTAATATACGTTGAAATAAATCATGGCCTTTACACATACATAATATGTATTTAAATTTTAAATTTTTAAACATGAATTAATTGAATTAGGTAATTAAATTCCACTGTATAAACTTGTTTTTGTAAAACTCATTATAAAATCATTAATTTTGTGTGCTTGTTATTTATATAAGAAAAAAAAATATGATATTAATAATATTGTATTTACGTGTAACCATATGTTATAGAATTCTATAAGTTTCTTTTAAATTAAATAAATAATACTTTGTAACTTGAGAGAATGTAGTATTCATTATGTATAATAATTATTTATTTTCGACATTGATTATTGTTGAGCTGAAACTTAGAGAACAATATAATATAAGCGGATTTTAACGAAATTCAATACGTTGATGGTTAAACAATATATTGTATGGAATTGCATAAAATACAAAAGATTTAAACACTCACATATAACGATAATATATCGACTTGAGTGAAAAGATATAAGTCAGAAAATGTTTTAAACATTGCAAAATCGTTCTTAACTTACATAATACATAATATGAACTTTGATAACAAAAACAAAATGTACCCAATATATTATATTATATATATAATATTATACCAATACACTGCTTTAGACTTAAGAGTATTACCGAGTAAATTGTATTGGTATTTGATGAACGCTATTGTGTAACGTCAAGCTAAAAGTTTTGAAAATTATATTTTTTTAAAAAAAAAACCATATTATTTCTTGTTTAAATATCTAATTTCGTTTCCATTTAAACTGGAAATGTCTATAAAAACAAAAATAAATTGTGCATTTGTATTTCTGAGATTATATTTGGTTTTCCGTAAGAACAATTTGTAAGCATCATTGTATACATTTTGCAAGTAAGTTTTAGGTATTGAAATTGAAAATGAAATATGTATTTTTAACTATAAAATTATTTCCAATTTTTCATGGAGTTGAATTGATCATGATCTCAAGTACTCGTCTAACAATGTAAGTTATATATTGTATACCTAACCTACAGCTAGCTCTATAATAGCCGGTTGATCGTTCAATATCACTAAGGTAATCCCCTCCCAGCCCATAACCGCATGTCAAACACACTTGCTACAATTTTAGGTAAATATATACTATACGAGTTTATATAAATCATATTATTATTTACATCCTCAACATGTAACAAGCGTATACACTGCGCATAAACCCAATAACTTCAATACCTAATTATTATAATATTTATTTTAATATAATACACTGTAGGCACTCACTGCGAACACATGGTGATCAAATCCTTGTCCATTGTGTTTTGGTTCAATCCGCGTATGTAAAGGTTGGTCTTGGACAACTGTTGTGCCGGCGCGGCCGATTGACATTCCGACGACGGCGAACTGGTGGTCGGCTGATTAGACGATTGCAACGATGCACCACCGTTGGTGTTAGAGCTGGAGCTGCTGTTGGTGTTGGCTGGCGACGAGGCCGTAGGTATCCTGTTGTTGCTGTTGGTGTACTGTATAAAAAGAAAAAAAGAAACAAATTCGTTATAATCATATTAATTAAACAGCCGCAGTAGAGTTCCGTATTAGAAAAATCAAGCACGTTTCAAGTATACTCGTATATATAGGTACTATTGAAATAACGGTTTGTGCATTTAATGAGATTTTTTTTAATTTTTAGAATTCCTAAAGTTCAATACACCACTGTCTTTTTTGCCAATCGACGCAGCAATACTACTAACATTATTTCCGCTCCCTAAATATTGTTTTCGATATTATTGTCAGTGAGGATTACATTTTTTCAGTCAAAGTCGAAACTTATCAGCCATAGTATGTATGTTGAAATTGAACTTGTTTTAAACGAGTTGAATTGTTAGTTTTATGAACTAAGTAAGGAGTTTTAATTTATGAAATGAATAAATATGTGTTTTTTCTCTATTAAGAATTGGTTAGGAAGGTATAGTAAAAATGGAAAACAAATAATCGAAATGTACAGTGTAAACATTTAACAAAGGTTTTTTAAAGAGGTGAGAAATTGAACACGTGTCAAACATTATTTGAAAATTGAAAAAATAAGCATAAAATATTTTTATAAAAATGTGCAGGTTAACTCAATTATACGCAAGTTTCCCGAATTTTTTTTTTTTTATCCATAAAATGTCACATCTGTATATATAATTATACTTCACGATCTGCATATCGTTTCGACTGCGCGGGTCCTCGTGTAGTATAATGTAATTATGAATTATAGTTCCACACCATATATAATATTATGTAATTATTACGTGGCACTGAAAAGGCGAACGAAATTGTCTGAAGACTGAAATGAACCGTGTGGGTGGATGTGCTTAAAGTCAGTAAAAAAAAAAAAATCCGTTCAATTTTTTCATGTTTTTTTTTTTTGAAGCACTGCTGTGATGGCGGTAGCGTATGGCATATTATTATAATACATCCCGCACACATATTTTTACGATATAAGTACGCTTTTTATATTTGTTCGCAACAAACTAGCACAATTCAACTGTGCACAGTTCTCCGTCCGTCTGTCCGAAGCCGCTTGTAAAATAAAACTCGTACGCACATACACATGCATTGGAGTCGACGACGAACGGAAAACAAAATAGGCAAAGTTTTCTTTTGAAACTCAACGACCAGTTGTGTGTTACATATAGTGTGCGTACAATAACGTATCTGCACATATTATATATTATGCATAATGTGCCAACTGTATATTATAGGTATATATATAGCATAGTTCAAACGTGCAGTGCAATAATATTGTGCAAGGTCGGCGAGAAACCACTAATACTGCATAATATGCTGCTGATATTAATATTATATACATATATAGCTGTGTATATGTAGGTTCCTATATCTTATCGCTGGGCTCAACATAGGTTTTCACTATGCGTGTTTCGTTTTATTTGTTTTTTTTTCTTTCCAATAATTAATATTTGTTTTTTTCCTTATCGACGTTGTGTATACCCTGCAATAATACATCTCACGATATCGCGCCGTACCTATATATGTATATGTATATAAATTATACAGGATTTTCGCCGACTCACTCGGCTAGATTAGGTGTTTTTTTTTTTTCCACAGAGTCCGAGTGCACGTGCGAGCATATACGCGCGCGCTCATCAAACGATCACCGGACCGCAATAATGGCGACAATACAAAGAAAACCGATAAAAGTCAAACATCTATCGTCCGTAATGCATGCATAATATTACATGTATAAAAACCCCTAGCAAGATGACAGTAATATTATCATTTGCGCTATTACCAATATCCTGTTGTTTAGTTGGGACCGCGTGATGATCTCGTCGGATGAACGGACAAGAAAAATAATATAACGAAATCGAGTCGTGTACAACAATAATAATGATCGTACTGTGCGTGTGATGGCGGAAATCCTGCTACAACTGTATAGTTCGGTTCAAAAACTAAAAGTCGCTGCGAATAATTTTTATTACATTGCCACAGCCACCGCGGGTTGTCGGACCCGGTCGGCGATAAGAACGAAATCGGTCGAAATATTATATCGCGGCGACAATAATCATTATGGTTCATAATTTATAATATTAAATTAATATTATGCACAACACGTGTGCAATATAAACATTTAAGTACCACACATAAATGATACATATAATATACCGGATGATTCACCAAGCGTGTTCACCTCCGTTTATTCCTCTGGTGAATTTATATTGAAGTTCTGACTTTTGGGGATTTTAAAACAAACATTTTCAAACACTCGGATTTTTCATATTTTACCGTTTAAGCGGATAATAGTCTTCCGTGGCGATAACGACCACTTTTCTTTTCAAATGCAATAATAATGGCCTATTGTTTCCCGTAAATTTAACAATCGGACGACTTTCTGCAGAAAATGAAATTTATAAATCGAAATTCGAACGAGGATATTTTGATGTAATAAAATATTATTACGGTTTTCTGCGAGCACACTTCGAAATTTCAAAACTTAGAATCCGAACACGAATTTTCGCTGCAGTATAGGCAAAAATGACTGTCAGCGAAACTGACTTGATTCACCCTGTACGCGTACACGTAGTACCTACGTACACGTCCACAAATAATGATAAGTACACAATTGGCGATAACGCGACACTGCAATAACACACACACAATGTATAATTATGATACTATCGCACATATTTTATATACGCCATGTAGCCGGTTATACGAGCCGTGCGTGATTTATTATTTACAAAAAAAAAAAATAAATACAACGACGGGCCCAAAGTTCATCCGTCGGGATGGAAGTCGTAAAACGTTCGGCAATAGTGCGCGCCGCCCGATTATAAAATTATAATATTATATTATTATTATGGTACGCCGAAACCGCACCGGCCGCGAAACGAAAGCACTGGCGCCGCCGCCATAAATAATTATAATAATTATCGTTATTATTATTATTATTATTGTCATTATAATATATAATTATATAGGTATATATACGACCCACGACGACGAGGTATTTACTTACATGTTAAATCATATTATTATACAGTGTGATTCTTTCAACATAAATTAGCACGACACGTTTTCTCGTTAAGTTAATGACATTTTTAGATTTTCGAAGTCTGCAATAATAATAAGTAACTCAATATCAACAAATTATAAACTTATCACCATTTTGTGTCTTTATGATTTTCAAGTTTTTTTTAAGACAATAACGTTCGTTTTTAATCTCATACTTTGTGAAGTAGAATAAAATACTGAGAATTTTGATTTAAAAAAAACCGAACATCAAACCAGTAGTCAGAAACATTTAAATATAACGTAAATGGATGGAGAAGAGGCAAAATGTTAGTGCACGCTTCGCTCATGCAAACTCTTTAGATACGTCTAACAAGTAACAACTTATTATTTTTTTATATCGAATTTCTTAGAAACATATTTTGTGTAGGAATTTAAAATTAAAAATGCATGCTATAATTTATAAAAGTAACCAAATATTTCAAAGCACCAATTATTTCAATCGTAATTCCTAATTCTTAGTATTAAAATGTCCTCAAATGTTCGTATTTTTTCCCCCGATTATTGTAAAATTATAACTAGATCCATTTATTACAAGAAACTTTCATCAAAGTTGTTGATCAGAGCATTTTTTCTAATATAGAAAAAGTTTTTTCAGAAATGTCAACATTTCAAAAAATTTAAATAAAAAAGTAATTTGAAATACATATTTATCGCACCACTCAGAATTTAAAACTAAAATATAAGGTATAGCAGGTAAGAAAAGTAATTTTACAAATAAAAATTAAAGAACCTTCTTGTATTGTAAGTATTATAGCTTATATAAGTGTATAAATATTATAATAAATTCTGCCGGCGTACCGGAAAGCACACCTGCTATTTGACGCTGCACATTTCAAATGTTTCACATTAAAATCAACGACGCGTTGACTCATTTGAGCACAATAAAAATGCAGATTATAAAATCGCGATTTCCCAATTATAGAAAATTCGATTATTTAACAAATATAATAGTATATTGACTTAAATAAAACCATATCGTTCGTAACGAGACGTGATTTTGTAATACACAGTAAATTTAGTGATATACTGGTAAGTTATATATTACTTTTAATTCACATCAATTATTATTAACCAGGCTTTAAAGATTATAGGCAACATAATATTATATTATACTGCATGGGTTACAACTTTACAAGTAAATGTCTAAATGTGCCCTATACCTATATATCCAGTCCTAGTTTTTTGCGTAAAAAAATTGTTAAAAAAAAAGGCGAACATGACTACACCCGCGGTATAGTATATCTAACACGATTCCCATTGTGTTCCACTGAAAATAAAAACATTTTTGTTTCCGCTAGATTTAATAAAGGTTTAACTGTCGGTTTGATTAGTCAGCGATTTTTAAAAGTGAATTAGTTAAATAATTTAAAATCCATCGGCATATACGATATATATAGTAGATAGGTACACCTACCTAATATTGTTGTAACAAGTTTAAATGTCAGGCATAAAATATCGATTTTGGCGGAAACTACAAAATCGAAAGTTTTTTCTAATCTGGCGGAAACGTAGCATCCGCCCTCAGCCACCCGCCCATCACCCGTACACCCACACGCCATAGACGACGAGTGAGTTCAATTACACGTCCTCATCATAACAGTAAACTGTATAATATAATATGGCGTTATAATTATAGCCGCCAGCTTGATGTACGAGCCGTGCTTAAGACACCATTATACACAAATGATAGATATGTTTTACGCGGCCAAGCGTAATTATATTATTATCTGCAGACAGGGCTCGTTGGACCAAATCGGCGTGTGGATTATCATAGTGAACCTGGTCGTCATATTGTTGTAGGTATAATGTATATGCATACGCAATTGGTCATCATGCTGTGTTTAATAATAATATTATGTAGACAAAACGTATAGTAGGTGAGGGTATAAATTAGATAAGGCGGGGAAACTGGGAAAGTTGAAGATATTATTTTCCAAACGATAGTTAAGTCGATGGAAACAAATTAGAAAACATTTAGAGTTAGTAGTTTATTAATTTATTTTTTTTTCAACTCGGTCAATTTAAGAGTTATACAAAGAAACTAACAATTGACAATTGCAGTCTTGGCTACTGGGTTGAGCCGAGTGCATTATGTTTAAATATTTAAATAGCCAATAAATAGTATAAAATATGTCCAAGTGATAGGTATCAAAAATAAGTTTAAAAAAATAAAACTTTTAGATTACTATGTATCTAAAATTATACAAAAATGCATTACTTCTAGCTTAGCCACTTAGGTACTATAAAGCATCATTTTCTTAGTAAAAAGTTAGAATTAAGAACTCATGAATTCAATTTTGAAATGTTTTGATATTTTCAGTAAATGTCATCACTCACAAATGTGTACTGACATTTTACGTATTACCTATCTATTAAATTTCGTCATATGAATATTTTACACGTTCTGTACAACACAACAAACTTAATTAATAATATTTTTAATTTTAGTTATTTTAAATTTTAATGCATTTATAATAATTTTAGTGCATTTTATACTCGAGATTTTATGTGTATTTTTAAAGTTTATAACGGATTAAGTTCACATGCTTTCATTAATAATTATTTTATTATATTTATAAATGAACGTAGGTATAACATAAGTTGTATTGACGTAACTTGTTGTTTATTAATTTCATATAAATACAAATAAATTAAGTTAAAAAGTTAAAACTATAACTTTACTTGAATTAAAAGTTTTAAAACTTAACTTTTAACTCCTTTATGCTCAGAATTGAAATCAAGTACCTACGGTGCGCCGAAAACAAAAACGCATGCAATCTTTTAACGTCCGCAGATATCGGTGCGTTAACCCAACAGCGGTAATACCGCTGCGGTATATACCAACAATTATCGGTATGTAAAAAAACAGCTGTAATCTGCGAGGTATATTTAATAATATATTTATGCATACAACTCTTTATAATGTGGTTCCGAACAAAATATGTATTATATGAGTAAGTTTTACACTTGAGAGACTATATTATTATTAGGTGCATATTATGTGGCATTGCAGTTGCAGTAGTCTGATGCGCTGTGACTATCGTTCGGTTTTTCGGTATTGTATCGTGTTTTTGAAAGCCTGATAATATAATATAGGTGCCTAAAATACTTTTTACGTAAGGTGACTATAGTAATAATATAGTTTTTTTTATAATATGCAAAAAACCCAAGTTTTACGATAAAACCGCAGAGTTTTTCGATTCACCCAGCCGTTAGCGCACCTTAAACTATATACAGCCTAAAATGAAATATTGTTTTTTTCAATAACCGAAACATAATGTCATAAATGTCATACCTAACCTTTATTATTATTTTTATTATTATTATTATTATTGTTATTACATACTTAGGAATGCCGAACGAATACCTGCGGCGGTCGGCTATTACATTATTAGAACATTAAAATATGCTGGTGTATGGATCTGTATATATATACGAATAAGAATGCCACAAAAATGTTTGGAAATATATGAGTGAAACCAACATACCCAATTATTTTTGTGTATCTTTGAAAGAGAATAATAATAATACATTATTAAACATGGAAATGGACTTGACAACTCCCGTTAGATTAGTACAAATTTGTTAGAGAATTTAAACGAGAATCTTACAGTAGTACCTACATAATTTAGTAAATAGATATTTGCATGCAGTACAAACTCCTCTTATGTACTAACAATTAAATTAATACTTATTTAGACAGCCATTGGAAAAAGTCACAAACGCAGGTATATACGAAATGAACGTAGTAAAATATCATTAAAAATTGGTTTTATGTAAATATATTAAGTAGGTATAAATTTAAACCATATAAAAATAATAGATTAAAACTAAAATTGAAAAAATATATAAACAAAATATAAATAATAATAATTTCAAAAATAATTGATCTAAAAAAAAAAAACAACAACAAACGCCATTGAAAAAACCTGCATACCGGTACCTAATACTTGCCGGCTGGCGGCTACCATTATAATATGTAAATGATAAATCGATAATAATATAGCATTAATGTCATATTATAATATTATACACAATATGCTACTGCCTGTACCTACTGCGGTATATACGCATGGAGTTACAAAAAGGATTGACTATACACCCAATACGAGTTTACCGTTCGGGAACCCCGATTCAGACACGTATCGCAGTAATAATGGCCTTGGTTGGAATTTCGGGGACCGCTATACAATATGTACAGACGCCGTCCGTTAACCCGACGACGACGACGACTATAGTATTATATACTAGACGACACATAATAAACGGAATGCAATTTTTCCCAGCACGAAAACGGCGTTCGTCTTCCAATATAATAATAATAATAATATGGGAAACCAAATATTTTTAACGGTGCGGCGTCACGAATGGCATTTGAACGAGTCCCTCCCCACTCAAGCACCTACCAAGAGTGGCATAAATTTCACGCCCATATACGCGTCATAATATATATAATATATATATACATCTGAGTATATGTGCATGTGATGTATATAGCACGCACGTCTCCTCTCGTATAACAATCGTTCGTCAAAAATATAGGTATTTTTTTTTTTTGAATAGTTCGTTAATAAATCCTCTCCGAGAGGATATTATATTTTAGCTCGTAAAAAAAAAAAAGATATAATATATATATATATATGTACTGTTCAATGTCGTATATACACAAACGCACACGCATATATATATAATAATGTGCACTAATTAATCATACTTCTTTTCCTATCCGGCAACGCCGCCGCCGCCGTAGCCATCGCGATTATTATACATAAAATATATATTATGCGCACATCGCGGGGTGGAGGCGGCCGATGATTTCAGACCCTACAATAGCGGCGTGAGTATGCCGCGTGTAAAGTACAATATATTTTAATAATATAACATATTACACGCGATCAACAGTGCGAATCACCAACCTCAACCTCCCCCCCCCCCTTAATCGGTATTTTTTCAAATACCGATTTTTGGAATTTTTTAATATACCTACCTACTTCTCACCTCCTTATCTTACTAAAAAAAAAATATATATTCGGATACCAATATTTTTTTTTTTTATTATACTATATATCAATAAGGAGTGCGTCCTCTGTTGGGTTATAGGCAATAATCGGAGGGAAGACCACGACACTCGGTGGCGATCGATTCTCCGAGCTTAGTATATATTATGGGTGTATACAGCGTGCTCCGGTGTCTATATAATATACGCATCACGTGTGCTTTACACTTATACATCAATTCTGTATAATATTATAAGGGTTGCATACTCATATCGTCGTAATTGTGCTCTTCCACACCCACTCGCGATTAAACTTTATAAGCCCTTCTATATACGGACTTATTTTAAAACGTTAGAACTGCTATAGAACTGTTTGAATATACTTGATTCAACTTTGAGAATATTGTACATAAAGCAACTATTTAATAGTGGCGTGATATTATAATCACTAGTTATTATAGTGAGATGCCCGCGACGAAAACGACTATTTTTTTTTTTGATTTTTCATCCCGAATTCTTCATGTATGGACCACAAATTATTATAAATGTTCTTGATGTTTGTCATCATATTATAAGGATTTGTCTGTTTATTATGGACGAACACCGCAGCAAAACACTCTGTACAGTATTAATTTACCGACCCAGATTAAGCTTATGGTTTGACCCGTAGGCTGTGAACAATTTTGGAGCCCGTATATTTTACTAGCCCTTTATTGTGAAAATATTATTTTAATATTTAATCTGTGATTATAAATTTATATTTTATTGTACACACTTTGAACATTTTTAACCAATACAAAAAAAAAACCATTATCATTCAACTTGAATACGTGATAAAATAATATGTTCAACTTATTGGGCATACATACATGGACAAAAGCAAAACAATAAAAACTACATAAAATCACTTGTGGTTTATTTATTTTAAATATACGCATATATTATGTATAATAAATCAAAAACTCGTATGTTTCCCACCGTACTAGCTGTGGTTCGCAGACCCCAATGTTAATATTTTATTATTAAATCAAAAAATATAATATTTGTGTTTTGCGGTTTTGAAAAAAAAAACCATATTATATATAAAATAAATATCGTAGACCGTGGGGTCTCCACATCCGTGGTCAATCAGGGTTCTGTATAGGCTGTAGCTATTACATCGTTCGCGACTTAATCCGGAACTATATTATATAATATAAAACTTAATCTCGTCATATATACCGATATATACATAGTATATAAACGCGGTTAAATTAATTTAACAGCTTTTGCAGGATATCGCACGTCCTCGTCGTCATATTATATAATATACGCAGTATCCCGTGTGTATCTTTCAACCTATAGGTAATAATAATATATTACGTTTTGTTTGTCCAGACACGACGTCGCGTATAGGTACGTCGTTATAATACGGCCGATAAGTTTGCCGACACCCACCCGGCGCCCTACACTCGCCTTACATACTATACGATACTATTGTTGTTGTCAGTCATTATGATTATATATATATATATATGGTATTCGGTCCGTGCCGTGTAGTGTGTGTATTATAATATTATATTATATAGCGTCTGACGAGGACGTGTTTTTGACAAGAGCGTGGCGTGACGCGCGTCGATGCGGTCTCGTGAAATCGTTCGAAAATTCAGGTGAAAAAAAAAAACACGCACAAAATAACACAGGAGACACTGCGTAACGAAGTTTACGCGGTCGACCTGTTTTATATTATACTATTATACCATACCTACATAATATGCCTAATTTCGTAGATTAAATAATTAAAAAGTTAATTAAAATCGAAACCCGATGGAAACTGTCGCCACTAATGCAGGCAGTACGGCGTGTACATACATAATATATAATTATATATTTATATTGTAGCAGACGTTGACACAATAATTGAAATATTGATCGAACAATATAGTCATATATTATTATAGTTTTTCTTTTCTTTTCTTATATTTATTGTTAATCTGTCCTTTTAATTTTAAATTCCGAAAACGTGATACTGTATTATAGTGTGGGGTATATGAAAAGTTATATAGTATATTATATATGAATACAAATAACATAATATTATAATAAGGCAAACCTTTACGGCTTTACCCTATCCTATGATTGATTTATTAATTTATTTTTGATAATCATATGGCTAGTTGATAATTAGGTCACATTTTATATCTTCCTGTTTCGAATAAAATATTTTTTTACATTTTATTATATTATATTATTTTATCGAATTATTATCCGGTTATTTAGGCCACAAATAAATGAATGTACATTTTTTAAAGGATACTTCCGGAAATCGAGCTATAGCACCGTAATAAATATCAATATAAATAAAATGTAATTTTAATAAGACTATTTTTTTTTGAATAAATGTAAACTATGTTCAATAAATGTTTAATTTACTCATATAATTATTCACTAACAACCATTCATGTAGGTATAATACTGATTTTACAAAATAAAATCTGGTTTTATCTCTTTCTTCGTATTTTTTTATTCTCATTTAATCTAATTCTTTTGAACTATGAAGTAGGTTTTTAAAAATTGTAACATATTGTGAAAATTAACTTTGAAACGAAAATGAAAATACTCGAAAGAAAATGATATATATATATATATAGTTAGAGAATTATAGCATTTAGCCCTCCAAGTTATTGATACAGAATATAAATTGCGTACATATGGAGGAAACATTGCATCGGAAAATTTTGAATACTTTATTATTTATTATTACCAAATTCAATAACAAAAAATTGTTAACATTTAACGATTTTTTACTATTTTAGTTTTTTAATGTGGTCCAATTACCGAGTCAACATTTTTTAACGTACAATTTTAATGGATCCTGTCATTACTATATATTTTTTTGAAAATTGTTCATTGTGACCTAATAGCCGGACGTAAAATCATAGGCATAATTTAAAAACATAAACGTGATGTTCCTTGTGAAAAAACCAACTGGTAATTCTAAACAAACGGCGGTTGAAAATATCATTATCATCTTACCTCATGATTCATATTTTTTTTTATAGAACACTACTGTTATGAAACAGTAAATTAACGAAGTCCACTGCAGAAATTATTATTAATTGAGTATTATAATTATTTACTTATTTAGTTTTTTACATATATATAATCTATGCATAGACTGAACTTATACAATACGTGCATCTGTAAATGTGAATCGAATGTTATAGATTAAAAAAAATATATTTTATTATTTTTATTCGAGTTGATAGCGATGAACATTCCCCGACAGTCGCCAAATATATAATATATAAAAGAAAAGAAGAAATCGTCGCAGTGCACGTCATATTCTTCGCAAAAACGACTATATTCTATAAAAAATATATGGGAAACTTTTGACCGGTATATTTATTTATTTGTATACATTTTAAACATTCCGGCAGAATATTTGATATGAAAAAAAAAAACGATATACCAATCATAAAGCTGTCGATGACGATCATAATATAATATTCCTGACTACTTCGAATAGAGCAAATAATGTTGTCGTTGTCTGAGCGTGTCGTAATCACGTGACTCACCGATGTCCGACGAATATTTTAAAATACAAAGAACTGTACAATGAATAATATAAATACACGGTGATCGGGATAGTAATAGTTAATAAATTATTTCATAAATAGGTATGCGCATTATACTGGCGAAATTATGATGATGCACAATTATTTGTGGAACATTGTCAAGGCCATAGATCATAGGTATAGGAATAGATAGGAGTATAGGACAAGCTACAAGCGGTGATTATTGGGAAAGAGACAGAGAGAGAGAGAGAGAGATTGCTCTTCGGAGAAGGGATACGGACTAATATATAGGGCTTTTTTAGGTTATGTGCAAAACAATATGAAAATAATGGGCCCCATGTTCAGAAAATCTGTGATGTAAAAATCATGAGTTATGTATTGATGTGGGTACTATCGGTACCATTTTTATCTATGAACAGTATGAACTATGGTCAATTAATGTCTACAGTACCTATATTATAACGATATATCTGTCGCCAAAATATAATGTTGATATTGACACGTATCAATATTGACCGGACACCTCTATGACAAAGTTATATTGATTTCACTCGGCCAAACTACCAAAGGTGTGCAGACTTTGTTGATTCAATTAATTTTTCTTTTATTTATTGCTATAATAATGAGTAATGACAAAGCTAAATAATAATAATACTATTATTTAGACAAACAACGATAAGCATTTTGCAATAATGTGGGAAATTGGATAAATAAATATGAATTAACCTTGAAACTCAGGCAAGTTATCGCAAAGATAATATCTATTAAAAGCAATTATTTTTCGATCATTTGAATAATATAGCTGTAATATAATATAATACAAAAAATATATAATCGAAAAAGAATGAACTAAAAACGAAACTTTTCAAACAGACTACCTATAATATGGTACGATGTACCTACATCAGTACATCACTATTGTCTATTATAATAATATGATTTTTTCATTGCAATACGCCGTCTGCACGCATTTTGTTCGGAATTCATTTGAAATACATTTATACAAAACGATTAAAGTCACTAGTAATAGTGGTAATAATAATTATGATTATAATAATAACAGATACACGTGTAATTATGTATACACAGTACACATAGCTGTGTGGTATAAAATATGTATATAAATTACAAGTTTAGATGTTTATATAGCATAACAATGGGCTATTACCCGGTCGTATGACATCTGGTCATTATTTAGCGGTAAAGGACATGCATTTAGAGTGTTTGACCTTAGAAAAAATCATGTATTTCATGCGGTGAAATATTAAAAGATATATAAAACGGTTTCCGGGTTTTGATCCACTCGCTACTTGATTTATTAAAACCGTCGTGGATAACGTACACGGCATAATATAATATGTCAGTGTTGTAAAGTGCTTTGCCGAATAGTGACCGCATACACAGCAATGATATCTTTTGGGTACAGGATCGTCAGGATCACTAAGAAAAACAACAACGGTATGTATATGATATACCCAAGGAAAAGCACCGGTGCGAGTGTGAAACGTATTCAGTTCACCACAAGCGGATTGCCAAACAAGGCATCAATTCCCCGGAGATGGATACATACATACTCAAACTCCGATTTCATCAATTTACCTAACATAAAAAAAAATCAACACACCGCAAAATCGATGGTATCTATATAGGTGCAGACATTATTCTGCAAAACAAAAATTTCTCCACGAAGAAAATTTTCAACTATATTGATTCCCTCCATAATTACATAAGTATCTAATACGTTTACTTCAGATCGAAGGTGCAAACTATATATACTGTACCTATATATATAGGTATATACCTAAAAATCCCGACGAACCGAGATTCAATGGAGCCTACATTCAGCAGCAAACATATTCAAAATTTGTGTAAAACGGTTTTCTAGTTTTTCGCGCGGCAGCAACGTTCTTCTTACCATACTCAATTCATCAAAACCACCTTCAGTGGAGGATCACACCCCGATCAGGGTAGCACAGCACGTATGCTTGGCATAATAATACAATATATCAGAGAGTTATAAATAGTGCTTTGCTTGAGTGACCACACATTTTGAGTATACTATTATGAGGAAAAACAACATCGACAGGATGTATAATATCATACAATATGGTACATAATATCCATACCTATATGCGTATATATTATATTATGTGTGTGTGTGTGTGTGTGTGTGTATACTGTGCGTACGCTAATATTATAATGTGTATAATAAATTTTACACGCGGGTCCTAGATAAAGTGGGTGGAGGATTATCGGCCAATCAATAGGATCGAAAAGTACGTCAGTCACACCGCACATAATATAATATTATATACCAACTCGCGTACATATATATATATATATATTATATATCATAGGTACTGTACGGTAATGTTTTTTCCCCTAGCTATCCTTCAGCGCTGCAGTGTGTTTGACAATCGATTCCTTTCGCGCGTGTGTGTGACGCAATATACAAACAATCTGCAAAACTGTCAAAATGAATGGGTCCCTCATAGACAGTATGACAAAGGTCAGGAATGCGCAGCGAGATCGTCTCATTTGTCAAACCCATATATTAATAATACATATAATATTTTACAAGCGATTTCCCGGTTTCGTGTAAAGGTATACCGCATATAATACAGTATAATATAATATAGATTAATAACAGCATTATACACCAGCACGCGCGCAAAAGGCAAGTATAATATAATCCCCGTAATTATGATTACGATCCCGAAATTCAAAGGCAAGTGACTGTGTAGCCTGTAATATATTGCAGCAAATAATATACATTGGTATGTATTATTACCAGAAGGATGACTGCGTCGTCGTCCGTTGGTCGTCTGACAACGGAAATCGGTAAGATAATATGATAGGTTAGATACATATACGACCCAGATACTGACTCAAAAGAACCAAAGAAATATATGTCAGTTAATAACTGTTATGATATTATATCTCGTACGGCATACACCATAATATAATGCGGATAGCTTAGATTAGGTTAGCACGCAGTGCACAATAATATAACACCAACACGAATAATAATATAATAAGTAATAATTCCGAGCGTGGAGTGTCGTTTCGTAATCTGAGGTTAAATATTTAGCAAATTGAATTCGCTCACCCGCGTTGCGAATTATCAGTGCCCTTAATTACTATCCGAGTAGTTCGCGATTTATATATATAATAATATGCGTGTAGGAGTTATGGAAACGGAATTCGATTACACAAATCGAAAAATCCTGTCGTGAACATGACATGGCATGCCTTACGGCACAGTCCCGAAAATTGTGTAAAGATGTAGGACGAAAAGTGAAACATATTATGTATAGGCGTACAAAGTTTGAAAATGTGTTGATTTAATAATAACTATATATAGACAGATTTTAAAGTTTAATTATTTATTATACTAGGTAGGTAGTTTATTTGTTATACTGTAATTTTTTTCTTTTTATACATTTAAAACAATATAAATCATTTTTTAAGGTTTTTTTTATGATAATATAATACGATAAAATAAAATACTGATTACCTACGGGTCGATGTAAAATTTCATGATAGTATTTTTTTTCCGATTGAAAATACAAAATATTAAATTGTAACATACGATATCGTAATCAAATTGATTAGACGCTTGATTTTTAAAATGTCAATCAGTTATAATTTACAATAACGTGACATAATACGTCAATGTCACCGCACAGTCTCATTGCCTTCATCATACTTACTGTTCAGTTACTACACAACGAATAAATACTTCAAAACAATTATAAGAAAATTTAAGTATAATATTAGGTAACTTTAAAGAACGTAATATTATAGTATAGATATATATAATATGTGTGTGTGTATGTATTCAAATAATAGAATATTATTTTGTTTGAATTGCGGTGTTTAAAAATATAGGGAAGGTACAAATGCACAATTAATAATAAATATTATATTGATCAGTTATACATTTTTATTCATTTAAATTTGAAATTCTAAATATTATTTTTACTGTTTAGTAAGTTAACTAGTTGTTCTCGCTTTTCAATGAGTTCACGCAATCATCATTACAGTATAATGTATAGTAAAATGTACACAATTCATACAATATTAACTTATTTTAAAATAGTATTATAACACCTATTATAAGCACCTAGCAAAATATGAGTTTGTAATTTGTTGATGTCAATACTAATTTGTTTCGTACAAAATGTTAACCAGCGTGTTAATGATTATAGCAGGGCACCCTCTGCAGTAGGTATAGGGTGGTGCATGATGCCAAGTCGTCAATACGGTGTGGCAATAATCCCAAAAAAATATAACACAGATATTTCGATATAATACTACCCTCGCAATCAGTTTTTGATTTCCATCTACAATATCACGAGGGTTCGAGAGTCGATACCAAGTGTGAAAGTACGGAAATTCTGATATTTTAAACTCTAAAACGTGGGGAATAATATTATCATAGAGATTATCGGTTGTCAACTTGCAGGATGTGACCCGACGGGCCGTTCTCGTCACGTGTTGGACGGCCATAACGACATAATAATAATGACGTGTAATACGCGCGTTCGCCTACCTATTATTATTATAAAACGCGCCGAAAAGCAAGTTTCTGCGTTTCACCGTTAGTTTTTTCTTTCTCTGAAAACACTCGCCGCAGACGACTCGGGCAAGACCTCGTACAATATACAGACGCGGTGACGAGGTCAATTAACCGAGAGATTCGCCAAGACGTCGCGAATCGGTCCGGCGAACAATCGTTGCATGTTTTCCTATTCGTACACACGGACGCAGTGTAACGAAAATTTCCAGGAATATAGACGCCTGCCGAAAACCATTATACCGAGAACGGTGCATTTTCCGGGTGTAAACACGTTACGATGGATAGTCAGCTGCTGCAGCCACCGGAGAAGAAAGTGGGCATAACGCGGGACAAATGACACGACGATGAGTAATGGTTATTCATTTAATTTTTTTTTTATTCTTTTTCGTCGCGAACGGTATATACGCGGGAAAAAAAAAGGCGAAATATATAATTATGTGTGTACAAATAATATTGTGCCGTGTACACGGGCACCGTATAATAATATATAATAATTATTTTAATAGCAGCGGTGCCGTACTCAGCCGTGCACCGCTGCGGGCCCGGCGGAGTTATTGCACTAGATTTCTAGATTTATAATTTGATTTTTTCAGAGGAACAAATACCGACAACGATTTCCAACGATGACATCCATAATAAATAGTGATAATATGTGAAATGACTGTGATGTCAGACGCGGCGGCGGATGATGCAAAACTACGCGAAAAGGCGACGAAGACGGAAGAAATCGATGTTTTAATATTCTCTTACTGTAAACGATTAATATAATTATATAGCTGTGGTTGTTGTCGATCGTGGTTATGACTTATGATTGGGCTCGGCTTGGGTACCGCTTAATTATATGGCATATTATGCATATTATACTTACATATGGTATGAATGCATAAATATATATTTTTGTCGTTGGGTTTTATTGTATAAAATTATAAATGAACTTCGCAGCACAGTTAGAAAGTTATACGGGTATATATAGGTATTAATGTATTATACATTATATAATATAGTAACTATAACTAAAATTACAGTGGATATTTTTCAGGATTATATTATAATTTTGAACCTAAATTTGATATCATATTTACTAACAGTAATTACTATTGTACAGGACTGTCTAAACTTTCTCTTTGAAAACTTTGAACGTTTGAACCCCAAGATACATCTATCCCAGATAGCAGATTAAATAATACGTAGTTGTACCTATATATAGAATCGTCGCAAGTTTCCTTCGGCAAATATTATGATAATATAAATAGATGGATCTGTAATGCCTCACGATATTATGGTTAAACGATTCTGTGACACAATCGAGTGGTTAAACCGGAAATAAGGTTAAAAAAAATGGGTCTCACCGTTACAAATTTACTATTTAATAAACGAGTAGGTATATAATATGATCGCTACAAGCCGCTACAGTTCGGCCAATGTATAACATAATGTTCTCAAGGTGAAAAAAATTCTAAAGCGAAACGAGAAACCATTTTTGATGGATATTACAGCAGTAACCTATGTTATACCTGCAATATCGAATTTTCGAAGACTTATAACGGGGTGATTAATAAATAACAATATTTTGGAGCGATTGAACCACTGAATTCGGAATTCCGTTTAATATGGTTTTCTACGGTGTAATACATATTATGTTAAGCAGGTATAGAAAACTGAGTATTCATATTTCAGCTACCCCTTAGTCGGCTTCGAATCCGTTCAGACGAACTGTCGGAGGCCCACCTCCCTTCTAGGGCACCCATTATTTCCACGGGGAGTTGTTAACGTGGGGATTTTGAAGTTTACCGGATAAAAGTATATAATACGACATTACTACCCTGCAGTGTTGCACTGGCGCGAATCGCAGGGGTGCTAAGCACTCAGAATTCCAATACAAGCGTCTAGCACATAGAATCCCACGAGAGTATATATACATATATATCCCGACCACATGATATTATCGCCTTGAATATAATAAATCGGTTTTATTTTGTGTATTTTCAATTTGAGTCGGAAAATCTCTGATAGTGTGAACTTGTACAGAGTGAACACTCGTTGTTTCTAAAAGTATCTATTAATAAGCACTTAAGTTCCCTATTAACATTTTAAGCTTGATTTAATTGGACAATTATACTCAACTTGATTTCATAATCCGTATATAGGAAAATACTCGTTGAGAAATAAATAAAACACTTATCGAATACTGAACGAATATTTCAGTTCCGACGAGCATTGTACACCGTTGGTACGTTTTCAGGCTAGCGAACACTTATTAATTTTATTGATAGAATACTTGCGTCCCCTGCAGTGATTACGTTTTTCTCAATGTTCGTATACTTCACTAATACAACTGAAATAAATTGCGTCTCTAATGCCGCAATCAAATTCCGTAATGCACAATAGTGTCGTAGTACCCACTGCACATAATCGTAGGCACGACCGAACATAATATTATAACCACGGTGCATAATTATTATTGCTGTCGACCACGCGCATATTAAATTATTATATAATATATTTATAAGCCGGAGGAAAGGGCAAGACAGGCAGCTGAGAGATGACCGACACCCCGGACCGCAACCAGACCTCACACACAAGTCATCGCCATAAGCAACACTGTCTTTTACAACTGCTCTAAAAATAACTATTTTTGATGTAAGCTCCCCGGACCTTGTCCCCTGGTGGTCAGATACTTACCAGCATTCGCTGCGGAAAGTCCACCAGGCCGAGGGGGCATACTATAGACATAATTGACAAATTCTCGTAAAACCGCTGTTTTGTTTTGTCAATAAACGATGGGTGCCAGAGGAGAAGTAATGCTAACGCGGTTCCTCTATCGATATATACGTAGAGCAATAAACTATTATCCTACCCGTAATAATAATAATAATTGTGGTACTTAGTTAATCGATATATAACTTTAGCTAACGAACATTTCTCCGATTATTCAATCATCATATGAAAATGCGGAAGGTATACGCATTACATTTTAAATGCAATTTATTTGTAATCTTCGATAGAATACATCGCTATAGTTATATTGTGTCATAAATCGGCATTTATACGACCTATATAGGTTCGTTTATAACAATATAAATTATAGGCGCCGAACGCGTGTAATAAACATCGGTGGACGGTCTAACGATACGATCGTTAAGACGAAATTAAGATAAGTCGAGACTGTCTAATTGCCGAACCGGGTTGATAGTCGTACATATATTATAATCAAATTTTATTGAACCTAATAGTCGTATCACTATAAATGTGTTAAGTCTTGTGTAGGTATTTAAAAAAAAACACGAGATATAAAAATACCTATTTCATACAATCATTCGTATAAACTTAGCATATGGTGATGCTATTTTTATGGCTCTGAAAATAAAGTCAAAACGTCCAGCATTCCATAAGAACGATAATTTAAATAAAAAGTTGTTGCGTTGTTCGGTAGCGAAAACAATTTCGATGCGATTCAAACTTCAAATAATTGTATATCGGAAAAATATCGCCTTACACGATTATTATTGATATTTGATGTTAGCTAATAATTATAACGTAGAACGAAATAATACGAACGAAATAAAATTACACTTTACATTTCTGGTGCAAAAAATGTTCATCAAAAATAAAAACAAAACAAATCGAGTGTCAATTTTGTAATATTTAGAGAAAAATGAATTGTATCTTTCATTTTTTTCGGTGTACCTATGTTTCTCGGATGAAAACATTCCCTCCCATTCTGTTATAGAATCAACACTTCGGCGGTGGGAAGAAACTTACGACTATACCTGCGTCTGTATCTGTGCATTGCAGTGGAAACGACCTCTCCAATAAAAAATATATAGTCTACAAATAACATTATTACCTATTAGTACTTGCGCATACCGACTAATCCTGTACAACGTTTCCAATCCACAGATAGAGTACTATACTATACTTGCAAGTTACATTCTGTAGACATCTATGGGTAATAAACAATACGATATTCGGTCCTCGTGATCGAAAAAATGATAACAGACATAACTGATGAAAAAAATGCAATAAAAACCCATTATTGCAGAACCAATATACATTCCTGGCTCCGTTGTGAATTTAAAATGACTGGCGACTTAACGTCGAACACTACGGACCGGGGGGGGATATGGGTGGGGAGGGTCTCAGCGGTGCGTTCCGGGGGTCCCCGTGATAAAACGTGTTTGTCGGGGGGAATAAGGAGGGGGGAGGGAAACATTGAAAACCGCGACGACTTGTTGCGCGCGAGTTTGGCACACGCTGAGAAGAGTCATTCACCGCCGCCGATGCAGTTTGCGTGCGTGTCGGGCACCGCCCGCCCCGACCCGGCCCCGTCCGACAGTCGTACGCGACGGCGGCGTTCAATGTCAAGGGCAATAGCACGTCCGCCACACGCCGTTGCTCTTTCTCGCCGACGCTCGCTATATTGTAATATAGTCGCCGTCGTCGTTGTTGATGATTTTCAAATCGGTTTTTTCATCTTATTATTGTTATTATGGTTATTATTACAAGGACTTGAAATGATGATGCAATGATAGAAAAAATGAGTGTAAAAAATTCACAAAAAAAATAAAAAAATAAATATGAAAATATATAAACAAAAACGCGCCGTACATTGCTTATTATAGAAAACAATTTATTATGAATTTCATTTTCAACGATCAGGAACACCATTTTAAAAATGTTATAAAATTATAAGATACCGTTATCATAAGAACTATTGCAAATAAAATTATGTTTATTTATTCTGTCGATATGGCCATAACGGTAATTTCATTTCTGCTAATCGGCGATTCGTTAATTTATGTATTTATGTATAAATATACATCAAACTACACATTAAAATATAAACAACAATCAATAGTTTAAATATAAAATATAATATAATACCGGTGACTGATATTCGTAGAACTATCCAAAAATGAAATTTAAATTTAAATTTCCAAATTACTGAAAAACGTCTAGAATTCATACGGATGTTAGGTTAGTTTCCGTACTCAAATCAACAGACTTCAATACACGTCAAATAATAATGACTAGCCCGAGAACAGTACGGAAATAAAATACAAATAATTCTATTGAACTCATGTCATATAGCTTATCCATTTCATAATGATTTTTATAATGTATGATAAATAAATGCCAAATGTCAAAAAATTATCTACGAGTTGTAGGGTGACGCGTAGGTTATAAACGTAAGGCCTATTCTCGAATTGCATATATTTATACAGAGTGATAGCCACCGTCATATAGATACTCAAAATGTAAGTTTAATTTAAGCGCTCATAATTTTATCGAATAATATATGTTACTATAATATATTACCTAGCTGATGTACGTTACAGTAATATTCGGTTTATAATATATTTATTTATAAAATACTTGACAACTATTAGAAGCATGGCAGATGAACGAAATAACGTCTATTTCTATACACATATACCTACGTCACGCTCTGGATTCATTATCTACATATAGCTAGTGTACGGAACACGTCCGGGGTGACAATTGTCGCGTATATCATATCTCAGCTAGGTATAGACCATATAATATTATGTAATATATAGAATAATATTGTGGCAATATGTCTATATGAGCACCATATATAAATGTATCTATATCGTGTAGCGTGGGTAATACGAGGAGCGCAGATAACGTAAAAGACCGTGAACATGGATGAGCCTGCTGCAACTAAATTATTTATCAAATACTCTTGTGTATATATATTATATACTGAACCGAATAAAGTGGGTCCGCCAAACGACGTTTGAAGTGTATGTTATCAATTTTTCTGTATGGCCACCCCCGGTCATAATAACGTTATCTTAATTTGATAATAATATATATTTACATATTCGGACGATGTACAATATTCTTCTAGGTTTAATTTTGCACACCAATCCACCCACACACACACACGTAGCAAACGATCATATTATATACCCTTTGTCTATATACAACTTTTTATATTCCCGACTGCCAACATTTTATCGATACCACCGTTAAATATTATTATCATATTATATTATTACATATTTCGCATAATAACACATCACATATTATAATAATATACTGTCGTAATTATTATAATAACCATGCCCTATACGAAAAAGATTCATAAACGCCAAACACGGTAAACTATTATAAAGTGATGGTTGCGAGGTCGATAATCGATAGGTACAAGTTATACAAAAACGTTATTTCGTGTGTACGTTTAATACGTTCATACTTATAAATTTATATAATAATAAAATGTATAGGTATATACGACGTACGACAACTGACGTCAGTAGTCATTCGAAAAGAGAATCATTCCAACCTATATGCGGGAAATAAAAACATTTCCTCGCACGTCTAATATGGAATTCACTGTGAGAAAGTACAGGTACTTTAATAGGTATTTGCTCACAATTTATTATAAACACGTCATTAGAATTCATATATTATATAAGTGTCTCGCCGTTGTTCACGAGCCATTGCTGTATACATGAGGTCGAGTGAAATAGTTTATTAATCAACGAAATTCTTTGAGTTCCGAAACTGAGGTTATCGAGCCTTCGAATTCGACGATGTGAATTCAAATTTTGAATTGTCAGATGGTAGGTAACGAATGTGTTTTCCATGTTAAGCATATTACATGTACATCCAGGTACCTGTATATATATAATATTTTATATCTACGTGAGCGCGTTAAGTTCTAATACGTGTCACAGCGCTGAATTACGTGCGACGACAACTTTTTCAGCAGTTAATTGAATTGTGTTTTTCTGAAATTTCAAACATTTCATCATATGAACCAGCCCGCAATTATTCGAAGAGACGTTAAGTTTAAAAATAATCTGAATTTACCTATGTGTTCAATGATTAATGTATTTTGAAGGATTTTAAACAACATAATATAAGTACTGTGGTTTTAATCAGTGTTTAACAGTGTTTTATTTTTATAATTAGGTACATTTTTCAATATTAAACTGAAAGCAAAAATTCCAAAAACGATTCAGAGCGGAACTTTACGGATCTGCAGGACTAAACTAGACCTTTTACATTATCACATTTCTTTAGAAACGTTTGACAGTTATCAGTTTAGTTTTTTTATACGTTTACAGAAATTTTTAAAATATATAGACAAATTCCATATGTGTATGTAACTTTTTTTGAAGTAATCGTTCTGCCAAAAAAGAAAAAATCCTAAGTGCTTATAATAAAAGATAAAAGAAAAATATAATAATGTATAGGTATTGTTGTAAAAAATTGCATTCCAAATCTTAAAATTGAATAATTTAAATACAGAAAAGAGTAATCGCAAACAATATTTGTTGCATTCCTTCTACGGTGTACCTATAACTATTTGTTAATCATTAAAATGTGGGTTTCAAATGAATTGGCTGCGTATTTAAGAGAAAAATAACTAGTAAAATAATTCAAAAACGATTTGTTTCATATTTTTATTAATTTTACATGCCAAGTGACAACCAATGGAAATATTTTAGAAACTAACAAGTTAATCTCGGTTTTTTATTTTTTTATGAAAAATCAATCATATAGTAAATGATAACTTACATATAATATACAAAATTCATCGAATAAAGCTCTCACTTTATTCGTGTCGTTATTGGACCGAATAGGTTCCAGAGTACCAGGTTCAGCAGGAAACCAATTCAAGAAAAGAACTTCGGGCCACAGATTTCTTTGAACTTTGTTAGACTATTCCAAAACGACATTTAATCACACAGAAGAATTAATCATCAAGAGCTACATTTGTGACGTTTCCAACAAAAAGTTTCGACTGTTAAACAAATTCATAACTGTACCTATGAACATAATACATATTCCGATGGATATTACAGGACGTGAACGATGATGATGATGAGTGTGACACGGACAGGTTCGAATAATAATATTATTATATGACAGCAATACAAAATTGACGTTTTTTTATGAGGACGATGACAATACTATATTATAATAATAAATACTTGGCAGGTGATTCATTAACGTATAAAACACTCATTACATTATTACTCATCTTATATTTTAACAAACTGTATCGTTATCATTTATTAAGCCTTTGCTTTCTCTAATAACAACGTATATACTTACCTACATTTTTAATTTCATATTCCGAATCAGAATATTGTTCAGATTATTTCGTTATATACCTACATAATTATATATTTATTTAAATCTAAATAATTTGGATGAGTAATAATTAGCTATAATATATTATTTTAAGTTTAGATGACCGAGGTAGTGAACAAACATTTAGCATGATACCTACCCCTCTGCTAATCTACTGCACTTATAAAAACTTGAAACACTTATAATTCATAAATAGTTACTACTTGTTAGAAGCGAAAACTTAAATTTCGATTAATATGTATCGAAGTATTTGAAAAAATATTCTGTTTTGGGGCGATAAATTAAAAACGTAAATTATCTTAAAAAAAAAAATTAAAGAACTTAAAAACTTAAAAAACGATTACAGTATAAGTGGTTAAACATAATTTTTTCAGATTTATTGTTATACCAAACTGTTATTAAAATCGTGTAAAAAAATAATTTTCACAAGTTTTTTTAAATAATGAGTGGTCTTCGATAAAAGAATCATCCGGTGGGTGCCTGCGGTATAATGAAATAATATATTATTATATGATAAAGGAACTTGTGCTGCTGCAATGTCACCGATGTTCATATTTATCACACACATAATATACATATATATGGTCAATAAATGTTCATATGCATGTAATAATATATTCGACGAGCGAGATAATACGCAAAACCGACACAAAACGGGATTTCATTTTAATGCAAACGGATTGACCGATAAGCTCATCCGCCGCTGCAGACGACGGCTGTGTATAGGTACTTTGGTCGAATATTCGTTTAGACACGGTCCTAAGTATTATAATATATTATATACCTTAGGTACCTACACTAGAGCGGTACGCAACGGTCCGTGTCCACGATAATTTAACATTACTTATATAAACATCATAATAAAAATTCATATTCGGCGAAGCAGTTTACACTGCGGTAAAAACGGACAGGCACAGAATAACGAACGAAACAAAAAAAAAATACAAAGATTGAACTATTGAAGTCATATTTTGCACACACATATCATTATTATATATGAACACCTGTATAGAAGGGCTTCTATGTACCTATATAATACATAGAGGTATAATGGTCAATAAAGGTAGGTACCTATAAATATAGAAGGGTAAACTACAGTATATATTATACTATATTATATAATATTGCAACTTATCAAGTTACTTTCTATCATAGGAACAACAATAACTTGCTCATCCCAATCTTTTTTTTTTTTAATATAGTACTTTTATTCAAATTCCACATTTTTTTGAAATTTAAAATGTTCAGAGGAGCATGTTTAATTTTAAATTGATTTTTTTTTCATGCAATTTCAAGAGTGTCCTGTGGCGAAGCAAACTTGTTTTATAAATGTTAAGTACGTTTTTTACTATAAATTAAATAAGGAAGCGGATGATTTTTTTGAAAATTCTGAACGAGTAGTTTCTGTTTTATCAAAATATACTTAAGTAATAACTAATTATTATAAAGCAATATATGGATAATAATATAGTCCATGAGGTTTAAAAAAATATATAGAGGCAATATGTTTATTGCAATTTTATCATTTTGTTATATAAACTGTCCGAGTATAATATAAGTACCAGACTATAAATATTTCAAATAATTTATATTTTATGTAAAACATTTTGTATTATGCAATATGGTTTATAGATTGTAATGTCATAGGATACTCCATAAATGGTATAAAAATCTATGTTTTTAAAAGTATGGTCTATAAATATAAACTTCAGAATACCTATATAATCGCAGAAATAACCGTTTAATTATGTAACTAACTTTAATACCTATAGTTATTATATTATTAGTTAGGTACTAAAATGTTTCTAGCTGTTTGTTTTTTTTTTTGTTACCTTCTGTGTAAACTACAAAAATCGTGCAAAGATTCGCGAACGAAATATAGACTATATATATAATATTTATAAGCGTTTCCTCCGACGGCGGTGGCATCCACAAACAATACAATCTTGTACATAGTTTTCACGCTGTCCGCAAAAAATAAAAAAATAATTTCAGTATTTAATTTAATGTTTACTTCAGTCAGTGACACAAAAACGTCATACACGTGCGGCAATCAAAACTATTTTCTGGCTATCTATGCAATAATGTATATAGATAATGCGAGTCTGTGCATATGTATATCTAGTATGTCGTAGGCGGAAATATTCAAATCAGGCATTTGGTTAAAAATTCCTATTATTGAAGTTAAGCTGTACTTCTAAAATGTTAAATGCTTATATAATTTCATGTTATAATAATAACCAATACATTAGATATAGTATACCCATGAACAAGTGCTAGAATTCGTTTTAAAAAAACTAAAAAAGGTTTTTTAATTTAACTATAATTATAAATTTAATTTATTTAATATTGACTCGGTTTCTACGATTGCACGTAATATAATATAATATAATATGTGGTTACGTGGTAGTCTTTTGAAAGTCAACCAAATCAAATTTTAGAAAAAAATTTTGGTCATGTAAAACTAGAGTTCAAACCTTGTTCAAAATATAGCAAGTTTATCCTTGTACGTTTAGCCGTTGTTGAGAAATCGCGCAGATAAACATCTGTACAAACAGACAAGATTTTAAGTTAAATAAAAACTTTTAATCAAATAAAAAAATGTCTAAAAATATTATTCACTTATTTATTTATTGATACAATATAGTTGTTGTTTGGTGGCATTTTCTTGAACATTTAATATTTTGTTTGAGACATTCATATAACTACATACGCCTAGGTGTTTAACCAAATTCCTGATTTGATGATATAATATATATATTATATGATATGTATATACCTGTGGCGATGGCGGCGTGTTTTAGATTTTTCAAAAGAGGAATGGAATTTTATACAACTGCAGTGATAAAATTTAAAAAAATTGTATTGAAATTTTAACTATTGAGATGTATAGGTTTGGTGTTTAACAAGGGAATGGGTGGAGGGGGGAGAGGGATAAACCGGTGACGACTAAAAATGCAAAAAAAAAAATATGACTATATCAATACTATACTGCTGCACCACAGCGATAGCGCTGAGAGAATAGGTACAGTGTACCTACACATTATATTATACTGTACATAACGGCTGTTGTCTTTCGAAAGAATGTGTCGAAAATACAGATTACACGAAACGTATATTATATTATTATTATTACCTATGTACCTATATTGGACGCGGAACGAGGTCAAAAATATCGAGTCTCGGTAGCAACACTTATCGGTCTACTCTCTCGACGATTCTTCGTATTATATACATTATATTATTTTTATTATTATTATTATATTACTGTACGCGACATAAATATATATCCTATCCCGATTTAGAGGATCGACTTCCCGCTGAATATCATTGTATTTGTATATAATATGTACCGTGGCTGGTACACGTCAAATGTTTGCAGATCACGTTACCCGCGAGGTACGCGAGTAATTTCTGATATATTATACATAGATTCTATTAAATATATAGACACAGTCACCGATATCCGTGTGTGATGGATCCACACACAAGAATCTCAAATAGACATAGTATTATAGTAATGTCAATAGACGCATAGAAGCAATAAAGGAATGCACTTATAATAGTCCTATATAGAATCAAAAGTATACTGGCCTACCTATGTATAATATTGTATGAACGAGAAAAATTACAAAAATGCTATAATATTAAAATTATTATCAATGTATAGTATAAGATTATTTTTATTTAAAACCATGTTATACACTAATTAATATTTTATTTAATATATAAAACCAAAAAAACCATAACATTTTTAATTTTAACTTGATAGATTATTTTTGAATCATTAGGAAGCAAATATATTGCAATAGTTTATTAAACTAGGTTCTAAAGCTCTTAAGCTTATTATGAAATTAACTTATTAGTTAAGCAAAAAAGTTATGATTTAACTTCATATAAATTAACTTGGTTATAAAATGCAATATGTATAGTAATAATATAAGAAGGTACATTTCCGATATTAAACCTGAAAACCTCAAATCCGTTTATATTTTTGCTCATATAAAATATAATAAGTGTTCCACGCTTCCTGCTTCAAACTTTTACCGACATCTGAAATTGTCACGCTTATAATAGTTATAATATAATTACAATATTACAATCTTTCCATCAAATTAAACATCAGTGCGAGATGTATAGTGCTCTCTCGTGTATGGACAGATTACAACGTAATTCTATATAATAAAATGATTGACACACATTATCATGCTTAATATAACATGTTCTATTATCACGCATACAAAAAGGTATAGGTACATATCAAATAATTTAAGTTAATAATCCTATTTGACTGCAGTTCTTCTCCGAAACTCATTATATATTTATACACGTATGATAATCTTTTTATATTAAATTTACAATATTACATATTGCCACTCAAAAATTGAAACAAAATGTAAACGCATATAATATTATGATGCAATTTTACATCGATATGCATATTAATGAAAATGTCATGCGGGTTATACGAGTTTCAGGTATTTTAACCCACCGAATAGTTTAAGGTGTCACTTAAAAGATTTAAAATTAGCCTAACTCAGTACGCAAGACTCATTTGTGGCCATGAAACTGTAATCACTCTGTATAACGATTATCGTTTGGGAGTGCCAAAATCGCATATAACCACGAAGAGTGCAGTTGCCGAGGGCCATGTGTGTATGGTACCAAGAGGGGGCGTTAGTCTATTTTTATTGCGAATTTCCGTGGCCAACGTCCAGAAAACCGCTTATGTTTTTATCCGGTGTCGAAATCGTAGAACAGCGCATATCTCGGCTGAACTCGTATTGAATTGATACATTTTTAAAAATCAATCCACGCTTTACAGAATATTCACAAAATTATATTAAATTTCAATTAGGTATAACTAACAGCATTCAAATTAAAACTTGCTCTATAAGAAATACACGACTAAAATTCTTAGTTATATTATAATATTGTTAATAATAAGATACTAAGTAGGACCTAAAAATAAAAAATAAAACATTAAAAGAAGCTCAAATAGTATCGTACAAATTATAAATAGGTAAGCAGGTATCTACATAGGTAGTACATATTATACGAAAATGTAATTTTCAATTGTTTAATTAAATACACATAATATATTATACACAACAAGATTTTGCTGTAAACAAGCTTTAATGTAAAAAAATTATATACCTATGTTTTTTTCTCATGTGTGTAAAAAATATTCCATTAAAATATGATTTCAAAATTATGGCTGTAATAAATTATATTTAACAACCACAATATATATTTAATTGCTTTATGTTTGGTCAGCAACGGAAAAATAAATTATAAATCACAAATATTAAATTATCACACTAAATCAAATAACGCACCAATACGTCCAAATTTTAAGACTTACACGGGGTAAGGAATATTTCATAATTATTTGGTAGTATAGTCTAAGTAGGGCGTTATGGTTACATATCGAGTCTTAACTATTTTATCACTACGCTTTGTTTTTCAACACGAGGAAAGGTAGTGATATTTAAACAACGTGTAATTCAATTTACCACCTACCATACTTATACAAACTCTATATACACTTGAAAACAACTCGGTCAATAATAAATTCGTTTAGGTACCTAGGTGAGCAATCGAAAAAAGTTTTAGAATCATCAAAAAGCAATAAATAAATAACTATAATATAAGTGTACTACGGGTCTTTAATCCATCACAGTTTATGCTAAATTAAACAAAGAAATAACAAACTATAATGGTAACAGACGCGTATTTTTGTAAACGAGTAACCTAAATGTACACACTGTATTTTGTGTTTGTGTAGCAAATTTTGTGGTCGATCCTATAATAATAATAATAAATAAATAAATAAAATCCACACTCGTGGGGTTTCGAGTGAGTGAGTGAAGTAACTTACAATATGGGTTTAATTAAGTAACGCAATAACCCACTCTGCTGGAGGTTGAATACCGCGGTAATGACTAAATTTATGTTAAATAGATTGACGGGCAAAGGCGAAACTTCGTAGACTTTTGTCGAGTTAAGCAGTTAATTATATTACTTAAATTATGTTTATGAGGCTAATTAGTGTGCAGAAAAAATGATTCGAATTATACTTTAATAATAATATACCTAATAATATGTATAAACGTATAAGACTCGTTAAAATATTTTTTTAAATAATTCAAATTAAGGGGATATTTTTTCCTAGTACATATTTTAACGGTTACCTAATTATATCAACGATAAACAACTGCTATCTTACTTAATTAACGTAATTGAGTATAGTGAAAAAAAAATTATAAATGATCTCCAGTACCTATATATATGGTCCCTCGTCAGCGCATGATAAAATACCTAATAAATATTAAAAATTCAGTTGAACACTTGAGCCTAAAATATACATTTTAGTGGGTACACCGTACACCTCTATACATAATGAAGCACCTCAAATGAGATTATGATAATAATTAACACATCACCGCCACCAACACCACAACCACCCCACACCATCGCACCACTACCGTCATCTCCGGTGTCACATACGTGAGATTATTAATGAAAACTAACAATATATAGGTACGTAATAGCTTGGAATATAATAAAGCTTTCTACCGAAGAAAAGTATACTCACATCTTATAAACTATTACGATATAATTTTAGTATTTGTCGCTTACGACTGCACCGAACACGATAAAATATTCTTTTGACACCACGCGCCGTTTATCCGGTTACGATGGATAAAAAAAAAGAATGACGTGACATTATTAGGGTAGGCGATGAACGTACATCGTAATCGTATATACCGCGTTCGGAGAAGGTTACAACTTAAAATCGTAAACGGGAGATTATGTTTTACCTATATATACACACGAATCGTATTCACCGAGCTATTATGTTATGTACTTATTTATTTATTTTGTACGTACCTATATATTATATACTTATGTGCGTGCGCGGGCAAAGTACAAAGAAGACTTATATACGCGACAAATTGGGAAAAAAAACACGGACTGGTCACTGCGAACGATATGTACAGGGTGTATACCGTTTACACAAAACTATATTAACTTACCAAATCGATATTCGTGTTTTTGCAAAATATTTTTTGTTTAGTTAACATAAATTATTTATAAAACCATAAATTATTGTATTATAATATATTTTAATATACCTAGAGGTTTGAACATTTTATTTTTGAAATAGCCTGTACTTTTAATTATATGATTAGAAGCAGTATATATTTTTAAACATTCTCATGCACACATGAATAAGTATTTTATTAGATGTTTATACATCTGCATTTTTAGAAAAGTATTTGAGTTCAGACAATGCGAAGTTCAAAGTACAAGCTGTGATTAAAAAAATATATTTATATTAAAAAGACACTATGATAAAAAAAAAACTAGTAGAAAAAATAGTATTATTGTAGGTACCTAGGTATATTATATTCTTTCTATAAAATTATTAACATTTTTTTTTTCAAAAACACAAAAATCGACGTGGAAAAAATTATTGTGGCCGTGTAAATGGACCACCCCGTACAGTTTTGAGAAGTTTCAGGTCTAAAAAAATAAAACACAATTCGATACCCCGAAAACATTTCGTATATTAAAGCCGCGAGCGTGTGCAATGTTTTTTTTCGTGTGAAACGTTATCCTCCACCGCGCACTAGCGAGCCACCCTTTGCGCTTGGATTTCATCGACATACCCGCTCTGCTGCAGACCGAAATAATAATAATAATATAACCACGCCGAACTTCTCTTGAGCGTGTGTTTAGGTTTGACACAGTGTGGCGCGAATACGATAGGTATAGTGTGTCAAAAATATATTTTTACGTAACGAACAGGTTCACCTTCGGAGCTCGCGATAGCGCATAACTATATATATAATAATATATAGGCCGCGACGGCCACTGCGACACGCGAGTATTGGGCACGACCAAATTCACCGAAAAATATAAACATAATAATATATACATTTATCTACAGCTATATTATAATAACGCGTGTAGGTGAGTGTATGACGTGAAAAATAAATAAGCGCTGGGGCGGGAATCACCATATGTTTTTGGTCGGACGCGGAAGTTTTCGTAGAGGTACCTATAATAAAATATACCTAATATGTATAAAATCAATCATTCCGGTTAGACGTGTGCTAATTGGGCTAATTTCGAAACAAAATATATTTAAAATATAACGACGTATATAGCCATATTAACGGAATATGAACGCTCTTGCCTAAACATATACTGTAATATTAAGTATATGTAATATATCTACAACAGTTTTTCTACACGCAAAAGCGCGAAACCTGTACCTAAACTAGCAGACCACCCCAGCTGTGTATATTCGAAATCCGTGTTGTTGTATATAAGTGCCCATAGTATATACGCTTCGAGATTGTAACGATTATATCGGCGGAGGAGGAGGTTCGCATCGCAACAATCTCAAATACTATGGTATTAGATGAGTTTGAAAAGTTTCACCCGTTTTGGTTTTGATATAATATATTGCCTATAACGGATTATCCAAAGAACAGCAGCAGCCCGCAGATGTATATATATAAAGATGTGGAATGTAGATAGCTTGATAACATAAAACCGTCTTTGGGAAAATAAAAATATATACTTTGAGCTCTTCAACAATTGTTTAGCTTAAATATATAAATATATATATTATATATTTTATTGTTCGCGTACGGTATTCTCAAACTTCAATTATTATTTAATCATAAATTTCTAATAATAATATATGGTACGATAACATGGTAATAATACGCACGTTTAATCTACTACTTATACTAGCTAGAATTATATGAACTTATTTTAAACAGATTGAAACGGGAAATATAAATTATAGTACGTGTCAAAACTAATTATTTACAAATTATTTACTAATTACTATAGGACAATAGTACGAAAATAGCATTCATTGTTTATACAGATCGATTTTATACATTTTATACAATAATTTATTGTACAATTAATCGTTAGCTGTATGAATATAGCACGTGGCATTTATCTGAAACATGAATATTAAATATTAAAATGTAAAAATTGACAGAGGCGAAAAGGCGAGAGTTGAAAATCCTAGTATGTTCTGTACGTTCTAGTTAACCAGTTTTATTGCTTTTGAAGGTTAGAAAAATTAGTCTCAAAAACTATATACAAACGCATTTCTATTGGTAATTTGCAAACAAGAATTGAATTTATTTGTGCATTCATAACATTCATAACATATGTTCAAAATGCGAAAGTAACAAATTCGAAAAAAAAGACTAAACACAATGAACGCAATGACGTATTATATTAATAGTGCACCTATAACATGGGAACTAAATTAATGTACATCCAAGTAGCAGTGCATATTAAAGTTGAGAACGTGTGTGATGTGTGTAACAACAAATAAGAATAAAGGTAATTGAAGTTATGAGAAAAAGTATAGAGGGGTTAAAGTATATAGTCGGGAGAGGAGGACGATATATGTTTAAAAGCCGTCAACCTTGGGTTATAATTCATTCAAAATAGAAGGAAGAAATGCAATTAAAGCTTAAACTGCAGTTGCATTTTATGTAGTAGCTATATAATGAACCTACACATTTTATTTAATGACATCATCGGGTTCGAGTTGTAGAGGGGGAAAAAAAGCTCAAGGCCGAATATTTAAACAAAGGCTTTGGACAAAAGCCATTTTAAATTTATGTCACGGTTGACGTTGCAGCTCGATGTAATGTCGGTATGTTGAAATGAAAAAGATATACATACACATCAATACCGACAAACATAACCCGAAAATTGATAATTTTGCTATGAATATATTATTTATAGTTTGTACCAACTAGGTATCACTACTACTACACACTCAAACATAACATATACATACAGGATCTTCCAAATTTCGCGTGATAAAATAGAGGAGGTTATGTTGGTTGTCACGAGATTTCCACCATTTTTAACACATACAATTTGGAAAATTCTATGCATCTCATAAACTGGTATACATATAATATCTAATATAAGCCATGGGGTATAAATAGTAATTCACGATTTTCATCCAAAGCTGTAAAAATGTAAAATACGTCTCAATATATTTGTGACGAAGAGCAAATTCGTCTGCGAGAAATAAAACGTGTACTTAATGAGTAAAGAAAAAAAACACACTAACGAAATAAATGTCGAAAAACGTCCGAGAAGAATACAACGCTGTACATATTACATATGTATATGTTTATGTGTATAAAGTATACCATCGTCTTGGCACTGTAATGGTGCGACGGCACATCGTAAATTGCACAATAAATTATTCAAATGAATATGCAAAATAATTTTTACACACATCGGACGTGAGGATTGCTTTTAATGGGCGATTCCAGATCTTCATAAACGGCGACGGTTTTATGTTTTATCGTCACAATTCCATTCGCGTTTTGAATAACTTTTCAGCACGCACAATATAGTACGAGCGCGTTACTTGCAATCTAAAACTATATGGTCTTTTCGCGAAATAATCGTACTTTCCGTCCTACAAAGTTTCGCAGTGTATCTTATACATGCAGTTTCATCTCAGATACGACTCGCTAGACTCGTGACTGTTTATCTTATCGCAGCACTTTAGAGTATAGACAAAAATATATATAAAGAAAAAAAATAGTGGGACTCAACTATATTATATAATAATCTTTTTATGCAAGTATTGCAATGGAACGGTGGAAAATAAACGTTGGAAATAGATTATTATATATGCGTTTGCGATTATATTATGGTGAGTGGTGACACACACTTCAACATACTGTACATAAAGTGGTAAAAATAATAATAATAATAATAATAAACAAATACCGTTTGGTTTTGCGCAAATTCGTCTGCCAATATAATATGATTACATGCAAAACACAAGTGGGCAGCAAAGTGCATTGAGTATTATTTGAAAATTCTAAATAGGTATATAATATTGTTAAAGGCATTTATTGAAGAAATAAATATTTTACTGCAGTTATAACGCAATAAAATAGTGTGACTGATATAGTTTATAAAAAAAATAGTTTTATTTTTTTTTCTATTTTTATTTATAAGAAGGATTATTTATATTATACAATATTTAATATTATATTAATATTATATATAATTTATTCAAATAATTAGCAAACTGTGAAATATTTATTATAATAAAACTGAATAAAAATAAAAATGTCATTGACACTAACCAACCTCAACATTTTTTTTTAATCCCACGCAAACCATGAAATTCTTATTATGCATTATATTAGCTCGGTTCCAACTTTTTAACACTGGACTTGTCCTTGGGTACTAATAACTATAAATTATAACTGAAGTAGGCGGTTACTGATAACATATTTTTCTAATGTCAGAATTAGTTGTACTTAATATAAAGACAATCCTCTCTTTAGATAAGCCCTTTAACAATAAGCGCTACACCAATATAATTACATGCGTATGTCTTATATATTATTCTAATTAAAATACCCGATACATTTAAAAGTCTAAGTATGCTAAGCACAATTTTTAGAAGCCGAAGAGCGTGCAATTAAAGTCATCAGATAAAATGTTCAGCTTAAAGTGTTGATACGGTTAAGGAAATTGTATTATAAAAAAAAAAATGTCGTTAACAGACGGCGGACTACATATATAGGTATAGTAATAAAACGCTTTTTTAATGGAGACTCGTGGGTATTTTACTAACGCCGAACCAGCGAAGTAGTACTGAAAAAAACTTGTAAAAGTCCTATACTCGCGATTCGACTTGTTTTCTTAAATATAATACAAAATATATATTGTCTACATAATATAATATTACACACGTTTATATAGTTCTAATACAGTCATAGGATTTTGTATAAAACTGTTTGGCGTTCGAAATAAAAAAAAAAAACTTCTAATAAAATAACGAGGCAAAAAAAAATACTCACGGTAGTCGGATTGGGGTTGTAGGACGTGTACGGCGACATGGTGGTCTGCGTTACTGGACCGGTTCCGTATCGATACTGTTGTGCAGGTAAGGGCGCCGAGTTCCAGCCGGCCGTCGCTCTGTGATGGTACTGTGTAGGGGCGCCACTAGCATAGTTGCCGGTCATACCGGGCGGGCCACTGTGATGGCCAGGTACCGTGCCCGATTTGCCACCAAAGGTCGCGTTGGTCAAACCTTGGTTACCGCCGGTAGTGTTGTAACCGCAACCCAACTGCGCGCGCTGAAACGAATAAAACAAAAGTCGACCAAAACATTATTATTTTCATAGAGCTGTTGTTAATCTGCGAAAGTTATCGCGTACCGAGCGTGCACGTCTTTTTTTTTTTTTTGTTACATTTGGGAGAGTATAATATTATAAAGTATAAAGGTATATGATATGTTATTACAATGAGTCATTATAAATAAATGCGAACGAATATTGTTCTTGCGATAAACCACGCACACATCACAACACACACACACACGACCACATACAGTATATTTATATATACACTTCCGGTCTGTGATCAAGGTCGATGACATTAGGATACGCGCGATTTCCGGACATGAAAACTTCCCCAGAGCATTTTTTTTTTACAGTACAAATCCATATTTTATATTGTTTTTTACTCCCGCCAGAGATATATAGCGAAACGTATGAAAAAATTATCTTTTTTGTGAAAAATATAAAACTAAAGAATTGTGTATACGAACGTAGTTGCGGAATACTTATTTTTTTTAACGCAAAATACCAATTTAGATCGTCAAACACAAATAACAATAAGTATTGCTCAGGAATGTAAGTATACATCATAAGTAATAAAATTGTTATTGTGCATTTCTAACAGGGTGCTCCACTGATCGTGAATTACTAATTTGTATTTTCTTATTTGCAATACATAAATCATTCACAGGTAATGTATTCTGTAACTGAGTCAATGTTGACTTGAAATTGAAATGAAAAACGTTACAGCCGCAGGTCCATTAATTCATGTACACAGCGAAAAGCTTTTAAACCTATTTCTAGGTGTAATATAGGACGTTGTATTGGGAAGCGTCATGGAAGTAGTTTTGAGGATCCTGGTATAATGAACTCATCGTCATACATTATTTGAATATGCACTTGTACAGTATAATATACTATTTGTATAAGGCCAATATTTCGTGATACTCTGCAGTGTTATTAAAAAAACTGATTCCATAGTATAGGTAGGTACTTACAAAAATATTTGTACAGTTTTATGAAAAAAAATAATGTTATTATTGATATTCTTTGCATAGTTCATGAAACATTAAATATTTTATGATTGTATCAATTGAAATGTTCGAAATAATTGTTTTCGTATTCGTACCACACTTGATATAACATTTATACAAACTTCAGATGAAAAGTTATTTTATATATTCAAAACAGTTAGGCTTTCCACAAAAGCTCGGAAAAAACTGTACAAGTCCTATTAAAAATTGCAAGAAATGTTCTAATTAATTCTACACATATCATTTTGAATACTAATAAATGAATAAATACGTATTTTATAATAATAAAATTATTTATATGCAATCAATGTAAATAATGCATCTGATTATCTGAATTTCACTAAGAATTACACATAGAATTACACAATGTACAAATAACCATATAGTAAATACATGTTTCTAATGAATAGATAATAACAGAGGAGAAATGAAATAAATATTAAAAAATTAGAACACATATGTTTTTTATGATAAAAAAGAACTTATATCCTTATAGCTTTGCACAAAGAAAATTACTTTTTAAGACCATAGCCACACGTAATTTATAAAATTCCCAATCAGCAGTTAGGTACCTACCATACAACTATAATAATGTTATCAAAAAATGATAATGAAAAAATTGTTCCCTAAAATACTCAAAATGTAAATAGTTTATTATTATTTTGGTGCGCGAAAATAATTACTTAAATTGATGAAATCTGTTAACCGAAGAAACTACACAAATTATTAAAAATGTAGAAAATAATAGGCATATTTTATGTATTATTTTTTTTCAAATTAATAGTATTCGAACATTTCATATCATTTCATAGCTCCATAATAATATAATGTGCCTACTGAATAATCAGTTTTTAATTTAATATTTACATATAAAATGTCATGTATCATTTAAAAATATATTATAGTAGAAATAGCGATAGTATTTTAATCGATTTATATTTTATATTATTAAATGTTACGAACTTAAAATAATATATTTGTAATTGATACTCTTTCTAATATTACAACTTCATTATTTGTTGTTTTTCTATGGTAAACTCAATGGAAATACAAGTAAAACAATAATTGCTATTAATTTAATATTTTAATGTCCTTATGACCTATATGCTATCTTAAATTAGTCAAATTAAAGTAATCATATTATAATTATGAATTTGTGATATGTACAGACACGATGGATGGAGTTTTCCGGAATACCAATGCGTCACGGACTTTACGGCAACAATAGTAATACTTTATCAATAAAACCGTAGGACCATTTTAAATAACTATTAAAATATAGAACTACAAAAATGTAAGATATAGAACAAGTTAAAACTATTTTTCGATGCAAGTTGAAACCCAATATTTAAGAAACATGTAATTTAAATGGCCTTAGATATTATACATTGGGGAGGAAACCAAATAATATAATTTGACATATTTTAAGTCTACATTACAAATTCAATTTCTAATAGGTTATAGTGTTATACGAAGCAGTTAACTGAAATAATTTATTCTGCAGCTTTTTCCAAAAAGAGGCATATCTACATAATTTCCAGTTTAAAAACTAAATCGAACAAATAGCAATTCAAAATCATTCAACAGAAAGAAATTGAAAACACAATTAATTTTCTTTTCGCTAGAGCATAATACTATAGATATAGGTATATAATGTATTTATGTACATGTATTCTGTATGTATGTAACGAGCATAATGTATAAACATAATTAATTTTGCAAGTATTGGAGACAAACGTGACACTATTTACATTTAAGTATATAATTATATACATACTCATTTACCTGTTAGGTATATAGTTAACATGTAGGTTTTATGCACGAAAAAAATTAATAGAATTAAATTTTTTTTAATTGGATGACTTGGAAGCCAAATGTAGGATTCCGCCATGTCACGTCATTATGACAAAAATTACAATTGTGGAGTTTTTAGAAGTTATATATATATATGGACTTATAATAGTAGATAGTTGTTTTGCTCGGTTTTTGTTAATACGCTCTACGGTTATGGTAACAATACTATAAGTATACGCATATGTATATAGTGTGTACGAATGTGGGTCATTGGTTAGACGTCATGAAATATCATCGAAATATATTATGCGCGTAGTTTGCATTTAAATATTATTAAAAATACGTAACCTGCACGGTTGTACCTACTAATGTTAAATTAAAAAAATTCCAGCAGTGTATACAACTATTATTTATACCAATATATTTTTTACGAAATTCGAACTAAACTATCAAATAGTGCATAATATGTAACTTATATGTATTCTACCAGCAATATTTGTTCCAGAACAATCACTAAATAATATTATTACTATAGGAAATCATATTTTTTAAATCAACTGGGATTTTGACGGAAACATTTTGAACACACGTGTTCCTGCACGATATGATCAAACGCAATGGCTTATATAAAATGTGCATGGACAAAAACCACGACGTTTTGAACATATTTTATACCGGACGTTCCAGACCTTTGCAGGAAACAAACAGACGCATCTCTGCTGTTCATTCCAAGAGAACCCTACACAGTTAACTCTGTAACTATATACAATCCAACAAATATATTTATATATATATTTGGATTTTATAAGACAAGGTATTATATCCGTTTCGGGGCAAACGTGTGACAATAACTTCCTCTGAACACGCAGTTCACAAAGTCAATTACCCGCAACTCACAAGTCGCACAACTCGTTCAACGCAATCGCGAAATCGTTTCAATATCTAACCGCAGAAAGTTTATTCTTTCAAACGGGGTTGGTCGATGTCACATAAAATGTGTTTCAAACCAGACTTCAGTGAGAAGCTGAAATCGATACCGCTATAGACGATTGTAGGAAAAAGCAAGCCGATGACACTATATTATAATAATAAAAGGGTTGAAAATTGTATTAACCGCAGGGGTATAACTTTATAATATATATAATATAAATGTATTATTATTATAATAACGCGAAATGCAATATTGTGTCAACATCACAAAGAGGACTCCTGACGCATATTTGACACGTTAACAGCCATATATACCGATGACGTCCTTTGGCTTCCGACGACCATGTCACGCAACGTTATCGACGTGGAATATTACCAGAGAAAGGGCTTTACGGATAATAGACGCATCGAGATTAGCCTCGGGGGTTGTAGGTACTTCGTGCGATCACGTCGTGATAAACAGAATAAAGTACAAACGAAGGTTAACTGTGTATTATTTTACTGATAATCTAACACAAAGTGCTTTACATCTATATTACATTATTGTCCGTATACAGTCGTATACAGATTATAATATTATATTTAGAACAAACAAAGATAAACGATTTTCGAAATTCAAACAGATACGAAATGTATTCACCACGAAAAACTATGAGTATAAAATAAAAACTCAAATGAACCACGCACCTAAAATTGAATATTATGTTTAATTGATTATTTTAGTTTTAAGTACTACCTATATAATATGTACAATGTCAATAGTAATTGTAATTGAATATTCGCCGATAGAAACGAAGAACAATAGTTGTATAAACATTGGACGAATCTCAATAAATTCGCTCTTTGTAGTAAGTATATATACCAATTTATTTCAAAACCCACTAGTATGTAATTTTTTTCAATAAACACACACCGTGTCCACGATAATTGACAAACTCTAGTTTCAAGCTCTGTGCTTGGTGTACCTATACTTGTAATATATTTGAACAACTGTGCCGTTTAAAATTAGCATATATACATGCATATACAGTACACCCACGTATATATAGTTTTATATTATAGTTACCGACAAAAGTGTAGAGCAAACATTCAGTCGTTTTCCACAGCATTATAATTAATATAATACGAATAAATTAATATATCTTTCTCGCTCAAGACAGTTATAATATTATTATTAAATCCATCAATTCAACGGGCAATGAAAATAATGAAGTTCGTACATGATAGGTACTTACTGGACTATGGCTGGTACCCGTATTATATTATTATAATATGGAGTAGAGGTACACGCCAACACCGTTAAATAACAATTTCTTTTTAGTATTCTCATTAGTGTAATTAACACTTATTATTCTGACATACTAGGGGGGGGGGGTACGAGACTGATGATGAGTTGTATAAACGTTACAGCAACAATATATTTCGCTATAATAGATAGTATAAAATTACGGTGCTCGATGAAAAAAAAAAACCGTACGATCTTACCTACAACTATACCTCCTATAGAATGTAGTTTCGAACGTAAACGAATAAACAAGAAAGAGGAAAAGAAATAATAATCTAATTCGCCTTTTTTTTTATTTCTCGTGTATATAAATGCGAACACATAGGTACCTACGTGTGCACGTGTATTGCAGTATATATTCCAGCTGCCGCACATTTCACCACAAAAACTTGTATGCGAAATAAATATATATATACATATAAATGGATAGTCGAGACCGTCTCTCACCGCCGGGCGAATATATAAGAAAGAAGTATAGTTGTAGAAGGTATATATAAATATATAATATATTATTTTGTAATAGATATATAGAACAAATCAGAGTTCAACCGGATACGCTCACGGTTCCGGACAGAGGAAAAAAAAATATAAACGATTACAAAATATAATATCGCACGTACGAGATATCCCCTTCCGCCGAACACGTCTGCACTTCTGCAGTTAGCGCCTGGTGCAGCAGTATAATACGTTGTACGGTATAATATATTATTATTATGATTATTACGTATAATATTAATAGAGAGAGGTACAATAATTATTGTTGTAATAAGCGCGCGCACACATTTTGCACATTCGAATGTGCCGTACATATATAGGTATAGGTAAGTGCGTGACGACAATGACTCACGCGGTTCGTACTTTAAAAAAATGAGAATGTTGAATAATAATATGCTCATCGCTTTGCAGCACATTACAAATGCTGTAATTATTATTGGGACCAACGTTTCGATCGTGGTATACGTCGTGTGTGATGACTTCAGGTACAAAAATCTAAAAAAAAGTACATTTTCAGTTTTAGCTATTCTGACTGAAAAATTACTAATTCATAACATGGTCGAAATACACTATACGTGGTACTACCTGTATAATAGTGCAGTACGGCAGTACACCTATAGTACCTATACGTATATACTGGCTACTAAAAAGTGTACGAATATTTTATATGATTAAATACGCATTATATATAGGGGCCAAAGCATAAAATATAAGCTAATGATTAAATTATAAAAAATAATATTAGCATGTGAAATTTTCAAAAAAAAAAAACTGTACAATTTCGTAGACTTAACATTATTGTTAAGGTCACCAGGACAATGAAATAAAAAATGTACGTCTGGCCATCGTGCCTGCACCTACATAATATAACATTTTTGACGATATCCGCGACTTTACAGCCGGTGACGATTTTGTGGTCGTGCTCAGCGACCGCGGGTAGGTTGTGATTTTAATCTCTTGATTATAAAACATAAAAACTACAAAAACGATGTCAAAAAAAAAAAAATAAAAAATATAATAATAACACTGGAAAAATATATAATAGAAATGGATAATAAAACGGTGGCGCGTAATGACTCGCGGCGAAATACAATAATATACATCTAATATAATTTATAATATATATTATAATAAATACACCGAGTGTTTGTAATCCACGTACTATAGTCATTATAAAATCGTATTATCACCACAAAGATATTCAACGAAAATATTAAAAAATGCACGTATACAGTGTATATAGTATATATGCAGGAATAACCTTTACTTCATAACGCGCTCAAAGACCGACTTCTTCGTAATAATAATAATAATATGATAATAAAAAAAACTCACCAAAGGAACGGGTCGTCACGTAACTGCAGTCTGAAGGATGTAATTTAATAATACTATATAATATATAGGATGGTGACAAGAGAAAAAAAATTAACGACTATCAAAACGCGCGACCGTTCTTGTAGCGTTAGCGGAAATTCACTGAAGGAATCACAATGAGGATTAAAATTTAAAAGGGACCTACCAATTCCGTATTATCCGGCGACGGGTAGGAGATTATAATACAATTTTATTATACGGACATAATATACTATACATACATTGTTAGAGTTATGTTTTATTTTTTAGATAAGAACGAAATCGACGAGGGCGTAGCCCGGACAGGGCCAGAATGCCACTATGTGATACAGACCATCATTCTCTTTTTTTTTTTTGTCAACCAGTCTCGCACACACTCACGACGTGAACATTTATACACACCATTAATATAACATCATTTTAACATTACACAAACGGCGGACCGAAGATAAGAACGTATTTAGGACGTGAAATGTGATATCGAACATTAGCGTGCCACCGCCGACGCCGTCGCCGCAACCGATTTTGTATTACACCCGGCTCAAAACATTATCATAATATACGATGTATTGTAACTACTACTATAATACTGCTACTGTAGAGCCCGAAGTTATTATAATATAATTTTGTACACCTTCGCGTAATGGCGATTTAAACAAACGTACCTATATATATATATATATATGTATATAATGTACAATACCGACTCGGACTACCCGCGAAAACCGTATGTAGGTAATACACACATTATTATTATTGTTCGAAACGACCACGAAATAAAAAAAAGTTAAATTTGAAAGAAGGACGTTATTTTGTTCCCGTAAAATATATTAAAATAGGATTTTTGGTCCCTGGTAAGTTATTATAGCTGTAGGACGTCTGGTGCCAGGGGTATTTCGATTGCAGTGGTACGTTGTTTGTCCCATGTTTTTTTAGAATCATTATTTTTATTAATTAGTTTCTTTAATTGCACATAAATAGTAAGAAAATAATATGAACTTTGGAAATCAATTAATTCATTATTTCATCGAAACAAAAAAAATTAAATAATAAAAGTGCTAATAACAATTAATTATTCTAAAACAAAGAAAATGAAATACTATACTGTACAGAATTTAATTTATAATAATGATGGTGATATTTCATATTACCTACATATTTAAAAAAAATGAGTAGGGTAGTTGACGTAAATTAATAATTGTTAATAATGAATTGTCAATTTGTTAGACGATAGTTGTTTAACTACCTAAGCTCTAAATATTCTGTATTAAATAGTAATTTTTATAAACATTTTTTTTTTTATTTAATTGATTTACAAATTTCAAATATTATTATTTTTAAGAAAGTAATGAAGATTAGGATTTAAAAATCAGGGACCAAGCGTCCTATAATGGCTATAATTCCAACCGCGGTGGCAAAGACCAAATTTCCTATCTTAATAATTGCCGGGGGCAAAACAGCAGGGAAGAAACTCCGTTTATCCAATTATAGGTAAGCACCAGGCTGAATATTCTTTAACGGAGAGTGTAGACCACAGTGGCCATAATAACCATTACGACATTACACTGCGACGCATAAATTAGCCATATCGAGAGATTTAAAAATATGTAACGGAGTACTCAAAAACAAAAATAGTTTGTCATACAGTATAAATTACATTATGTGATCAATTTGTACGACACAATTTCACAAAAACTGATTGAATTTTCTATTGAATTGCACACGCCTACCGCGTGCGCTTTCGATACGGATTAATACGACGCGAGGCAAATAAATATAACTCGACCACTTCATATCACATAATATTATACTTGGGTAATTTGAAATGTAACATATTTTATCGAATGCCAAACACACGTCTATAATGTACTACACGGTTGTAAAATCATGGTAAGAGTCACGTCATAATATTTGATCGTAATGCGATTTTATCTATAAAACATTTTGAGAGGGTGCAGAGTGCGCGCGGCAGAGACGACATCAACGGCATTGTTGTGCGCTTCCTATACAAATACAACATAATGACAACTACAGAATTTCATCGAGTAATCGATACACGGACAATGATGATGTTCTAAATAATAATAATAGTAATAATATATTCACAGTCAGTCTCTGAGGGTAAATTCAATATTTTTATAACAATAAATTTCTTATAATAATATGTATTATACGCTTATATTCCTATTGACCGGTCGATATCATTCTCTAAGAATAAACTAATATATTATTATTGTTATACATAATATAACTTAAACATACATATACATATACTTATATATATATATATATATATATAATAAACATATACACACACACAATAATAATAGAAATAATAGTATTACGGCAGTGGCGTTGGATTTAATAGAAAACGATATTGAAAAAATAAACGTCTTGGACTGTATGAAACTCGCGGTTCGTGTAGTGGCGCTGGTGCCAAATAGGCGACGACGACGATAATATAGTAATAGTATATAATGTTTTATGTTATGTATGTGCGACGGAGAGATAATCGTTTTTGGGTGAGTCACTGCAGCGCGCGTTTGTCCGATACCATCACTGAAATATATATACTGGAATCTGCTTATTCGCACTTAACTTTATTGTGTCGTACATATATGGTATATGCACCGACGGACTTAAATTGCATACGCGTGTGTGTGTTATTAATGATGACTACCGTGACGGGGAAATAATTAAATTCGCATTCGACGTGACTACGCCTGCGGGGTAATCGGTAATAATGACGCAACGGAAAAAATGCAGTAAAGGAGGAAAAAAAATGGTCAGAGAAAATTAATCTAACGGGCACGAGAAAACGGTCCCCCGAAAACAGGCCAAGAAAAAATTAATCCCACAGACGAATAAGTGGGCGAATAAAAAAAAGAAGAAAAGTTTATTGAAAATCATAAAAAATACCGGGAACATACAAAAATGGTTTTATCAAATGTGAGCCGTTCGCTTTAAAAATGTTTCGAACAATGTTTATATTAATATATATATATATTCATCGCGCAATGGCTATAAATCAGTATACAATGTATACACAAACGTTGCGCGGTGTAAAATAAATAAAATATATCAATGCGTGAAATAAAAATACCAGTGAGTATAATAAAATAACGTATACATATTGCATACGATTGTATGTTTTTAATACTTAATCAGGAAAAATTTATGAATCTAAAAAATTATGTTTAATATTTTATTTTATAACATTATATCATAATATAATAGTGATTTTGCGAATTCACCATCAGCAAAGTATTATCCCCGCAAACACTCCAAGTATTATAATATTATAAGAGAATATATACTGCAGAGGTTCTGCTAATATGCTGCAGGGATTCGTTTACTCTAAACGTGTTCAGATCTCCCTCCAAAGTAGACTATACAGCTGCTGCGGTGATTAAGATTAAGATTCGGATAACCTACACCTCTCGAACATCGAGGTCGTTATAGCACGGACGCTTAGGTATACCAATAACGCGTTTAAAATTCGCATTTATATGATAATACGGCAGACTACTGTATATACTCGACGTGCGCGAGCAATTAACGACGATCCCTAAAATTCCCGAATTCTGTATAGGTACTCTACACATATACATTTGGTTTCAGACCCTTGTGTGTAGATGGGGTTAGGAGATTGCTCCCGCAAAATATCTGTGTTATATATTATAAGGAATTTTGTCACTCTTGGCATTTGGACTATATACAGCGTGGTTATTGTATATAATATATATATATATAATGGTATACCTATATATATTCATATAACTCAATTTTCACCATTAAATCATTAGCACGGTGAACAAATTCCGTTCAACAATGACAATTTGCTCATTAGTATATAATAATATATTTTACTACAATTTATAGTATCATACATATAACAATGTTTCATACATTGGATCAATTATTATACATTATATTAGTTAATAGGTAACTATATAATATAGCCTAATTAGGTATGTTTAGAATGGAAATCAATAAAAAATATACCTAAAAATTAAATCTATTCATATTTTATAGTATATACCGCAGCTATTATTTATTGTTTGGCCATCACGGATATGCCGATTGCAAAGATTTTCGAACGTCCTGCACTCGGCACAATGTGTGCATATATTTCTACGCCCACATTATGTGCAAGAACAGTATTAGCCGGTCACTCGGTATATATTATAATTCAGTGACGGAAAACATTTCAGGGCTAATAATATTTGCGGTTGCACAACTGTACACGCCACACGGTCTGTCGGATCGAAGAACCGATAGCTACAATGTATACTTACCTACGAGGTATATACATGTAAACAGCTATAATAGTTCTGTGCACCGGACTACAGATTCGCCCCGACGCGAGAACGGAAGTCGAGACGCCCGACCGCGGATATGCGCTGCTGAGTATGCGGAAACACGTACCTATATACCTACCAACACGTCCCGGAGAACCGTAAGAGGAGAAAAAAAAATGCACGTCCGCGGAATGCAGGAGGAAGTGTGGGGGCCAAGAATCGCTGAGTACCTACCTGTAATATATTATTATGCTGTTCGAGAGACCTTGCAATCGCTCGCGCGCGCGCATTGCACGAAACGCATCGGTTGCGGCGGCGACCTTGCAACGAGGTAAAATGTTGGCTATAAAACACCGTCGCGCGTAGGTATTATATTATGATGATGATGATAATAATAATAATATTAATAATAATAATAATAATAATAATAATATTGTAATAGCGGAGGCGAGCGGGCTCGTCGTTAATCTTTGACCCGCGCGCGCGGCCGACGCCGTAAAAAAAGAAATCAAATATATAAACAAACTCTTATATATTGATAAATGCCACATTACATTACCGTTGTCGGCCGATAAGTCACAATCTCAGATTGTTGCAGTTTCCATACATTCTGCTTTCTTACTTTTCTCTCGCGCACTCTCAAGTCTCCCGTCACTCCTATATTGGAAATTAATATTAAGCGTTTAAAACAGTACCTCTATAGTATAGACAGATATTATGCATTTAAATTAAAAACTATTGATCTAAAACGGTGCGATGATCTGTTTACGAGAAAATAATTCCAATCGGACAAAGACAATTACGGTACACACGAAACATCATACGAAAGCTATACTTGCGGTATTTACTGCCGCAACTCGAGACAAATGCCAAAGTCGAAATTACTTTTTTTCCTCCCCATATAGGACCCGGGGCCGATGCAGTGCCTCTATAAGATATACGCGGCAATTACACCCCGTGGACTGCAGTCGTATATATTCGCTCTACTGTGTATATAATATAATATTATTGTTATAACTGACAAATCGATACGCCCCCAATTGGGACTCGAGAGAGAAAGAACACCACCTCACACCACCAATAACCACCGTATATATAGTCAACTGAACTGCTGTCGCACTGCATGATAATATAATGGTATAATATACAGTATACTTGAAAGTTGAAATGTATATGTGTGTATAAGTATATTAAACAAATATTACTGTATCATAATATAATATGTAGTATATTATATTATATAGCTATAGGGCAGAATAGTGCGTTTGTAACGTTTTGCTTGTATAATATACAATGTATATATATATATATATATAAGTTAAAAGCAGTTATCGTGAATGGAGGTACTTGAGTTTTACGGGTAATGCCGTTAAGTATTTTTCAGTCCTATTAGCTTTTGAGTACATCTAGAAATGTATAAACTACTATATAGCATATTATTATGACATAATATAATGTGTCCTGTGTCTTATATATGCAATGTTAATTTGCTAAACGCTTTTTAGGACAATATCAAAAGGTTAGGTATAATTGTACATACATTGTGCAGTAAACTATAAGGCACCTCTCTAGATATGAAATATAAATTGAAAATTGAACATAGTATATACGAGTTGGATTTCAAAAAAGTTATTCTTTCGAAATGCTTTAATAAGTAAGTCAAGTTCTCGTAAAATTTTAGAAAAAATTCAAAATAACGGTGATGAATCAATGTAATCTTAAACATGATAATTTTAATGAACAAATCGAAATCTGATAGAATTTGTTTTTTGAAGTCAATAATTTATCATCGGTTTTAAGGTTCTATCATATAAGATAGACCCGCCACGAATCGATTGTCTTTTCACGATGTGTTACATAAAATATTTTTATATACAATATAATTATTTAACACCGTATAGACGTGCCAGAAAAAAAATAATAATTTGTTAAAGTTATAAAATGCACAAATATGTGAAAACTCAGATAATAGGCAGCTCGTACTTCCCAATAAATCACCGCAGTCACAGTACATACATATTTAATTATATATAATACACCGCAGTAGTTCCGACAAATGTGTGCGTGTTTATCGCCATTCGTAAGATAAGACGTCCCGCAATGGCACAATAACTGCAGTATACTGGTGCACACAACACGTTGCGATTGATATGAAACGCATTTGCATAAGCTGACCACCGCCGTGTAGATAAGTGCACCCCCCTCCCACCCACACATCCCGGCCCAACCGCCAGCACAAGTGGGTATACTCCTCGACAATCGTTTGAATAACGCACGTAGAATTAATAGAAACGTACCTAAACTGCACTGACGTTTTGATAAAAATTTAAGCAGCAGTGTACCTGTACCTACCTATTATTACAATACGTGTTTTGTGCACGCGTGACAAGAACCAGACAATTCGTATACGCATGCGTATGTATGTACATATAGTGTATACCGTATATAGTGTAATAATATGTTTTACGATATTTAAACTCGTTCCACCCTCGTTCTCAATTCGTAAGCGGATATTGTTTGGAACTCCGAACTATATAGCTAGCTAACTGCCACGTGCATAATAACATTGCTACCTACCTGTACATAATAATATGATAAATGGTTATTCTAGCCTATAAAATAGATGACCAGCTAATTACCGATATTATATTATTATCGATCTCGTCCCTGCACCGTTGCCGAGACAATTTTTCGCCGATTGGCTGATGAAAACTCAATCAACTGTACAATTTAACAAACGAATTATTCAAATTTTCTCCACTCGCATCCCAAACGTATAGCACAAACAACAATGATGTATAATATTATGGCATATTCAATTGTTAACACTTCGACTGCGTGGAATTATCCCGTATAAATAATTAATCACTGGTGACTATCTATACATATAAGGTCTGTTTTTCCAATATAGAAACTTATAATAAACGCGCTATAGAAACACACAAGTTCAATCACGCAGAAGCGCATAATATAAAACATTTCAAAAATCGTAAGCACGACAGATCGGTATTTTCGCATATGGCCGCGAACAAATCGTATGCACGAATAAAACAATTGGACCGCATTGATCAATAATTTAATACATCAAGACAATAGATATTGAAAATTAACAAAACTTTTCGACCGTTAGTTTTTATTTGAAACAAAGTTTCGACCATCATATTCCGAAGGGACGAAAAACAAAGAAATTATGACAATTAATCAATGTCAAGATGTAGTCAAGTCAAATTACGTTGTTACTTAAAATATCGTTCGTCGATGAGCATAAACAGATGCCCTAGTTTCGACATATTTTGTAAATCACCAAATGTTACAAAAAAAAAAATTCATCTTCATCGTCCATGTTATATCTTATAATTCAAGCATGAAAGTTACCTACATATACTATTACATCGAAGAGTATAAATTATTTATTCATTTTGGATTTAGAAACAGTTTCATTAAGACATGAAACTTGAACGAGTGGATTCATTTTCAAAAATTACATTAAAGAAACAATATAATTTAAATATATATATATATATAAATGTATATACTATTATATATGTGAGTTTTTAAATTGCCAAAGGAAAAATTTAAAGCAGCCGTAAAAATAAACTTACACCATTTGAATGACAACATGATTAAATTATCAATTCCACGGAGTAAAGTATAAGACTAGACAGCTGATAAATAAATAAATAGTATACACAAGTGGTTTAAATAAATCTCATGAATACAACTATCCAAGATATTTTGAATTGGATTTTTTAACCATTACATCTGAATACTTTTGAGAAATAAATTAAAAGGGCCACTTAGAATTGAAAACACGTAGCTATATACTTGACTTATTAAATTAATATACGAAATTAAATTGAAGAAATTCAAATAAATAGTTGATTGCACATTTTCAACGTGACATTTTGAACATTAACACGACATTAAAAATTAATATATTCAATAGTTTACTACCGTCATTTATAAGTAAATATTTATATTCAAAATGTATTATTCACGTTTCACAAGTTGGTAAATCATTAACTATACCTAATAATGTTAATGTTATAGGTATACTTTGACCAACCATATAAAATGTTAACATTTTTTTTTTTATCATACGACTTTATCAATTAGTTTAGGTTTTTTTAATAAAACATTTATGTGTTCATGGGTACCTTACTTAAACATTCATGTCAAACTTAAGCACACATATATATATATATATAGGACATAGGTACTAAAACCTCATTCAATAAATTTTATATGTATACATATTATATTATAGCAATAATAATACTTCTTGTGATCGCAGAAATATTACAACACTATGTACCCATGCAAGTAAAATAAAATTTCGTAATTATAATACGATTTTATCTCTATAATTCAAAATTCTACTTGAACTCTAAGTGTTCACAGCAGACAGCAGTTTAGAATTACGTGAAATGAATCGATTGTGTACGGGTTTTTATTCATCCGTTTCCTTGTATGGCTTTACCGAGAAGGCTTTCAATATATACACCAATGTATAATAATATATATTACGAGCATATACATAATCAGGGCTCACTAACTTCGGAATTATAGAAAAAACCATATTATGCATACTGCATAGGACTTCGGTATAAAAACGAAATGAATACATACTTTTACTCTTGTCCGAGCCTTTGCATCCAATGCATAAATCCATGTGTAATATTTCATATTCATAACTCTCTCTCTCTCTCTCTCTCTTTATATATATTACCTGAACGTTTATTCTGCAGCTATTGATTGAATACAACTTATATGCGAATAATAAAGGACCTTGACCGTTACAAATAATCAATAGAATAGCTGTTTAATCAAAAAAGTTGATACTTTTTTATCACAAGGTACTATTATATATGATTTAACCAACAGCCACGCATTTGTTGCAGATGATGACGAATGTATTGAATAATTGACAATCATATTATAAGCATCGTTATTTAATTTGAAAGAATAAAGAATAGTATTATAAGGTTAATCTATAATCAGTTAAACAACTTGAAACTTAAATACATAACATATTGTGTTTTGAGTAAATGTCGAAGCTTGACATCGTGAATACAGTATAGGTAATATTTGAATTTCATAGTTAAATTGAAAATTGTAATTTAAAAATATATTTTACATACGTATTGCGGAAGAACAATATTTACAATTTACAATCAATAATAATCTTGAACTTATTCAGGTTAAACATTTAGATTTTTAAAAATATTGTATCGTTTAAATTTCAAACTATATATATTTGTAATACGTGTGTGAAGTCAGCCCTCGCTTTTTATAAATCACACGAGACTAATTTATTGTACGCTGTGGAGAGCTCAATTTGGAATTTGGAATTCCATCGGTTTGAATATATGACCAAAACTAACCATAATGGTGCTATCTTCACACTATCTCTCTCTCTCTCTCTCTCTCTCTCTCTAATTATTATACATTATTGCAAGTTGAAACGATAAGTTAAGACGTGTATCTAAGGGTATCTACTGATGTAAAATACAAACTTTAAATAAAGAATACCTATCAACCTTGTTTTAAATGTATAATAAATAATAAAAATAATTATAATTACAAAATGTAGTGGCCGGTCACACGATGTAGGTACATTGTGTAAATATATCGCTAGTCATAATATTCGGAAGGATGGGAAATATGAAAACCACAGAACTTTGTATCAAGCACGTTTATGAATTATCGATAGAAAATGTATACTGATCCATATGTGATTTGTTACAGTACATTGTTTAGTTAAGTTTGTAAAATAAATATCCTTATTGATTAGTTATTCAATATTTATATGCAGAAACCATGCAATTTATTTTCATAATTAATACAAATACATTATATTAGTTACGGGTTTAGAGAAAAATTATAGTTTAAAATCGTCTTCATTATCATGTTGTTGGTTCAGCTTAAAAACTCATATACTATTGAATGCAAAATTCTTATTTTTTGATACATTCAGATGCTTTGACGTGGAATTTATTTTCAAGAAACTATTTTTTGTATATACTGTTTCACATCAATGATCGAACATTATTCAACTCCCAAAGATTTTCACCGTTCAGTGAAAAATTATGTTCTATTGTACATTATCATACAAAAAACAGATAAATCGAGTTTTATTTTATTATTTGATGCACGAGTATATTATTATTGAATTGAGAAAGAAGTGAATCTTTGGATTCATTGTGTTAGCAGTAAAAAAATAAATACATTCTACGAGATAAACTGCATAATATATATAAATACACAGCAGAGTAAAGAATGTAGACTGTTTAAAAATTGTGAATTCCTATAATATTATATATTATAAGGGCTACATAACTATCATCCTTATATAGCAAAGGGTTTAGAAAAGGACAGAATAAAAATATATTGGAATAATTGCAGCTGTCACCGAAAAACAAATTGCCTTACTAAATTAGTGTTATTGGAACACAGCACCAGGATAGTATGAAATTCAGTAATAACTAACGTCACTCTATCAAAACGATTTGTAAGTTGATATTAAATTTAACGATACAGAAAAAACTTATCACAACTATGGAACCACTACGTTATAGTTTGATAGTCGCGACAACATATATATAATTTAATGTGGATGTATTTTCGTGAACACAGATACGAATTTTAGAAACTTAAATCATTTCTAAAACTTTGAAATATAATAATTATATACATATTATGGGGTCAAAATAATACATAACCGTGTAGAACAATAATTCACGGCTATTTCATCCATTAACATCAATTTAAGTATCATAATATATTAATCAATAACTATCGTAAAACTAATTATAAAAATTAAAACGTGGTAATTATGGAAAATTTCAAGTGTGTTCACTGTTCAAAGTACCTGTCTACATATTTTATTAGGTACATTTATGCTTCATCATAATATTATATAATAGTGATACATTTTATAGTAATAACTAATGATAGTAATAACCATTATAATAATTGTATAATCACATTGATATATTCATCTGTTTACTCCAAAGATAAATTAACGAAAAAACACAAAATGTTTGGCTTTCGTTTTTAATGTTCTATACAACCGTTGGCATCACTTAATAAACTTATAATAGCCTAGATCCTTTCAAAATGTGTTTTAGCCTACAATACAGTCATACGGGTATTTCAGATATAATACGACCATTGATTAAACATCAACTGGGCTGGGGGTCCCATCACGTTCAATCACAACTCAAGAAAAGTGAAAAAATGTATTTTATTATTTAAAAATAAGCTACAAAAAAAAATAAAAAATACACTGTTTTAATATTTACACATGTTTTTTTTTCTAATTTAGAAACCTAATATCACCATTATGTTGACGTCTACTGAAACACGATGACCCCTCAGCCAATTGTCTCCATACTACTCGCCCTGTATATAATACCCGCATCGAACAAGCATAATATAACGGAGTCGTCGGCCTCATAAAAAAAATACACATATGTAGAAGATGAGTACTTGATATTGCAGGAGTACTAGGTATAATTCAAAACTAGGACGTAATTTAACGACAATAATCATATCGATTAAGAACGTGTGATTTAAAAGTACATACTATATCGATTAAGTGCATTATATATATATGTCCAGAGTACGAGAAAACGAGTACCTATATAAAAACGATATCCGTTTCGCGCAGAGACATAGATCATTAGGTATTTTTCACATGTAACATGTTATGACCACACGTATAAATACATTGACCACAAACCGAGAAATAAATGATGCGTCATTGATTCTAGGACATAACTGTACAGTGTACACATTGTATAAGTATATTATATATAGTATATACTATCACGAACAAGTCTAAGACGTTTTACGTAAACAAATATAGGTACTTCGGAAACGCGGTGCACTCGCACAAGTACCACATTAGGGGGGGAGAGGAATGTCCCAATTCTTATATATATATATATACCTACATAACTGTGTCCACCATTTTAAATTACTACATTCAAATTTTTGTCACTTTCACGAAAATTTTTTGGGAAACAATTTGTTTGTGTGAAACAAATGTTACACAATATTATTATAACGCATAATAAAACTGTACGACTTAATTTCAACTGTAAATAAAAGCGTGAGTGTTATTTTTCATTAAAAGTTACTTTCCAATCTATTGTATGTTTCACTCTTGTTTTTATAATGTTGACATTTTAAATAAAATTTAAAAATTATATGTGTTTTAGATATTGTAAAAAAATTAAAGTTGGAATCGTAACAATTCAGTAAAAATCGTGGCAACACTAATGCACGTACCTATACCTACACCGTATTATATGACCACGGTATCGTAACACCGTTTTTATGAGCGTGAAATAATCGATTACGGTGAAAAAAAATTCTACTTACTATATATTACCAACATGTTATAAAATGGCGAGGAAAAAGGACCACTGTAACGTGGTAATAAAAAGTTTTAAGAGAGTGAAATTCACAATTTACCATCAAAAACGTCTGCCTGATAATTAATGTACGTAGTATAAATGTAGGTCTCTGTGTGGATATACATATATATATATAACTATTATACAGATCCGAATACGAAAGCAGGAGGTGTGCGGGATTGACGTCAAATTAACGCACATTCGCCGCCGGTATTAACTAAAAATGTTGAGTTGAACTTAATATATAACGATGTATAAAAACGGTCACAGGTATAAAAAATACCGACTGAAGCCAACCCGCAGAGACACGACTATATACAACTGACGATCCGTTAGTTTGAAAATAACGTTCTAATCGGACAAACGGCCGAACGGTACACGGCCGAGGACGTGAACGATACATATATTATAATTGTGTAGGTATACTGCGCGTATACTGCACCGACTAGAGAGGGAAAGTCTTAGCAAAAATAAGTAAAACCCGAGTTTCGACACGCCGATCCGCGCATCATTCCCATATAATATATTATAATAGCCATAAAATATTGAATACAGCCGATGGGTGAGCCGCAGCAGTCATACGATGGGTGTAGGAGAAAACTGTACGACAGTACGCATATACCGTATTATTATCGTATTCTAATAAGAGTCGTGCGAAGGACGACGACAAAGAGCTCTTCGCCGAGGACACGGAGAAGATGTGCTGAAAAGGACTGCCATGAGCGATAGAGGGAAGACGGAAACCGTTATGGCCGTTTGAAATGTAATCCGACGGCGGCGACCGGGGACAGGAAAATCGGGATCGTGTAGCCGGCCGGCCGGCATGCGTCGTCGCCGTCGTCAGATTTCCAAACAAGGACCAAACATCTATCGCGAGCAGAGAGAGGTACGACACACGCGCATATACACACAAGCGCGATCGGAAATACACCGAGTGTAAGTGTGTGTGTGTGTGTGTGTGTGTGTGTCTGTGTTTGATGTGCCACATTTCATTTACCACGCATACATTACCTAGTGAACTCGGTGGACCGGTCGAATGCGGTGCAGTGCGCACGTATAGTTCGTCTGCCCGTCGCGGTCATTGTCGAGACTATAGGCGTATTATTATTATTATTATTATTATTATTACAAGACGGTAGGACGCGTCCCTATATACGTATTATAACCTACAGGTATTATGCATTTATTGTGTATATGCAGGTACATTGCACACTGTACATAAGAATTTTTATTAAAAAAAGGAACCATATACACAGTGGTTCACCGAGCATGTTCATCCGCATGTAAATGACAATTTATTAAAATTCTTATTTTTAGCTTTTTAAATATACTTAAGGATACCATACTAAAATTTTAAGCCGTTTAATGAGTGTCTTTTGTATCTTTCAACCTTCTTTTGCTTTCATATGAGAATCAATACCTTTTATACTATAAATTATGAAGCAGATGATTTTTGTTTTTGTTATGATAATGAATTGATGAATTTAAATCAAAATTCAAACGATCAGAGTTAAAAACAATGTCTATAGGATCTATAGTATAGGTACTGAAGAAAACACTGTCCTTAAAAATGGTTTTATAAAACTTTGAAATAAATAATAAAATTTGATCTAATACTTATAATATTCAGAACATTTTTAAAAATATAAAATATCGATACGCGAATATTAACTACCATAATTATTTTCAAATTATCATAGTAACCATAATATTATCTTCCAAACCTATTATTCGATCCTCGAAGCTATAATAATTTTACACAAAGTTAAACTACTCAAAAACTATACTCATTTGAGTTTCCATTCGAATTCATCAATATTTTCAAAAATACCACTTTTCAATTTACAGTAAAAAAGGTTGGTTCTCATTTGATAATAATAAGTTGTTTTCACTATAAGACCAAAGGAGTGTTTTCTACTAAAATGGTAAGAAAAATATTGATATTTGAAAATGAGTTCAGTAAGTAGGTATACAAAAAGTACCTAAAATCCATAAATTATACATATATAATAATATATTACATGTGTGTGAGTAATGAGTTTATAACATCCAACAAATTATACCGAAGAAGTTAGGTTTATTATAAAACAATTTTTGAAAACACAAACAATGTCTGATAAGATGACACGATAGTAGAAATAACTCTACATAATCAAATTTCCAGACAGCGCGTCTGGAGTATTGTATGGTTTGTCGTCTACTCTACGGGTGTGGCATCGGTAGTTGGGCGAGTGAGTAGCACATTGAAAAGGTTACCGGCGCGTGACCGGTAAAAGGGGTGAAATCAAAAATTCAAGATACAATAACGACGGGTATATCATACGATACTGTATACACTAAATCCCTGAGTGTAACACAATTATCTGTTTAATACTATACACATTATAATAATATAATATAATACAATAAATATCACCACATAACACATATAGGTACATGCCGTAAAAACTCCAACCTGGATCCAGATAAAAAAAAAAAACACAAATGAAAAAAATATACCCACAAAAAAATATCCATTGGTTTGATTTCTTTATTTGAACAAACAACGAAAGGAATATACTTAAACTATTATTCGGACACGTGAATGGAAATAATATCGATTCTACGCATACCGTCGCGACGCGTCGTACACCAATATCGTTCAGATGATCTAATGTCTTTATGATGCCACTTGACGATAATATTATACACACATGCATAACAGTATAATACATAGGACTCGTGGTTATATACAAGGGGACGTAAAGGATCTCCCGTTGCATTTAAAAAAACCTTAGATGTAGGTGTATGTGTATTGTTGTTAACATTGTAGTATTTTTAAAAATGTTTCAAGATGATAAACCCAAATGACTACAAATTAACATTACTATACCCAATATAGCTGATATATAGATTATTCTCCTTATATTTATTCACACGTTCCTCACATCATTAAGGGGTCAGTCACCATTATCCTACACTTCCATAGAGCACTGATCCCACTCTTCTTTACTTATATCAGATATTTTCATGTCATTCTCTATTCTGTTTATCCATTACTTCTTCAGTGTTACTCTCCTCTATTCCTTCTGCATTAATTTCCATAGCCACTCTCACTGCATCCGAGTCACCTCTCCCCATATAACTCAACCGAACCATCTCAACCTATTTTTCCCCATAGTGCCTTCAATTGGTGCCACTCCTATAATACATTAATACCCCTATAATGAATTTATTCATTATTTTATCCTTCCTAGTCAGAAGCTGATATAATAGATGATTGAACATATTTTGTACTTCTCAAAGGAACCTATTGTCAAGGAATGTTCTGTCGTTGACCTCCCTCCTCCCAGGCTCACCCTGTACACTACTACTTTGAGCACAAATTCTAAACGGGAAACGATTAAACCTAACCGATTGGAATTCACAAGCTCTAAGTTACGCTAATAATATGTAGGTCCGCCGACTGCTGCAGGAAACAGTTTTCCGTCGGTATCGTTATAATTTCCCATCGTTATTGACCTATGAAAGGACGAGCCACGCATATACTAACCACACGCAACAATAAATAACGCGTTATGGTATTATTATAGTGGCCGTGTGTTTACCTATTGTGCGCTTCAGAATTATATGGTATATGTATACTATATAATATGATGTATACGTATTATATATACGACCAATCGACAGACACATGTGGGTATCACACGCACGTTCAAAAGCCTATTTGAAGTGAAGTGTTGAACGAAAAACCCACACACACATACACAAACACACACACAAAAATCTAACGAACGCTAATCGTTCCCAATCGTTTAGGATGTGCAGCGTACAACGGTCATATATAATTTTTTTATTATTATTATTTGCATCGATTGGAATACAATAAAGTGTAAATTACTGTTGTAATCTGACCGCTGATAATGGACGATGAATGTAGTAATAATAATAATAATAATAATAATATAATATTGGTTGTCGGTCACATATACAATGCGAGCGCGACGCGACTTTATATTATACTAGTGATTTTTATTTTTTTCAGCCCGCACTCGTGGCTAAATATTATTTATTAAACGAATCAACAATAATTGACCGAGCCTGCACCCAATCGATTAACGAATTAATTTATTGTTCATAAATAATTTCATGATATATAGTTCACACGAACAGAACGCGATCATTTCTTTTTTTATTCACATTTTCGACGAATTCGACGTGCAACGCAACAAATCTACATATAATATGATATAATATATGTTGTGTAAAATAGCGTTGTATGTCATTAATTTTTATTTTTATAATCACGTTTTGCTCAGTTATAGTGAAATTTATAGAATATATAAAAAAATGTACAGCACCAAAAGAAATAACCGATAGGGCTTATAAAATCTAGTCAAAGTTACCGAGATCAAGAAAAAAATCTATTTGTTATATGTTATATATGGAGTTCAAAAAATCGGTAAATATTGGAATCTTATTAGATTTTGAATAATATCAATATAAAATAAGTACAACGGAAGGTATATGAAATATTCAGAATTTATATTAATGCGGCGTCAAAAATATAATTTAATGATATGACATGATATTATTGTTTTAAATTATACAGTATACACACATAATATATTATACAAAATGTATAAATATAACTATGAAAGTACATTTTATTATGCAATTAAATAAATTCATATTTGTATACTAAAATTGTAATTCTTGTTTACAAAGGTATAGGTACTGTTACAATTTGTTAATTTTCAAGAGGTTTTTACAAAATTATTAACATCGGTATGTGACATTAGGGGTAGGTTCATACATAAATATATAATAGTTTGTAAAACGGCACTGAACACTCTTCAATAAAATATACAATTAATATTCTTTGACAAGATGTTTTACGATACTCAAATGACAGTCTATATATTCACTAAACACTACACATCCAGTCAAATAAAATATTTTTCATGTAGATATTAAGATTAATGAATAGCATGGAAAATCGTGAACAGAGAATCTTATAATGTAAATTATATTACGTGAATATAATATATTAATATGTACTTTGATCATAGACATTAAATATCAATATTACCGATATCTTGCATAAATAAAATATTAACTAGGTATATTTAAAATTAAATAAATAAAAACGAACATGTATAGGCATGGCTAGGTATAGTTATTCAAATATGGTGAGTATAATATTTCACATTAACAACATCATCTTATATAAGTGTATCGACACTAGTTTTAAATTAAATTACTAATGCAACAATTACAATATAAAAACCTTTGAATAAATTAATCTGTTTGTACAAACATACCTTTACACATAACCTTCAACCAAAGTATTACACTATATTAGGTATAAGATTATCATTTCGTAAAACATATTGACCATCACTGCATACACACACAAACAAACAAACAAACAAACAAACAAACAAACACAAACAATTTAAACATTTTAATTTATAATGAGAATCTTTAAATAATTTAACAAAAAAAAATATTATAGAGATAGTTTAAAAGTGCCACAACATTAAACTGTGGACATTACACTGTAATTTTAACGTACAGACTACTATAAACTCATATATTTTAAGAAGAGGTTTCCATGAAAATTATATTGTACGTTAAGTAGGTAAATCTTAAAAATCGAATTGCAAATTTACTTTACATGAAATGATATAGATTGATAAAAATAAATAAATTGAAATAATGGTGACAGGCCGCTAAACAAATATCTAATATATTGAATAAAATATAAAGATAAATTAATTTAATTTAAACGATAATTTTATAAGACATAATATTTTAAAGGCTCTAAGATAAGCAATTAAATCATACCCTAATACCTTTAAATAATATGAAACTAACTAAGAAGATATATAGTACAATTATTATGTTAAATCAAATATATTTCTAATTGGATTAGATTATATGTTATTAAAATTAATTTTCGTATTAATATATTTTTACAATTCATTATATTTTTTAATTAGTTAAATTACTAAAATACAAAATATTACACTCATCATTATACAATATTCAAATATACAGTATATCTATAATGTATGTATATTTCAATATTTTTTATAAGCTACAAAACAATTTATATGTAATTAATCTCCGTAGAAGTGGTGGGCCATAATAGTTATTCAATTCCACATAAACTTCAACATGATTATATTTTATAACAATATATATAATCATTTACAAACGCATACTAATTGTACATTATTATACACAAATACATATTATATTGACTAGGTAATTAAAGATTTATTAATATTAAAGTGAAAATGTGCACATAATCAAAGAATATCAGTGAAAGCAAAAGTGACGAAGAATATTTTAGGTATGTATTTTTTTAATTTAATATGACACACAGATAATAATATTAAAAGTATTTTGATTATATTATATCATATGTATTAAAGGTCAATAAATGACATTAAAGCTAAACAATTATCAATTACAACATATTTTGGAGGTATTTGTATAACTACAGTCGACGACACGACGTCTTTATAAAGCAAGATACAATATTATGCGATGTAACGACTAACTATGGTAGACAAAAATATGACAATTAGAACCCAAAACCACTATCATTTTTATGACCATGGATACAAAAACATTAATATTACTAATGGTGTTGACAAATATGTCAAAGTAATAAAACTCAAGAAATCATTTAAATCCCCCAAAACATTATAACCAATAACAATTATTATCGACCTAAAAATGTTCGTTGTATACCTACGTCACTTCATATTATCCGACGCGACTTCTGTCTGTAGAAATACTCGAAAATAATGGACGACAACAAAACGTTTTATTTTTTATCATGAAATTCAATATGTTTAAGTCCAAATGGAATAGACAGGGTATCTTAATGGAATGTCGTACTTCCTATTTCTCATTGCATTACAGCAAACAACGATTGCTATCGATCCTATCCTTTCTAACACACGCACACAGTGCACACACACACACACACACACACAAACACACATTTTCTCTTTTTAGTTTCAATTTATAGCTGAGCAAAGTTATATAAATATATAAATATATTTGGAATATTTTAAATGTAGGTATGACAAACAAATATTTTAATAAAAAAGTTTTTTATGGGGTGTATTTGAAACTATGACGCGTTATACAGACAATTTTATAGAATAATTACAATAAGGCATAACAAATATTGTTTGTTAGGCGATTTTATTAAATTATTATAGTAACAGTTTTGGTGAAAAAAATACTTACTTTTATTTCATATACCTAATATAAAGATCATTGCACTATATAACTACAATAAACTCTTCAAAATTCTGATTCAAAAATAAAATATGATTTACACTTATAAGTCATTCAAATATAAGTAGTTTTAAAGATACACACAAAATCAAACATATTTTATCTATTCAAATACATTTAAGACGTTTAATAAATTCCTAGTTAACAACAATTATAAATGTTATCAGTTCTTCGCTACACATACTGATAAAAATAACATATAAGATAATATCACTAGTTATTATTACACAAACATGCACTTTATTCACGATTCTGTTGTAATATGGAACATAATTAGGATTATGAATACATTATACAGATAATTATTAAAATATAGAAGTAAGACAATTCAAATAAATCATTTCTTTGTCAAATGCAATCGAAAAAATCAACTAAAATTATCTAAAATGTGCACTGAACCCACAATTATCGGTTATAAAAATATAAAATCATAGAAATCCTAATTTTCTCGGATTATATATGATAAATAAAAATTAATATTAGAATTTTTTTCTGCAAATATATAGAAAATCACAACTTGAAGTAACTATAGGTATATTGTATATATTTATAACTTATACCGACCTAGACTTAGACCTAGATCTTATTATAACTTATATAGGTATATAATTAGATAAACATTATTAGTAAGTACCTTCTTTGAATATATTACAATTTTTCCTAAGCAACTCTTATGGAAGGTATCAGGAAAAACATTATTCAATACAAATTCAATATTACAAAATGGATTTGAAATTTTTATAAAAAATTACACATCAAATAAATTAAGAGTAAGTACCTAATAGTACTTTATGTGTCATTAATAGTTATTCAAGCGACAATTAATTCTAAACTAACAAATAATATTTTTTTCGAATTATCTAATGAAAATAACTAGTAATATAATATGACTCAAACTATTAAAAATTAAAATAGTAGGATAATAGGTTAGTTTAAAAAAAAACCCGTGGTAAATATTTACAAATAAATATACCAAAAGGCGTGAAACTTAAAGAGTGGAAACCATTCAAGTTGTAAATGAGTAATTTGAAGACTTGAAGTCTTGAATATAATTAAACAATCAAGAGTGTATGAAGGCCGTTAATTCAAGAATATAATACATAAATTTCCTACTAAACATTCCAGAAAAGTAATTTCCGAAGAGCAGGCAAGGTAAAATTCGACGAATTCCCAAATTAAAAAACTGAAATTAAAATATAAAAGTTAACCGTTCTTTTTTCATAATCATTATCAAGAACAAAAATAAAAGTAAAAAAATCATAATAATACGTAGGTAGTGAATACAATTTAAGTGTATTTATGTAATTTGGTTTTGTCAGTGTTATTAAAAACGTTTAGTTATTTAGACCAATGTCAATGAGATGATTTTTAAAGGGGTCAAATGGCATATACTTTTTTAATTACCTAGTTCCCAAATACTGATGCATTGCCAGGAAATGCAAAGAAAGACCTCCCAAGTAGTTCAAAATTCAAAAGAAATAGAAAGGCATTCAACCAATGATATCCTAATCAAGCATATAGTAGTATATTTAAATGATAAAATAATTTTTCGTTTAACAATGCATATCGCAGTAACAACTAAACAACAACCTATAAAGTAATTAAAAACGAATCCAACCAAAAATAAAAAGTAAACGAAACGATTTTCCCTTGGGGTAAATAACTCCTTGGTTATTTTTCCACTACGCAAATTGTACTCGTCAAAGATATCGTTTTATCATTGTTATAGAAAATATTTATATTCTTAAGTTGTAGAAATATTATAAAACGTGATATTTACCACTAATATACAAGCGATATGTACTTTTCATTAATTATTATTATTAAAATATACAAAACGTAAAATTTCTAAAATTATGAAACAATACAAAAAATATATATATATATATTCATTTATGCTTATCATCAGTTGTTTAAAAACCATTATATATATAATATGATATACAAAAAAAATAATACATGCACACCTCTACCTATATTTTAACTCCTATAAAAACTAATATTATTATCAATATTAAAGAAAATAATTATATTGGCAGTATTTTAGACATTATGTATTTCAACGAAATACCAAGAAAAAATGAGTTGATCATACATTTATAATTCATAAGACAATTTATTTAAGAGAACATTTATCTCATATAGACATTTAATTGTATGAAACATTCTTTAATATTTGAATGAAATAAATTTTATTAGAAACTGACAATCTGTTAAAAAGTAGGTATATTGTAAAAACAGTTACCTAGTAAATATGTGCAAACATTATATCTATTAAAATTTAAAATTTAAAGATTACCAAAAACCTATTTTTTAAATATTTTTTATAAGCTATCATTAATAAAAATGTTTATAAAATAAAACAATAATACAAGTTCTTAAAGTTATACGTTGAATTAAATTACACAAACACTTTACTAACAGATTTTAAATTACATTAGGAATAATATAATGACATTTACAAAATCTACAATGAAATTGTTTTTACAGTTGTGCACATTTTGACACCTTGTAGCAGCGCATTAAAAAAACAAAAAAAAATTCTAGCACAATATTATCTTACTTGTTAATGATTAATATAGACAAATTTGTCATTGGTCGTAGTTTAAACAGAGCCCAACTAAATTTATACACAGAACGGAATTTTTGTATAGGTAGAATATTTTAACTTAAATGTTGAGTCCAAAAAAGAAATGCCAATTATATGAACAAAATATGTAATTATTATTAGTGTTTTAAAGTGAGTAGTTAGATGTCGGAAAGTAAAACTTTTCGAAAGACGACTCTAAATGTAATCAATATATGGATGTATGTATAGTAATATAGTACGAGTAAATACAAAATTGTATGTATAACTGATTTAATTTGTATATATTTACGAGTTAATCTCCTCTTTTAATATTTTATTTATTTAGTAATCATTAATTATGAGTTAATCCTCTCTCTCAAAATTGTATTTATTTATTTATTAACTCAAATATAATCTTATAATTACCACCATTTGAAACTTTAAACGTATAAGAATATTTGATGTACATTTTATTAATTAAATTTTTAATCATAGGTACATTTATTACTAGACATTAAAAAGAGCTTTCTATAAAGAGCATTTTATATTAAATTAAGATTACAAAAAATATGTACAATACTTTCACAATAGGTGCAATTCACTTATGAAAAGGTTCCAAGATAGTGGAAATTAATAGTTTTTAGTGTATATAATAGTATATACAAGGTGTAACAGGAAGACTTGACAAAAAAATAAATAAATAAATGATGTTCCTTTAACTTTATTATGAGAAAAAATGTGAAAATTATATGATCGAGAAATAATTTAAGAAATGTGTTCAAATCAGGAATTTCACAAAAATAATATTTTGAAAAAAGTTATAACGTTATAAATGAATTTACCAAAAAAAGTATTGATATTTTAAAAAATTAAAAAAAATAAACTAGTTTACTTAGATAAATGTCTTGACTATAAAAATTGTTCTTATAATCAGATTCAATAATTGGCTATTTTTATTTTTTATTTTCGATATTAAAAACTAAAAAAAAAAATGTTTTTTCATTATACGTGTAGCGCAAGTGACTATAATAAGTTATATATAAAATTAGAATAAAAGTTATTTCATCTTTCAGATCTCCTTGTTACATCCTGTATAGGTACTATAGTAGGTATCTATACCGATAGATATGTTTATATTATTTTTTATATTATCTAAATACCAATTACTACATGTAACATAAAACTTTGAAAATATGCACTTTAAATTATTTTGATAAAACTGACCATAAATATTACATATATTTTGTAAAAAATATTATAATGATGCGAATTCAAAAATCAATATACCTATGCTACCATTTATTTTTTATTTACAAACAAACTCTACTATATAATAAAACTAATTTTTTTGTAAATAAAAATAAACATAGTGGATAAAATATTATCTCAATGAGTTGGCTGGTTTTAAAAAAACCGATCAACTTTAGTATCCTGCTATGGGTTTGCACAAGAGGATAAATTATTTTCAATTTTAATTGTTTGTATCAAGAATCCCCTATTATGAGTGCACAATGAAAATGCACATATGCATTACGAAATTAAAATGAACATAGAGTGCCTTTATGGATTTTTGTATATAAAAAAAAATAATAAAGGTTTTATATACAGGATTAAGTGACTCGTTTATAATAATACGTTGATCAGCTTTATCACTTAACTATTTAAAAGTGCAACTATTTTATCAAAATAAAAACTTTCAAAATAACTATGAAAATGTTAATTATTGTTCTTCAAACAAATAGAGTAAATAAATGGAGAAGTGTGATGTATTTGAAAATAATTAATAATATTTGTTCAATTTTCGCATTGACGATGTATACCAGGTACGTTGATAATCATTTATGAATACAAATGTTCGATAAAATAATAAAAATATATTTCAAAAGGTAATAAATGTTGATGTATTATAAAAAAATATAGTGTTTAATTTAACTAAACACAAATTGTATCCTATTAAAGTGTTTATTTTTCAATATAAGGTGTTTTATTTTCTTCGTAAATGTTTGCGAACTTTTGTAAAAAAAACAATTTTTTTAAGTAATAAATAATAAATGGGATTCGCTTTTTATGACATTACATTTGTCATTCAGCTAAATTTATATTAGTTGATAGTTAAGTGTTAGTTAAATATTGTAAAAACCAAAATAATATTAGTTGGGGTTGGTCAATAGGGTCAGTATTTTTGCATATCAGGATTGTATTATATAATCAAAATAATAGTATTAAAACCGCATACTCCTTTAACTAAAACCATTAAATTTATCATACATAAAATGTATAATATTATGATCCACTAGGTTATATGTCACATCTATCATTATTGACGGCTAAAAAGAAAACCCGTAGTCATTATGTGAAACTCGAAACCCACTTTTTTCCCTTGATAGCCGTTCAAAAGGAGAATTTTAAACAAGATAAATTATTTTTAAGTCAATTCACCTCTCTTTACGTCGTGTAACAACAAAACAAAGAAAAATGCATTAACGTTTGGTAAATTGGAATTAATTCGAATATACGAGAAAAAGGGAGGAAAAGGACACGTCAAGAAAAGCAACAGGGGCCAAAGTTAATAATGTAGGCGTTTGGAGTGTAAATGGAACACACACCCATAAACACACAAAGATCAACAGAATTTTGGACGTCATAGTTCTTTGCTGGGAAAACTACTCTCTCTCAACGGAACAAAAAAAAAAATCAATCTCGTCAAGTTTAGCCCACGACTATTATATTGAATAAACTGTATATTTATAATATACATTTTTTATTACAATCGTAAGTGTAACTTGCTAATTACTGTTAGGTACCTACAACCATTAAGCAACACATTATTAAACAAACCGTTTAAACTAGTTCAAATATTTATTTCAAGTTTTTTTTTACAACATTCACAACCGAGATATATAACTATAATATCAGTTTAAAACTTAGTGGCTATATAAAAAAGAAAAATGTTGAGTTTTAAAAATTGGAACCATTAATATTGGCTTAAAAAAAACACACATATATATATACTCCACAACAAAAGTTTGGTAAATATTTACATAGAAAAAGAAATACATATATTAAGTATTATGAAAAATAAACACTTGTAATATAGGAACTTGAAATATGTTATTGCTGAACGTTCAAACAATATCCAATTTTAACGACGTACAAAAATAAGAAGGGTCTAAAAACGTCGAAACGTGATGTATAGTAAAAAAAAAAATTAAAACCGAAATTAAGAAAATAAATACAAACATAGAATGACAGTAGGTACAAAAAAAATATTTATGACCTGATAAGTCGGGCTCCTAAGAAACCGGTGAAGTCACGAAGACTTTTATTTTTTTCCTAACACGATCGTTTATGTAACAATTACACAACGTATCGATAGCAAAATAAACTCTGTGCCCGCAACAAAACAATCGATAACGTAAAAGTTTTGAGGAATTTTTGCCTGAACACGTTATACGGGATATAATAATATATAATGAACAAAATATAATAAAATAGATACCTATTATAAACATTGACGTTATTTGTACGACGATTTAGGTACTAAAACTACATATAGGTACTAATATAAGTTTAACGGGAGAGTTACTTAATATTACAGAAGCTCTATATTATATCGATATACCTATACTGATATCGCGAAATGGGACGACGTAAAAGAAGTGGTCCCCCACCGCGCCGCGAGAGGAGAAAAAAATACGCCTAATGAAAAAAAAAAAAAAAAGGAAAAAGACAAAAAAAGAATAACCGAGGCCGGTATACCTGCCTCTTTTATATATAGTGCATCATCTGAAAGTAAAACATATGCCAACGGCAGGCGCGTATATAGTTTTCCGTTTCAATGCAGCTTTCAGACCGTTGTCATTACACACGCGCTAAGGGCGGGGACGGGGCAGGGGTAGTCCGACACACGCCCTTATAATATATATAATATATATATAATATTTCACTCGGCCGTATGACTTCCTATAATGCACATATACGCTGCACACGCACACGACGACGATGCGATAGCCGTTTCGAAACGTGATTTACTTTGGACGATCGATCTATCGTCGAGAATTTCGTTCACGGGCGACGGCAGTGAAGGCAGTGGGATGAAAGACATTGTTGTTTTAACCGTGGTATATATACGTAGGCTTATTAAGCGAACAGTGGCCAGCAAGACCACCAACGGAATTGAATATATAATAATAAATAAAAGGGCGTTAAAAGAAAGTGGATACCCAAAATTAAAAACGATGAGGGACGTACTCAGAAAAAGTTTGGTTGCGGTGGGGGGCGGGTTTTTTTTAACTTTTTGAAAATTGGATTTTGAAATTTATAGTTTTTTTTTCAATAATAATACATCACATCACGTTTCATTAAAAAAAATGAACAGTTCTTTTAAGTTTTATCTCATAATTTAGAAAATTATAGGCATGATATATCACAAAATTAAATCTATTTTATATACACCTACTAACTACCTACCTAGTATGTGTATAATAATAATTAACTATGAGAAAAACTTCACCACAATTTCGGGATACGTTTGAACACACAACCCCCCCCCCCCACGCATATGGCTGAAATGGACCGTTGGTGGAAATAAGTCGCGAAACGGTACACGGTGTACGGTAGCGTATAGGTATATTGGTATAATATTATATTATTATTTGTAAGAGACTATTGGTCCAGGTAGGTATATTAATTTTCGGCGGCGACCAAACCGTTATCGTCGCGTTCAGGTATTTTCGTATACATAGTATGAGTTTGCAATATAATGCGTGTGTTCGTGTATATACCTATCATATACGTGCGGCACACCGAATTCGCCGCGGCCGCCTCTTTTCTTCACGATGCGCAACACTAATCGTATACATAACAATAACACGGCACAATATATAACAATATTAGACTGCGTGAACGTACCTATATATCGTTATTATTACTATTATTGTTATTATTATTATTATTATTATTGTAATTCTAATATCATATTATCCTCTCGTCATCGCCGGATTTGCCTTGGCCGCCGCCGTCTCGACGACGATGATGACGTGTGCTTTGAAACCCGCGGTGGCAGCGGCGGCGCACAAGTTGTTGTTGACCGCTAAAAACGCGCCCGGCCGCCGCGGGACTCGAGCGTTTACCTATCGCGCCGGCTTCTAATAAGTGTTATTGTGTTTATGACTATAGGTGCCCCCCGCATGATGCCAACGACATACGCCGCCGCCGGCCGGAAAACGGCGAGAAATCTTGAGAAATTTTTTTTCAAACATCGCACCCGCTCTTATATCGGAGGGGAAAAACCGCCGCCGTGTCGTGCATGTTACAATGCTGCGTGTGCGTGCGTGTGAGGCGCGGGTGAGTGTGTGAGTGTGTGAGTCTATGTGTGAGTGTGTGAGTGTGTGTGTATGTGTGTATGTGTGTGTGTGTATATGTGTGTGTGTGTATGTGTATGTGTGTGTGCGTGTGTGTGTGCGCGCGTTTATGTGGAAATGTGCCAAACGACATTGCGGCACCTTATAAGGTTGCAAATAAAAACGCATAATAAATCGTTATTGACGACTTACCTTGGAATAGGATGCGTTGTAATCGTGGTAGTTTACCTGGAAAACAGAAAAAAAGCAGAACAAATGGTAAGTATAACGGGTATATGCATCAATCTTAAAAAAAACCTGACAGAAAAGTGAAAATCACCGAAACAGCGGCGAAAGACGCCGCCGGTTCGGTTTAAAGGTTACTGCAGTGACCGAAGTATACGGCACGGAAATCGAACAAAATTTAAGTCAAAAGACAATAATTATTATACTACAATGTTAATAACAAGTATACGTATGGCAAGTGTGGGATATTATATTATTATGTGTAGATACTTAGAGTTTGAACAGAGTACGCACGTTTTCTTTTCGTAGACCGATGGGCGGCGGACAGTGTTGATTTCGGCGTTAAAAATAAACAAAAATTTGAACGGATAAAAACCGGCGCCGACTTCGAATGTCAGCTGTGACGGAGAGACGTCGACAAGGATTGACGAAAATGTGTGTTTTTATTAATTCGTACGACACGACGATGTTTAAAATAATATAATATTAATATTAAAATATTGTTGTATTATAGTTATCTGTATTTTAAAATTAAAATTTAATTACAAAATATTGTTCTATCGTACCGCGGATGACCGGCGGCTGTGACACACACGACCGTGCAGATAATAACAGTATGACGACTGGTTGCGGCGGCGGCGGCGTCGACCGAATATGATGATGCGATATCACACATGCACACCACACTGATCGACGGCGAACGGCAAACGCATACTACCACGGCCAAAGTTGCTGGTGCTCTGCCGGTGCCGTGTATAGCTGGCGCTGCTGGCCGGTGACGATGACGGCGGTGGCAGTGGCGGCGGCGGCGTCGTCGACGATCGCCGGCGGTACCGCCGACATCGGACGAACCCGCGCGCGTCAAGTGCCGCCGCCGCGACGGTGAGCGCCGCGTTGTGTCGCACGCACGCGCGCGCCGGGCGGCCACTCCCTAGCGCTACCCCCGGCCCGGCCCGCCCCGTCCGAGCGCGCTCACCGCGGCCCCGTTACAATACGCGCGTAGTACATTATAGTCGCAGGCCAAATCACCCTTCCCTCACCGCCGCCGCCGAGTCATCATCGCCGCCGCCGCCGCCACCGCCGTCGTCGTCGTCGTCGCCGGCACTCACATGTACCCGACGCCGGCGACGAGCGTTTTTGTACACGACTATACGAACGCCACCGCCGCCGCCGCGTGTCGCGCGCCGTCGTTCTATTTTTATATATATGTGAGGATGTATTGTTTTTTTTCTTCTTTTTTTCCTCCTGAAAGGGTGCGGTTAGGGCGGTTTCTCGAAAGAGATCCCGAGTAAATATTATATATATTTAAAGACCGACACCCTCAAACATAATAGTATAAAATTATGTTCGATCAACACATGTGCGGCGACGGCCCCCGATATATTTATATAAATAACAACCGGAAAAACGAGTATAATTCACATCACGTAATATTATTATAATGTAATGTAATATATCGTGTGTGTATATTTTATATTATACTATATTACAGTATAATATAAAACACACATAGCTGGCATCTACATACATGTTGACGAAACAAATCAAAAACTTCCTAATCGAATTAAAGTTGGTACCTAACTATATCTAGTTTATGAGTAGGGTGGTGGTGGTGGCAGGGGTGGTGGTGCACACGACGTGATTCATCCAGAACAATATATAGACGAGAAGCTTAATAATACACTGATACTTGTAAGTTGTAAACCACCCGCTAGTCCTCATCAGAATTCAGTGGCTAGACAAAAAAACATATGGTATTGTTTCTCACACATATTGTGTAAGTCTCGCACACAGACATTTAAAAAGGTTAAACTGAAAGAATGATCCTTAAATTCAAAAAACTATGTATATGTGGGTTACCTACAATATTTTAGATTGGAACTTTTCATACCAATATATAAAAAAATATAGACCATTACCTAACTATGTTATAAAACAATACTTCCTTATGTAAAATAAGTGATGGAACAACATTATCAAATAAGAAACAATGTAATCATATTTTTATTGATAGGTCCATAATACAAATAAATTGTTGTAAAAAAAATAAAATAATATTACATGAATCCCATAAGAGATTTGTCCACGTACACCAACTCCATAAAAATTAAATATAAACTAGTTTAATCTTTAATTTATATCTTATTAACATTAGTTATATTCGACGAATACTAAGTGCACTAAATATACATTCGTTTTACAACATTCAAAAAATTTTTGTTAACATTAAATCAAAACAAATGGTTTTATTAATAAAAATATAATTATGTATTTTTATAGTAATACTATACTTTTGAGATTAATTTAACTTTTATTCAATTAAAGCTCGACTGGCGAGGTCCCCCCTCACTATATTATATAACACCAAAAAGTAGCAAATAATATTACACATTTTTTCATACTGAATTTGTTATGTTAGACATTCCAATGATTTTTGTTTAGTTGAATAAAATATAAAATTTAACGAAACTATAAACCAAAAACTACTGTAAATAATAATACAATTTTTATAAAGCATTTAGTCGGAATAAAAGTTATTAACAAAAAGACTAAAAACAGTCAGTATGAGAATTATGACTCATGAGATATCGTACATAGAATAATAATTATCCAGGCTTTCCAAATATAATAATATTATAGTAATCACAGATCGACCCCTATTGATTTTTAATATTCGACTGAGCAACATTTTTATAAAATGTTTAGTTTGACATGATCATATATATTTTGTTTATATGGTTGGTATCTATTCGTATAAGTATTATATTATAATTTTATGACAATCGAAAAATATCTCAGGATAACTGCAGAGGCATTACAGAACGACCTGCATAACAACTTTTTCTTTGATTAAAATCAACATTAATAATATTATTTTTTTATAGGTATCTAAAATCTATAGATGATGAACGCGATTGACCGATAATGGAATGATATAAATTGTATGGCGATTCACCTTTATTCATTTAAAGATTGATTGGTTTGAAAAGACCCTATAGGAATTATAGCACAAAATATTAAACCAACAAATAGCATATTATTTATATCTTTTCATACTGAATATTAAATATTAAATTGTAATGTTGTTTTAATCATTATATCATACGGTTTAGTTGAATAAAGTATATAGTTAAACTAAACTTAAACGATGTTATGATAATAGGTACCAAACATATAACCGGTTGCCCATTTAAGATGAACTTCATTATTATTTTACTTTTCTTATATACCTATACAATAGTTATAGTTCTATAAGCTATAATGAGTGAACAAATATAGTTCGAAAATATTTATAAAAATTATAATTGTCACTTATGAAACAACAAATAATAATATAATGTTAAAATGTTAAAAATGTAGATAAAAATTGACTTATCTCATAAATAAACATATATTAAATTATAAAAAATATATTAAATTATTTATAATATTAAATTATAAATGAATGCAATGATAATTTGATGCTATAATTTCAAATAATATTTTTTAATCATTGAATTCTCTATACACATGTAATTGTACAAAATATGAAAATATGCTAGGGTTTCCATTTAGCTTAACTGGATGATAAATTTTAATGTACCTAGCATGGTTTTTATAGACACTAATCACTATAGATTCGCTTTCCTTGCTTTTCACCGTGTAATAGTGGTGCGTTCAACTACCATATGAATTTGAAAGTAAATAATTATTGTAAATATTCGCATTTGAACAACATTTCTAAAATAAAAAATCTGAGGGAATATATACTTTTTCAGCATTTTTTTTTTAAAAATATGTTCTATGATTGTAGGAAGTTTTTCTTTACGTTAAGGAAATTGCCGAGAAAATTAGAAAATACCAACTGTACTCGATTTCCAATATAGGGTTACTTAAAACTTTTACCGAGTATCTACAAAAAAATACAATTTTATTATAAAATCTATTTTATCCTCACATCACAAATAACTTTAATATACATAAATTATTATGTAATACTTCTATATTCTATGGTATAATAAATATTACTACATAGTATTTTATATATCATTTATAATTGTTATTTTATTTTATTCAAGCAATCATGCCGATCTAATAATATTTTAGCCTTTAAAGTTAAAACTATATATACTTGGTAAATTATATGAAATTATTATATTTTTCAATTTTTGTGATCGTGAATATTATACGTTTTTGTAATTTATACGATCGTGCACAAATTACAACCTATACAATTAAATAACTAAAACATTCATATTCTTTACATTTTATTAATATGATAACATATTATGTAGATATATTGAATACCTAAAACTCAATGTTATTGCATTAGGTATTGTTATTTAATAAATGTAATGAGATAAATTAATATACAAGTATTTAAAGACAGCGAAATGTAAAATAAAAATATAAATATACGCATATATTACAATGTACACATATATAGTTTATTTTGCATTTTTTCAATAAAAACTAATTTAGTTACTATGATACTTCAAGTATTCGTATACTGCTATAAATTAATATAAGCTGCGTGCCTTATATTACAGTTGACCATTATATAATTAATTTAAAGTTTTCTTCGTAACGACAAATATATATATATATGTATTTAGATATCATAGATATCATTTCAAAATATTGTGTCAAAAGTACGTTTTCAACTGCTTTTTTTTTCAAAAAAAAAAACAGCATTTTATAGTATTGTTTACGATTTACAAAGTCGTTCAGATTCTAGCACTGCAAATATCTACAATATGTAGGTCTTAAATATTACATGTTACATATTATAGTATCAACTACATGTAAATTGTAATTGATTTGTTTATTTTATTTTATTTTGTACTTATGTATGCAAGTATGTTGTGTAAGTCATAAAATCCTTACGTTACCAACCTATAATTTAATGCTTTTTGTGCAAAGATTATAATGTTTAACTTTGTAAACTATAGCAATTTAATGTACATATATTATTTATACAAACTTTCTCACCATATTTGATCTCTTATTACCTATATAGGTACCTACCCACGACCAATCTATATACTTTAAGTGCCTACTTAGTTACTATAGCCTTCTATCTAAGCTTAAAAACTTGCAATCAATATTTGAATATGCTTAATGAAAATTAGTTATTCACATTTTTAAGTATTAACTTAAACTAAATGGATATTTTATATTTTTATCGAACACGAACTAAATACTATTTTTAATTTTAGTTTTGAATCTAAAAAAACCAATAATTTCTATAAATTACAATAAATATGGCTCTTTACCTAATGGCAATATTTCAAAAAAGTTAGTTTGAATAAAAGTCTTTGACTAAGACAATCAGTATAAGTCATGAGATATTGCACAGTATATCTCATATAGTATTCAGGGTTTCCAAACATTTTTCTTCTAATGAGCTACATTAAAAATTTTTAATTTTTATAATTATTACTTACCACTACTTAAACCCTATTTATTTTATATTCTGAACAGAACGATGAATGTATTGATTTTACAATGACGTATCTGTTGTTTTTGTTTGTGACTGTGTACCTACATGATAAGTCACTGAAATAATGCTCCTTCTTTCTACTTCAGTATCTTTCCCGGTGGCAAAGTGAATCTAATTGATGCATTTGAATGGCCAAAATTAAAAATTCACAGTAGTTTTCAAAAACGCGTAACTAAAAAAATCACTGTTGAAACATAAAATTTCCACTGATACTAGCATTCCTTATACTTCCTTATACTAGCATTTTCTGTATTTAATAAAATGTTCAAAATATTTTAACTATAGGTATGTGCTGCTTACAGACATTTTAAATTTTCAATATCATTGATAAAGATATTTATTATTGATATTGATTAAGATAATTTAAACTTTTTAACTTAACATTTTAAAATGTAATATTTACCAACTTAAATTTTAATTTACTTATTTTTATTGATACAAAACTTAATAAATAACGAGTTACTTTTAATAAAATCCAAGTTACGTTAATTTTTACAAAATTAAATAAAAAATATAATTATATTAAATCAATTAAAAATTATCATCAACTTGCCCAGTCTTGTATTTTATACACACAAAGACATCTTCAAATGTAATTGTTTCGGCAAAAATGATTTAACAATAGGTTACATAGTAGTAACTGTATACCTAATGTTATATTATAAAAGGTGGTGTAGTAATACCTAATTGTAAAATGAATTACTTTGATCACAATAATATCATAATATATACTTGTTATATGCTGACAGACCGTATTCGGTAAGAATCGTTTTTCATAGAAAATGCTTTAATATCACTGAATTCAAATTTAACACATCTATAACAATGACTTCTCTAGACACCTATAACACATTAAGTTTCCCGCTTTTTAATATTTAACCATAAAATTCTAATATTATTATTTTTATAAGTATCTAAAATTTAAAATCGATTATGTAAGTGATAGACCAATAATAATTTGATAACAATTATATTACGATTGACCTTTAATAATTTGAAGATCGACTAGTTAGAAAATCCATCGTAAGAGCTCTAACACAAAATATTACAACAAAAAAAAATACAATCATATGTTTTTTCATAGAACTCACTGCATTTTTAATGTTGTCACAATCACTATATTATATTATGTTTAGTTGAATAAAATAAATAATATAACTAAAACTAATCGATTTTTAATGGTAATAATATAACAGTTTACACATTTAACATGCTCTTTAAATTTGTTTGACTTTTCTTATGTATACAATAGTTTGAAAAACATTTATGATTAATATATTTGTCATCTGTCAAATAGCAATTAATAATCAAATTTTAGAACTGCAGATAAAAACTAATTAATTCCATTAATATATGAATAATAATCTGTATTTACATTTGTAATGTTTAATATATGATAATATTTAATGATTTTATTTTAAATAACGTTTTTTAAACTTTGAATACTTGAATATATTATTGTGATAACGTGTGCAATATCAGCATATTATGATATGATTTAAATTTCGCTCTAATTAAATATTATATTTTATAAAATAAAATAATGAGACCGGGGATTATAGGCAGTAGATTAGCATTTGTTGATTTACATTATAGGATAAGGGTTCATTTTATTACTATGAATTCAAAAATAAATAATAATTGTAAGTCTTCACATTTTAACAACGTCCTGAAGAAATATCGATGGAAAACACATTTTCCGTATTATACCTACCTACGATTGTTGGGATTTTTTTTTCATGCTTATTAAGGAAAGAACTGAGCAAATTGAAAGTACCAATAGCGTATTTCAGTTTCCAGACGATAAAATATATAGGGTAAAATAAAACTTTTGGACTTTATTTATAATTTAAGACAATTGCTTGCACCAGAACAAATTATAAAACAAAAATTATCATAAAACACTTTTATACGAAATTTGCTAATATTTGATAAAATAGATTACGGTATTGCATTTTACATATTGTTAATTAGGTATTATTAGGTATAAGTTTTACTTTATTTTAGGCAATGTATAGGTACTACTTATAATCTTGACTTTAAACTACATGATTAATTGTATATCAACATTATTTGTTTCGCAGCTAAAATAATGTCAGAGCAATAAAATGTACATCTTAAAATTAACACATTTATTCTTAATTTATAAATTATGAGAAATTTACTATGGCTCGTAAGAGGATGTCAGCACAATATTTGTTTTCTCTCTCAGACCCAAGAATAACGTAAATCGTAGTCAGCTAAAACCGTTAGTTTTATGACTTTTGAGTTATCTTAAGAGTAAAATTACCTATTACAAAATTGTGGAGGATAATATTTTTATTTTTTGAGGGTATATGACATATCGGTTTTATATTTAACCATTAATTGAATTTGTATTCGATTTTAAAGAGAAGGGTAAGTGGATGTCACTTTGCTGTACAGTAGGTTACAAGTGGATCACTGTTTAATGAATGGTATTAAATTTGAATTCAATGATACAATATCATTGTAGGTATACGAAAAACGATTCTATTATGGCTGTGACGGTTTGTCAGTGTGGATATTTTATATTATATTTATATTATTATTTCTTATTATTAATACGGTACAGTAAATTGAACTAATATAATAAAATTAAAACAAAATAACTAAAATTGTTATTCTTGATTACCTATTTAATATGTAATTTCGTCCAAATTTGATCATAAAATAACTATAAAAAAAAACTATTAGTTTAAATTTTTGAGATTTTTTGGTTTCAGAATAATCTACTTACGTTGAACCTTGTTTTAAATGTTCAATCCTTAGCTATAAAAGTTGAACATTTTATACATTTTTTACTACAAAATCATTTTAAAATTTTAAAATTGATAAATGTTGTCAAAAATCGAACTATAAAAAAAATTATGCCTATGTATTTGATATTTTCCAACTACTATTGTAACAATACATCCGGAGCCTTGCATAAAATTGTTAAGCTTTTTAACCCAACGAATAAAATTTGATTGAGATTTATAAAAAAAAAACTAAACAAATTGTAAACTGAATATGTCTATGAACAAATCAAAATGAGTCAAAATATTTTGAAAATTTTATCAAGTATATAAGAACTGATAAAATAAACAAATTATGAAAATGTCATGTACCTATCTACAGTTATTCTTTTTTAAATTACAGCAAAATAATAAAATCGCTACATGAGAAATCGAATGAATAATCCTGGAAAAATTTGAACTTCAAACGTTCATAAAAATTTAATTTGACAATTTTTTTTGAAAAAGATAAGAAAACTTATGAGGGTTCTTAGATTTTAAAAGAAAATTTTTTATGAATTTCTAACTTAAAATAATTTGCCCGTATTCGTTATTTGTACATATTTTGTCAAAATTTGAACTTTAAACGCTAAAATATAAAATTGTTACTATGGATTTTTAATATTTTTCAAATATCATTGTTAAAATAAATAAGGAGCAATGATTAAATTTCAAGGTATTTATAAGAAATAAAGTTTTATTGACATTCAAAAAAAAAAAAAACTAAATATGTCCGTAAACCGTTCAAAACAAATCAAAATATTTTGAAAATTGTATTGTGTATAGAAAATGCTAATATAAATAACCAGTGAATATTTCATGAATATACGGTAATTTATGTTAGAGTTAAACCAATTACGATTTTGCGTAAAAGTTCCCGTTTTTTCTTAATTTTTCTTTTGTTTTTCCCCGCACTTTTGAAAACTATTGTGAATTTTAAATTTTGACCTCCCAAATGCACCAACTGGATTCACTTTCCCATCGAACAAGATACTGAAGTTGAAAGCGAAGCATTATTTCAACTACTTATCGCAAAAAAAAAAATAAAAAATAAAAAACACATCATTGTAAAATTTATACATTCATCTCTCCGCTTAGAATCTAAAATAATAAAAACATTTTATACATTCAAATTATGTTTAAATTGTTTTGAGGCAATAATGTTTAAACAAATCAATAGGTAAGTCATACTTAAAAAAAAACTCTCATGTAGGAATAATAATAAATCCAATCATAATAAATAAGTTCTACTGATTTCGGTGAATACGAAAACATAGTCTTCATATAACATATAACATAATTTTAATTAAGTGTTCAATATGGACATATGAATATATTATTATCATTTTAGATAATTACAAGTGAAAACATGTCAATTAATATTTCCTGTCAGATAAAATGTAATAACTAATAAACATTTAATAAAGTTATTTACAAATGCAAATTTAATAAAGTGAATACTCTGGTACAGACTTAGAAATTCATACTGCGAAGTAAGAAATACCTTTAAAATAGTTAAACGTCTGGCGACCACGACTAAAAGTTTACTACCAATCAATAAATATTTGCTTGAAATTATAAATTCTCGATAAATTGACAGACTCGACACATAACGTTCAATAAAATAAACGTAAGAAAAAAAATATTCTCATTACATTCTTAAACGTATCTAGACAATTTCCAAAAATAATATGAAAATATTCAGAATAATAATAAAGTGATTAACCATGTTTGTATGAACAGCCAACAGTTTTATAGCACAACTATATATTATATAGGTTATCAAATCTGATAGATGAAAATATTATAATTACATCATGCCAAGGAATTAGCGAGTTTTAAATTTTAAATTTTTATATTAAAATAAAATACTTAGTTTATTTTTATTATTCCAGGTCTTACGAAAATGAAATTAATTGTTTTCCAGTAAAATGGGAAGGGAGACTAAGTTTTCCCGCCCAATGTTATCATACCTAAGTCAATATACTAATAACATTAATGTGGTCCATTCTAATTGTTCACACTCATTACTTCAAATTTTATTTTTTTTATATAAAAAATATATGTAAATAATGAATAAGAATAAATAAGAATATAAAATGTATGCTGTGGTTCAAAAAATCAATAACGGTAACGTTAAAAATACTAAAAATATTATTTTACAATGTCATCAAATTATGTAACAAAATATTTTCACTACAGTTAAAACTTTTCAAAATTTGAACACTTAAATGGGTCACTTTTGTATTTTAAAAGGTGTTAAAAAAATATGCCACTTTATAAAGGTCCTGTAAGGACGGCCATTTTCCAAGACTTAAATATCTATCAAGCATCGCAATTAATACTTACAATATTTTTATAAATAAGTAAAGTACTTAAATTACAGCTGCAATATAGGTACCTGGGTACCTACAGTTTAACACTTTTTACAAGAATAAAAATTAGAATAAGAATTAAAGTGTTTGTGGTAAATCAAAAACCTACTCGTCATCTGTCTAATGGAAATTAATTAATTTTAAAGTGTTTGATTTACGTGTTTAATATTAATTGATATCTATATAATAATTATTAATACTTTTGTACCTACTACTTTTGAAGAACTAAACATATAGACAAACATGCATAGGAACGTTATGCACTTAGTTTTATCTTATTTTCTTTACTATTTATAGTAAATCCATCTAATGCAATTTTTTACACGTGAAATCTCTTAAATCCCAAACAGATTATTATACTATAGGTACTCACAATTTTCAATTGACAATCAATGTGCATAGTCGTGTGGCAAAGTGTGGTCAACTATGGAACTTAAAATACTTGTTAATATATTGTTCCTATTTTAACACCCAATGGTAATTTCTAACTGTATTTTAGGACCAATGTTCTAACATTTCTATAACTAAGTAATATTTTATAATATTTGTATTTATTTTGTTCATAAAAAAGATTAATTTAGAGTGGTAGGTACATGAATAATCATATGATGACTATAATTTATAGGTTAGTTCAAATTTATCAAATGTATACAAATAAAGTAAATTGTAAATACTTATTAAAATACATATATTCAAGAACATACTAAACAAATTATTTTTGAATTAAGAATAGTTACAATCTATACGAGTATACGTCTAGACATAATAAGTAAAGTAAATGAGAGAACTTTTTATGATATATTATTTATAAATATTGGAAGCTATTTAATAATGATAAATAAATGAAACCAAAGTTGTTTTAGTTTTCACAATTAGCTATTACATTAGCGTGTAGGTATCTATATGATTATAAACGCACTTATTAATATTTAATCGCAAAAAATGATTAGCAAAAATAAAACATATTGTTTAATCAATTAAAGTTAATGTTTCTATATTAATACTGCCAAAAGTTTTAGTTTATAATAAACAGAAAATGCTAATAATATTAAACATTCGTAGGTAGCCATAAAGTTTATATTATATTTATAAATTATTTTTTATTTGTATTGTAAATATTAATTCATTATTGATTTAAATACCTACCTATAGAAAATGATATGATATAAAATATACAATTATCAATGAAACGCTTAATATTATAAATATCAAATCCAAGAACTTGATTAGTTTTAAAACAATAGTAGGTAGGCTTCTTCAAATTTTTAATAAATGCTACTTGAATTAAATACTTAAGTTTGATTATTTATATTTTTTTAATACAGAATCAAAAACGAAGACTTCTTTTCATTGATAATCTAAATAAACTTTAACTCGACTTTAGTAACAATAAAATCATGCTACCTATATGCGTGTGGTCCATTATCAATTGTTATATGAAAACATTTTTTGAATTAACATATTATTATATTTAGACTTTTATTAGGTAATTTTATATTAAAAAATGATATTCATTAGTTGTCTTAAATGTTAATCTTGAATAAACGTCCAACAAATTAAAAAAATATTTATAATGGTGGTAGTTGTAAATAAACAACTTCAAAAAAAGATTTTACTTTTTTTTAATATGTTATAATAACCAAAATTTGTATTCTAGGCCTATTGAATTTAAATGGTTAAACTATTGTAGGTACCTACAGTAAAAATAGCAAATATAAATAACTTGTGCAGTATTTCAAATTAATTTAATATCTATATACATATTATCATAATTATAAACCAATACCGAAACTAATGGGGCACTAGAGTGACCCCCCCCCCACCCAATTTTTTTAAAATTATGTTTTAGTTAAAAAAAAAAAAAATTTTTTATTTTAACTTCTGAAGTTTGAAAATTCGATTTAATACAAGATCTCTCATAAGTTGTCCTAACTAAAATTTGATAATAAAATGTTGGGGTTAATTATATCAGTTACTTACTCATTGAAGAGGTATATTCGAAATCTACCACACAGAAGAACGAATTCCATAGGTTTTAAATTATATTTAGGGTTAATTAGTCTTATTTTTTGAAGTATTAAAAATATAAAAAGTTTCTCACCATAAAAATTATTATAATTTTTGTCATTATTATAACATATAACAGGTACCATTTTTCTTTGGTTATGCAAAATAATAAAATAATAATAATGGTTTTAGTAGATTTGATTTTATTGCACAATACCTACATAAAAGAAGATCAAGGCATGAAAATAAAAACATACTTCTACAAAATATGCTAAAATAATATGCAAAGTTTATCAACTTGCTGTTGGTCCCTAAAATATGAATAAATAATATAATGTATGGCAAATGTACTATAAACAATATAAACTTTCTTCTATTCATTCTGTGCTAGACAAATTTTCCACATTTTTACTCTTAAAATAAAAATTGTAATTATATTTTAATTCAAGTATGGTTGGAAATAAGTCAATACCTATATTTATAGTACTCAAGCTTCGTTTGTTGTTGTCGTAATAGTTGATTGTTTTACTGTCAAAATAAAAAAAGTACACGCGTGCGTTTATTAACAAGAAGATTTGTTGTATTTTACATTACAGATAAAAAAAAAACATTCGATCGACAACACTGGTCAATATTATTGTATAATATATAATATTTCAATCAATACAAATAAGTAAAAAGTCGTCAATATAGCAAGAATGTATAGTATGTCCCATGAATTCCTGTCACACAGTATTTTCAATCGATGTTTCATGCAGATTACATATTATTATGAAGAATGTTTATTTAAAATTATTATAATATTATTTTATTTAGTTTAAAACTAAAGGTATATTATCCGAACTAACAATCGTTAACTTCTCTGAAAATTCCATCAATAAAAATGTTATTATTTGTTGTGGCAACTCGAGAAAATTAATTAATTAAAAACAGTTTGTAGAATTTTAATAAGATATCAGTTACAAAAACTAGAGGTCTGTACCGTTGTCTCTGGGCCTAAAAATGGTTACGGGATAATCATTACTTAAAAAAAGTATTATATTATATTAGTTAATAATATTATGGGAAACAACAAAATTTAATAAATTTAATTATACTTTAACAAAACATTTATATATATATATCACTCATAGGATATTTTTTATCGTGAAATCTGACAATCATATGCAGGATATTGTTTTTATTTTTTATTTTGTAAACCTTGTTTATTTTAAGATGAACATAATTAAATAACGGAAAAACGTAGATTGCGTTCTTTAATCTCTGGATTATACCAAATTATTGGTACATCATAAAAAACACTCTGTATATGTATATACGATGGTATGCAATACCTATAATTATAATTGATATTTAACTATAAATAATAATTAATATACGCATCATTAATTTAAAATAAAAAGATTAAATTCTTTCTCAGATAAATATTGCCACAGGTCATAAATGGTATTGTATTATAGTACATCTAACTGCAAATAATTGAATACACGAGATCATGTCATTATGTATTATAATAAACCAAAAATTAATTTAAATCACTGCTCAATAATGAAATAAAAAAGAGTTAACTAGGTACCTATATTAATAATCCAATCTAAAAATAAATAAACTCAAATTTTATAGACATAGGAACTTTAATACAACTACTCATGGGCATTAGGCGTTAAACATTAAACCAAATTAGATGTATCGAAATATTTTTAAAAATCAACAGTTGTGAAAAAATTAAAATTAAACATTAAAATGTAATTATATATTAATAAATCGAATTTATCAACACAAATATGACTCATAACCGTAATAATTCAACAAAATTACAAAACAAATTCTAAATTCACATCAATAAGGATTTATTGATCGTTAATAATAACTAATTATATAAAATATGAATAGATTGGCATATCAATCGAGTTAAAACATTATTAATATTACAGATAATACCTAAATCAGGTTTAAAAAATATATAAATTAAATCTTAATTTATAATGTTCCTAATGGTTAAATTCATTAGGTAAATTATGGGTAGTAAATTAAATTTACCTAAATAATAAAAAAAAAGTATTTAAAAATTATTTTCTCCATTCATTATTACTTGTAAGTTATTACTACAGTGTTGGCAAGTATACCTATAGTAAATTACAACTATGTACCAAATAATATCATGATGATTACATATTTTAATATAAAAATTAATAAACTAAAAAGTAAATATATTTAAAATGTTAAAAATATACTGTAATATTAATGTTTTAATTTTCAAAAATATGGTTTTTAATATTACAGATGCAATGTGGACCACGAAGAACAATAATGCCGTAAGTTGGCACTGGTAACATATCAATTAGGTATTTATTTTTAAATGAAGTAAATAATTTTGGTTACGGATAATCGTACAAAACAAATTGTTCAGTTCTAAAACAAAACGCGGGTAATTCAAGAAATGTCAAATGTAAGTACTGTAATTATATTTTATGATATTTAAACTAGGTAATAAATAAGATAAAATTGAATTATTATACCATATAATGGCAATAAATATTGATTTATTATGGTGAGTTCTTAATTTCTGAGAGGAGCTAGTATTGATTTTCCGACTAATTTTTATTTTTTTTTTTTAATCTCACTCGAGATATTTAAAGACTTCCTTTAAATTTTAAATTTACCACAGATGGTACGTCTTACTTATAGGAATTTTTTTAGTTGATCCAGTAAAGTGTTTGTCATTTTTATTAATTACACATTACTTACTTTAAAAATGTGTTATTTTTAGAATTCATTTTCTGACATAATATACCTAATTATAATGAGATAAATGAGATATTATTTTTTGTAATACTCGTATAGTTGTACCTAGGTTTTGAATATCATAGGTAGTATCATACTTATTACTACAGTCTAAATGATTATATTCAACATATTATTTTGAAAATAATTATTCGTACATTCTTCTATTAGGATTTTATACATGCACACTAAATTAAAAATTAAAACCAGTAATAGTAAATAGAAATCCATGTATAATCATTTTCTGATAATGCGATGATTTATTTTATAACCTATTCAACTAATGTAGGTAAATAACCTATTTAAAATTGTATTTTTGTGAAACAAGTTCAAAAAAAAGTAAATAAATGTAAACGCCATAATATGTAATTTGAGATAAAATAAAAATAAACATGTATCATATCATATAAAAAAAATATACTATTTGCGTAATTTATAATTTAATTTATAATGCATGTCAAACTACATTATGTATAATTCTAAAAGTTCATTAGCATAAGCTCTGTAAATAATGAAAATCGGTGTATTAAATATGCGAGGGATAGAAAGTGGTATATTGGAAATCAAAAACAGTTGTGGCAGAACAAAAGGTTAAAACTTAAAATAGATTGATCTACATTAAATAAGATACGTGTTTATATATTAAAATATTATTAAAACTTTTGTTCTGAATAAAAAACAATAAAACCCAAACAGTCTATTTCAAATTATCCCATGTTGCAGTAGGTAAACATATGGTATGAGTGATACATATACATGATAAATACGTTAGGTATAGTATATAGGTAGTATAGTATAATATAAAAGCCCGTATTACATGCCTATATAATATTATAAAAATTATGAGATTTATTTCCCACATTAAACGAACATGCAAAATCATTTTATGCTAACACTAAAATAATATTTTCGTAAGGAAAAATATGAATTAAACAAACGTAGATTCCGGGATTGATTAGGGATTAACATCAATGCAAAAACTGAACATACACTAGATATACCTAATAATAATTATAACCAAATAAATTATTTTTTTTTTATTATTAAAATTGATTTTTGTTTATAGTATTGTATTCATTAAAAAATAATTAAAAGTAAATTTTGTAACAAATCGTGCGTATGTATTTTATATGTTTATAATATGGTAAGACTTATGAAGAACCATGGATTTATTTTCAAGATTTAGCTGTTAAAATTGAAAATATTTTCAATATTTTTACAATATTTTTACAACCTACCTACAGACATTTACAAATGTTAGTGATTTTGATGAGCTTTGTAAAAATGTGATCCCAACCACCACCCTTAAAAGTTAAATATTGAAGTATTTTTACAGCTCGAAAAATGGTGTTGGCATGCACCAAAAAAAACACATATCATTGGAAAACCAATAAACTTATTGGTATGCTCAGAATCTAAAACGTAATGATCAATAATAAATATCAAGAAAGGTAAAAAAAAAATGTATTTTATATACCTACTGTTTTAAATATGATCTTATAACTACTCACAGTAATAAATATCACCAATGACTATGGAATAAATTGATAAACTATTACACATAATATAGCATGTGCCATGTAGCATTGTATTATGTTGTAGTCAATAACAAAAATGTATTGTTAACGAACGAAATTAATTTTATAAAATAGATATATTCACGTTTATATAGATTGTTTTGAATATAAAATTAAATAAAAATTATATGTTAAACAAACATATAGGTACACTTTATAATGATGAAAAAAACCATAACGGTCAAATTCAATTATACCTGCCTAGTTATAGGTTAGTATAAGACAGTAATCGTGAACTTGAAAATTAACTATGAAACGAACAATTTAAAATTCAGATTTTATTACCTAGTCAATACAATACCATTTTTATATTTTTTTTTATAGGTCAAACTTGAACACCATATGTTACCTACCTATGATAGTAGTATAGCACTATAGCTACAATTATAAATATAGAAATAAATTGATGCTGAGTTGTAGATTTCAAATATTTATATCATAGAGAAATAAAATATAAATATCCATTAAATACCTAATAAAAATGTATTAATAATAATCGATAAAAAGTTTATCGATAATTAAACAAATACGAAGAGTTAAATTAATGTTTTTAATTTTTAATTCAGAGCGAAGCGATGAATGTATAATGGTTTTACAACACTGTAAATGTTATACGAAACTTTTTCTAATAAAAAAAAGCCTCGATCGTCAACTTCTATGGATGTTTCGGATACAAAATTAAATCTAGTTTGTACTTTGGTGACCACAGGTAAAAATATCAGAATAATTGTTTTCTAAATTCTGGGAAAACAAAAAAAAATTACTAAATATTTTAAAATTGTAATCTCTAATTTTTGGTAACCTGCATAGTTATTGGTTAGGTACATAAAAATTATTCATATATATAGGTAATTTAGGTATATTAAAAACTATTAATGTAAAAATTAACTATTAACTGTGCATATAGTAATATTATTTTAAATAATATGTTTTAATTACTATTATATAATTGGCGATTTTTTTTAGCAGGTATTACTTAATACAAATATAAAATATCCTTAAAATTATATGCTGACAGTCGACCGACCGTTTCTGCACACAATCGTATTATACCATCTGTATCCCAAATCACAAAAGGATAATATGTCCAGTGTCCACCAAGAATACAAACATTAACAATATTTTAAAAGAAGGCACACACTCATGACACTTAAAGTCTTAAACTATGATAATATACATTTAAGTTAAAAAAGTAAAAAATGATTTAGAAAATGATTTATTATTCATTGCTATTATTGTTTTATTTATATTATATCTCCTCGCGATTTATATGTATATTAAGTTTTAAATTGAAATTATATTGGACATTAATAGTATAACACTACTTAGAAGCGATTTAAATTGTTCGTTATGAGCAATATAATAAATAATAAGGGGGACGAGGTGGCCGAGCGGTCTAAGGCGTCGGTCGCGGCGCTACCGTCGCCGCTTCGATTCTCGGTCACTGGGCGGCATTTTTCTTCGGGCAAGTCACGGTGTCCGGAGAACAAGTGCCGCTATCCCCCACTCCGGGGCATGGCAGAAGCCTTCAACCCCCAATAAAAAAAAAAAAATAAATAATAAGATCTAAGAAGAATATTTTTAAGAAGACAAATTATTATATTTACTTAAAATTTAAATAAAAAGTTTTTTATGAATTAATTAAAAGTATAAGCTGGTTAAGTTGTGTATGATAATTAAAATAAGTGAATATTCAATTTGTCAAAATCTTACTCATTAGGATTAGCAACATAGTAATTTATAAGCATTGCAGTATAATGTATGTTCCTTGATATAAGTCGGTACCTATAATCCCTACTATTATATATTAATAATAATTGGAATCATATTTAAGTGAGATAACAATGAGTCACACTTTATAATATATACATAGGTATTAGGTAGGTATATGTATATTGTATATATATGGTATGTGTTTGTCGTTTGACCATTTTTAATAAAGTATTATCTCTTTAATTATATTTTTAATGTCCCTTAAGTCTCGCCACTGTGGCATAACTGTAAGCCCAATACCACAGGTCTGGAAAATATATAATTTATTATGTAATTTCCTACACAAATGTTAGGATATTAATGATAAAAACACATACAATTGTCTTAAAAAATTAAAACTCATTTATATTATTGGGTACCTAACGATATAAAAAGTTATTAAACTTATACATTTTTCGTTATAAAATGCAGCACTAACCGAATTTCGTGATAATTTTGTACCTATACAATTTTTCACCGTGTAAGAACCAGCATCTGCGATTTTTATCTTACCTATAGAAACTGACATACATAAATTGTCCACCTTATATGAACTAACATACACTATTTTTACCAAGTAGCAATTTACACATCTCATCTGTAGGCATCTAAGTAGGTATGTAATTTTTACCTGTTACTCTAGTATAGGAACTTGCTATACCCCAAAAATATTGCTTGTAGGAATATATTAAGGTAGGTACCTATATAACCAATACAGACATTATCTAAATAAATATTTGATAAAAATGAATTTAGGACGTTTAGTTATTTTGTTATATTTTAATGATTAAAATTATAATCACAATTATGGTTAAACCTAATCATAACATAAAAAAATCAATTTGAAAAATTCTTAATATTAATAATAAAGGTATGTTTTGGTATTGAGTTTTAAGTATCAATTGAAAAAGTTAATAGCTATAGATAATCGAAAAAAAACTGAAATTTACGATACTTGAATACACCAAGGCTTACCTACATTATTTTATAACTTTCTTGTAGAAAAGTTCATTCAAATTAGTACCTTTATTTAATTTTTTTTAATTTCTAAATTCTTTTTTCTAACTTTTATTTAAAAAAAAAAAGAATAAACAAAGCCTACGCTTTTAGAAATATTTCAATCAGTAAACGCATATACAAGTAATTAAAATTATGAATCATAATGAATCGAAGGATATTTATAATTCGTATTTAAATCAGATATCTATGTAAAAATAATAATTTTAATCGTCTGAATGGTTTCTTATAGTTGCTTGCTTAATTGGTTAATAATTTTACACGCCCGTTTTGTTCTATAATTTATGAATTATTTATGTACAGCGCGTTCAACGATAAAGGTAACAAGACATTTTTTGAAAGCATAGCCTTGAAAGTTAGTAGAGTTTTTTAATGTACAAAAATATACTTACTTAATATAAAACTTATTTTTGAATAATTTAAATTGTTATTCTTTTTTTTACGAATTTACAGCAAAACAAATATTTTTGAACTGAAACTGTGGTTTTTCGAGTTTGAATTACAATTCTATTTAACGACTTTAACTTAAAAAGTTTTTTTCCTTTATTAAAATTGAAAAATTGAAAAGAACGAGTGAAAGTTTTAACATATCATAACATCAAATTACACGGAAATTTGTAAAATAGAAGGAATAGACTGTTAACAATGCGATAATTGTGAATGAATCAAAACTCACCTTCAATCAGTACATTTTTATGATGCAAAAGATCTTTATGAGTCAAAGTTGTCTAAAAATTATTAAGTATGTAATTTAAACTCAGAAAGGAGGAGTACAATTTAAAACAATTTTATTTTGTTATGCAACGACGGAAAAGTATATGACAATTTTAATTTTTCAAAAAATATTGATTATAAGAAAACCCGCGGAATTTCAAGGTCATACGCTCGAAGTATTTTGATAACCTTTAACGATTAGTATACTGAATACACTATTTACGTTGAGTAATATAATATTGTATACTTTTATATATCCACATTATATTAATAAAATACATTTCTCGAATCACGATGTCTATATTGAGTTTAATAAAGTTATATTTGACTAGGTACCAACTTAAGTATAAACAATTTGCAAACACATTATAGAAAATTAAAATAATTTCATAACGACTGCAGAGTGATAATATCATATAGGTATTATATGAATCAAGTAAGTGTAAAAAAAACCCTTTTTTATGACATTCTAAATTGGATGTTGCAAATTAAAACTTGTATACAAAAATATACAATTAATGATGTCTAAAAGTAAACATTTAAATACAGTGAGTCGTTAACTAAAAGTACCTATAGTTACCTACATAGTGTAAATCTCAATTGTATTTAAAATTAGGCACTAATTTGGTTTAGGAATTAGGTTTAAAATAAACACATTTTACAATTATAACAGTTGTTACTAATTTTTTTCATTGTATCTATAGTCAGGTATAAGTTTAAGTTACATAGCTAAAATTGTACTGTATTTATTAATCTGAAACATAAACAATACGAATTGATACGAATAAAAACCGACAGTAACATTATAATTATGAATTACCATTCAGGAGCTATAAAACATTGTATTAATCAGTATTATAATTTATAAATTAGTGTTCGTATAACTAGGTTATGAAGAACAAAATGAACGATAGAATATATACTTGGTCCTCAAAATATCGTATAGAATTTGTTAATCGTAAAAAAACTACAGTTCAAAATTTTGTTTCATCGTTACGTCAATTTTATATTAGACCTCACAATTAGTAAAGTATTTAAAAACACCACACATATTTGTATAACTATTATGTATATTTATTTATGTATATAATATACTAAAAAACACAATTCATACATTAATACATAAATACCCCCTTAGATTTCAAGACGGCCACAGCCAACAGCTTAATATAAAGATAATTGAAAAACAATATTGGTAGGAAGAGTGAAGACTATTTGAACTTTATGCCCAAAGATTCTAGAAAAAGCGAAAAGCAATCGAATTAAAACGTCTTTTTAATTCGATTGCTTTTTAGGAAAGTAAAAATACTTCAAAGGTTTTTTATTGCGATTTTATAATAACTATGATTGTCTTTAAGTACCATAAATAAAATGCTAAGTACCAAGTTGTAACTCATAAGTCATAACACATTTAATTAATTTTTGTTATTATTATTCAAAAGTTATAGGCAATATATACAACATCAAACGTAGGTACAATAGTATGAGAATAATAATGTTGAATGTCGTCTGTTATTACTTGAAAAAAAGTCACTCTTTAGCGACGTATTAAACGTGAGAGGAAACAATCTATATTTTTAGATTAAAATATCACGATACTTCTTTTCATATTGGGTTTTCGGGAATATTGGTATCTGGACCTAGTTTTTAAATTATGATTGTGGAGTGAAAAGTTGTAGTGAGGTTATAAATATGCGACTTGATGTCTCTCATAATTGAATTAATACTTTTTATTTAAGAAATAGCTAAAACGTAAACAACGATTTCGAACCCAATATATAGGTAGCATAATCTTATTATTGCAATCATAGTGCACTGGACTGAAATATAGCATAGGTATTGCAATAAAATATTTAACACAAACCAAACATTTTTATATTATACGTAATATTATAATGTATACATATATGTAAGTATATTATTAAAGTGTACTAGTGAAATATTATGTATATAGCATAATGGGGCTTGGTATTCACTAAGCATGCTCGTGATTTAATTGTACATTTATTCAAATTCAAATTTTTGGAATTTTTAAGTATACCCATATTTGAAAATTTTTTACTAACTAACAATATTTACTAATAAAATTGTACCTTTTACAAAGCAGGTACTTACTACTGTTAGCTGTCTATATAATATTATATTATAATATTATGGACCATTGTCGATGTCCCTATTTTTAAAATTGGTTCTGATCTATGTTCCAGCGGTTGTCTATTCTGTTATATGTCATATTTATGTTTTATGTTGTACCTACAACCTGCGAGTGAAAATATCATTAGGTATGTACCTACCTAAGTAAAACGTAACCATCAGAAATTTGATGAAATATTTTACACAAATTATTTGTCATTGACTATTGTAATACAAATAACAACTAACAAGTACCTATCTAACAAAGATTTTATACTATAATAAATTATATTTATTTCATTACGATTTAAACCACACAGTTTATCCTACTTCTGAGTAGAATGAAAATTAATTTAGGCATACCAAAAGAACATTACAGATAGCCCGAGATAGGTAAAAATTATTTTGTTAAAAAATAAGTTTATTTCATAAGTTATATTTGTACGGTAGTCTCACAATATCTGGTACATCGACTCCCCCGAAATGTCAAACTCAATTAAAATACTAAACATTTTCAGTAACACTAAATAATAATTATCTATTGAATAGTCATTAGTATCCATGGTGTCAGCAGTGAAGGACTACGCAGTGCTGCAATTACTAATTGTACATCACAGCGTATAGGCACACTTCTCGGACCACATATCATAATCTCATTGGTACAGGATATCCGTTAATATACGATTAAAAATTCGCAACTTTATTTTGATAGACTTGACAAATTAATACAAGGTTATTTGTCAATCAACAATATAATATAACAAGTATATGTAACTATCTCCTTGTAAGTATTACAAAAATCTCAAAAACTTATTCAAATTATTGTTTTAAAAGTAATTTTAAATTTTAATTATATAGTCATTGCTTCGTTTCACAATTATTATAAAGGTTTAATTAGATTGATATTTTACGAAATCCTAAGGTGACACTAAGTTTCATAAAATCAAAGTTTTTCGTTGTCGTAAGTTTTACAAATTAACATAATATTATTATTAATATAGCTAGTAACTGTTTAGGGTGATTTATTTTAGGTGGAAGGGCATGACGCATATTTATTAGCTTGAATTTTTATTATATACGAATAAATAATAAGCTTGAATATAAAACCGGACGACACTAAAATTATTTATAAATACTAAAAGTAGCAACTAGCAGGCATAAAAAGGTTGGTATATTCTTTATTACTATTCAGTAGGTAGTTAGCAATTATTAGTATATCGTCATTGCCAAAACAATACTCTCGTATCATTACGAATTTTACCTACAGCTATATGTACATATTTTATATATATACTCAGTTTATATTACAAGATATTAAAAAGTTGATTTTTGTTTAAGATGCGATCTCGTATTGTTATATAACTTTTTATAATTTATAATTAGTTATAGTAGTTTCTTTTTTTATTAAACGATAACAAATATTTTTTTTTAATTCTATAAATATTTAAAACAATTTTAGTCAAAGTTAGTCGCCAGTCGAGGCTGAACAGTGAACGTTATTATATAGATACTTATTTTAGTGCTGTGAATTTATGGTTCGGTAAATTACAGAAAAAACTATAACATAATTACTGGAAAAATTACACCGTGTGTCGTGTGCCATGTGATATGTGAATAATATATAAGTACACGTGGTGAAATAACAAATATTATATACCAGATGGTAATCTATATAAATATAAAGCTCGTCAACCAAAAACAGTTCCTTCGAGTGAACAGTTAGAGTGGGACAAGGGATAGGGGATGTTTATCCCATCATGTGGATTAAGGTTACCAGACTAATGCTGTATACATGTATGAAACTCCACGGGGTGTGTCATATTTATATTTAGGTACACGGCGGCGGCGGTTACAAAGTCGTATATACAAATAATATTATATAAATATTATAAGTAATCATAAAATACTACTAAAATAGTAAATATTCCATAAAGCCTCAGGCTGGTACCACAACGAAGGAAGCGGCTGGGGAAGTAATTTTGGGATTTTTTTTCGCCAATATGGTACATAAATTAATTACGATATTATATTTACATTTAAAATAATCAACCAATATATTTATGATTATTTTTTCAAAAATTAAGCGTGCAGGTACCATGTGGAAATTATGATATAAATATATAGGTAGGTAATGGTAGGTAGTTAACAATTAGTAGAATTTGTAAACCAAATCAATAACATTTTGTTATAATATTATTAAAATAAGATGAGGTAATACTTTACAATTAGTAATTGTATTATCATTCTAATAGTTGACATTATATTGCAAAGGATTTAAACGAACAAACTAATTAAGCATAAAAAAAATATATTAAAATCTACATTCCATATCAAACTTATCCTATATGAAATGATTACAATATATTGTATGTTTCACCACCTATATAATATTATCGTAAAATAAGTTATTATAGTTCATTTTTATTAAATAAAAAATTATATTTATTGATCATAATAAAAACGCTAAAAATACCACTACGCTCGTTAGTCGCCGTTACAAAATGATTATTTCACTATTTCAATTATTACTCAAGACATTGGTTTATATAGGTATTAAGTTTCTCAAGAAATTTATGTTTTTTATTTTATTATATATTAAGTGTAAGTTGTTTTTCTCAAAAGAAAAATATCTACACTGTAATAAGAATACCTAACCCTACTTAATATAATTGTAAAATAAATCTAATATAAATACCTTGGCGTACAATTTCAGAATAATAATACGATTTAAGCTTCAAAAACTATGATACCGAGTTCTGAGAAGCCGAGTTAACTTCATTATCTATTGACTTTTTTTTTTACAAAAATTGAATGTACATTGAACATAACATATATGTTGTATTATATAGGAATATTATACTATAATAATATCGTTCTATTATGTATAAATAAATTAGTCAATAGGATCTTCCTGTATACTTGGACTAACGATGTTTTGAATAGTCAATGAATGGGGTTTTGGTATGGACGAGACGAACGTCGCCGGCGACGATCGTTATGAACGATAAACTTGCCAGGCGTGCCCGACCACGCCTAAAATACCCGTTTATAACACATGTTCTGATTGACCACAGACAACACTAATTACAAATACCTAGATATTTTATAAAAGTAGTTCGTCATTAGGTCAATATATCACTAAAGTTATCAATAATCAATCCATACTCATGACTCAACAGTATCTAACATGGACTATTGTGTACTATCTAGTAGCATAATATCCCCAAAAAATAAACATGCGACACCCCACACCCACGTTATTCTTCACTATAAATGCGTTTTAATCTCTTGAAAATTGTACGTGGTAATACTCATAACTGTCCATCTATATTACTATACCATATTTTTTGAAAACATTTTTTCATGTATGTAGGTACATAATAATGTATCATAATATCTAATTGTAGGTTAAACTTTGCTGGCACTGTTATTCAATAGTTAAATTTGTATTCTAAACGTATAAAATGGTTGGTCTTTCAATTTGTGTGCCTAAGTAATGGATGTTAATATATTTTTTATTGAAATTAAATTAGTTATTCCGTTTTACTACTGTAAAATCGATAAAGTAATCTAACATAACCTATAGGTACATATTTATTCAATGGTTAATACTTGATTATTTTAAAATTATATTGGTTCTCGTTTTAGTTTACCCCTACTATGCAAATTTATCACTCGAAATTAATGAAGTTATACTGATTATCTTTATATAATATACTACTATGTAAATTACGAGTACATAATTACCTATTCATGACGGGATAACCAATAATATAATTAGGTCGGTACCAATATAGTGATAATATTTAAATTTATCTTGCGATGGTGAAATATAATTTACTTTTTATTCATAACTGAATAACGACGATATAAATTATAAAAACATTTTGTTTATCACCAAAAACCCAAAGGATTTTTGTATAATAGCTTGAATTATAATTATTATTAGTTATTTTTACGTAATTACTAATTACAGACATATAAGTTACCTATAACAGTTGTAAGCAACAATATAAAAAAGTTATTACTACAATGACCGAATTAAAATAATTTGCATACCTACTACCCAGTAACTACCCACTGAAAACAGATTAATGACGTTAACAGAATTAGGTAAATAATTAAAGGGTTATATTCTATTGTATAAAATATGAATACTTTTAAAACATAGATTGTTTCGACCAAAACATTAAGTTATGAGATAGGTATTTTAAATTTTAATTAATAGATAGTATTATAAAATGTAGGTAATTTAATTTGTCATCATGATCTACCTAATTAGATACCTACCAAGCTTCAACAATACACCTAATAACAGAATTAGAAGTCATAGGTAGATGCAATAAGTTAAAATATAATTTACTTAAATACATTTTAAAAAGTTAAAACTATTGAATATTTAATAAGAATAAAAACATATGCACATTGCACAGTTATACCAATATTAATACATAACATTGTAATTCCATTAAAAATAAAAATAGTAGAAGTAATAATTGAAATTACATAAATTAAATCTTAATTATACAGTGAAATGTAGATAGTAACTGTAATTAGTAAATAGTAATATGTTTTAGTGTTGTACTTGGGTAATTATCAAATCAATTAAAATTTTTAGTTATTAATAACTGTGTTTTGGTTGGAATAATGTTAATACATAAAGACAATTTTAGTGAGCTTAGATTGTAGACATAAAATAGTATTCATTTTTATATCAATAGGTTTTGACTTATAAAGTAATTAGTACCTATTGCAAGCTATTCATTATTTCAAAATAGCTTTTTTATTTTTGAGCAAATATTTGTTTTTAATTTTTATTTTTCTAACAATACTTTTTCTGACAGTGAAACAACTAAAAAAATATTATATTTATATCATATTTATCCCAATCAACAGAATAGATTGATCTATTTGATCATAGGCGCAACAGGGGGGGGGGCTATTAAAAATGTAAGTATAGTATTCTTACTAATAAAATCTATTGACAACCTTTCAAAAATATCAAATATTTTTTCTTTAATTAAATTTTAACTGAGCTTTGCTAAAATTAATTTTTTGAACTAAGGTGCATCATGAACTGTACATTTTTATTGGTACACTTCTATCCTTCGTCATAGTGAGTGAAGAGAAGTGGAGTGCCAAATAACCAGTCTCCATTGACTAGCATTTTTATACCACTTTTTGTTTTAATAATAAACTTCAAATACATAATTCTTGTTCTCACTTCTCAATATACAAAAATATCCTTAATTTATTCTTAAGATAAATATGTATAGGTATACCTATATTCTATACGACTATACGTCATAAAAACGTAACATAATACATTTAAACTTCAATAAACTGGTAATACTAAGTTTTTAGTTTAAAAAAATGATTACTTATTGTTTTTGTTATTATATTGAAAAAAAGATTTAATCAAACTTTTAAATTTGTAAGCAAGTAGCATAAAATTATTAAAGATATTATATACCTAACATAGTATAATGTTAATGTCTAAAAATTAAAAAGTTATTATAATTTATTTCAAATAGGTAGTTAAGTTACATTTAAGTAATTTGTTACAATGCTATATAATAACTAATAATTATAATTAACTTGGAACTGATAAATAAACATATATACAAGGTACCTCGATTATTTTACTATTTATTAAGTATACCTACAACAATAAAATGTTATTTAAATTATTACAAATAACTTTGTAAACTATCAATACATTTTCAATGCCCAACTGATAGACACATAGTTGTAAGAATACAACAATTATGCATAACAATATTGGTGGGTGGGACTTGTGGGAGCTAAGTATTCACACATGCAGTTATGCTTAGTTGAGTTGTAAAAAATAAAATCATAGATAAATTAATAAATGATATATTATCATTAATAACAATATATTACGTATACTTGTAAGTACCTAATAGATACATAATAAAAAGTACCTTTTCTGTTTATGATAAAATATTTTATATTAAATCCATTGCATATCACATGTTATTACAATTGATTAACTTATTGGTACTTACACTTGAGTAGTGTGGGTGAGTTGGCCTAGGAGTAGCATAATAGGTTGCCACTCCTCCAGCATGTTGCATGGGATGCATTACCGTTGCAACTTGCATTCAAATGGCTTTTAGGAAACTTCTAAACAGCTAAAATATAAAAATAATTGTTCAATTATCGTGTAACTATTTATAAAACATATTACACACACTATTTTTGCCTTGTGAGCAATAATCATAAACTCAGCAGTCAGCACATCAAAGTTTAAAACTTTGATATATATCAAATTAAAAATTTAATCTAAAAAATCATGACTTTTTAAAAAACAAAGCCCTTACAATAATCAAAATCCAAAACTACTGGGGTCTAAGGCTAATAATTTTATAAATAATTATCAACAATAACATTACTTTAGACTAATAAATCATAATATATTTAAATAGGTAGTTTAAATTAGTATAAATTAGTATAAATACTTTAAAAATAAATGTATTAAATGAAGACAATTGAAACAAGAGAATTAATATATTATTCAAGTTATAAAATTATAATAATATATCAGTATATCACCAACTTAACTAAGTTTCACTTTTTAATTTAATAAATGTAATCTATATAAAATGATTACATAAGGTCCATTTTAAATTATAATACCTCCATGAATGTAATAATATTATTGTAATAAGAAAATAATATTTTTCTTTCTTCCATTAAATGCCTACAAGTATTATTAAAATATCAAATGTTTTAATTTTTTAATTTTAGTTTTATTTTACCTCAGAAAAAAAACATCTAATAATTATTATTTGTATTAATTCCTATATACAAGTTTTTAAACATGAAAATGTTAATAATAAATTTAAATTATAAGTAAACTAATTCATGAATTTTTAAATATGAAGTAGATATATACTAAACAGGCATGGACCAATAAACTTTATAGACATTATTCAGAACAAATAAAATATAGTACATTATTCTAATATTCTAATATTCAATAACTATTTGTATAACCGAACATATAATATTATGTTGTATTAAAATCAAATAGATTTTTATAAAAATAAGTCATATAAAATATGTATGAAATAATTTAGTCAGGAACAAAGAAGTTTAATAACAATTTTTTTTAATAAAAATGAACTTAAAATTTCTTAATTAATTACTTTATTAAACACTAGTTACTTCATTAAATTGTTATAAAAATGTATTCAAATACAACATTTTCATTTTCTTACTTATCACTAAAAGTAAACAATTTAGATAAACACATAGTTCCATTACTTTACACAAACTAATTAAAATTAAAATTAAAAAAAAAAAAAACACAAAGAAGTAATAGGTTGTATATTATTAATGCGTAGTTAAAACTGATTACTATTATCAATTATCAAATATAAAAATTCTTATCTCAAGTATAAGTTACTAAAGAACAGTAATAAAGACATAAGTTTTACAACAATCGACACAGTAGTAAGTAGTGAAAATAAAATTTGCATAATTGTTCTAAAATAATGTAAATAAGGAGTGTGCACCAGCATAATAAAGAATCATTGGTGGAGCTCCTTAAAATGTGTTTAAATGTACACGCAATTGCATGTTATAGCATAACTAATGTCAACAAAAAAAAATATTAAAACTAAAACCAATTTTGATGGATATCTTGAACAAAAATCTGAATACTCTGCATACTCTGGTGTATGGTTGCCAATTTCAACAGGTTAAAATTACAGTGGTGCATTATCTTCTAATGGGGCACTCAAAAAACTTAAATAACTGTCGTTTACTCAACATCAAACAATAACAAATTGTACACAAAATCGGGTAAAGCTTCTCTCAACACGTACACTACTCATAACTACTGGGCGACAAGCTGCGGTCAATACTGTGCGATCGTAGAATTTCCACAAGGTTAACACTTACGAGATATCAATCGATATGGTTGACTAGTGAGATGGCTGCAGTCAGCTGACGACGACCTGCTACCGCTTATTATCTATACTCATGCGTGTACAGAGAGGACTTATTGCGGATTGGGACGGTGTGCTCCTCCTGCAAAACCACAGAGATCCGTCGACGGGACGGTATGGCATAAATTTATAATAACATTATTAATTGTCAATAGGTATCTTACCAGTGTGTAGTGTTCGCTGTTCGCACCGGACATAGCTGTGACCATGGGACGATTACTCGAGTAAATTGATGTAGGTATACAATAACGAATTGCACCCCAGTGGTTAGCTAATAGACGATGGCTGCGGTAGAAGGCGGATAAGGCACCGGGTGGCGGCGTGCTGTAGTAAGGTAGGTGAGCATCGGTCTTTTGGGAAGTCGAAAACCCTCTTCGAAGCGGAAGCCGAAAAGAAGAGCGATAAATTAGCTGTAGATCGGGCAGGTAGGTAGCTGAAAACCGCGAGACTTGTGTACTGATGACGGTATTGTTATTATTATTATTATTATGATTGCAATTCAGCAATAGATACCTACCCGTCACCGGTAAAAATTATGGTGATTAGGAATAAAACACACACAAACGACGGTGACCGACGGCGATCGGAAGCGTTTTTTTTTTTGCTCGAACGTAACCGGCCCGAATCGTTATCGCGATAAATAAATAATAGTAATAATAATAATAATAATAATAATAATAACAATAATCGCCGTCGGGTCGTCTGCGGTCGCGTTCGTCGTCGTCGTCGTCGTGGTCGTCGTGGTCGTCGTCGTCGTCGTCGTCGTGCTGAGCGGCGGCGTCGGCAGCGACGTCGTGGTCACGTCGTCGTCGGCCGGCGGATAAGGAAATGCTCGCACACGCGCATACACGGTCACATATACGCGCACACGCACGCACACCCGACGGCAACACACTCGCTCAATGGGCACACTAACGCACACAACCACACGCCACACACGCCCCAGCGAGCTGTCGTACTTGTAGTAGTGTCGATACTCGGTAGTAGCTACAGCAGTACCGGTAGTAGTTGTAATAGTAGTAGTAGTAGTAGCAGTGGTTGTAGTAGTAATAGTAGTAATAATACTACCACCTAGTGGCGGTGGCGGTCGGCGGGATGTGTGCCACACGGTAGCCTCGGCGGGGGCGGACACACGGTGTGACCCACCCCTGAAATGGTAATAATAAACGGAGGAAAAAAATGCGACGGCGCGTGCGAGAGGGTGTGTGGGAATGACCCGCTCTCCTACCCACCACCGGCAAGCGAGTCCGCCCACACACCCCGTCGATCGATTTTTGGGTTTACCGGCGTGCGTTCTCTCATGGAACAGAAAAAGGCCTCCGCGGGGACGTCGTCGGCGGACCGTCACGGGAAGACAGCACAGACGGGAGCGGCCTTTTTTCTTTCGCCGAAAATTTGCGATTTTTAGTGCAATCTTCTCGTAGAGATCGATTGACCGGCAATGCCCTGCCGCGATATCATATTGTAAAAATATTTATATTATATTTTTATTATTATCGCTGCGATATCGACGGCCGTTCGCGCTACGACAGTATTGATAGTCGTCGTGCGTGACTTCCGGTCGCATCAGCACTCGGAAGTGTGGTCGAGGACGAGCGCAGGGACTGGTGACATTTTTTTACAGTGCGATCGGATAACACGGTCATGCCGGTCTGGCGAACAGCTGTTCCAGAGGCCGCCGCCGCAATACCAGTCGGAACTTGCGTGGGCGGCGACCGTGGCGCCTCAGGTCACGATATATGACGCGCCGTCTACCGATCGCATTCTGTACCGCCGAGAACCACCCGTCTGGCCGACAGATGGCAAAGCTTTCCCGAAAATATTTTTTCTTAGGTATGTGGTAAGTAAGCTCATGGACGACAATAATTGACGTCTATGAGTACGAGATTGTACCTAACAGAAATGAACTGGGCCGAAGACATAGACGTTCCCGGTGGGCCCAGGGTCTTTAAGATTTTGCCGCACTTAGGCAACAACATATTTTTGGCACCCTCGGATTTTGCTTAGTGTGATTAATTTTTCATGCTTCAGTATTTTCACACAATTTATTTTATTATTCATACATAATCATAAACAACTGTCTTATGATTAATAAATAGAAATAAAAATTATAATATATAACAAACTACCATGGAAGACTGAATTATATTAATATTCTCATAGTAAATCTATGTGACAATGCTCTTTTGCAGAGTTTAATATTTAGCCATTTAGATACCTTTTTTGTTATAAAATAATAAACATAGTATTTCTATATCATACTTCACTGTAATATATGGTACAAATCCCATAATATAATTATAGAGATATGTGATTTCCAATTAAGAATTTAGTCAAAAAAGAGATCATTTAAAAAAAAATCACTGCCACAAAAAGATATTCAGTGGTTGTAGATTAGAAACCAATATTACACTAATTTCTTTATATATTATTCGTGACATATTTGAAAACATCGTTTGTAGTTTGTCACACTTTTAAAGTAACCCTCTAAAATATGCAGCATGGACCTTATTTGAATTTTCGAATTTTTTTTATGGTTTGTATTGTTTTTAGAATCTGAGCGAAAAAGATTGTATTAATTTTACATTAATGTATTTTTTTTATTTGTTTATTTAGTGACTGTACACGATAATTAGTCGAAATAATGCTTCAATTTTAAACTTCAATACCTTGTTTGATGGGAAAGTGAATCTAATTGGTGCCTTGGAAAGGTTAAAATTCCCAGTAGGTTTCAAAAACACCGAAAAAAACAAATAAAAAATTAAGGAACAACGGGAATTTTTACGCAAAGTCATATTTCTACAAAATTGATTTTGGTTTTTGGTGTAATTCTGAAATGCTGATGAAATTTTCACCAAATGTTTATATTAGCAATTTCTATTTTACATGATCAAATTTTTAAAATATTTTGACTTGTTTAGTTTTAATTTTTTTAATTTTTTTTTTCTATACTTGTCAATTAAATTTTATTCTTTGGGTCAAAAAGCTTAAAAATGTAACACAAGGCTCTTAATATATTGTTACAATGGCAGTATAAAAGTAATAAAAATACAGTCACAATTTTTTTTTTAAGTATTTAAAGTTCGATTTTTTACAACATTAAAATTTAATATTTTATAAAAGGTTAAACTTTTATAGATAATAAGATTGAAAATTTAAAACAAGGTTCTACGTAAATAGGTAAATAAATTACTTTATTCACAATAATATGATCAAAGATACTTAGTAATATCATAGGCTGACCGTCTTCCGTTCAGAATTGTTTTTCGTAAATTTAACGTCATCTATTACAGTGGCCCACTTATAACCTACTGTACAGCAGAGTGACACCCATTTGGCCACCATTTTTGTATATAATATTATAAGAAGAAATTTAATTTAACAAAAACTTAGCTTGGATTCCTTAAAAAAATTGAATTCCGGTAATTTATTTTACTAATATTTTTATTTTTATTACATAATATTGTGTTCACGGGCCATGATTTAAGTTTACGATGTTACGAAGTTTCTCAAGATACAAAAGAACACTTGCCAATAACCGTCAAAGTTTACTATTTGAACATATTAAACAGCATCTATTTGTAATTTTTCAATACTCCAATTCTTTAGTGAAACACAAAATATAACCTAGGAGTCCTAGGTTATAACCTATATCCAAGTTTTATATTAGGTATATTCATTATTTTTATTTTTCAAGGCATTTTTGTAGGGTATTTTAATAGGCGCTTTATAATATTATTAGTGCATTAAATAGTATTTAAAAAGCTTCACCCCGCCCCCCTCACCTAAAAAAAATTACAAGTATCCTATTATGGTATAGATAACTTTGACATCACGATCACAACAATACGCATTACAAATTATCACTAATACATATTATAATAATTATAAAGGTACTTGTTTCATAAGAATACAATTTATTAAAATAAAAGTTTATTTTGTATACAACATTAGTATTTTTAAAATGGGAAAAGTATAGGTAGCTACTAGCTACTTTGCTGTACAGTGGGTGTAAGTTTTCATTGAGGAGTAATAGTCACTGTAATATATATGAATTAAATTTGAATTTAATGATATACCATTGCATACGAAAAACGTATGAGCCCAGACGGGTACAACACGATTGCGAACGAATGACGCTTATCAGAGAATTTGGTTTCTTAGCTGAAAAACGGACGATTGCGAACGTTTTTATAGACCACGTTGCCAAGCTTACAAAATATTTTTTTTTAAATAAAAACTATTGATATTAATTACACAATGAAAACAACAACTACGTTACAACTAAAATAAAATAAAATATAATTTAATTATAAATATTAATAATACTGTTACAAAATCTACGTGTTTATGTTACGTTAAAAGCTGAAAAATAAACAAAATAATACAAACAAAATAATGGTTTTTAAAAATTGTTTTCTACATTTTTGCTTTTTTTAAATTTTTTCCCTAGTAGGAATTACCAGTTTTTTCTTAAGTATAAAATTAGATCCTAGTGTATTTTATAATCATTATAATTTTGTAATGTTAATTCAATTTTAGATTTATCTTTTTTGGCCATAGGATTATGTACGTTGTTTTTAATTTAATTTACTATTGTCAAAGTTTGAGTTTGTGTTTTTTTTAACCCTAATATCACGACGTGTGTTGGAGGATGGGGCATACAACTGACCATTGTACGTCCTATGAAAACTCTCTGGACCATTGGTAGTTATCGTCCGGCGTAATAGCAGAAAACCCTTATATTATTACTATTTGATTATAAATTTTAAATTATTATTTAAAAATTTGTTGTTGACTAACACCAAATCTGACAACACCGCACGATTAAAGGCCGTTAAAAACGTTCGCAATCGTGTTACCGGAAAAGGTCCGTTCGCAATCGTTCCATTCGGAATCGTATATTACCCGCCCAGACGGACTCAGGCACTCAGCTTATATTAGTATATTACCTACCTACTGGCTACTAAGTAAATTTTATGTTAATATTATTTCTTATAAAATCATTTTAGTATTAATTTTTTTCCGATAATATTGGATTGGAAAATGTGATGGATTGTGTGTATAAAATATAATAACATTATTTTATACTCCAAGTAGGTATAGCTACGAATACAATTTTTACATTACAACAAATTACCAATAACTAATAACTAAAATCATTAAAATATTAAATTTTTGTTAAAACAACAAATTTGAACTTAACTCAATAAAAAAACTTTGCTTGTATAAGCGTCCAAATATTTTCGTCAAAATCACAAAAATCACGAAAATTTGTAAATTAATTAACTTCCTTTCAGAAAAGGTAGTAACTCAAGTAACCATTTTCATGGATAAAATATAACCAATATAAAGCAGTAACTCAACCTTTATTAATACTAAAAACAAAACAAATAATATCTTTTCAACCTTGAAAATATAAAACAATAGTAATTAATAACAACAGCGGAACCCCTACATTGTGAATAAAAAATTTAAATCTTTTTTAACGATTAAACTTTAAACTATAATATAAAATGTTATAGGTAGGTAGTAATTAATAACAATAGGAATCTTTAATGATTTTTTTTTTGATTTGAGATTTTCATAAAATGAATGATATGTAATAGGTATAAGATCATTTTTACATAGAGCTAACAAGTCTTTAATTTTTCATCTTTTACCCAAGTAAAAAGGTTGGTAGTCCAACCTTTTGTAGTTGGCTGACCAATTTACACTTTCATAAAAACACTGTTAAAATTATTTATATGCTCACAGACATATTTTTTAACTTGTCTGGAATTTTGTTTGGTCAAGTTTTGATATTTATCTTGGCTATCAGGTAAAATAGTCACAGAATTTTCAAGTTTCTTGATATGATTTCTAAGATTCCAACAAGACTCAAAAATATTGACACGGATTTCTTCATTAATTTGATCTTTACATTTTAAACAGAATTTTAATGTGCAAGGTTGTCCAATTTTTTTCCCAGAAATTTGTTTACCGTAAAGTGGGGTTACTTTGATCATTAATTTTCAATTATTAAAGTTTTATACTTATTGTACTAATAACCAACTTAAATATATAACATTTAATTATTAATAATTATTCTACATTACACCTTTAACTGATAATTTCTCAAACCAAATTTTTTTTTACATTTTTACATTAGTTATAACTAATATAGTTATTGATCAAACTTACCCACCTTTTGGGGTGACTTTGATCGCAGCCCTGAAAATGCATATAAACATGGGTACAGTCATCAAAGTGATCATTCTCACCTCACAAAAAAATCGGTTCGGTAGTTTTTGAGTTATTGAGTTTCTAAGTTTTGGGGTGACTTTGATCAGGTATCAAAAAAGTACTATGAAATACCTATGCATTATTATAAACAAATTGTATTGTTTATGCTATAAAAATTTTACCTTCAGTATATATTAGACATAACTTAGTAGTTGGTATACTAAATAACAGACTATAATTATTATAAAACAAATTAAATAGGTAAGTACCTATATAGGTAGGTAATAAAATAGGCAATAGATAATGAAACATAATTAAGTTTATTCAGTCTTCTTGACTAGTAACAAAAGGATAATTATAAAATTAATAAAAATAAAATACTTAGGTATCCTAATAAAATAGTAAATAGGTAATTAAACATAATAAGTACCTAGGAGGTATAACGTTTATGTAGTCTTCTTGACTAGTAACAAAAGAAAATTAACAGAAATAAAAAAAATTAAGGTACCTATTAACAAATATTAAATTGTATCAGTCTTCTAAGTTCAGTCTTCTCAATTCTTTTAAGTTAACTAAGCTTCTTTGACGTTCACACTACTAGGGAATTGGTATTTAGTTCTCCCACGAATAGTAATGACCTGTGGTTCAGGTAACAGTGATATCACATCGTCCAATGTTATAGTAAAAACATCATTTTCTACAAATTTGAAAGTTGAATGTTGACTGTCCATAGACTTTAAGCCATTAACTTGCAGTTCATCTTTTTTAGTTTTTTTTATTACTATAACAGCATACCTATATATAGTACCTTTAATTCTACTAGATTTCAGTTGAACCAATAAATATTTGCCTATATTAATTGATTCATACACTGGTTGATTTTGCATGTCTTCACCACTTACAACTACTATAGAGTCTGTATTATCAACATTCACCTGTCTATGAGCTTCATCAGACACCTCTTCTTCACTATCACAAGCAGTAACACTTACCCCAGGTGCAATGCGTAAGCGTTTATTTTTTCTGCGTTTCATATCTGTAGAAGGTGTAAACCTCTGTTCTTTCAGGAATTCAATCAAGTTATTATTAACTTCGTTAACATGATCATCATTATAATCGGGTAATCTTCTCAAAACACTGTCTGGATTAAAAGGCACTATTCCTGTTGCCTTGAATCCACTAACTAAATTATTTTTTATTTGTTCATATGTGTTGTTTTTTTATCCATGTTCATATTATTTAAGCATTCTTTTAACAGAGTAGGGAAATCACACTTGGGTATACTTTTACTAAATAAAAAGCATGCAATTTTCGTTAAAATCGATTTCATATCTATGCGATCAATCTGACCTCCCCTACTTTACATGAAGATTACTCTGTAGTAGATTATTCTAGAATAATGAAACTTACTTGAATTTGTTCATGCACCCATTGACTGATTATATTTCATATTATTGAATTTCCAAGACGATTTGAATTTTATCAGTCGTTACGGAAAAATATGTTATCTAATCATTAAACACATGTAGTGTTATCGTACTATCGTTATTGGAATGTGAACTAAAATGTTTTTCGTAAATTAACAACTGGAATATGATAACATGAGATACAGTGTAGGAAATGGTGATGGTTTAAAAATTTCCAAACATATAATTTCAATGAAGAAAAAATGTTTTGTAGAAAAAAATCAAATGATCAAAGTCACCCATTAATATCAAAATCACCCCACCTTACGGTACTTCCTATTTGGCTATATTTTATATGTTCTTTTCTAGAGTTTAAATATAATTTGATCTTTGAGTCAATCCATTCATCAGGCTGCCTAATACGTTTTTTGGTTAACTTTTTTTAAGAGCGATTTTCCTTTTTTAGTACTAATAAGTTGAGGTGGTTCTCCACATTACATTGAAAATAAAATAAAATGTTGGTTTAAGCCAGGGACTGGAACCGTACCGAAAAGAACCGGTTTTTGAATCGGAGCCTTTTGAATATTGGGAACCGAAAACGGTTTTTTTTTTTATAGGAAAATATATTAGAAAATAGTTTAAATTAAACAAATAGTTCACAGCTCCTCAAAGAAGTTTGCTATTTCTCACCACACCATTCTGTATTCTGTGAAGCAAGTACTACAACAAAACTCAGAGTAGTATTCGATACGTCAATGAAGACTGATGGAGATTAGAGCTTGTCGCTAAGCGATATATATATAGTTGACCCGGTTGTCCAAGATGACTTATTATCTGTAATCATTCGTTTCCGAATGCAAAGTACATAATTTACTGCAGACATCAATGTCAGCAATGTCTGCAATGTACAGACAAATTCAGTTTCACAAAAAAAAATACAAGCTAAAGTCAATATTATTGCGCTTGTCAAGAAATAATAGTTTATTAATCGAACACTGTCACATATGGTACAGCTACTGCGCCATACTTTGTAACCCAAACATTAAACCAATTATAAGCTGATTGTAAAGACAAGACGTACTCTAATGCAGAAAGCATTATAAAGAACTTATATGTGGATGACATTCTTAGTGGAGCCACCACTATGGAAAAATCTAAGGCAATGATCTCTTAAATGAACTCCATGCTTGCAGATGAAGGAGTTCATCTCAGCAAGTGGGCTTTGTACCATAAATCATTATTAAGTTTAACAACAAATAACAAGTCAAGTAATACAACACACACCATCACAGTTCTTGGACTAACTTTGAATCCAACCAACGATGATCTTAATTGTTCAAGACCATCTGTTGAGTATACTCATGCATATCAAACCAAAAGAGAAGTGTTTTCACTCATTTCAAGGCTATATATGATCCATTAGGACTCATAGGGCTAGTTATAACACTTGCTAAAATAGTGATTCAAGAACTGTGGAAACTATAAATAGATTGGGATTCACTATTGCCACCAGATACACAGGCAACTATGAATAAGTTTATTGATGACTTACCAAACTTAAAAAAGTTACAATTCCATCGAAAAGTAACTTTGGCAAACTTTGATTTAAATGTTGATATTCAAGAATTTGCAGGTGCCTCAGTAAGAGCCTATGGATCTGTGGTATACATTAGGTGTACAGATCACAATGACTACAACCAAACAAGACTATTAGTAGCCAAATGATGAGTATTACCTGTGTCCACATTAGGTATTCCTATCTAGACTCTGCAGCACTTTACTACTATCATAGTTAGTAAATTCAATAGTTTCAGCATTAAAGTTAAAAAAAAAATCATTTTTTATGATTTAATTCTACAGTAATGTTAGCCTACATTTCACTCTGATTGTCATGATGGAAACAGATTGTTGCTAATAGAGTCAGTGAAATACAAAAATTAACACCAAATGCTCAATGGAACCACAAAAAATTGGAAGGCAATTCAGCAGATCCAATTTCGAGAGGCCTTCAACCTTCAAGGTTGATTAAAGCATCGCTATGGTGGTCAGCTCCAACATCGTTGACTCTCTAAAGGGGAAATCGGTCAGTATCCATTTATACACCTAAATCAGAAACAGTAATTGAAGAACGAGTTACAAAGATACAAGCATTCAATTCCAAAATCATTCGTCATGGTCCAAATTAATTCAAACAACTATATAATATGTATTTCTATTTATTCCTAACACTCATACTAGATCTCAAGGCAAGAAAAAATGTAATTTATTGGTCTTTTTACTACTGAAGAGTTTCGACAAGCAACCTTGCATTGTTGCAAATCAGTTCAAAGAGAAGAGTTTTCGTCAAACATAACAAAACTATTGAATAATCAAAATATGTCGTCAAAAAGCAAGGTGTTATGTCTAGCTCCATTTATCAATCAAGAAAGATTTCTTAGAGTCCGTAGGCAACTAAGACTTTCATATTTTTCAAATGATAAGAAACATCCAATTGTATTGCCAAAACAACATTACATCACCAAATTGCTTTCTACGTATTTACACGTTTTTTTTATCTACTTAGGCACAACATTTACACATGTGGTATATATGTTCAATATTATAAGATTTTAATCTAAGTTAAAATTAATAATAATTAGTATTAATAAAAATGTTTTATGTAAAACTAATAATATATACTTATAAGATTTTCTTATTTGAGATTTTAAAGTATATGATAAATCGTGGATGCAGTAAAAGTTTGATAATTTATTAATATTTTTATCATCACGGGAGAAATTATAAAAATATAAATATTAGAAAGCTAATGTAATATTAATAATATTTTTCGAGCAAATCGAGAAAAGAAAATTTAGAATTAGCAAATTGATAGGTGTACAATAGGGTGGCACTCATTTGTATGTGATTTTTTTTTTTTTTTTTTTAATCATGTCTCATGGTTTAATATTGTTCCATTTGGTGTAAAAATGCTTTGTTGAAAGTTTGGTGCAAATCAAATAATATTTGATGGTCGCTCAAGGCAATCACATCTTTAAGGCTATTACATCTCTAATTGTACTATAAAAATTAATAATAGATAGGTAAGGTATGTACTAAGTAGTTATGTAATTCAGTCATTATTTATATAGATAACAATATTGTATTAATGTAATCTAAGTTTCTAGTCAGTTTATCTTTTGATACTGGTACGACGGTACTATTTTAGTGTTTAGTGTTGTTTATTACATTTATGTGTACGGACGTATAGAGAAGATTATTTTATATATTTTTAAATCTGCTTATTGTTGTAATATTTTCATTATGACTCGAGTAAGTATTTTATACACCAATATTTAATTAAAGAATAATGTAATAAATTATCATATTGATTTATACCTAGTCTTCATTGCAAAATCGAGATATTTGGTTAGTTGGATCAACATCGGAAACTATATTTGGGAACAAACTGCCATCAAATCGTCAAACATTATGTAAGTTTTTTAATTTACATTTGGATAATAATTATTCTATTCAACAAAGTTCTACTTTAACTGCACGTGAAGTCATTACATTTTGGGTCAGGGCTAATATACCAACTAAACAAGAATACCACGTATCTAAAAAACTTAAAGATTTACACACAAATGGATAAACTTAAAAAAAAATTCATTAAGACGGTCAGATAGCCAAATAATAAAAGAAAATGAATTTATAAATACACTTGATGATCTATTTGATATAGCACATAACAATGCATTAAATTTAATTAATATCGAAGAAGACAAGTTGTTTTTATTAGCTCAGAGAGAAAAAGGACGTCAAGGATATATGGCAAAAAGAGATATAAATTTTGATAAAATTGAAGAAAAACGTATACAAAAAAATGAAATATTGGATAATAGAAAACGTAAGGAAAGTCAAAGAAAAATTGAATCATCATATCAAGTACAATTAATAAGCGATTCTTCTTGTGACGAGCAAAGTGACTTGGATGATATTGAATTTGAAGTATATAAGTCCACTGAACATTCAAAATGTCCAAAGAAAAGAGTAAAAAATGTAGTTAACAGTACTCTAACATCAGTGTTGGACAGAGCTAATATAAGTAACAGAAATGCGACATTTGTATTAGCAGCTGTGGCTCAATCAGTTGGGCAAGATTTAACTAGCATTGCTTTAAATAGAGAATCAATACGAAGAGCTCGTCGTCAACAAAGAGAAAAAATTGCGGCAGATATAAAATTTGCCTTTGATCCATCTGACTCGCTAGTAATTCACTTTGATGGAAAAATCCTACCAACATTGACAAAAACAGAACACGTAGATCGCCAAGCCGTTTTAGTTTCCGGAAATGGTAATTTGAAACTTTTAGGTGTTCCACAATTGTTAAAAGGTACTGGAAAAATGATAGCTGAGGCAATTTATGATCTTCTTAACGACTGGAACTTATCAAATCGTGTTCAATTTATGTGTTTTGACACAACTGCTAGCAATACAGGACTTAAAAGTGGTGCATGTGTGTTATTAGAAAAAAAATTAGAACGAGTATTGTTAAAATTGGCCTGTCGGCATCATATTTTTGAAATTGTCGTAGGTAAAGTGTTTGATTGTTTAATGGGTCCATCAAATGGACCAGATATTGCATTATTCAAACAATTTTCAAAATCTTGGCCCAACATAAATAAAGAGGGATTTGAAAATGGCTTAATGAGTACATTTCTATCTCCAAACTTAAATGTGATAAAAACTGATATGGTAAAATTTATTTTTGATCAATTAACTAAGTTTCAACCACGTGATGACTATAAAGAGTTACTGCAATTAAGTTTATATTTCTTTGGTGAAGAGCTTCCCGAAAAAAATGGTTTTAAAAAACCCGGAGCTTGTCATCGAGCAAGATGGATGGCGAAAATAATTTATAGTATAAAAATTGTTTTGTTTCGTTCACAATTTGAACTGAAAGATACAGAATTATTAAACTTAGAACATTTTACTTTGTTCATAATGAGAGTTTATTTAAAAGCATGGTTTACTTCAACTGATGCTTCAGGTGCACCACTGAATGATTTGAATTTCATGAAAGATCTGAATAGGTACAAAAATACAAGTAATGGTATTTATAAATTAGCCTTAAAAGTTTTTTCTGGACATTTATGGTACCTTAGTGATACATTAATTGGATTGGCATTTTTTGACAATCGAGTTTCAGATGATATTAAATTAAAAATGGTAAAGTCTCTAGACAAAATTGGGACTAATGTTCTTGAACACAGAATAAAAATACCAGAACATAGTATTTCAAATTGTGAATTAAATGATTTTGTTACAAATAATACACATAAGCTTTTTACGGCTCTAAACATTAAAACTGACTTTTTAACGACACACCCAAGTACTTGGAAAAATAGTACGGAATTTCTGGATGGATATAAAAAAGTAAAAACTCTCAAAGTGGTTAATGATGCAGCTGAAAGAGGTATAGCATTGATGACATCATTTAATGGAACTCGTACAAATCAAGAAGAACAACAGCAATACATTCTGCAAGTAATCGAAAAACACAGAAAAGATTTTCCTGATTCCAAAAAGACAACTTTGTTACAAATGTAATTGATTGTAAACCTTATGATATTTATACACCTTATCAACACAATAGTTATGTAATGTAATAACCCAATTTGTATTTACTTTTTATTGTTCCTAATATAATTAAAACTACATTGATAATTAAATTTAACATTACAAAAATAAAATTATCATAGGTATATTATTATTTTGTATTTGGTATTTTTAAGTGCATTGAGCGACCTCGTCAAATTTTTTAAAATTTTTTTAACTTTCACAATATCACTTTTATTATAAATAGATCAAATTAAAAACATGAGAAAACTAAAAAAAAAAAAAAAAATTTGAGTGCCACCCTAATGCAACACCCTTAATATAATGAGGTATATCATTGAATTTGAAATTAATCGTTTGATAAACTTTCATACTTATATTTTGTTATTTAACAAAAAATGGAAATGTTCAATTACAATTACGTACAATTTAATCTTTAAAGTAATTTTTAATATACCTATCTTTAACACAATTTTAATAATTTTTTAGTTTTTAAAATGTGTTATTTTTGTGTCTTTCATCACCTTTTGGAACAGTAAAAATGCTTTGATTTTCTGGTAAAAAAGTGAATTAAGTTTTTGAGGGGATCAAAAGTAAAAAATTCCAATTCGTTTTCAAAAACGTCGGAAAAGCAGACAAAAAATTAAAGAAAAACTGGGATTTTTATACAAAACTGGTTTATGAAAAGAAAAGATTTTGTTTTTTTTTGTACCTCAAAAAAATAATGAATAATTTAAACTCTGAGGGCGGGAAGTGTGCTATTTTTCCCAAGACTGAAATTTTTTTCCCGCACAAGCTAAGTATAATATTTTTTGTCACACCTCTGATATATATTAGTACAGTTATTTTTTTCAGACATTTTAAGTTCAAATTTGGACGAAATTACATATAATGTCATTCCGAAATTTAATTTTTCTGGCAAAAATGAATTCAACCTACTGTAGTAGATACTAATACTTAATAGTAAAATAAATTACTTTAATCACAATAATATCATAAAATATATTTAGCAATATTATAAATTGACAGACCGTCTTCACTCAGAATCATTTTTTTGTATATAATGATTTTATATCATTGAATTTAAATTTAACACCATCCATTGCAGTGACCCATGTGTAACCTAATTTACATCAAAGTGACACCCACTTACCTGCTTTTAGTTGTAATTACTTAGTCACCATGTCAACTTGAAGGTAAATCAGCTGAAAAATTAGCTAGAAATAGATAAATTAGTAGATGCAAAATGTTCAAACTTCTATAGAACTATAGACACACACTGCAGAGTTATGAATAAAATACAAATTCATAGTAAAATTTGGATTTCATGGTATTGTTCAGATAATAATGAAATATACAATAAAAAAGCAATATGTCAATTTAGTTTATTTTGTATTTGCTCTCTGAAATCATAACTTTTTAACTTAATAATTCTATTTATTTTTCAAATAGAACTATGCTAAAGTAATAGTTACAATAATATTACAACCACATTAAAATTTAACATGGTTACAAATTAGATCTTTGAAACTCATTAAACAAATAAAAAATATAATTGCAAGAAATTAGCTCCACAACGTCACCAAACTTGCAACAAATCCTATATTGAATTTATTGAATATGTTAGTTATTTGCAAACTTTAAGTTTGTAATAGAAAATACAACCACGGTAAACCTTTGTTGGATTTTTAGATTTAATATTTCTATTGTCGCCTAAGTTATTAAACAACAAATTATAATAAGATTTCTTTGGATGTTTTCAAATGTTGTAGTATCATCGTTAAGTATCTGTAAATGACAAATGTTGATTAAACATTTTTGCTTTGAATAGTTAATAAACATTTTAATTTGTTATTTATACAGGGAGCAATTATTAAATGTTCTGTTAAGGATAACTACGCTTGTTTTGAATAAAAAACCACCCAGACGAAAAGAAGACACTTTATCTGGAAAGTTAGCTCCAGCAATATTTCAGGTAAAAATAATGGCATATTGTATGTTGTACTCGCATGTGTTGTACTTGCATTTATTTAACACACGTGTAACAAATCAAATCTACATACAATATTCTTACTGCAGTTATTTATTGTTAATATTAGATTGAATTTAACTATGATTTAATTTGTAGTGTAGAATATATTATAAACTGTACTTGAGGGAAGAGTTTTTTTTTTTATTTTTATTTTAAAATGAGGTATATGAATTTGAGTAACTGAATTGTGTAAGTATTTATAAGTTATTTGAAAATAGTTTATATTGTTCTCTTCAAATTCAACTATAGGTAAATTTATTATAATATTAACTACATATTAACTACAAATATTGTATGTGAATTTGACAGTAAAAACCCTATACGTGTGTGACAATGACAACACATGTGAAAATTATGATCTTGTACGGTATCTATGGTATAATAATAGTTAAAAGCTAACAATTAAATTTAATCAAGTTGTATTTTTTTACGGTAAATTTGTTTATAATGTATAGGTACATAATGCTTCTCATATATTAAATATCTATAAATGCTAGAAAAGGCAAGTTGCCATTAATTTTTGATCATCTTGAATTAAAAATTTCTTTAGGAATAAAAATAAAGTATTTTGATAGTCATCCCTGCTGGAATTACAAAACAAGCAACGTTTTCAGGTATTTTTATTTAAGATGCTATTGTCAAATAAATGTTACCAGCATGAATTGATTTGTTTGGTATAAATTAAGAGAAAAATTCAATATTAATGATTAATTGATTTACTTTAGTAAAGTAACTTTACTATAGGTATTAATGTATTATTTCCTTTTTACAATTTTTATGTTTTATTATTACCATAAAATCCTGGTCATAATAGTATCATATAACCCATCAGTAAATTAATTGATCTAAACTAACTCAATTGGTTTTAATTTTTATGAAAAATGATATTGTCTAACAAATTTGCCTGTAAATGTAGCATGACATTCAATATTTATATAATTATATGGTTTTTATGTACACAAACATTATTGCAATATGAATTTAATAATATGATATTGGTATAAAAAAATTGGCATTTTTAAACGAGTATGCTCTTGGCCACATTAATGTGTCTAACTTTGTTTTAGCCATGAGTGAGTGCTTTTAAATGTATATGACATACATGTGTGCAGTGTAATAGCCAAAGTGGTGGAGCGGTATCTTCTAACTACCATGGGGGTACATTTATTAAGTTAAGTTTTTTATACTAATTTAAAAAATGTTTAGTCTATTAATTTACCTTTACTATGTACATTCTACATCATAATTATGGTTTATGTTACATTATCTAAACTCAGAACTCTCAATAAACTATCTATATACTTTGAGATGAATTAATGTTTTTTTTAAAAGTTAGTTTGCGGATGTAAATTTAATTTACAAGTGAGGTTATCCATAAATCTTATAAATCTTATATCTTGTCAAATGTTACACATCTGCATGCATGTATGTAAATTTATGTGGGGAACAATTTCTGACCTGAGCATGCTTGTGCCAAGTGTAAAGCAGTTATAACATTAATCACTTAATGTTTTTATTTAATATAGACTTTGATTGTAACTTGGATAAAAGCTAATTTAAATGTACCTATTTCTGAGAAATTATGGGATCAGTTTCTAACAGTACTTTGTTCACTTACTCAATGGGAAGAACTTATAAGGGAATGGTCGGTAAGTATTTTTTAATTTTATTATATTTTATTTGTATTATTATGATAATTTAAAAAATATATTTATCTTAGTATTCTCAGTATATTGAGAGTTAGTCATATTTATTGAAAATAACAAAAATAATATTTATATTTTAATACAAACTACTTTATTTTTTAAATTGGAAATCATAATAACTTAGAGCAGAGGTCCAAACTTTTCATAGTACAGTATAGTAACTGGTACATTCCTCATAACTTCTAATCATCTCAGAGAATGATCATTGATAAAACTAAATTCATACATCAAAGTACATTGTACAATATAGGTAGTTAAAAGTAAAATAGTGTACCATATTATACTCATATTTATAAATAAAGTGTATATTTTTACTTTAAATATTTATTATATTCATATAATATTAAATATCATAGCATACAAAAATGGTTATGAGCAGAGATGACCATAAGTCAGCTTAAATTTCTAAATTTCTAAACATATTTTATGATACATTTATATTGCTATAAGTTATTAAATGTTCTGTTAGTAAAGAGGTAGATTAAACTTAAACTAATTTTTGATGGAATCATAACATATACTATATTATTTCATTTAATATTGTTAATTGTTATTATTTATTAACTAATAACTAACACTGAAAACTTAATTCTGGTGAACGATAGAATGGTGTTTCTTAATGCTAATCTAAATATTTTTGAAATTTCTTTGTAGGTATAATGTAAATAATTGTAAATGTTATGGTAAAGTTTCAAATCCCTATCAATAAAATATTTTAAATTACAAAATATCAAAAATTGTTATATTTTGACTAAATACTCAATGTCATACAAATTAACTAACTTAAAACACCTATTTATATAAATAAATTATGTATTCAATATTTTTAAGTTGCTGATAAAACTACTAGTGATACTTTGCATTACATTTATTACAAGGTTTATGACTCTTAGGGTATATAAATTAAAAATTGTATTGAAAATAATTTGTGATTTTTTGTGATTTTGACAAATGTTGTTTAAATTTGAACTTAAAATGCTTTAAAAAATGTGTAATTATGTAACGTATGATATTTTTAAATTGCTATGCTATTTTGAAGGTCCATGTATTAAATTTTTAAACTATTTGTCGATGCATTAATTATTTAACAAAATATATAGAAAAATTAATTTAAAAATTATAATAGAAAATAGCCAAAGTTTTAACGTGTGTCTAAAATGTCTTCATTTTAGAATTATAACAAAATAAAAAATGTATTGTGTTAAAAATTGGTGTTCAACACACCGTTCAAAATCTAAAATCATAATGTATTCGTTTATATAGTGTATATTTCATTTTGAGTAATTATTATTTAAATTGTAAGTAAATATTATTCATAGCATTATATTTTACCTTAGTATTAAATTTCATTCATTTTTCGTTAAAGTATAAAAATGTCGCTAAATCATTTAATTAAAAAATATATCTTCATTAGAATGTCTATGCGGATAAATTTATGAACTTCACTTGTCTGCAATTAAGTTTAAAAGTAATAGTTTAGTTTAAACTATTATATAATCATATTGTGTTTTAAGCATCACAAAAAAAATATTATTTATAATTACATAATTGCTTAATAGATCATAATTACCTATCATAATTTTAAGTATTCTTCTTTGTCTGATAATTTAAACCTCAACTAAACAAATTAAATTCGACAAAAAGGTAATTACCATTGATTTATCATATTATAATTATGACTTTTTTTTTCAAAACATATTATATCCTTTTAAATTTATCATAAAAAAATGAATTGTGCTCATATCATAATCTTTTCTTTTTTATATGTGATTTGTATTAATGATTATTATAATAATAATAAAATTAAATAGGTGGTGGTTAGTTAAAATTATCAAACTCATATTAAAATAGTTTTAAAAATATTTTTTACATGGGCAGAAATAAATAATTCATTTTTTATATGTGTGTTTATTAAAGTTAATTAAACAAAATAGGTATTTGTTAAGTAATAACATAATAATAAATTATTTTATAATAGTTTGAGTTATATGTTTAATGTATATTTATTATTTCTCTATGGTATTTTTTTACATATAAATACCTAGGACGAAATTAATTTTAGAGACGTTTTTAAATTCTTAATTATTTTTTTCCTTTAGAAAACATTAGAAACTCTAACAAGAGTATTAGCCCGGCATGTCTATGGTCTGGATTTAGCTGATTTGCCATTAGAGCGTATTTCAGATAAAAAATCGAGAAGAAAACGTGGTAGTACTACACTAAACTCTGCATATAATATGTGTAATTTGTCACACACACGAGTAAACCAACAACGAGGTTCAGTGACAGGTAATTCATTTATCATATTATTATTTTGTTTATACCTTGAGGTTTAAGTAAAAGATAAAACTTATAAGAGTGTAAATATTAATGTATAATGTATATATATTGAATAATCTTGATGACATATTTTGTTTGTTTGAGATTCAGACTTAAATAATTTAATATTAACTTGGTACACAGGAGAACAAATTATCATTAAGCATAACTTTTTAACAGTTCATAAAATATCTTCTCTGATATTATATTTCACAAATAATATGATAAGTGTAGAGTGATTAATGTTTTTGGGAATAGAGGCTATATAGCCAAATAATATTTTTAATATACAAAATTGTATGTTCTAAAAATGAATGTAAAATTATTTGGGATTTATTTTTGTTTTGTGATTCTTACGGATTCTATAAAGTACAGTGATAAGTGGTTACTATATAAATTTACAATTGAAAACTAAAACACTTTTGCTTATAAATAGTTTAACTACATAATATTATTAAAATTTGTATTAAAACTTTAGTACTTAAATGACAAATACCTAATAAATTAAAACAAAATTAAACAAAAATAACAAAAATACAATCATGTATTAATGAATAAGGTTCTCAATCAATGCTATAATTTTCAAAGGAAACATAACAATAAAATAATTTCATTTATTAAATAATTTAATGTATAAATAACTTAATAATTACAATTTATAGTTATAAGATATGTTAAACGTATAATATTTGCATTTGTTATAAAAAAATAAATAATAGAAAACTGTTTCAGTTTTCATACCTATGGGGAGGGCTTGGTACTAGTTATCAGATACTGTAACAATTTTTCAGTTAACATGCAACATTCTTATAACATAATATGTATTAACCGGGTACTGACTACTGTTACTTATGAACTATAATATGTTTCATTTATTTTAGCTACATAAATAATAATAAGCTCGTAGTTTTTATAATAGTTTAATGATTAATAACTTCTTAGACCTGTAACCGGTATTAAAGTTTTCCAACAATGTTTTTTACGGTTATATTATAGTTAATACACAGTACTTACTTAATGCCGTGTTTTCGGCAGCGTCACCCTTATATTTGTGACCGTGATGGCTAATGATAGTCCATCGAGTATCAACCTATGTATATACTATAATGTAATAACAATACACGATAACGGTTGGATAATTACTCTACGAACAATTATTTTACTCGCTATCAAGTCGCTGACGCAGTAGCACACGTGACTCTTGTTTGAAAATTGATATGTATGTTAAATATTCATTTTTAACAACGACACAGGTTCTCATGAGGTTTCAAATGTTTCCTTATAAGGTTCCACAGTACCAAAATGAGTATAACATACAACTGTAGACATGTATTCATCTATGATGTATTACCATTTTTTGTTTTTAAAAAAATATACCAAAATAAAGGTTAGATACCCCTTGGAACCTGTTTTAACTGGAACCTAAATTTTGAACTTCATAAAATCTCGAAATTTAACCTAAACCCTTAAAAATATATTTTAAAGAAACTTACCCTTACCGAAACTGTTAAAACCATTAAGGTCTCAGTCCCTGATTTCAAGCCCTACTTATGGGCATAGAAAATGATACATTATATTAGCCTTAATTAATGTACTTAACGCAATTAATTAGCTCGTTCTATGTCTATGGATAAGTATATAATCTATTTCAACAATTTTGAATTCTCATTCTTTAATTGAAACTTAAGCTTAAAATAACTAAATCATTCTTTTCTTATTGATTTCCCTACTCATATATACAAAAGACAAGTAATATTTAATTTCTAACAAAAAAAGATCGAAGATGTTTTGTTTTTTACTGTTTACTTATGTAGTTATGTGTTGGTTTAGTTGTATAGTATTGTTATCAACTTGGCTTTTTTTTTTTACCTAGATAATCAATCAGATAATACAATCAAAAAACGAACATTTATAAAACGGTCAAATAGTGATTCAGACATAACATACTGCTATTTATTTCAAAAATATAGTGAAACTGATACAGTCTTCAATATAACAGGTATATTATTAAAAATTAGGATATTGATACTTATTTTTTATGCTTTTTTCTCTGTATAGAAACACCAACGACAGATGACCTTAAATATAGCTGGAAGGATGAAAAATCATCAAAGTGTTTATTTAATATAAGAAAATGTCATTCTTTAGAAAATTTATCGCAATTATTAAGTAAGTACTTACTTATTAAGAACAACCGTATGCAGACATTTTTCTACTAATTTAAATATTTTAACAATGCAATGATGTATTTTTAGTGTTACGAATGCGAGACACACATTCAAGGTCACCCTCTCCAGTACCTTCAACTGGTATGGAAAGCAGCTTATTTAAAGAAGCACACATGCAAATAGAAATTATGTCTTCTCAACATCCTTCTTCAGGTATAGTTTTATAGTTTAGGATTTTAGGATAATCCAACAAAGCTGAAACATTGTATTGAGATATTACTTACGTATTATAGAAAAAGTAACCAATAAAAAATCAGTTATGTCTGGTGGTGATGTAAGGGGATGGACACCTGATGTTGCTGCAATACTATGGCGTCGAATGCTCAGTGCTCTTGGAGACGTAAATACTTTGGAAAATCCATTACTTCACGAACAAGTATTTCAATACTTACTGGACCTCAGCACAACTATGACCAAAGTAAATCAATTGAAGTTATGTCATTCATTATTTAAATGAAAATTGTTTACAAACAAAAATATTATTTTTTTAGATATATCAAAATCAAGGTATGGTAGAAGAAGAGACATTTGTATCTCTTGAACTAGTACCACCAATTTCTGTGATTTCGCCTTGGTGTTTTCAGGCAAGTTAAAGAAGTGTTACCAAATTGCATTTTGACTAAAAAAATATTTCTTAATTATTAAAATGAACAAAATTATTATGATAATATCAATATTGCTTTTAGGCCCTGAATTTACCAAAAGCTTACAGAAATGGTAAACTCTATGCGTATAAATTATTGTGTCAGATGACTTTGAATAATAGAGATATGCCCCAGGGACAAAAATATGTCACACAATTTTTTAAAGTTCTACATTATGGTTTAACTTCTAGTGATCAAGTAATTATAATCACACATTTATAAATATTATAATATAATGTTTCAGACCAAGTAAATTAATCTACATTTTATTTTATTTTACAGGAAGTCGTCAATACTATATTAAAAAATACTGGCTCTGAATTTTTTTCTCACCAACTTCCTGGTTTCACATTACTTACATTAGATTTTGTACACGCATGCAATGAAGTTCTTAGTGGAACAAACGTTGTTTTGGTAATAACATTATTGTGTTATTATGAGTGTGTTTGTGTCATTCTTAATTAGTATAAAATACAATTTTTATTTATTTTGAACTATTTACTTTTTGTTATTTGTTATTATTAGTATATAATATAAGTACAATATATAGTACAATATAAGTGATTTGTAATTGTTCATTGTTTTACAGGCTCCACGTGCTGAAGCTGTATCTATATTAGGCTCTCTGTTAAGTTTTCCTTCAAACCTTACCAAAGTACCTTATCTTAAACCAGATTGTCATCAGTTTGTTATAACATATTGTCCCGATATAAAAGTAAATTTAAATAATACTTTGAATTATTTTTTGAATATAAATTATGTTATTTTTTTATTTTATAGGACACCGTTATAAAAATTATGTTGAAAGTTGCCAAAAAAGAACCATCAGGACTAGCAAGATGTATTTCTTTGTCGAATTTAGGTATTTTTTTATGTCAAGAATTAAGTAACGGTAGTAAACATCCTTGTATTAAAGAAGCGATAATCACATTATTACATGCCTTACAAGTAAATGTTAATAAATGTTAATTAATACTTCAATTTGATTTAATCATTATAAAAATGTTTACTTTCAGTTTAAGAATGAGAAAATTTCACAAGTAGCTTGTGATAACGTTCTGCTACTCTGTGATTATACACCAAACTTGTTGAAACATTATCCTGACATTCCACCAAAAGTCCTCGAGGTAATTTATAATTGTTGATAGCAGCGTTTCTCATATTGTGGGTCTTGACCCACTGTGGGAGGGGGGGTGTCATGAGTCAATTCTTGGTTGGTTGCAAGAAGTTTTTTGAATTATTAGATTCTAAGAAATGTATTCATTATAAATAAAAAAGTAATAAGTTATAATAATAGTGATCAACTTTTGTTTTTAGCACTAAATTTTGATCTTGTAAATAAGCCATGTGGGTCACGATAGATTTTCGAGGATAAATTTGGGACATGGTTCTAAAAAGATTGAGAACCACTGGTCTATAGTACAAATTTATTTTATATTTACTACACCATAATTTATTAATTTATAAAAAATAACTAGACATTTTGTTTAATGGTTTTAATTTAAAGATATTTAATTATTAATTTAGGTGTTAGCTGCAACACTGGCAAATATGTTACCAATCGGTGACAGAAATAAACGTTTATTAACATCTTTAGTATTTTGTTTGGCGGAATGGACAATGTGTATGCCTGTACCACTTTTGTTGGAGCTACGGTCTAAGCAGAGCTTGTCAATGACTGTATTCATGGTATGAAGTATATATGTTTGTAATTTATTATTTTTAATGATTAGTACCTTATAACCAGTGTTGAATAAATTACTTTTAAAATGTAGTAAAATTACTTTACTTGTTACAATAAATATTTTTATTTAAATTACATTCCAGTTTTTGGACGTTATTTTTATCATAATATGACTTTTCATTCTAAAAGTAAGGCGTTACAAATAAAATTACTTTTTTAGTAATTAATTACATTACATTACGTTACATTACTACCCAACACTGCTTATAACTATATCATTAACTGTAAAAGAATTAAAAATGCCAACTATTATTGTGGTGTACCTAACGAATATATATTGAATAATTAAAACTATATTGTTTCTTTAGGTCATTGATGCTTTGAGCAGAACATGTAATGATAAAACAATTGAACGTTTAAAAAAAGCAACAGAAGTAAATTTAGAATATTCAAATGAATTTACATTTGATATTACATTAGACAATTTAAAGTCTGGTGAGTCAAAAAGTAATAATAAATTTGGTGATCATATTATGACACCTACTCATTTAAATAGTACGCGACACTCGCTTCAAATTGCTACTAGAATGGTTTGTATTTAAATAATTGATAGAAAAATATAACTTTTGTAACACTGGATATATTTTAATATTATTTGACAGATAATTAACCATTTGTTAAATCATTTGGGGCAATTCCCGATGCTAATTGGGCCTGCAAGGTTGTGTTCCATGGTATCAGAACACGATGACACTTTAAACTCTATTTCTGAACAATTAACTATTGACATATTTACTGTCCCCAGCATACAGGTGCTTTTTTTACTTATAAATGTTTAGATGTAACATATATAAGATATTAAGATATATTAAATATATATATATTCTAAACTTGAAATATTATTTATCTTATTTATTTTACAGTTATTTATGTCTGTGACCAACATGCTGGTCATGTCCATAATTGAACTACCCGCATTGGAAGTACCAGGCGGAGGAATCACAGCTGGTCTGAGAACAGGTTTAAATCAAGTGCGAGTTCTACAACGAGATTTAGTTGGAAAATCATGCTGGGATATTTCACCACTGTATTGTAGTCCTAACTGTGAACACGAAAATGGTATACTTGGGATTTTATTTGGGTGAACTGAATTAAAATGTATTATTCATACTTAATATTTGATTTAGAAGATAATTTGCGTATAACCAGCTCTATCCAAAAAAATAATGAAACTGAAGAATCAATTGTTGTAACATATAGTACAAATTGTCAAATCCAACACACCATACGTCACCGAGCTCCCGACGTTTTGCCAACTTTAGACAATTCTGCAGACGATCTTGATAATCTAGACGACGTATGTTTCGGTTCTGAATTATTTTTTGTTGATTACAATTAATCTCATCTTCATGATTACAGTTACTCCAGTACATTGGTTATACTAGTTCTGAATGTTTAGAAGACATGGAAATTTTGTTGAACAACCCTGCAGTAAAGTCTCCAATGACTTCACAATTAGAACAAGATATCATGAGTACAATTTTAGGACAACAGTTCATGGACAACAGTTACACAGAAAAATTGAATGCTGTACATTATAATCAGTAAGTCAAATATCTATATGGTTCACGAAAGGTTAATTTTTAATATCGTCTACATTTTTACAAAAGTATGGAGAAACGACCTCAATGTAGTGTACATAAGTCTCCGTTTCAAAATGGCCGTGCCCTGTTTTCGGAATTAGGTTTTACTAGCTGGGACCAACGGCGACAAATCTACCAGCTTGAACGAAACGAAAAGGTCCTGAGAGAACTTCGCGTCCTTGACGCTCAGGTATAACTAACATACATTATATAATATGCTCATTGCTTTTAATAATATGGAATAATCTGTTACTTAATGTGTGGTTTAGTGTTGTAGAGACACTCATAAGATCGCAATCATTTACGTGGCTGAAGGCCAAGAAGATAAGGTATCAATCATATCAAACACTGGTGGCAGTCAGGCATACGAAGATTTCATTTCAGCATTAGCTTGGGAGGTAAAATATATTGGTGTCTTGCAAACCCGTTCTAGAGTTAAATTGTTTGTTTGCGCATTCAACAGGTGGAACTGGAAACTCACAATGGTTTTATGGGCGGACTGCAACGAAATAAAAATGCCGGGACTACAACCCCGTATTATTCAACGTCGTTCATCGAAGTAGTATTTCATGTGGCCACTCGAATGCCGACTACAACCACCCAAGAAGCATATATACAAAAAGTGCGTCCATTGTCATTATTGGCACTCCTTTTGAACGCACAACATCTTAATCTTCCCATCATGTTATAATAAATTGTTTTATGAATTTCAGGCCAGACACTTGGGAAATGACGAAGTGCACATTGTGTGGTCAGAACATTCCAAAGATTACAGACGTGGAATTATCCCAACAGAGTTCTGTGACGTTTTAATTATAATATACCCTCTACCAAACAATTTGTTTAGAATTCAAGTCTCTAGAAAACCAGAAGTTAGTAAAATAATACATATATATTATAAATATAATACAATACATAATAAACATTTGTAATAAATACCCAAAATCTGTTTGAACTAAAATGAACTTTAATTAAAACTAGTGTAATATGGTCGTGGGGTGACCAGTTAAATATAAGATATCCTAGGAGATTTGTTAAACTCTATAGATACTGTTACTGTAGCCAGAGGCTAATAGATAGAAGTATCTTAAGTATATTTATATAACCAGGATTGAATTTAAATTATTATTGGGTTTAATTCCCTAATAAATACCTACATATAATATAAATTAAGTTAGACAATATTAGGTAGCTGTATTGTAGTCATAAAGATTTTTGTGATATATAAATATAATAGGTCTGAATGTATTTAAGGTGTACACTGAACTGGTGTTCTTACATGGTTTATATTGGCAACAAGCCTTACAGTTAATTGTGTTAATGTATTATTGTATCAAGTAGTGGTTAGTCGTGTGTGCCTGTAATATAGAATCATTACAATAATAAAACATAGATGTCATGTAACATAATTGTTACACTAGTTATACCTAATAGTGTTCATTATCATTAGCTAGCATTTTTTACAGTTGTGCACTTAGTTTTATTTTTGATCTCAGTTCAGAAAATACAAATTTTATTTTAATTTAATAGTATTATTGATTTTTAGTAAATTGAAAAGAACCTACCACTAATAACTATAATGTTTTGCTATAAATATTTATTTGACTAAAATATATTCGAGAATAATAATCCATTTCATAAAAAGACAATTGAAAGATATAGCCATATAGGTACATTAAAACTAGTAACTAATAATAATGTTAACTATAAAACTACTGTTTACCATGGTAGCATGTGTCAAAATGTACTTAGTTTAATAACCAATGGAGCATCAGTCAAAAATAGGTATACCTATATAGTGAATAGCCATCTTACGGTCACCTTTTGTTATAACTAAACTAGTTTCTAGTTTCTACTAGTACATTTTAGGTCTAGGTATTTACTGTAAAAAATTAATTATATACTTTTATCCGCATGACCAAAAGGCATGAGAAATTTGCTTAGAATAATTGATTCATATGACCACCATAAAATTTATGATGCGTTGTTTGCTGTTAATGTTTTTACTATCTACCTACTTTATTATATTTTTTAATCTATAGTAATTATTATTTTGACTAGGTACCATATTTCGGGCCACTTTACAATGAGGTCATCGTTCAAAAATCAATATTAGCCAATGTTGTGCGTTGCACAGCTATAAATGCATCGTGCGCCAAACGTAGTATGATACCTTTTTACCAACAATAGTACGTTGACCAATTCTTTACATATTAAAGCGATATGTATAAAATATATATAACAATATATAGACGCTTAATATTGTGATCGTTTAAACCGTCAGTAAAATTAAAAATAAATCAATTTTATAGCTACGAAGAGAGATGGCGGTCATTAGACATGATCATGAAGAATTATAAACACTCCAGCACCTTCGAAGAGTTCATATCAAACGTATACTCGCCCGTCCAAACCACGTCGCCATTCCAACAACAGCCTTACCTAAGGAGCAATTCAGGTACTTGTATATTTAAAATAGCGTTATCAATAAAATAATGACTATGAGTTCACATTTTTTGGTGTATTATGAATAAAAGCGAATCGTCTTTTAATATGTTAGAAAAATACAAGTCTGATGACTACGTATTGTCCGGTTCGTCTTCGTCCAATTTGGCCGCGGCACTCATAGACTCATCTCACCGGAATAGGAACGCTAAAGGTAACTCTTACGCGGTGACCAGCAATGCAGAGTTTGATTTTAGTATTGACTTACAACTGACTTCCACATAGACATAACATAATAATATTATGGTGTAGTGTGCAAGCCCCAACTCCCCGATGATCACGATATAATATAATGTACTTGGTGATTATTTTAAACTAGTAACGTTTTTGAAAATATATTTTTTACATTGTTTTAGTCATTATATATTATAATAAAGTATTTTTCTATACATTTAAATGTACAAAAATCCAATTCTAATGAGTAGTTAATTATATTTTATACGTAGGTATTTTAAGTTTTTATGATTGAAATGGAGTGGCATAAGAGGTACGCTGCCAAAGATTGTAGGACATTAATCTTGTGACTTTGAACTAATTTAAAACTAAAACACTTTATACTTTTTTAGGTAGTAACAACATTCAATATGGTGGAGAGTTTGTACTATTTTAGGTTGAAAAAAGTAAATATTTTACAAAATTCTTATTGGTAGGTACAGCCAGTACTGGTAGTTATATATAGTTTTATTGTAGATTTCCAACAGGAAGAAATAAGTAGTAATTAATTTAATTACACATATACATATAAATATTAAAATGTATTAATTTTTAAAAATAATGAGATATACATATATGAGTTATATGTATAAACTTAAAAGTTAAATGTACCTTAGGAAAATTATTTCAAGTAATTATTGTGGATAATTTATTGTTCAAATTTTTTGATAAGTACTAGCTCTCGTGTACCCATATTTAAAAATTTTTGGATTTGACTTTCTGGTTTTGAAATTGTTCATGGTATATGTCACTATATGAATAGTAGGTATACTATTAAATTTCACCAAACTATTACTGATCACTAGAGCTTGGTTGTTTATAACCAAAATTTCATTAAAATATACATTTAAAAATGTCAAAATATGCAATTATATGCCATAAAATAAATTAAATGTACCTATTTTTTCAGTAAATATATGCAAAAAAAGGTCAATATTAATTCAAAAAATGTATACACTCTTTTAATTGTGTATTTAAAACTACTTTATTACAAAATACACATTTATTAAATATGAAAATAATATTCAATATTAAACGCATCGTAATCTCATAACTTCACACTTATTGGTAAAACCCACCGGCCTGCTCAAAATATAATATAATTATATTATATATATAATTTATAAAATATATGCTACTTAACCTAGAAATAATCAATATATGCATAAAAAATGTCAAGTATGCAAAATAAGTTCGGATATTTGTAATCTAGACTTCATGAATCGGATTTATATATCTCCGGTGTAATTCTGGCCGTGCGAAAAAAATATGATAAGTCATAAACAACCATGCTCTACCTACTGATCACAATTCTAATCGCATGCGGTTGATCTAAAGTCTAAACTCTAAAGTATTGAACAATCTAATGTAATATTTTAAAGTATATTTCCTTGTTTATTTTGACCGTACAAAGTGTCTGCGCCCCGCAGTATATGCAAATAAAACAATACAGACAGTACAATGTATCTGTTTACCCCCGTCAAATTTTGGAACACCAATATATAAATACTTATAAGTTATAATAATGTTAATTTATGTTAAACAGCTCGTCTAAAATTTGATTTATATATTATATACGTCAAAAGCATTTTTAATAAACGATTATGTTAAAAAATAGTAAAAGTTAAATTTTTTTTTCAAAAATTATGTTTTATAATGACTTAAAACTATGTGTAAAAATATTTTTAAAATGTACTAGTTTTTGAAGTAATGAGTAATAACTTAACTTAATCACCAAGCATAAATGTATCATGTATCTACGGTCCCATAGACAATTTGTAATAATAATACATAATACAATTGTATATAACAATATATGTGTGTAGGGTTGTCAATAGATTGGTCTAAGAAGAATGGGACTGATGTGGATGTGTTAATATCAGCTGGGATATCGCCTAGGCCCCACAAGAAATTAACTTCACATCAGAATCACATACGATAGCGATATCAAAATTAATGGTACAAACATTTTTTGTTTACCTTTACCGTATGTCCAATGTAATAGTACGCACTTGAAACTGTCTATCGTTGCATGTATTTTTGTTTTGTTTCGTTTGGTTATAGATTTGATTAGGAATGTACATGTATTATTGTCTATTATTGATATTTGATATTTCACTCTAGTATAAATGCATTATTTAATATTTTGATCGATTCTGCTGCCATGCCAATATATTCGATTGACACGATACACTTCATCAGTTTAGCAAGTAGCAACAATATATTATATTTTATTTTACTTATTGACTAATCGTTTGTCTATTTCTTACGAACGTATTATTCAGAACTAATCTTTTTTATTTTTAGTATTTTTAATTTAACTGTACAGGTATTCTTAATTGTTCTGGAAAAATTGTTGTACAATAATAGGTATTTTAATATGTACCTACTGTGACTATTGATTATTTAAAATCTAGATGTTCTATGCATTGTGTGCGTATAAGTATAATCATATAATGTGTTGTACAAATAGTTTCTTACAAACATTTAATTGTTTATAAATAATTATGGACTGCAGTGGTGTGAATAGGTTGGGACTAACCCCCCTAAATCCTTATACATTTCTTCTGAATTTCTTCTACATTGTTAGATGCTATATACTCAACAACAAAAAATCAGGAGACCTGAGAATTAAGCCTATTTATGCCACTGTTATGGTATGACTGCATAAATGTAATTCTATTTAAAAACGAATGTGGAATCCTAAAAGTTCGTAAACAATCATTATTATTTATTAGTACCTATTAGTAGATTTATTATATTCTGCTTTCATAAAAGCTTTTTATACTAAATATATTTAAAACTATTAGAGTTTTTTGCCTTTTGCAGTATCTAGTTGTAGTTGATATCTTTAGATATTATTTAAGTGCGTAAATATGCCAGTGTGTGTGTGTTTGTGTCTGTGCAAAAAATAAATGTTTGCTTCAAAAAACATGTTGTATTTCTAGTTTAGTAACCTAACTTAAATATAAAAATGCAAATGTTAAAATTTGAAATGTATTAAAAATTGCATAAAATGTAGTTAATTTTAAAAACTAAAACTAAAAAAGCAAGCAAGTGGAAATCGCTCATTTGTACAGTAGGTGACAAGTGGGTGACTGTATTGGATGGTGTTAAATTTGAATTCAATGATAAAATATCAAAAAACGAAAAACGATTCTGAGAGGAGACAGTTTGTCTGCAACCTAGGATATTTTATATTATATTTATACTGTTATTATTGAAACTGCAACCGGTTAAGTTGAATTATTATTATTTGTTTATTATCATATTTGTATAATAATAAAATACTTTAGAAGTTTCAAGTATCCACGAATAATATTAAAATACTAAACAAAACTAGATCGTTCTTCTTCATTTAAATATGCAATTTCGTTCAAATTTGAACATAAAATAGCCATACAAAAAATTGTGCTTTTGTAGTTTTAATATTTTTCAACTACTATTATAACAATATATTAGGAGCGTTGTTATATATTTTCAAGCTTTTGACCCAACAAATAATATTTTATTGACATTTGTAGAAAAAAAACTTAAAAAATTGGAAACTGAAATCAATACTTCATACTAAATACTAATTGCTCTACTCAGAATATAAAACTATATATATATATATATATATTAGATTATATAAAGTACAATTTTCAAATCAATCTATATAAATTTACTATTTTGAGGTTAGATTAGGTATTCTTACAATTATTCTACATAATATGTAGCAAATAAATGCGTTCATTAAAAACAATAATTGTACTTAGTTAGTTTTAATACTAAAGTGAATTGGCCTATTATCAAACTTATTGGTAAGAATAGTATCTAGGGCACCTCGTAGGTCTTTATTGATATTCTTACCTTAAAGTTTGATCATTGGTCAATTTACTTTAAGCCTAAAGCTAACAACACAAAATTGGTTCAGCTGAACTTTGGTATGTGTGACCATGTTTATGATGGTTCTGCAAAAACTAAGTTTAACCTACATACATTATACTAAAATAGAATAATAAATTACTTTGTAATATAAATATATCATAAAATATATCTTCTCAAAACTAGATAGATGACCAACTCAGGTTAAAATCGTTTTTCGCGTACAGTAGTTGACGTTAAAATCAAATTTAACATGTCCAATACTAATGACCTTGCTTTAAGATACACTCAAAATGTATACTCTACCACAGTCAAAGTATCCTGATTTTCATCTTTCTTGATGTAACTTTAGGAGTGTTGGGTAAAACAGTTATATGATTAACCAATAGACAATAGTTATAATTTATAAGGGTTTATTTATGAAACTAAAAATTCATGAAGTTCATTAAATATTGCTCAATGAATTTTCAATTACAACGATTATGATGATTTAATATTGATGTTAAGAGGATGTCAGAGCACTATTTGTTTTTTCTTTTCGGCCCACGCGCAACATAGACAAAATGGATTTACGCAGAATCATTTTTTCCATGTTTTTAAGTAATCTTAGAGTAAAATCACCCATTACAAAAAAGAAAGAAAATAATATTTTTGAGGGAATAACACATAGATTTGTCTAAAGTCTGTCACAAAACAATTTAAACATAATTTAAATGTACAATATTTTTTTGTTTATTTTGAAAGTCGAATACAAAGTCAAATAACAATAAAATATAATATAGATATGTCATTCCTTCAAAAATATTTTCCTCTATATTTTTTGTAATGGGTGATTTTACTCTAGGATTACTAACAAACTTAGAAAAAATGATTCTGCGTAAATGTGGTTTGTTAATGTCGCGCGTGTGCCAGAGAGAAAAAACAAATAGTGCGCCGACATCCTCTTAAAATAAATAAAATTTGAATACTAAAAAATGAATTAGTACACATAAGCACTAGGTATATGATTCAAATTTCAATCATTATCCATGATTAGTTTCACTATTTAATTTTTTTTTCATATAGATACCTAGTAAAATGTAGTTACCTATTATATTTTGACATTATCTTAATCCTTAAGTATTGACAAATGCAATGCGCTTATGTTTAATGAAATTCATAAATATTTAATTATAGATAAAATCCATAAAGACATAATTACAGACTTTTTTGCCCAACACTACAATACCGCAGTTAGGTATAATATCTATCACACCTCCGAGCCTACAGTCCTAGTCCGTCCGCAGCTAACCCGTCCGGTCCGACGCCGAATCTTTGGCTTTCCGTATCGCATAATATCTTCTATCACCGACATTAGTTTATAATATTATTGTTAACATTACAGTTGATGCGGAAATGCAAACCGTCCGCCTGCAGTGAAGAAACCACTCACCAACACCGCCTGCACGTCTGCCGTCCATACTCAACACAATATATAATAGTACCTATATATATGCCATATGAAAGTGTCTGTTCGATCTGTCGCCGCCGGAAGAAGTGATCGCCGACCGGAACTTCTCCGCGGCCACTTCCGAGCGGCTGCTGATTGCGGGAACAGCCCGAGTTTTGGCGGTCGTCGTCAAGTATTATACGAGACGAGTTCAGGAAAACGACCGCTGAAGACGATCGAGCGGTACACGCCTTGCGCCAAAGTACAAAATAATTCAAAAATTCACACAGTTTTCTTGTCCTGTTCACTCCCGACTATTCGCACCACATATTATACTAATAAGTTACTATTTTCGTTTTTTACTTTCGACTACACGACCGTTCTCTCATAATTATTATTATTATTTGAACTATTTCTATTGTTATTATTATTATTATTATTATTTCTACCGATCCGTCCTGTGTGTACTTAAGCCGTTGTTTTATTTATATCTACTCTCGGTAACCTAGACTGACTGTTCTATTCCGCATATAATATGCGCCCCAACTACCTACCTATACTATGTGCTATATTATATATAAGTATATATTATATATGTATGTATGTATGTGTTACAATTGCGACACGACAATATACCTTAATATTTGCGTTTTGTTTTCTCGATGTCACCAGGAGGTACGTTTCTACGTTGACACGAAATAATAATAATTAACACCTGTTAGTTGTGCCCCCCTCCCCTCGTCATATACGACTCTCTATGTACGGCGCTGTCGGGTCGTATTTATAATATTTACATACGCATGATATATACATTATATTAGGTACATAATTATATAGTTTTAAACGGTTTGTGGTATTTGATAACAATTATAATATTATGATCGAATCGGTAACGACATGCAAAACATATTATATTTTTTTATCCTCGACAAACCCCGCGCGCGCGGTAGTCGCTCAGTTGAATTATTTTCTTTTTTCATTCGTTTATAATGCCTTATTTTATTGTTTCAAATTATTATTATTATTATTATTACTATTATTACATGAACACGTATGATTGTACACGTTATTTTTGTGTTTATCAATTACCTAATAATATAATAATATTTTATATGTATGACGACGTGTATGATGACAAACAACACTGTCAGTTCAACGTGACACCTTGTCCAAATAACAATAATAATGATAGTAAATAATAATAATAATAACAATAATAGAAACAATATGTATTTTCTTATTATTTTGTTTTTTAATCGCCACTACGCGATATCGTATTATGTCATTACTAGGTATTAAAATATTGTTTGTTTATAATGTTTATTAATTTTTATTTCACATTTTATTTCGATCTCGTATATTCCCATATTAAACTTAAGTCGATTCTATTCAACGGATAACCCCTACTGTGCAGTAATGCCAACGGTACAATAATTGTTATAGTTTGAGTATAATATTCTTTATATAATGTGCACTAAAATACTTTTGTCTTATATAATATTGAAAAAATATATCATTTCTTATGTTTAGGTACTTTTTAACACGTTTTATACTCTATATTATACATCTTATATTTTATATTATATTATAATATTTGAATGTAACTCGTATGTATATTTAATTTTTTCCAATTTTTAATCTGTGATTTTTTCTCTAGTTATTTTTATTTATTTATTAATTTATTATTATTATTTATTTTATTATTATAATTTTTTTCCTGTCTAACTTTTAACCATTATACGTATTAAGTCAAACACACCTATCGGTACGCTCGTCGCGCACAGTATTAACGCTACCTACACAAATGACGGGTGTACCACACCAGTACCTATACCTATTTTTCCTATCTAAACATCTTTAATAATAGCGAATAATATTATATCATATTATAAATTATAATGTAATGTCAACGCGATGACAGCACGAGTCGTCGTATTGACAAAAGGGTTAATATAGTTAAATCATTTTATTTTTTAAATAAGTAATAATATGTAATAAAAATTATTGTTTATTAAAAAAAAAAATATATATATATATACTTATTTTATTTTATTACAGTATAACATAATATGACAATTTTTATTTTCTAGCTCACATCGAAAAATATGTTAATTATACAAAAAAACCAAAAAACAATAAATCACTCAAAAACGGTACTTCTATATAATATAAAGTTCGATGTACCGATTAAACGAACTGATTGTAAAACATAATAAGTAATTAAATATAATATATATATTATGTATATTGCGTAAAAAACAAAAAAACGAAAAACAAAAAAACCTATACACGGAAGTTTGTTAAACGTATAATACATACTAATAATAATAATATTGTCGGAAAACTAAGGAAAATAATTGTTTGAGCGGCGGCTGCACTCGGAGAAAAACTTCGGTATATTTGTCGAGCAATTCCGACAGTTTCTCTGTGTTAATCGGTCGGCGTACTCGTTGAATTTCAGCTGCGACTTTTTCAATAATCTTTGTACACAACATATTATTTTATTGGAACATTTCAAATTTTTACTCTCCCGTCGGCATGCAGTGGCTTGAACAGCAGGGAGGGGCATGTTTTTAAATTGCAACATCCATATCCAATACCATTTTTAAACAGGCCTAATGAAAATTAATATTTAATTTTTTACAATTAATTTTGACTCGACAACTACCTATATCCAGCCTAAACAATCAACATTTACCGAATGACAGCAGCCATTTCAAATTTAATCATTAATACATTTTTAAAAAATTATTTTAAATTTGAAAATTGAACAATTATTCACAACATCTATATATCATTATATATTATTTAATATTTAAGTTATATTAATATTATTATTCAATGTACTTTGTTGTACCTAATAATAATTTTAATGTCAGGTCCACACATAGTACAATAGTTAACATAAACCCAACTTGTCCCGTCTGGTATGATCTAAACATACCCACTGGTTTTTTTTTTAAAATTTTGTTGTGTTTGTGTGGACAACGGATTAATATTTTTATAAAATATGTAATAATAATAAAGAATGGTATTTTTAAGTAATGAAAAAAAAATATTTAAATGAAAACTTATAAATCGATAGTTAATTAAAACTAAAATAACTACCTAATCATATAAATTAATAAAAAGTGCAGTTAAATAAAAACAAAATTAGTTCATAATATTAAGTTGTAAATGTTTTTTTAATGGTTGACTGTTGATATTAGAACTATTTAGAACCATAGTCGACGGGTATGTTAAAAAAATTGGCATTCTCGCAAATATGGTCGTAAGATGAATATTTAAAACAGTTGTTGCTACAGTTTAACAGTTATATTATATGTATGTGTAAAAAAAAAACGAGTTAATAAAAAATACAAGTTTTACTGCACACGCACCGAAAGGTTTGCCAATTTGTGACGTTCCTATAAATGTGTGTTCAGTAACTATACCTAATTCGTCGAAAAAACTCCCCGTTCGAATCCGATCTGATGGGAGACGATATTATGTTATTCACCCAGCCGCCGCTTATATAATGATCACATAATAATATAATATTTATCTTTATTTTATATGTACAACCTACGTCGTCCGAAGTGCAGACTTGACCTGTATATTGGGTAGGTAGACACGATTAACATATTATTATATAATATTAATAATTATTAACAATCTCAGCGGCCGTCAAAAGTGGTAACAAACGATTGGATTTATTTTTCAGCCCATAACGCCTTATCTATCGGTTACTTAACAAAATATACTATGTGGGTAGTACTCGATGAATTCTGAAAAATCTGAAGCAGTAGGTACCTATATACGAACCGGTCGGCTACACCAGACTTGTCCGATTTTACGCGTCAACATTATATACATAGGTAAATGGGTAACGATTGATAAACGACGACCTCCTCCGCCTAAAAAAAAACGGTTTTCCGAAGGCATTCGTTTATTTTCCACCGGCATAATAATATGGGTAAATCTTGTGCAGTTGTGCGATATACGACGTCGCGGCTAGAACGGGTTCGCAGAGTAAGTTATATTACCAATGCGTATATACCGGCAGCAATATTATGGACTTGGACGACAGCAGGAGCCTATAGGAAAATCAGTTTTCACAGTCGACACGACGAAGACGTTAAATCATCAGAATTATGCGTAGCTGTTACCTATACTCATGTCGTGTAAATTATTATTAGGTACTATATGTATGAGAAAAATTTGCGCGCGCGATAGTAAAAATAATAATATTAACAATATAGAACCAATATATAATTGTGTACAAATAGAAATATATAGTCCGCGATTAATATAAGTGGTGCGTGTGTTGGTTGAAACGCGGTTGGGGAGAAAAAAAATTTACAAATAAAATAAAATAGTTTATAAGATAATATAATAGTTGTTGTTATCGTCGTCTTGATCGGTTATTTTTTGGTCGCGAGCACTTCCTCTTCGTCCGAACAGTCTTCGTCGTGTGTGTGCGTCACTGACGACGGCACTTGGGTGCTGAACGTGTTTGGGCCCTGCAGCATCTGAGTCTGTGATCGGGAAAACACGAATCTTCAATAAAAAACAATAATAATAATCACATCAACGTGTGAAGCGGGAGGGAGTGGCATGCAGTGCCTACACGAAGGGAGTGGCGCCCTGCTATTGAATCCCACCAAAACAAAAACCGTCTTGTCCCCGAAAAAATATCACAAATATGATAATATATATTGCGTAAATTGCGGCCCGAGTATTTTTGGAATGTACGTAAATTGCGTCCATGGAGATTTAAAGAAAACAAGCGCAGTGATACACTGATAGACGAGTCAGGGAACGGAAAGTAGAAAAGTGATGGAAAAGTATGAATTAATTATAATATTATGTACAAGAAAAATTGAATAATGGCTGGCAATAAAACTGTTCGTTTAGACTTGCAGGAATCATCATAAAAATGTTCACCTGCAGTTACTTAATTACTAATTTTTAAAAGTACATTCATTAATCATAAACAACATAAACATCAAATCCAATAGTGTTCAAGCATACCAATACTAATAAAACTAGCCATTAGGTTTGTCCTAAGTCTAAAAAATATTGTTTTTCAAAAATATCCCGGGCGTAATTTGCGTAAGTATGAATAAAAAAAAAAAACTGGCCACAATTTACATAATATGTACAAAATATATCAGGACCTCAATTTACGTAGGTATGTATAAAATATAGCCGGGCTGCAATTTACATAAAACATTTTTAAATGGGACGCAATTTTCAGCGACACGGCCGAGTTGAGGCGTTTCGATTGTTGGATTTTTCCTAAGGGTTTTTAGGGGTGTTCGGGGACAATTCGGGTGAAAAGGCTCTGCCCTGCGGTTACGCTCATGATAGAGGAAGGCGGGAAAAGCCGGTAAAAGATTCCGAACTCGCCTCGTCCACAGTCGCAGTCACAGCGACATTTTTACTGGCATTTAGCACAGTTTCGCTAACGGACTTCAACGTCGCCGCCGCCGATGCCGCCGCCGCCGCGTTGTCTTCTTTGCTCAGCCTCTGTTCGTGTTCGTGTGCCACAGTGGACTCGTGCGGCATCTGCAGGCACATCAGAAAAACATAAATTGAAGGCGTAAGATAATATTTTATTAGCACGCAAAAAATAAAATTCATTGCGATTTGTGGCACTTCGTCGCATTTCCATAATATTATATATTATTATATAATATCCATAGAGTGAAATCGTTTTTTTTTTCACGAACCGGCCGGTGTCGAAGAATATCCGGATCGTGAAGAATAAAACTTTTACACGGTATGGTCGATTATTTTTCCCCGCTTCATGGAACGGATTAGGTATTTGTTTTGGACATTTTATGGAATAATATATAGTTTTTACTTTGTACACTTTGTTACTTTGTTATTTACTAAGGTACTTATATGGACAAATTATCATCGAATTGTTATGACGACGCGATAATGTCCATATTTTCTAAACAATCTAAACTTATTTAGTACCTACTATTTCAGTGTATATAACTTCTAGAAATGTATACGTACTAAAACAGTAGAACTATTTTGATACCTACACGTCATTTTTAAAAATGTTTAATTATTTCACACAGGGTGTTACCACTGGGTATCTTCCCTAATCTAACTACTCATCATATTCTACCTTTCATATATCAAACCTACTTATTGTACAAAAAGCATGTATAGATTGTAGATTTCTTCAAATAAATAAAAAAAAAAAAATTATTTCTAGTCGTTATTATTATAATTTATTCAAATTGCTTGACATAATATTATATACATATACACCACGATTATTACATTTTTATTATATTTTTATTTAATACATACTATACATACATGGTATTAGGTAATACCTATCAATTAGGTAGGTACATATTACATAAATGTAATATGATACGAAATAGACGCGTGGGTTTTTTGATTTATAAAATATCATTTTTTATTGGAGTGCTGCTCTAAAGACCGATGACCATTATTTTCTTATTGATAGGTAGTTACTATTGAATATTGATTCGTCTGCACCGTCCCAGATATTTAACCTACTATAAGTAGGTTGCAGGTATAATAACTGTAGGGTAAGTGACTAATTACACATATAAAAATGTTCAAAAAATAGTATAAAATATGCAGCTGAAGTTATATAGGAGTACAAATGGAAGAAAACAGCATATTTATACGAGCTATATATATAGTGTGAATGTGTGATAGATAGGTAATAAATAAAAATGTTTAAGTTTGTCGAATATGCATTTTGGTAACATATAATAAAATCTGTAAAAATACGCAGTTCAAACTTGTTTGTACTTAGTTTTACCGTTTAAAAAATCAAATATTCTATTACAATTACAAAAAACATGCAAATGCAATAAAAGTCCCGAACCCTACTACCTAATAAGTAATAAGCAATTTTTATTTTTATACGTAGGTATTTACAATATTTTATTTACGGATATTTAGTAATTTAGTTTGAACTATTATCTGAATATTTTTATTATAGTAACCCATCTGTTTATTTAAACTACATATAAAGCTAATAAATAACAATAATGTTATCAAAATATTAATAAATATTAATATATAATAATAATATTTACAACTTATATTTAATGTTTTATTGAATAATAATATTATCTTTTATTAAACGAATATAACTGTATTTTTAGGTAGGTAGTTAAAATTGTTTATACCTTCTTTAAGACTTTAATGATTTTATTTTTAATTTAGGCAAATTTCTATAATACATTTTGTTACATTCAAAACATAAAATTTTTTTTTTTGTTTTCTATATAATGGAGCGATAAAATCCACGTTGTAATTATATGCATAGGCGCAAGGTGCTATATATAAGACGAGTGTAGGACCGTGGTTGAAATGGCTATCATATATTATGATTATGCAATATTATATTTTTATAATTATTATTTTAAGCTTAATCAGTTGCGATGCGGTGCATACCAATTTTACTGTAATGCACGACGTATGTATCTATGACCTGTCTAAACTAAATCCCTTAAAATGACAAATGACAATACCGCAAGGCAGCCATTTTTTCGAGGAAAATTATTTGACATTACCCCCTTCCCCTAATATAAGTGTTACCTAACCTGAAATTTTAATAAATATACATTATACAATTCACATTTTTATGGTTATAATGTTATCAGGGATATTGTTAAAAAAGTAAAAATCTTTAGAATAACTTAAAAATGTTTTCAATTTCGTCAATTAAATAAAAAAATTAACCGAGCCTACTTTCGAGTGCGTTATACCAGTTCTAAAACTTTTGAAAAACACAGGTTTTTTGAGAGGGGGCTGATTTATGACACTAGTGAATTAACAATGGCCTATCCTTATATTATAATTTTAAAGTATTTACCTAAATATATATAATTAATATAGGTAGGTACCTACTTAAATTTAGTTCACATCTATCATGTGACCAACACCACCCGAACGCTATAAAACTTTTGTATTGGCCATAATTGCAGTACAGCACCTACGCCACCGAGTACTAATGCATACTAACCACTGTTATACCGTATTTATAACCACAGCATGAAGTAGCTACAAACTACCAATTTACACGATACATATCTACGCACATGCGGACAATTTATAGTATTTCATGCCAACAACATACGTTATACGTAGGTATATTATAATTTATAATATATCAGGTTTATGATATATAATAAAGGAATTATATCATAAATCGTATTACTTTTTTTGATGCTCTTGCAACTTGTTGTACACTTGTTGGCTCTGGTTTTCGCGAATTTGATAGAAAAATAAATAAAAATAACGCATTACTATTATAATGTTATGTAGGTATTTTAAAAAGTGTAAGATATGTAGTAGAATTGAATCATTGGAGATGAGGTAGATGGCCACGACGTAATTTATTTAGAAAAATTGTTCGTGCAATAACAATAAAATTGACTGCATAACAGTCACATTTCCAGTTATATTATTTTTCTACCTAGTAATTGAATGTTCAAATTTGAAAATATTTCATTACCTAAACACAAGCACACAAAAATGTTTTTAATTATTGAAAAATAACTTATTTTCTCTGGTAATGCGACACACTTCATACATATAATAACAAATTTCAATTGAAATATTATATCTTTGTGTATTGACGATCTCGAGCAATTTATTATATTTTGATTGGCTGAAACTAAAATAAAATACTCAGAACTATAAATAGGTGGGCAGGACATAATTACCACCAACACGGATGTTTTATTCTACTTTAAAAATTCCAATTAGCTAACTTATTATTTCATAACGATTTTAGATACTTCGATTCATTACATTATTATAAATTCGTTATCTGAACAGCACAATTAAAACGTAAAATATAATAATAATATGGTACAGTTACGCATATTACTATTACTGTTAATTCTACTGACCTTATACCTTTAGTTTTTTTTCTTTGTTGTAGTAATAGTAATGAACGAATAGCGATATTTAATTTATGCATAGTATTATAGATAACCTATTCGATCGATCAACAATTCGGCGTAGCTATAGGTATAGGTACTTTTCAAAATCAAGTACCTAGTACCTATAAAAGATTTAATTTTTATTAATTAAAATATATTAAAATCACGAAACGTATTTTTACTTATATTATAATTTATAACTATTACAATCAATATTGTAATTATTATACAACGTTCGTTATATTATAATCTTCAACCACAATTGAACGTTTTTGCAGGGAACTGTGCACGGCTCACACAGTCACACTGCAATACGCTACAAATTATCATGCAATATTTAATAAACTACCTATCACTGTAATAATTTTTTTATAATTTTATCCTGGATGTCTACATTATTATACTATAGTATACAGGAAGTAATATAAATGGCTTGATTCACGTATATATGACGAGGGGACAGCATTGGCCATAAGCTTACTGGCTTACTCATACTGTGATGGTAACAGGGTTTATGTGGTAAGCGTAACAATAAAATACACAACCAGGCGAACCCGCTAAAATTACTAAACATCCTATCACAATTTATTTTTTCGACACTTTCGGCCGGCCCAACAGTCGTCTATGTACACGCGACCGATGCCTTTCATCGTTTTACTCAATGTTTTTTATAAATATGAGTCACGGGATTATGGGAATTCATGAATAAAATAATAACTGAGCTTTGCACTATGTGGGCAGTGGGTGGATTTGTATAAATGGTTCAAGGCGAACTGAGATTTTCAATTAGTCAAAAAGGTAAAGTTGAAGTGTAACCAGGATGATATATCAAAAAAATGCTTACAACGTGACTCCAAAAAAAAAAAAAACAATGGAGCAATAGCTTAAGATTAATAAAACTGTTGAAAAATCAAGTGCTTATCATGCCTAAGAAACATTCACCATACATGAAATAATGTTTGACTAAAATCAAGTAGAAATCTTATTAACTTTTTATAAACATATAATTTCAAAATTAAAACCAAAGAACTAAAAATAAGCCAATCAGTAACAAGAAAAATCATATAGCAAAGTGAATTTTTTGGCTTAGGTATTGTAAAACTTAGCCTGAAAAAGTTTTGAATGTTGTAGCAAAAATTACAAATTCAATTTTGAAACTTATTTTGCATTTTTTTATTTTATAGGTCTTTATTTTTTCCTTTTTTTTTTCGTTCCATTTTAAAGTTTAAACTGAATTTTTTAGGTTTTATAGTGCTACACAGCTCTAGCTACTTACAACACATTGACAATTATATCCTATCTTATGATATTTAATATATTATTTAATTGAAATTATATTGTTCTTATGAATAAAAATTTTTAAAGAATAAAAAAAAAGGTACGCGTAGTCCATTATTCTATAAAGCCAATTATAATATATACCTACTTTAGACATATTTGTTACTTTTATTATAATAGGAGGCAATAGTTTGTAGCCGTTATATCGTATAACACTTCCTAGACACATATATTGACAAGCGCGGCTGTAGGATAAAATCCCACCCAGGACAAGATAAGAACTACTTATTGTATATTATCCATTATTAATTATAATAATATTAATATTAAAGTATACGCGGTCAAAAATTATCGATGGGGGGGGGGGGTAATGGACTGTTTTGTCCCTCCTGAGGGCGCCCTTGCATAATAATGATCATATAATAAAATAAAATAAGAATTTAAATACTTACTAATAATTATATATTTATCATTTTTAGGATATAGGTATACTATAGTATAATGCGTATCAGAATAATTATTTGTGATGAATTATAATTAAGATAAGTAGATTCTACATTGCAGTACGCGCTAATACTGATATGCAGTGACTAGAACGCTGTTTATCTAGGCCCACAAAAATCACTATTTAGAAATAATTATAAAATGATACCTAATAATAATAAAAGTACAATTTTTACTTCAATATTTTAATGGAAATAATGTTTAATTTGACTTAATTTAAATGCTGGGGCATTTATGTTTCTCGGATTAAAAGTACTTGTAATTATAAAAAGTAAAATATATTTATAGAAAGTGTATTGTAACTTTTAGGTAAGTACTTATAAAATGTACATTAATATTATTTAATATACTTAATAACATTTTCAAAATATTTAGATTAATTATATGCAATTTATATACAACAAACTGTCGAATCTATATTCACACCGCCCTATGGTATGTCGGTATTGACTTTAAGTCAATTAACTTTAAAAGTTAATAAAAGCTACCTAGTAATATTATAGTAATAATTATAAAATATAATATGCGCTTTGTTTTTGGCTAACATTATTACAACTTACCGTAGGTATTTACTTATAGAATAGTAAATAGTAATCTACTAATAATACCAATATAAATAATATATAATTTCTCCGCTAAAAATAATCTTTCATTATGTGCAATGATTCAAATTTAACACATAAAATATTACAGTGATATACTCAATGTTGATGTACACTCGACACCTCCTAAATAGCAGAGTCAATTCTCCAGTATTTTTTAATTTTTAATTTGTATTTATGACATCATAAAACACAAATGTCAAATTAATTATAAAATCAAAATCTATTATAAAATACTACTAGCACATTAACTATTATCTGAACCCTATTAAAAATTCTTCTCTACTCGTTATTATATTAATGGGATGGAATTTTAAGATTTCGTCTATAGTAATAATAGTAACTAACTGCACGTCTTGCATTAGTAGTTATGGTCTAGATAATTTCGCGTGATTATTATGAATAAGTTTTTTTTTTATGTACATATATATTTAATCAATAAAGATTTATTTAAATATTAATTATAGGCACATAAATCAAGGAAACGATAATAATATGATAATTGAAGTTAAACGGATAAAATGATTACACTAATCACTAGTCACTAATCACAATAAACACTTTATTAATTAAATGCTCAATAAGTATAAGTTTATAATAATTCAAAATAGTTAGATAATATTTCGTATTTTCAAGATTATAAGTAATTTATATTTACTATTGCATGTAATCGTCAAGTTCATCAAACATAAAAAAATAATTCGCCTACACTACGTATACGTATACGTTATGGTTAATATAACTAAACATTCATGGTAATGTTTTTGTGCATATTGTTTTCAAGGTTTTGCACCCGAATGCCCGAATAGTTTATTCCGGTTTTGAGTGCTTAGTATAAAATATGATAACGGGCTACGTGCGATTATTAAAAAATATTTATCGATAAAATTTAAGTACCTATACTTAAAAAAAATTCGTACTTAATTAGGCAAATACGACGAAATTTTAAATAGAAACATAATCTTAAATATAGGTAATGTTAAATATATAGTACACTATATTAGAATATAATATAGTGTTAAAATAAAACGTTTTTACTTACCAGCATAGCCGGTGCTCGGAACATATAGGAAAATGGATAGTAGATTAGATTTAAAAACGTCGCTGCGTATAAGTCTGCATACCGCGTGACCTGCGACGAGAAGAAGGTTTGTCTGGACCCCGACCGGAAGAGACTACCCATCATTCCGTACGATAAGTCCATTTTGTGGGTAACGTCGCGCATCGCCATTCTCAGTTTTGAAATGTCGGGCTTTTCGTTGGTACTGCTGTCTAAATTCCTATAATCGAAAGTCAAAAGAGAATCCACACGTCATGAAGTGATGTTATACACTTAACATATAACATATATTATTTTTATTTTATTTAAAGGCATCAAATGCATTGTTATATTAGCCCGTTACTACTGTAGGGGGGGGGGGTACGGTTGATTCAGAACACGTATTTGGGTGGCGAGGATGTCACTATTACCTTCGTGATCACCTATCCGGGAACTATAGCGACACCGGCTGATGCTTGACCTCAGAACATATTAATGACTACCTAACCGTACCGCGTCAGGCTACCAAATATATTAGTAATATGTAAGTACGAGAGGATTTATGTTACATCGTGACTGTGTTATATTATATCTAATCCAGGAATTTAACGATATTTTTTTTATATTACAGCAAAACCTAACACAAAGTATACGCAGAAATAATTTTAAAAACATGCCAAATTATAACAATTGGCTAAGAATTGATTCTTTTAATAATTTTATATTAGTTTAAAATTAGAATTTAAATACTATTTCAAATTTGATTTTAAAATTATGTACATATCGACGATTGTCGATCGACATTCAAAGCAATCCATTTTCCTCGCAATAAATTCAATAGCGATAAATGTGCCTGTGATTTATTCATCGGGGTCCGGGGATCAATAATAATTGTTCACAATTTAAACTCAATGACCATTCACTAATCAGTCAGGCTGTCGTTTTACTCGATAACTTTCTTTCGTCATATATTTTATTAGGTAATTATAATTATTATAACATTTTGGTAATTATATATTTTAATTAATTAATTTAGGTACCCTAAAAGTAGTAGTGGTATTTTAAATCACTAATAATTTACCAACCAAATGTCCTTAAAATAAATTGCAAGCTTGATAAATATTCACGATAAATAAACCTATACTATATAAAGTGCGATATTATTTTTAACGATATCATTAAATCGCGTACTGTTTATAGGCTTGACGTGTGATAGGTACAGCGCGATCCGTATATTTCGTTGCACTCAATTTACTCACTTGTACATGTTTCCAAGAGCTATATCGAAATTTTGTAACTCTGCAAAAAGCTGACATTTGTCTGTCCACACGTGCAGCTCTTGGACCAACTCGGGGACGACTAAAAACGTTCTCCAACCACGTATCTTCTTTGACTTGAGAATGTCCCCGAATATATGATCTCCTACGTACAGAACGTCTTTTCCCTTGGCGCCGATGAGCTTGGTGAAAATGTCGCAAGAGCCTTTCCGTCGAACGAGACACAATACGATATAAATAATTATACCATCTACCAATTAGTAATGAATATCAGTATAATTTACCTCCCGAATATACTTGGCCTTTTAGCAGGGGCCCAATATGTGTTCCCATTTTCAGAGCTCCGGTTTTAGTATCCACTTGTCGCAGGATCGTGCCTTCGCTGAAAAACAACGGTTTCCTGGCATCTACCACCACTATGTCAAAATACGACTGCCAGTCTCTGTGTGGCTCGCTGGGCTACATCCGGTGAATAAATATTGTTGTTGCATTATTATTTTTCTTTTACTTCGTTGACGGACGACTATGGTTACTACGAACAGAACGACTTACCGAAGCACCGTGCGGGTAATCAAACAAATACGTCATAATCATGTTAGTGAACCAGTAATCACTGTTGGTCAACAGAAACACCTTGGCACCACTTTGCCGGATCCTAGCTAAGAACATGGGCAGCCTCGCGTCTTTGTTGACGTAATCAGATAAGTTTTGGATAGTTCTCTCTTTCAAATCACCCTACAATTATAAAAAATACACTATTGAGTCCAAATTTTGGTAGGTATATAACATATATATATATAACTATTCTAAAGAGATCTATAACCTAATATATTGTGTTATAGGTTGTAGCATTGATTATGAATACTAGTAGGTATTAGTAATATTATTAATAAATCATAATCAATGATTATGGTATAGTACCTATGGTACTTACGTAAAATATAAGACGCAACAGTAGATGACGACAAATTGTGCCGAAAACGCTAAAACCAAATAGGTTTGCGCACCATTTTGATAATAACCCTAATAGTATAGTCGTAAAAACGTAATTATTTTTTTAATTTATCGATGTTTATACAATTTGGACTTTTGTAGAGAGTTAATGAAATATTCCAATTAATAAGAATATTAATATTTTAACTCGTGATAAAAATCAATGCAAGTTAAAATGGTTTTTACCGAACAAATTTCGTTTTTTCAACTATCATTAATTTAATCATGCAACAATCATTGGCATAATTGTCTATAGGACGATTGAATATGGCGTTTGGACACAGCCATTTTGGCGCATGGACATTTAAGAGACAAAAATTAAATTTGTATTTTTATAAATTATAGGATAGTGTATTTTTAAGATTTTTTTTATTGTGATTATACTTAAAAACAATAAGTTGTGCAATCATATTTTAGCTTGTTATCATAAAATTCCTTAAAAACATTAATCGAAAACGAGATATAGTTGACGGACAACAGTAGAACGACAAATAAATATAATTCTTTTAGGTAGGTACTATGATAAAAGTGACTACTGACTAGTAAGTAATGAGGTACGTTAACCAATATTTTTCTGGCCGACAGCAGACCAGATAATAATATTATTTTAATTTTTAATAAATCTAAAAAAGCTTAGATCTGGCAGTCGAATCGCTGTCGGAACACTTGCCAGATGATTTATACCCATTATTAGATTGGTGTGAAGATAATTAATACGTGCAGGGGACGGTTAATAGAATAGAAGGGGACGTCAAGTTGCGTTATTCCCTCCCGACATTCGGAACGTTGACGAGCTAGTTTTAATTTTTAAACGGGAAAAATCGCACAAATAAATACGCACAATTCGTCAATATAGGAAACTTATATTAAAATAAAACTTAGAAAATGAGGTTTGTGGTGATTTATGTCATGCCTTCGACGTGTACTTTGAGAGGGGGCGTGATTTTTATTATGATTCTCGGGAAGCCGGAAATAATCTACTTAGAAAATTAAAAAAGAACCTTGATGTAAATAAAAGAATTTTGAAAATTGTCCAGATCCATTGTCAATTTGCATATACATGCCACATACACCTCCTATACTACCTGTATAATAAATATCTTATTGGGGACGTTTAGGTTTACTGTCAGTTCGTGGTTGATCAGATACGTTTTGGAAGGACGGGCTAAGGACATCACCTAATCTAACAGGTCGTTTATTTATACATATATATTTTTTTTAGCGCAGACTGTGGTAAAATGATCGTCTGGTACTTGGGGTTAAATGTAATACTATAATACCATTATTAAAATATGTGCGTATATATTACATGTATGTGCATCCAGTCCACGGCGTTTCTCACGTCTTGGAATATAGAGTTGAACGACATCAGCAAATCACCACTGCGTACTCCGGTTTTTTCCCTGTGTAGCACAAACGGTAACATAATATAATATATTATTACTTTGCGTAAAATATATTTTACAGACACATAACGGTCAGAATTTGGCCGTGGTCGCGTAAATATTTTTAACGAACCAACTTAATTATGATGGATAATATAATTATATATCATAATGTATATAAGCAGTGGAGCCCAAATGCTCACTATGAATCTTGAGTGTGGTAAATGCGTACTAAATAATTAAGAATCTGATAGTAAATTGCATGGGATCCTGTCCAATTTAAACAAAAGGTACCTACTGTAATATCAAATAAACGGTGAGCACACATTAGAGTAGTTTTATTTATTTGTCATACATAAATAAAACGACGTGAGTCCTTTGGGAATTACTTTATTTTACATAACTTTAAGTCATTAAAAACAAGATTTTATATACGGATAAAACTTTAAGCTACCAGTAAATGAATAACCGCTGCAGGTGCTGAAGTGAAAATGTTCAGCAAATAGGTATTGTATTTAATATTTATAAAAGCACTATTTATACATGATATGATTTTCAAAAACTATCTTGGTTCTTTTTGAGCTATTAATAGAAATTAAAAATATTCAATCTTTAGCAGTTTTTTTCAAACTATGTTGATATATTTTTTTGTCAAAAAGCTTAAAAATATAATACAATATATTCTTCATTTTTAGTAAATGTTGAGCTATCATATAGATAACAAAAAATAAAGTATTCCTCATAAGTTGTAGGTACTCGTAGTAGTTTTAAATAATCGAAAGCTCACGGGTGCAATTTTTTATATTAACGGTTTAAATTCAAATGTTGTCAAAATTCGTTGAAATAACGAAAATATGCACATTATTTTGTAGTTAAAATAATTTATCAATTTTCAATTTTACATTATAAACTTGAAATTTTAGTACAAGATTTCCTATACGTTTTCCACTAGAATTTAAAAATAAAGTTTAGTTTGAATACTATTTTAGCTTTTAAGGTCCAGTTTTTACGACGGTGAATATTCAAAATCTATATAATAACGATTTTGATTGAAACGTTTTTAGTTATTTCTTTATAATAAAAAAAATATTATTATTTTATTATTATTGAAATACTCCTCTATATTACTTATAAATTCTAATATTCTATACGCAACGAAATTTTCAAAATATTTAAAATTTTAATTTAAATTAAATTGGGGCGGTTTTTGGTAAAACTAAAAATCTATAAGGTAAAATTACTTAAACTTAGTTAAATATTTGAGGGGCAACTACCCCCTCCAGATTACACCTATGTATATAATCGTATGTAATATACACATCAATATTTATATGTACGTAAATAAGTAGTATGGGTGGCATATAACAAACCTGGAGTAGTTTGGCGAAGTGGTAAAATAGTTTATCAGACAGGCCAGCAAATACGTTTCTGGCAAGTTGAATAGCGTGTTGAGCACGTAGACGCGGGACTCGTCGAGGAGCAGGAATTTGTTGGGATACAACTCGTACACCTGAGAGCTGGTGGTAAAAAAACACACGTATAATAATATAATGCGTACATTTAATGTGTAAAATCTGACGTAGGTAACTTATATAGATATCACATTATCAAAGTATATAAGCAAATACTGCATACTACACAAATATATGTGTAACAAGTGATTCTTTTAATAGTAAACTCTAATTTTTTCGAATAGTATTATTTTTCTTACATAATTTGAAGTCATTGTAATCATTAAGAAACACTTTTGAAAGAAAACCATATTTTTTTAAATTTATATTTTTTTGAACAACATACAGTTAATTTTTGTGAAGTACAATATTTTTCTGAGAATTTTTATGTACAGCAATTGAATTTGGAATCGTTATCTAATTAGTTATATTTAGTTACAATAGTATTTTAAATATAGATGAACGTAGTATAACTATAGTAGAAAAGATATTATGCAGGGTACCCATATTCACCCATGGGTCACTTTACTCGACTCATCAAAACACATAATTAGCTTATATGTATTTGTAAATCTGATATAGAAAAAAGGTATTATTTATTTTCAAAAATGTTGAGTAATAATTTTTGAAAATTTAAGATAATGAATGTTTACTATTAAAAGAACCATCCAGTATATATCACTCACTGTTTTAAAAACTCGAAACCTTGTACGCAGACAAGTATGTTACCGTAAGAATCCACTTTGAGCAGAGTGCCGTACAAAGAATCGAACCACAAGCCCCTGGAAAAAATAATTTGTTTTGATATGCTATGAAATAAATGAATAGGTACCTAAATAAAATAAACATATGTTCAACTCTTCTAATCCGCCTTCTGTACACTTTCAAAATTACGTAACGATTGGAACATAATACTATAGGTAACGGAGATTTATAGTTCTACTTTTAAAATAGGTGCTTTTATATCAAAAATCGATATAAATAAATAAATAAATATTAATCTATAAACTTTAAATTAAATAATTATATGCAAGACTTTTCAATTTTTTTTTTTTGAAATATATTACTATGCAAACAAGGTGAGAAATACAATATACATACCTATTAATATTTAAATTATACATGGATTAATTTTATATTATATAGATTGTAAATGTACATAATTTTAAAACTTCTCATAAAAATAAAATATTTTAATATTCATGAAGGCGTCCCTCCCCCACCATCGGTGCCAATATTTTACAACTTATTTGAAATTAAAGTTTTATAATTCGCAACTTAATAAAATAGATTAAAAGCGAGACTATATGAATGATGAATTTGGAAATTGCTAATAAAAAAAAATATAATAATAATAATAATTGAATTATTATATTTATAATTTGAAATGTATTTAAAATAATAACATTGAACTTTAACTTAAAATGAACCTGCGTTCGATTAAAAAAATAATAGTTTCTCAGTTTTTGATTATGTCATGATAAAAGTACGGTGGTTCCCCAACTTGGGCGTAAATACGCCGCAAAGTGAAATCTTGTTTAAATGTCACCAATATGAAGTACTACTGGAAACGATTTTAAACTATATATTTTGAATTATTGCATGTATAATTTAAAACGTTTTATCGATAAATAATTTAGAAATAACGTTGTACCTAATCTGTACAAATCAATTACTTATCAAAATCGTAAAACAATGTTAATTTGTTAATTTTATAACCATACAATTATAACAGTATCTAGAATTGAATTATTGTTACAGCATTAAGTCTAGTCTGCAAACTATAGGTACTTATAGATATGATTCAACTATTCAAGTACCTACTTATTACCTATCAAAGAAAAAAAACAATGATTTAAAAAACAAAAAACTTCAATGTATAACCATGTAATGTATAATATACAAATATATGCAAACTTATTATACATGTTAAGTTTCTAAGTCATTTTTCGCGTAAGCCAAGTTTGTCAAGTAATGATTTTGAAAATCACACCGTCCTCAAAAAGCTGAATATTATAGGTATGTCTAAACTTGAAACGAACCACAATGATCATACAAGTATACTACGTGTATACTACGCATCATATAAGTCTATATTATAGATAGCCAAAGAAGTTAGATTATCCATGTAAAAAATGTACTTACCTCACCGGGAACATGGGATCGTACTCGAACTGCAATATCTGAGTGGGATACCCAAGCGATACGAGCCTTTCGACGGCCAGTGCGAATCCCAGTCTCTCGTAGGCCGGTGACTTGTACTCTGCCAACACAACGATGATAACGGTAATGATAATTTATAATAACACCGTTAGTAAAGACAATACAGCCCACCCCCGCCCCATCCTGCTATAGGTCCGCGTCAAGATCGACGCTTGTGGGTATAACAAGGCGCCAAAAATCGACAAATAATATTACTAATGTTCAGGTAGGTATACCATAATAATTATGGTAAATTATATTTATATATTATTATGTACACAGGCAATAAATGCAATGTTACGATCGCGTACCGGCCAACGTATAGTCCATGTCGAATCCATAGAATTTGATGTTCTCCAGGTGCAGACTTCTGTTGACGAAAATTCTGGAATGAAAACAATTAATTGTTTGCATTAATGCGGGCGGTCTAGAAAACGGCCGGCGACTGCATTTCATCGATAGCAAACGCCGTTCCGTTCGGAGAGAGTGATAAATCATTAATTACGATCGGTTGATTCGGAAGCTCGTCTAGCTGTATCGTATTATAGTACTATAATGTATAATATTAATATAATACCTGTGCATGCGAACATGCGCGCCGAGCTGAAGTGTGTTCGTTACGATGTTACTCGTTAATACGTTATAATAATAATATGTGGGACACATGCGCACAGATGGGTTAATCAATATTATAGTGTATAGGTAACGATATTATAATTGACTATTTTTGTAATCTCGTGCGGCGTTTGTCGATCAAAGTTTTTGGTATTTTATTATAGTTTTAGACGCATATAGATAATAATATATTATTGTAATATTAGACAGTTCGTGCATATTATTGTAGTTACATTTATAGGTACATGATAGCCAATATAGATACTTAACTACGTTTATTAACAGCGTAACTATATTGGTACCTATTGTATATGTATTATAAATTTATACATGATAACATTAAACACATTTAAGTATAGTATAATGTATACAATATAGTATAGTCACTGGCGTAATATGTGTGGTGGTAAGGAGGGGTCATCACTTGCACTAAGATATTTTTTAGAACGGACCTTTGCATCATTTTATCCCTTCGGTCGTTATAAGTAGGTACTTAAATTTTATGTTTAACGAAAAAAATGAATTGTATACTAACTGTCTTCTGAGAAGGCACAAAAAAAACTGACGATTGTTTAATCTAATAATGAGTACATAAATAATGTTCTTGATTTATTTTAATCTAAATAGCAGGCCAATTTAGTGTACATTTTTTTTTTTATTATTTAATTTTCCTGATTATATTTTTAACATGTTTTATCTTTTATAATTATTCATAGTATAGAGTTTCAGACTTAAAGATTTATTAATTATATTTACATACATATACATTATGCATAAGTACATATTTATATATATTATGTTTATTATTAATTAATATATTTAGATGTGTGAGTTCTGACTGGGTCTCACACTATATTTTAAGTCAAAATTTATCATAGTTTGAGTCCTCCCCAAACAACAATTCAACTGGAATAACTATTTATTTTCGTAACAACAATATTGTTATGTGAATATGTTTGGGCTATTGCCTATACCTACTCATATAAGACGTGTTATAAATAATACATGGTGTCGTTATCATTTCGTTGAAATATAACGCTATTAAAAATCAATAATACAAATATAGGAATGTATCAATACGCATAAAATATTAATTGTAAAGTTCCGTAATAATATTATATAATCTCAGACCGTACAGTAATAACATCACGTTTCTGCGACGTGACGCTGGAATAATTAATGTTGTAATGTAGTATAAGCAGTAGGCACAAGCAATCATTTTCTTATTCTTTCTAGTCAGGGAAAACTCCCACATGCTATAAATTATTACGGTTGACGTGTTTATTGGTGGCGCTAAAGGCTTATATTATATAGCGCTCCATGACCCCAACTTCGACCTATTACTAAAAACCACCCCCCAAATAATATATAGCTTTCTTGTCTCACAATAATATTATATTATAATAAAATGCACACCGTATAGTATACGACGATTTACAAAAAACCCGTTTCGCACGGAATAAAACTGTTGAACCAATAATAATCATAATTATGAATACGATATACGAATAAACTATAATTATTAAAAATAATATGATATTTCTTCGATAATATTATACAATAAAATTGTCAATTATATTATAGATGACCTTGAAATTTATTGAATTTTGACATTCTATAAACGTGGTTTTCGACAGGACTCAACCATTTTTAGGCTTCGTGTTGCTGTTAATTTGTTTTAATGAAGTGTGGAATTATTGTTTACTTGTAAATTATTAATGAAGAAACATTTTAAATGCTAAAGTGATTATGACAAAACTAGTTTATTTAAATTTATTTACATAAGAATTTGGATACGATAATATTTATTCATTTCATAGTGAAATTGTATTATATTATATTATGAAGGTTTTATGTGACAAATTTAAATCAAAAAATACTTGCATATTATACTACCTACTATTATTAATATACATTAGTGCTATGTAAAATTATAATGTATTTAGGTCAGGAAACCAAATTATAAGTTGAGATTGAAATAATTTTCACAGTTTCGACGTAAATACGTGTAGTGTTAAGAAAAAACTGTACACTCTGCAGTACATCGCTCATCAAAACCGCATATTTCAAATGCGACATTAATAATAGTCACACTTCCAATAAGGCCGTTACTGCCTAAGTGGTTTTGTATTATTACTAAGGCAATACGTACAATATAACGAAATAATTTTAAAAAACCGCCGGTTCCTCTAAAACACTTCCTCCCTCACCACGATATACAACTCAACAATAACTGCCTCAGCCGCGCGGCAATATGCGATAGGTAGTACGTTATACCTATACTTTACAATTTATATATACGTACATAATACAACAAATGTTGTAGCTTTTAACTATAATGTTCTGTTTAGCGAATCGACTTATTACGCAATCTTTGGAATACGCAGATTGTTAACCTTGGGACTATGACAGGACTGTAGAGAAGGCGGGTCATACATATACAAGGTGATCATATCGAGCATATTTCCATTGCTTTCCCACATTTTCGCCTTTAATAATTCATTTATTCAAAATCCAATTTTTAGAGTTTCTAACCTAAAAACCATATTTAAAAATAATTAAATTTTAAAATTTTACTGATGTGTCATCGCTACAAACTTAATTTTTTTAAACAGAAACGACCTTTTATACTGAAAATTAATAAACATATTACTTTAGATTCTGCGACGAATGTATTGATTTTACAATGAGGTTTTTTTTTGTGTCCATTATCACCTTTCGGAATAGTAAAAATACTTCAATTTTATACTTCAGAATCATAACAGTTTTGACAAAACTCGTCAAAATCATGAAAATTTGAAAATTATTTAGAATTAGAAATTCATAAAAATGTTTCTATTTATATCCAAGACTTGAATATGAAATACGAGATTTCCTATAAGTTTTCTTACCTTAACCCAAAAAAATTTTAGCGGAAATAAAATTCAATTTTTACGAGCGTTTAAGTTCAATTTTTAACTATACCTATTGTATATTTACCCGTAAATTAACTAATTCTCTTCGAACGATTTTCTTATTTTGTTAAAATTAAAAACCTAATGACCGTATAAATACTTAAAATTTTCACCAAATTTTTTATTTTATTGTTTTTTATACACGAAAGACTTTTCAAAATTGTTTTACTCGTTTTGAGCTATTTATAAAATTTATTTAATATTTTCAAAATTCAAAATTTTTTAGTTTTTTAAATGTCAATAAAAATTATTTTATTCATATCTAAGATTTGAAATGTAATACAAGGTTCGTTATAAGCTTTTATAATAGCTGTTGCCAAATATTAAAGATCTATTAGAATGACTTTTTTTTATAAGAATTTAAAGTTCAAATATTTACAAAATGTATCAAAATCTCGAAAATGCTCAAATTTATTTTAGTTAAAAATAATGAAAATTTCAATTTTTATAGCCAAGGATTGAAAATTTAAAACAAGGTTTCTCATAAATATTTCATACTGTAACCAACAAATCAAAAAAATATATGAACACAGTTTTATTTTATGGGTAGGTATTATTTAAGTTCAAATTTTGACGAAATTAAATATTTAAACAAAGAATAATGATTTTAGTTATTTTGTTGTAATTAAAAAATATTATTTGTGGTTACTTAAAACTTTTATATTATTATACTATAAACAAATGTAATTTTATTAAAGAAAATTAATTCACCCTACTATTTTACTATTTATTAATTATGTCTAATATTAAAATAAATTAGGTACCTACTTTAGTAACAATAATATCATAAAATATACTTTTTAATATTATAGGCTAACAGATTATCTTCGCTCAGGATCTTTTTTCGTCTACTATGATTTTATATCATTAAACTCAGATTTAACCCATCCGTTACAGCGACCTAACTATACACCTATACTCAGTGGCATACGCAGGGGGAGCCTGAAGTCCCATTGTCATTATTAGTATGACTTAATATTTATCAAGTTTCAACTGTCGTCAACTAATAAGCAAGACGTAAATTAATAAACATCGAACCAGAATGAATTCATTTTGCAAATTCATTGTATTTGCATACCAATTTTCTTAAAAACATCAGTAATTCATTTCCAAGCCCCTCCCCCACCGAAAAATCCTGCGTAACCCACTATCTATACCGTACAGCAGAGCGGTACCCACTTTCCCAATTTTTTTTTAATTTTATATGTATCTAAATTGAAATCAAAACATTTAGTTATTACTTATTAGTTTCTAAATTATTAAACTGTATGTACAGAGGATAATAGTCCATGATAATAGACTTACAACATGGATGATTAGGTATATGAAAATATATCATATATTATTATAAATTATAATTATATTTATACATCAGTATAGTACATTATATTATTATATACCTACTATAATTACATAAATTATTATTTGTTTATTGTAGTAATTTAAATTAACATATTAGCATTTTATGTTTATAAAGATTGTGTAACAAGTACAAGGTAGACTGAATATTATGTATATTTTATATTTACAACTATTATTAGCTAAAGTTTAGTATAGGTTATTATACTAAAACAAAGTTCAATAACCCAAAAGCTACTCGTTATAAAAATTTGATAAATCCACATTTAAAAAAAAATTATGTACTTACACTACAAAACTAATTCCGTCCGGACTGCATTCATATAATATAATTGACTGTCATCAACAACTATTTTTTAAAAACATGTCAATACTGACAGTCCTTATAGTCTGTCTAACTGGGGACTGGGGAAGAAAATATAGTCACCAAAACGTACACAACTTTCCGTTAAAATTCGTCTAAACAGTTTACAGGGTGTTTAAGTCCATTCGAGACTTCGCCCACCTATAGACTGGATAAAGTAATCAGTAATACATATTATAAGTTTCTCACGTCCGTGGGATCTGGCACTCTTCATTGTGCATGCTTCCTAATAATCTGTATCCCAATTGGAAACTCATCAGTGGCCGTATGTCACGATAATCCAAGAAAAAAATACGATTAGGTGGGGTGGGCTAATGAAAGTAAAGACAACATTTTTATTATAGCCGTACAACAATGTACGTGGTTTTCAAGATCCTCCAAACTTATTTGTTTTTTGACGTTGGTATGAGAACGAAATATAGATTTATTTATAGCCCAACGTAGACAGGCTGTAGTCCGTCAATTGTCATACAAAATATTTACGCCTCCCCCTTTCCTCCCATCAAGACGATCAAATGATTGTTTCATACATCATATACACCTATGCAATATGCTATATATTTTTACTTCAGAATTATTGTTTTAACGCACGAGCGTGACGGTTCTTTGCTTAATATTAAATAATATATTATATCGTCATCATGTGTTATTTGGTAGGTACGCCAAGAAGTTATAAATGTTATTATTAGTTATGAGGTTATGACCAATTACATACCTATATATTTATATATGTATGTACATTTTCATTTACAGTGTATAAGCTAATTATTATAATATTGTAATTTACGACATATACTAGTCACCTATAGTAATAACTGTAGTTTAATTGCGTTACAATCATAGAACAAATATAGTTAAATCGAAGTACCTACCTATTAAGAGAATAAGTTGACCAAAGATCAGCAAAACACATTTAATATCGTTTTCACTCCATATACATATTTATATATAATTAATAATAGAAAGAAATACCAATACCGATAGATGATTATTCCTATTCAAAGTCTCTCGAAATACATCTGGAATTTTAAAATATAATAATATTTATTGTTATCAACGGGAAAAAATTACGTATGTACCTACTACATACTTATATAAAATTATACAACTAGAAAATTGAACAAACCAAAACAACTATCCATAATATAATTAATATCATGGATATAATAATACCTAACCTATGTGTGCGATAATATGTCAACGTAAGAAAACAAAAACCTCGAACATGAACTTGACGATTGTAACTGGCTGAATACATATATGACCTTATATGTATTTAGAAGAAGTTTAGACGAACGCAAATAAATATGCCTAATATATAATACTGACAATATTTTTAGTACCAACGACATTCCTATATATAATACCGGGAAACTTCATACGACTTTAAGAGTATGCAGTATAACACTATAACCTACCTTAGTATACACTAAGTACAAGTACACTATTCTATAGGTACATTTTGCGTCACATAACTCACAATGTAGTATTTTTTCTTAGTAAATCTTATAACTTTAAATGGTTGCTTTGCTTTGATATTTTCATCATGACGAAAGTGTTATTTCTATATGTGACAACATACATTTTAGGACGCATAAGCATTTATATATTAATCAGCAGTAAAAACAAATAATACGTAGGGAATTGTTGGGTACCTAAACTACTTAATTCAAATACAAAAATGTGTAAAGGAAAACGTAAAAATTATTATATATAAGAACCTATATGCTACAGTATTAATACTATTACATATTAAATAATTATCGTATTTTACGTTATGTAGGCGTACCTAAATATCTAGTAAAACATGTAGTAAATTGTTATGTCCCGAACACTTAAATCTTAAGAAAAATAACAAAATATGTTTGAATTTCATCAATATAACAAGTTAAAACAAATTGATAATGAAAAATAAGAAAAATAAATAGTTGAAAGGGAAGTTAATTTGTATAAGTGTTGCGTTGCATTTAATTTCATAATACATTTATGACTAACTTTTTTTTGAGGTCATAAGTCATAGTACCTAAAAACCATTAAAATATGTTTATCCACAAAAGCGTCCCACGTGTATAACACTTAATTAACAAATGTAATACAAATTTAATGAATATTTTCAATGAAATCCAAAAATATTGGTTCACTAATATCTATCTAATTGAAAAATACACGTTTTACTACTCTAAAGAAAAATGTGTGTCATATAATATAATATAAATCGAATTAAACGTATATTATACATTTTATTATTTATTTAATTTGTAATAAATGGTTAGGTTCTAGAAGTTTATATTAAGTTCTAAGCTAGGTGACAAAAGTGATCTAGACCACAAATATGTATTTTTTTATGCAACAGAAGTTATTTTTTATAGCAGAAAATGTTCAATATTGATGGTGATTTCTGCCTTCTGGTAACAATTTTTATAGTTTTAGTTTATAGTTTTTGTTTTGGGGAGTCAAAAGTAAAAAAAAAATCACGGTAGGTACCTTATTTTCAAAATAATAAGGAAAACCTAAAAAATATTATGGACAACGTGAATATTTACGAGGTTATTAGGAGATAAGTACTAGTTACAACACAGCAATTTTCGACAAAATTTATTTTGTTATTTAGTTTTAGGTACTTAAAAAATGAACAACGTACTTTTAATTTTCACAAAATATTTAAATTAGTATTTCCTTAACATGATAAAATATTTTGGCTCTTTTTGAGCTTTTATATATAGGCATTTTAAATGTTATGATTTTTTTTTCTACGAATGTTGCTCAACATTTTGCTAACTCAAAATGCTTGAAAATGTAATTCAAGGTTTCTCATGACTTAAAAGTTGTCAAGTTGTTATTATAACAAATAAAAATAACAAAAATACATTGGAAAAAAAATATGTATTTAAATACATATACCTATTACCTACGTTTTAAAATATCTTTGGAAATAGAAACTTACCCGGTAATCCTCAGAATCTTTTTTTTATGCAATAATTTTATCATAAAATCAAATTTAATATAATATCTATTCAATTACTACGATTACATGGTGTCATGGTGACGTTAAAAGTTAAAACAGTTTTAAATCCATTGATAATAATTATTTTATTTTTACTGGAAAATAAAAAAAAAACCAACTCAAACTGTCATTAAGAAAGAGTATTCGTGGATTTAAACCCGCTATAAAGTCACCATGTTCCTACGCGTACTAAATTATAGGTTAGGTTAGGTTAAGTACTTACTCTCGAAACTCTTGATCCTCATAATTTAATTTTTATACCTACTATTGCAAATGTCTATTTCCTCCTCAAATTCAAATTTTTAAGTAAGTACTACAGTTTGAGCAATATATTTTACTAGAAATTTGAGTTTAAACTATTAGTGTAAATATATGATAATGTGTAATTTAAATTAAAATTCTTTGTTAACTATAGATATAATAGGTTGTATATAGGTATATATTGCTAATTTATAAGCCAATAGTTTGCTATTTTTAATCATAGTGTAACCATGTGTACCTACCTACTAAAAATACATTACTTACCTACCTACCTTTATTTATATATTCAAATAACTTTGATTTTAGGTAAACTAATTAATTTCACAATTTCACATCAATAATGTTAGTTTTAATATACTTATTTTGAACTTATAACAACCTTAATACAACATCAAACTATATAGGTACCTAGTACCTAATAGTTTAAAATATCGATTGCAGTATATACGATAAAGATTCGACATACCGTCTTTGTGCACATTAATATTTGAGCTGATTGAAAATGAAATGATAAATATTTATAGTTTTGCTATCGTTTAAAAATGATTTATCAAAATAATCTTACCAAGAAAAACGTTTCTAGACACAGACGTGTCAAAGAAATATTATCATTCACATAATTCAATCAGTGTATTATACTAAAAAAATATTATATCAAAGTAATCAAGACATTTATTATCAACCTCGGAGGCAAAATTATTATCTATCATTGATTATATTTTTTAACAATCATAGACAAAAACGTGATATACCATACGTGTTTTAAATAGGCTCCAATTTCAGTCAAATTTACATCCTACTTTAAAATCTACATTATAAACCTATAATCACGAACACATAGGTACTAGAAATATAATTTAAATAAACTATCAGAAATAACATTTTTTTTATAAAATATTTGAAATTTTGCAGTTAATGTTTGACTTGGTAATTGAATATCTACGAGCTATACCATTTAAAAAAGCCATATAGATTTCAAAAATAATAAATTTAAAAAAATATTAAGCTGTTGTTTTTAATTTTTAATAACGCAATCAAAATTGTATTTGTTTTATTAACATTAAATCCAATTTAAATTCTGAACGAATGATTCAATTAAATCTATATTGTTTCGCTTATAAGTTTTGAATATTTATTACACAACTATAAATTAATATTAAATATAATATTACATATTATACATACGTATAATATTTAAATACAATTTACGTTTAGATATAAGATAGTTATCGTTGGTACTATCAAAATTATATTCTTATCAAAATGATTATTTCATTTCTAAATTCCAAGAAAGATAAATTTAAACGACCGTTCACATATCTCAATTAAAACATTAGCAGACTATTAAGATAACATAAAAAGACAAATCATAATTATCAATAAATATACTATACAGTTTAAATTAGTATCTATTAGTCAAATGTTATTCAAATAATCAAATTAATAAAACTCGTTTTGAATAATATAGCTAGGTAGTAAAAAATTATCATTGCAAGATATACAATTATTTAATAATCTTCTATACTAAGCATATTTTACAATATAGTTTAATTATGTCCTTTGTAAAATTGTAACGCGTTATTAATACTTATTTTGTGTTGAAGGGTGAATTAAAATTAAGTATAGGTATTATTTGAATTATATATTGATAAAATACTAATAAAACATTGTGGTGAAAAATTAATAATTAGTAAAATGTATAATCAATGGAAAGATTATGTATTTTAAGTTATATCAATAGAGTTGTACGAAATATTAAAATATATCAATAGTATCGGAGCTTAAAAATATTGATCGGGGAAAAATATAATTATTACGATTGTAGATAGTTGATTTTTTTTTTACATAAATCGTATTTCAAATGTTCATTTGAGGAGACAAAACTATAGGGTATTATATTGACCTGAAAACATTTTGATCACATTAAGAGCAAGACTGCTCAAATCACGTAGTGCACGTTATCTAATCAATCGGTACCCTTTAGGTCAGTCTCTAACAAAGGTTTGCATTTAATTCCACGTAATTGTGCAGATTTTTATGATATAAATTTAAAAAAAATAATAAAGTTAAGAACTATTAGATGCGTAAGTTAAAAAATAATACTATAACACTAATTAAAAAAAACGTCACATGAAACGACCACTTCAGACACAGAATAATAATTTATGACCTTTTCTCGGTTTAAATAATTTAATTCACTAATAGTTCGACAGTCTATAAATATTTAAACACAAAATGATTGACAAGAATAATAAACGAAAAAATCACAACCCACGAACTTTCATATTATTATAAAGCCAACAACAATATTAAATACTCGACTACCCGTAAATCAGATACGTCAAATTTTAATATAAACAATTCTGATTAATATGATAATATTTTAAAGAAGATAAAACATTATGGGTCATAATTATACTTAGTATGTACACATATTGTATTCATATAAGTAATATAATGTACGTATTCGTATAGACGTATACCTAGTTTACTAGGACGAAAGGACGTAAATAATTTGCTCTAAACTTTGAAAACAATGTAACAACTTCTAAAGATATATACAAAATAAACGAGAAAACTTAAAAAAAAGAAAGTTAAAAACAGTTAAGCAAGTAAACACTCACAATATTTTTCGTTTTTGGACAGTGTTAATTGCTCAGTTATGATTAAATTATAATTATACTGTATATATGTCATAACTCATAATAAAGATTACTATTGCGACAAATTTTATTATTATTATGCACAATTAGAGCAAAAGATATTATTTTTTATTTACCTGTGAGAGTTTTCCCTCGCGTTGCTTCTGTGTTTTTCCATATTAAAAAAACACATCAGTTCGCAATCGGACAAATGACACCTAGCCAGATTTGGAGACACCACCGGGGAAGCGAGTTCTTGCTCCCTCGCAAGTTTGGATTTCAGAGGCATCGTCGTGCAGTGAAAAGTGCGATAAAAGCGTATAAAAAGCGTGACTTGCCACGGGGGTATTATAAAAATAGTAAAAAAAAATATAACGTAACAAGAGCTCGTACAGGATTTTTTATCCTTCAGCGTCCGATGACAAAATAATATTACACAAAAAAAAAAAATTGATTTTAAATTTAAAATTGATTTTAATACCGAAGTTTTACATAAATTACACTATTAATACCTATTGCATTTACTCAAGATCATTTTTTATACGTATTATAAAAAGGCAGTGATCGACGCTAAGAAAAATGAAACTCTGAATGTACCTACCGCCAATACGAAAACGAACACGCTATAATACTGCAGTAGGTAGTACAAAGTGTAAATTAACACGTCTAGCAATAACACTGATTAATGGTAGGTTAGTGAATGGTTTTGAAATGACGACCGGTTTTGTCCACACCGTTTGTTTACGTTTATGAATTCTCGACATTGTGTTAGTACGTTAACGTGCGAATTAATAGTGACACGATATTATGACGTACTGATATACCGAAACGGTGGCCCGAATTCAGTGATGAACGTACCAAACAACGGCCGCCCACAATTATTATTTGGTACAACAATTATAACATACGACTATAGTAGTTTGATTAAATATATACATATTATTATTATCACTAGTCTGGCTTCTAGAGTAACGGCGGTAGTGGTGGTAGCATAGCTGTGAACTCTGAACCGCGTGTACAGATAGATGGAAAAAATATGTTTTTTCTCCTCCTTAGCCGCCCTTACTCCTTCCGTTTCCTTACTCTTATTTTCATCTCCTTCAATAAGTAGCGCCGTATGAATAATAATCACGTGAATTATCATATTCTCGGAGATAATTGACGGTTTAACGAATCAAACCGATAACAGTGTAGGGGGAAATAGGAAATGATTACAAAATGCGGTCCATCGATACCTATTTTTTTTTCTATATGCCAACGAAAACTTTTATAAATTCATTCAGTAACACTATATACGATGTACGAAAAATATAACATATTTATTGTGATAGCTATCATATTTTATGTAGTCAAACTATAGTATAAATAAAATGTTTAAGATATAAGTTGTTATTTTTATTCAATAATATATATCATTGTAGAACATAGTACAATTAATTTATTACGACTAGTGCATAATACAACAGCTGAACTGCCAGATAGATCAAAAACAATTACAACTTTGCACTCAATCAAATGGTATGAGAATAGCTAAAATAATGATGAATCTTGTTTTTCAATAGATAATAATAAAATAATAAGTAAGTTAATATTATTTTATATATTTCTATAATATTAATTTATAAAATGTATTCAGGGTTAATATATTTTATTATAATGTAGGTAGGTGCATCGTGCATAGTCAATATTTAAATAAATTTTTATTCTACATAAGTATAAAAAAATACATTTATGTTTAAATACGGAATAGTGAATGCTTACTAAAAGAGTATGTATATATATATAGCAAAGTTTAAGTACCCTAATACTTTGTTTATACAATTATCTATAATATCTATGAATAAATAATCTTACAACTGAATAAATAATTTATTTGGAATAGTAAAAATCTAATAACAAACCTGTAGGTAACAACTAGTTTATCAAGTTGCAAAATTATAACGTGCGGCAAGACGCAAGTAATGTATGCACTTGTAATTTATTTTATAGTGAAAGTATTACAAATAAATTATTATTTAATTAAATTTAAAATTTGTTTTATTCATGAATTTTTATATCATAGATGTACCTATTTAATTGTTTTACATAAATAATATGTATATATATATTTATATAATTTATTCGTTTTCCAAGGTTGTAAAAATAAAAAAATTATAAGTATTTCAACAATCATTATTAGTCCCGTATACCTAATTAATAAATACAGTGGATTTCCGATATCATCATCCATGCAAAATTAAAAAAAATAGTTAATAATTATATTGCTTTAATGTAGTTTTAGGAGATTTTAATTGTAAGTATATCGTAATAACTAATAAGTATGTTTTATTCCAAATTTAGCAGAGATATATAACATTTTTTTTAAAAACGTTATTGAACAAAAAAAATCAATATCGATAACGAAAAACAACTGTATAACAATAACAGCAAAAAGTTACAAAAAATAAAAAACGAAATTAAAAACAAAAATAAAAAAATTATACCAAGGTAAGAAAAATATAATATATAAGTAATACCTTAGTTATTAATATTAGTAATTTTTAAGTAAAGAATTATAGTTTCAATGCTTAATATAGCAATATTTTTTAATCTATAACTATTGCACTTTTAAAATTTAAAGACGTAATTTTTAATTTTAATTTTCATATAAATTATAATTAGGTATTACCATAATTTAAATTTAAATATTAAGGATAATTAATTTAAAATTTGAGGTTAAAAAAAACAAAATAACTATTAAAAACGTCATTTGGAAAAGATAAAGAAAAAAAAAGCTTATTAAAATAATCAAAAACCATGCTTTTTAAATCGACAAATTAAAAAGAAAATTAAAAACGTTTTTCATCCCTGAAATTTAGATATTACCGTTTTTGCTATTATGTATTCATAATTGCAATATCTCAAAATGATCAATACATATATAATTTATTTTCAATTGTTTCTACTACTACAATATTATTTACAAGTTTGTTGTTGTTTGCATAATAAATGCATGCATGTTATTACAAGTGGCTAATAGTATATAATAATATGACATTATATATAAATATGATAATTCGACAATGTCATAATCTGAATTTTTTTTTTCTTATCAATATTTAAAGACGGTGTTTGAGTAATTGTGTACTACTTTTGTTTAAATATGATAATTATATAAATATTTTAAACTATAATATATTACTATACCATACATGGCTTTAAAAAAATGTATGTTATATTTTTATATAGTGAGGTTTATTTTTGATTAATCTTTACCTCTTGTCCCCTTACTACCATTGCAATTTTATTAATTATTATTGTTATCAAGTCTGCCAAATAAGTGGTTCTCATCAGTATGGTATACAGTATTACAGTAGGATAAATTCTATACTATTTTTCTGAATGAAGTGTATTTTTAGGATTATTTAAAATTGCATTATAATAAAAGGTCACTCATTTCATAATTAAGCTGAGTACTTTTGACAAATTTACAAATACTAATAAATTGGAAACTAAAAATGAATAAAAACTAAATAGGTATTGAAAAACTAAATAATAATAAAAACTGAATATAATTAATAATAACTAAATTGACAACTTAAAAATCTTGAAAACAATTGTTGCATTCAAATTCTGAAGTGAAGGAAAAAGCCAATGCATAATTAATATATTTTTTTAAGGGAGTGTGAAAAAACTTGAATAATTTTTAAATTATTATTTGAAGTTTAAGTCTCAAAATTATCTCATAAAAACATAATAATATGTGTTAAATTGTTGGTCTATAATTAAGATTATAGATAATACTTATTGATGTATTCAATTGATACGCCCAAAAATGTTTTCAAAGAGTATCAAAAGCCCACTTCAATGGTAAAATAACTTTGCTTCTAAGAAATAAGAATCAAAAACTAAGAGTCACAGCAAATTATTTGTTAATAATATTACACTATTTACAATTTCACAATTTCCTTTTGTTCAGTTAAAGCAAGTTTAAACTTCAGTATTTACGAACATACCAATTATTATTGTGAAAATATATCTGTCATATTCAGTTAAAAATAGAAAACTAACAAAATGAATGTGTCATATTCTCATATCTAAATTTAAATCTTGTATTATATTATTTATTTGGAATAATTATCAGAGAACACAAATACAATTTATTAGGATACAAGCATTTATATTCACAATGATATTGGGCTTACATTTTTACAGCAAATTTTAAACAGTTATACTATATACTATATATTGCATTAAGAATTAAAAATTATATTAGTTTTATAATATTTAGAAGGACCTTAATGATTGTATACATATACAAATAACTATGTACCTGTATATAACTAAGTTTTAAAATGTTCAGATTAAAAATTAGAGTTGTGTTAAAAAATTATATGGTCAATTATTACTATTTAGTGTAAATTAAAACAATAGGTTTATTTGATTGTAAAGTTAGCAGATATAAAATACCTACCTACACAAAATAGAACATAATGTGAGTAATTACTACAAAAATATTAAAACTTTCAAAAATTATTTAAATTTAATGATTTTATATACAATAGGTCGAAAAATTAATCTATCTATTGACTATATAAATGTATTTAATTTTGAAGAGTAAAACAATTTGTTTTAAGAACTTTTAAAATAGATAATTTTGAAGGTTAAAATATAAATTTACAAGACTAGGCATTATGCCAGTCTCATATTATGCATCTAATATATTTAATTACATTTTTAATAATTACAAATATTCTCTTGTTACTGAATTGAGCATTTACAATTTATTTTTGATACTAGTGATATTTTTGGTAGTGGTACCTCAAAAAAAAAACTGTATATGCATGAAATTTTCACCAAATGTTTATATTAGACTTTTCTATACACCATACAATTTTCAAAATATATTAATGCTTTTTGAGAAATTTTTGATTTTTACTATCTTTTTTTAAATTATTGTAGATCAACAATTTGAAAATTTATAGAAGGTTCCTTGTAATTTGTTATTGGTTCAATTTAAAAAAAAAGCTGAGTGTAAATTCACAATAATTTTTTATGAATGTCTGATGTAAGAATTTTGACTGAGTTCATCCAAATCATAAAAGTTTGCAAATTATATTGTAGTAAAATAATTATATAATTTTTATTTTTATAGCTAAGGATGAAAATTTAAAATAAAATTTCTCATAAGTAATTCATACTGTATCCAAAAAATATACTGTATTATTAATAGTAATATAAATTACTTTAATAGCAATAATATCATAAAATATCCTTAATAATATTGGCTGACCGTCTTTGCTCAGAATTATTTTTCATATACAAAGATATTACCTATGTTATTATCGCTGAATTTAAATTTAACACATCAATTATAGTGACCCACTTGACAATTTGACATCTACTGTAAAGTAGAGTGGTACCCACTTGCTCATCTGTTTTAGATTTAAGTTAATCTACATTTATGAAATTAAAACTTTTGTATCTATTGCTAGAAATAACAAACTATATAATCTTTAAGTCTCTACTTAAGAATATAACTAAAATACATGTTAATTAAACAAGCATTAATAATCTATCCATGAACATAATGATAACATTGTAATTGATTATTATGTCGGTATTACAACAACATAAAGAAAATATAAGTGCCTAATACATAATAGCAAAACCATAATTATTAATTTTTCATATTTAAAAATTGTAATTTATTGGACGCTTATATAACATTTAAGGCATCTCTAAACTTTCTTATAAAATGTGATACCTATAACAAAGAGACACACAAATCTTTATCTACATATAAAACAATAATTATACCTATCACAGAATTATTTAACCATATTATGTCCATGTAAAGGTTGTCACTTGTCATACTCGTGTTGTTTTAAAACCTAAACTTTCAAGGCAATGGAAATTCGGAACATAATTTTGCAACAATATGGACACTGAAAGTCCAATGATTTATTACAAGGTCGTTGAAGAGAAAATATAATGCATACTTGAAATTATATTATATGCAATTTTAAAATAAAAATATATTGACAACTGTTGTAGGCACAAGTGTGCAAACTATTTAGGAAAGGAATTCACAAGCCCCCGAGCAACCACTATTTACGCCAATATTTTGACCCAATTACCTCTAGATATTAATAATATTATCTGTTAATTTATCAAATTGCTGTCAATATTTTATTAACTTTAATTACCTACAACTTACCACCAATGAATAAAAATTATTAACTTTAATAGGTTGATACTTAATGGTAATTTTAAAATTAAAATGTTATGAGTCAGTGGAATATAATTTAAAACATTCAAATCATAAAAAATAATAATTGATTATTACACTTAGATAATATAGTAAACTATACAACAAATACACCATAGCAAGGTACAAAAATGATTATGATTAAGTAGGTATCTCAAATACCACATAAAGGAGCTAATTAAGTATTAAGAATCTACTATTCTACTACTGTGGATTTTATTCCAATATTATATGATTTTATAAAATGAGTGTAATATAAAATATATACATTGTATATTATGTACAATTAAACTTACAATTAAAATTTGGAACATTAATGATAGACATATTTTTAAATAACTGGCCCAATGTTAAAATATGTAAAAGTATATACAGTACTGGTTTGTTATAGCATTAGCCCCATCACAGCGAATGAAAACTTTAAAGCCCCGCCACTCAGGTTTGTTATAGCATCCATATATACATCGTATAAATATAAAATAATGAATTTATTTATTGATTTGATAATAATAATAATTTGGTGAAAGATATATTGATTTAATATTAAAAAATGATAATAATAAATATACTGTATAAGTATAAAACAATGATAAATTAAAAAAATGTTAATGGTTTTGGTGATTCCAAAAATTCTGCTGTTTATTATATTATAATATTATTGATTATTAGTTACCTCAAAGTATTGGCGTAATTTTATATTAATACAATGTACTTATTGTTATATGGATGGCAGGGCTATAACAAACCTGAATGGCGGGGTTTAAAGTTTTCACTCGCCGTGACGAGGCTATAACAAACCAGTGCCGTATATACTATATGTTTTAATATTGGTTTTGTTTTTTTATACTGCATATTAAATATTGCATTTATACATAAATAATGACTTCTATCTGTAAATCATAAATTTAATGCCGAGAATAATATTATTTTTATAGTTTATATGTTAAAAAGTTAGTTATATACAAAAAAAATTACAAATTTGGTAGTAGAATGTTGTGATAACTTTGTGTTTTATTATAACTACCTATTATATTTTTGAAAATATTATTATAAATTGACCAGAGTACATTTGTAAAACAAGGATACTAGGTAATTATATTTTTAAAAAAACTTCATAGTTTATAGCCTACACATATATGTGTACACAATTATGAAAAATTAGTAAGTATTCAAAAGTTTTTACTTATATGTATTAAACGTATTGATGACTCAATAAACTAGACATTTAATAGCTGTTAAGCATTCTTAGTAAACTTAATTACTTTATATAATATTATAAGTTAGTTAACTTACCGTTATATTTTATTTTATTTCTTAATGTTATAATTTTAAATTTAATAAGTACTAGTTTTTACAGAAAAATAACAATAACAGAAGAATCAAATAATTATTTACCCAGGGGCTAGATTGTCAACATTTTAAATACATATATTACATTTATATAGGTATTAAGATGTATATTTCATACATTTGATTTGGGAATTAAAATCTACAACTAAATAAATACATTTTTATTAGAAATATATTTATTATTACAAGATCCTTTGATATATAAATTTTAATATTAAAATAATAATTCACATAATATTTCTAATCATGTCTAAATGATCAATTCACATAAGTGGAACTGAGGGATAGGATTATGAAAAATAAAACTAATACTACTAAAAGGAAAAAATAATTGTATTATTACGCAATAGGTATTTTATTTAACTATAGTTGAATGCAATAGAATTTTAACAAGTCAATCTCTGGACAATTTAAAATAAAAAATTATATTTAAATCTACTATATATTAACTAATAAATAAATGTTATTCATTTTGATATCTCAGAGTTATTTTTAACTTGATTTTCTTTTATAGGTACCCTTAGTGAAACCTAAGGGTATTTGACTGATTTTCACCGATGCCTGACAGTATTAATTAAAAATGAATAACATATTAATAAAAAAACAAATAAGATAATTTTAATGTAAAAATCAAATTAGTTGTTATTTATTTTACAGTATTTTAGATTATTTCAATAAATCTCTTATAACTATGTTAGGTAGGTACATTAAATTTATTTTACAAATCTGTACAATGTATCTTTGTATAGTAATATCTTCAAATGTATACCTAGTTATATAAGCATTTATTTGAGATTTATTTCATTTCCATCATTGTCACTAAGATGTTTTATGTTTTAAAAATACTGACCTAGGTACTTCAAATATTTCTTGAATATTATGTCCATAAATGTATACACTTATTAAAATTAAAATGCATTAAGTTAATAGTTCCTATTTAATACAATTTATGGAAAGGCACCTACTAATTTAAATTCTATAAAGTGCATATTTGCATTAAAAAACACAATTATTCTAATTTTAATTTATACTTTATGAGTCAGTATTTCTAACATAATATAATGTAGACGATCAAAACATAATGTCAATTAATTATTACCAAATACCTAAAAAGTGTCTTAGGATTACTTATAATAATATTTATTTATTTTAATGAATTTGTTATAACGGAGGGTAAAATAGGAAATATCAAAACAACAACATAATTTTCATAAATATTATTACACAGATAAAAATTGTAACAATCATATAATTTTTCTAATTTATTAAACATACCTATGAGCTGTTTTCCGGTAATACTTTTTTGTAGGGTTAATAAGAATATTAGTGATGCTGGCGCCCACTGTGGAAAAACTGCTGGAAGTTTCTGACGTGCTATCCATGACTACAAAAAATGTTGCAAAAACGAAAAAAAAATAAAACAAGAATTAATTGCGGACTGTTGAAACTTAATCACTCCCAATCGAATAGCCGCAATAAGACTGCGTAACTTTTGTTTTGTGTGTATTGCGTTCTACTCAATCGACAACGAATAAAAACGCCGTAGGTACCGTTGAAATTGTCACAAGGAGTAATGAAAAATGATGGTAGTATGGAATTTGTTTTTTGTTTTTATGTCACACTTTACAACTAATAATCGCTTCAATGATAACAGCTACAAATGATAACGGTTCGTAGGGGAAATTGTCAACGATGGGCGTGGTCGAAAGATCGATTGAACTATAAATCTTTATACGCATAGGCGCATAGCACACTATATAATTATAATTATTATTGCCCATATTATTAAAATATTAAAATATAGTAATAATAATACAGCCATTAAGTGGCACGATAACGATACGCTCAAATTGCGACGCACTGACGTGATGCATAATATACCTACGCAATACGCCGTACAAAATATATTTTGACATATTATTATTATGTTGTACATTTACAAGGCTGGGCATTAACAAGTTGAAAGTTAAAGTTAAGTTACTCACTTTTAACTAAGTTCCGTAACGAATTTCAATTTTTTTTTTGCGTCTTATTCGACGTCAACATTTTTTCTATGATTATGTGCAGTTACTTATAGATAGGTACTTACTATAATCAGTTAGGTACCTAATTAATATTATAGTATTTACTAATTTTGTTCTCAATATTTTATGCACCACATAATATATTTAAAATATATTAATTGTTTTGTACAAATTAAAAAATATTGTTTATAAATAATTGTAGGTAAAATGTTATAATATGTAAATAGTGAATAAAATACTAAATGGTAGACTGTCAAAGACCAAAATATTGGATGTACTATTTCTAGATTAAAATGACTTTTTAATAAAACGTGTATTTATAAAATATAAAAACAACTTAACATACATTTTCATAGGAAATTGCAATCTCACCCAACACATTAATTCCAAATCGAACAATAACACTAGGTACCAGAACACCAGATAACCCAGTTCAGCGTTTAAATAGAGAGGTTGATGCCGTGATCTCTTAAATAATTATACCTAAATAATTAATAACTTGTTAGTATAGTGTGTTCAATCATTGCCCATTGAATATGAACAATATAATGTAATATGGCCTTCCTTTCTGTTATTTTTTTGACGATTACTCTTAAATATAAGGTACGTATAATTGTTAAAATATCATATTTTTTTTATTTGTATATATACTTTTAAAAAATTTCCTTATTAAACTTTGGTAATATCTATAGATTGTAAATAATCACATTTAAATTAAATTACTTTTAAAAATTTAAAAAGAAAATGTAACCTTAAACTATAAAGGTTTAAAATTAACTTACATTTTTCGATATTTACTTAACTTAATTAGCTAAAACAAATAGATTATAGATAACTTGCCAGCTTTGTTATATTTTAATATTTTGGTACAACGTAGGTAGGAGTGTCATACTGCCATGTGTCATGTTTGTGAATAGTTATACGCTTATACCTACTGTAATACTTGTAATAGTTCGATTGATTGTTATTATAATTACTATTATACCTACTACATCGAAAACAAGCAAATTAATAAAAGTTTACATACCAAATTAAGAACAATATAGCTCAATAAAAAGCTTATTTTATATTCTATTATAATATTATATAGTTTATGGATATTTAGCCACTCGATTGAGATAATGTATGTATTACAATAAATATTTATACATAGTTAGGTATACTTAGTTAAGGTTTTAGGTAAGTTCCCTACAGCCAATATATGTAGCTAGGCATAAAAAATAAATTTCCTATATACTATATACGTTAAAAATCCGTTTTAATAGGTATTTAATATGTTTACCTACATATACTATTGCCTATAGGTATTTCTGCATAGGCGTTCAAATAACGGTTATCGAGCATTCGAACGACTGATCACATTTTACTTGTTGATAGATTGAGCACACTTAAGATGTCACAAACAACTCATCAGAAACCCAAAAACCTAAAATGATTGAGCACGAAATTTTGTGAAACGACTCAAATCACTGGAGTTTAAATTAGTACCCTGAATATAGCAACTCAACGACTAAGTATATCCAACTAATAAAGTAATACCTAGCTACCCTACACGGATACACCTGCTTAATTAATTCGTTTTTATGTATAGGCATCTAGGTACTTCCAGTTTATAAGAAGGCAAATAATATATGCAGATTGCAGGAAGAATTTATAACAGTGATGATGACTGATGAGTGATGACATTCACCATACATTTTAAAAGGTAGGTAGGTACATATTACAATGTTTTTTGAAAATGTAAGCTGTATGCAATTTATTCTAATTATTTTATATTGTCTTTATTATATTTTTAATACTCGATTAATATATTTACCAATATATTATCAACTCGTGATTTTTTACGCATCATATATAGCAAGAGTCGAATACTATTTTTAAGATAATGAATACATTTTGAACAATTAGTTTTTTTAATAAATAACCATTTAAAATTTAGATAATCCCATACTCTTATCCCTAGGACATGGAAAGTGTGATCAGTGTGTCAGTTGCGAGTTACACCCAAGAGGAAAGTACTGTTGAACGTACTATTTAAGGAAAAATATATAGGCAAATAAATATGACAGTATTTTAGCGACTATAAAATGTAAAAAGTAAAATACTGTGAGTCATAGAGTAAAAGTCTTCGAGTAATTAATAACTATACATTTAAATAAATCTTACCAAATGGTTTAAGTCTATAATCTTAAAACGTTAACGCCTGTACATTATATTTATCGGTAATCGGCGACTAATCTGTATTTGGTGCATTTCCATACGCGCAGGCGAATGTCAATTATGTTTATGGCCATTATTAAATTTTTCAAGCCACTAAACGTTTCAAAAGATGTATGCCCTGAAAAAATGGTAAGAGTTACATTGGATGGTTTTAAATTTTGGAAAAATATTTTGATTCATTGAACAGTTAATTACATGCTTAATTCCAAACAATTCCAAAAGTTGTAAATATTATAATAAAAATATAAAATAAGTAATAATTTCGCTCACTGATATCGCAGATAATAAACCAAATATTGAAAATTGATTCGATTAAAACAGTCAACTTTTTTATGAATCAAAATTTATCTTCAAAATTAAAATCCATCCAACCAAAATCTTACAGTTCGATATAATTTCTATAAATACCACTTTTCGTTTGGTGACTGCTGCAGTCACCTATTAATACATAATTATACTTATATAGATTAATTGCGTCTAGACATTAACTAAATAAAAATATATTTTATATACAAATAAATGTATACAGAGTCTTACTTATAACTATCATGTTTATATGAAATTGTTAATGAGCATTCGATTAAGATAATTAGGTTAAATTTAAGGTCAAATAAACGCCTTTTTAATTTGGTTTAGGTTAATACACATTATTAATTGTATATTATTAATGATTGATGAAAATAAATTGACTCTTGTGCGCGTTAAAACAGCATATTATAGTAGGTAACTTCATGTATGTTTTTACTAGTCAAATAATAACCATTTTTGCAGTTAATATTTTTGAAGCTTATAGTGAAATAGTCTATAAAAAATATACCATAGTAGGTACTATAGTAGTCGTTGCTTTATACTTAAACTCAAATACTAGGATTGAAACAATAAAACGTTTTACATTTCCTAATATATGAGAAAGCCAATTTATATAAATACTTTAAAAGTTGAATTACTAATTTTTGTATAGGTAGAATTCAAAATTCAAATAGAGTATTTTAAATAGTTACGGGTGAGTTTAAACTTTTAAAGTACTTACATAAAAAGGTACATATATTGTAACACATAACAGGGGTGAACTAGGACAATATTTCAGACCCATATCACTAGGACAATCACTATGGGACACCTTGTATAATAAAATTTATCCTAGCTATGTCCTAAGCCTAACTTTTAAATACAAAATATTGGAGAATAAACAACATTTTTAATTTCCGTCCTTGAAATGTAAATATAAAATAACTGATTCTGACGAAATTATCATAATATAGACTAACAGATAACGCTGGAATAAAAAAATGGGATCATTTTTATCATCTCATGGTTAGAGCAATCAACAATCTTTGATATAATGAAAAATTAATTGTTTTAATTATTAATAATTTTTATTTGTATAGTGATTATTTTATTAAATGTCTTCGATTTAAAAGTAGGTATGTAATAAACACACACAATTGGGTAGTGTCTGCAGTATCATTGAATATGGGGAGGGAGGGTAAAAGCTGCATCTAATCAAACTATCAACTGGTACAGTTGTATACCTATACTACGTCTTTAAAGTTCAATTCTTATAAATAAAACCAAATCATTTGTGTGTATAAATATATACATTTTAATAGTATCAATTATTAATAATATAGGTCAAGTGACAAGTACTAAAATATTAAAACCCAAAATAACACGGTTTATATAAAAATATATAAAACAATACCTAGATGTATCAATGTTCAATAATAGGCGAGGTTAGAGATCATTGGTTATTCAATAAATTAATTAATTTTCTAGTCGGCAGGAGATTATTTGAGCCATTCATTCCAATTTTTTAATTGCACTTAAACTGAGAAAATGACCTATTGTTATACTTAATTTATCTTGTAATAAAATATCATATATCAAAACCTAAACTATAGTTTGATTTTTTAAATAAAGCCCAAGTGAAAACTGTACATATCTAGCGCGATGGTAGTGGCGCGAAGTTAAGTAAAAAAAAGCTAGTAGCCACTAACGTATATTAACAGGAGCCAGAGTTGTACCATTGAAAAACCGTGCAAATTTGTACTAATCCATCGGCCCGCTCTACAGGACAAACGACTGAACATATAAGGTATCAATCGATCAGAAATATTGTGCAGATGTCAACCGAGGAACTCGCAAGCAGATTGATTGGATGGCTTCAAGCACGTGTACAGGGTTGGGGGAGGGTAAAAACACCTTCAATGGCAACGATGCCGAGGGTTATCTTTAATAAAAAAAAACATGTAAGTGGATGTCACTCTGCTGTACAGTAGGATACAAGTGGATCACTGTTTAATGTTTAATGGATAGATTTGAATTTAATGATATAATATCATTTATTGTATACAAAAAACGATTCTGAGCTGAGACGGTTTGTCAGTGTAGATATTTTATATCATATTTACATTGATATTTTTTATTATTAATACAAAAGCCGGTAAGTTGAATTAATATTATAAAATTACAAAAAAATAACTAAAATCGTTATTCTTGGTTATTTAATACGTAATTTCGTCCAAATTTGAACATAAAATAACTATTAAAAAATTGTGTATTTATATTTTTGAGATTTTTTGATTACAGAATGACCTACTTATGTGGAACCTTCAAGTAGAACATTTTATCAATTTTAACTACAAAATCATTTTTAAATTTAATCTAACTTTAAATTAGTTTAAAATGTTTAAATGCTTATGAAAAAAAAAATTGTGTCTATGTATTTTTAATATTTTTCAACTACTGTTGTAACAATACATCAGCCTTATATTAAATTTTTTAAATTATTAACCAAACGAATACAATTTTATTGACATTTATAGAAAAAAAAACCAAAACATTTGTAAATTGAATATGTCCGTAAATAGCTCAAAACGAGTCGAAATATTTTGAAAATGTTATCAAGTATAGGAACTGATAAAATAATCATATGAAATAAATTTGAATTACAGAAAAATAAGAAAATCGCTATACGAGAAACCAACAATTAAAAATTATATTTAAAAAGTAAGACTAGTAAGATTTAAACATCAAGTTTGTACGAAATTTGATATTTAATCGGAGAATAACGATTTTTGATATTATTTGTAAGTAGGTAATTGAAAATTTTAAAGTATATTATTATATATATACTTATGTTAACACCCAATGACATTTTTTAACGCAATGTTTTCGATAAAAATTAATTTAAGAAACTGTATTGCTAATAGTAAAATACATTATCTAATATATATCATAAAATATACTTAGTCAAAACTGAAGGGTAAGGTTATAGGGCTAGGATTTATTAATTATGTTGGTATATTTTTTTTACTTTTTACTTTTATTTCAATAATTGCATAATAGTTTAATTATTATAAACACGTACATAATAAGTAATATACATGATTTGTGATATATTTTGACAAAAGTAAAATAGATTCTATAAACCATAATATATAATTATAACACTTCAGATAATTTAAAGTTCATAAAGTCACTTATTGTGTCTGACGAAAACAATTTAACTATCTATTAAAAATAATATGAATATATTTGAGAGTAAGACTAACTATAATCATTCAGCTTACAATTTACATATACAAATTAATTTTATTTAATCTGTTTCAAAATTAGAAGATAGTTTACTTTTGAGTAGATATTGGTACCTATAATAAAGGTTTGGAAATAATCGGTATTTACACTGTATATTTTATCCTATTTTTTTTCCATACTTAATTTAACATATTGTTATACAAATATTAAATGCATGATTTACCACTTTATAATATCGCATATAAAAAATTATAAGCCTACACTAATAATAATATACCTAAGGTTTAAATTAACGGAGTGGTGCGAAACTATGGCCTCCGGAAAATAAATTAATATTTAAAAAACTTTGTAAAAAATATTCTTGTAAATAAATAAAAATAAATTTACTATCAGAATGTTCAGATCGAATTCTAATAACACCATTAGAATATATTAATAATATTGTACCTTGGTTTTTAACTTTTGGCAATACATTAAACGTCTTTAGAATCTAAAGTATAAATATTCTGAAAATATTAAAATTATAGTATTGTTTTTAATAATAATAATAATATTTAAGTATTTATATTATTGTTTTATATTCTGAAGATGTAAGTATTGATTTTCTAAAATATTATTCTAATGTTCTTACAACATTATTATATATGATATATCTCTAGTATAGAAAAACAAAATAAATGTATTTATGTACGTCTTAACAACCTAACTTGTTTTACAATTGTTTATATAAACTACCTACAAGAAAAATTGCTATACAAATAATAAAATACATTATTTTATTTATTTACTAATCAATATTAACAGTAACTTTCTAGTCCAACGAAACTTTTCTTATTTTTAAAACCTATTGAAGTGAATATTGTCAAAGACATTAATTGAAGAATATTTTTGACACGATAATATGAGATCTTAGCTATCCCCAGTAGGTATAGATACATATTTAAAATTTGGTAAATATTATACAATAATATAAAATTATATAGCTTCATTAAAATGTTTTAAATATTATAAACTAGCTGTCCCCGTGCTTTTTATATAATTCAATTGTTGTTTAATTCGTTATTCAATACCTACTCGTTTAAAGATGATCAAAATTAAAAAAAAGAAAAGATTTAAGTTTAACTTTGATTTTTATTTTATTTTCAACACAATAATATTTACACATTTAATCACACTTGTTACATTTAACTTACATTAAAGTTTTTATTCATTTATTTAAAAAATGCCTATGAAAAAATTATCAATATAATATAAATTTTGGCTGGCCTACATGGTGTCTTCGAGCAAAGATTTGTTTTTTTTTGTACAAATATATTTGTTAAAAAATGTTTATGCCTTATTCCTACAGCGGATTGAATGTTTTTTTTCCGTCGTATATCCGGTGTTTTTTGTAGTATGGACAAACTGTAAAGTCGATAACCGTGTTTCAGTGTCTAGCAAGTCAGTCTATTTAATTAATTATTTATTTGAACTTTTTTCATTAAGTGGTTTATCTATACACGCTGAGCACATGCGTTTAAAATAAAAATCACACTAATCAATTCGGTAGAATTCAGATATAGCTGCACAAAGAAATCGCTTTACAAATTTACAAATAATAATGATATTTTACAAAATATTAACAATACATAAGCTCGATTATTTTTTATAAGCATTTAAATTTCAATGTTGACAAAACCACAATTTATTTGTAGACTAGTTCAAAATGTATAAAATATTACATTTTTATAGTAAAAGCTTGAACAATTAATGCAAGGTCTTTCCTATGAGTAGTTCATTATTTTACTAAACTAGTAGATTTTTGAGATGGAGGAATCATTTTATTATAATATACTAAATTCCAATAGTTTTCAAAAGCGCAAGGGGAAAAAAAAGACAAATTAAAGAAAAACGGGTATTTTTACGCAAATTGGTTTTCGACAAAATCGATTTTGGTTTTCAGTGTAACTCTTAAACAAATGAAAAAATGGCATTTTCTATACACGTTAAACATTCTAAAAATAAATTGTCTTGTTTTTAACTGTTTAAGGATATTTGATTTCCAATATTTTTAGCTTTTTAAATGCTTACAATTTAATAGAAGGCTTTTAATCTATTGTCTCAAAGGCAAGTGAAAAATATTAAAAATCCGTAATTATTTTTTTTTTTATTTTACAATTTGAAATTCACAATTTATACAACATAGCACAATAAGTATACATGATATTATAATAGTAACATGAATATCTTGAATTAAGACATCACCCATTGGTGACACTTGGCTGGGAATTACGCTGTCTATAGTCTAGAACTTCGTTTTTTTTTTTTATTTATTTATTTATTTATTTTATTTATAACAAGTCACGGCACCAGTTCCTTTTTATTCGACGCCGAGGGTTTCCCGGTATGGTTTGAGTGTAGAGGCTCTTTATCAATGGATTTTGGTGGGTTTGTAGGCGATTATGAAAGCGTTTGTAGAAATCTACAGTTTCTTCTGTCACAGTTTTTATTGTGAGGTCTTTATGTAAATTGTAATAGGTATAATTGAACACAAAAGGTGGAGCATTTGTAATTTTTCTGAGAGCAATATTCTGGAACTGTTGGAAAAAATCCGTAATTGAAAATTTTTTTATCATGTTTATTTTGTTTTTCTATATGATAAATAGTATAGCATAAGACTATAAATATTCAATATAATGATAAATTAAATATTGATAACGAGTAAAATCAGATCAAAATTGGTTCCTATGTTAGTTGTATAATCTATATTCTAGATACATAAAAGCGAAAGTCACTCACTGACTAAACATGAAATCTTGAAAACTATACTTTACCTACAAAGCTGAAATTTGGCAGGTATGCAGGTAATTTATATTTTGGTAACGTCAGCTAATAACGGTTTTTTGAAAATTCAACCACTAAGTGTATAAAATAGGAATTTGTAAAGCAATTTCTTTAGGAAGCTATATCTCAATTCTACCGAATTGATTAGTGTGATTTTTATTTTAAACGCATGTGCTCAGCGTGTATTTGTTTAAGAGTTACACCGAAAACCAAAATCGATTTTGTCGAAAACCATTTTGCGTAAAAATACCCGTTTTTCCTTAATTTGTCTTTTTTTCCCTTGCTCTTTTGAAAACTATTGGAATTTAGTATATTATAATAAAATGATTCCTCCATCTCAAAAATCTACTAGTTTAGTAAAATAATGAACTACTCATAGGAAAGACCTTGCATTAATTGTTCAAGCTTTTACTATAAAAATGTAATATTTTATACATTTTGAACTAGTCTACAAATAAATTGTGGTTTTGTCAACATTGAAATTTAAATGCTTATAAAAAATAATCGAGCTTATGTATTGTTAATATTTTGTAAAATATCATTATTATTTGTAAATTTGTAAAGCGATTTCTTTGTGCAGCTATATCTGAATTCTACCGAATTGATTAGTGTGATTTTTATTTTAAACGCATGTGCTCAGCGTGTATAGATAAACCACTTAATGAAAAAAGTTCAAATAAATAATTAATTAAATAGACTGACTTGCTAGACACTGAAACACGGTTATCGACTTTACAGTTTGTCCATACTACAAAAAACACCGGATATACGACGGAAAAAAAACATTCAATCCGCTGTAGGAATAAGGCATAAACATTTTTTAACAAATATATTTGTACAAAAAAAAACAAATCTTTGCTCGAAGACACCATGTAGGCCAGCCAAAATTTATATTATATTGATAATTTTTTCATAGGCATTTTTTAAATAAATGAATAAAAACTTTAATGTAAGTTAAATGTAACAAGTGTGATTAAATGTGTAAATATTATTGTGTTGAAAATAAAATAAAAATCAAAGTTAAACTTAAATCTTTTCTTTTTTTTAATTTTGATCATCTTTAAACGAGTAGGTATTGAATAACGAATTAAACAACAATTGAATTATATAAAAAGCACGGGGACAGCTAGTTTATAATATTTAAAACATTTTAATGAAGCTATATAATTTTATATTATTGTATAATATTTACCAAATTTTAAATATGTATCTATACTGGGGATAGCTAAGATCTCATATTATCGTGTCAAAAATATTCTTCAATTAATGTCTTTGACAATATTCACTTCAATAGAACAAATGAACGTAGATACATGACATTTTCAGTGAATATTCATAATGGTATTTACTATACAAGATAAAAATTTTCAAAATATTTTGACTTGTTTGGAACTGTTTACAGTCTTACAGATATATATTCAGTTCCAATATTTTTAGTTTTATTTTCTACGGATGTCAATACAATTGTACTCGTTGAATAAAAAGTCTTGATAATTTGATAGAAGGCTCCTAATTTATTATTTCAAAGGCAGATGAAAAATATTAAAAATCCGTAGTCACAAACTTTTTTTATGAGCATTTAAAGTTCAAATATTGACAAAATACGTACAATTGACGAAAATTTGCAAATTATTTTGGGTTAGAAATTCATATAAATTTTTCTTTTTAAATCTAAGATTTGAAAATGTAATTCAAGATTCCTCATATGTATGTCTACCTTTTTCAAAAAAAAAAAAATGTCTTTACCTGAAAGTCTAATTACATTTTTATAAACTTTGAAGTTCAAGTTTTTCCAAGATTGAATATTCACTCGATTTCTTATGTAGCGATTTACTTATTTTGCTGCAATTCAAAAATGAAGAAGTGTATAGATATACTTGAAATTATCATCATATGTTTATTTTATTAATTTCTATATTTGATAAAATATTCAAAATATAATTTTGACTCGTTTTGAGCTATTTACGGACATAATCTGTTTACAATTTATTTAGAATTTTTTTCTATAAATTTCAATAAAATTTTATTCGTTGGGTGAAACGGCTTGAAAATTTAGTTCAAGGTTCCTGGTATTTTGTTACAATAGTAGTTGAAAAGTATTAAAAATACATAGACACACATTTTTTATATAAGTATGCAAAGTTCAATTTTTTAAAACATTTATCAAATTTAAAATGATTTTGTAGTTAAAATTAATAAAATTTTAAAATTTTAAAGCTAAGGATTGGGAATTGAAATTAAGGTTCCACGTAAGTAGGTCATTCTGTAACCAAAACATCTCAAAAATAGAAGCACAAATTTTTTTTTATAGTTATTTTATGATTAAATTTGGATGACATAACAAATTAAAAATCCAAGAATAACGGTTTTTGTTATTTTCTTGTAATTTTGTAATATTAATTGAACTTACCGGCTATTGTATTAATAATAAGAAATAACAATATAAATATAATATAAAATATCCACACTGTCAAACCGTCTCAGCTCAGAATCGTTTTTCGTATACAACAATATTATATCATTAAATTCAAATTTAACATTCATAAAATAACATCCATTATACAGTGACCCACTTGTCACCTACTGTACAGCAGAGCGACATCTACCTACATTTTTTTGTAGAGTACCACCTACCTATTTTTAATATTTTTAAATAATAACAACGTATCAGGAATCTTGTATTACCTACATTTTCAAACCTAGTGAAACATTTTTTATCGACGTTTATAAAAAATAAAACTAAATAATTGGTTTTTTTTTCGGGATTCCCTATCTATGGGCTACGGCTATTGGCTATTCATATTTCATAGGTATGCGACTTTCAGGTTATACACTTAAAAAATTAAACACTTGTCTTGCCGTCTGGTGTAAAATTAATAATACTAATAAATATTAATATTGATAAAATATTAATGTTATGTTGATGCGTATGCTATGTGCTACAGGTAAATTTGTAATTTTATTATTTTATTATTTGCACATTTTCGTACCACGCAGAGGGCAGCACCAGTGTCTGTGACGTCCGGCCCGAAACGACGTGTACACCACCATATTAAAAAGAACGGAAAAAATTGATCGTCGAACCGTAGACTCACTTCTCAGGCTCTCAAACTGTTGGCTCATAGTGTATAGTTCGCGGCTCTCGGCCAATGCACTCAGGCGGTGACTGTGGTTCGTGACGGATGAAAGCAAAAAACGGTAAACTGCCAAATGGGTGAGTATCTGTCAACTATAGTTTTGTCGTTTTTCATTCACGAGCTCGCGTCCCCGCTATCATGTCTTGACATAAACATTTAACAATGCCTAATATTATGTAAACAAAGTATTTAACAACTACAGGGTTTAATGCTAAACACAAATTAATGTATTTTATAGTTGTAGCACAGATTACAATTGGGTACTGGGTAGCTAAAATTCGGCCAATATCAATGTGACATGACGTGCATTTTTCGCGGTGTTTTTATCAGAGGGGACGCTTAACAGGGCCACAGGGGCGGTACAATAACCATATCCGTTATTATTATTATTATTATTATTACTATTATTATTATTATTATTATTATTATTATTATTATTATGAAAATAATTATATAGACTACCTGTGTCCCCAGACGTACAGAAATAACTCTGACGATTTGATCACCCCAACTTCGACGAGACGGCGCCCGCGTCATTGTTGTGCGACCGGTGATTATCGTTTTTTCAAAAAGAATGACCATGGCGGCAAGCGGCGCATCGTGACTGTAGTGTTGTATGTACCATTTACGTGTCCTTCCATGGACGCGGTGAACATTTGTCACAAATAAATAATTTAGTGTTGTGTGTATAGTAGTGGGGTACGTCTTATATTATATTAAATTACTGTTTTAATTTTTTCAGTGATATCGAATCGTTTGACCACATTCACCACTAGTATCACATAATAACCATAATTTACCCAGTCATGTCAATTCAATCGCCATCCAAATCAGACGTGACTAATTGTTCAGTGACGGACGACAATAATATCATTGGTCTTAAGCAAATTAAAACTTTTGAATGGACTACAAAACTTGAAAAGTGTTTGCTATTAAACATGGCACGTCTGAAGCCTAGTGGTAAGTCTGATGTCACCCTTTTCTTTTGTTATATTGCATCAAGGTTGTATTATTTAGGTCATGTTCCTCAAATCAATTAATTATTAAGTTTATATAATAGTATACAGTCATAATGAATATTTCTAATGTAAATTGTGTATGTCAATTAATTATTTTAAAGGTATACCAAATGTATATCATAACATATTTACTTAAAAAAGTATTTTGTATTTAGTATATTCTTACTAATATACTATATTATCATAAAGATTTATATTAAATCATTCCACATGATTCAGTGTCAAGATTCTTTTAACGATTTTATTTAATTTAACATTGTATATTTTTCTTTCGGTTATTTTGTGTTTCATAATATTTATGCCAGAATTTTTTTCTTTGGTCTAGTTTAAATATTTTTAAATACAGTTTTGTAAATGTCCAAATGTTCAAAATTACCTATGTCTTACAAAATAATTTAAGTCACTTAATGTATCAATGAATGAAAAATTATATTAAATGTTAATCTAGCAACAACACCTATGGTAGATGATATCATTGACTTATTGTTGGGTTGAGACTGTTAAAATTGGCTTAGGCTTAAGAATTAGGCTTAAGAGGGCCGTATCATTTTTTTTCCGTCTTACACGCATATAATACTATATTATAGTTAAAACCTATTAACGTATTGTGTCCTTGATTATAAAGAATAACACTATCTACATTTAGTCAGAAGTTTTTTTTTATGTTCTTATTTTTATGAAAGTTATATATGAAACTATATATAACTAAAAAAATTATTTAAAATAACCATCTAGCAAAACAGATAACCATTTGTATTATCATTCCTTAATTTCACTAATGCAATCACAATGAGTGAAAATCAAATCAAGAGGAAGGTATTCACTATATTCCTTATTACTTAATGTTTAATCCTTATTGTTTCTCAGTAACTTATCTCTATACATATAGATAAAAAGAAAGATAATGAAAATTAGAATATATATAGGTTCTATATAAAATGAAAAAAAACAATAGGTAGGTACTCTGTATTAATTTTAATGTTTCTTAAAAACCTAAATAACAATTACATATCTATCAAATATACCTTGTTTTAAGAAGGTTTCTTCATTCCATTCAAAAATAAAAATAAATAAATAAATAAACATTAAATTTCATACTATGCTGATATATTATGTAAATTTCTTAGTAACAAAGGTATAATCGTGAATATTAATTTATAAATAAAAACCTACAAGTTTATGGTTTTGATTTATAATGTAAAAAAAAGCTCAAATAATACTTATAGAAGAATTTATATAATATAATACCCACCAAACTATCACAAGTAAAAATGTATTCCCCTAATTCTTTAACTATATCAGATAGTCGTAGTCTATTATACTTGCAAAGTATTACATTGGTTCAGATAACCACGTACACTTATGGTAGTATCTAGTATGGAATTTAATTTGCCATATTTTTAACAACAATGACTTAGTAATGAATATAAAATAATATTACAACATACATTGTATCCATATTTAAAATAGTATCTATAAAATGTTTAATATATATTAAAATTAATTAATTACCACCAAACACCCTTTTATAAATATAGTAGAACCTCCATTATACAAACTTTCTATTATCCAAAAGATTCGTTATATATGTTGCAACATGTGTACAAGTATGTATTTGTATAGTAATTATATATTAATATAATAAAATATAATATATAAATATATATAATTATAAACATCATATTCATATTATATTTGTTTTCTATGATATGTTTAAACATATAAAATATTTATAAACCATGTATGTACACAATATATAGTATAAAAAAAACTGTCTTTCCTAACTAGGTGCCTTATTAGATCAGATAATCAACGGTCTACTATACAATTATAATATATCATATAAATATACACATTATATTCATAATAAATAAAATATTGTATTTGATTACAGGAATTAACAAACACTTAAGTATGCTTCTACTAAAAGAAAAAATAAGTAAAGAATTAAAACTCAATATACCAATTAAAGTTCTATGGAATTATTTGTCATCTAAATGGGATATTAGAGCTGCTGTAAATAATAACCTTATTGATGATAATTAACCATTGTAAATGATGTGAGTCTAATAATTTTTAATTTTTAGGATATTATTGAAAATATAAGTTTTAATACTAGTGAAAAAGACTTTGTTTTACCAGAAGAGTTTGACCAGTTGATTGCTGAAGAAGGAGAAAAAATTAAAAAACTAGAAAGTAAGTTAATTGTATTGATTTTTTAAATGTTCTGTCTTGATTATTATTTAATTAATATTATTTTCAAAGGTTTAAATGATGAAATTATTAAGAAAAAATTATTAAATTGGAGTGGTAAAACAAGATCCAAGTCTAATTCTATGTCCTCTGTAGATTCGAAGGAAGGTCTCAATGAGACGATTCCTTCAACATTATTAGAAAGCTATCCAGCTAAAACAAATGAAGTTGGATCTGAAGATGGTCCATGTACTAGAAGATCATTGCGTACAAATGAAAAACTAGAAAATAGTAAATCTGATGAAAAAAACAAGTTAAAAGATTTGAAACAGTTAAATAAAAAAACATCAAATCAATCTAAGAATGTGGAGAAGATTGAAAAAATTTCAAATTTTAGAGGTCGAAAAAGAAAAAGTAGAAATATCTCAGAATCTAGTTTTAGTTCTGATAATAGTAAACAGCGCAGGAATTATAAAAATAATTTAACAGATTTAACTATTTCGGATAGCTCTTCTAGATCAGTAACTCCAGAGATTCTAAGAGGTAAAACATCAAACCGCTCAGTTACACCTGAAACTATTAGTAGAAAATCAAACTTGCGCTCTAGTGATAAAGACCAGAAATCTAAACTTGCATTAGAAAAAGCATGTCTAAAGTTTGGACATCACGTAGATCTGGTTTTACCAGAAATAAAAATTGAACGTCTAAAACCTGAAAAACAATTAGCATCTTTAATGGATGCAAAGTCTAAAAATTTGATACATAGTAAAAATGAAGCAAATAACAAAGTTAGAGCTAGATTACGTAATAGAGTAACATCCGATCTATTAGTAGTTCAACAATCTCCAGAAATACAATCATTAGGCAGGCGCTCTTGTAGCAACAAAAATTCATAAAAGTTATTAATGACAAATGACACAAATTACCTTCTCATTAAATCATATAAACATTTAATTATAAATGTTCAATGTAACTAATGGCATTTCTTTAATATCACTAATATAATTATGTAGGTATGTTTTATTATATTTTATACTATAAATGTTAATTTCTAAAATCAAGCGCATCAAAGTAAAATTAATACATTTTTTTATATCAGTTGACTAGAATGTTACCTATTCAGTATAAGTAATATGTAACATATACTATATGTAATCTTCAATGTCTTTGATACTTAAATGGTTCAAGTTCTATTTCACTTGAAAATTTCAGATTTGACTAGTTATAAATCAATTTTATTTACTAATTATTTATTGCTCACAAACCATATCTTGGATAGTTATTTTTCAATGGTAAAAATAATTTTTACTGGCTAATCATTAGATTTTTTTTAAAAACAAGTTTATTAACACATTTACCTTTGTTTAGAATACATATTGAATCTCTAAATTATAAGTAAGTAGTTCATTTAATATTCATTTGTTTAATTCAATAAGCTTTTAAAATATCACCTCAAAATTTTTTCTTCTTACAAATACTTACAATTCTTAAAAAAAAATTGAAACGAAGGTCTGCTTAAAACTTTCTTAAGTGTCCTTAAGTATTTTTACTATTAAATAATAATATAATTCTGTTTTTATTTTTATCTGTTCAAATAAAGACGAGTGCAAGTGAAATTGCTTATATTTTTTTTTAGCTTTGGTAAAAATGTCCCTGTGATATAGATTTAAAATACATTCACTTAAGTATTAAAACGGTTAACTAAGTTTTTACATACATTTTAGAGTAATTTTAGTATAGTTTTTTTAGTCCAAAGAAAATCGTTACTAATTGATTAATATGTACTTATAAATTATTTTTGATATACCTACATATTTTGATAATGTTAGACCTTAAAAATATTTGATAGTTTATAAATGTATCAAAGATTTAAATCATTTAACTACGTAATTTGTATTTTTATTTATACTGAATTTTAAGCTTAATGTTTTATTTAAAATACCTAATTAGAGTATTCAATTATTTTTTTAAAAAATGAACAATTATTTTTTTATGTAGGATTATTTAAAAAAATGCATTTTATTTGATATAACTATGAATCATGATACTGTATACTTAATCATATGAATGAAATTTCAGTTGTGTTTTGTCTATTAGATCAATTATTGTGAATTTTTATGTTAAAAGTTATTTATTCATTTCAACAATCATTTATACATTGAAATAACATTGTTTTGATTTTACACTTGGCAGCAACATTTTAAATTAAATTATTTATTCAAATTATGAAGTCCCATCAATGGTTCAATCAAGACAAACAAAAATCAACTCATCAAATCTGATTTACTTTTGTCGAACAAAAATATAAATACATTATGTAAAAAAAATTAATAAAAATAAATAGAATTATAGAAAATATTAATTTTTTTATCCAAGCTTAATTCTTATTTTGTATTGAACCTATTTAACAAAATTACATAAATATTTATTTTTTAATTACTTAGCTAATAATATAATTTAAATAAAATATAACAAAAACACAATTTTTAATATATTAAAGATAGGTAATTTTATCAAGCCACATATTTTCAGTGTTGGGTAGTAACGTAGCCCAAATTACAAATTACTGTTACAAAATTAGTATTGCAACATTACTAACGCTGTAGCAATTTCATTATATTATTATATTTAAATTAATCCAATAGTAATAAAATTACTTTTAAGAGTAATTTCAATGGAGGAATGTGTTAATTTTCACGGTATTAAATAAGTTATGAATGTAGAATGTATGACAAAAACTAGAAGCTAGGATATTTAAAAAAAAATATCAAATGTATTTACGATTTCAAAAGTTTTAGACAATAAATAATAATCAACAATTTAATTAAAGATCCCAGGAACTAATACTTATATTTTAATGTCTAATATAAGGCATTATCAATGTACCTAGAACCTACGTATTAGTTGTTTTATACATTTTTTTTTTTTTAAAGTAACATTTTTAACGCCCTATTTTTTAAATAAAAAAGTAAAGTAACGCGATTAAAAATAATATCGGGTAACGTGAATGTAATTTAAATAAAAATATTTACTGTAACAAGTAAATTAAATTTATTACTCTCTAAAAGTAATTTACTCAACACTGAATATTTTATACATAAAAATTATAAAGTAACTAGAAATCAGTTTGTTTTTATTTAACTTGTTTAAAAACTACTCCAAATATGCGACGGTTTGCCTCATGCACCTCTATCGGAGACTCCTTGCTTATATTATTATGTGCTTGGTGTTTCAAATTGCTTGCAGGGGTGAGATGTGCTCCATCCATACTATATGATCAAAGATGTGGTAACTGGCAACCATGTATAAAAACATATTATTATAACATAAAAAATTAAAAATACATGTGTATTTTTTTTATATAATCCTGTAAACAACATCATTATGAGCCAATGGACTCATGGACCCCCTCCTCGTACATTTGTCACTAACCGCAAGCAATCAATGTTATTTGAGAAAGGAGCTCTGCCCAACATGTTCTAAACAATCTAAACTGACTGAATAATAAAATATACCTACTACATTTGTGTAATAAACATTAATAGGTTCATCAAATACATTTAAAAGATAATTTTAAGTACCTCAACCATATTAATACTATACAACAGTAAAACTGAAAATGTTTTAGTGACTACATTTTTAATTTTAGAGTAAACATAAAAATTAACTAGATACCTATTTGTAAAAGCCATATTAAGATTTTTTTATTAAAAAAGGGTTTAATATTACATCTACCAACAACCAAAGTATATAGAAAATAGGCAGGCCTAAGAACTAAATTGCTAAAAAATAGTAAAAAAAATAGTGCTCCGTGGGATAAGATTGAATCACGAACATGGAACTGGAGCCGCAAAAATTTTGAATTATCATAAAATATACATCTCATTGAAAATGATGGATTAAAATTTGATTAATTTGTTTCTGTATAACATAATCATTAACGATATAAAAGCAATACCATACCATTCAACCAACTCGCATCTCGTACCTCTCCTGTGTAGTGTAGAGTGCCTCACTTGTCGCGCCTATAGGTGTATGTGTCTATATACCTACACTGTAGACAACATTCTACATTGATTAACAACTGGCACAATTAATCATTATTTTTAGATCATCACATTGATTATTCTTGTCAGGTCTAAAATGGTTAAAAAAAAACAAGGGTCCTTTCTTTGAAAACACCAAGCGGAGAGTTATCCCCAATTACCCCCCCCCCCCACAACTCGTAAATACACGATCTATTGAAATTGGATTAACATTTGTTATTTAAGTGTGAACACCGAAATATTATGCTATATTTTTAAAAATATAAGTTGTTTTCATTCATTCTAAATTGTTATTTCTCCATATGATATTATAAATAAATAACTCCACAAAATGACTATTATCGAATTTTAAAAAAATTACAAAACTTAGCGATTTTTGAAATTTTTTAGTCCATTGTAAAACGGACGATATTGGCTATTAGTCGTATATTATATTTTTAAAAATGGCACTACGCAATATCTGCATTATATGTCGGACAAGAGTTATTTACTTTCCAGTTAGTTAATATGGGTAAGCCGTATCATTCAGACGAGAGAGTTTTAATTCAATCTATAATAATACACTCTGTAGTCTGTTCCAAGTAAGAAAGCAACTCAGGCGGCACATGGCGGAGGACGAAAAGTTTTCAAAACTCGTACGTATTGTATCCTCACTATAGACAGTCTTACAACGGCAGTTTGGCTGAAGGTGACGACTGCAGCCGACCAATCGCAGAACGATTAGACACTGCTAAGAGGTTTCGGACATCGCCCGCAGGTCTAGCCGCCAAGCGGTGCGTTTTTGTCATAGACAATAAAGATATGGCGCCTATGTTAAATACATTTGAGGACGCGGTCCATTATATGTAATATTTTGTAAGCTAAACCATTTTCTTAAACGAATGGATAAGATTTAAATAGTTACTATGATAAGTAGTCCAACACAATACACAAAAATATATTACAGTGCTTTAGGTACACAGAAACTAAAGGTAATATTATGCAATAATAAAAAAAAATTATTAATGCTCGGATCATTTAAGTTGGGGGGGGGGAGTCATCTTGTTAAAGATTTGTTTGTTTCTAGGAAAAGAAATACAGTGAATTAAAAAACAATATGCATTCTTCTATTCCAAGGGGTCGGTAACTCATGTTACTTTTTACTGCGGCCCTTCAAATATTTCTAATAATTAAAATCATACAAATGTCTGTAAACTTTTTATACTTATTTAAGAGAATTTTCATTGAAAGAAATTAAACTGTATTTTTTTTATAATTTTTAGTATGGAAATATTAAAAAGGATACACAAAAAAACATGATTTTTGTTACTAAAAAAATAAAATAATTAGTGTTATATGTTATATTGTATTTTTAATTATGTTAATTTTATAGTGGCCCTTGATGAAAGATAGAAAAAAATTAGAACTGTTCAGATAAAGCTGCTAACCCAATATAAGGTATAGTAGGTACTATAGTCCAATTAATATGAAAAAATATGATATTTTGAATGTATATGATCATAATATATACTTCAATAATCTACATAAAACAATGATATTAACATAAATTCAGGGGACAGTTGAAATTTTACCATAATATTGTTCAAAAACTGTACTAACATTAAAATAATTGCACTAAATACCAAGTTTTTATCAACTGTTAAATATTTCCAATAGAAATCCAAAATTCACATAAAAGTTTATTTTAAAACTAATTTATAGCAAAACAATTTTAACAAAACTGCAGTTAATGAATGAAGTATTAAACATGTACATATATAAAAATATACATATTGAACATCATTATTCTGTAATTAAATGAAGATCAGCCTTTGATTTTAACTCTCTCATAATGTAAGGTATTTTTTCATAATCAATAAGGCCATCCCAAACATCCATTGATATCGGTAAAACTGCTATACCCAAAGCTTCAATTGTTTTGTTTGTAAGCATGTATGGACCTCTTAAACAATTTAAATTGATGACATAACTATTTGGTTTATAAAGTAATATGCCAATTCTAAAACAATAAAATATGAACATTATTGTAAACTAATATAGTAATATGATATAAATTAACAGTCAGTGAATTAACTCACGCAAGATTATCACTAGCATCAACAATGTTTTCCAACAATAATGATTTATCATCTTTGATTTCATTTTTAATGGCAACAGGATACCCTCCTGGTCTCATAACTACTAAATGATCTAAAATCAAATAATTTTATTATGTTAAAATGAAAATTATCATAAAATAATATCGCAAACCAATAAAATGTCCCAATTGGCTTCTGACCCCTGTTAGCACATAATCACTTCCGCCCAAACCATGTTCTAAAGCAGCTTTGAGTGGAAAATCATTGATATTATGTTGATAAATATTAATAGATTTTTCAATAATTTCCTGGGGAGGAAATGATCCTTTATAACCTCCAGGGTATAAAGTCTTTGAAGCCTGGTAGAGTTTAAGCAGCATGATATGATCATGTATATTATCATCTATCGGTATAGAAACATTAATACAAAATTAATTGGTACAATAAACTAAATAAACCTAATGAAAATGTAAAACAAAAGCTATTTTTTTTACTATATTATTATTTTTTATAATACTTCTATTTAATTTTTAACTAGTAATAGATTACTTCGTTTTAAGAATCCATAAAGAAAATCTCTTGAAAATACTCTTTCCAAAAGTTCTTCTGACCAACAGCCCAAAACAGCCAAGTCGAACGTCGCTACTAACCATGGTAGTTCTAAAACATCCTAAAATAATAAATAATAGAATTAATTTGAGTCTATAAAATTATTATCAAACTATTTCTTAATACCTTTTGAACGTTAAGTCTTGTCAAAATAAGTGGTTTTAACTCCTCAAAACCATGTGGAACATAATTTGCATTGGCACAAGATGCAATGTAAGATAATAATACTCCGAATTTAATATTCTCTAAAATATTATGATTACTGGTTAGTTTATTTGTCATGTAATCAAGTAATCCACGGTGAACATATCCCTGAAAAGATAATAAGAATTAATATTCTATCAACCTGATTGTATTATAAAAATCAATATGCCTTACAATCCTATTTAATTTTTTTAATATGAATGCAAGAACTTCAAAACTTTCTTCCTTCTTTATCATGAATTCCATGACTGTATTTATAAATTGTTCATTATAAAACAATTCAGAATCTGTGGAATACTTATTTATCATTCTTGATAAAATAGCGTCAACATCTGAAACATCAGCTATGTATTCTAGATGATTCATATAATATTGTAAACATCTATTAATTGTATCAATATATTTTTCAGTTGAATAGTGTTTGTAATACAAACAAAGTAACAGACTTTGAACAATTTTAGGACTAATTTGTTCAATATTTCTTATAATTCTTGACATAACAAAGTCATATGTTTCTTGAGACAAACTATGTTTAGCTATATAGTTGAGGAATTCCACTTGCCAGTATAAATTATCTTCTAGTTTGTATTGTACTTGTGTTTCAAAAACAATTGGCAATGCAAGTTTTAAAGCATCGACTAAAGGGCATGATGATAAATCTTTTAGTAAAAAATGTAAAAATGTGATTTGTTGTAAAGACATATCATTTATCATTTTACTAATCAACTGTAATAACATTTGCATTATGTTACTATTAACAGATACACCCAAGTAAGATAAGCACTTGACACTATTCATTACATCATTTAGTTCAAGATTTCTTGAATAATTTTGAATTTTGCGACACATTGCTGTAAATTCTGGGCTTCTTGTTAGTTCTTCCTTTGACAGTTTAGTTCTAAAGTAAAAACATTATAATTATTGAATAATGCAACATTTTATTAAGCATTTAAAAAGTTAACATAACTTGATTTTAATGTTTACGTTTAATTTGAATCACAATTCTTATTCAATTTGTAATTATATTGCCCAATGGTGGAAATAATCAACTATTTTGCTTTAAATGTTTGAAATGTAGTTACTTATTAAATTAATATACAATTTGTATAGTTCATAATTTTTAAACATATGTTGTAACAGACAACATTACAACACACATTATTTTACCTTATATCTTATTTTATGAAGCACTTGACTTTAATTTTTTGAACAATTTGTATATTAATGAAATAGAAAAAATATTTTTCTTTAATATATATACATACTATAGTACTATATACTTAGTTCAAAATAAAATTAAAATAATACTAGATTTTTTAATGATCGTAATTATCGTATTTTATTCTTTTGTAACCAATTCAATATATATCAGATAACATAATACGTAATATATTATTTTTTTATATGTTTTGATTAGTCTTAACAGTAAGAACAATTTTAACAACAAAATAATAAAAATTTACTATTTACCTATTACTTTTCTGTAGTAAAAATAAAGAATTTAATGCTTGTAAATGTTGTGGAACACTCATCGCAGTATTGTGAAGCCTTAACATTTGTAACACATCACTCGTTTGTTTTGCATTCTTAATACTAGTTATTAAAATATCATTAGTAGTAACTATGTTAGATAAACCCGGTTGACTAATAGTATTTGACAAATGTCTCATTGTTTTAAAACCTGTAATAAAATAAAAAAAAATTATAAGCATTCAAAATTATTATGAACAATATTACTGAAATTACTTGACGAAACATATAAAAATGTTGAATTTGTATTTGTTGAAAACTGATGTTTTTGATTAATTGTAAACTGTTGCTTCAAAATATTCGATGATAAAATATGAATTTGTCGCAGATACTGCACATACTTGCTGATCGTATTCATAGTAAATTTGCAGACTAAAACTTAAAATTAAAACTATTAGTCAAGCATTTTGAGTACATAATATTGTAATAAGTATTTAACAATTTACATTTGCACATATTATTGTTATTCTTACCCACCTAAAAATCTGTAGTAAGTATATTACCTATCATTTGTATATTTAATCATAATTAATATAATTAAAAAGTATATCTACAATATACCTACAATCTACATACTTATAAGATTTTTTCAAATGAGCTAAAATAATATTTTTAATTAATTAAAAACCATTTCAATTTGTTCTTAACATTTTTGATAACACAGTAGAATTTTGAAAACCCTACACTTAAAATAATAAATAACATGTTTGACAACATGGTATGATTTTTAAGTTGGCTTTTTCATAAATTTATACAATGAAAATACATATAAATTTAGAATTTTCTGATTGTTTATATTTAATTATTTAAATACATCAAACCAACTGATTCTAGTAAATAACCCTTGTGATATATAAGTAGTAATTATAATAGGCATATTTACAACAGTCCTCAATAATTTAATAAAAATATTACCTTTCCGTGAGTGGTAAAATGTTAAAATGTGTGGAGATCAATTTGATTAGTTTAATTATTATGACTCAAGCCAAAAGCAAAATTAAAAACATTGCTTAGAGTGGGCACCTTCAAATTAATTAATATAAATAAGAATATTATTAAAAATTCTTGAAGAACATGGTGATGGTATTATCAAACAGTTTCCAACACTTTTTAGTTTTTAAACGTCAAATATCATAATAGTATCAAATATGAGTAATTTATTTTTTAATAATGTTTTTTAAATCCAACTTTTGAACATAGCCTTACATAATTGTTAGAATAATCGCTTATCGCTCGATTGCAAATTATCATAAATGGGTTGGGTAGTTGTACCAACATCCAATTATTAGTAACGTCTCCCCAGTAAACCATAATGTCGAAAGTCGATTACTAACCCACCTAGTAAATTTGGGTACCTATTATATTATGTTTTGATGAATAAACTATAAAGTTCTGTACCTATTTATTTTAAAATCTTTGAACCTGGTGAACATTGCTTTTATACTTTTTTAGATCTTGGATATAATAATATGCAAACAGCAAACATGTATTAAGCATTCGAATAGGTTATAGGTCGCCAGGTAGGTATTATTAAAAGTAGGTGTTTGCATACTTTGGATTTAAAATTTAAATACGTTTCCCGGATTCGGGATAACATTTATTTTTTTGTATATTTAATTGTAATAATAATCTTCGGAAGTCTTACACATTATTAACTAATATATTCCATTCTAAATTTAACGGGATAAACAAATTATTTTGTATTTTAGACATGGTATACCATATACTATATAGTATATATATAGTATATACGATATACAACATACCTACCAAGCCACTTAGGTAATAGATAAAGATAGTAGATACTGCAGATGCCAGATGCGTCCATCCATCATACAGTCTTTTCAAGTATTCAAATACTTGTATTTTAACACTAGTATTTAAATACTTTTTTTTATATTTCAAATACTTTTTGATCAATGTACTTGAAATTCTTAAAAAATAGATTTTATTTGTATTTTTATTTTAGAATAATGAATACTTTTTTTCATTCTAGTGGTTCACTCCAAAATAAAATTACCAATATTTCTGGATATACTATTTTAAATTTTGTTTCTAAAATATTATTTTATAATGGTTCTGACTTCTGAGAATTTATTTATAAGGTATTGCCAAAATTTAAGCAAATAACAGAATGACTGAACACTGAAACACCCGTCGGCTCTTCGCTCCCATACATAATTGTTGAATTGTATTTACTGTCTAACGCTCCAATCCTGTCTATAATATATTATACTCTATTATATTAGATGGTAAATGGTAATATATCATATATAATATACTAATATAGTCATTAGCAAGATTGGGCAAGTAACCTATTTTTTTTTAACTCATTAAATTAAGTTAATATAGAAAAATGTAAATTAAGTTTTAAGTTAAAAGTTATCTTTATTTTTTTTTAACTTGTCAAAGTTATACAGGTTAATTAAAAAATAAAAGTAACTTAGTTTAGAATTAGTTTTTTCGTATAAAATTATACCACATTTTTTTAAAGCTAACCTAATTCAATAAAAGTCTTGTTATTTTTAAATAAATGTATGACGTATTAAAACTAAGTGCTGTAGGTACTAATGTAGTAAGGTATATATATATATATACTTTAATTAATGATAAAATGTAAACAAAATAATTAAATTATTTTTATGTATTTGTTTGTGTAATGGTTCACAACTATATTCAATATTATAATAATCAAATTCATTATTAGAATATAATTAATTGGTTACACAGCACCACAAAAAGCAATGTAAAAACAAGATTGTGAAAAATAACTCGAGACCACACGCGCTACACAGTCGACTGTCAACAGACTATTTGTTTATGACTTTATGGCAACTATTAAAATAGGTATTAGTATTGATTATAAATACTATTATTTATAAATTATAAAAAAATATGAAAAGAATGAAAAGTGCTTCAAAATCCCAGCCTTGTTTATAATCAATGGTTGTACGCATACGTAGTCTTAGCAAGAGAATTTTAAACTTTATTTTCTGCTTATTACGTCCTGGACATATCGAGTGGCTTATTTAAAAATAAAAATTAAGGCGTGTCCCGCAGTGTTGTTAAATAGCTTGTCATTTATTTAGATAGGTAAATAGGTAGTAAATACGATGAACTAGGCTACTATGGGTTTGCATTATTTGTAACGACGGACCAAGTGTTCGCTGTAATTCCATGAATGAATAAAAATATAATAATTAACAAACGTGTATGAGATACTGAAAGTAAATAGTTATATTTTTCTTTTATAATAACGCGGTTATCTCTATAACATTTTTGTTTGTAGTATACAGCAATATAGCCAATATAGGTATTTAATATTATATTATTCTGTGAATATTCATTATAAATTATTTTTTGTTAATTAATATAATATTTAATATTTCGGATTATTATTTTAATTTTTTTAAATTAATTTTTACAAAATTTAATATATTTTTATCTGTGGTTTAGGAATAAAATTAATTTAACGTAACAATAAAATAAATTAACACATAGGTAAGTTACTGAATAACATAGAAAAAATGTAACTCGTTAAGTTAGAAGTTAATCCTATAAAAAAGTAACTCGTTCTTTAACTTAGTTAAAACTGAAAAATAACTTAACTTTTTAACTTTAAATTTGACTTTTTAACTCGTTAATGCCCAGCCTTGGTCATTATTAGCCGAAATAGGTTGCTTTTGTTCAATTAAGTGCAATGAAATAGAAAAATCGAGCTTCTAAAAATTACTTTTATTCTTAAAATATTAATTTATTCGTCTGTTTATCATGTCATAAACTCATAACTTATAAGTCATAAGCATCGAAAAAAGGGCTCCCTGATTTTAATTAATTATTAATTAAACACACTTAGTACCTATTTAATGGATGGATGTTCAAACTTCAAACACCAATAATATTCTTAAAGATAAACCTATAATAATTAACTTAAGCCACAAATATTAAGCAAATAATCAAGTTTCTTCACAGTAAATAATTAATATACCTATCTGGCTACCTATAATTTATATTATTTTAATATTAATATTTAATACTTTTATCAAACTCGTCAAACTACGCAAACTACTATAACTAGTATAATAATATAGTCAGTATTAACAGGATCAGCCTTCACTATGTATAGAAAATTAATTTATGGTTTGATATAATCGAAAAAAATACGTAGGTAAATCTTATTCAACCATTTCAAATTAAAGAGAAATTGATCTGGTCGGTAACGTTTGAATAGTAAATGTGAGTAGGGGAATATTTCACGATCAATTAGAATAAGTTATAGGTATAACTATTATAAAATTAAAATACATAAAGTAGGTAGTAAGTACCTACATATAATATAATATTGTAAAATAAAATTATTTTTAAAAAAGGGGGAAAGTAAATAGGTACCACTCATCTGCTGTACAGTAGGCGTTGTTGCGTGGAGGGTACCTCATAATTGAGGAGTATGTAAAATAGATGTAACGCACGTTTTAAATTAGAATAAAATTATCAATCATTGGATTAGAAGAACCTGAAGAACGATATACTGATCAAAGACGGTCTGTCGTCTGTCAGCCTCTATTACTAAGTACTATAAGGTAATAAGAATACCTACCTATTTTATGATATATTTTAATATTTATATTGCTATCAAAGTAAAATATTTTACTAATAGAATAGGTAGATACATTAGGTATAAGAACATTGTATATGAAAATGTTATTGTGTGTACAAAATGTATAATAATATATTGTTGAAAGTTGCAAGTACCCACTAAAAAGGAATTATACATTTAAATTACAATAAAATAACTAAAATCATTACCTACTCATCGATTAAAATATATTTGATTTCGTACAAATTTGAACTTAAAATGTCTATAAAAAAATTTTTGGTTATGGTATGAACTACTTATGAAAAACCTTATATTAAATTTTCAAACGTTTTGACCGTAACTACGATTAATTTCTAATCGACATTTAACAAAAAAAACAAGTTAGGAAAGCTCACTCTGTGAGCTTGCTAAATTCTCGGTTTCTAAACGTATTTTAATTCAACTGCACAATTAACTATAATTCGATAAACACAAACATGTTCAGTGGGGCCCATTATCTTTTTGAATAATAAATTAAAATAAAAACCAATTACCTAAGTATACAAATAAAAATTAATTTGGTAATCTTTTTTTTTTTGTACCAATAGGTTTTTAATATTGGCTAATATGAATCTAAATTAAATACTAAAATATTGATATTTCATAATACTGAGCTAAAATACATTTACTTTGAATAGAACAATCTTAATACAAACGATTGTAACTATAGCCGACGGCAGTAACTATAGTCTAACAATCTAACCAATAACCTATAATCGTAACCATATGTGCCTGGTAAAGTGGTAACCAACGGACGGACGGACGGACACACGAGGTTATACTTAAGGTGATCTAAACTTATGTTTAGAAACCTAAAACTAAAAGTAAATGCTAATATAAGCATTTGTCTTTTCATTTGTTTTTGAGTTACACTAATAAAATAAAATTGATTTTGTCGAATACGGATTTTTAGTAAAAACTCCTTTTTTCCCGCCCCCTCTCTCTAAAGTTCCTACTAGATCCAATTTGTTACCACAATAGCCATCAGAGTTGAAAATCAAAGCATTTGATCTGAACCAAAAGGTGATTATAGACAAAAAAAAAACACATACCTACATTCATCGCTCCGCTCAGAATCCAAAATAGTGAATCGTTATTATATATGATTATACGAGTATTATAATCATACAGTATATCTTATCAAAGTTGTACTTAAGAAATAAGAACCCAAAACACTCAAGTATGTAGGTACATCATAAACTTATTTTTGTATACAAAAATTGTATAATATACATATTATATTAAAATAATTAACATTTTTTTTTTGTAGATATTTCCGAGTTAACCAATTTTTTTTAACCTTTGATTAAACGACCATCTACTCATTTAAATTACTATGATAATGGTAATTTGGTAAATATTGGTTGTTTAACAAATGCGGTTTGTATAAAAAAAAAATAACGATGGTGTATTGTTACGTTTGGTTTTCAACGAATTTCCGTCATTTTATATTACTGGAGTTTTTTTTTCTACCTGTTACATGGTATGCTGATCTCAGCTGAACCGGAACACTGCATAAACCCCACTCGTCTATCAGTTCCGGAAACATTGCCGTCATATAGACGGAATGAAAGTGTTTCGTCTTAATTAAATCGGCCGCACAATATTATGTTAGTGGGAAAAAGCAGGATCTCTGAAAGAAAACCGGTGACTTCCATTATCCCACTGGTGGCAGTGTGTTGATTAACAGTTTTAGTTAAAGTGACCGTACAAGATACCTATAACAATATTATTAAATGCGAAGCGGTGGTCTAAATCACGGCAATTTTATAACATTTAATAAATACAAAAATACCACATACCGACGTATACTAACCGCTTGACTCAGTGAATTTATTGTTTATTTTTATATTTTTTAATATTTTTTGTTCCGTCACATTTTTGCTGTTTAAAGACGAGTCGTACACTTGTACTAGACCAAATGTCGGTTTATTTTCGTACGAGTTACTGTTGTTAAGCTACATTTTTGAACTCGTTTACAACTGCAGGTTAAGTACTTGTAATGGCGAACAATCGAAAATTGGTAAAATTGTTATTGGTGGTCAATATTGTGTACATTTGTATCGGTTTTACATCGACGAGGTCTCCGATTCTACATCAAAGTAAGAAAAAGTCATGGTAGATTTACAATGTAATTAATATATACACTATAGTCGATACTTATAACATTAAATAACTTTTTTATTACATAGTATTTAGCCGATCAATAAATAAATTAGGACTCGATATACAGTCTATTCCGATTATACATATTATTAGAATTAAGCATGGGTAGATATTGCATTATTAGTAATTATTGGCACATTAATTCAAAGGTATTCGTAATCCAATAAACATTCAAACAATGTGATTTGATCGATGGACAAATGATCTGTTATATTCATGTAGGTAATCGCATGTTATAGCACCTACACATATATTACCTACCCCTATGATTATTGTTTTTCTAAATTAATTTTATCAAATTAGGGAGTCAGAACTAAGAAAAAAATAGGTACAACGTACAAAAAAATAACAATCCATACTAAAATTATAAGTTTTTTCATCACACTTGATTTTCGTTTCTATGGAAATAAACAAAGCAGCCCGCGAAAATCGGTTTGAAAAACAAGTTGTATTAGCCCAAAAAAAAATTGATGTTTATAAAAATGTGCCATCATTATTTTAAAACTTGTTGAACGATTTGATAATTTATTATTGATACATTGTATTTATATTTAAAACATCATGATTCTAACAATAATAAATGTTTATTTCATAAATAAATAGTTAAAACTTAAAATTAATAATAACAATCGATAATAATAATGAAATCTTACAGTTGCACTTAATTATTTTTAATTAGCTCATATTTTATAGTTTTAGAAATTTATTTGCTATTACCAAATCTTTAACACATATTAAATCGTATTATAATTTACAGAAAAGAAAATACCTTATAATTAATATAGTAAAACAACATTTAAAATCTAAAAGTTTTTTGAAAATGTTTTTATTTAAGTGGATTTATGTCTAAGACTAGAAAACGTTCAAGATAGGTACTACTAATAATTTGATACTATGGTGAAAGTTGTACGCATAATTTTTTGTTCTGATTAATGTATATTTTCTTCTTAGGGTCATATTTTGAATAAATTATACTATCAACATTTTGGCAAACTTCCATACCCGTTATTAAAATCCAAATTAAAAGAGCCTATTTGACCTCAATATAACTATACCTACACAACAACTAAAAATATAATTCATAGCGTGTAGGTTTTGTACACTTTTTATAAATTGTAGAACTAGGTCTATAGCCTGCGTTATTTTAAGTAGGTATTTAAAAAAGTAATAATAATTGATAATAAACACAAATTGATATCAAGGCAAGACAAGCTACACAAAAAAAGCATTTAAGTTTTAAATTAAATTATATTTATATAATAAATTAATATTATAATTAAAAAAAAATAAATATCAATAGGTTAGGTTAATATTTCAAATATGTACACTTTTGGTAGAGTACCTAAATATTAGGTATGTCTTAAATAATGATATTTAATATATTAGGGGGTACCTACATAAAACAATATTTATGTTACCTATTTGAAATTATCATTTTAAAGATAAAATAACAATAGATTTAATATTAATAAGATGTCACAAAACGTATAAAATATAAAATAATTATACAATAAAACAATAAATATGCTTTTAAGTGAATATGTTCATCTTTGAATATTTTCATATTTAATAAACGTTTTTATAAAAAGAAAGCTGTAACTAGTCAGCTATGAGCTCATTGTGTCAGTTTTTTAATAGACTAAATCAGGTCGTGACGCTGAGTAAATAAATCACTGAATAATTACATAAAATCAATCTTTGTTAAATGTACCATGAAAAAAATATACATCGGTATACTGGTATGTATTTTTATACTAAGATGTCGAATAATATCAATAGTATTGCTCAATAATAGTTACCTAAATCATAAATAAAATACAAAAAAATATGATATAATAATTATGACTCCGTATATTATAAACTATAAAGACTTAAAATGGTTTAAGCTGTTTGGTTGGATAGTTATTTGATATAGATTGATAAACAGTATAAAAAACGATCATCCATTGATTAATTTATAATTTTATGCAAATCTATAATACAAAAATGAATAAATTATATATAATATTACAAGGAGTTAGATATGCAATTTAGCTTACGTGCGTGTTAACGTTGAAAAGAAATTATTGTATTTCAGGCAAACGACGAGTTTTCAAATATTTTCAAATAAATTATATATTATTTCATAAATGTAATTATTATCTATTAGAATACTTTGAATACATTTAAACTACATCTCTATAACAAACAAATGTTGGCTGTGTATTTATTATTTTCATATGTTCGAACGTACATGTTAGGTATTGTCGTATAGATAATACAGTTGTAAAATCAATTGAATTGATACCTATATATTTAATTCAAGCTAACATCAAAAACTATATTATTATACTAAGCTACCTGATTATCTATGTAATTAAGTGTAATTAGAATAATTATTCAATAATAATGTATAAAGTATAATTTATTATATTTTAAAAATCCTTGTGGCTTGTAGAGTTAATATTCTACTGAAATAATTTTGAACATAATACTATAAAAACAATATATATTTCAAAATATTGAGTGTATTAAATTAAGTTAAAACTTTTAATTTTTTAAAAAAACGACAAATATGTTTGATTATTGAAATTATTATTCTAATAAAGCTATTTGAATAATGGTCCAATTCTCATCATTTTTTAAATACGATCTCAATAATTGTGTGTCATAAGATTATTTTAATTAGTATTTTCATTATACATATTATATTTATATACCCAACTTCAAAGTGAGTCATGACTCATACAAATAAATAAATATATATACATATTATTGATGTTCATATGCCATTGGTAGTTCAAGACTAGTTTATTATAAATAGAAAATGCAGAAATTCTATTTGAGTAAAATATAATAAAAATGGCAACAATTGTGTTTAGATTTGTAATATTTGGGAATTAATTTTGACTAAGTGTTGTGGTTTTAAAATAGCTTGAAAATAATAATAAAGTTATATAATATCAAATTACTATTAGTTATTACTCTTATTATAATTAATATATTTCAACTATGTCTAATTTTCGTCAGATAAAAAATTGGCGAACAATGCAGAGGAAGTCCAATCGGTTGAAGCCGAAGCACCTGAAGTATCGGAAGCAGGAGAGAATAACGAAGAACCGAACGACGTACCGCCGGAAAACGGTAGATTAAACATGAAACGACGACCCAACGGCTGCCCTTATTGCGATTCTAGTGTGTACAGTTACTGCTCGGACAAATTATTGCACGACGCCTGTTGTTGCTTAGATCCGCACGGTAAGTAAACGAGTTCCTATACGACTTTTACGAAGGCCGGTACGTTATTAACCTACTTGGAATGTATAATACTTTATAACTTATAAGTTATAAGACTTGAACTATTCTCTAAAACTTCTGAAAATTCCACTATTCAATATTGTAAGACACAATAATTCGTGAATTCGTCTTGAAGTTTAGTCGAGAACGAGTTTTCTACTTTATTGAAGTTAAAGTGTTAAACACTTAAACGTAAACCGTTCAAAATTAGTTTTTTAAATTTTGAATTTTAAGAAATTTAAAATGTAAATAATGTTGAAGTTTAAAAACTAATTAGAACGTTTGAGGTAGCCATTTTCAAGTAAATTTCTTGACAAAGAATTCAAACATGTCTTCGGAAATTTTATCAGATAAATATATTTATACAGGATCAATCGGTTAAAGATTGATACTTTTACACACAAAAAAAAAACTAATAATATTCGTGTAATTTATAGACATGACATTGTGTGTGTACGTGTGTGAGCTCTCGATTATTTTTTTCACACACACTAATAAATAACAATGATCACTCTTAAGTTACAACGCACACAACTTAACATAGGATATTGCCTATATTGAACTCCTTAAAAACGATCCCTAAAAAATAGTGAATTTACTTATTCTCTTTTACCAGTTTTACCAGGTCACGTCCAATGACAATGCTTTAGTCTTGAATATTGAGGACGATTTCTAGCACAAAATATTATCTAGTTCCCAGTAATTTTCAAGACACTAAATGGATAGTCAGTAAAAACAAAAAATAAATCACGGAAAAACAGGAATATTCACGAAACACCTGTTTTTGACATAGTCGATTTTTTATTCTTGTTATAATTCAAAAATAAATAACCATAGATTCTTGAAATTTTCACTAAAATATTTATATAATCATTTTGTGGTAAACAAATTAAAATTTTAAAAATATTTTGGCTCTTATATATCTATAGAAATTTAAAATAATAATTTGTTTTCGATTTATATATGATACGCCTAACATTTTGGTATTTTTTTGTCAATTCTATAAGTACTTTTATATTTGATTCGGTATTTTTTTTCGGTCACCTATAAATGGCCTAACCTCTAATATTATATAAGTCTACAATTTATACATTTCCTTACGTAATTTGAGTAATTTAAACTACATTAAACTGTGTGTACCTATATATTATTATATTCGTAACATAATATTGCATATCTTTTTTAATAATCTCAAGTCATATTTTTAAGGTGCTTTTCTTTCTTAAGTAAGAATTCATTCAAATAATTTATCACAAAACTTTCGTATAGTACAATTTTAACTATAATCAATAAATGTAAATAAAAGGATTTGCAAATAATAAATAAAATTAAAAATATTATTTTAATAACAACAAGCGTAAAAAATGACAATGATCAGAAAAATGTTAAGATATGATAAATACCTCATTTAAAATATGATTTTGACTACTCTTTCAGTTGGTATACTTACAACAGGTATTTGTCCAACTGTCATTTTTGTTAAGCCAACGTATGTGAAGATTATGTATCCGGTATCGTATACTACCTACTAATATTATCGACTTTTAATTATGTATTAATCGTTATTACAATCGTATATTCAATATTGTATAAAATATGAAAATGAATAAAAATATACTCATAGAAGATAGAATAATAATAATAATAATAATATTAATATTAAATATTAAGTACTTATACTACATTTTTTTTTTACATTAATTAAATCAATTAATTTCTTAATCCCATGACTCGACTAATTACATTATAAACGTATAGATAACCTTTTAACAATAACAAATATCAAACAAATTATTATTTTATGACTAATATTACTTACTTATGTTTTTTAAAAATCAAGGTTATAGAAATGTATACACATTTTTAAATTGTTCTAGTCTTTTAGAAATACTATTAATTAAAATCGATTACGGTTTTAAAATTGGAACACGGAAAATATAGTATTTAATTACTTAATTAAAAATGCATTTAAACTATTAATCTGAACTTTTTAAAATTTCTAACCTAGAGAATTAAATTACAGAAATGATATTAAACATTTACAGTGGACCACGAAATAATAATTATTGTGTGTGGTACATTGATCCAAATTGGTTGTCTTATACTCCATCGCATGTCGCATGTGTAATATATTATACAAATAAACAGAACATATTATTTTGTTATTATTCGGTTGACAGATTTTCAAAAACCATTGTTTCTACTGTCTTTACATTTTATATTTTAGTCGTATATCTATATGTACCTACATAATGTATTATATTCTTCTGTTCATCTCATATTTTTTAATCCTATCAGTGTACAAAATAAAGATATATTTATATAATATTATCGTAAAGTATTATATTGTATAATATATACTCAATAATAATATGCAGTAGGCACATGTAATAATATCGTTAAAACAAGTATTGTTTTATGGCATATCTATTTCATGCATATTACACATTTAAACATTTTACACAACGTGTGTGGGTACAACTTGCATTGTGCACTTTATTCATACATACAAAGTAACTCTATAGGTATAGATATGTATATCGCAATGAAAAATGCCCCTTCAAAACAAAAACATGGTATTTAAAACTCAAACCTCGATTTTGGACAAACGATTTCTTTGAGCACTCACGAATTAAAAAAAATAGATATTCTGTACTGGTAACACGTGTACAATATACGACGATAAAATATTTTTTGCTATTAAAATATGTTGTGACATATTATCATTCTCCTGCACGCGTGCCAATTATAATATGTAATCGTGGTTACTTACTTATAGTATTTTTTTTTCTATAGAAAATTCGATATACGACCCATTACGAAATTATAAAACTCCCACGAAAACGCAAACTAAATAATATATTAATAAAATAATAACCACACGCATTATGTCGTTCTATATCAGTACTTTATGTATTCACTCGTTTGTCACCTCGATAAATTGTTTTTTTTTCATGACATTTATAAATATGAAGAACATATTTAAAAGTTAACAGAGAGTCATATAGCTATCATCAATGTTAATTTATACTTTATAATATTATATTTTGCATAGTTTTATTTGAATTTGTATGATCATACTATCAAACTATTTTAATTTACAATTTACTATTTCATCTATTTCATCTATTTCAAGTTATTTTGCTTAAATACTACAAGAAAAAATAATTAATGAATCAGATTTAAAAAAAACATAATGAATAAAAACTAATTTGTTAGGATAAAACCGATGATGGAGCTCTCTGAGTATACATTGGTCTATAATATTAAATATTACGTATACAACAAAATGGTACACCAATCAGTGATGTATTTAGGGATTTTGTAATGGCTGGAGGGGAGAGGTTGAAATAAATCCCCAGCCACCCGCACTATTTTAACTATTAAACTATCACGTCTTAAGGGGATGTCGGCACAATACAAATAGTTTTCTCCTTCAGACCAACGTGCAACATAGATAAAACGCTTTCATCTAAAGTCGTTATTTTATGATTTTTGAGTGATCTTAGAGTAAAATCACTAATTACAAAAATGATAGAGGATAATATTTGTGAGTGTGAGATGTAAAGGTTTTATATTTTATTATTATTTGACTTTGTATTCGATTATCAAATTAACCTTTTTTTTTCTAAATTTAAATGATATTTAAAATGTTTTGAGAAAATATTGAGACAAACCGATCGTCATACCCTCAAAAATTCAGAAAGCTAATCGTTTTATAAATGCGTGATTTTACTCTAAGATTACTCAAAAACATAAAATGATTTTGCATGAATGTATATTGTCTATATATTGTGTATGGGTCAGAGAGAGAAAACAACAGTGCACTGACGCATAATCTTAAATATGGACTTAAACTTCAAAAAGGTAGGCAAGTGGGACTGCTGTGCTGTATATTAGGTGTCGAAAATCATTGTTTCTATACGAAACACCACTTTGAGAGAAGACTGTCAGTCATCCTATATTATTAAGTATTTTTTATGAAATTAATGATATTAAAGTAATTATTAAACTATTAGACATTAGAAATACACTAGGTACGTTGAATCCATTTTTGTCAAAAAAATTGCAGGTGAAAATTGTATGGTGTGTTACTACTCGTATATATAATAATACCTTTCCTTTACAAGTAATCCTAGAATAATAATTTTTAATATTTTTTAAAAATCGTTATTATTTGTTTAAATATCTAATTTCGTCCAAATTTTAACATACAATATTGATAAAAAATGTTGTGATGAAAAAATTGCTTTAAATTATTAATCCTAAGCTATAATTTGAGCATTTCATAAATTTTTTAATTAAAAAAATTTGTAATTTTGATGAAATTTGAACTTTAAATACTTCCAAAAAAATTATACCCGTATATCTTTAATATTTTCAACTGCTATTATAACAACTTATGAAGAATCTTGTATTACATTGTTTAAGTATTTCGACCCAACAAATACATTTTATTTATAGACTGTTAAAAAAAAACAAATTTATACATTTAAAATTTAAAATATTTATGAACAACTCCGAACGAGTCATCATATTTCAAAAATTTAATCATGCATATAAAATGATAAAATCAACATTTGGTAAAAATTTGAAGTATCTACAGTTATTCCTTATTGAATTACAACAAAATAAGAAAATCGTTCGATGAGAATACGTTAATTTAGGTACGGGTGAATAATATCCAATGTTAAAACAAATATAATAAACTTCTGATGCTCATAAAAAATATTGTGAATTTACGTTCTACTTTTTTTCATTTCCAGCAACAATAACTTATGAGAAACTTTGTTTTACATTTTCATGTATTTTGACCTAGTTAACAATTTTTTATCGACAATTATTAAAAAAAAAATGATTAAAATCTAAATTTTGTTATGCTTAAAAATAGCTCAAAATTGTATGGTGTATAGAAAATGGTTGTATAAATATTCGGTAAAATTGTCATGAATCTGCTATTTTGTTTTTTAGAGTTAGGTAACCATTGTAAAATAAATATTTTGCTCAGAATCTAAAATTCAAATTAATTTTATTAAAAAAATTAGAAATATATATATATTATAATATCTGTTTCATAATATTATCATTATTTCGATTTTCTATCACAACTTATTATTGTAAATATTGCATCGATATATCATAATATTATTTATTATTAATATATTTATACCTATAACTACCTAAACTATACAATTATTATATAATATATAATACTAGTATATTTATAGGTATTAGGACATTATAGCCTTATAGTTTTTCAGTTATTAGTTATTTCTATAGTTATTATATATATGCATACTATATATTAGGTATAATATAGATTAGGTTAGGATATTATTAATTGTGGACTGTGGTAACCATGTATAACTAGGTTCATTTTTTTCTATTTATCATGTGAAAATACTAAATTTTACATGGTTATGTAATCTGAATTGTGACGAATAAAATATTGAAGCTTTTAAAACCAAGTCGGTCCCTTCCCCGTAAATTCACCACTGCGGATAACAAAGTTCAAAATATATTCCGATCTTTGAACTTAACGAAGTAAATTTTTGTTTCGCTCATAAAATAGAGATACCTACCTATTTATAATCGCTTTGATACACGCTTTGATACCGCATAGGTGCCTAATATATTATATTTTTATTCTGTAGATCCAGGAAGGCTCGATCGCGCGGAACTGTTCAATGAACTAGTGTTATGAATAGTACTGTTATGAACTAATAAATAATACTGTTATTTACTAACGAACAATATTGATGATTTTACATTTATGAAAGATGCAAAAATGCATACGCGTATGTAATGAAATATTATATAATATATACAATTTTGCTGAAACGATGACAACAACATTACTTAATATAATGCGTCGCTAGTCCCTGCAAAACAGCTTCACAAAAATATATTAAAAAAAAAAAAATGTCCGTCAGCGATCGATAGCTCATCTGAACCTCCGAAACAATAGATTTGTGTGTGTAAAATCCACTTCATAATATTGTTATAAAATAAATAATAACGACGGTGTGCGTGGTAACCGTTCGGACGACCGAAACAACAACGATGACAACAACAAGCACCATTACGGCGACACTTTTTCGGGCCGTAGCCCTCGCGCTCATAACAAAATTAAAATATTATATTATTATATTATAGCATCCACCATTTGGTGTAATAACAATATATTGTTATACATAATGCGCGCGCTGTAGCGTCTCGTCTTCCGCGTCGCCTGTCCCCCCCATCGGCGTCCGTGGAACAGGAGATTTGGGTGCGAGCCGGGTCAAGGTTATGCGCGCCGCCACGGCCACCGCCCCTTGACGCCGCCGGTCCCGTGTGCCGTCGTCGCGTCATCCCGACACGCTTCAAGACAAAATGCCGTCGTGTAGGGTTCGAATTTCCCGCCGCACATTATCGCCCGTCTCGCAGTCATCAGGCGTGGCGGCGGCGGCGGGCAGAGGAGGATCGCGACGACGCACGTGTCCGGATCGTCGGCGTTCTCGTGGAGGAGACGGACGACGGTTTTTACCATACGGTCACCCGAAAAACCCGTTTGGCTCTTCGGCGTCTTGTCCCGCGCGATCGGCGCCGCCCAACCGTGTTCATTAATTAATAACAACGCTTATGTTGTACGTTCGAATGCTTAAATTGTTATTACGTCTTGTCGTCGGACGGGCGAAATTTTCGCCGGCGGCCGTCGTCAGGTTTCGCAGGCATTTTCACGGTCCGGCGGTTCCGCGAAAAATCACTCCGCCCCCCCACCACGGCGAAACGGCTCACCGACGCGGGACGGTACTAATTCACGTATAGTGTTCGACAGCCGTTTTTGCATTGTTCTGCGACGAATTATTATTTCGCCGAACAACGCAAACGCTGTACAAAATATTTATTTTTTAAAAGTAAACGGAGCTCAGCCCTTTGTAAGGTTAGCCCTTGTTTAGTCCTTTTTTTTTCAGTCCAGTGCACAAATACAATTTCAGCGAACACAATCGTACATTTATTTTATTTGTTTATTATACGGAATAAAAATTCAATTTACAGTATAGCACAAGACTGCCCAATTTATTTTGGAAGCGGGCTATGATTTCAATTACTTTTGCGGGTCATCTTATGAACAAGACTTGCAGCTTACACTAAGTTGGCTTACATGTAGCGTAAATCCGCGTTTCAACCACTATGCGCAGCTTTTATGGTCGCTATTTTTACAATACTTCGAATTACAGTTTACTAAAGGTGGCTCGAACTCCAAAATATTATGGTCTCGAACCGAATCTTTTATTGTGAAACTGAACTTGAACCGAACTTTTTAATCGTATGTCTAACCGAACACGAACCGAACAATTCAGTATGATGTCGAACTTGAACCGAACTATTTAATAGTACTTGAACCGAATATTTCGTTCAACATCAAACCACACCTTTACCATATATTTATTATATTTCTTTAATGAACTGAACACAAACTAAACTTTTGAATTAAATGTCAAATCAAACTTTGTAGTCTCATGTCAAACCATAATAACTTACGACTGTCGAGTAAGGAGTAGAACTATTAATTAGTATATTATTTTTTGTTTGAGTTCGGTTCTCTTCAGTATTTTTAAAGATTGGTTCGACTTTCGAATTCGAACAATTCGACCCACCTCTACAATTTACTATCTAATCTCGCCGGGCTGATATACGACGACTATCGTATTATTACTATATGTATAATAAAAATAATATCGATAAGCTCGTGGCAAATAAACGCGTATTTAACCGCGGGAAAATTAAAATGCGTTAATGCGCCACAAAGTGGCCCGCGGGTCTGGGTTTGGTTAGCCTTGGTATAGCATAATGTGAAATATAATATTAATGGTTATTCCTACAGACAACACTCCACAGGTGGTATATGCCCAAAATACAAATATTATACACAATTAAACGAAATAATATATATTCTGTATTTAAAATAATACAATTTGTGTAAACATTATACATTGCAATAATTAGACTTTATGTCATTGATACTGAAAGAAAATAAATCTAAATTATCAAAATTACCAACAGACATATTATTAAGTGTGTTTCAAGGAAAGAATAAGGAAAACGAGTATAACCTAGTTATTAAATATTTAATTTATGAAAAATGAGTCATTATTTCGTGTATTTGTATTTAGTAGTATTAATATTGTAAAATTTAGTTTTTCTAATAATTCCGGGCTTTGCATAAAATGTAGAAACTCGCAGGTTTTTTTATTTCAATCATATACGTCGGTGTATAAAATAATACAAATTACGATCGAATTTAGTACAATTGTTCAGTTGTGTTGACAGCCATCTGTTTTTTTAAATTTCTCGGTAGAACGTAGCCTGTTAGGGTATAGTGCGAATTATGATACCCCACGATTACAACGGACAGTCGGCTGAGCACAATGAAAGGCACACGATACGTCGACGACATAGCTGCGAACCCGCGATGCCATTGCGTCAGAAATACGTAGGTAGGTGCGTATAATAACATGGTATATCGCGCACCGCTTGCAATAATATATACCTACCGCCGTGTAACTGCTATTGCACGCGTAGTATTATAACATTTATAACGGTTCTCACGGCAAACGATGGAAGAGATAACAATAATAATAATAATAATAATATTGTCGTCAGCACTCGGAGATGATAAACAGCGTGTCTTCCGGACAAACGGCGTTACGCACTTGTTAGAGCCTTGTTCATGCCTACACGGGCATTCGGCTGTATACCTACACTGTATTATATAATATATTATATTGACATATTGTACAATATTGTATTAACATGCGTATATTGCGTGTACGCGATTTATCAAATCAATCATAATTTATGCACCCTAAGGGTGAAGAGCATAATATTATTATTATCATAAATCTAATGTGCAGTTTTCTATATACACGTACGCCGCAACTGTACCAAAGCTGAATTTCGATGAAAATGTTTTGAGTGTACCTATTCAAAAGCAAGTGCTACAATCGTATGATCATATATATTATAATAATGCATAGACTTAACTATGGTGCTTATGGATATTGTAATATCTCAAATGGTCTAAAAATGTTAATTTCTGCTCCTGCACGAGTGGGATGTCGTCCACGGATTGTAGAATGTTATCACGCATTTTAAACCTGTTGCTGTAGTACTATTTAGCCGTAAAAGTGCTAATACGCCTCCCCGAATCACCACCGTGGGACTGCCACAGTTTAACTATTGAAAATTGGAATATTTACGGGAGATGATAATAATAATAAATGGTGATTAATCATAATTTGAACCTTTATTAATTTTTTTTTAAATAAAATACAAATTAAATGTATATAATACGAGAGAAAGTGGCGTAACCAGGGATTTAAATTGGGGAGGGGTTGATAATGTGTTTACACAGAGGTGGTTTAGCTAGGAGGTCTTATAAGTTTAGCATGCTGATTCAGATATTTTATTTTAGGTTTCCGTTTCTGTACGGCTCACAAATTTGTATTTTCAGTAATTTTCATAGTACATAGAAATAGTTTTTTTTATTTTTTTAACATTTTGAGGGAGTGCTACAGCACTCCCATCCAATGATGAATTGAATTGCATTCCCCAAAATTAATAATTTATATATTTTTCCATTTTATTTAACATTGCATATTTATTATATTAATTTTATTATTATTTTGTTTTTCAACATTTGAAATTTCAGTATTTTTCCATTGATATACTATATTATACTAATTACTTATTACTTATTTTCATCGTAATAGTATAAACATTATGCATAACCTTGAAACATACTGTCGATAAAAATCATCGTGATATCCTGAATCCTGAATGCGTCCTGTAGGTATTAAACTGTTATGTGAAATTATGGACGCGATCAGACTATGATACAAATATGAATAATACCATTTGGCGAAGGCGCTTACAGGGCTTTTATAAAGGTACAATTTTGAAAACCAGACGCATTTATAGGGTTACGCTATGCATATGCCTATTCTTAAGTAAGAAATTGTAGGTTAATATTATGGTTAGTATACCTATGTAAACGATAGGTTTGCAAGTATCTACATAGCAAAAAGGATATTTTTCCCTAATATACCTTAGGATACTTTCCCTCCACATTTGGTAAAAAAAATAAGTACTTAAATAAAAAAAATGAAAAAAGTACATCCTATTGTCACCAACTAATCGAGTACCTATTACATCACAATTAAATAATAACGTGGATAACATACCGCATATTACTATATTAGCATGCATTGTGGTTTGGAAATAAAATCAAGTTAGCGAGAAGTAAAGTGTAAAGTTATAGCGCATCGGTCGCATCGTATACCTACTTGTGTAATATTATATTTTAACAATAATAATAATTTAATGTCTCCCAAGCACAGCTCAACGGTGTTCGGATAATTATGTTAAGCATATATAACGTCGTGACGTGTGGTAACACGTAGGTACAACACAGTTACCAGGCCGGTATAGGTCGTTTATATTGTGCGTATCGGTTAGGTACCTAACAGATTGTGGACTCCTACGACGTGTCTATATAGACGCATCTGTATAGATATAGGTGTCGAGATATCTCCCGACAATGTAATTGGAGTAGTTGTCTCCCTGTTATTGACTAGATAGGTGCAATATTGTATACCTAAGTATATACGCGTGTCTCGACGTACATAACACTTGTACGTGATGTTTGTCGCTTAAGTGTACACTTAAAACAGTCAAAAAACTCGCGGACATAACTGATATTATTACTGCAATCTGTCACGACAAACTATCGCGGTCATACGAATCGTACCTATATTACCTACGTACGACCGACGTTTATACCGGGTGATTTTTTTGACAACTAAACATAATAATAAACATTTGACTCATAATATCAAAAAGTATTGACTTATTTTAATGAAAACATATGTTATTATTTTTTTATTTCCCATTCGTGCAAAATAAAGATCATTTTTCTAAAAATTTTGAAGTGTACAAATTGTTATGAATGAGTATCTACTCAGTCATAACTTATAAGTAAGTTTTTAAAATGTAAGCCAGCTGAGTGAACCCGCCAAATCTTGGTATACTACTCTGATCATCTACATTTTGATAACTAATTCGAAATTCGATTTTCATACGTACAAATTCCCAGCGAAAAATTCAGAAATGGTTCAGAATAAGATATTAAAAAAGTATGTCGTTGTCGTTCAAAACAGAAATAACTAAATAATATAGTTTTAAATAATGCTGTATAACTTAAAAAAAATAAAAAAAAAAATTCAAAAACCTTATTAGTTATTAGTTATTACATTATTTAAACATACCTACTTTAGATATTATGAGTGTTTACCGTTAACACTTAAAATAATCACCCTATATTAACATTGTTCTGGTGAAAATGGCACGTTGAAACAGGCTGCTCCTCGAAGGTTGTCGCTCTATACGATTATTATTATCTGTTATCAATTTTGACCGAAAGTACAATTGATTATTTGAACGTGTTCCGGTGAAGCGGTAACAGGTGGCCTATACTATATAGAATTCGATTTAAATAATTTTTTTATAATTATCCACGTACATAAAATACACTGGGTGTGTATATTGTGCCTTAACTTACATATTATCATCATTATCCACTTCAGTCTTTATATTATATTATACATCTGTATAGAAACTTTATATTATATTATTTATCTTCAATCATAGCTGTGCGCTCAAATATACGATGACTCAAGCTCATTGTTATGCGTAATAAATTTTTTCTTACGGTTTAATAATATTATTATGGTGTAAAATATAAGAGCTACTTAAAAATTATAATATACACATTGGAATGGCTGTAACGAAAACATATTTATCTCGTACTCAAGAAAGTAAAACGTGTAAAACAGTTACATTCTAAGAACGTTCTTTCCTAAAAAAATCAGTACATTATTTTATCATAATGAATCAAATTGTATTGGTAATAAAAAATAATTTTAAGACTATAATATGTAGGTATAGTATACCTAAGATATAAGAGATTCGCGTGTTAATGTAGAATGCGTTTAAACTCCGTTTAGATACATTTTTAATATATAACTAAAATATATTTCGCATGTTATTATATAATTAACTAATAACTGATAAGCATATTTTGAACAAAGAAGGTAGATACATAAATGGAAGCTAAAAATGTATCTTTCATTGTAGAAAATAAATATTATTAATTCATTATGGAAATAGCTATATTTTAGTTAGTCAATACTTAATTATTAATTTTAGTGGTATAATTAATAATATTATAAGAATAAATTTAAATTTGAAATACCTTGCTACAAAATATAGTAAGTCAAAAAATGAAAATAATTGTGATTTTTGATGTTGAACTTAAAAAAAAATAATTGGTTTATCTAATTAAATGTACGACAAAAACTTTAAATACGATAGGTTTTTTACAAATAAAAATATCTTGTTAATACTGACCTAAGAATAGACGTTTGATACAATTTTGGAATATTGTCCAGGTCAGTAAAGAAATGACGTCATTGGACTTATGACACGTGCCAATGTCAAACTATATTATAGACAATCAAGGTGACTTTAGTCTTTAAGAACTAACTACCAAAAACGAAATTTGCAATTAATTAACTTAGCAATTTTTCATTTTTAACATTTCTACTTAATACGTATCATAAGCTATTATACATTCATCATTATTTCTTAATGCCCATATATATTTTTTTATAAGGTCAAAACCAATATTATGATTCTTTTTAAACTGTTAGTTAAATTTTAATCATTTCATTATATGAAGACTAATATATTTTAAACTTTCACAAGTTATTTTTTGCTTATTTTTCAAATAGAATTATTGGACAAAGGTTAAGTAAACAAACATAATTAAAATTAAATCGAGTTTGATTTGAAAAAAAACAGTTGATCTGAAAATTAAATATTTCATATTTGTAATAAAAATGAATGTCCAAAATAATAATTCTATAGTATTTAAAGTTGGCAAGATGTGACTATTTTATTTTGTATACCTATTTGAAGTTTGAAAATTTAAATAGATTTATTTATTTATATTTACTACCTAGCAATAATAATTTTAGACCTGTTTGATTAAAAAATATTAAATTAAATATATATATATATTTCTTTTCAGACACAGATTTACCAAATGAATGTCAATTTGCGGATTGTAGTTTTCTTCACTCAAATACTTGCCGAGAACATCGTCTGATTACTGCTTGTTGTTGTAATCAGTTCCTCGCACATAAGAAGTAAACTTATTACAACTATACTTTATTGCAGGCTTGCAGCTATATATTATTTCGTTGAACCTATATAAATCTACCAACAAACCCACGATTAAGATTTTTAAATGTTTGAACAATTTTATAAATTAAAATCTACATTGATGTTATGACTTAATAACCAATAGTCTATAATCTACCTATTTTATATTTTCAATATTAAAAATTGTACATTTTTATAAATCTTATAGTTTATAATTGATTGTTATCATAATTCATAACTTAGGTACTATATTCATAAATTATATTGTTTAAATGAGTTTTTTTTTTTTATATAATTACTTACTTCATTGTATTTAATTTTTTTAAACCATAGTTGAACCCATGTTTTAATGTTTAAATTTTAAAATATCATTGTTATGTAGAGTAGTTCTCAGATGTAAACTCATACGGACATTTTTTCCACCAACAAATTCAAACTTTCTATCTTTTATCCCATGGCCCCACTTATAGATCATTGCGGTCTGAGGATCTTTTACCCCATGGCCCCACTTATTGGTCATTGCGGTCTGAGGATACCTTATACTTTTGTGCATTAGTAAACGCTGTTTTTATACACTATTCTGCTTTTTATCTGAAAATTAATTAAGAATTCTCAAGAACTCTCTTAAATTATTTAATTTTTATTTAAAGTTTATAATTATTTTATATTGCCTACGATAAATATGGTTGTTTTTAAGGAAATGATTTATGTCGGTATATTGGTTGAATTATTATCATACATAATATTAAAATATATACTTTATGCACTGAACCAAAACAATATACAGATTACGGACAGAATATTATTGTGAATAATGAAACTTGAGTAAGTAAATATTTGTTTTTGTTTGTATGTTTTTTATATTTTTTAAGTGAATATATATGGCTGGTGTGGGGAGATTGCCCACATGGCTTACATTTCATGGGAATACAGCCCCTCCATCAAAATGTTAGCCCTAATTGAGCCACTGACAACAGTACTACTATATTATAGTATATATATTTTAGCATATATTTATCATTATTTCAGATAATGAATGGTATAGCACATTTTAATTATTTTTCAGGTATTGAATAGTATAGCACAATAAATAGGAAATATATGTTTTATTTAATGTACCTACCTGTATTATGTTTGATAGATAAATTAGTAATTGTTTGACCATAAGCTTTATTTGAAATCAAATTAAAAATACGCATTATTCCCCCACTAAAGCCGACGTGACGCCTGTATACATTGTTGTGTTAATATTATATTTTGAAAATTGTACTTTAGTAACTAATATTCACTATAAAAAAAATTGTTTATGTTTCTTTTTTTGTTATTTATTATTATTCAGTATTTTTATAATTACAAATGTATTTTTGAGTTGAAAAAAAATAAACAGTGAATTTTATATTATGTATAATTAAAATGTACTTCATAAATATTGCCTAGTCGTATATACCTATTGGCATTTATGTACCCACTTGACCTGCATTTTTTTTTAATATTATCATAAATAATTAGGTATTATCTTAATTCATAACTTAAAACAAAAAAAATATACATATGGATGTAAATAATCATTTATTTGCTTAAATTATATTCAAGAGATTGATTTTAGTCTAATGTTTCATTAATAGTATTATGAGTTATCCTTATCACTTAGTAATTGTTAGTTAAATACCTAATAATGTATTTGGTTATTGCTTATTTTTTAATTTTTATAGTTTTTTTTTCTTACACAGGAATATTGTAAATAGAAAATTATGTTCACAAGGTATTTAACATTAAATCAGTATAATAAATAAAAATTCTATGGCATTTAGGTCCTATACTCCTATAATATAGTACCTATATTACTTAATTTTGGCACTCGTATAAAGGCTGCAGTAATTTACAATCGGTGTTTAAATCAATATTTTTACTTTTATACACAGTTGTAAACATTAATACTATTGTTTCTACTATAACTTCTGCGTCTATAGACTAGTGTTGTATTTAAGGGGGGGGGGGGTGTCAAGGGGATCAATCCCTCCGCTACAGGATGTACCTATATAATAAGTATGCAAAAGTTTTCGGAGTCCTAACTTATGGCCTTTAACTTTAAAGCCTTTCACATAACTACCTAAATAATAATAAATAAAAACAAATAATCAGTAGAATCAATAGTGATATATACAATTTATAAATACGTACATACATACTATTCGATATACGTTACATCATTTATTTTGAAACCTTTTTGTTTGAAATGAAAGCAAACATTTTTGTTTATCAAATATTTAACATTAAATATTTAGTAGCTATAATATATGACTTATATATTTTCTGAATAAAATCCAAAACGTATCTAAAATCAATGAAGTACTAAAATGGTAAATCCAATTAATTTAAAAATGTATCATATTGATAGTAGGTATCTGTTATAACTTACAAGTTCTTTCAATAAATTATACTTATATTTACTATTCTATAGGTACTTATATTATTAATTATACTAATACAAATGCAATTTAGTGTAACACGGAAATTAAGTTCAACAACCGTTCATTCTCTAAACATATTTTTAAGCTTATATATTAAGTATATAATTGTATCATGTGTAGTTTATGAATCATTTGTCTTGTTGGTTGATTATAAATATTCTTTATGAAATAATTTTTTAAAGATGGAGACTTTATACTTAGGACTTAAGTCTTTATGACTTAAGTATCATAAAACGAGTACTACCACTACGCCACTATACCTTGTACAAAATAATAAACATCATTAATGAGTTCAGAGTTGTGAGTTGTGAATTAGTCTGTAGGTAGTCCTTGGACAACACGGAAAAATATTAAATCTTATTTATAAAAGAATGACCATAATAATAATATTATAAACATTATCAGATTAAGATATAAATGTTTCACTGTTCTGATAGTCAGCGTTGGCAAATCAAAATATGCATTTCAACAAATTACATAATAAATGTAACATATTATTATAGCCGTTAATTTTTATTAATTGAAATAAAAAGATCTAGGATCAAAATAGTACCTAATAATTGTAATAAATTATAATTAATTTATAGAACACTTATACGGCAATACCTATAATATATATGTATATACATGTATACATAAGTACATAACTGTATGCATTCTTCATTAATTCGAGAAATGAAATGTTAGAGTTATCTAGAGTCTAGACACATAATTGAATTTAATTATATTCATAGACCACTGCACAAAACAAATTAAAACGAGAGTAGGAATGTGTTTGATTCCTAGAAATAATAAAATTAATTTATCTATCATATTATGATAGTTTATCATTACTTAAAACATTTTATAAGTTTACCTTGTTAAAGTAAATATTAAATAAATAATACATTCCCATCATAAATGTAAAAAACGACCAAAATTAGGTATGTCATAATGCACATATTGTATACCTACATATTATAATTATTAATTTTGTATGTAATCCTTTAAAACGTTAATTAATATTTGGCACAGTAATAATATGAATAAATAATTAAATACGTAGAGTGGTTTAGGCCTTAGGGTATCTTAATATCAAGACATCACTTTTATAAGATAAAATATTTTTTTGACCCCCTCTCTTTTTAAAACAATGGATAAAGAAGAATTTATATATATATTATTTATTTACCTATATATACATTAAATTAATACCCAATGATTATATTAGATAATTGATTATATAATAGTAAATTAAAAATAATAGGGTACCAATACAGCATACAGGGAAAAAAAAGAAAAGTCATTTTTTTTCATTCCGAGAATTTATTGTTGATAATGTTTTTAGTTTCTAAATTACCATGCCTGTAACCCTGTAGTATTCCTAAACTTCTGGTTGTCATAACTCTCCAATAATTTGCGTTTTTCCCTGGTTTGACCGATTAAAAGATAGAATACGTCAATACAAATAATTTAATACGCCAATTTGAAATCGCCATTTTGGAAAAAAAGTGATTTTTCTTTTAATTTATTTATATACCCTATAGAGTATATACTCTATGGGTATGCTATAATACCTATTTATTATTATTTAATTTAATTTAATTCGTTTAAACCAATAATTTTTTTAATAGTTTTTAATATAATAGGTATAGTCAATTATTTTTCCGAAACACGCTTCCAACAGTATCATTTTAGGTGAATATAAAGTGATGTAGTTTCGGATTGAAATATAATGCCACACGCAAGTAATAAAAGTGCATAATATTAATATATTTTTTTTATAATCTTACAACATGAAAAAAAATGATATTAATGATAAAATTATATATTATACCTACGTTATACACTTATACCTCTATAACAAATATGCCTAAACATATATTAAATCATATAATTATATTATTCTATATTAGAAGCATAAAATATTATGCGATAGGAAATGCCATTTGAAAATAAAATATTTATATATATATACTACAAACCTCTAGCGCAACTTACTACGATATGTATCTAGTGATAATAATATATAATATACAGCTAAATAAAGGTATACCTAATATTGGTACTGTTATAAATGTATTTTCATGATTATTACATAAGCTACAAATAGAAACAGACCAATGTTATGTAATGATGGGATTCATTATTCAATTTGTATATCGTAAATGTTAAATTGCTTTTATAGAAATATATGAGTATATGACACGTACAATACTGCTTGTAGCTTGTTGATAATATTTTATACACGAAACACACAGTTTTTATTATCTGCATACAGTAATATAACAACAAAAGTTGGCCATATGCAAGATTTTATGCCAAAGTTTAAATGCAAATAAAATCTATGTTTAGCTTATTGCGAACACGTGGTATTCAGTATTTGAATATACATTTTATTTTTAAAGAATATTATGTTTCTCATTCGATTAAAACGTCGTCGTCAAAAGTGAGATTTATAAATAAAGTGGTGGTATTTTCAAGTAGTTTGAGATTAATATTATTCATTTTAAAGAGAGTATAACAGAACAGAAACAAGATAAGACCATCCGGATCTATATATTATATAATACATTTTATCAATGATCATTGATGAATAATTAACGATTATCAAAGCCCAAATAACTTAAGGATAGTGATTCACATAATATTAGGTGCCTATATTTGTGTGAATAAGACAACGACTAATATTATAATTCATACAATGCATATACTATATGATGTAGAGGCGTAAGTATATAGGATTTTCTCGAGGAGGTGGTTATACATTTATATGGTGGTCACTAACTAGTAGGGGATTCGCCTACCTCACAACCCATGCTGCCTTAAACTATAATATTTTTTTACACCATTAGTACAAAATACTTTACCAAAATTGTACTATTATATAATTTATTATAACATGTGTTGGTATGTTACCTACTTGAGATTAAATATTTTATTAAAACAACATTTCTATTCCAAAATCTGGATAGATGAAAGTTAACCATGGTTATGGTTTATTACTATTGCAGTATACTACTCACCAGTAGCACCAGAATGTAACTAAATATTATGATGTATGATGGTAGGCAGGTAGGTAGGTAGGTAGGTAGGTAGGTATACTACTGTCACCGTATTCCGTATATTAAGTAACCATGTGCAATGTGGTCCATGTTCAGAATCGTTCAGATTTTTGTTATTCACCTAATATTGTTAAGGCATAGAACAATATTATAGTTAAGGTAAAACGATTTCACTAGTTATTATTCAACCATCTAATCACACGGTAGAGTAGTTGAATATTAAGGGTGGGTTTCCACCAAACACGTGTACTTGTACGTGCATAAAAGTACTTTTCATGGTTGGTATCATGGTAAGCTTTTGGTATACCAAAGTGCTTATACGTTCTTACCACACGTTTAATCATGATAGTATGGAGTTGGATCTAGTTCAAATATTCCGTATACATGGTTCTATATTGATAACATAAGAATATATTATGAGGTAACTAATATGTTACCAATCCTTACCGATTTTACCCATCTTAACCGATGGGAAATGTTTCGGAAACCGTTCATAGCGAACGGATTCGGTCAGTAAATGCACGTGCACGTGAACCTACGTAGTGGAAACCCATCTTTAGGCACCTTCACAGCTCATCGTGAAACGTGAAATGCGATACGACGGTGAACATATGGCCTGAGTATATCATCATTGAAGTATTGGTGGTTGAATGCTTATCTGGCCAGCGAGGGTGGACCTGTAAAGGGGAACTGGAAAAATAACATAGTATAAATGATACACAACGTCGCCGTTACAGCTTATCATACTTTCAATCGCCAACTGAACTTAACTATACCGTAGTTCATACAAGCATTATAACTTATAGGGTAAAGGAGCATACTCAGCTACGTAGTGTACTCGTGTGTCGTGTCGATCAAATCACATTGTGATTGGACGTTACTTGTCTGGTATCATTAAATAACCAAGTTGCAACCAGATATTCCAAGAATTACTTAAATTTAAACCAATATGGTTCCCAGTTTTAACCATATAGTTATTAGTTACCATGCCCTTGCATGACACAAAACATGACGTAGGTACCTAGGTGTGAATCGGGCATTCTGGCTTAAGAAATAAAAAAGTAAATTTATATAAACTATGATTATTTATCAAGAAATGACGGTTCACTTTTTCACCATGAGCTGTGAAAACCTTTATTAACTTATGGTATATTATGTCAATGGGTTAAAGACACGGTTTACACAGAATACACCGACAGTAACTACCTTAATAGTATAATAATATATTTCAGTAAAACAAAAAAAAACAATATTCCATAGGGTTCACATTACATCGTGTCATCGCGTCGTGTTCCTATAGGTAATAGGAAGCTGGTAACACGTTACCAACAACTTACAAGTTGAATACATTATTTAACACTACACTATATGGTGTACTGAGAAAGAACTATAAGTGTAATTTCAATTTTTAATAGTTGGAACTGAACAAATTTATTTCAGATAGAACCATGCGGGGCCTTACCCCTCCCCAAACCACCCTTTGGCTTATCTTTAATATTTTTTTTGTAATCTTACTAAATTTTATATTATATTTTATTGATTATAAATAATAATAATCAATTTTGATGGCAAATATAATTAGGTAAACAGCTGATAACCACAGTATGGTATTTAGCTTATAGTAGCTGGGGTTTCTGTTGGACAAATTTTAGTGATAATACTAACGAACAAATTCTTATTAATTTAAAATTATTTTAAATGATTATTAAGTATTATGCAATAAAAAATATGTGATCTTGGTCAAAAATGATTTTTTTTTGGAGAAGGGGATAAGCCTCCTCTAGCTCATCCAAATTTTGCTTATAGACTTAGAATCCTAGCTTAACCTCGCTTAATAATTCCAGGTTAGGTGAAGTTTTGTTTTGTAAATTTGTTATAAACTCATAAATCATAATTGAGAATGATGTGCTTTGTTTTCGTACAGATAAATATATCTTAAAACAAAATTACTGATTTACAAATTTCTGCTCAAACCTATTACGGCTGCTCGACGCAGGAACATACTGCTTAAAAATCAAACTCAAACTAAATAAGACTGAAATTTTCTAGACATTTGCTATACGCAGAATATTTAATTCCTATAAACGTATTATAAGTGTATATTGATACTATCATACTAATCATAAACTTAAAACCGTACACGGAGAAGCAAAAAAAGTTATAAATAAAGATTTCACAACAAACTACCTTCCCACTCAAATTCCTTAACCCAAAACGTTTGTATTATATAAAATATATTCTGAAAAATGGTTTGGAACTAAAAACGTTTTTGCCGTTCAAATGTAGGTAAAATAGTGCAAGGTCCATGCTTCAAAAAAAATGTTTACTATCAGTTTACTATAGCAGTGTTTATTTCGATCTTTTTACATGTGCGACATTCAGAAAAAATATATTTAACGTTAAATGAACCGTTTAATGAGTGATACACACAGATTACCCACTTGCCCCCTTTCTTTTTTATCAAAAAACATTTATCTAAAAAATTTGAAACGATACGCTCTTACTTAAACTATATTTTTTTATACACGATGACATTTTCAAAATTGCAGATCAATTTTAAGCTATTTATAGGCAATTTAAAATTGTGAAAATCTTTTAGTTTTTAATATTCTTGTTGAGTTACATTTCTCAGTTATAAAGTTTGAAAATTGAATACAAGGTTCCTCATAATAAGTTTCTCATAGTGATTTAAAAATAAAAAAAATACGAAGTTATGTTTTATATATATTTCAAGTTTAAATTGTTACAAATTGGATATTTAAACATTTTAAACCAAAAATAACTTTTTTTTTATTATTATGTTATAAATAAAACAATATTATACGTTGTACATAACGTTTCGCATTACATATTATTATTTACTATACACAATATAAAGTTTAAAATATTTAGAATAATCTTAAGCTATTTATACAACGTGACGGACCTATATTTTCACCGTCCTACCGAATAGTAACATTAAATAAAATAATATTATAATAAAGTATTATACATTTTTTAAATTTACTGTAGGTAGTGTACTACTATTAATACTAATGAACAAATAAATTACACATTTATAAAATATAAATATATAATAAAATGACCCTATGGCCTATAGAGATATAGTCCAAATGTTCAATCAGACCATTTCCACTCAGAATAATTTTTCATACATAAATAGATTTAATATTGAATTCAAATTTAACGAATCTTTTAAATGATTCACTCAATTAAGCGATTGAAGATAAAATGTTGATGTATAATTAGATATTTTTAAGAAAAATAACGATTACTCTTATTTATTGATATTAGTTATTTTGTTGTAAATTAACTTTGGGAACTTGAAAGATATTACTTTTACTTAAATAATCAGTTGCTATGCTCAAAAATAGCTTCAAAATACTTAGACTAATATTGTAAACATATTAGGCATATCAAATTTTCAAATTTTAGATCCTGAGTAGAGCGATGAATGTATTGATTTTACAATGATGTGTGTTTTTTTATTTTTATTTTTATTTGTGTCGTGTACACGATAATAGTAGTTGAAAAAATGATTCAATTTTCAACTTCAATATCTTGTTCTATGGGAGAGTGAATCTAGTTGGTGCATTGAGAAGGTCAAAATTTAAAATATCCAGTAATATCAAAAGCGCTGGTAAAAAACAAAAAAAAAATAAATAAGGAAAAACGGGAATTTTTACGCAAAATTGGTTTTCGACAGAATCGATTTTGGTTTATGGTGTAACTTTAAAACGAATGACCGTAGATACATGACATTATCACTGGTTGTTTATATTAGCATTTTCTACACACGATTAAAATCTGTTTTGAACTGTTTACGGACATTTTCAGTCTCTAATTATTTTAGTTTTTTTTTCTATGAATATTAATATAATTTATATTTGACATCCCAAAAAGAATTTAAATATAAGGCTCCTTATATATTGTGGAAATAGCAGTTGAAAAATATTAAAAATACATAGGTACAGATTTTTTATAAGCATTTTAAGTTCGATTTTTGATAAAATGTATCAAATTTGATATTTAATAATTATTTTATAGTTAAAAATTTACAAAATGTTCACATTTTATAGCTAAGGATTGAAAATTTAAAACAAGGTTCCACGTAAATAGATAAATAAATAACTTTAAATAAATCACTTATACAACGTGGTCACGAGCTTATTCACACCGTTGTACGGTACGCGGTGACTAAATACGCGATCGACTTGTAAGTTAATCTCAAAAAAAAATACATGATATAATATTAATATCATTGATAACACAATACGTGTATGATGTTTTTGTCGAAAAATAAAAATTAGTTCATTATACTGTACTTCTAATAAGTTATAAAATATTCTCAGAAGTTAAAGCGAATAAAACGAACCAACTATAAATCTACATAATACGCATCTATCAAATCTATTAACATTTTTATTAAATGGTTTAAAAACTATAACATTTTGAAACAAATGTATATTTGTTTATAAGTAGAACTACATTACAGTTCCTTAACAGTTTCTGTTAAACAATTATTTATAATTAATTTATAAATTCAATTTTAGATGGAAAATGTTTACCTACTTAGAAAAATAAATTATACTATGTTCTGTGACAGTAATTCAAATATGATGTGAATATATGGAATATAATACAAATTGCATAATACGTAGGTACCTACCTATATATTTTGTCTAAGCATGATTTTTTGTTACATAATTGTATTCTTACTGTGAATTTTCGATTTTTTTTTTTCGAAATGTCTTATTGATTAGTTATTCAGTTTATACCTACTCAAATAAACCTAAATATTTCAATTTGGAAATAGAAACATGAATTATTAAATTATTAAAAAATGCTTAGTTTACCGGGTGTAGAGGTTTCTATATTGGTACATATAAGATTCCGTATGATAACATATTGAATTCAAAAGAGCTAAGGTATTTAAATTATTGGGTTCACAATAATGTGATTTATTTGGAAAACACTTTAAAAGCATTGTATATTTTTATGTATTCTGAATGTTTTATGTATTTCAAGGCTTAAAATTAAACACAAATGGTAACTACTTCAAGTGAAAATTTATGGAATTTCAGAATATTTTTTTATAATTGAATAATTATAAAAAATCCGCAAGAAACCTTATAGACCTAGTTTTGTACAAACAGATTCTTTTTTTCAATTCAGTAATTTTTTTACTGTTATCAAACAAAATAAAAATAATGATAAAATACTGAGTATACTTACTTACTGTTTTTACTTTTTTTTTTAAGAATTCACCTATATAAATGCGGTTTACTTGACTTTTGATTTATTGTACACATATTATTCGCAGTGCCATCATTTTATTAAACAGTTCCCATTATAATATTACATAAAACCAGCATCTGTTGCATTATAATTTGTTATAGAAATGGGCGTGCGTCAAAACACAACGTTGTATGAAAAAACTTGCAGTTTGACTAAACAAATAAAATATGCGAAACATAAATAAAAAATATTCCGTCAGGAATATTTTTAATTTTTGATATTGATAAGAAAGAAGAAATATATTTTACGTGGTAAATAATATTATACTTTCGTAAACACATGTGATTTAAAAATGTATTAATACCTTCTATTATTACCTAATTATTTAATATAATCTATGACAATAGAAAATAATGATCTTAAATAATAGTTTTTTTAATAAATATACAAAACTCAACTGTAGAGACTAATTTTATTTTTATAGTGTTATGTATAAGAAAAAAATTAAAAAGAATACAATTTTTTTATTTATTTATAAATGATTTTAATTAAGTTTTTGAAGAAAGAGTTTTATATATATAATTTATATGCTTTAGATTCTAAAGTTTACACTAACAAATTATTTTAAATTTGTTTTTATAAATATTTTCGAGAGAAGCTAGTATTAGTTAATTTTAAAGAATAAAGGCAAATATAGATATCGGTGTTTCAAAACAAATTATGATTGCTGTGACTACCTGTGAGAATGGTAAACAATGCAATGGACTATTAGTGAGTAGGAACCTATCTGAAATTAACCCGCTGTGCTAAAACGAATGCATAAGTTATTTTGCGTCATTTTAGGTATACTGTGCACCGTACAAACTTTGATAGTGTGGGGAGTGGTGTATGCTGTATACAAATAGTTTAAATTAAATAAATAATTGATTGCGTAATTATAATTTTTATTATAATTAGGTTTTACAAAATGTAACTTATAAATATCATATTACCTACCTAATATTATATATTAATAAGAATAAAATAAGCCTGCATTTTGAACAAAAGTTAAAACAATATATTATGTATTTTAATCAAAGTTAATCGTACGCGGTGTATCCAATTCGTAATATGTTTTTATAATAATTGAATAAATAGTTTAGTAAATTATTTAGAATTGCATTCTTCAATACACTGGAAAAGTAATTATGACCTTTGTCAGGTTCTGTTCCCATAAAATATCTCACTGATTAATGATCATAGCTTCTATACCAGAATTAAAAATACAATGTAAAAACGATGCAAAACCGTTTTATAGTAATTTGTTTAAAATATTTAAAAGTATTATTTCCTTTTAAAGTTTTGAAGAAATTTATAACGAATTTATAAAACATATTGCTATTAAATGACTAAATTCCATTTTTATTAATCACCTCGATTAAAACTCTATTTCTTATTTTCTCAATGATAATACGCATTAATATCTTTTTAACTACATGTTAAAGATATTATCGAGTCTAAGAATTTTGTACATACCTATACAAATATTTCATTGTATTAAAAATTATTATTTTTGTTGAATACGCCCTGTTGTATTATAGTACCATAACAGCGTAGATAATTTTGCTATCAAAGTACAATTATTTTGCTTATTAATTATTAAAACATTAGACACTCATGTTATGTAGGTTAAATCAAATTTTTGGGTGGGGTATTTCATATTTAGACTGAGTTGTAAATGTCTGTGTTAACATACAAAATTCTATTTTCATAATTATTCAAGGTAAACTTAACAAAAAAAAAGTTGCTATATAATAGCACACACAGTAAGTTATTATTTAGTTGACACATTTTAGTTTCAGTATTTTTTTTATGATCGTCTTTGTAAGACATTTCTACTGTAACAAATCGGTGAATAATTTATAATTATGATTACTACTATTGTTATTATTAATTTGTATTTGTAAAATTCTACCGTTGTGGGAATAAAATCAGAGAAATCATGAAAAATTAAAAGACGCTTGTGATATTATTAATATTATGTTTAAAAACTGACAAAACATTATAATAATTTAATGATTTTTATTCTTGGTCGTATATATTTAAAGCACGTGTCATATCCAAAATACTCATAATGTCGAGTCAGATGACGTGGAGCTGCTTTGTGTCCCTGTAATAATTAGAATCCGGTTTGTATGCATTTTCATTTTCTTTCAAGACTGTTTAATCTCGTAAAAAAATCGTTAATTTGATGTCAGAAAAAATTAAGTATATTTAGAAGAAAGGTAATTATAATTTTATGCCTGAATCACTTTTATGCATAGATATCTATAAAACAACATTTTTTAAACAATTTATAAAAATTGATTGTTTTAAATTTTGTTATTTATAATCTATAATATATTATATTCAGATAATTCTTTTTGATAAGATATTTATTTTAAAAATAAAGACTACCTCTAATCTATATAGGTACCTGTATTTGAATTTTCTTTAAAATTGTTCTTTACTTGTCAATTTTATGTTTATGAATAAAAAACATAATGAAATTATATTTATCTCTTTAAATTTTAACCAAAAAGAAATTGAATGTTCAGAATAAACTGAATGTCCAGTTCTAATATATATCAAAAAACCAGTATCTATGTTTTTGCATTTTTTTTAAACATTTAACGAGCATATTTCAAAGGTTTTTGATGTACCTACAAGTACATACAAATTTGGATAGTAATAATATAATATTATTCGATGTATTAGGCTGCTATGGTAAACATGGTGCATAATATACGATATTATTATTATATATTATAATAAATATTGTAGTATCTACTATCTGTAGTTCATAAATCATAATATTATATTTTATGCAGTCCTTGACTGATACAGTAGGCTGATAAGCAGCTGTAAACTTTGGAGACAAATAACATTTATCTAAGTATACAATTTGTATACTATGCATAGACGTAGTTTGAGGCGTGTGAGGGGGCTGAGGACTATAATAGTAAAGAATTTTTAAAGTTTACTTGACTTGAGCTCCTTTAAAAAATAAATTTTGAATAATAATTATGTAAATATACATAAATATATATATATTATTACGTGATGAAATTGAGTTATAAGAGTATCGTCATACGTCATAAATATATGGGATATACATTTCTAGATATTTCCACCGGTACTTACTTTATGAATAATTTTGAAAATTTGTTTTTGTCAGTTTTTTATTTCGTTTTTTTTCTAGGGGAGGGGGTAATTTTAAACAACTGAACAGTACAATTTTTTGTGACAGTGGCTACAGCCTCACTACATAATTTGATCACGCTTGTAACGTGCCTAATATAGTACTACGCATGCGTACTTGCCTCAGTATACATTTAATATATATATTATATATATACTATAAACGAGCACCTATGCAAAAACACTCAAAGTTTATTATCCACTTTATAATAATATAAGTATTACAATAAAGTAGGTAGACATACAAGGAAATAAGTTATATTTATGTTTAAAATGGGCATACTCTGACCGAGTGAGAGCGATTTTATTAGCGGCCTTATGGGTGGATCGCACCGAACGTTATTGTAATAGCATAATGTGTGTATATCGACGTGCGCACGTGCAAATTTATCGCGTACCTACCTATACCTTTAAATAATAATAATAATAATAATAATACTACTACAATAATGTACAATGGGACCTATATGTATTGTATATATACACGCGTGCTGCGCACAAAAAAACATATATACGTACACAATATATGTATAATATATAAGGTGTAACAGGACTGTTTATCAAATTTCCATTACAAACGTTGCTGTATTTGTTAAATAGTCCTGTACACCCTGTATATATACCTCTCGCAGATTTAATATAATATATATATTATATTACCTATATAAAACCATATTACATATATATATATATATATGATACGAGAGGTAGGTATGTGATGATGATAATAATAATAAGATGTGGTATGTGCGCGTTTGGAAAAAAATTGTTATTATAATATGTGCCCATCGGGCCACCTGCGACGAGTGTGTTCCGCTGCAGTGTGCGCTGTCGGACAAACGCGTATGCCTAAGATATAATATAATAATACATATAATATTGTACAGTGTACACACACACAAACATACGTTCCTATGCACATATTTATAAATTGTATTTTATTATATTATTCAGAGTGTGTGTGTGTGTGTGTGCGTGTACAATATATATCACAACGAGGACGGGGCCCGGGGTGGCAGCGCGTGCGTTAAGCGCCCAAGTCCGGTTGTGTAGTAGGGGTTGTTGTTGGTCGGGCCGCCGTCCGCCGACCGCCGCGTGTATGTGCGTGTGTAATAATGGGGATGGCCCGAGCCAGCATATAAGAGCGCGCCGTGCAAAGCGTGTGCGCACTAGATCGGCGGCAATTTGTCATACCGGCCGCGTTGAGTAGGTACGACCGCGTTAAAATTTCCGTACGCACTGCGACCAAACCAACTGTCGTCGTTAAATCGCGTTCATAGGTATCATCCAAAATAACATTATAATAACACGATATTATTATATTATTATAACATGCCTTATCAAACCGCATTGCCCGCGACCATAATACATTGACGTTGTACCGTGGTGAAACCTGTCAAAAGCGACAATACGTTTCCAGACCGTTTCAAAGTTTAAAAAAAAAAAATTGTTTTTACATTTCGTCTGTTTTTCAAAACGGAAACAATCGTTCCTTCTTCTGTCCGTTTCCATCCCGTCGACGCTAACCGCAACCGCGTTTCCAACGCACCACGTCGTGTGCCTACACCCGGTGATCCACCGCACCATTGGCGGTTCCTGCCTCCCGCGGGACCAGAACGCTGCACTTTAATAATAACGCCATATACCAGGTGTACCTGACACACGGTCCGCAACCGGAAGAAGACCTTGCCGTCCGCGAACAACACAGTAATTGTTGCGTTAACCCACGCCACTGCAGCATAATATTATACACACCGATAACGATGGACAGCAGCACGTTGATTTTGATATGCATAGCCGTCGCGCTCATCGCCGTCGCTATCGTCCGCAGGCTCGTGTTCGTCGCCTCGTTCCATTCTTTCGCCGGACCTCCGTCTCTGCCGATCTTCGGCAACGCACTTCAGCTAAACGGGTCCCCATCCGGTAAGTTGGTTTTCGTTTACCTATATTATACACTCATCCATATGGTACAGGTACATACACTGTTATGCCGACAAGACGATTAGTTTTTTTTTTCGAAACCGGTACCGAACACCACGTGTTTATTGATGAATCTATGCAGAGTTGCATAAAAAATGTATTCATTTAATTGTTCACGACATTTTAATGGACCAACCATGGTCCTCCAAATCATGTTTATCAGCTCACCATCATTGATTCATTGAATGTTGTAGGTACTGAAATGACTGTTTATGCAACCCGACATAATATTATGGATAGGTACCTACCTAAAATTGTATTTACGACAATATTTACAACGATCTAGTATAATATAAAATATATAGGCACTTCATTCTGTCAATATTTATAACATAGTTTTCATTATAAACTATAGTATTATTTTCGTGTACCTACTTTATACATACCTATAGGTATTCATTGAAATATAATATTATTAAATCGTTTTTTCGGCTGCCGAAAATCCACGCCATTTTTCAGGAACCACTGTGCCTGTTTATGAAGGCACATGCGTCGGAATATAATGTGCTGTTGATATTATTTCTTTATACATACCTTTATGGTACTACGACTATTGCAATATCGAGCGATTTACAGTACAGGAATCGTTTTAGTAATAATAGCTGCTCGATCGCAGGTTTTTATGAACATTAGGAACAGATAAACATCAGTAGGTATTATTAACTCGAGAAACTCGACAACTCCGCCGAATATCGTCCAATCAAATACAGGGTATCGATAAAAGATATAGGTAATAAGTACACAGTGCGATTAATAATGACTTACCTAACAAAATGTACTTATTGTTATATACTTATATATAATAGGTATAGGTTAATTACTATAACTTGTTTCAAAAAAAAAGGAAAAGAAAAAAATAGACATGGTGAAAATATCCTTCAGTGAAATTTACTACGTTATTTAGATTTTCATGTTTGAGATTTTTTTACTTCCTCAAAAAGTTAACAATTTCCAAAAGAATATTACAGACTCGGAGATTATATAAAACTGATATGTAAATAGTGAATAGAATATGATACAACAAGAATCGTTGTTCATTATGAGAAAAAATTAGTATTAAAAATTTACAAACAGCCAAGGGTATTTAAACGATAAGTCAAAATTAAATTGGTTACCTAAGCGCCCTATTTAGCCTTGTATTTTGTTCATAATTTAAATTATGTTACGTGTGTAATTTCACTAATCAACTAATTTTTAATAATAATTTAAAAAAAAAGTTTTTACTTAGTATAAATAACAAAACAAAATTTTAATTCGTTGCATGGATTTTGAACAGTTTTACAATATTTATGATAAAGTTGTTGAAAACCTAACATATAGGTACATAGTATGATGTGTTTGTGTTTTGTATACCTATTTAGTTTACAGTTTATTAGTCATAATAATTATGATATAAAATCACTCGAATTTATTACAATAATTTATTCGTATACATAAATACTTATTGTTATTTGTTTTATTAAATCTATTAGCTAAATCATAAAATAATTAGTATTAATACAGTAATTAAAAATAATATAAAATAATGATATATTTAATATATTTTTTTTAACTTTTTGTTTCATGACCCAGTGGAATTATTGCAGACAATATATTTTAGAACATAGTATAATGTGTATAATGTAATCATTTAGCTAAGTAGGTACTACGTTTTTAACTATAGTGGGTTGGTACCTATTTAAGTGTAAGTTTCAACTATCTGAATAGATAGAAAAACAAAAGTATTTGTTAAACGAGAATCAGTTATGTATATTATGTAGTTCAGCCGATTAATCAGCTATTTATAGCCAACAAGTCGAGATGTCTATATAGATTAACGAAGGACGTATGTATAGACTAAATACCTACTGAGATAAAATTATTTTAAATAAGTACTTGAATTTTATAACATTTCTGTTTCAAACTTAAAATTAACCAAAGATTAAAGCGAACTTCCACCGATTAGCTACCTACTTGTTTTACTATTATAATATAAAGGAAATACTACGATGTTATAAGTATACCTATGCTAAACTAGGTTAATTTAATTTGTTTTTGTAAAGTAGGTACCTATATGATGTATTAACATGGTAAGCCGAAGATGTGTGTATAAGGTACAAATGTACAATATATCATAAGTAGGTAGTTAATTTTATTGTTATATTTTGTTATTTGTATATAGGACATAGGTATATATGAAATGTATTTATTAGTTTGTCTTTGCTATATTATAAGATTACATATCAAGTGTTAATTCCGATATTTTCATATATTTTAAGTTGCTTGTAATTAAAAATAATAACATTTACTCAACTTTATTATCATTTAACTATTCAGTACACACTGTAAGTAAGTAATATCTTACTGAAATGGTTAGGTAAGTAATGTAAATTATAAATAATTTTCTTTAAAGTATAAAATTGTTTTGAAAATTTAATAACGAAAACATTTTATGTTTGTAAAAATGTATTAATAAAGATCGAAGCATTTAATTGTAATATATTATGTACCATTACTGATAACTCACCACGCCACCGTCTTAAACGAAATTATAGCAGGGACCTCATCAACATAAAAAAAAAAACAAAATTACAAAAAACCTAGAATTATGAAGTAGGATCATTGGACCCCCCCCCCTTCTATCAAGTTGTTCAGTCCTGTTATACATGTATCTCACATATTGCCTATTATATAAATTGTATTACAGATTGTATATATTATATACTTATTTATTCTTATAAATAAGAAAATAATATAATATATTATGTGCAAGCATATAAGCAATTCATATATTTTATATAAAATTTACATTTATACAAAATTCAAATATTACGAGAATTCTTATTACATAGAAAATTACTATATAATATATAGTAATTGTCATATTATGATATAAGTTGGTGTTATAATAATTATTTACTATTAAAGGTGCATTCCGTTTTAATACTTTTTAAATTAAAACTTATATTGATTTATATCCATGACCCGGGTATACAATGTACTTTTAATTGTAATGAAACGTATACCTACGTAGACAGTAGAGTCTATATCAATGGTATGCATATACAAAATAATAATAATTCGAAGATAAGGTTTGATGTAGAGAACATTATAATAGGTCAATTTCAAAATACTTTTTTTTAGATAATATACGTTTTAAACTACTTATTTATTTTGTTTCACTCAATATACTTGAAACCTATTAAATTTAGATCTCTGCAAATGTTAATGTTAATTTATTCATCTTGTTTATTATTAAGAAATAGGTTTATAATGTTTGTATTTTTATTACGTAAGTACTACACATATTTTTCAAAAATGACATACCTACTAACTATTCATACATTTTATATTTTATTTGAAAGTATTTTAATGCAATAAATAATTGAAATTATATTATTTTATTCATACTATTAATTTTATCATAATTGCTGATTATTTAAAAACAATGCAAATTTACTTGTCTTACTCTATCATTTCATAAGATATTCTTATCATTTAAATGACAGTGAAACTTATTTTTTGCTTAAAGTGATAAGCTTACAAATAGTATAACTATAAATGTAATTAAATCGATTTTCTTTTTGCTATTAAAAAGAAAATTGAAACCATAGATAGGTACTATTGAAATGTAAAAAAGCTATTTAAAAATTACAATACTACATATCATATAATATATACTATTGAATGAAGTAGTAAGTGGTTTTTAGTTTATCGTGGCTTACCAGAAAAACTACTGAACCGCGATTTCTCTGAATTTTTCATAAGTAATTAGTTATTCCTAATAATATAATATTTAGTTATAAGATTATAATATATAGTTTATCAATTGTTAAATCGGTAGTTATAAAAAAAATACATTGTTTTTGGATTCCGATAATTTTGATTTTTTTTCAAATTTAATAAATTGTTAATTCAGTAATTAAAATCACTATAATATCCAATTCTTATGTCAATAATCGATTTTTATCAAATTTGTTAGCGCAGTTAATAGTCAAATAATATTTTGGTTTTATATCAATTAAATTTAAAATAGTAAAAAAATGAATAGGGAATATTTTGAGGACAATTCATTGTGTGAAAAAAGGGTATCTTCATAAAGCATTATATTAAATTACCAGTATAAACCGCTTAAACATAATACGTATCTACGATCGGTTTCTTCTTATAATTGTTCCAAGGGTGTCTGTTGGCAGAGGTAGAGGACAGGTGGCAAGGGTCCATCCTCCCCATGAATTTATAATAATAACGCAATGTGGTAGGTACCTATATATATAATGAACATTTTTATTCAAAATTTAAAAAGCAATTTTATTATGTAAATATTTTCACGGGAATTAGAGTCTGTTTTATAATGATTGTCTCTACAGATCAACGAACCTTAATCCCCCTGAACTATTTTCTTGTTATCGCCCTTGAATATATTTTTATCTTTGGTTATTTTTTACATTTTAACATCAGAACTTATAAAAGAGCAACATTACTAATTCTGTCTTGGCAGATACTAATTATATCATCTTTAACCTTCTCGTATGTAGGCACTTAACAACTCAAATCTACCTCGGAATAACTAAACATTGTTTTGTTCTTTTAAACAACTTAAATTAAATTTACACTATTTAAAATTTAAAAATTTACCTATTTTTACTGTTTACTGTAGTCCGTTAGCTAACGTTAAATTTGAAAACATAATTAAAAATGAAAAATGATTCACTTAAGTAAAAAAAAATCAATGGTTAACTATCAATGCTATCAAACAATAATGTACCTATTATTATTAATATATAGTCGTCACACGATAATTCGAAATGTCTGTCGGTAGTTTTTCGACTTTAATCATATAATTTTACCAAAATAAACCTCTGCAGTAAGTAAACAGTTGTTGAAATTAAATAAAACGTAGTCACTAGTCAGTTTGAATATGTGTTCGGTAAAGTACAAGTGTTTGTCGCTCATCGATAAAAAAAAAAAACAGCAGTTGAAGCTGGTGAAAAAATCTTACTACATTGACTCATTTCCTTAAATAACATACATTTATTGTTAAATGTCAAAATAAATGTGTGATAAACTAAATAGTAAATAATAAATACAATATATATGTGTAATACAATTTTCATTACCGAACACTAGGTAAATTGAAAACTTCTAAAATCGAATTTTTAGCTCGGTCCCCTGAATTTCGAATTATCGAGTGACGACTGTGTTGAGAATTTCTTGTCAGGAAGAACTCTAATAAGTATTCTTATAACTTATAAGATACTATAAATTGTAGTATACATTAAGTAACATTTAGCTAATGACATATCTAACCTATTTTCTCCCTGCAGGGTATAGATTTTATTGAAATTGTTTTACTAATAATTGGTCATCAAAATTCCATGCATATTTCAAGTCCACGTTAGGATTGAACACTGAACACTACGTAGCATTATTTAAGAAGTAGGTGTGCCTTTAGTAAATATTATGAATTTTTATAACTCGTGAATTTCGATGGTAGAAATAGTTAACAACGTGTGTATGTTCTAAATAAATTGTATTATTCAATATTCATAATGTTTGATAAAAAAAAATACTATACATTATAGATTATAATGTGATACACTTCACGGACTAAATTTGCAAAACGATATTGAGTACCTATAGTTGTAAATAAATTAAAATTTTATTTTAAAACACAATACTAAATTTTAAACATATAAAAATGTAAATAAGTCACTCAGTAAAAAGTTGAAAATATAATAGGTATATTATAAAATATAAAAATTCATAAGTATAATAACACCTACATTATAGATACGTGTATTATAGTGACGTATGAGAATATGAAATCAATATGCTAATTACAAATGTATTTGTTTATTTTAGTCCACAAACGTCATAATTTCCTCTTTCGTATGAATAAAACATATTTTTATTAACACGGAAGATGATTATCGGAAAAATGTAGACGGTGAAAGTAGATATCTGTTAAGTTTGTTAGGTGTACCTACCTTTAAATGTATTATAATTTAGTTTAAATATTAAATAAATCGTATTTTTTCATATATCCTTACGAATTATAATTGAAATGTACTAAACATATGTGTCTAGACTGTCTGACACGGTGGCATTATGAACACGTTAAGGAAATATGGTAAATAAGGCAATATTTATTTATATTGTACGTTTTTTTAATAGGTCAAATTTTGTGCTGAATGTTGTTGCACTTAGAAAGTAGAATAAACAGTAATATGGAACTGCATTTTGTACACATTGCCAATGTCATGGTTATGTTTATGCATGCTTTTCATAAATACACAATAAGATAGAAAAAGAAATGGGTTGTATACATATTATGTTAGGAACAATAAATTCATGACTTCAGCATTCAAAAAAAATATATTTATAAATAAATAATATAATGCTAATAATATCTTAAATATAATATTTTCAATTTAATAAACAAAGAGTTGTTTAATCAACAGATTTTTTCATCTTTAAGCATTTAATCAAATTTAAAAATAATTTACTATCTTTGATATAATCTTTTTTAAATATTTTAATATGGGTAACTAATAATAAAATAAATAAATTATAAATAAAATTTATATAATGTTAATTTTCATTAAATTCAAATATTGACAAAGAAAATATGTATTAAATAATTCATGTAGATATAGTTGGTAGTGATACTAGCATAATATATTCATACTTTATCATATAGGTTCTTCTGCATAAATCATCTAGAGTATTTTCCTTCCAGAACCGTGTGGTTATATATTACTACCTGTCGTTTTTTCAACTTGAAAAATAATTTGTATTTAATAGTTAATATTATGGGATAATGGAATTAGATAATTATATATTATGTACAGTTATATGCAAATTGCAAATATTTTTATTAATTGATTATGAATGGAGTATTTTTAATTTTTAAATTATTAAATAAGGTATATACTATATTATACATAACGAATTATTATTGAAATATTATTTGATAGAATGATTCAATATAGAAATACGAGTATTCAAATTACATGTGATGCATATATTATTTGTCTTTCCTATTTTTATTTTTGTAATATAATTTATTATCCTATAAGGGCTTCTTTAAAACACCTTAAAATTTGTTTGGAAGGCACTATCATGAAATTAATTTTCCTCTAAAACCTCAGCTTAAAAAGTATATAGTATGAAAATTGCTTGACGTGGCTCTTTTTTTGTTGAAAATCCTTTATTGTTTAAACTAAAATGTTCAAGCAAGGTACTTAAATATTTTATCGTGTAAGATTTACTGTAGGTTTATACCTACTACCTACAGTTCTAAATTAATATATATTATATTATTATTGCCAGTCCGATTACGATCACTAATCTAAGATAAATTATATGAGTACGTTCAAAAAAATATAAGAAGATTGTAAAATTAAAAGTAGTACGAAAAAAGTGATTTTTTTAGTATTTCTTGTTTAATAACTACCGAATATGATATAAATTATAATAACATACGTTGGCGGTGACGAGCTGTATAATATTATGTAGTTAGGTATCTATACTACCTTCGAGCGGCAAAACCTTTGAACCGAAGTTCGGTTCCGCTGCAGCACCCTCGCTGCCCGCGATTACACCTTCTGAACATACCCGTTGGAGCAATCGGTGAACGTCGTCGGCCGTCATAGACACTGCAGCCTCGCAGTCGGCGTTCAACGTCCGTGGTTTGCAAAGTCCATGCGTTGAACGTAATACGACAACAGGTCTATCCTCTGCACCGAGACCGGCCTTTGCCGGCGTATCAGCACGTTCGCCACCGCCGGTTTCTCCCGGTACATCACACGGTTTTCGTAGTGCGTGGTGGGTTTCACTAGGTACCGGTCAACGGTCCGGGTCGACTCAAGCGCGATATCTGCTGTTTCACCGCTGTTTGTGCTGCTACGGATGAACGACGGCAGAGCACACCTTCGATTGCGTTGTTCCGCTTGTCTGGGACCCATGTGCGGGTTGCCTTCTACAACTTCCGCCGCTGGACCCATCCATACGGACGCAGTAGTAGCGCTTTTCCCGAGTTCGGAAGTGGCGTTTTCCCCGAGTTCGGAAGTGGCGTTTTCCCTGAGTTCGGAAGTGGCGTTTTCCCCGAGTTCGGAAGTGGCGTTTTCCCCGAGTTCAGAAGTGGCGTTTTCCTCGAGTCCGGTAGTGACATTTTCTACAAGTTCCACCGCCCTCTCGACCATTAGTAACGCGGCCGACCAGATCGACATCATCGCGTACAGAACAGGAAGAGTCGAGCGTGCCATCATCGCGATCGTCGGTCTCACCCTACGGTTAATTAGCAGTCAATAAAATATAATATGTGGTGCGCATAAAATATTTCTATTCATCGATGATCTCCTGCTATGAATTACCACGATCACTTGACGGTCTGAAGTCGTCACCGCACTACACTGCAGAAGAAATAAGCGACGTTTAGAGCGTGGCGATGACCGTGATCGGTGCGGTGTCTATGGTTTTTTTTTCGTCCTCCGTTCCTTGTTTGGTTTTTTGGCAAAAAATGACCGAATTTTCGACCTCGATGGAAGAGAAAACTGCACGCGCCTTTCCGTTGCTATTTTCCAATAATAATATTATGCATATTATTATTATATTATAATACTAGATATATTGTTTCTGTGTAACACAACTCGTTCTCGGGAAAAACCACTGCGCTCCTGCTTGATGGTTGTGATCGCGAATTGCATAACCAAGACTTTGCTCAAAGATTTGTATGTATTTTATACAATACAACAATAATAGTATTGCTGTAACAGTATAATACTAATCACTAATCAGAGTGCTTGTACAATATACTCCACTAGAAATAGAGATATGACGTATTCGACAAACTATTATTTAGTTGCACGACACTCTTTTTTACCACCTATTCGATCTCTTATATACTAATGGTGGCCACGAAACAAAGGTTAGAAATATGACAACTATTATTAGATTCAGTTATATTCAGTTATTACTAGACATTAAATAATTTACACCGGTATAATTGGAAATAACATAATTCACACTTGAGATCATTACGAAGACGTATTTAAATTATTTAAACATACCTTTTTTAAGTATCTACCTTACACGTCCCTGTACCAATAGTGCGTTGTGGATAATATATACACCAAATATATAATAATATGTTCTTATTCGACTTAAAAGTTTTAATAACAGTTAATGCATTATGCATTGTTACAAAATGATCAATTTTCTTGTACACGCAGTACCTACTATGTAAATACATTGCTAATATCAATTGTTTTATATTTTTTTTTAGATTTCTTTAGACTTTTACTCGAATGGCATTCAAAATTTGGAGACACGTATCAACTATGGATTGGTCTTCGACCATTCATAGCAATGGCTGATGCTGATCATATTCAGGTAATTAATAAATTGTTTATTTTAGTATGAACATTTTTTATTAAGTTAATTGATAGAAATCTTTTAAGTGAATACAATAATTATTAGTCAGCCAGGTGTATAGAATAATATTTATTACTTTAATTATGTTTAAAGCTCCTACATGCCTCAAATATTAATCCTCAAACAAATAATATTACAATATTTGAGTATTTGTTAATTATATTATAATTAATGACTACTATTACGAGTGATTAAAATAAATATTTTTGAGCAATAGTCATTTATTCACACTTTAAATAGTTTGAATTAATTCAATGTATAATAATTCATATTTCTTATGTGACAACTAAACTTTATTGCATAAAAGCTGCTTTACAATATCAAAATAATAACTAATTAATTAATTCATCAAATTGAAATTGAATATCTTATTCAATACGATTTTGCGAAATAAAAATCACTAGGTATATTATAGGTATGTCAATAAAATATTTTGTAAAAATAACTCTAATTAGTATTTTGTGGGGGGTCCTCAAAATATCTAAAAAATAATAGAATAGCACCGCCGCCCAGCGCCCATTCCAAATTCAAGCATTTACTTAGGTAATGAAGATAATGAAAAAACTGAACAATAAGCTACACAACATTGTATTTGTATACTTGAAAATTGAAAATATAGGTTGCCTATGTAGGTACCACATATAACAAGTATAAGTATAGGTGTTAAGTCGTTAAGATGTACGGGTTAAGAATTTAAATTGAATATTGATTTGCGTATAGGTATAATGAATAACAAGCATATTATTATTTAGGGTTGGATGGATGAAAACCGGTCAGTGGGTAATATTAGTATCTAAAAAACTATTATAATATTTATAATTTGAGGTATTCCTTCTAACACCTTGATTTTAAAAAGAATGTTATCGCAGTATAATATATACGACGTCACACGATTATCATAATATAATTTATACCAGCAAAAATTTGTTATAATTTCTTATCACATGTTTTTACAAGAAAATGATTAAATTTCAACATTATAAGATAAATATTTTTACTTGTTTATGTGTATTACAATCTAAAATACATAAAACATTTTTTTTTTTTTGTATTCAAACTATATCTATAGCATATTATCAAAATGAAAGATATCTTTTTAAAAACATATTTACAAGAAGGGTAATCCCAATCAAAATTATGAATTACTAAAGGTAATTTTCGTTTGAAAAAATAACATTTCTTAGTTTCTTACTCTCAAAAACATGAAACTATTAGTCACAATATCTCGCTAAATGATAAAAATGATTCGATTCTTAATGGAACTATCATAATAACCTAATACAATAATTATTTACAGAGAAAATTTATTTCTTGCTTAGGGGTGGCCGCAGTTCCCTAAGTCATCACTCACCCCTATATATTTATGGACCGTTCTCTTGTAAAGTAATATAATTACATCTATTAACTATTATTCAAACATTTCATTTTAAATATCATACGTCTATAGCTACAAAATAGTATAAACTTAGTTGTATTATTATAGTATTTACAGAAATCTGTTGCCAACTTATTTGGTACCTAACGTTTCACTGTTTTTAGGTCATTTACGATTGCACGTGCCTATTGGAAAAAAACTACACACTTATAGTAATTGCCGTGTATACCTTATAGTAGAATTTCGTCAACGACCTTCCTGGTTTTATATTAATTGAGCTTATCATTAGGTTCTGCTTTTGTGTTTATGGCACTACTATATATATTTACTCTACACGTGGCATGAAAATACTATAATCTTCTAGTAAAAGTTATGTACCTACTTAAAAAAAAATATTTTATTGATGTTACTATCGATTATTTAAATTGATACATTTGAGAAGTAGGTACTTCTTCGTGTGAATTCGACAATATTCTATTGTAGTAATGTAGTACACCCAGAGTTAATTAATTAAGATAGCATAACACTTTTAAATATTTATAGGAGGACAGAGAAGGTAGATACGATATTCAGTTATCCAGCATTAAAATAAGAAAATATTATGTTATTGCTTTATTGATTTGATATTATGCACATATCTTTGTTTGGCAGTTAAAACATTTTTGTTAAGTTGTCACTAGTCAGTTTTTAAATTATAGGTATGTATAACCTACAAATATCACAAAAATATAATAAAAAAACTAAAAACTTTATTTTTGGTGGTTAAGTATCTATAATATATACGAGTATAGGTATCAGGTATCTATTTAAAAGATAATTTAATTTTAACTACTTTTATCATGCATAATTGTGCAAATTAGGTATACATAAAGCACTGGCAAATTTAATTTTTTTTTACTTTTTAGTAATTAGATAGTACAAAAAAATTTGTGAAACAATTGCGATCAGTATATAGTAAATAGTAATCTTGTGTTAATTAATAGTTGCAACAAATTTGAGCGCTAGTTATTACTGATTATCTACTATATAATCATTAATGAGTTCTTTGTACCTATATTATTGCAAAAATAAAATGTATCAACTAATAAGCTAGTGGCTTATGTTTAGGTAAATTAACACACAATAATGAATAAAACTTTAATTTTTAAACAATGTAATTTTCAATCAAACCTGGTTGAAAGTGCCACACTAAATACGAGTGATGTACATTTTAAACATACATTTGTCTTGTGAAAATATATAATATGCCTACATATTTATGTTTATAATAAAATGATATACCTATGTAAAGTTTTAATTTTAAACTTTTATTTCAGCAAATTTTGACTTCAACTGTTCATATTGACAAGAATTTAGAGTATAATCTACTACTTCCATTTATTGGTACAGGACTAGTGACTAGTTCAGGTAAAAAATTGTTTAAAAAAATAATATATAGGTAGGTACACAAGTAGTTGTAATATAAATACTAAGTTAATTATTTATCTAAGATAAAAAAACAGGTAAAAAAAATTAACTATACATTTTATATTTAAATTTTTGATAGATATTTACTATATAGTAATATAAATTAATATTGTAATGCACCAATAATAATTTTTGTCAATATATAACATATTTTTGAAAAAGAAACTGGTATCCTATTTTACATGTCTAATAATCTTATATAAATTGTTCATATTTATAGAATTTTATAAAAAATTATGAAGCGTAAATTTCATTTCATTTAAGGTACTAAGTACACACTAAAGAATTAATGGATTCATCAAATCAAATACTTGCGTAACTTTATAACTCCGATGATATACATATCAAACTTTGCTACCATGACTTAAACTACGAACGACGATGGTAATTGATAATGGATACTATAGTATCATAAATAATAAATAAAATGTTCATTAGTGTTCAATTTATCTTTGTTTATATTTTTCTTAAAACTATCCATCTATGACCTAAAGTATTGTCATTTTTATTTATATAATAACCAGATTAAATTTTATAACAATAATAATTACAACACCATATTATCGACTTCCCTAAGAGATTAGAGAATACTATATCAACGTATCAGATAAGTAATAATGCAATATATTTACATAATATACGTATATGCATTATAATGTCAGAAACTATAGTACCTTTAATATTATAAAAGTATATAATTTATTTTAATTTAAAAATAACATTTATTATTTGAAAGAATTAATGAACATGGTAACTACTAATAGAAACTTTAAGTAAAATAATAAATAAATTGGGTTAGCAAAGACAGCGTATTAAATGTTTACTATCGATCCGTTAAACGCATATGTTAGGTACTTAAGTATAACATATAATATCTTTAAAGTTGGTAATTTAATTACATTTTTATAATTAAAATTTATAGTTACAATACCCAGGATTAAAAGGTAATCCCTGCTCGGGAAAAAGGTATTTTAATGAGTTTCCCAAAAACACCAGGTAAAGTTTACATCCAGAGCGGGGTATTACATCACCAAGTTAACTAGTCCACGGTATACTATTATATATTTCAAGTAATTAAATAATTTATACTAATTATTTCAGCTCTAGTGCAAATTTTTCATACTATGTATTCAAGCAATTTACTTTTGATATGGACTTATAATGACCCTCGTATTTCTATATAGTAAATAGTCATTAGTATCGCAAAATTAGAATCTTGGGCTGTTTGGGGAAGAGCCAATTGCTAAAACCTATAATAACTAATAAGTCATAAAAAATTAACAAAATATAAAAAAATTCTCTCGAGTACGGCTTAATATGTCGTTAACACCTTAATAAAATAATGTACTATATCTGATTTAAAGCTAGAATAGTTTTTTTTTCATTTAAGTTTTAAACGGGCCAGGCTTAATTACATAAATTAAAAAATAATAATAATCGTTCGTAAATAGTAAATAAGATAAATATATAAAAAAATATAATAAATAAAATTAAAAAATGTTTTTTTTATGTATATAATGGTTATGAACAATTAATGTTTAACTGTTATAATAAATTGGTATATGTGAAATTCTCATTAGGTACTTTGTACTCATTAAGCGCCTTGAAAATACATTTTATTAATGGGATATTTTTCAAAAACTCATTAGAAAAACCAAACGAAATTCTATCGCATCGACTTATTTTATTAACTACCTACCTACTACATTTTCATAAACTATTAAATTATTCACGGTCAATATCGGTTTACTTGGCCATGTTATAAGATTTAATGTGCTCTAATTGATGATTATATAATTTTTGATTACTCTTAAAATTATGGTTATATCAACAACTGAAGCACTATTAACTTCAGACAACAATAAAAGTACGGAGTAGGCCAGAAAACGTAAAGTGCATGTAACGCGTCCTTGACCCGTTGCAAGTATACGGCTCCGTTCGACTCAGGTTAGCAGTGTGTGCTGTTTGCTACTCAAGGTCAAACACTACCACAATAATAAAAGTATACAACCTTATCATAACATAAAGTATAGTGAGCTTCCGTGTCCCAGAATATAGACTTTTTTAACAAAATGAGCTCATCGCGGACCTATATAGTTCAAAATGTCAAGTGGTATCCATTAAGAACTACTATGCACCAGTAGCGCTAATTGAGAGTAACGATAAAACAAAATTAAATCTTTAAATAAATTATTCATGTTCATTAACATTATAAGTTGTTTAAAAATATTACTGAAATTTATAAACATTTCCAAGAGTTAATCGATTTGAGATATTTACTACTTGTTTTGATTCATGAAAATATTTTATTTATTTTTTAAATATTTGAAATTTTAATACAGTGATTAGGATACAATAACTCTCAAAACTCGATCCTTTTTTTTTCACTTAAAAAATGCATATACCTACATACACCTAGGACCTAGCGCTGTAGGTACAACTCAATTTTATACAACTTGAATTCATTTTTATCTCCCTTGAAGTTCGAGTTATCGAGCCTTGACTGTAATTGATTTATTATAATAATTAACCTTTTATTATTCTTAAGTCTAAACATGATGCAAGAAAAATATTGATACTATAAGCAAGTTTTTATGAACAAGTTAAAAAACACCAAAAAATTTCAAATTTTTTTTTATAAAATTATAATTTATACTGCTCAAAATATGTAAATTATGAACTTTGATAGGTATTTTAAAATAAAAACAAATAATAATTGCAAATTCATAATATAAGAAATATTATATTCTACTTTAAAATGTTTGCCAAGTATTCAAAAATAGTTCTTGCTCCTGGAATCCACGTGATTGTACCTATAAGAAATCGGCACATTCACATACTTGCATGCTGCGTATAAACTATTTAATCTTGTAACAGGAAACGAGTGAGAAAAACAGTGCTTGTAGAATATAATTATTACTTATATTAAACAATGGTAGATTTAAGATGATATGATGTGAACAAGATGAGCATCGTTGAATACACCAAAATAGTTTACATGTTGATAATATTTAACTTGACATCGTACCCAGGTATGAATAATAATAATAAAAATAAAATAGGTAATATATATTATGTTGTGTTAATAAATCAGACACCAGTTTATTTATGTACATAAATATGATAAATATGCTGTTATGCAAAATAATAATATTTTCATTGTATATTGTTAAACTCAGGATCGAAATGGCATACACGAAGGAAGTTATTAACACCAACATTTCATCAAAATATTCTTGAGGAATTCTTACCATTAATAGAAAAACAGAGTAAAACATTAGTAAAGGTGTTAAGAAAAGAGATCAATAACGTTAATGGATTCGATATAAAGCCGTACGCAAAATTGGCTGCACTAGATACCATCGGCAGCACAGCCATGGGATGTGAGATCAACTCACAGGAAAATTCCCAACTGGAATATGTTAAAGCTCTGGACGAGTGAGTAAAATTTTAAGTATATACCAAGGTTAATATAAAATTTATTGCACCGAAAATTATATAATTAGGCCTATAAAACTATCTGAACAGTGAATTGTGATGAGAAGTTGAAAACAATAAAATAATTTAAACACCAACTGTTAATTTCCAACCCTTAAACCAGCATTTATAAATTATAAACATTTTTATTTATAATTTATCAAAGCTCTATTAATAATAACTAGTTATCATAGAAATAACCATTTTCAAATGTAAAATTAACATTTCAATTTTTAATTTCAGGCTTACTGCAATCATGCAGAAACGGTTTATAACACCATGGTTGAAACCAAATTTATTATTCAACTTAACATCTCTTAGTAAAAGACAAAAGGCATGTATAGACGTTATACACACATTTACAAGAAAGGTAATGCCATTGAAATTAGCTATTATCCGCAGTATTATAATAAATCATAAATTAGTATTTATCTACTATAAGTATGTTTTTGTATTATATAACAGTAGATATTGTAAATTTGTTACAGGTTATAAAAGAGAGAAAGGATAATTTTAAACTATTCAACAATCAGATGTCGGATGCAAATAAAAATGAAATTTACCATGGTAAAAATGACATTACGATACGTGTTGATAACGTTGTAATAATTTTATTTCATCCTTAGGAAAAAAACCTAATAGAGCATTATTGGATTTATTGCTAGAAGTGTCCGAAGATGGAAAAGTATTAAGTGATGAGGATATTCAAGAAGAAGTCGACACTTTCATGTTTGCGGTAAGCATACCATTTCAAACAAAAATATGCAAAAATTAAAAAACGGAACTTTATTTATGACTTACCTATTGTTATTTTTAATAATATTATGTTTTTTTTCTTTTTATCAGGGAGTTGATACAACTTCTGTCACTTTTTCTTGGGTTATGTATGTCTTGGGTAAATATCCACATATACAAGATAGAATAGTGGAAGAATTAAACGAAAAAATTCCGAATTTCGGTGATGGGAAGTTATCAGTAAACATTTTAGGCAGTCTTGACTATTTGGGGAGAACAATCAAAGAAGTGCTACGACTTTACCCATCCGTCCCATTTATCGGTAGACAAATCTACAAACCACTCACAATTGGTAATAAAACAATAAATATGTACCTAATCATTTTAAGAAAATAAATGTTTAAATAGTATTTAGTTATAATAAGATTTATATAATTATAAAACTCAGTATTTATTTTTTTTTATTTTAATTGTTTCAACTTTGAAATGTGTAGTCATATAATTTACCAATTTAATAGATTTTCAAAATGTGTAATTCTTAAGCCCCTTTATTAACTATAGGTATAGTCATTATACAACATATTAATACTGTATATACGTCTGATATACTATAATATTTCACAACTACGTTTTAAAATACAATAGGTAACTGAAATAGTTTTTTAAAGAACAAATTATGTGTAACATGATCTTAGCATATATTACTAGTCAGCCCATTTATGATTAATTCATTAAAAAACAACTTCTTTCAAACTTGATTTTTAAAAGCGATAGTAATTGTTATCATAAGTTGAATATGATTATAATATATAATTATAGCTACAGACAATTGCCATTCAAAAACAGTGTGTCCAGTGTCATACCAGGCCTGCGTAGAAAGTCCATTTTTTCTTTATAAATATTTAAATGTTTACATGATATTAATATTTTTATTGTAAATAAATGCTTGCAGGTGATCATACTATTTTGCCGGGGACGTCAATTTTTATAAATGTGTTTGCTTTACATAGAAACGAAAAACATTTTGAGAACCCGGAAAAGTTTGATCCCGATAGATTTTTACAGGACAATAAAAACGATCAACATCCATTTGCCTTCATACCATTTAGTGCAGGATCGAGGAACTGTATTGGTAAGTAGAGAAACATTAAATCTAAATTATATATTTTTATTTCGATGGTAAAATATAAACCAGGCTTTAATATATTTGTTTAGTAATCTTATACAATTATCATACTCTTGTTCGTGATTTTTTTTGTAATCTAATCAGACATAATTTTAATAATTTAATCGTAATCGTTTTTCATTCTCTAATTTTATTGTTGGACACATTTTTAAAATACTTTCTCTATTTTTTCATTATAAATATATTTTCCAAACTTGAATAAATTATTTTTCTTCTTGTTCAAATTGTTATATTATTAATATTTGTTAAATAATGATATATATTATAGTTTATTTATAGTACAAATATAATGTATTACTATATAACGACATTGTAGGGATCGTAAAAAAAATAAAATATAAAATGTGTCATAATATATCCATTATACGAATCCAGTCATTGGTAAAAAAATAGGTATGCCACTGGGTCTGTATATTTTGTGCCAATCATTATGTTAACTGTAAAAAGATTGTTTTCTATTAGATGCACCATACACAAAAATAATATTTGCTGATTACATTATTTTTTAGTTAATCGCAATACTACCACTCATAATAATATGGAACAATACGTTTCAAACATTGTAGAATTATCATAAAATTGAAAAATTGTCATTTGTTATTCATATCTTAGGGGCAATCAATCACTTTTGATAATACTATATAATATCATTTTACCTGGCGCTATTAAAAAATAGTTTCTTTATTTTTTTAGGACTTCGAACAATATTTCAATTTAGGAAATTATAAATTTGAAAAAAACAACCTTCAACTTCTATATAATATATATATAAATTAGTGCACTAGAATCTATGACATATATTTATAAATGTGTGTTTAATATACATTATTTTATTTTTTATTTCCTGTGGGCATTGTTACGACTATTTTAGACATAGGTATGATTTAGTGGTTGCCATACTTGGAGTATAGAATTCCAAATACTATTTTACTTTTTTAAGTATTGATTCCTTTGAACAAATTAATTTTTTTCTATATAACATATTTATCTATTTTTAATTAAATCATTTTCGTCGCTCATAAAGTATTTATAACATTTCATATTAATCTGATTAAAAATAATAATACAGTTCAATTAGGTATATGGTATTTATCAGTTTGTTGTCTACTTTTGGTATGCCACTAATATTCTAAATATTTTTATATTCTGAGTAAATTAAAGTTTTTTTATAAGTATTTTAATATCTATTATGAATAGTATTAGAAAATATTTTGTCTAAGTATACTAGTCGACATAATCTAACCAAACTCATCCAATTACACGAAAGAAAATAATTAATAATCCAACATGTATCTATATCGTATTTCGATGACTTGTTTTAGGACAAAAGTTCGCAATGATTGTTCTCAAAATAATTATCGCCACAGTTATAAAATCGTACAGAGTTAAGTCAATAGACCCAGAAGACAAATTGGGGCTTGTTGGGGAAATCGTATTGAACGCACTGAACGGAATCAACGTGACACTTGAAGAACGGACGTAGACCTATAAAAGTGCTTACTGACTTTAATAAATACATTCGTATTGTATTGACTATTTCCATTGCATTACATAAATTGTATTAAGTATTACGTTTTTAATTATATTGGTATTATTATTTAAGTTTTTATGCATTGGACATTTTTTTTTTTTCATTATCATTATTAATTCTATAAGTTAATATAACTATTTACTTAATTTTTTTCCATACCTACTATTATATTATTATAAGATTTACATTTTGAAATAGTATTAATTTTACTATAATACTATATAATGTTTTAGTATAACAATAATAATATACATTTTCTTTTATAAATAAACTGTGGTTAATTATTTATTTATTTATTATAACACGGACGCTATTCATTTTTACACTAGGCATACCGATTTTTATTGAAACAAATACTATTGTCTTCTATAAATCACTTGAACATGCTACAGTAGGTGTATACATCATTATTCATTATTATTATTATATATTAATTTGTAAACTTAAATTCTCTGGTTACTGGTTGGAGGTTTTTACACATTATTACAATACATATCAATAAAGATAGTATTAGCATTAAAGAATTAGTTCTTGTAAATTGTTATTGTGTGTCCTACATTTTAAATACGAGGGAGGGGTACCTATATTATAATTATTCACACACTTAAACTTAAATTATTTATTTATTCATGATAATTATTGATGATTCTTTCTGGTGAATTAACACTGTCTACAATTTCAAAACAAATACATTAATATTTCAATAAATAGGTATACATATTATAATAGATCATCGTTTTCTAAATCTATAGTAATGTATGTGTACAATGTATAATGTACCTACACGAGTACCTCAATACATCAATATTGTACATTTATGGTGGTTACCTACATATTTTGATATTAAACTATAAATTAAAATAAACAAAATCACAGCTAACTTAATCGTATAAAATACTTTTCTCAAATTGTGCGTTATAAAGTATTGACTAAAATAAAATATATAAAATAAACATTTTTAATCATATTAAGATCATATCAGATTAATAAAAATTTAGATTTTATGTTAATTTTAAAGCAACGAAAAGTTGTAAGTGTTTAGTGTTTTACTACACCACATAAAGGTTTATTTTACAGTACTTAAGGGATTAGAAGCAATATATAAACAACAAACATGAGAATTTATTAATTTGGATTCTGATAGGAGTGATAAATGTATTGGTTCTACAGTGGCGTTTTTTTGTGTGCCTGACATTCTTACTTTAACCAAGTAACAGAAAAAATTCTTCAAACTTTAACTTTGAGGTTTTTTTCTGGCAAAAAAAAAGAAAAATACACGTAAAACAAATATGGTAATATAAATACGCCAATTCAGTTTTTTAACAAAATTGATTTGTTTTTATTGTTGTTGTAACTCACAATTAAAAAATATATAACTGTAGAGACTCGAAGTTGATATTGTCAATAAACAATTATACATATCAGCGTTTTATAAACATAATAGGTATATAATTTTCAAAATATTTTGGTTCTTTTTATGTTATTTATAAATATTTAATAGGTATTTTCTACTTTTTTTTTCACTTGACTTTAAATTGATTTTTCCAATTCAAAAACTAGTTTAATGTTGAAAAAATATTAACATACGACATACCATCGTATCGGCCTATTGATACCTATTTGTTCATACAATTATTTACCATCATGATAAAATTATCTGTCACGATTGCAACTATTGGGTTTTGTATTATTATATAGGTAATCGTGTTGAATCAGCGCTCATAAAAAATTAAATTTAATGACCTAAACACGTTTACGAAAAGGTATTAAACTATGATTTTAGACTATGAACACATTTTATGCAAATTTTAGAGAGCAATATGTGATATGTCTTACTTCTGAGACAACCCTATCGGGATTTATTACCTAGGTACTATTTTAAATAGCTCGTTATAATTTTTGCATTTTACCTTCTTTATTATATTTTTATATAACTATCATTTTACTAACTCATATTTAAAAAAAAACCTATGTAATTGTCTCCTAAACATTGTCCTCTGTAATATTCATAATACCTAAGTGTTTTTTATCTTCATATATTACAAAAGTATAAAGTATTATTCTCTAATAATACAATTCTGCTCAGACTAATTCATACACGTCGTGTGATATTTAGAAAATCAACCTTTTTTCAAAAGAAATGAAATAAATAGATTTATTTGTATATTCTAAATATCCTACGTAATATAATACCATTGTTTATAAATATTTAATGTAATTAATGATATTACGTGAAATATTATGTATTATAATGTATAACGAAATTAATATATTTTTGTGTTTATGAAGATGAACAATGAGTATGTTTAAGCTATTTCTAAAGAAAACATAATTTCATAATATCTTTAGAAAAACAAATTACAATAGACCCAGTATCTTTCCTTGTCACGCTCAACTTCACATTATTATACGGTAGATGGGTACGTCGGTTAAATTTTGATAATTTAATATCAATATGACAATATATAATATATGATATAATATTGTAATATTGTAATAATTAATAATATGCAAAGCGTTTGGCAAAAATCAGTTCAACTCGCCGCGGTCGTAACTAATGGAAAAATAAATTACTAATTTATAGTAATATGAATAAACTATAAAAATATATCATCCTTAGAAATAGAGTCTCCGTTTAGAATCGTTTTTCGTGTGCAATAATTTATCGTCGAATTCAAATTTAACACATCCATTACACTATTATAGGCTACAGTGACCTACATATGTTATAATGATGATTGACGGAGTACACTTGAGACCTATTACACAGCACATGCAACATGCAACAGCACGGTGATTACCCCTGATCTTAAATCCTGGATTCTACTGTTGTGTGGTGCTTGGATTAATTACTTTGGGATTTTTTATTGGGAATAAAATATTTCAAAATCAACGCGTTCACTTGTTTCCATATAATATGGTTTCATTGTGTAATTTTTATTAAAAAATGATAACATTTTCATAAAAACGTTTTCATCATAAAACGAAAATATTGTTACCTACTATAAAGGATGGTATATTACAATAAATAATAATGTATTGTTGTAAATGTGTTTGAAATCAGTATTGAAACCTTGTATCAATAATACTTTCCTCGTACCACTCAAAGTCTAAACTCTAAAATATTAAATGCTTGATGTAAGTACTGTATGTTATGTATATTTATATAGTAAATTTTACTTCTAATTTGTATTGTAGGTCGTAAGTCTGATAGTAGTAGAAATTAATATAAGTGAATAAGAGATGAAATCCGATAAATATCTACTTAGGAAATAAATATAGTTATATAAACACGATACCACTATTATTCAGACATGTATTTTGTAGAAATGTTCTTTAAATTATTATTTTTTTTTTTACACACTCTCCTTCTAAGAACGTGTTTATTTATAATTATGTGTCAGAAAGGGTCTTTTAAAAGAAGTTTGTTCAGTTGGTAATTTTATAACATACCTACCTACCTATTTTTTTTTTCTAAGAATCGTATTGATAAATATTAAAAACGGCCTCTGATTATGCTATTCATCACGATTCACAGGTAATGGATATAATATTGTGATCATCAAACTCATTTATATGTATATATGATGTACCTTATAAATGAAACATCTAACTGAGTAATTCTAAGTAAAAATGTAATTTATTTTTGTAAATATTAAGTAAATAGGTGTATCGACTAAACAAATATATTCATTTTAAAAATATTGAACACGTAAGTAGGTACTAGGTACCTATCAAAGGATAAAACAGATACCTACATTAGTTTGAAATTTATAACATAAGAACACACTTTTGCATATTTTTACATTTTGTTTTATTCATTATTATTTATCAGTCATGACTTGTTAATATAATAATGTAATTTTGTAACGAAATCGAAATACCATAAATCTGAGAAAACTTAAAATTCCCATTTTTATATTGTTGCTTATCATTGCAATTAATAGATTGATGATTTAATAACTTAATAAATATCTGTATCATATATACATAGGTAAAAATTATCTATGTAAATTGCTGACATTCAACATAACTATAAAAATATGGTTAGGTACGCATGAATGTCTGTTACAGTTAACGACAATGATCGGGCGCTAAGATAAAATATTTAGATAAAATATTTAAGTGTTAAAATAATTTTATCATTTTGAACATACAAACAACAGGAAATTTAATCTTCATTAAATTGGATAACGTTAGTGCTTGTCTCGTGCGGGCATGTTTAATATATACCTACAATGCATGTACCAAGGTAAAAAAATAAGATACTAATGTAACTATAATAACCATTCGTATATCTACTTTATTATCGATGTAGTTTAGTGTAAAATAGCAGACGGAAAATACGTGATGAAATGTGCATTTCGTTGTAAGATTAGGTATATATCTACATCCATATTTTCGTATGTGTTATATTATTTTAATATTTATAAATTTAGTATAAAAACAAAAGTTATTTTGTTATCTTTCGTTGGGTCTATGAAATTTAATTATTTTAATTGGTACCCATATATACTTTTATATTTATTATTTATTAATACACGGTAGGTACCTATCTAGCGGGCATCTAACGGGCTATAATTCGATGATTGTAAGTTGAATTAGCTTAAATCTTAAAATATAAGTAATCATTTATATATGAATACAAATTATGAGCAAAATTAAAAAAAAAATCCTATGTTAATCTACATATTTTGGCGACTGCTATTGATTTGGTAGTCAGTAGTTGTTATAGAAAGCATATCAAACCACTAAGTTGAGAGTAAACACTGGTGGTAGAATGCATATGGAACCATAGCCAAATTTTTAGGACGTAATATCCTAATGTTAATAAAGTGGTTATGTGGGTAACACTTTGTTGTACATTAGGTGTCTATACTTTCTTGAGAGTATAGTCGGTAATATATGTGTTAAATAACTTAAATATGAATTCAATGATATCAAATCATCGTATAAGAATAGAACGGGTTTAAGCAAAGACAGTCTGTCAGCCTATAATATTACTAAGTATATATTATGGTATTAATCTGATTAACGTAATTTATTTTACTATTAGGCTATTTTACTATTTAGTAATACATTAGGTTAAATTAGTTTATGTCGATATTGCATTTTAGCATGTCATTGTGAGTATAAAATATAATAATATACTCTAAGCAATTTAAGTACCCACGAATCATATTTTTAAATTGCAATAAAACCGTTATTCTTGGTTTTAATATGTAATTTCGCCTAAATTTGAACTCAAAATATCGGTAAAAAAGAATTGTATTTATATATTTTTTTTAGATTTTTTTAGATTTATAAATTGAACATTTTATAATAATTATTAACTAAAAAGTAATTTTGCAAATTTTTTAGATTTTGATAAATTTTGTCTGCATTTTAACTTTAAATACTTAAAAAAAATTGAATCTATGGATCTTTAATATTTCTCAACTGCCATTATAAAAACGTATATGAAGAACATTATATTATATTTTCAAGTTTCCTGATAGAGTGAACAATTTTTTTCAACAATATTTTTGAAATGTTTTGGTATATAGAAAATATCAAAATAAACATACGGTCAAGATATCATGAATCTACGGTTATTTTTTTTAGAGTTATACCAAAACACAAAATCGATTTTTGTGTAAACATTTTAGTTTTCCTAAATTGTTTATTTGCTTTTCTTGACAATTTTAAAAATTACTGTGAATTTTCTTTTGATTCTCCAAAATACCCAAAGTGGTTATACTGCAATAATATACGTTCACACTTTGTGTCGAAGTACTAGGTATATATATATGAGAACTATTGTAGGTAGGTAAATAATAAATATTAACAATTAAAATGAACAAATAAATATTTTGATAGTGTCAAGTATTTTGTTATTTTGATACTAAATATCTATATTTTTACGATTATATATAAATACATAATATTATATATATTTCTTATCGTATGCATATAAGCTGCTACGATTCAGTTAACATTGGTATTATAATTTATGTTGCCTCATGAATTTACATTTTGAGGTAAGATACTTATTAATTAGTTGGCTTTTGATAATGAGGACAACACGCAAGACCAATACTTCATCGTTAAGTGAAAAAAAAATTTGGCGAACTACACAGAACATGATACCTATATTGTAGATACTTATATGGATATCACGGTTTATAACTGAATACATAAAATACCTACATGTGTATTTTCAAACATTCGTTGTTATTAAAAAATATTCAGTTGGCAGATTACTTGGTACATATTTAGTCACAACTATATATAATATCGATGGTTGGTATAAAAGAACATTTTCGTAACCATGACTTTTTTTAAAGTATATATGTACCTATACCTACATGCGTATAGCTAATATGCATATTTTGTGTTTAAACCATGAGCATTATAACTCACAATTCGATTTTTATCATAATATAGTAATAATTATTCTATTTTTCCTTAATTTTAATGTCGTAAGCCAGCGATAAAATGATAAGCCATTTTGTAAAACACACATCATAGACCATAATATTATGCTTGGTATAAGGTCTATAGGATGCATAAATGCATTCAACTATTCAAGTCATATTGAAATGTTATTATAGTAATATTCTTTTTTTGTAATTTCCATCATACGAAACGTTCTGTTTATATCATATTTTAAAACGTTTCCTTATGAAAAGTTCAGGAAAAAAGGAGAGTTTCATTTATATGCTTATAGCGTTTAAATTTGAATTTACAGCCGACAGTGTAGAATATGTGCAAATAGGGGGGGTGGGCTTTAGAGGCTGAGCCCTACCCAAACATTTCCTAAATGTTGTTTTAAATTTATTCAATACTATTAAAGTAGAGCTTTAGCCCCTCCCCCCAAATCTCAAGTTTGTACCAATGACCGACACTGTGTATAGGTGTAGGTACACGGTTTACATAGTTCCAATTAATAATAATAATAATAATTATTATTATTATTATTATTATTATAGTATAACCAGTGCAGTTGTAGGTAGCGCATATCGCATGTTGTAATGGGCGCACACTAGTTGCTTTCCGAAGTCAAAAAGGTCAATAATTTTTATACGAATTGCCTCCCGATGTACCTTAAATTGGTACATTGGTTTTAAACATTTTGAAACATCATGTATCAAAATAAGTTTGTAATTTCAAAGTCGTAATTTATGACTTTTGTTATGTTTGATATTTGATACGATTATATCTATGCGACTTAACGTTAAGATAATAATATACTCTTTTGTGTAATGATAAGATGTAATGCAAACCAGACCTGAGCCACACTATAATAAATAATATATAATTTTTTTACCATTATATCTACCACGCTTTTGTTTTATTATTATAGATACTACTTCCTATTTTTTTTTTTGACTTATTGATCTATTATTTTTATATTTGTGTATATATTTTTGTATAAATGTCGTATATTATTATTAACGTAAACCGTAATTTTTTTCAAATTCAAAGCTAAGACTGATGTTTTTTAACTGAACTATATATTTTTAACACATGTTTTATATTTTAGTAAAGTTTATGAACCACAATACCACATATTAATTGTATAATATAAATTATAATATTTATAATCTTAGATACATATCAAATTAACAAATATTTGTTTTATATTATTATTGTTTTTAATATAATTGTGTAGGTACCTATTTTTTGCATACATTTGTACATTTGTACATGTGTACCTATATAATAATTATTAATTAATATATATATAAATTTAATTATACATAATATTATATTATTTTAAGTATATTATGTTAATTTTATAAATTCATCTATTTATGTGGAATTTTTTCCACTACTTAATTCTATACGGGAGGTAACTCCTATATAATTATGAACTACCTGGTCATTGGAGGCAACTATCATAATATAAGCCTTTAAGCCTTTTTATTTACGATAAGGATGGGAGGAAATTCGTATATTTTGGGAGACAACTAGTATGCCCCGGTTGTAATGGTGCAAAGTAAATTCTTTCCACACGATTCCAAAAAAAAAAATAAGAATCTTGGCGGTGTAAATGATAATATTATTATATTGATAATATTTTCTGCTTTATACCAAACACGATACACCATTGCTGTACCTACACCTACACCCGTGAGGTGTGATATCAGTGAACGCTTGTAGTGCATAATTCTGGTACATATTATATTTTAAATCGATGGTAAACGCTATTAAATAGGTAGTAAAAAAAAAAATTTGAAAGTATTATAATTCTATAATATAATTATGTAACATTATAATATTAATATGACAAATATAGTAACAAATAGTATACATATTAATATTTTATACAATACTTCAAAATGCTGTTATAATTAGTAGGCGGTCAAATAGTATGACCCTCAACTAGGTCATAAATGAAGATAATGTTGATGATGTTAATAACAATTATTACAGCTCAATTATTTAAGATTATTAACTCATCAATTATCAGAGAATAAAAAAATTATAACTAATTAGATTAAAAACGATTATATTGGTAAATATCATATTTAAGTGTCCTCTGTAAATTTATGTTTTTGTGGATTATGTTGGTTACGACACTAGCTTTTAAACTATATAATATAATATAAATTGGAAATCAAATAATGTAGGCCGACTTTGGGCTGGATACGTGTTTATAAAATACTTCGTGATAATAATAATTAAATAGTAATAATTGTCTTATCTATTGACATCTAAACTTCCCAAAAATCACTTTCGTTTCGATCTACTCAAGTTTATTCACATTGTATTCATATTGTATAAACATTACACAGTGAAACTTCTGTTTTAAGAAGTCTCAAATTCTCAACAGGTGATAAAAAAGTTCTCATTCTATAGAATTTCAACAAATACAATAAATTTATTTCGGTTCTAATTTGGTTATGTACTCAAGAATATTTTGGGAATCAGAAAATGCCGTTAAAATGAAAGTTTTAGTGTAAGTGATGTAGGTAGATAGGTACCAATAAACATTTACATATTATTAACATACTATTTACCTATGTTATATTTATTTATTTTTGCTAAAAATAATGCTAAGTGCAATTTGTCGAATAGTGTCCTTCTGTCATCGAATTGCGTTTTACAATTAAAGTGACCCTAGAAACTAACATTTAAAACATTTAATGCCACTAGCAGATTATATTAATAATAAACTATGTAATTATAAAATCTTTTAAAACCATACCAAACCTAACCATTATTTTCGCATTGGTTCACCAATTTTTATGTTGGTTGTTAAAAATATGTTGAAGAGTAATGGTGAAGGTGTGTATAGCTACTGTATAGTAGGTAGATACCCACCTACAACAGCATTAAAAAAGGTTATTTCTAAACGCATAAGGCATAACATAATTGAGAAAAAAATATAATTTATGCGTAAAATAAATTTAATAAATAATATTGGTAAAATGCAATTTGTTCTTAAATGTGTGAGAAATTTGTTTCTTTGTATATTTCACATAACGAGTATTGCACTTCATACTAATTTAATTTCAAAATACATATAAAAAAGTTACTATCTGCAGTTTCAGTTTTACTTATAAGGTTTGGATAAGTATAATTTGGCATTTAAAAATAACTAAGTACCTTTATTTTAATGAACTCCATCGTCAAACATTAAAATTATTCATTCAATGGATTCGTTTTTATCAAACCATTCACTAAATAATATTATCATTGATATATATATATATATTTAAATATATTATATTATAGTTTTCAATCAACTATTATAAGTCATTAAGTAAATACACTACAGCCACTTGTACTCTGACGGCTAAATGTTTAATATATAATACGCTTGTGTATATAAGAGTAAGTAAATAGAATAGTTATACGACTGTGTGTTTTGAATAATATATGGTACCTTCCTAGTTAAAAATCAATTTATTCTAAAGTAAATAGAAACCATATTAGTCGTTTGGGCGATAAGCACTGCACCGAAGTTCATATGTCAAGTTACAAGAATTCAATATAATATCTTAATGGTAAATTGGTAACCGGTTGTACAGTATTGCGCAGCACTTTGAACTCTCAAGACGTGTGCACTGTGCAATACAGTTACTGAAATATAATATTGTCATTAAATTCTACACGATGTTGCTGCGTACGATTTGTAAGAACAAGTGGTCCGTCAAATCGTTTTCCACAAAAGTAAGTATTCGGATTGGTAGGCGATACCTAATACTATGTTATTTTTTATAGTCATACAATGTTATTACTGGGTATCTATTTAAAAATGTAAAGTGTACTTACAACACGTAAATTTATTATGTTTAAAATTGGTTAAATGTTTAAAATGTTTTGCCAGTGGTCAGAGTGTTATAAATAAATTGTAATTTATGTAAGTACAAGAGAAAAAAATTGGTGTAATTTAACTTTTAAGCAATACAGGTATACAATGTGTGTATGTTTAACGGTGGAAATTGTTTCGAACAATAGTAATAACTAAATACCAATACCTAACTGTTATTTTATGTCCTACACGTGGCTACTGCAGGTGATAAACAATTTGGAACGTGTACAACAATCTACCATACCTAACTGTTTTTAGCAAGTGGAATTATTGAACAACCACACACATAGGTACCTACTCTGTATATGTATGTAAGTATTACAAAAAAAAAACTACAAAGTCATATAGGTACTTACTCAACTATGTTTTGTCATAAGATCATGAATAATCCATATATTTTAGAGTTTTAGATAAACATAGTTCTTATCAGTTACAAAAATATAATACTTGATGAAAAATTGACTTTAAGTTTAAACACTCTTAAGACAACGTGACTCCCGAATTTGTTATCAGCTTTGTCTATAAGCCCACGTACAAAGCTTATTCACATAGAGATAACATCGTATTAGTGTTATAGTTTTGTTATGGTTAGTACTCAGTATTATTTTAGTAAGTTATAGCCACTATAAGGTATATAATTAACTGTTTCCAAATTTTACCTATGAGAAAGTTGAGTGATATCTAGATTTCCAAGTTTTCAACTGGAAAACATGTTATGGTCTATCATGGGCACATACGTTTTTATTAATAATAAAAAAATAATAATTAAAATTTGATTATTATAGATATTATGCTTATATTGTAATCTTCTAGTTTTAATAATTTTACTAATCTAAAAGGCATGCAAAAATTATAAAAGAACATGAACAAAAATTATTATTAAATTAAAAATGTAAGCCATTAAGAATTATTTTATTTAAATCGTAAATATTAAAAAAACTGTATGTATTATTTGGTAGGTATAGGTACAGTTAATAAATGTAGGATCATTATTTTTCATTCATAATCTTATATAGTTTTATATATTAACTAGATTTCTATTTTGGGAGAACAAGATGACAACAAATCATGTATACATTACACAAATATGTGTTTTATTGTACTGTTTTGGGTTTAGGTAATTAAAATAGGTATATAATGAATTATTTATTGCGTAATAAATAAGTATAAAGAGTATGAACACGTACGTTTTTAATGGTCGATAATATCTTATTATTTGTTTGTTATTATTATTATTTTTTTTTTATACCTACCGTCCCTACCTACATACTTGACTGACTTGTTTTTCTACACTGTAGATATTTACACTGATCAAAATCTATTGAATCGTTTATGAATTATTTTTGTATTACCTATAAAATGAAATGAATCACCAAAAAACTGTACCTAACATTTTTTATCTATTCAAAATTATTTTGATCCTGAAACTAACAGTTTATTAATTTAAACCAGGCTTATTTTATTTGCAAGAGTATATTATATTAACATGAATATCAAGTTAAATTAAATAAAGTAATAAAATATGTTTTATAAGATTTATCTTAAAATTTGTTACTAGTAGTAGGTAATGCAGTATCTTATATTATAACTTATAATTTAAGACAGTTCAAATACTAATATCAAATCATGAAAAGTATTATACCTACGATATAAATAAATAAATTTTTAAACTTGGGTGATTGGTATTAGTTAATATTTTTAGCATGATTTGGAAACACATTTTATTGCATTATAATGTAAATATTATCTAAACAGACAATAAAAAACAATTTTGATCAACAATCGATTTACTTATTTAGTATTTATATATTTTTTACTATACCTCACTTCTATGAATCATCTTAAATATTTTTTAATGTTTGAATTAAAGTAAAATGCAAGTACTTCATTTTAAATATATTATCATGTATATTTTTATAAACTAAAAAAAACAAATCAAATTTAAGGGTTAATATTAATATATAGTCAGCATATACATAAAAAGGTTTTATTTGTACTACAAACAACGTTAAACGTAAAAACATTGAAATTTGTTTAGCAATATTACCTACTGTCATACCTACTATCATCTGCAGACTGATTAGAGAATTTAGTTTTTCCTCGAAATAAATGTTTCTTGTAGAAATAGATTTAAGTTTGATTTATAATTATCTTGACACATTATTTATTTATTCAACATCTAATAAAGAATAACAAATTATTTAGAAATCAACATTTAATGAAGTTTTGACGGACACATTTGGAAGGAAACATAACTATCTTCGAGTGTCGCTGACCGAACGGTGTAATCTTAGATGTATGTAAATACTAGCATCCATATATTATTTAGTAATTAAGTACAAAAAATTATCAGTTTGAATGAAAATAAATATATAGGTAACATAATTATGTGCATAAATATAAAGATTTTTAATAATACCTATCATTAAAATGGTCGTATTACTTTTAAATTTGTATGTAACCAAAACAAAATTTGTTCAGGTGAATATTGTATGCCACTTAAAGGTGCAAAACTGTCAGAACAGTCGAAGTTGCTTTCGAATAACGAAATAGTCCGTTTAGTATCATTATTTGCCAAACAAGGGGTCGACAAAATTCGAATTACAGGTGGAGAACCTACAGTAAATAAGGATATTATTCAAATAGTTGGTAAGCTTATAAGGTTAAAATAACTAAGATAAAGTTTTAAGTTATGATAATAAATGTTATTTTTGAGATTTTTTAATAGACATGTTGAAAATAAAAATATTTCTGTTTTCACTTTCCCAGTCTAAAAAAATAAGAGTAGATATAGAGGTATTTAGTACTTGACCACTTGTGAATTTGTTTAAAACGTATATTGAAACTTATTAAACTATTTAACTCTGAAGATACCTTATAATATTATGTCAAAACTTCGTATATACTGCTATAGATATAGGTATACCTTATAATTTACATACACCATAAAAACGGTTATTGTTAAAAAACATGACATATATCTTTAAACTAAATTAAGTGTTTTAGAAACATATACATGGTTTTTCGAATATATATTAGTAATCGAGATCTAATGCGGGCCAAAATTAAAGAACTTTAAAAATAACTATGTATAAAGACCGTTTATATATATTATAAACTTTAGAATGGTGACTTTTCGTGGTTTTTTTAAAACTTCAATTACCTATCAGACATTTCGTATACGTAACGTACTATAATTAAAATCTATATTCTGTTTTAGAATCACTCAGAGATATTAGAAAACTCAAAACGATTGCGATGACTACGAATGGATTGACTCTAACAAAACATTTGGTAGACCTCCAACGAGCTGGATTGAACGCACTAAACGTTAGTTTGGACACGTTGCAACAAAATAAGTATGGAAACATCACTAGAAGAGACGGTCGATTGTTGAAAAGAGTGTTGGCAGGCATCGATCTGGCATTGCAATTGGGATTTAATCCAGTTAAGGTGCGTATATAAACTATATTAATTATATGTATACAATTGAGTCTTGTATGATCCCTAAGCCTAACTGCCTAACCATTTAAGATCGCGTACGGCGCACTAAACACATATAAACTGTATATACCTACGAATAAAAGTAATGTGGTTCTGAGTATTACTTTTAGCTCGAATTGTAATATATGTTTACCAATATATGGATAATAGAAACAATTCTTTTTAAACTTGAATAGGTTGGTTTTTGAAAATTTTAAATAATTAAATCAAATTTCTCTTCATTTTAGATTATGAGCAATGAATGTATTGATTTTACAACGATATGTGCTTTTTTTTTGCGTCTATGTAAAAGATAAGTAGTATTTCAAAATAATGATTTTAAACTTCAGTATCTTTTTTTCGGTGGAAAAGTGATTCTAGTAGTGGTAAAAACAAAAAAAAAATAGAGGAAAAATGGGAATTTATAGGCAAACTGTCTTTTGGAAAAAATCGATTTTGGTATTTTTTGGTGTAACTCTTAAAAAAATTACCATAGATACACGAAATTCCACTCAATGTTAAATAAGCATTTTCTTTACAACATACAATTTTCAAAAAATATTTTGACTCGTGTTGAGCTACTTCTAGGTATATGTAATTTTTGATTATTATTAGTTTTTTTTTTTAAATTAATGTCGATAAAAATTTTTTTCTCGTCAATAAATTAGAAAATGTAGGTAATACAAAGTTTTTCATGAGTTGTTTTTGGTGAAAATTAAAAAAAAAAGCTTTTAACGTTTTCCTGATATCAGCGTGTCATCTTGGTGATATAATAACTGACCTGTTATTTGCAGAGGTCGTTGACACAGGTTTTATGTACACGACCTTCGTATTTAGATAAGTAATTGATTTCATACTTATTTTACGCATGTCTTGTGCCGTCTACCACATTGTCCAACACGCTCCGCTCATTCGATGCCAAATAATGTGTCTAGTCTTACAACTCTTTAGCTATCCGTCCGCACAGTGGTTTAAAAATGAAAATGGTCAAAATTCTTATTTTTACAGAAATCTTATAAAATGATATTATGTTACTTACATAATAATTATTATAATAATAGTTCGTATTAACGACCGTAACCTAACCGACTTAACGGGCCTGCAAGTGACTTCTTTATTTCTCAAAAACATCTCTTACAGGAAAAACTCTCAAGCCTCGTAAAAAAAATCGGATTTCCATAATTTATTTTTTTTTGAAAAGAGAAACAGTTCTTACATGGCAAATTGGATTTCTATTTTTAGGTTGTATTTCTAAACCATAATACATTTTAATATGACAATTTTTTTACGAAATTTTGTTTTTTTATCATTTTAATTTTAAGCAACAAAATCAAGAATTGATGTCAAATGCGCCTCGTAAAAAATCATCCTCATTCTAACAAAAAAAAATTAATTAAATCAGTCCATAAGAGTATAGGTCCGTAACCTAAGAGGCGTAAGTGTTTTTACTATGAACTGTTTTTGAGCAAAAAATCACTCTTTTCACTTTTGGTCCTAAATATTGCCCTTGATTAAAGACACAAGAGTAAGGCTTTGAGCAAAAGTAACCAGAAAATGAAATATTAGTCAATGTTATATGACAATATATAAGTACTATAAGTAATTACCTGTTAAAGAACTATGAATTCATTTATCATCCTTAGGACTAATTTTTAAAATATTTAAAGTTTTTTTTTTTCGTTTAGACAATGGTTTGTATTATTAACTAAAGTATATTCGTGGATTTTATTACACATAATTTGTGGAATTTAAGTCATTATAATATTAAAAAAAAACTGCATAAATGTAATTAAATAAAATATTGCTTATAAATAACCCTTTCAAACTTCAATTGCTCACTAAAACGAAACTAGTAAATATGAGCAACGAATGATGATATTTTTGTAATCAATAGATTGTGGTCTAAATGATTGTGTAAATATCATGGTGTGACTTGATGAAAAAAAAAATTAAATTTGTTTATTTATCAAAGCGAATAGATTTATTATCGTATTATTATTTATTTGTAGCATTGTACATTTCCATTACATACAGATTATTAACAATCGTGATTTCATAATCTGTTCATTAATTACTATCTTAGTATCTTATCCAACATAGATAAGTTGATAAATACTTCAATTTCGTTTATTTACTATAGAAAACTGAACTATATGACAAATATTGACAAAATATCATAGTTATTATGAAAAAAAACTATGTTTTGTCCACTTAAAATATTATTTTATTCGTATAGCTAATAATATTTTGCGATGCGTTTTACATATTTATACGCTTTGGGTATTATAGAAAATATTTTTGCTATCTTTATTTGAGTATTTTCAAATTCAAAATATCGAATTTTGGCCAACTCTTTTCATTTTTGAACCACTGTGGCGTCCGATGCCTGTATAATTATCGGCCAGTAAATTTGTGGCTCTAGAATTTACAATCAAAAATTGATTTAATAGTTTTCTCATCGACGTTATTGGATTTCGGTTTTATTTTATACTACTTTTTACTGAAAAAATAAATTATCACAATATTATTCCGGTGTAGGGTCAGAACGTCATAAAGTGTTACCATCCATTAATATTTTCTTTTCACTGTCTTCTATGATCTAGTTTTATTTTTTCATTTAAATTTAAACATTTATTTATTCTAGACGTAATTTTATGTATTGTAAATTATATTTTATTTAACACTGCATACACAATACAAAACCAACTATACAGCTCTAAGTGTCAAAGTGTACAATACGTATTGTAATTTGTAATATGAAATTATATATTTTAAAACAGGTATTTTATAAACTCGTCTGAGTTGTACTATTAATATGATGCTTAAATTAAATATTTTAATTTCCACGTAAGACAGGTTTTATTTCATTTAGGGAATGTTTCGTTTAAAAAAATACTTAAGACATGTTAATACATATGATTTCCGCGTAACAGAATGAACTATTGTGTGTAGGTAGGTACTGGTTTTATTGTATGGATATTGAATGAATAATGGTTATTATAATTATTCCAGTAAATAGTAATAATACCAAGAGTGTTAAGGAGATGTATGAGAGACGATAAATGTTTAAAGCATAGTATAGGATTTATATTTACATTAGTGTTTATTTTATTAAATCTTGATTTTGGACAATTGGGTCTTTTAGGAAGAGGAGGGCTATCTGCAGTTGATAATGTTTTAAAAACTATATGTATAATTTACTGGTATAACAATGTTCTGTTTTTGTTATAACTATGATTTGTTATTGTAATATTTTTTAAATATTACAAAAAAATTGTAAAAAACAGTGTGACACATAATTATTTTAGTGTAGGTAAAATGTTTCACCCATTATGGTGGTGCTTATTCACTTCTTTATATTCAGATTAAAATTTGATAAAGTAAATTCTGTTGTACCTATATGATTTTTGTTTTTATTATTCGATAGTACATATATTTATATAATATCAAAAATAAATTACTATCAAAAATACTTAGGCTTTAATTTCTGTATTTTTTTTGAAAAATTTAATACGTAGCAGATTTTGTTGGACGACTTTAGATAGTTCCTGATATTATTAATATTATTCAACTCAATTTATGTTTTTTTGCTTTAGGTGAACTGTGTGTTGATGAAAGGAATAAATTTCGACGAATTAGGTGATTTCGTAGAAATGACCAGAGACAAGAAAATCAATTATCGCTTTATCGAGTTCATGCCGTTTTCGATGAATGATTGGGATGAAAATCGAATGGTACCTTATAAAGAAGCAATCCGAGAGATCATGAAGTCACATCCTAATTTTGAACCATGTGATAACGAGCCGAATTCAACTTCAAAAGTAAACGTTAATTAAGTATAATAATTAATTAAATCATAAAACAAAATCCAAGAACCTAATACATTGATAAATATAACAAATACATACGTAATATTTTCTGTAAGTAAAATTACTATCAGGATAACCTGTAAGTTGTTTATAAAAATCGTGGAAAAATAACCACTCTAGCTACAGTCATAATAAATAGTTAAGAATATAGGACACAATATATTATTTTTATGTGTCGTACCTACCGTTTTTATTTTATTGATATAATAATAATTATTAGTTTCAAAAAAGTTATTATTGTTTTATAAGCAGTAGATAATTTTTATGTTTTTTTTAATCTTAAAAAACTTTAAGATTTATATACATATTATAATATACCGTTATAATAATTAGTAATATAATAAATGCTGTGTTTTCGGTAAAAAATCAATTCAACCTATACCGTATTGCTAATAATAGTAAAATAAATAATTATAATAGCAATATAAATGTATAGTAAAATAAACCTACTCAATAATGAGGCCGATGGATAGTTTTCGTACACGATGATTTACCTTTGAATTTAAATTTAATACATCTATTACAGTTACTTCAATGACGAGGTTACCTATACGACTATACTTACCCACTGTTTTGCATTACTGATTTCAAAAAAAAATTTTTAGCAATGGGTGTAGCCTATGTGCATCTTTTTTAACCTAACCGTTTTTTCAAAAATATTTTATAACATAATCTCGTCAACCTAACCTTCTAAGTTCTAAGGACAACAATTTACGATACTGATACAGTGACAGGGACTACATAATGTAATAGTTTGAATTAATATATTTTAAATGTATTAAATATTAAAAATTTTGGATCTTATCAAAATTTCATTAAAATTGCCTATACCAAACGCCTTTAAAATGGGTTTGTGGTGCATGTATAAATCGGCTTCTATTATACTATGTATATTATATATTATAATATGTAACATGCATAATTTAGGTAGCTTAAATAATATAACTTTTTTAACGAATAACTCTGTGTTTCATAGATGTATCGGGTGCCAGGATTTGCTGGTAGCATTGGCTTCATATCGTCAATGACCGATGATTATTGCGATAGTTGTAACCGACTCAGATTAATGGCCGACGGAAACCTAAAGGCGTGCTTGTTTCAAAACAACGAAATCAGTTTGAGGTGACTTTTGAACGCAAATCGTTCCTAACAACGAGTTCGATTATACTATTTATTTATTATATATTATTATTCAAACGTGATCCGCTTAATACTGTCTAAACAATTTTTAGTTCCCCGAGTACAAAGTTTGGATTAAGGTGATATTTTGTAACCATCCTTTCCCGATCTGTATGGTTTAACTAAACTTTTATATTTGACATAGTACATAGATCCCTTAATTACATTTTCAAATAAATTAGACTTTTAATGAAATTAGGAATTTAATTGACACTATTGTACTAATATAAACTTTTTTTGTAATAAGAACCATTTATTTCCCATTAATTGTTTAGCAGGTGAATTATTTTGATCACCTAGTCAATATTTAAGATTTGAATTAAAATTTGAACGAGAAGTTTCTTGTTCATTTACGTTTATGTACCTACTTTAACTACTAAGAGTAGTATTAAATTGAATATATTAATATAATATTATAAATATGTTTAGGTTTAGATTGTTTAGAATTTATTTATTTGGTAAGATACAACAAAATCTTAAAAAAAATTAACTTTACACTTGAATTTTTAAATATGTATTATTTATTGGTGATTGACATATATGTTATGTCTTAAGTAATAATATTACCATACTTAGGTTTTAAAGTTTTAAATCCATCATATTTATAATAATATCATAATTTAAGCATAAATGCATAGTTATTAGGCAGTGTTTGGAAAGAACGTCGTTCATGAACGCACGTTCACGCGTTCACGTTCATATGTAGTGAACGATACGTGAACGTCACTCGTTTTTTGCTAATAGAACGTGAACGTGAACGACGTTTATATTTTTAATGAATTTGATCAATTTTTAAGACGTTCAATTTATTTACCATTTAATAAATATTATATTATGTATAAAATAATTAATTATATTATAATAATAATATTTTCATTTTTCCCATTATAATTCCTACAATATTTGTTTAATTGCAAAATATATAAATTAAATACGTGAAATTCCAGTGACCCCGGCTAGAAATACAACAATAATGTTATGATTTCCGTGAATTTGTAATAAACCTAATCGGTTTACCATGAATAGGTAAAGTGTATATTTATTATGGTATAATAGATATACGTTTATGGGTTTTTAATTTTTATATTGACTGCAGGCTAACGATTCATAAAAAAAAAATTAAATGAACGCGACCCAATGAACGCGTTCGTTTTTTAAAAGAACGTGAACGTGAACGCGTTCGTTTAAAAAAACACGAACGTGAACTTGAACGAGTTCTTTTTTTAACGACTGAACGTGAACGTGAACGAGTTCATTTTTTTAGTGAACGTTCCGAACACTGTTATTAGGTATATACCTTCTAACCTACTAACCTCCTATACCTATTTAAAAATTACCATATAAAATGTACCTTTATACAGTATGTTCTTAAAGTCCTTTATCACCCTAACTATCTCAGGGAATGATCAGTAAAACCTCCTTAGTTCTTATAACGGAATACCAACTGATTTTTCCGTTATAAAAGAGTTTCTGTTATAGGGATACTAAAATACACGGGATATAGGTTATTCGGGACTATTGTTATTTTCCGTTATAAGGAGGTTTTACTGTATATCTAAATACGGTTTTATCAACTGTATTCTATAAGGAATGTATGCCCTTAAATTGAAATCCTTATAAATTCTTGTCAAAAAATCTGAATTTAAGTACCTAAATATATACGGTGATACTGGACTTTTGGGACATGATATTATACTGTACCTATTTTATGTATGGTAAATATTATTGAATTGTGAAAAAGAAAAATATAATACTATTTGAATTATTTTAATTTTGTCTTTAATCTAGGGATCCACTTCGGCAAGGAGCTTCAGATGAAGAACTATTGGACATCATATCGAATGCAGTGAAAGATAAAAAGCGGAAACATGCTGGTAATATTATAGTTTTGATTACAGAGTTGAGATTTTTAAAACATGGTTTTGTTCAAAACGTTTAAAACAAATAATTTATACAACATAAAAAGAAGCAGTTGTTTAAAACAGAAAAAATAATTTATGAGCATATAACTTATAAGTATCTACTGGCAACTCCAGTTTATTAATTTTTTTGTAACATTAAATACATTATTTATGGTTTAATAAAAAAATTTATAAAATAAAAAAAAAATCAATTAAATTATAATAAATAGGTTGTAAATTATTTAAATTCTTTTTTTTGTAAGTACAGTATTTAAACAATAATTGCATATACGAAATTACATATTTTGTTTTAAACTCAATAAAATCATGTTTATAACGGTTAAAAAAACGTTTTAAACATAAAAACCATGTTTTAATCGTTTAAAACAGTTTTTTTACATTTTTTAAAAAAATATGTTTTTTTATCAACTCTGGTTTTGAATTCAATAAAATAATTAACAGGGTGGATAAGTAGTATGAGCTAGAATAAAGATCAGCTAGCTTATTTTAAAATGTATTTGATTGCACTTGGTCAACGTTTATAGGTAGGTATGACATAAGTATTCGATAATGCATTATGTATAGCGAAACACAATTTTCACTAAATAGTAAAAATTTAATTTATCATAAGATTGGTGAAAATGTTTTGATTTAAATAATTTTGGAACATTATTGTGTTATTATGTATACAATTTAATGTGATTTAGATTAGAGATGTATGGCATGGTTGCTGGAATGATTATTTATTAATGATTTGTAAGGATCTAAAATATGTGACACGGTGTGCCTTAGTACTTATAGTCTATAGGTATATAATTATAATTCAATTATGTCACATTTCATAATCTGAAATCATAAATCATAACTCATAAATATAGGAATATGGAATGATTATAATTCGTGATGTGTTTTCTGTGTTATACCATAACCATACACCTATTTATTTATATCATATTAATGTCTATACATAGTTCAAAGAGCTACGATATTTCAATGAAACCAGGAAACAATTTCCCAAACAAATAAGGTAGAAAATATTATTTGTTTTAGTCAGTATATATTGTTTTAAGTAATTTAAATTCTAAATAGATAGGTACAAAAGAAATTGATAATAGTTCAACTTAAACAGTTTTTACAGATTTAAATTTAAATAATAGATAATAAGATTAAAATGGTTTACCTATAAGTTTTTTTTTAATTTATAAAACAATATATATATATACTTCCACGTGAGTCAGTTGACTTAATTACCCTATCATGAAATCATTTTATTAGGTAACTCAATTATACCTTCGCTAGTTATTTGAAATGTTGTATTAATTTCCGTCCAAAGTCTAAGCAAATATTTGTTTTTATTTGTTCGTCAATTTATTTGTTTCCCATGATTTTCACTGACTTCTCAAACGTATAATTCGACCACTTTGCATGGTTTGTAAATTGTTCCGAGGAGACTAAATTTATACGCTTACGTTTCAAAAACACCCGAGCCCCAATTTATGTAGTTTGTACCTAGGTACTTTTAATGAATATGACTTTTTTTGTGAGAACGAAATTATAACCTACTCCGTAAATTTTAGCGGTGATGAATTGTAAATTATATTATATTAATATCCATCGCTGTATGATGATTAATCAAGTTCAATTGTGTAGATATAAATTATTTTTTACACAGTTATTTTTCTTAAATATTATTATATACTTTTAACCCAATACGACGTAAATTGTACCTACCTTGTTTCGTACTCACTGAAATAATGGAGCATACCTAAATATAATTTGTGTCGAAAACAAACCAAAAAAAGGGATGTAATATGCGTCAAGTCCAAAAATCAATCAAATAGTAATCGGTGGACTTGTATGAACGAAAATTCAATGATTCCACAGTGAACTAATATAATATACGATCGCATCAGCTTGGCCGTCTGGTATATTCATGAAATCTTTACTAAATCCTTATAGATTTTTTTATTCGTTTGTGATGCGGTTCACACCTTCAAAACACGTAAATATTTCCAAATAGTATTTAAATAAAATTGTGTTATGGATTTCATAAAGTTTCTATTAGTATTATGAAATATATGCTTAACCTATACATGCCTAACTTTATCTTATCAAAAATAAATAATAGAGAAATGCATAACTGGAGGAAAACAAGTAGTAAAACAGTAATTATGCCATAACTCATAATACTACCCTTATTAAAAATATTGATTACTTATTTAACTATTTGTTTATTGTAATAATTAATAATTATGCGGTCTTTCATAAAAATGAAATTATATATATATACCAATACCTATACCGATATTCATTAGTAATATTAGTATTCTTATAAAAGTGCGATGTCCTTCTAATTCTGAATAGAATTGTACAATAATATGGCATATATTTAAATCAAAATATATAGTAGTATAAAAATGAAATGTTATGGTCGTTATATTGTAACATCTGCATTATATCAAAGAGGTATAATATGGACAATAAAATCTTTGTTATAATATTAAATATATTTTTAATTTTGCTATTTTATTATTTCCCAACTATATTGAGATTTTCAGCACATTATTAAACCATTTAAACCTACTGTAAAAAATATATGTATAGGGCCCCAAAGAATTTTGCACAGGCTCCCACAATTCGTCGGTGCCGCACTGACGCGTGCATGTCAAAGAAGATAATTTTGAATAATGTGAAGATATTGTTAAACAGTAGATAGGTAGTCATTATTTTTTGCCGATGTTGACATACGGCCGTTATCGCTTCTTACCAATTCAGCACTTAATTCAGTTTTACTTGTCAATTCACATTTTATCTATTATATTCTTTATAACTGATGAACAATATACATTATGCGAATATTTTTGCAACCGAGACAATCTAGAAGTTCTTATGGAAAACTCGGAAGATGTAGCACTATGGTCTAAGAAGTGTAGGTATCTTACAGTTAACTACTTACAACACTAAATATAACATAAAATATGTTTAGTATTTAGGTGGGTGTATAGACAGTGTATTATGTATATCAAAAATATAACAAAGACTTAGTCGAAAATGCAATACCTGTCAATTAATACCCATATAATTTATTTCTTAAATAAATTTTGAATTTTTTTTTGTTGTTGATATATAAATATGATGTTGTAAGTAGGTACAATGGATATTATTATTTAATATCACAGTATAAGTGTTTTTATGGAACATTTTTTTGTAGAGTCAATTGACACGTGTGTACAATTATATAGCTACAGTACCTACCTATAGGTATCTGTTTACAAATATTTGTAATTTTTATGTCTTTATTCATACATAGGTACGTAAAAATGTTAAAAAATATTTAAATAGGTGATTACATAGGTATATTTTTTTGCAATTTAATTACCATTATATACTATTCTAGTTAAAACTAATGGCACTGGCTGCTGAAACAATAATATTCATTAAAAAAAAACACTATTCTAGATACCTATAGTGATTACACTAAGCTATCAATCAAAAATTTAAAGTCGTAAATATGAAGTAAAATAGGTACCTATTTTTATCTTACCCTAAAATGAAATGAAGTAAATGTTTTTATAGCAAAACCAATATCTATCCTAGATATTTGCCTTATATGTCTACCAATAATGGTTTCTTTTTAAAACTTATTAACTATTTGGGTATAGCGGTATAGCAGGTGAACTCGACTCACCACATTGCAAAAAATATATTATATAAAATATAATATAACATAATGATTGAATATTATAACGATGTTTTAGGAATGAAAAATCTTCCTCGTATGCCGAATCGTCCAATGATTTTGATCGGCGGATGAGTAAATCCGACAACGCATACATCACGTCATAATATATTACCTGCCTACTAAGACAAATTTTTGCGGTCTATAACCTTTTATACTTATACCTACCGCGGTGCGTTTTGGCCAGAAATGTACTCAATAATCACCTTGTAAACATGGAGGTATAGATAGGAATATTAAGTTTATAATTTATTGACCTTTAATGTTTGTATTTAAACAAATTTTCATTTAGTCGTTTGCAATTATTATTATATTATTCACCATTTTAATTTATAAGACTTACGTACTTTATTAAAATGTTATGTTCAAAAATAAATACCGAATAACTGTTTGTATAGACTCCGATGAATGAAATTTTTTTTTATGAGGTATATAAAATACCTACCTATGACTATTGGTTTTACAACGATTGCCACGCGTTGGTCGCAACTGGTTTCACGCTGAAGTTCATAAGATACACATATTGATATTAGTTAATATTCCTATGCCTATACATCGGAAATCAGACATAATATTATAATGTCACATTGCTCTTGAATAGGTACTATTTAACTAGGTCCTTATGATAAAATAATATAATCAAATCGTTCATATCACTATCACCCATCGTTTAACTAAAGTACCAATAACCTAAACATAACCATGGTTTACATTTACCAAATGTCAAATCCAACTTTCAACATCTCTGCAGCCAACGATCCCGTTGAGTGATGTATAGTCGTAGTCTGCGGGTAAGGGAAAGGGGGGGGGGAGAAATCACCCCTCAAATATTTAACTGAGTGGGCAATAGTGTCATCTTTGGAGTTGCCCGATTGTTGCCCGAATTCAAGTAGGTAGTCTTATTTTATCCAAAATATAAGTATCCCGATTGCGTCCAAACACATGTTGGTTCACAAAATAGCTTATAATTAATAATATGAGGTATTTGAAAAATATTTTTAATACTGTATTGGACGTATTTGTATTTGAAATTCAAATATTTTCATGTAAACACTTAAAAAATTTAAAACAATTATTCGTTATTATAATATTCGTTCACTCATAAATGTGGAGAGCCCCTATTGGCAATCTCCCTGTTATGATTATTTTAAATAATTTAACAACTTTTCTGTAGGAACCCAGTACACTTGTTAATCAATTAAAATCGGTTTTGAAAATTGAATATTTCTCTTAAATTAATAATTTCTTACCTAATAAAAAAATAAAATTAATTTCTGATTTTATTAATAACTGTTTAATTACCAAATAATAAAGTATTTCAAAAATATTATAAAACAAGTTTTTCATTATATATACAAATAGTCAAATAATTATTTACAGTCAAAAACAGATATAAAATAAAATGAATATGTCAATAAATGGTCAAATAGTCAAATAATTGTAGTGCTTATTACAGTGTTAAAGGTAGATTTTTAAAACTCAATATTTTACAAAATCAAAATTTGATATTTCCGAGTATTTTAGTTTTGTAATTTAGGTTTGTTTTTATGAATTTGTTTAATTTTTTTCCCAAAGAGTACAAACTGTTGATTGCATTTTTATTTTAGCATCTATTTGGCATAGTTTTAAAATTTCCAAAAATTGAAATTTACTTCGATGTGAAGCATAAAATAGTGAATTGAATTTCGAATGGAAACTTTCACACGCATTCGTTGTCAAATACATACTTTTTAACATTTCAATATCTGTTTAGTATTGGCTTCAATATTGTGACCATTAACATCAAATTTACTTTGGCTTATTAAAATGTCTTTATTTTATCGTTAAACAAAACTTGTACAACTTTTATTTGTACGATTTTATATTTAATTTGCTAATAACTTATGAAATTGAAATATATAGTTAAATATTACTCATATTTGTTTATCTTTTTCGCTTAACATTTCATATATTTCCATCATCTACACTTTATAAAACGAAGAATCAAACAACACTAACTTAATAAATAATAAGCAATATTTAAAGGCACAATATAGAATTATGGAACACTATCAACCTTGTAATCTTACAGTTTATCTGCTTTTTTTTTTATCTTCAATGGATTGGAAATTACCACGCCGAATATTGATGATCGAGGGAATTGTGAATACTATAGTTATATTTAAGTCAAAATACATATCGGACATATTTCTTACCTACCATGTACCGTGGGCCGCAAGATTGAAAAGGTAAAAATATTACTTTGCGCCGCATCGGGCGACGTCCGTCATTTTACCTCATAGATTTTTAGTTTTACTACAGTTTGCCCCTCACCTCCCAATAATTTACCTATACTCCAGATTATGCCTATTTAGTGATGCATAGTAATATAATGCAGCATATAATTAAGGCTAAGCATAATATATTCGCAGATTTTTTTCGTTGTTAAAAATATAGGGAACCAAAATATTATTTCAATTGGTACGTACTTACAATAAATACTATATAATAAAACACTGAAACGAGAAATATTCCCGGCTAACTATTTCTCGTCAGATATTATTCTTAAATTGGTAAAAATTGGTTAAAAATATTTATTCGGTACCTACCTACCTAGCTGGTTGTTATATATTTTTTTAAATTGTCATTGTTTTAATCCTCTCATATAACTCCGTTGGCTTATTTCCTATGTACAATTAATATTATATTTTTCTAACTATAATTTATTACCTATACCGTATTTAACATCAAAAGTGATCTAACTTCCGCCATCATTATAATGATAATAATATAATTAAAGCATTTTTGGAGTCAAAATCCAATAATACAATTTATTTTTTTTGTAACATATAAATATATAGCATTAAACCATTCAAACCATAGGTTTTCAACCTTAGTTAGTTTTGATATAAATTAACTATTTTATATAAAACTAATACATTTTTTTTAGGATTATTTGGTGTTTTTATTACTATATAATTGTCCTCGTTATATTTCAATATTCTTTATACTCAATTCAGAGGCGGACTAGCTCATCATCTGTATTGATGTCTTGTAGTCTCTGTGGCATTTGAACCTCTCTCTGAAGCTCCGATATACCTAAATAAACTGCCAGTTGGCCTGTATACCCCAACTAATCCACCTCCAATACTCCTAGGTAATAGTCATTTAATTTTATTACTGTTATTATTATTATTTAGTTACTCAATATGTAGGTATTAATTATATTCACTGAAAAAAATGAAACACTGTTTTAAACAATAAAGATAATTATTTATAATACCTATACAGTTTTTATTTGATGAGGGATATATGATTTACTCCCCCCCCCCACCATTACCTTTTTTTCAAAATTTATAATATTATATTATATAATTGATATTTTTATAAAGAAAATAATGTAAATAGGTTGGTACCTAATGATAACTTTTATAATCTGATAAAATTAACACATTTTATACACGCATTTTGATAGTTAACAAAATTATTTTTTTCTTATTATAAAAACAATAAGCTTTGGTGAGGATAAATACTGCACTTATAAAATGTGCTTTAGGCTAAAATAAAGTATTTGTAAAACTAATATAGCTATTTATTTAATAGTTCACACATAAAACATTTATATCATAAATTATAACTTTTTAGGTTTTTTCTGAGTTCTTTCATAACTAAATTATAATAGGCTTGAAATATTAATTTAAAACTTTAAATATGTATACACTATGTATAGTTATTATGTTTATTCTATGGCTTGGCTATAATAGCTGTGCATCGTGTAGTTGTTACTTTAACCTAAAGTAAAGTATCATAGATGGACTAACAATAAAAGAACTGAATAACTAATTTAGATACAATAATTATTACTTGTTAATTTACTAAGTTATGTTTTTATTGGTTATAAAAAGCGAATAGGTATTAAAAAATCAGTCTTATCTCTCCCTATAGCAAATGATTTTACCGGCAATGATTTAAATCTAAATTTTTGTTATTATATTTTTAGCAGTAGGTATATGTGTTTTTTTTTATTGAAATTTAGCAATTTTGAAGCACACCATTATTTAGCATTATATGGGGCGTTAACAATAATTCGTTCCCGCATTTTCTGCATCATTCTAGTGAATTCTCACACGTTCCCGTCATATTCTGTTCTGGGGAATTGCCCATCCCATTAAGTTTACATAAAAAAATTATACATAGATTTTTTTTAGGTTTTATGGTCAGAATATTGAGTCAAATTTTAATTTTTTTTTTTTAGCTTAACTCACTTGCTAATCTATAGGCAATAGAAAACGTGTCCATCAGAGATTTTTTTTCCGTTTTATTTTCGTGTTACAGTCGCTGACCGAACAAAATCGGTGGTCACCGTGAGCCGCGGCGGCCATCACGCCATAAACGTTCGTATGGCCTCCAGCGACGTCTTTCTCGCCAGAAACGTTTGTAAGACGTCCATCGGCGGCCGTCACGCTAGAAGCATTTGTACGGGTAGCGGCATCGGCGGTGATGACGACGAGCCACACCTGACGCACGTGGACCGGCGGTCGGGGGACGCGCGCATGGTGGACGTTTCGGGAAAACGTGAAACTCGGAGGACGGCCACGGCGGTGGCTCGGGTCCGGTTGGACGAGACGGCCACCCGGCTGATTGCCGAGGACGCGTGCAAAAAGGGCGACGTGCTGGCCGTGGCCAGGCTGGCGGGCATATGCGCTGCTAAGGCCACGTGGCAACTGATACCGCTGTGCCACCAGATCCGGCTGGACACCGTGACGGTGGACGCCCGGCTGGACGAGCGCCGCGGCCGCGTCCACATAACGGCCACCGCCGTCAGCACCGACCGGACGGGCGTCGAGATGGAATGCCTGACGGCGTGCTCAGTAGCCGCACTCACGGTTTACGACATGTGCAAAGCTGTCAGTCGGGACACGGTCATCGAGCACGTAAAGCTCTTGTCCAAGACGGGTGGTAAAACCGATTATTATCGAGCAAAGGACGACGACGACGATTAACGCTAACGATTGAATATTATATCAGGACAAATGACGCGTTTATATGAGATTACGTTCATTTTAGGGAATAGGGAGGTAATCCGATAGTTTTCAGAATTTCTCGGCAAGTAAAATTACTTCAACACCTGTTTGTTGTACATAGTCTATATTATATTACAGTAATCAGAAGTGGATTGACGCTGGCCGATTTGTTTTGTATGTGTAATATTTTGTAATATAAATATCATAATTTGGTAAATATGAACCTATATTATATTTCATAGTACCTATATCATTAACACATTTTTTAATAGAAATTTAAAAAAATGTTAACATAGATATAAGAAATCTTAAGTCTGTACATCAACGTACAACCGATAACTGCGTATCATAAAATATTATATACATTAATATAATATTATAAAGATCTACGTTCAAACACACTGACTAGTGACACATAACTAAAACATAATTCAATTTTGATAGGTATCTATTTAAAGTAATTTTACTCGTTGGAAAATCAAAATTTTTGTTTTTTATTTGATCTAGATTCTAGGTTGAACCTACTTGTACAGTTGAATAGATTGAATTATAAAAAATATATTAAAAAGGGTGGGTAAGTGGATGTTGCTATGCTGTACAGTAGATTACGAGTGGGTCACTTTACAATGGATGATATTAAATTTGAATTCAATGATATAATATCATTGAATACGAAAAACAATTCTGAGCTGAGACGGTTTGTCAGTGTGGATATTTTATTTTATATTTATATTGTTATTTCATATTATTAATACGGTAGCCGGTAAGTTGAATTAATATTATACAATTACAACAAAATAACCAAAATCGTTATTCTTGGTTATGTAGTATGTAATTTCGTCCAAATTTGATCATAAAATAACTATAAAAAAAAAACTGTGTGTTTATATTTTTGAGATTTTTTAGTCACAGAATAACCTACTTACGTGGAACCTTGTTTTAAATTTTCAATCCTTAGCTATAAAAATTGAAAATGTTATCAATTTTTAACTACAAAATTATTTTGAATTTTAAAATTTAATAAATGTTGTCAAAAATCGAACTTTAATGCTTAAAAAAAAAAAATTGTGTCTATGTATTTTTAATATTTTTCAATTACTATTGTAACAATATATAAGGAGTTTTATATTAAATTTTCAGACTTTTCGACCCAACAAATAACATTTTATTGACATTTATAAAAAAAAAAAACTAAAAAAAATTGAAATTTTAAAAAGTCTATAAACAACTTGAAACTAGTCAAAATATTTTTGAAAATTTTATTAAGTATAGAAATTGATATAATAAACATGTTGTGTAAATTTCAAGTGTCTTCAGAGTTATCCGTTTTTGAATTACAACAAAATAAGCAAATCGCTATAACATGAGAAATAGAGTAATTATTCAAGGTTGTAAAAATATGAACTTCAAACGCTCATGAAAATTTAATAACACTTTGTTATAGACATTTTTTTTTTTTGATAAAGGTAGACAAACTTATGAAGAATCTTGTATTACATTTTCATATCTTAGATTTAAAAAGAAAAATTTTTATGAATTTCTACCTCAAAATAATTTGCATATTTTCGTAATTTTTACGTATTTTGTCAAAATTCGAACTTTAAATGCTTATAAAAAAAAATTGTGACTATGTATTTTTAATATTTTTCAACTACTATTGTAACAATGTATTAGGAGCTTTGTATTAAATTTTCAAACTTTTTTACCCAACAAATAAAATTTTATTGACATTTATAAAAAAAAAACTAAAAAAATTGGAAACTGAAAATGTCCGTTAACAGCTCAAAATAAGTCAGAATATTTTGAAAATGCTATGGTGTGTAGAAAATGCTAATATAAACATTTGGTCAAAATTTCATGTATATACTGTCATTTCTTTTAGAGTTACTTCAAAAACCAAAATCAATTTTGTCGAAAATCGGTTTTGCGTAAAAATTCCCGTTTTTTCCTTAATTTTTCATTTGTTTTTCACGGCGTTTTTGAAAACTACTAGGAAATTTTTACTTTTGACCCCCCAAAGTACCAACTAGATTCACTTTCCTATCAGAAAATATACTATTAGAGAAAATCTAATCATTTTTACTATCCTTAAAAGGTGATGACAGACACAAAAAAAAAAAAAAAAAAAAAATAAAAAAACACACATCATTGTAAAATCAATACATTCATCGCTCCGCTCAGAATCTAAAATGATCGCATGTTTAGACTTAATTGTACGAACTATATCGCAAGTATACACAGGAAGTATTTCGCAAACTCTTTTGCACAGAGGTTACTCCTGACACCTAAAATAAAACCTAATATTACATTAAATTAAGAAAATCAAAATATAGGTACGTATAATTAATGTGTCATAACATTTCAGCATTCAGCACATCATATTCTGTATATATATATATATTATATATTAAGTTTATTTGCTTACAGTTTATTACATAATATATATATGGTATTATAAATATAGAATATTATATCACTTGGGCCTATATTATTATAATGGGTTTGTTTGGCATTAAATCTACGAAATTAATACATATTATAAATGTTGTTTCGAAATGGTAACTATGAGTTGTACATGTTTTACATTCATAAGTATATGTATTATTATTGAACAGCCCAAAATACAATATAATATTATTTAACTTAGAAATTATAATACTTAATCGTAATCGTTTCCATAATATTAACATATTATATGGATAGCATGTGTTACATATACATAATAAGAAATAACTAATAATTAGTATTACATTTAAATAAATAATAATACAAGAATCAATTATAATATTTCTTGATGCAGAAATTAAATGAAAATATTAAAACGTTCATAATTACAGTTTTAATTATAATACTATAATTTGTTTCTGTTATTAATATAATACTAAATGTATGAATGTATGATTAATAATATTAAATGACCACAAATAAAAATAATAAATCAGCAATATAATTTCAACATTTATGAGGAAATAATTAAAATATTAAAGCTTGTATGATTATTTTGAACTGATTGTAAGATTGACTTTAATATAGCTTTAAATTATGCTCGAGTATTTTATTTATGATTATAAAAACATCAGAATTATAAACTATTAAACTATATATATTATATCTTGACATAGTGTTCATAATAATTTAATAAACACAAAAATCCAAAGATTTTTTATTATTTGTCTGAGTAAGTACAAAAATTGTTTTTTTTTCTTCAATTTAATTTTGAAAATATAAAATTAAGTTACTAGAATAATATTCAGTTTAATATAATGATTGTGCATAGACAATATTAATGCTATCTTTAAATTAAATAGATTTTTAAGTATTTTTTAGAAAAGCATTAATATTTAGAGCCATTTAAGGCTAAATAATAAAATATTAAAAAATCCTTATCACTGATTTGATCTGGTCTTCATAGTGTCATAGTAAACATTAGTTGCAAGTTCAATTTAAGTTTGATCAAATCAAGTTGGTAGTTATTATATACATAGTTATAATTTGTTTAAGTTCATGTGAGTACCTAACTCGTACAACAATATTTTGTCAATTAGTTTTTGTATCCTACAATAATCGTTGATAGATAAATTAAATCAATCAAATGTTTTTCGACAAGTAAGTCTTTGAATTATGTACTTTTTAATGAAAAAATATAATTCAATATAATTCTGAACAACATATTATGAAGTGAACAAAAATGCAAATTACTTATTGCTGCAGTGAAACATAAGAAGGGTTGAATTGATAGTATTATTTTTTATGGTATATGACATTTTTGAAAAATTATTTTTACTGTGTGGACTGGAAGGGTTAGAACAAAATATTAAGTAAATTAAACCATTATTTTTAGAGTTTCATAGTAATATGGAAATATAAATTCACGTAATATGGATTTAAATGAATATAATTTAAACATCATGAAATGTCATATTATACTTTAGTTAAAACTGATAACAGATATATTTTTTTAAATACCTATGGTTTATCCACTTTTTAAACATAGGTACTTAGTTGAGTTTTTGAAATTTTTACACATTGAGCATTGATCCAAATATGAAAAAGATTTTAGTGATTTTTTATTATTTAGGTATACAATTAATTCGGGTCTTCAATAACTTTATAAGTATAATAAAATCATAAAGCAAAATAAACATCATTTGTTCCAGCTGTTAGATGTAAACTTAACAGTTATAGTAAGTTATGGGATACTGTATTACTGTCATTATAAAAAAAGGGAAAAATGTCTATACAATTACTTCTATAAGTAGAATTAAGAGTTACTGGATGGTAAGAAGTTCTAATACTTAGAATATAATAAATAGAAAAATAAAACTAAAATAATTCAAAGTATTGCTGGCGCCAAAATTGTTTTTATGACAGCAAAATTTCCAAGTTGAAGCAAGACCAATAAATTAAGACATTATTTTGTTCTTAAGATCTTAGAGATCATCAAAATTAAATAAGTACATTTTTTAAAAGATTGTAAGATTTTTGAAATAAAATGTGTACGAATCAGGTTTTCATAAACATAAACAATTCTAATTAAATTAATATAAAGGTTTAAACACTTTCAAGAATTATCATTTTGAAGTGCAAGAAAAGTGTATATATTATAATATAAACCAACATGTATTTAAGAAAAATAATTAATACAAGCTATAATTGACGTACTTGATGACTTGAATTATCAAATTAAATTGACAAATTTTAATTAAATTTAAAATAATAATGCTATTTATAGCTAATTATAATTTAAACGTAAATCAAATTAAAACAATGTTATAACAAAAAAGTTAAAATAATATGAAAAATTATAAAATATTGTGAAATGAATGTTTAATACCAATTTATACATTATACACCTATTTATTATTAACTAACAAAATAAATAAAGAAAAAATATATCCTTAGATATTAATGTCTTTTTAGTTTTAAATTACAAGTATAAACAACAATTTTAAATATGCTAAATAAATGTGTACTTATTATTAAATCTGCATGTAACTAATACTAGGTAAAAATAATTTTAACCAATTGTATATTACTTTATTAAATATTATTTATTATGCTTACTGAATACAGCAGAATATTAAATCAATTATTTGGTTACTTATAAAATATTAAAAAATTGAATTATTAGTAATTAATTAGATGACTGTGCTTTGGAACAACTGAGATAAATAGCAACATATTTTAATTGCTAGATGATTAATCATATATTTTAAAACAACTGTTGAACATAGGTGGACATTTGGTTGAATTATTAGGGCAAGTAATGTGGCCTGCCCCCAGATTAAAATATAGATGGAATTTGGGAAATGGGACTATTGAAGTTTCTACCATTTCTTCTCAATATGTCCCCTATGCTGTTCAGTGGGCTTTGAAGTAGTTTGGGTGGGTATACCCCCGCAATATATATATTATATAAATTGTAAATGCTTTAATTATATTTAATTTTTGTTCACATTTTATAAAACAAGTTGTTATTTTTATAATTTACTTAATAGAATATTTAAACATATATTTATATTTTTAACATTTTAGATATGTCCAAAATTATGATTTATATTTTGTGTAAGAAATACTTAAAGATATTTCATTCAATAACACATCTTAGAAATATTGTTATGAGCTGTAAAAAAATATATTAATATTTATTTATGTTTTACTGGTTAAGTTTATTTTATAATAATAAGTTAATATTATGTATTAGTATATTTTGTGATTTTTTTATATAGTATATATTACATATACCTAATATTAATATTTAATATTTTCTAAAATTATTCAAGACAAATATTTGGCTAAAGGTGCGGTTTGTGTAACGAGCTGTTTAAAAACAGTTAAAAACCGTTCCTTAACTGAATAAAAAAAAGAAACTTTTAACTAGCAAAGACTTTTTTTTTCAATTAAATCTGAATTTTAAATTACAAAGCAATGTAATTGAAATTATAATATACTAAAAGTTACAACCATTATTATTACTTACTACTTTTGTTCAAATTCAAATTATTTAGGTATAGTTTAATATGTTTTAAATAGCTTATGTTTGGTACTTAAAAACCAACCAAGTTTTATTTGGTTTTTGTAATAGAAACTTACGAGTATAAAACAATAGTTTTATAATATATATTAAAAGTTTTCAATATTTCTTATATAATAAGTATTCTTAAATAATACAACCACTTTAAGCATATTGAGGTATAATTTACGTGCTTACATAATAATTACATCATAAACTGGATTATTATTTTTATTTTATTTCAAAATAAATCTATTATCTGTCAAAAACAAAACTATAACATCATGTCATTATCTAACAAAAACATTTATTCTAGTGATAAATTATATTATATATTAGTTAATAAGGTTATTAATTATTAGGATAATGTTTTTAAAGCCATATTTAAATAAATATTTAAAGTTTAGGAACATTTGTATCTAAATAATGTCTGTGGTACATTTTTAAACATATAACCTATTTTAAAACTATAGTTACTAAAACCAACTAAATTAAAAAGTATCATTAACATTATTATATTTTTAATAATTTATCAATATAGCATTTGAAAATACCTATTTCTGTGTTATATGACATGACTTTTTGAGGTATAAATATTGAGTTTTTGACATATTTTTTTGTTTATGTTGATAGTTTTTGAAATATTTATGTTTGAATAAACACAGTTTTTGGCAAATACCTAAGTAACAACTTCATCATTTGTTTAGGGAAGATACAATATAAAAACTGTTATTCACTTAAATGTATTAACAAATATTATTTTGGAACTAATCCAAAAAATTAACGATAGCATTTATAACTAAAATTTTGGTATTTGTTTTAATACATTCTTATAATATCTATAATATATTTTCAACAATCTATACATGTATATATAATTATATATGAACCTACATGGATCATGGATAATATTCATAAGCTTTTGAAATTAATATATAACAATAAGTCGATAACAATGATTAAGTAATGATTTATCAGACTAAAATTAAATATTTATGTATAAATATATTTTAATATACATTTAACAATGCTAATTTAAATAAATTTTCTATAACAGGTATTGTAAAGTGCAACTCTGTGAGCTTTATTTAAATCTACCGACTACCATGTTCTTATTCAATTTTAAATTTTATTTTTATAATACCTAGAGCATAAAAAAATCACAACAAATTGCTGAATATAATTTTGTACATTATTTATGACCTATAAGGTTAATTTTAAAAAGAACTTAAATGTATGTTATATAATTGATAATTTTATCATTAAATATATAAGTATAGTATGCACAAATGGAAATATTATTTTAAAAATACTTGTTTTGAAATGAATAATAATAATCATTCAAAGATTAGATGAATTACTCTTTTGTCAAATTGTATTATCAATTATTTTCAGTGTAATAAAACTTTTACTTCTAATTTAATTTAAAAATATTCAATAAATAAATTAATAAATAAATCAAAATAACAATAATTTAGTCAAATAAGCATGGAAAATTCAAGTAATTAGGCTTTTAAAACTATTAAACAACTATAAAGCATATAAATTATATACCTTATTTTGACATTAAGGAATGTATCACTCAATATTATCACAGCAATGAAGTTTTATCATCATAATTGTTCGTTAAGTTGTGTTCGTATTTCTGGAAACATTTCTGCGAGTAAAACATCTAAAAGCCTGTAGAATAATTGTTTATTCATTACTGCATTTTGTGTACATTGATACAAACACATATACAGTGGAAAAAAAACTGAATTATTCAATAGTTTTAAATGTTCAACTGAAATTTGATGATCAGTCTTTTTTGGTGCATCATCATCGGGAAATAGAAGATCTATAAAAATAAAAATAATATTCAATTTATAAATGTCTATGCATTAAGAAACGTTTACATACTTTCTAATAGTTCGATTAAGTTTGAAATTTTAGAAGGGGTAATTGATCTTACAATACGAAGTCTGATGTACCGCTGTATAATAGAATCAACAATATTACCACATATTGATTGTACAGCCAAAATTAATCGGACAACAGCATTTGACATATTGTATACGTATACTCCAAAAAAAATGATGCAGTTAATTGGGGTATAAGAAAATTTTATTTGATCTGATATTTCTTCTAATTTTGTTTGGTTTTCATCTTTAGTTATATTTAAGTTATTACCAAAAATTGGATTTTCGGCAATTTTAAATTTTCTTTCAGGAGCATGTTCACTTAAATCTTTCCACTCATACCTGTAGTTCAAAAAAGATGTATCATGAAATATTTTATTCAGTAACATTAGTATCTAATTATTAATCCTATGATAAAGTACTATATAATAATAAATTGTTAAGTAGGTACCAGTATTATATTTTGCTAATACCTTTGTTTTAATTTAGTTTCAACTGAAGCCATAAAAATAGAAATGAACGATTCTAAATTTTGCCCACGTTCTTTTCTCAAAGCCATTGGCATAGATTTCCTTAACAATCTCCCAATGGCTGATTCAGAGTCTTCAAAATTGTCTATGGACGTTAAAAACATATGTAATAAATCGGATCCCCTCAGCTCAGGTTTTTGTAATAGCTGATTGAGAAACTGCATGTATATGTCGTTATTTTCTGTTTTTTGTAATAAAATTCTTCTTGAAGGTAATCGAGCATCCACAAATACTCCATGAAATTCAGTAAGTTTTGACTTTAAGGTGTAAAAGTCAGCAAGTCTTCTTTCTACACACCATTGTTTGATTAAATCATTTTTAACTGTCTCTACTGTTATAAAAAATACCAATGATTGACCACCGTTGGATCCAGATTCTAACTTCATAGCTGATGTTACATCAGTTACCTTCCAAGTGCTTAAATCTCTTTCACCATTAATAATATCACTATCAACAGATAGATCTTCTCCATACTCTGGATCACATTCAGAAGATAAAGAATCAAATTGACCATCATATATAGTACTTGACTTCATAGCTCCTTTTATCCTATTTAATTTGCGACTAAGCTTAGAAGCATGATTTTTTTTTTCATTATTCGACGATTCTTGTAATGAACCAGCCTCTGGAATATTACGTGGTCCACAAATCCAAGAAAAATATTCATCAGAATTATGAAACTCTATCCAGTAACTATTTTGTAAGATTGAATATGTTTGTTCGTAAGCTTGATATAGTGGTTTTGAATTTTGAAGTTTAATAACATCCTTGGATAAAACTTTCCTTAGTTGACTTACTAACTCAGGTTCGAAACTTATGCAATCTGGTGAATGGGAACTAAAATATACAGAAAATATATCCCAAGCATCTCGATAGAGCATGTCAAGTTCTTGAGATGATATTTCCGGCTTTAACATGCGCTTATTAAACTGTTCAACATCTAAACAGAATTGTAACAAATGCACAGCCCCTTTTCGTTTCAAAAAAACTGTAAAAGCAGATAAAATAGTTGAATCTTTGAATATACTACGCATTTCAAGTTGTACAGAATCATTTTTATTTTCAGCTATAAACTTTGATAAAAATTCAACTTGTTCATCATCTTTAGATGTCGTAGTTGTTGAAATAATTGATGATTTGGATAATTTTGACCAAGTTAAAGCAATGTTGGTTGGGTTACATATTACATCAGATAATGGTAATAATACCCAAAGTGAAAGAAGTTCTCGCAGTAAAGTATAAAATATCCTGTAAAGCAAATGTAGTCAGTAAGTTATGGAGCAATTATTAATGTTATTTTATATAGAAACAGATTTTATTTAAATAAAATATAATAATATGATATTCATACGTGCATTGAAGATCAGTTTGTCGTATTATGAATGGCAATAAACTTGAAGATACTTTTTTAAGGTACATAATCTCGACCTTACGATTACTGATGGCATAATGATATGCAATTTTTTCACCCTTTTCCATTCTTTGGCAGTGCCTTATATGAGATAAACATATTGGAATTGCTTTATACAGCACTATATCTTCTAAATTCAACTGAAATATTATATAAAAGTAAATAATTTGTTTATGATTATAAAATAATATTACATTTCTATATTTAAAAACTGATAAAATATGAATATTATCGATAATTATTATACTAACTTGTAAAAATCTTTTAAGCAATACACTTGTTGCAAATCGTATAACTTGCTTGATTTCCTTTATAAAATGTGGATCATTTGAAATATTATTAAACCAATTTTCTATGTATACCTTTATGATTTTTGATAATAACTAAAAATAATAATAAAGAGTATTCAATTTAAAATTATTTACTGTAAAATAAATTTTACTTTATCTATTGAAGAATCAATTTGTCCCGGTATTAATAATCCTTTCCATGGTGTTTCTTGATTTAGACATTTTAAATGTATGTCACTTGAAATACAGTTTTTGCAATTATTACACTTATATATTTTAGTCTTATCAAATATATTCTTTGATCCATAGGCGGTATTTAAATTTTGGTTTCTGTAAAATAAACAAAATAATAAGCAATATTCTCAAATGTATGTTCTAAAAATAAATGTTTGTCAGAGTGTGTGTCCTTTATGCATTCCTAATCGGCTGGACCGATTGCGATAAAATTTGGTACAGGGGTAGATTAGACTTTAATATTTTAAAGATTTAATCGTAAAAAATGTACAGTGACGTCATATTTTATGGAAAATTTATAATTATTTTAACATTTAAGAAAAATCAAACATTAAAAATAATAAAATCTCTCCACTATACTATAAAAAACGATTTAAATATTATTGACTATTTCATAATTACCAGGGAAACCAAAAAAAAATAAAAAAATAAAAAATAGAAAAAAAGGAGGGGTCCTTGAATGGTTTGGATTCACAATTGGACCCGGTACGCCAACGCTGGGATGTGCTCAAACAGGGATTTTGAGATTTATGATGAACACTTTTGATTTTTTAAATTGTTGCTATTGATTAAAGGAAAAATAATTAGTAGAAATTAGTATTTATTATTTTATTGGTTGCCAAAGGTTAATCGGACAGATCAAGTACAAGCATGTATAAAATTGAACTTTTGCACATATAGCTCATAGGCGTTGTCTGCGATCCGAATACATCAGATTGCTTATCAGGATGGCTGAGTTGCACTTATTGCAGTGAGTTACACACAAAATGAGTTGAACAATCACAATTTTTTTTAGGAGTTATCATATTTTACAGGCAACAAAGTGAGCGGGATCAGCTAGTATTTTATATATGTTGTAAGTATTATTAGTAAAATAGACAGTATAAATTAAACTTACTTAAGAGCATAATCAAACATGTAATATCCACAAGCGATCGCAATAATAACAATGATGAAACTCAAACATCTAGATAAAATAAAAGTAAAATGTTTTATAATAGTTATATTGTTTTAATATTAGCAATCTATGCACCTGCTTATAATATATATTAAAATAGTTTGACTACTTATAAATTATAATAGTAGAAGTTTATACTTTATTCTTAAACTAGGTAGTAAGAATTTTATGGTTTGATTTAGTTTTTGAGCAGTATGAAAAACACTAGTTACCCACTTATCTATTTTTTAATTAATTTGTTTTTATTAACTTTAACTGTCAGTCCATATCTATAACATTTTATTTTATTACATTATGCACATATAAACATATATAAGAAAACAAAGAATTTTAATTAGCATAATAAATTTAGACTACACAATTACATGTTAAAAGGATAACACTATTTTTTTTTATACTTCACCCGCACTCAAAATAGCAAATATGTAGTAGAACTAATTTTGTATTGTTAGATTTAATATCAGAGTGAATAGATATTATAATGAATATTATCAATCTCAAAGTTACGATAGGGTTCCCAGATACCATTTTTTTTTAAATATAGGATATTTTAAATCATACTTATACTTGTAATTTACACAGATGTTAAGTGAAGGGGTGAGGGCGTAGTCCCTCAAAAATTAAGTTATAATCTCGATGAAACATTTATTTTTTATCACTTTGAATAAAAAATCCAATATTCAATATTTGAAATTTGAAACAAATATAATTAAAAAAAATAATAAGAACTTGGAGTTTAGATATTATCATTTAAATTTTAAAATGCTAAATGATCAGATAAAAATTAATTTATACCTATATATTATAATAACTTTAAAATAAAGTATATACAGTACAGATTATTTAAGATCCGTGACAAAAATGTTATTTTTAACCTTTTGTCAGGACACCAGGATGCTTCATGTAAACACGGGACGAATGGTATCCCCAAGTTAAGATCATTATCTGTGTTTTCATGTTTTTGTTTTAAGATAATTCAATTTTTCCGTGTTTTATGAGCATTTATAAATTGTAATATATTATTATATATTCATAACATGCATAAAAATATAAATATTGTAAAAAAAGACCAAAATAAAAACACATATTATGAAGTTCTTAATAATAAATCTCTAATATTATAGCTAACACAATATTGGTTATGCTGAACCTAAATTTGCTATGTTGAAAATAGGGTAGAAAGAATAAAATACCTACTATTTATTTTGAAACCATTTTATAAAACCAATTTAAAAAACTTTAAATAAATTAACTATCAATTTTTAGAAGAAGCGCCTAAAGAAGTAAATGCATATAACGTAGAGCTTACAGCAGATGCAGTATTTAATCTAAACGTAACGTTGTATGTTAATTATATTCCAATATAATGATCATAAACTTGTACATATTTATAAATAATTAAATTGTAAGATTAAGGAATGTTTTCAAATAAATAACAGAATTATAATGATTAAAATGCTTTTATTCCATTTCATAAAATAAGGACTACCATACAAGTAAGTAAATAAATTTAAAAAAATGACAGATATAATTGATATGATTTTTTAAAATCCTAGCATATTGTGTACAGACTTCATCATGTGTTTTCAACTTACCCCCATACAAACAAATTGAACAGAAGTATACAGCTAATGGCCACTAAGCCATAGTTAACAATCCTGTCATCTGTCAACAGGTCGAGGATGTCTTTCATTTTGCTCCATAACAAATACCCGAAGCGTCGTGCAGGAAACCAACTAGAGACCGTACAACACGAATTGGTCGATTACAGCATTAGTCATTGTCACTGTTGACGTGTATCGGTGTATCTAATTATTTACAATTAACAGCAATTATTATAACTATGGTATAATAACACTCGAATAATGTGTGACACTCATAAAATAAATTAAAGTTTATTATATTATAATAAGTCAGTCGTGTTTGTTACGAATTCACGAGTTATCTTATCAACAGCGACAGTGATTACAGTTTTTATCATCGGGCGTGCTCGTTCTCGACATAATATATCTATGAAACTAATAACGGGCGCGGCTCTCAAGTATATGGCCACGATCGATATGCCATAATATGCAATGTATGTATATATATTATATACATTTTCATTATAATAATACTCAACAGTCTGCGATCGTCAGCACTCAGTCTGTGTCAATCGACTATTATTAATTGCCTGGTCTATACTTAAACTGAGCAATTTTTTTCAAATTGTGTCTGGCCAGACAGCTAGCAACCTGCATGGATATTTTATATTTTTCTGGTGGGTTTTTTTTCAATTACTTCGAGAAATGTCAAACTATCAATGATCTCCGAACATCCAACGCAGATAATAATATATAATATATAAAAATAATCATCTAGATAAAATTTCATTCGAATAACGCCCTACTCTGCCCTACAGAGATCGTTGTTCCTGAAACTACCTATATAGTCTATACCAGAGCTATTCAAACTTTTTAAGTCCACGGCTCCTTTGCGTGTCCAGAATATTTTAAAGGCTTCCAAATTATTATGACAAAATTAAAACAATACAAGTATATTACAATATCATATAGCCAAAATGGATGATAATAACAGTGAATTTAGTACCAGAAATAAAACTTCTAATAGTCAGATAGGTAAATGTGTTTCATTATCGTTTCCATAATTAATTAATTGATAATATTTGTATTAATTAAACTTGACCTACATTAATTTTGGTTTTCTATCCTTTTACGCGGCTTCCTTCGACAACTTTCGCGACGGCCCTAGGAGCCACGACGCAAAGTTTAAATTCCTTTGGTACACGTATATAAGACAATAACGGTTTCAAATCTGCATGCACATGGTAAATTTACTGTAATTTAAAAACGAATAACTGCATGTAGACGATTGAAATTTATATCATATATTTATTTTATCAATTCCTATGTATTATTTTCAAAAATTTTCAAAATATTTTAAATGTTTTTAAACTGTTACCGAATATTTTAAATTTTTTTAGTTTTTTTTTTTTTAAATGTCAATAAAATTTAAATGTCGAGTCAAAAAGCGTGTACAATTAATACAAGGATCCTGATATTGTAATAATAGTAGCTGAAAAATATTTAAAATAAGTATAGGCACAATTTTTTTTTATAAGCATTTAAAGTTCGGTTTTTGACAACATTTATAAAATTTAATTTTCATAGCTAAGGATTGCAAATTTAAAACAAGGTCTCACGTAAATAGATAAATAAATTATTTTATTCACAATAATATCATCAAATATACTTACTAATTAGTAATTATCATAGACTGACCGTCTCCGTTGAGAATCATCTTTCGTATACAATGATATTATATCACTGAATTTCAATTTAACACCATCCACTACAGTGATCCACTTGTAACCTACTGTACAACAGAGCGACACCCACTTGTTCACCTTATTAAATTTTAAATTTGAGAAATCTTGTATTAAAAAAGAAACATTTTTATGCATTTCTAACTAAAAATAATTTGCACATTTTCGTGATCTTTACGCATTTTGTAAAAATTCGAACTTTAAAAACTTATGAAAAAAATTGTGACTATTTATTTTTAATATTTTTCAACTTCCTTTATAACAATATATTAAGAACCTTGTATTAAATTTTCAAGCTTTTTGACTCAACGAATAACATTTTATTCACGTTAATAGAAATAAAAACAAAAATATGAATACTGAAAATGTCCGTAAATACCTACCTATTTTAGCAAACACAAAGTTGTCATAAAACTACAATAAGTTTATACAGTTGACAAAATACAATCATATATTATCAAAATAATTGTGAAAATATGTAGACAAAATAAAATTATTATTTATTTATTTATCGGTTTTTCGGTGTACCGAAATTTTTCGGTATACCGTTTCAAACCGGTATTGAAATCAATACCGTGATACCGAAAATTATTTTCAATACCGTCAGCCCTTGGTCAAAAGTTAAAAGTTAAAAGTTATCATAGCAATTTAGAGAGATTTGTCAAACGGTCTAAACAAAGAAGGCATTTTAAATAAATTTGGCGATACTGAGCGGAGGCTCAAACTGAAATAGTTATCTTTAAAATTTCTTTAACGTTCACTTACGTTTTAAGAATTATCTTGTACCTATCTAAAATAATACTTAATAATATATTAATATGTTACAATTTTAATTTTTACCTACCTCAATACCACTTTTTTATTTTTAGTTTTATACATGCCATACACATTACACAATGTATAATAATAAAATAATATTATAATTTAATAATGGATGTTATTTGAGGAACGAGTGTGGGGGGCACATTTGTTATTTATATTAAATATGTTAGGGCTTCAGCCCCGCCTAATTTTAAGGTCTAGTTACGCCTATGCCGGCTTCACTTTCTTGACACGTACGGTATGGACTATGCCCTATCTATATAACTCTATGACCGAAATGAATCACCATAATCAGTATTAAACAGCTGGAGATTTCCGCACTAGCGCTTATTTGTTGTAGTAACTATAAATTCAGTTTTCAAATGTAATTTAATTTAACTTTTATACTGATTATAGAGGTTCATTTCGGTAGACACTTTTCAAGTATAGGAATCACAGGTCAATGGACAACCGTACTATCTATAGCCGTGATCATAGATAATAAAAGAATGGATAAGTAAAACAATGTTCAGGCACTGATACATAAGATCTGATGGTCTATATAAAAAAAGTGTTTACTAATTAGTGTAGCGTCTGGGTAGTGTAAGGGGTGTGATCAGATATATGTGTTCAAAACAAACGTTTTCGGTGCCAGCTGATTTATAATTTTTATAAATTTTAATAACTAATAATAATTTATTTCAATTGACAGTAGAACTACAGAATTACAGAAGCAACAACTCGCTGATAAGAAATTATAACGATCAATACCTACACCAACTACGCCTGCTCTTGGGTCGATGTGAAAAAAGTGTACACTGATGTAACATTTTTTTAAAACAAATAGCTTGTTTACGAACTCTTTGGTGAACAATTGTTGTAAAAAAGTGTACACTTTTTGTCAAAACAAACAAACCTATTGTGTGAAGAAGGCTTTATGTGCGGGCCCGCCACAATATTCTATCAATTTACGTCTGATAATAACAAAAAAACAAATATCAATATTATCAAGGTGGATCAATTCACCATTAAATAGTTTCTTAAAATTAGATCCAATTTCCTTGGTCTCTTAGAAATATTAAAATTTATTAGTTATTACATCTTAAGGATTAACTTTGACGTCACTTTAACAACCAACATAGTATAAAATTTAATATAATTTGCCACAAGCAGTGGCGTGGTGAACATTTATAAACCAAAATGCACAACATATATTTTAGTTCCTATACCCACCCACCCAGTAGCGCAAACATGTTGGAGGGCGGGAGAATTATCCCCCTCCCCTCCAATAAAAACTTCTTGGAGCCACCTCAAAAAATTTCAATCATGATGCCTAAGCGTCATTAAACCCCTTTCACCATGCCGTTACCCACAAGCATATTACGTCTAATTAGATATAAGTAGGAAGAAGGGTGGTCAAGTGCCAAGTAGCATCATGTCACTCTGCTGTACAGAAGGTGGCCAAGTGGGTCACTGTATAATGGGTGTTATTAAATTTGAATTCAATGATATAATATCATTGTATACGAAAAAAGATTCTGAGCTCAGACGGTTTGTCAGTGTGTATATTTTATATTATATTGATATCGTTATTTCTTATTATTAATACGGTAGCCTGTAAGTTGAATTAATATTATAAAATAACAAGAAAATAACTAAAATTGTTATTTTTGCTTATTTAGTATAATTTATTTTGTATATTTTCATCCAAATTTGATAAAAAACAAACTATAAAAAAAATTGTATGTTTATATTTTTGAGATTTTTTGGTTACAGAATAACCTTGTTTTTAGTTTTCAATTCTTAGCTAAAAAAGTTGACCATTTTATAAATTTTTAACTACAAAATCATTGTTAAATTTAAAATTTGATAAATGTTGTTAACAATTGAACAAGATTAGCGTCTTTCCTGATAGAAAAGTGATTCTAGTTGGTACTTTTGAGAAGTCAAAATTGAAAATTTCAAATAATTTTAGAAAGCATCAAGAAAAACAAAAAAAAAAAAGTGAAAAAAAGTAGTAAGTACTATGCATAACAAATTTTTGAAAAATCGATTTTATTTTTTTGTTGCAACTCAAAAATTAAGAACCACAGACCTTTGAAATGTTCACCAAATATTTATACTAGCATTTTCAATAAATTTTAACAATTTCGAAATAATTTGACTCTTTTTCAGCTATTTGTAGCGACGCACCAAATTGAGGAAAAATGGAAATTTACTCAAAAACGGTTTTAAAAAAAAACTAAAACAAGGTTCTACGTAAGTAGATCACATACTATAACTAAAAAATTTAAAATTTAGATTCTGATGAATGTATTGATTTTACAATGCTGTATGTGTTATTATTTTTTTTTTTTGCGTCTGTCATCAGTGATGGTTTCTTCGTTTATCGTTACTGTCGATTGTATACGATTGATGTTTGACAGTTTCGTTTTAGACGTCGTATTGTTAGTAGGTGAAGTGCGTATACGGTATACCGTATACCTATTTGTTCAATTTTATATTTAATATCAATATTTCGATTTAATTTTTATAATATTTCATTAAAATGCCAAAAGATATTAATTTACAAAGATATTTAAGAGAATATGGAGATGTATTTTCAACTGATGGCGATATACTATATTGTAAAGTATGTTCAGTTAAAGTAAATGCAGAAAAAAAAAAATACGGTCTCGCAGCATTTGAAAACAAATAAACATGAAATGTTAGCAGCTCGTCGAAAGGTTGAAAGTAAGTCCTCAAAATATACTCAGCAATTGTTTACTGCATCCAACAAAAAGTCGGCCTTTTCTAAAGATTTTTGCAAGGCACTAATGACATCAAATATTCCTATAAACAAAATTTCTAACACTGAATTCCGAAAGTTTCTTGAAAAGTACACACTACACGCAGTTCCTAGTGAAAGTACTTTAAGAAAGACATACATAAATGACTGCTATGACGAATGTATGTCGGAAATAAGGCAATATATTATAGGAAACAAAATATGGGTGTCAATCGACGAAACCACTGATGTGGAAGGGAGGTACATCGCTAACGTAGTTGTGGGAACATTGTTGTCAGATGGTCCTGGTAAAATTTTTCTTTTGACAACGGAAGTACTTGAAAAAGCCAATTATTCTACAATTACAAGACTATTTCATAATGCAATGTTTTTACTATGGCCTAATGTTATACGCCACAACGATGTATTGTTATTTTTGTCTGATGCAGCACCTTACATGAAAAAGGCAGGCGACAATATAAAAGTTCTCTATCTTAAAATAATACACGTAACATGTTTAGCACATGGATTGCACAGAGTTGCAGAGGAAGTTCGTGTAAATTAGGTTAGGTTCAGTTCCGTCAGCCATGTTGTAGGTGTAAGAACGGTTGGGGTGAATAATTTGAACAACGTGTTAATTATCGTATTACACTTTTATTGATATTTAGTTGAACTAAACACATACTATTTAATATCTTGTCCCGTAGGTCTAACGACGACGACGGTTCGGCAAAAGCTAATCCCCGCCATCACCTGCGCTGGCCGAGCCGGCGGCTCTTGCAGCCAGCGGCGGCCAGACCGGTTGTCGGTCACGATCTCGCGGACATCGATGGAGACGCCGCGGTCGTTGCGATAACAACGATGGTGTGGGACCATGGACGTCACCTCTATGGTCTCGATCCATCGCTCCACCACGGCCAGGTGTCGCTCGTGGGAGTCGGCTGGTGGAGTTACCGGTTGTGGCGTGGCTGACGGTGGGGTCGGCTGCTGCACCGGTGGCTCTGCAGTATGTGGCTGCGCTCCGGGCTGCTGGGCTGGCTGCGGAACTGGTGGTTGAGGCTGGAACCACCCCCGTCTGTACCGCACATCGTGGCGTTGGTACACCGGCGCGGCTCGGAGGGGTGGTACTCTTCCCGGAGGTGCTGCCCGAGTCCTGGTGGCTTCTGGCTGCGGGGTGTTAGCCCGCGTGGACCGACGTCCCTCAGCGAACCTCCTCTCAAACAGTGCCCACGCCGTTGGGTTGGCTCGGATCCGGCCAAATGACGTGGTGGCCGCGCGTTCAGCCGAACAACCGCTCACCGTGTCCTCCGGTCCATCCAGGAAAGCCTCCTGGCTTCTCGGAGCAGCTGCCCCGCCATGGCCCGTAGATTCTCCACGTGGGTAGCAATCATGACACGGGATGGCCGGTTGTTGCGGTTTGGTGGCGGGTTATTGGCGCGTTCTGCCATCTGAAACAAGGTATGATTAGTTAGTGTTCTCTGATGGTCCTACAGCTCGCTTCATCGCGAGACATGTAACTTAGTAGGATGTTTACCCTCCCTCAAGAACACTCCGGTTCCTAGTGGTATACCCAACTTAATCGGACCTAACCATTTCGGGGCGAACCCCGCGTGAAAACGCTTCTCCGCACTTGACTGCGGATGCGCTTTGTAGTATACCCAATCCCCTACCGACAGATTGCTTCTTCCCGGGGATTCTGGGGGTATATGGGTACTGGGGGCTTTGGGGCTGGAAACCACCGGGTCACCCCCTCTATCACAGGAGCATCATCCGGTTCCACCGGAGAATCTTCGATTTCTATCCGAGGGTTCCGCATTGCTCCGGACAACTCCGGAGATCCTTCGGCTAGCTCGAGTTGCCAATCTCCGAGACCCTTGATCTCCCGGCCATACATCATTTTGGCCGGTGACTGTCCGGTGTTTCGGTTTTCCCTGTTTCTTATGGAGAACAACACTCGTGGCAGGTAGACATCCCACAGATGATGAGGCTTATCAACAAGTAAGGTTCGAAACCATTTCTCAACTCTTGATTTCGCCTTTCTACCTGGTTGGAATGTAGGTGGTATATTGGAGTCGTTCATCCTTCCACTCCACACCTCCTTAGTGCGTCTCCCATTGCCTTGGACACGAACTGCGGGCCATTATCTGACAATAATGCACTCGGGTATCCGATCCGTGGGAACAAATCCCGTTCGAATGTATCCACAATCAATTTGGTCGTAGCCTTTCCTAAGGAGTACGCCTCTACCCAGCGACTGTAACAATCAGTTACTACCAAAGTCGTTGTCTTACCCTGCTGCGTTCATGGGTATGGATCCATATGATCGATGCTCAGCACCTCCCGTGGCACCTCCGGTTGCCGTGGGATTCGGGTGCATATTCGATCTTCTGGTTTGCGATTCAGTGGTTTTACACGTGCACAGACGTCGCACGCCCATACGTAGTTACGCACGGCTTCACGCATACCGGCCCAGAAGAAACGACTCTTTATACTTCGGTACGTTTCTTTCCACCCTGGGTGATTCACTACTTCGTGGTAGTGAAACCTTTGTAGCAGAATCTGGGCCTTGTCTACCGAGACAACCATCCCCTCTTCTCCATGCGCGATGGATCGAGGGTGGTGGTGCAACACCTTATCCCGGATGACGTACAAATTCCGAAGACGACCGAACCTTGCACCGTCTCCGGAGAGTTTAGCAACTACCTCCCGTATGCTCGGGTCGTTTTGTTGCCACTCTCGGAAAACTTGCAATGTGACGTTTTCATCATCCCTCTTCGGCTGGATCGCTCCACACTGGGTGACACTCACACCGAATCCTCCGGACACGCCGGACAGATCACCGAAGACTCCGGAAGTTTCTCCGGACACTCCGGGCCGAATCACTGGGGATCGTGGATATTATTCTCCAACGATTTTTCGTCGACTGTACTCGGTCCCACCGGCCAAACTTCTTTGCCACCCACGGTTTGACGTATGTCCTCGCCGCTTGGGAGTCCAGTAGCGCTACTACTGCTCCGAGTGCAAACTCTAGTTCTATGGCCGGTAACGGAACATCCGTTACTGTAGTTTTCCCCGTTGACACCGTTGCAATGGCTGGAGAATCCAACACTCTGGTGCGCAGATCCGAAAAGCGCTCTCTCAACTCGAACTTTGAGTCCGTATCTGAGTCTCTCCTCTTGAACCTTTCCCATGGATAAGGAATGAAATCCTCGGAAAAATCTTTGGATGTGACCGGACAAATTAACAACTCCTGTGTTAACTCATCTCGTTCCACATCACTTGAAATACTGCCCGCGACATTTTTATTGGAAAGATTACTCACCTCGGTGAGATTTTCACTTTTGTCCTGAACACTTTCGATCCTTAATGATTTTCCCTACCTGTTGTCCAGGTGGTCGGTACCCGTTTCCATCACCGAACCATTTACCTGGTCCATTGTCACGAACTGTGGTTCCTTTACTGGAACGTTGTTTTCAATGGATTTTCTCGGGTGATTTCGGCGATTTCTCCGGTTTTTCAAGGCTTGATGGTTTTCACCGGACAACTCCTCACTCCGGAGGTTATCTTCGGGTGACCAAAGTTTTTCTCCGGAGGAATCCCGTTCTTACCGAATGTCACCTGTTCAGAACTCTTTTGGTCCGATTTCTTCGGGCCCCTTCCCGAGTCTCCGGTCCGTAACTCTCCGAAGATCCGTTTCTTCGGGTCAGTTCTTGTAATTTGTGGTTCCTGTACCGGAACGTTACTCACTGCCCGAGTTGAACTCCATAGCTTACCACACTTCGGACGACTCACCAATCCCGCCGGTCGTTTTGGCGTTTCCCGACTCCGACTTTCTTTTTGGACATGCAGCTTGCCAATGGTCATGACTACCACATACTCTGCATCCTGCTCCTGATGATAGTCGTTGCTTAGGATTCGGCACTTGGGATTTCTCAGCACTCTCAGCTTTTCGTTTATCCAACCATTTTAACTTTGGTGGTACGCTGGTGCTTACTCCCGCCTTATCCAATATTACAGCCTTGCTACCATCCAGAACATTGGCAAGCGCTCGTAATTCGCTGAACGATTTCAGTCACGGTATACGTGCATGAATTCTAAATTCATCACGCATGAGTCTAACCACTGTCATTACCACCGTTTCTTCTGGCAGACCAAGGTTTAACCTCCGATACAACTGGTACTTGTGTAGGACTCAGTGTTTTGGTCTTGATCTGAGCGGTGCTCAACAATTCTGATTGCAGACTCGACTGCAACTCGTCCCCGTTGAACTTCTCCAATACTTCGGACCTGAACTCTTGCCATGGTAAGTCCAACGATCTCATGGTTCCCCACCATGTTCCTGCCTGTGCCTTCAGTTGAGGGGCCAAAACGGTCACCCATCTAGCCTTGTGGATACCAGTTTCTTTAAGTATTGCCTCGGCCTGGGGCAAAAACCGCACTGGGTCTTTTACCGGCAAACTCTGGTATCGGCGCACGGGCCATATTCAACTCATTTTAAGGGATGAGCTGGCTATCCGGGAAATGCACGCGTTTTACACTGGAAAACTACTCCGTAACGCTTCCTCATGACTTCTGCCGGACACTTCACCGGACACTCCGGACAGATTACAGAAGAATTCGTACTTTTCACTGGACACTCCGTACCGGTTACCGGAAACTCCGGAAAAACTCCGATTTCTCGGATTTTTCCCGGTCAATCTGCTCCGTATGTTCACCCATCGGCTCTCAAAACTCACTCTTTGAGTTTTGACTGGAAGATTTTGACTTTCGTGGGGGAAAATCTGATTTTCTCCAGATATATCGCTGGTGGATGGTTGTTGGTGATTTCCACGGCATGAGCAACTTGCTTGCTCCACCCGTTCGGTCGACCTAAGTTTTTCTTCGGCTAACTCCCGCTCCAAGCGTTCCACGCTCTTGCTGAGAGTAGCGATTGTTAGTTGCTGCTTGTCGACCGTTGTTTCCAACCCCTCCAGCCTATCTAACATCTGCTCCATGAACTGATTTATCAAACTCTTTTCAGAGTTGATCTCATCCTCTTCACTTTGGGCCTCGGATGTTTTTCCCTCCGGTACCTGGACAGACGACTCGTCAGTTACCTCAAACCGTAATGATCCTGGGTCAATTCGATCGTTGGTACGAATAAACTCCTCAAGTATTAAGAGCCTTTCAACCTTAGACCTTCCGGTATCAATGCCACGTTTATGTAACTCCCGGTTAATTTCAACAATATTTAATTCACCAATACATTTACTGCCCATTGTGACAATTAAATTATAATTGTTATTATCTACCTAATTAAAGTACTCTAGATATGAGATTAACGTAGCTCGGGATATCGCTGGCAAAACTGTACTTTCCAATCTATAAAGAGCCTAAACCAAGTTTAGCTCTGTAGGAATTACACTTAAATTTCGCAAATTTCGTAAAATTTTCCACCTTAGATTGGACAAGCCCTCAATATTTAATTTAAAATAAGAATTAGAATAAACTGTTAAGAACCGGTATGATCAGGACACCTATTGTAGGTTCTTTTAACCCGATATGTGCTAATTTACTTTAATATACGTAAAACCGTGGGTGGCAAAGAAGTTTGGCCGGAGTTTTACCGAAGAACCGGAGATTCTCCAGATGGCGGACGGTCGGACCCGAGAAATTACGGAGTTTTCCGAATTTCGGGCCCGGATAATGGATCTGGAGGTAAGCTTCAGGGCAGAAGTGTTAGACGATCTCATTGGAGATGTCTTCCTGGGCCATGATTTCTTCGTGGAGCAACAAGTCGCTTGGGGCTATAGTGGTTGCATGATCCACCTGGGGAAAGAAAGACGTGTTTCCGTGGGTTGGAGAAATCCAGTAACTCCGGTCACCGTAGGAGTGGACTTAACAATCGCAGGTTTACCCGAAGGAGGGTACGGTATGCGGGTCAAAGAAGTCCTATGCCAATATCTGGAGGTTTTCTCCGGAGAGGTAGGCAGAACTCGGTGATAGAACACCAGATCGGTCTTAAGGATCCAAATCTAGTGGCTCTAAACGCTTACGGGTACTCCCGAGACAAAAACGAGGTGATTGCTGAAATGGTGCGAGACATGGAGGAACAGGTTTTTGTTGAACCTAGCATATCTCCATGGGCAGCACCGGTGGTACTCGTGAAGAAAAAGGATGCCTCACGTAGATTTTGCGTTGACTATCGCCGTCTGAACATGTAGACGGAGTCGGACGCTCACCCGATGCCAGATCTTCATGACATGGTCCGTGGAATGGGTGGTGTGAAGATTTACAGCACCACGGATTTGAAATCAGGATATTGGCAGGTGGGTCTCTCACCAGAGACACATCCACTCACGGCGTTTAGGACCCAAGAGGATTATTCAAGTTCAGAGTAATGCTTTTTGGACTTAAAAACGCCCCCACCACATTCTGTCGCTTGGAAAGCGAAGTCTTCCATGGGTTAGTTGGTAAATTTGTGTTGATTTATTTGGATGATATTGTGGTATACTCGGAGAGTCCCGATCAACATCTAAACCACTTGCACAATTTTTTTTATGGGTAAACAAAGTTCAAATTTTGACAAAATACGTAAAAATTACGAAAATGTGCAATTTATTTTGAGTTGGAAATTCATAAAAATTTTTATTTTTAAGTCTAAGGTTTAAAAATGTAATATAAGATTCGATTCCTCATAAGTTTGCCTAATTTTATCAATAAAAAAAATGTTTATAAGCAAGTCAAAACAAATTTTCATGAGAATTTTAAGTTCAAATTTTTACAAGATTAGATATTCACTCGATTTTCTTATTTTGTTGCAATTCAAAAACAAACAACTGTAGATGCATGAAAATTTCACTGAATGTTTATATTAGAATTTTATATACAACATGTAACTTTGAAAATATTTTGACTCATTTGAGCTTTTTACGGACCATTTTAAATTTTATTTTTTTAGTTTTTTTTTATATAAATACCAATTAATTTTTATTTGTTGGGCCAAAAATAATGAGAATTTAATACAAGGCTCGCTCCTGATATATTGTTACAATAGCAATTGAAAAATATTAAAAATACAGAGGCACACATTTTTTTTATAAGCATTTAAAGTTTGAATTTTGACAAAATTGATCAAAATCTCGAAAATTATCAATCATTGTAATTAAACAACTATAAAATGGTCAGTTTTTATAACTAAGAATTGAAAATTGAAAATAAAGATTCTAATAAACAGTTCATACTGTAATCAAAAAATCTAAAAAATATATAAACAAAGTTATTTTTTACAGACATTTAATTTCAAATTTGGACGAAATTACATTTTAAAATCAATATTAACGAGTAAAAGTATATATTATAATATTTTTCTGATAATTTTAGGTTAATAATTAAATAGTATGAATAATATTAATTCAACTTGTCAGCTACCGTATAATAATAATATCAATATAATTTAAAAATCCTAGACTGACATACCATCTCCGCTCATAATCGTTTTTCGTATACAATGATATATTATATAATTGAATTCAAATTTAATACCATCCATTATACACTATACAGTGACCTACTTGTAACCTACTGTACAGCGGGGCGACATCCACTTGATCCCCTTTTTTAGCTTATATTATGACGGTTTTTAGAGCATTTAAATCCGGACCCTAGTAATGATATTATAAGAATATTTTATAGTTATATGACTAGCTGTTACTTTATATTACTAGTTGTATGTTGAATTAATAAAAAACATTATATTGTATCTATATTAATATATTATTGACTATTATAAGTCAGTTCCTCGACCGCAGAATGGTATGAATAACTTTGTGGTAATATAGCATTAAATTAATATAAATATTTTTAAAATGTGGTTGTGTATAGAAAATAATAATATATACTTAATTGTGAAAAGTTTTATGTTTCTAAGTTTTAAATGTTTTGAATTGTATGTCGCAACATATGATAACTAAAACCGTTAGATGAAAAATAATTCTTTTTGTTGAAGTATCAATATGTTAAAAATGTAGTGAGAAGAATTTATGTTGAACTTTGAGTTAGATTTCCAAACTTTTTAATCGAAAAAAATATATCAGCATTCATGAAAAAGATAAAATTCTAAAATGTCAAGTTCTTACAGGTAAATAGCTTAAAGTTAGTTTAATTTTTTTTGAATAAAAATAAAAATTCAAGTAATAATAATAATAATAATAATATTAACAGTATATTTACAAAACACCGAACATAATTTGATATTTATATTTTAATTTTTTTACCTATTATAGGGACTTTCTGACTTTACAAAAATTGAAAACTGTGCTAAGACTATTGCGCAAATTTCAACTAGTGATAAAATTACAGTGGAAAAAAGTACAGTACCACTATGTGCAGCAGAGCGCATATTAAAAATTTTAAGTGATTATTATATGTTAAATTTCAAGTAAGTTAATAGGTGTTATCACCTTTTAGGACAGTAAAAATGCTTCGATTTTCTTCAATAGTACCTTTTCTGATAGGAAAGTGAATCTAGTTGAGGCCTAGTTGGGCCAACTTAACTCCCTTTTTAGTTGTTGAGAGAACGCCACACCCGCATGTGTTGTCTCCGCATTACAAGTGCGTAACATAGCAAATTTTACGCTCAGTATAACACGTGTAGCTTCAATATCATTAGTGAATTGACCTCTTATAAAATCTTAAGGTAAGATTATTATCCAGGCAACCTATAGCATTTATTAAATTTTAATTTCAAAGTGAGTTGTGAGTATTTTAAATGTTTATAAACAATTTACAATTTTAAAATACTCATAACTCGCTTTGAAATTAAAATATATAAAAAAACCTATGTGATTACCTGGGTAATAATCTGACCTTTAATATTTTTAAGAGGTCAATTTTTTCTAATTATTAAACTAATGTAGATAAGTGCGATCTGCCAAGCATAAAATTTGCTATATGTTACGCACCTGTAAGATGGAGACAACACAAACGGGCGTAGCCTTTGTTTTTTACTGTATAACAGAATTATATTTCGTCATTATTATTTTTAATATTATTAATTATTACTGCTGTCAGTCTATTTATTGAAACATTTATTTTATACAAACTTAAGTTTTTGACTGTATAACAAAATTATATTTCATCTAAATTATGTTTGATATATTTTTTTATAAATCGATTAATTATATAGCTATCGCAGACGATTACATTATAAGAGTAGGTAGTGACCATCTTAGGAGGCAATTCGAGTGAATAATGTTTTTGAAATCGGGAGGAAATTCGGGTAACCTTTTGAAAAAAAATTCACGGGAGGCAATTCGTGAGCGCCCGCCTGGATGATTCGATAGAAATAGTGTATCATATTTTACTAGCTGTTATATTGACCTTGACGTGTAAAAGGTAAGTACATAGGTAATAAATACCTAGTACAATAATTTGTTTATCTTTCGAAATGTTATATCTCGTAGGTATATAAGAGCTGAAATTTGAAAGTATAACCACATTAGAAGTTGTAACTGTCTATTATAATATTATATGCGTTCGTTAATATTGGTATTATCTAACCCCGAGTTCTTCTCAAAAGGCATGGCTGTTGAAAACCTATTAAATCCAGATCGAGTTATTATAGGGCACAAAGAGACCGCCGATAGCTTATGGGCTTTCACGGAGCTCAGTGATGTATATTTGAATTGGATACCCCAAGAAAAAATCTTGGGGGCGAATACATGGTCTTCGGAAATGATCAAATTGGTAAATTCAAAGCTGGTTTTTGTTTGTGCTATAATAGGTATATGGTAATAGGTAATTACTAAAATGCATCTTGTTCACAGGCCACTAATGCATATGAAGCTCAAGAGATTTGTAGCGTCAACTTATTATTTGAGATGTGTAAAGTGGCTCGTGTAGACATCTCTGATATGGTTCAGAGCTTAAGTCTCGATCCTAGAATTCAATTCAAATGTTTACCGTCAATTGGTAAGTATATTATTCCTAATAATTTGATTTGAAAACATAAATTTGTTTTGAATTGCCAAACAAACATTTTACCTAAAAAGACATATATGTTAAAGGTTTCGGAGGCAGTTGCTTACAAAAAAATCTACAAATTTTAATTTACATGTGTGAATGTTTAAATCTTCCACGTGAAGCTATTCATTGGCAAAAAGTAACAATCGTTCTATTTATAACATTATTACGTACTACCTAGTCATATATAATAGGTACCTATCTAATGAATAAAATTAATGTAATTTATTGTCTTCTACAGATACTGGGCATGAATAATTATCATAAATCTAGATTTGCTAATAAAGTTATTGAATCATTGGGTAATACGACCACTGGTAAAAATATCACTGGTGAAAAGATAACAATGTTTGGATTTGCATTTAAAAAAGACACAAGTGATACTCGTGAATCGCCTGCAATAGGTACATGTTGCTAAGATTTTACTTTATGAAGGAGCAAAACTTAATATTTATGACCCGAAGGTGAGTTGGCAGAACAATATTAGTATACCTAGTGGAAGAGGTATAAAATGCAAAATTCTATTAAAGGAATAAACAACATTCGACGTAGATACTGTTTTTTTTTCTAACGATCAATGTAAAATACCTACCTATATTCACAGTAGGTACCTATTTAACTAATAGTATCTCATTCTTATTCATAATTAAAATACATCTTTATTCCTAAAAATCCATAAATGCTTTGTTATCATTAAAAAATTTATAAAACTTATGAATTTTTTCTCATTTATTTCGATTTATGTTTGATAGTTATGTTATAATACAATAATTTAATAAATAAGTAAATAGTAATAGTTTGTCACGGGGGAACAGATGGTCACACACACACAATCACCTGTTTATAATTATTATTGTTTTATTTTTGTATGTATTTAAATGTGTCCAGTGAGTTATACCTATAATATTATGGCCGGTTCCGCGAGTATTATTTATCACGGCCGCCGTGATTTTTGTCTTTTACCGTACGTTGTTGTGTAAAGACCAGCGAGGCGTGTGCTAAATTATTATTATAATAATATTATATTCCTTTTTGCTAAATTTGTAAAGGCGTCATTGTTATATTTTTTGTAGTGGTAATTTACTTATAATTATTTTATTCTGAGCCATAAGGGAAATACTTATTAGTTATTATACCATTGATTCTTTCGGTGCTAATCGTTGAGTATACGGCTCATGGTGTCGAACGTTGCTGACAGCACAGCCGTGCATAAAAAAAAACCATTTATTATTATATTGTGAGCCATATGGGCAATACTAAATAATTATTATACTATTATTAATGTTATCATTTATTTTACGTGTATTTACCTCCATATTAAATAGCACAGGACCAACTAGCCAGTCTGCGCTCCACAAACTGTGAGTTTTTTATTATTATTATATTTATTACATATTATCTTGAGTTGTTGGCCAAAAGGGCCTCATATTATTTTTATATTATTATTTTTTACGACCTTCAGCTCTAATAGCTGCGTTAAAATAATATTATATTCCATTTTGTTCGACCATACTTATAATGATTTATACCAGCTACAGCTCCAACAGCTGACTTTATCAATATTATAATTTTATCCTGTTTCACCATTAAGGCTGTGATTTATTATTATTACATTTTAATATTTTATACCTTTGTGTTGCTGTGAATTTGTTATATATTTTGTACTATTATTATTTATATCGCGTGTATTATACAGTAACTCACCAGAAACCGTGTTACCATTTTTTAGTATTAGTTTAATTGTGTACACAACCACACACGATACACATAAACACTTTTATACATAAATACCCACAATTACACAACAAGCACTACATAGCCGACAATATAATTGCCGGCGATCCCGACCGTTACTGTTCGAGCTATTACACCACCACACATCCAGCTAGTCCTCCATATTTTTAAGACCTAGGTGTTAGTGGTAAAATAATTAAGTAGGTGTCCTGGCGCGCGTATTACTATTATATTATGTTCCCGGCACGCACAACATGCATTTGTATAATAGTTTCTTCTACCTACAAATCATAATTATAAATTAAATCATAATTACTTATTAGACAAAAGATAAAATTTATAGTAAATAATTGTATAATATGTATTTTTGAACATTATGATATGAATTTGTTTTTAAATAAATTGAACCGAATGCTGTAACAAAATACCAAGGTTTCATTAAATTTTATTACTTTTGGGATTATTGGCACTGTTGGTGAATATCTTTATTAAAATAAATCACTAATCTTAGGTGGAACCAGAGCAAATCAAAAAAGATCTTATGCATCCTTACGATACTGATAATTTAGAAAACGTAAGTAGCTCTATTGAAATTCACAATAATCCATATACAGCTGCAGACTCGACACAGGCTATTGTAATATGCACCGAATGGGATGAATTTGTGGTAATGTTTTATGAAATAATTATTTTATTTATACATTATAACCAACTTATCTAATAAGTTTCACATACATTACTAAAGTTGAAAAGTATAATATTAGGGTATTCACTTAATTAAATTCTTATTAAAAATATACCTAATCCATTTATTTTTAAAACAATTTTTTTTTATCTATTATTATCTATACCTATTGCATAAATTACATTTTTATATGTTATTTATACATAATCATACATTCGTTTTAAAATTAGTATTGAATATTTAGAATTCACGTAATTGATTCTGACTATTGATCCGGACAAATAAAAATAGGTACTTTATTTCTAATGTTTAAGCGTAAAGTACACATGAAAAATATTTGCTAATAGATACTGTTTTACTCTATGAAGTTCTAATCAAAAAATCATTTATAATGGTTAATTAATCAACCAATGTATTATTATGTTCTAGAACTTGGACTATGAACAAATTTATAAACGTATGATAAAGCCAGCGTTTATTTTTGATGGTCACATGATTCTGAACCATGAAATCTTGGCCACAATTGGTTTTCAAGTTCATACTATTTGAAAACATTGTATTTTGAAATGTAAGCTTATATTTTTTCCATTCCATGCCATTTTGATGTATTATTATTTTTTAAACCTATTATTGTACCTACATCTCATATAATTAACTTTAAATGGTGTATACAAATTATTATTAATGCGAATACAAAAGAATAAATATTTTTTTTAGTTTATGAAAATATGCCGTTTTTATATTACTCGCTCAAATTATTCTATAAAAGTATTATCTATTGTTATATTTTAATTCTAACTAAATGTTATACATTTTAGATTCTGAGCGGTTGAATTAATCTGCTTTTAAATGTTGATGAATTTGGTTCTTGTAATTAACTTGTAAGTGTTATGACATCACTGTCCGAAGGGTTTTTCATCTCAAAAAAATTTCCCCAGATTTTCATTTAAATATTATTTTGCCTCTGGCATAGGCGCAATAATCGGAGACTTGGGACGGCTTAGCCCGCTTTCAGTTTTATCCGTAGCCAACCCAGTTTTTTAAAAAATTTAAATATTAATTATTAGGGATTGTTTTATTGATGGTTTGGCATAAGAATTGATCTTAGGTTAATGGAATTTAATAACTATTTAAAAAAAAGACCCAGAAGCAAGGGGTTGAAATCTTTTTATAAAAACATAATATGTATTGTACTTAGTTGTTTTCTTACTCTCAAAGTTATGATTAATGGTGTGTATATAAGTATATTATTAAATTAATACTATATAAGATTATAAGAACATATATTTAATAAAATAATATGTATATACTCTGTTCGAAATAAAACACTAGATCTACGTAGCAAAACAAGTTTTGCCCGTAACTGCCTGATTTCCTCTTATTTGCAACAGGGCATTGATATAATACACTTTTACAATATTTTTTTAAACATATAATATTTATGAAGAAAAAAAACTTTGTTAACTTTTTCTTATTGGTAGAGCTAATAAAACTTATTGTGAACCCTATAAAATTTGTAATATTAGTTATAAAAAGAAAAACTTTAATGAATATCTAACTGAAAAAAAAAATATACAAAATTTGATATAAATAGCTCATAAAAAGTCGAAATTGTTTGACAATTTTACCATGTATGGAAAATTATAATATAAATATTCGGTGATCATTTCAAGAGTCTACAGTTATTTGTTTGGAAATCGATGGATGAAAATCAAATATCATAAACATTTTAAATTCAAACGCTCATAAAGCATTAATATTAGTTTCCGGTAAACTTTTTTTTTATTGAAGTTAGAAAAATTTGTGGGGAATTTTCTATGGAAAATTCTTATGTTACCTATGAAAGGAAAAACTTTTATGAATTCCTAAATGAAAAATAGTTTCAACATTTGAACTTTAATGCATATAAACAATAATTGAGCCTATGTTTCTTTAATATTTTTGGACTTTCATTAATGAAATTTATAAGGAAATTAGCATTACATTTTCAAGCTTTTTACCGAGTGAAAAATTGAGATTTACTAAATTGTCATGGGTATAACTAGTTCAAAAAGAGTAAAAAAGTTTTCAAAATGTTAGTATAAATATTTGATGAAAATTACAAGTGTCCTTCGGTTATTTATTTTTCAGTTCGGTAGGTACACCAAAAAAATAAAATCGATTTTTTCAAAAATTTGTTTTTTGTAAATATTACATGATGATTTATATTATAATATAATAGGTACCTAGTTATTGTTTTTATTTCTGACTATAGGTACTGCCTTAAACGAATTAATTTGTAATACACATAATAAATATAATAATATTATATTGTTTATATGCATTTAACCTATAGGTACATCGTACATAATATAATAAATTGTATATCATGTAAAATTACCCATGCAAACATACGGGTGTGCTTCGTACACTACCCGCAGACGGGCAGACGACAACTACTAGCTAATATACCTAGCCATACATTATAATATATCATTATAAATTATAATATAATAAATGTCAATTTTATTACTACTTTACAGAGTGACAATATACATAATAATGAATATAAATATGTATATAAGTACCAAGGTACTTACTTTAGAGTTTATATTTTGGAATCAGATTATCAAAACATAATACAACTTGTCGACGTGTGCTGTAACTGTGTTTAATTATTAATCATTATCGTTCTATTGTATTCTTGTAACCTAACCAGTTTGTATATTATAATTTATAATATATTTTAATTACTGGACAATATTTTAAGATATTTTATTTTATTGTATTATCTAAGTACACGCCTAAGTACATTAATTTAATTTTGGTAAAAGCATTAGTTTAAAAACATTATCAAAGTAATAATGCAAGTAATATTACTCATATTAGTATATTACACAGACCACGCAGTTTTTGATTTTTTAAAGGAGAAGATTAAATGTGTAGAATTATATTGATAAATCGTTATAACCATAGTTCCAGTGGCGTATTTTGGGTGGTCGAGAGGTCGGTCACCCCTCCCCCCTATAGTTTGTGTAGTATACATCACATATATCAATCTAGTGGTTCTCCGGTCTCCCCAACTTGGGATGTTTCTGGCTAAGCCACTGCATAGTTTTTATCAAGTGTAAAAATAAAATAAAAAAATTCTCATATTTTTTATCTAGATAAATTTCATTTATCTATTATCTTTATCTAGATACTTTAGGAGTTTGTATCTACTATCTTTCTATAGATAAATTCCTATCAATAATATATTATCTTTATCTAGATAATTATTTAGTTATATTTTCCCAACACTGTCCATAGCCATCAAGGGCCCCAAAATACGTAGTGCCGTCACTGTTTGGGGTGCACAAATTGTAAAGAATTCCCAGACCATATATTTATTATAATTATATATTACCGTAATTATTGTTACTGTATTAACAATAATTTCAAATGTATACTTTTTTTAGATTACCTGTCTGTACTGGCGGAAACGATGCTAGTGGAATCGATATACCTTACCGGTATCAATTAAATTCCATGATATTATGATACTTTGGTATCCGTAATATCGGGGACAAGCTCGGACGGGTGCCTCTATTAGTCTATTATTAATATTATTATATTCTAATGCGATTAGTGATAGGTCCCCTGCAGTGCAACGCACTGTATGCACCGGCTATTTATCCAGTACTAAGTGTTACTTAGGTTATTACCTGTGTACCTAATATTATTATAGTTATGATAACTGTATAAGCTTAAATACTTAATTTACAAATTAAATTGAGTTAATTTTATTAAGTGTGACGCGTATGCCATACGCAAATGTTTGTGATCTCGCGAGACTTAATTTTTTAAGTAGGTTATTTCTTATTTAATTTAAAATATTTCCCACTTTTACTAAACAAATTGTCTATATACATAGGAAGACAAGTACTTAGTAATTAGTACTTTACTATGGACATTTTGTACAATTATATATTTTATAAAGAAACATATTACAATATTAATATTTTGTTTTAAAGGATGCGGGGAGACTGAAAGACTTTCGAGGGAGCTAAGTTATCCTCTGATTTCTACTTATTTGTATCTGATACTTTATTAGAGTCAAATTATTAAAATCATGCTGAGCAGAAGGACGATATTATGTAGTTTATGTCCAATACCCACCGGTTTTGAAACAGGCGGCAATATTTTACAAGCCCCTTGACATTTCCATTCTGATAACACACGCTCGCCGACAAACTTACTGATAATACGAGTTCCGAATTTCTGATTGTTAACATTATCAAAATATTGATTGTAAAGAAAAATTTAAAGTTATGATGTTTTAATATTTATTATTTACTGTCTTATTTTGTATTCCTATTAAATATTATTGTTGCACTGTTGTACGAGGACGTTGTCGTTTAGCTGCTCAAGTTCCTGTTCACGTTCACATGAACGTAGTGCGATCGTTGTAAAGGCAACATAAATATATCATCATGGACAAAATATTGTATATCGTCTCGGCGACGCATTTGGTTCTCTGCCCGTTCACCAAAGTCGAAGAGAGTTTCAACATACAAGCTATGCACGACATTTTGTACTTTAAGAGTAATTTATCTCAGGTGTGTGTAGATAAAGTTATAAAAATCTGTTGCTTTCGTCGGTGCGAATGTTTGGATTTATAACTCTCATTAAGTATGAAGTTTCCAAACCGAGGGTTTTTGGGTTATGTATGATATTTTGTCTAGAACGTATCATAAAATCAAAAATATCTATGTCCCTTGTACATTAATTGCATTTATCTTTTCAATCTTTTATGCACTTATTTTTTAAATTAAATTAGTAAGTTAGATAATACTTACATTTGAAAATGTTTAATATTTCTACATAATATATTAAATATTTTCTTAAAGTAAAAAAAAATCCAATTTAAATCCAGAAGAAAAATGTAATTTAAAATAATTTTCTGATTATATGTATGAGATACCCACAATTGTATAAATTATTAAGGTTAATTGCCTGATAAAAAAAAAAAATCATGTTTACAATTTTACATAGATGAACTGATATTATTGTTAATATTCTTCAATTCCTGTATTATATAATATTATCCTGTATTAACTAATTTCACTAAAGTAAGTTATAAATACAAAATAAATTTGATCAAAATTTCAAAATTTACATTATGAGTCTAAAATAAAATTTATTTGTTTAGTGTTCATTTTAGTTTTGTATTTTAAAAACTTTTATATTTATGTATACAAAATATTTTATTACATATCTTTTTTAATATTTTAATTACCTATGCTATTAAACAATTTTATTATTTATACAAGTAATATATAATTTTTTTTTCAGTATGATCATTTAGAATTTCCCGGTGTTGTACCAAGGACATTTTTGGGTTCACTGTTCATATCAACGTTGTCATTTCCATTTGCCTTTGTTCTTCAATATCTTCAGTTCAACAAAATGTTTAGCCAGTTATTAGGTAAAATTGTTATAATATTAATTATTATTTGAATATCTTTTAAAATTATTTAATATTTTCATTTACAGTTCGTGCAATATTAAGTATTGTGGTAGTCACAAGTATCAAATACTTTATTAAAAGTATTTCAAATGTATTTGGAAATGGTGTTGGAAAGTGGTTGATAATCCTAACAGTATCACAGTATCATTTAATGTTTTATTCAAGTCGTCCACTCCCTAATATCATGGCATTTCCTTTAGGTCAGTATTTACTAGGTAAAATTTAAATATATATATATGATATCTATATACAGTATTGTAAAGACTCTTATAATATAGTACAGCAATTTATAAAATATATTTAAAATTTATATAATATAATGTATGTGAGTATCTATTATGTTAGAATGTTAATATTGTAAAAAAGCTCTGAGAATATTGAAACGTAGTACACTTTTAAATGACTTATGATCAGGGCCCAGGAAATTCTAGCAAATGTACATATTTTTGATAATTCTTAGAACATCCAAAGTAAGATATGAATTTGTTTCTCTTTCCTGTTTTAGTATGCAAAATGTTTGCATATTTACAGTTTACAGTGTTATTTTGCTTTGAATCTTTAGTGCTAATTTTAGTTTGATTCTCAGGTATGAATGGATTTAAACACATTTTGTTGAGTTTTACAATATTTGTTCATCGAGAATATGAAAAATTATATATAAATTGATGTTATTGGAAATGTATATTAAAGAGAATTATTTTTTGGGGAAAATAACAGCTAATACCAGATTCCAAAACAGTTTGGATATTATTTTGATGTTTTATAGTGCATATTAAAGTCGTTAATAGTAACTTTCTTAGAACCGTAAGTTCCGAGACTTGCTTATTGTCTAAATAGATGTTTATAAAACTATCCAGTTTAAAGCAATAAATATAAATATTTTTTTTTAGTATGTTGAATTAATTTTAATCATAAAAAAATGAATAATAAAGATTATTTAAAATGTACTGTTTTATGTCTTTACATTACAATACTATTTGTGTCACTATAAGTTAATGTTACATTAGTTGAGAATTTTTAAATTATACTAGTTTTTTGTTAGGGATACAGTAATGGTAGCACTGAGTTCTTGGATTAGAGGAAAACATACCTTATTAATATGGAGTTCAGCAATTGCTGTTTTAATATTCCGTTCAGAATTGGTTATTTATCTAGGTATTATTATTCTGATGGAGTTGTTATATAAGCGTCTTAAACTATTCAGGTATGTGTTGAAGTTATTATTTCATAATTGTCACTTGATTTAACTAGGTATAAGTTTATACAATTAACATTTTAAATTGTTATTTGTTAGGGGACTAAAAATTGGATTTTTAGCGGCAGCAACAGTGTTGAGTGCAAGTATTGTCATTGACTCTATATTTTGGGGTCGTCCAGTATGGCCCGAAGGAGAAGTTTTGTGGTTTAATACAGTACTCAATAGAAGCAGTGAATGGGGTGTATCCTTTTATAAATATTTTATGAAAAAACACTCTAAAAATTTACAAATAGGCAAAAGTAACAATTTTTAGTATTAAATATCTTTAAAATGTCACCATACAGTAAATAGAATAAATTAGTTAAATTCATAGTCATTTCCCAAAGTAGTTAACTTTTAGATGTTATAATAAAAATGATGATGGTTCATATCTATGAATAATTAATAATGTTACCCAAACAAATTTTGTAAAAAAAAAAATTAAACTACTGATACAAATATACATTTAGTTTATTAAAATACTTTTGAAATGTATTATTAGTTAACCTTAACGTCATAACATGAATAATACATACAAAATATGTAGGTACTTGTATTAATTAAAAATTAATTTTGATTGAGTAAAAATCAATGTAAATATTAACTTAAAAATAATAAGTTATTACAGTCGGACTTGGTTAACACAAAGATGAAGGGACCAGCCAAAAAGTTTGTGGCATCGATGATTTTGAGTTAAAAGAGTTTGAGTTAATCAAGTTCAACTGTATATTGTTAATTTTCATGATAGTATATTTCATAAAATTGTTATGTTAATACAATTTATGAATAGTTATGTTTTATAATACATACATATTATTCTTAATTATATAAAATTAGACAACACCATTTTTGTGGTACTTTTATTCAGCAATACCAAGGGGCGTTGCATTTTCTATATTGTTAATACCATTTGGTGTGATATACGATGTTCGAGTAACGAGACTTCTTATTCCAACATTGATGTTTGTTTTAATTTATTCAATACTGCCACACAAGGAACTTCGGTTTATTATTTATGTATTTCCAGTTTTAAACGTATCTGCAGCTACCTGTTGCAATAGAGTGTATGCTTGAATGTTATTATTAAATAACCATAACAATAAATTTATTATCCAGTCGATAAATTTAACTTATTTATCATTTACAGATGGCGAACTAGATTTAGACCAAAAGGATTCAAAAATCTAATTGCTCTTGTATTCTGTGTTGGTCATATTATTGGAAATTTGGCTTTTACAGTAATTCTATTGAGTGCTGCAATCAAAAATTATCCAGGAGGCCATGCAATGAAACTATTGCACACATTTGAATACAATCATCTAGATGCTAATTATACAATACATATTGACAATCTTGCTGCACAAACTGGAGTAACTCGATTTACACAACTCAGTGGTCATTGGATGTAAGTAATACAATACAAAGTAATGTTACGTTGATATTTTGTTCTTTGAGTTTTCAACTAAAACCATGATAATTCAATAACTATGTTACTACAACAATTTGAATCAATTTGTTTTAGTTTAAACTCTAAATATTTTTAGTACATTTTATTCATTAATTTTATCAATAAATTAAAATTTCTTATGTTTATTGAAATTTATGACACTTTTAAGTATTTTCATGTTTTTGTCCTTAAAAAATAAACAATAATGTAAAAAAATTATACTAATCTAATTTGTTTTAACTTTATGAATAGGTATAGTAAAAAAGAAAATCTGAAACCAGGATGTGAAGAGCTTATGTCATTTACACATTTAATTGTTGAATCGAGTAGCCGAGATAATGAAGAAATGCTGCATTACCGAAATACTCATGGAGTCATGTCTACCGTACCAGGATTTTCACATATTTCATTTAATTATAATACATTTCCACCGCTCAAAATAAAAACTAAAACACAAATATTTTTGTTGAAAAAAAAAAATATTAAATCAGGTGTTAAGCAAAATATAAAGAAAATTGTTGAAGAATTCAAAAACGAACAAGATTCTGACAAAAAAATTGATTTAAATTTAGATTTGTTAGATAAAAGTACTAAACGAAATAAAAGTAAACAAAAATAAATTCAAATTATGTTTTTGATATATAATACAGGTACATTTTAGTGATCTTTATACACCTATACCATAAATCCATGTTAGAGTAATAATAAAAAAAAATATATAAAAATAAAAAGTATTTGGTCTCATGAAAGCTGTATCAATTCAAATTATTTTTTGTTGTTGTTTTGATTTTGTTCTTTCTAACATGGAAGTAGCATAAATTTTTTTTTATGGCTTAATTTGAAAGAGCTATTAAAAGGGCTTATAATTTCATAATAGTCTATAAGACTGAAGGAAAATTACCTATTTGTTTATAAATTAATTGTATGAGCAGCATTTAATCTTCTATTGTTTCTTAATTTCCTGTCTAGCGCTAGAAAAATGTATACATTATAACATGTTGAGTTTTTTCAATTAAATTGAGTTGAAAATTGAAATGTATTTTTTTTTTATCCAAGCCTAGTACTTAAATTGATTGTTTGAGTTATGCAATGACTAATTAATTTTAATTTAAAATATAAATAAAATTTGAGTTGAATTTAATTTGGTTTATATTAATAAAAACAAAATCATCAATGATTACTCAATATACACATTATTATTATTGTTAAATATTTCGTGTAATTATTATATTATATTATATTAATTGTATTTATTGATAAACATTGTACATAATACACATAATATTACGATTAAAAATAATTATACTGTCAAATTTTAAAACTTTAATACTTAAATAATTCCTGTTGTTTTTGTAATTTAAAACTATGATTTTATGTTAACACTTGCTTAAATTAATTGTGTTGTGTTTATTATTTTAATCTATTAATGAATCATTGAGAAGAATATTATTTTTGTAATCGTTTGATGTTTAAATAAAAAATAAATTAAATATTTGAACTTATTCGTTAATAAACTAAATAACTTAATAAAAACTAAGTTAATTTATATTTCCAATATTAATGATCTGTATTTAAAATTAAAACTGATATAATTGTTTTGGTTTTGAAAGTTTCTTCTTTTTGTGTAATTAAAATGTCGATATTTTAGTTTCAAATGTATAGTTGTTGCAAAACATAAATTCATTATAATAGTGGAAATATTTTTTCAGTAGTTAGATAGAAACAGCAAGAAGACTTGTGCATTACAATTTTTACCATAGGAATCTGAATTTATATGTAAGTGGTATGTTACTTGTGTTTTAAGATTTGTGATACACCATTACCTAGCTTAGTAACTAGGTACGTGTCTATTGAAATGTAGCCCCATATTGGTAAGCCCAAAAGGTAGTTTAATTATAAATAATAGGTAGATAATTTGAAACATGATTAGTAAAAAAATTCTAAATAGTCCCATTGAACCATACCATACCATGATTTTTTTTTATTGATAGACTAGATGAAACACAGGATGTCAGTAAAAATACTAATGTGACATAGGTATAAGATCTTATGACATAAGTATATATCTATAGGTAGGCACTGGCATAGAATATAGATGTTAGTTGTACACACATGGCATGTGTATGGCGAGGAAAAGAGTGAGGCAACATTTGTCATAAAAAATAAGCCCCCATTAGAAAAATAGTACCTACCTATGTTCAATGGAATCACGATATCAGATTTAAAATTGAATAAAAAGTGAGTGTTGGTTGCTGTAGGAATTCGACACAAAATCTTTAGAACGCCGTCATTGTGTTCGCTACCCCTATAGGAAAATAGTTTATCAATATATCACATCGAAACAAGTCTATTTTGTCCACGATATTATTATAAGACACGCAACAAGAATATGATTAAGTTTGTGTTTTCATTTCATTTCCTGGTGCTAAACGCGGCGGCATACACGACATCACCGTTGTGCGGCACGGGCTGCCGGACAAAAAACTGGCTAGGCTCGATTTCGGTGGGTGGACTGAACTTTTCGACGGCCTCCTTGGAGGGACGGAAGGCGCATTCGCCATTGCTGTACTTTCCCTTGAAGATAAAATTGTAAACGGACCTTGGCACGATGGTGCTGAGTGGGCGCAGTCCCGCTGGCGGATCCTTGGTAAACGGTGGAACCAGTTTGCCGTTATTCAGCGACACGGTTAAAAATTTCAGGTATAGGTCACGTTCTTCACGCATATCGTCGCTGTCCTTCATCGTGTCCATCCTACGCAAAACAGACGGCCATCGGTGTCACCATGAATTGTACATTAAACATTACCCATTTAAATATGTACCCACCTAGGGACTTAGTGGCGCACACATGCCCGCCCCCCCCCCCCGGATTTAAGAGTCAACCGATATTCTCGTAGTGAGAAAAAAATGCTAGAATAATCACCTTTCGATCCACGTGTACACTTTCGCCCGTTCTTTGACCGACATGAGTTGTGCGAGCACAATCGCGTATTGCCTGTCGCACGCGTACGATTCGTCCGAGAAAACGGTCAACGGTTCGACCGCCAAAGGTTTCTTTTCTCCTAATTCGACGTTCGGCGATGATTGTTTGGGTGTCGTGTCCTCAGCAGGAACTTCAGTCGCAGTGGCTGCCACCAGCTCGTCATTTTCCGCGGACATTTGATCCGTAAACGTTTAATTACAGCAATTTTGATTTTTTGTATGGATACAATAATATTACAAGACGACGAATAGTTAGGTAAGTGGAAATTCAAACGTTAACGGTCTCGGTCACAAGATAAAAACTATCGGATATGGTTGAAAACGCGTCATGAACAAATTGTTTGGTTGGAGGAATGAGCGAATATGTTTATATAGTATAGGTACGTCATGGTGTCATGGATACGCATCCGAAGTTTTTTTCATTAATTGTTGAGCCAATTATATATTGTTAATAAATTGTATGTACCTATACGGCTAAACCTAATACCTATAGCTATAATATAGGCGTATTATAAAGGTTGATTGTTATGGATTTACTTTCTTATTATTTAGGTACCTATTGAACACAAATTATATTTTTCTTTGACTCGGGAACAAAATACTTAGGAAAAGGTACCTTACCTAGCAAGATAGAAATTGAAACTATAAAGGTAATCAAATAATTTGGTATTGGTAACTTTAAGGATACCTACCTAACTATGTTTATGAAATAATGTATTAAAATGTTCATATTAATCAATATTAAATATGGGTACCTTCTAATAAAATAAAATACGAATAATGCGAGGCGAGAATTCCCCCAATGCCCCCTCAAATAATCTCTTGCTATAGCACATCCCAAGTTATTAGATTTAAAATTACTAACTTTTTTAGAAATTTCTATTTGGAATATTTCAGAAAATTATTATGTAATAGGGCTACCAGGTTTAAGGGTTTAAGGCTTGACGGGGTAGGTACAGTGTACTTAGCTTGGTATACCCTTATTGTAGCTCATCTTATATTAAATTCGTAGATACGGAGTTTTTTATTCGAATAAGTTCATAGGTACTTTTCTAAATTATAATAGTGTTACTTTGTGACTTCAACTATACAAAAACGATTGTATAATAGTGTCCAGTGTATGAAATTGTGGTGCAATATATCTAATAATTAATATAATTTTTAAATAAATTATTGTACTCTGTAGAATTTAGATATACCTATGTCCAGTGGCACAACTAAGGCTATAATTTTTATGGACTGTAGCCCATATCTGATATTACATGAAAAGTAACACATCGGGACAATGCTCAAACACTCCTCATATATATTTACTTAAAAATACAAAAAAAAACCAATATTTTTATTATTTTATTCACTCAAGTTTCATTTTTCACAAAATAATAATATACTGTCTGTGTTAGTCGGAATAAAAATCCCCACACAAAAATTATTGTTACTACTCACATACACATAAAAATGATTGAACAAATATTTTTAAACGCTAATAATTAGTAAAATTACCACGTTATTAATATATAATTACAAATAGGTACCTATATAGATATATCACTAAAAAAATTAAAAATTAATTAAGTATTAAACAAACATTAAATTTAAAAAAGGGTGGGTAAGTGGATGTCGCTCTGCTGTACAGTAGGTTCCAAGTAGGTCATTGTTTAATGGATGGTATTACATTTGAATTCAATGATATAATATCATTGTATACAAAAAACAATTCTGAGCGGAGACGGCATGTCAGTCTAGTATCATGTCAGTCCAAATTTGATCATAAAATAACTATAAAAAAAATTGTATTTTTATATTTTTGAGATTTTTTGGTTACAGAATAACATACTTATGTGGAACCTTTGTTTTAAATTTTCAATCATTAGCTATAAAATTTGAACATTTTAACAATTTTTAAATACCAAAATCGTTTTTAAATTTTAAATTTGATAAATGTTATCGAAAATTGAACTTTAAATGCTTATAAAAAAAATTGTGCCTATGTATTTTTAATATTTTTCAATTGCTATTGAAACCATATATCAGGAGCCTTGTATTAATTTTTCAAGATTTTCTACCCAACAAATAAATGTTTATTGGCATTCATAGAAAAAAAAAACTAAAATAAATGTAAACAGAATATGTCTATAAACAGCTCAAAATGAGTCAAAATATTTTGAAAATTTTATCAAGTATAGGAAATGATAAAATAGACATATGATATAAATTTCAAGTATCTACAGTTATTCGTTTTTGAAATACAGCAAAATAGAAAATCGTTACATAAGAAATCAACTGAATATCCAATCTTGGAAAAATTTGAATTTCAAACGTTCATAAAAATTTCATTTGACTTTCTTTCAGACATTTTTTTTGTGATAAAGGTAGATAAACCTATCAGGAATCTTGCATTACATTTTCAAATCTTAGATTTAAAAAGAAAAATTGCATGAATTTCTAACTCAAAATAATTTCCATATTTTCGTGATTTTTACGTATTTCGCTAAAATTTGAACTTTAAATGCTTATAAAAAAGAATTGTGACTACAGATTTTTAATATTTTCCATCTGCCTTTGAAACAATATATCAGGAGTTTTCTATTAGTTTTCAAGAATTTTAACCAAATAAATAAAATTTTATTGACATTTATAAAAAAAAGACAAATAAAATTGGAAACTGAAAATATCCCTAAACATCTCAAAACAAGTCAAAATATTTTGTAAATTTTATCGTGTACAGAAAATGCTAATATAAACAACCAGTGAATATGTCATGTATCTACGGTCATTAGTTTTAGAGTTACACAATAAACCAAAATCGATTTTGTCAAAAACCGATTTTTCGTAAAAATTCCCGTTTTTACTTAATTTTTAGTTTGTTTTTCCTGGAGCTTTTGAAAACTATTGGGAATTTTAAAAAATGACCTCCCGAATGCACCAACTAAATTCACTTTCCCATTGAACAAGATACTGAAGTTGAAAATCGAAGCATTATTTCGACTACTTATCATGTACACAGACACAAAAAAAAAATAAAAAACACACATCATTATAAAATCAATACATTCATCGCTCCGCTCAGAATCTAAAATAAAAAAAAAACACACATCATTGTAAAATCAATACATTCATCGCTCAGCTCAGAATCTAAAACCAATCTACCTATGTTCAAAGTTTAAAATATTACATATTATAGGCGTTCATTTTTACTTACTTTTATAATATAATTTTCAAACATTAACAATAGTATTTTGTTTTTTATTATATATCCGCGAAATAGAATATTACGTTTCCTAATAATATTTTGACGATAATGTAAATATTAATAATAATTATTATTATAGTAGTCGTTTTTACAAGTTTGCACTATAGATACAATATTTAAAATACCTATTATAAAATAAAAAATAAAAAATAAAAAATTTTTGAATGATCGATACTTCAAATAACACAAATAATTGTCAAACGAATAGTTATAATGAATGTACCTATTCTTTTAAAAGAACCATTAATATATGTATTGTTTCAAATCGTCATATAAAACAAAATAATAATATTTGTATTAATGTTTGAAATTATTTATTATAGGTATATTATTTTTTTAATTGTAAGTATATTTATATTATAAGTTTCTATATATTTGTAATTAAATATCAATAGCGTTAATTACACTAATTAACTTTTAAAAGATATTTGATCAATCAATTTCATGTGTTTGTGATTCTGTGATTAATATTGTTGTCTGGGTGTTATTTTTCTTAGGGTTGGAGATTTTTTCCCGGTTTGTTCATCGGGGTTTTTTCTGGAGATTCATATTCCGCAGTTCACTGTCTATATGTCGTACAGCTTAAACCTAATGATATTTATTATATTTATATTGCAATATGAAAGAATTATAAAGTTCAATAAAAGTTAAAGGAAACAATTGAATAATTTTTTTTTTTTTGGGGGGGGGGGGAGGGCTAGTGCACCCAGCTCCTCTAGTTGCGCTTATGCCTATGTCCTATATATAATATTATTACGTTAGTATGTTACTATTTCGTTCAACATGATTAGGTAATTCCCGGGAATTCACGGCAGATATTGCGGGAACGAATTATAGTTTACCCATTATACAGATAAATAATGGTATAGGTATTTCATTTAAATATTTAAGTTTTCAAACCATTTCCTTTTTTCATTTTTTTCACCTCGACAGTTTTTCTGGGAACGGGAATATTGTTTCCCTGTGTCACTCCCCGAAATTTCCGGGTTTGACAATCCTAAATATGAATATAAGAACAAAACTTCGCAGTGTTTCATAGGCACAGCACTAAACAAGGATAAGGGTGCAGTGTGCCTTGTTTTTATATTCTCCCAGCATCTTTATTGTGTGAATATGGTAACCCTGAATTCATATTGCAAAAATCAATAAGAGTACAATAAACAACATTGATTTTAACTCACACTGTGTATACTTGAGCAGATATAGACATCTTATAGTAGCTGGTACTTAATAATTACCTATTATAATAATTTAAAGTTTTAATAAAATACATTAATTCGATTTTCAAAAGAATAATATGGAGACACCTGAATCATTAACGATCTATAATGAAACGAGTAAGTATATAGAAAATGTACCTACATAGAAAATATTATAATAATATGAAGTTTAAAATGATATAGGTATTAAGCAATTTATTGAACTATACAAGCTACTTGTTCGATTTATAGGAAATGTAACTCTTTTATGAATTTCCATGTTAAACATTTTAAATTAAAAAGTATAGTTATATTTTATAATATTTAATACCTATTCATTCAACAATGAATAATATTGATAAATTAACCTACCCATTCAAATTATATAATCTGTTGCATATACATTTACTATTTAAAATGTTCTCGTAGTTCTTAATACTTAGGTACTATTTTTTTAATGTTTTAAACATAATAAGTTTTAAACGCAAAATACATAATTGATGTCCAGGAATTTTGGACACGATTTAATTTTGAGTCGAAATATATAATATATTTCATTGTTATTAAGACCGTCGGAAAGTTATCAATTTACATTGTTTTATGATTAAAAAAAAAAAAATTCAACAAACATGGAAGATAGATATAAATATATAATATAATATTATGTTTGATTTATTTTCTTATTTTATTTTTACACAATACCTACCAAGCATAATATTTTGATGAACAATTTTTCTAAATAACACAATAAGCACCTATCTAATTTTAGAATAAATTAAATTTCAGAACTATATAACAATGTATTGTGCATATTAGTAGCGTATCTATGATTTTTTCACGGTGGAATATAAAGATTTTAATAGACATATTCAGTATGTACATATCTTCATATTATTATATACATGATACATATATTTTGTACGAAGTTTGGTACCCGGTGGGGATATGACCCCCATATCCTTACCCCACGTATATACAGTGCTGGGTCTAGGATGGGGGGCAAGTAAGTACCATTGTCCCGGGCGATGTTGGTATAAGGGCGAGCAGGCGCTTTTAATTTTATGAAAAATAAAAATGTCAGGAACATAAAAAATGTATTAATTATACATATTTCCAAAAAACAATAAAAGGTATTGCACAGTCATTTGTTATTTAATAATTAATTGAACACCGATGTATACTCGTAGGTGACACAACTACACAAGTAACTGAGCGCCCATGGTCGGTGTCAACGTTGGCATTTAATTTTCGTCAGTATCAATAAATTCAGAAAAATATTTATCAGGAATTTCGATGTATATAAATTGATTTGTTTTTTTCAAAAAGGTGCTTATTCCAGTTATTTATTTATAAAAAGACGTATTCCCGTAAAAGGAACGTTTTTCCAAAAATCACTTACTTTAACCTTCAAAATATACTGTAGACATTTTAAGAAGAAAATTTTCAATATCAAAAATTATTGAATTATTGATTTATCATTTTTTTTATACCTATTTTTCAATGGTATATCACATATTATCTAAATCATTTAAAAATTAAAGAAACTTAAAAAGAGCTGTCCTTAAAAAATTCAAAAAATGGAAAAAGTTCGTTATTGAAACCAGGGCTTGCATTACATTTTATGTTATTTTAAATGAAAACGTTGAACAAGTTTTGTGTTTAATGTTATTTAAAATTTAAACATTATTAATTTTGTATGTTTATCGTTATTGGCAGTTTAAGCATTATTCATTTTTTACGTTTATCGACTTATTGTTATTGGAAATTTAAACGTTATTCAAATATTCGGTTTGTCGTACTACGGTCTACGATTTACCATATTATTGTATTAATAATATTACGTAGGTACTAACTATTAAACTATGGAATATATTATTATAGTTCTTATGACTAATATTTTTATTTTTGTGACCTGTTTGAATGATGAGATGTTTAATATTTTGTTATAATGTAGACTTGAATTTCAGTCAACGAAAATTGTCAACTCACAAGATAATTTTTAAAAATAAAATTGATTTCAATATATTATTATGGGTTTTATTATATAAAGGAAAATATTTCCAATAATTCCAATTAATATTATTTTAATATTTGTAGAAGTATAAAAGTATAATAGTTTTATATACCTACCTATCCGGATTGCGGGTATGGTTTAGGTCTATTGTTAACAGTATGAGAAATATTAGAAAACTCATATGATTTTACATAGGTAATGAATTACATATTTATAGTTTATCACAAATAGCACCTATTACCAATAAGCTATGATAAATAAAATTATTATATTTTTGAACCTAAAAGGACTTATATAATTTAAAAATTTCGGTTTCGGATATGGTACTTTATTTAACAAAACAAAGGTTTCGGTTCCGGTTCCAGAACCGGGTAGTAATTGATTATACATTGAGTAAACATAGTAATCATGAAAATTTGACAATTTGACCAATATTGTTGGTCAATTTAGTGTCAGATTTTTTTTCAGTTGTACACAATATTAATACAAAAATCTTGCTAAGGAAAATTTTAAGTTTTTATACTGCATATTGTCATATGAATTCTTTCAAATACTTTCGAGTAAAGAACATTTAATTAATTCAAGTATAATATTGACATATTCTGTACTAAACCATGTGTGTACTGAATACACTGTACACTGTAAGAACACTATAGGTACTGAGTAATGTAAGTAAGTGAGTTACATAGTACCTATACCCAGATTTTGCGTACACACGGTGTCGGGTATATAATATATGAAAACAATGGTTTCAATAAAAATATTTGTAATATAAAAATATACTTTTTGATTTGTATTTAAACATTTTGTTTTGTGTTGAAATGTGGCACACTCCGTACCACTACCTAGAAAAGGTCTGCGCTACATTTTTATTAGCCCCGGGCGTCAAATTTTTTAGATCCGGCACTGCAGATATACACCACTGTATGTTGACTATTGTGTATTGCATATTTGCATTAACTATTCGGATCATAATTAATTGGTATTTTTTTAAAGACACCTTGGGGTACCTACTTGCCATCCCCAGAAAGTTAACTAAAATGTAGGTACAAGTTTCTATAGATAATATTTATTTATTGTTATTAATATCAGTAAGATTATGAAATGAATGCTCAACATATTATACTGGATAACAAATAATCTTGATATTATAAATTAGTTAGGTATCAAAAGACAATAAGAAGGTAATCTACGCCCACTTCTAATATTTAAAATCCTACCTACAATCAATAAAAACACTTAAAAAAAAATTATTTTAGTGAACGTTGAATAACACCAAATTGAGAATGTAATCGTAGAATCTACTATTTAGTATTAGTATTGAATTGATAAAAATGTATTTTATTTTTATTTTGTGTTTCCCAATTTATTATGCAAATAATAGTAACCTGAAAATAACTTTTTATTAATTTAACGTCTTTATTCCCTTAACATATATTGATTTAACCTCATGTTTTTTTTTATAAGTTGCTTATTTGGGCTGGTCATAACTTCCACCTCCTCTATTGAAAACTGAAATGACGCCACTGATTTAATGTAGGTACCTATACCATAATATGATATTTTGTTAACTTGTGAATTAATAATTAGGTAGGTACCTATAGTTATTTGATTTTTATAAGCTTGGTTTCAATATTAATATATTATATTAAGTTTGGTTGGTATATATAATATTCTTTTATGTAAAATATGTTATAATAGCAACTTGGTATAAATAAATAAATCAAAAATAAATGAGATATTTCAATATAATTTTTACAAAAAATAGTATTTTATGTTTATTTAGTTTATTATTTTATTTGTTTTCAGATGCTGAAAAAAAACGCGAAGAAGAAATAGTGTCACAAGATGAAGTAAATAAAGATGAGTACAAAGATGCATTAAGTTGTACTGCGTTTGAAAAGGATGAATTGCACAAATATAACACAACTGTCAACATAGTAATGTTTATTTTGTTGATTTTGAGCTTCATTTTGATCGTGTGGATAGCAATATATATGGCACGCATTCTATACTTCATCGTACAGAAGAAAATATTTATTTCTAAGATTCTTAACAAAGAATTGTAATAGCGGAAGAACAATAATTGAATCACTTCATCATGCTAAAAAGCATTTGTATGCATTTCATATTAACACTCGATATAGATTATCATAAAATATTACTTATATTTTATACTCGTATTATTCTCGTATTGTTTTATCGGATCACAATCCGTTTTAATTAATGTGGATGGACGGATGGTAATGATATAATGTTTTTTTTATACTGTTCAAAATGTATATGTAACCGTTATAATTCAAAACCTTTCAAGTACATATTGAAATTTAAATTAAATTAACCCGTAGATACATCTTCCCGGAAAAGTATTATTTTTTCCCCTAAAATTGTAATTTTTGGTGAAACCTCAGCTTATTGTCGATGAAATGTAACTACCGCCTATACCTATACCATGTATTTATGTTATTATTAACTCAAATAAAATTGTCATTCTTTCCAACTAATTATATTAGATGTATCTACCTACTATTAAAACTTGTAAGTAATTGCAATATAATTTATAAAAAAACATTTGTGATTAAAATATTAATTAATTACCTATGCATTGTATCATGGTTACTGGTTACATCAATAAACATAAATATGAACAAAATAACGGTAATGTAAAATGTTATAATTTTTTGTATTTTTCAAAAAGAACATTTTGAAAAAAAGGTTAATTTATTAAGATTTATGTAATGAGTGATTAAACAAATTATTTTATGTTTTTGTATATGTTATATAGGTATCCACTATATTATAGAGAGAAGAGCGATTGTGCAACTCGTTTCATGTTCTAGAAAATAATTAGTTAATGTAACTTACTACACTATTGACTTTATTGATAGGCAATAGGTCCTAATTAATAATAATTTCAAAATAGTTTTCTTTTTTTTTTATAAAACCATGTATAACCTAACTTATAAGTATTATACATTGTATATTTAGGCGCTAGACCATAATGTAATGAATAATGATAAATCCAGTACGATAATACTTAATTTGTATAAAATTCACAATCCGCCCTTTAATCTACATTGTTAGAAGCCTGGTTAGGTTAGTACCTAGTAATTCGTTCACACACATTAATCATTTTTTAAATCATTGACTATATATCTAAAAACTATAGTAGGTACTTAAAGTTAAAATAAAAAAAAAAAAATTCAACATCAATCATTTAAATTATTATTCAACATTGTGTTGAACAGTAAGTACATATACCAACTTTACAACATAATTGTATTATAATTTATTGAATTATGTTACTGTCTAAATGAATATATTACACCTATATAAAATATTCATCATACTTATTAGTTATTACATAATAATAATAAAAAAACATTTATGAAGAAAATTAACAACCAATTAGAATATACACGATAGTATAAATCATAAAAAGTAAATTACAAGTAGGTCACTGTACAGTGTACAAATGTATATTGTATGGTATTAAATTTGAATTCAATGATATAATACCATTGTATACGAAAAACGATTCTGAACGGAGACGGTTTATCAGTGTGTATATACTATATTATATTTATATTACTTATTAATACAGTAGCCTGTAGATTAAATTACTATTATACAATTACAACAAAATAACTAAAATCGTTATTCTTGGTTATTTGATATGTAATTTCATACGAATTTGAACATAAAAAAACTATAAAAACCTGTGTTATTATATTTTTGCGATATTTTGGTTATAGAATAACCCACTTACGTGGAACCTTGTTTCAAATCTTCAATCCTTAGCTATAATAGTTGAACATTTTATAAATTTTTAACTACAAAATTATTTTTAAGTTTTAAATTTATTAAATGTTGTCAAAATTCGAACTTTAAATGCTTATAAAAAAATTTGTGCGTATGTATTTTTAATATTATTCAACTACTATTGTAAAAACATATCAGGAGCCTTGTTTTAATTGTTCATGTTTTTTGACCCAACAAATATAATTTAAAATCATTATTGCCTATGTCTTTTTAAAATGTACACAAAGTTATAAGCTACCTATATATAGGTAAAATAAATATGTAGAGGCTAGAGGGGATGATATTTTTTTTATCGATGGTTGCAGATAAAAAATATAAAAACGTAAATAATCATTTAAAAAATGTACCAATATTTTTGCCTACCATCGTTTTCTGAGCCACCATATTTTCTATCGTCTATAATTACTAAGGTAGTACAACTAACTATGTTGAATCATATTGTGTAACAAAATATTATCTCTTTTTTAGATTTTGAGGGGTCCAATGCTGGGTTGTATTAAGAAATTATGAAATGTTCAATATATTTAGATTCATTTTAAGTTTCTGCCTATATCAATAGATTAAACTGTATATTACTGATAGTATAACAAAATACTATAATAATTCTAATCTTTATTTATAAAAATTAACGTTTGCATCCCTAAATCATTCATCCGAGTGTGATAAATTTTTCCAGAGATAGATTAGACGTCAGGGAAGAAGATAAGATAATTTAAAAAGGGTAAATCAGAGGTCCAACCTGTGGAGGTGCTCAAACAGGGATTTTGAGATTTACAATGGAAATGTTTGTTTGTAAATGGTTTATATTGGTTTTAGTTTATGATTTTTGTCTGGGGGGGGGGGGTACATAACTTTTTAGATAAACGACAGGTTGAGGGTTCCCCTTCCCACAATACCATATAGCTCTATGTTTTTTATACACCACTAAGTATACATAATAAAATGCTTTATATTTAAAATTTTAAACACAATTTTTTTAATCTATAGTACACACTCACACGTCACTATTCATCAAAATCCATAAATGTATGAATTTGAAATTTGGAATAGTAGTTTTTCTCATTTTTAAAAAATCTCATTTTAAGGATATCTATGAAGTAGTTTGGAAAAATTTTGATTTCGATAGTTATTCAATTATTAAGTCTTAATTTACTTCAACGTTCTACGGCATCAAGGTTTATATTTTTATAGCTACAGTCGGTACATTTTATTATTATAACATATAAAAAGTGTACAAGTGAATACCACTCTACAGTAGGTGTCAAGAAAAGTGTTAGTTTTTAATTTAATAATTTAAAATAAATATACACGAAAAACGATCTTGAGCTAAGACGGTGTCAGTCTATATATTACTAAGTACTTATCATTTAAGATTTTATTACTGTCAAAGTAATTTATTTTACTATTAGACATTAGTAATACAGAATGTTGATTTATTTTTAAACGTCATTGTGTATATAAAATATAATTATATACATATACTTTAAAAGTGTCAAGTACCCACAAATAATATTTTTAAGTAGGTTCCTGTACTGCAAAATAACTAAAATTGTTATAAATATCTAATGTCGTTTAAATTTGAACTTTAAACAACTATAAAACAACTGTGACTATTATGTTTTTTTTTTACCTACAGTATGAACAATTAAAGAGAAACCTTTACTTAAATTAAACATTCAAGCGGTTTGCCCCAACGAAATTGATTTTATCGACATTTATAGAAAAAAAACTAAAAAAAATATTGAAAATGACAAATGTCTATAAATATCTGAACTACCATGAAAGTATAGAAAATAATAGAATAAACAATTAGTGAAAATATAAAGTATCAATATTCAAATATAAGTTTTTGAATTACAACGAAAAACAAAATCAGGTTTGCGTTAAAATCTATATTTCCTTGTTTTCCTTTTTTTTGTAGCTGTTCCCAATCAATTAAAAATAATTCAAAACATTTTCAATTTTTATCTCTTAAGTACAATATAGATTTAAATATCTATCATAAACTATCCTATAAGTGAAAAATCAAATAAAGTTGTCAAATCTGTATACAGACACAAAATAGTTTACTTTAAAAAAAATTGTATTCTGGTCATATCTTTTGCTATTCACACACGTACTTTGAAATCTAAATATCGGTAATTTGTTTTCCGACACTATTTAATATTTGATCAATTGTATGAATAATTAATATTAGTGTCTACACCTGGAGCTCACAGTCTCACATCTTAGTCAAGTTAATATTAGATTATAATTTAATCAACCTATTTGTTTTTACATTATTGACTGATAAGCACGTTCCAACCTTTTTGATTTCACTATCTCACCGCACGAACATGTTTACGAGGTGGTTTGTAGGTACATTAGTATATATTAAATGTTGTTAAGTAGGACTTAGGTTTGAGCTTATTTGATAAAGATAAAAAAATAACTGTGGAATCTTAAAGTATGATTTAAAGTATATCCTTAATCGTGTTTAAAGTAATCTATTTTTGGATTGTTTAGTATATACCTACTATTGTAAATTGTAATATTTAACTCCTCCGAGAAAATTAAATCAAATAAATATTAAATTATATTATATTATCTAGTTGTATATTTTTTATAGGTATTTGTATTAACATTTGTTTTAGAAATGTTAAACCTGTTCAGACGTTCAATCAGTAAGGGTTCAAAATTAATTTATATTTAAGATAAATTATTGTACTTTATCATATTCATACGACCAATTATTATTTATTATTAAATCAAGGTTATCAATTGTCATATTTAATAACGGTTTCTATTATATTGTAACTAAAAACGTGTATATAATACTACCTACGGCGAATGACATCCCGGGTGAAATGTATACATATTAATGTAGACAAGAGTTCACTTTACACAAATATTTAAGTCAGTGTTTACATTTATAATTTATTCATTTTAAAAATTAATGGTTATGCGATTATTCATTGTTTTTTTTTTTCATACTTAGTTATAGTTCCGAATTCAATAGTTACATTTAAAATTGACTAACAAAACATTAAAAATATATAATATATATTTATAGTTGTTATAAGTAAGTACACTAGTGCTAAGCTAAATATTTATCTTAATATTACGTTTTCGTGTTTAATATTTTTTATTTAAAAACGAGAGATGGGGAAAAGTCAAAACATAGAAAAAATATAAATTGGCATTTCAATTATTGTAGGTATTGTAGGTAAATATGATATAAATTCGTCTATAGAATAATTTAAATATATATAAATATAATATTGTCGAACCCCGGGACATTCGCGAGATACTTAATGATTTACCAAATCACACATCAAGCGATGTTGTTTAATCAGGCTTTTAAATCAGTAATATAAACAGTTCAAATTAATTTAAATAAAACGATGCAGCTATATGAAGGTTACAATGTGTAACATTGGTCTAGTCGTCGAATAGTGTTGTAGTAATATACAGCGCTTGTCAATATCTCAAACGGTTATCAAAAGGTCATACACTTCACATAATATATGCACCTACCTACACAACACAGTTCTGTTATCATGTTGCAGGCGAGTCGTTGCGTTTAAGACGTGCTTCGAAACTAATGCAGATGGAAAACGAGCCAACTCCCAATGAAAAGTATTTACGCGATTTTACGTACAATGGAAAGGAATTTTCGGTCAGTGAAGCAAAAGAGGTCTTATCCCCGTATTTGGACGGCAGCGGATCCGTGGACCTGGAAAAGGGCGATAATGGCATCGCCAAAATCTGCTTGAACAATCCTCGTCTCAAAAACGCCATAAGTGGTAATTATCGTGTGTAATTATGAAATATTTTATGCGTATAGACTTTAGAGTTATAATAATTATACGTCAAGTGCAATGTCCATAATCTTGTATAAATATAGGTACCTAGGTACTCACATTGGGATGTTTTCAGTGAACTTTAAATTTTTCCTGGTAACGTGTGAAATAATACTTATACTTATGACTTATGAGTTATAATAGCACTTAGGTACCATTCGATTATAATCGAAGTAGAAAAAAAATATTATGTAATACCTAAAAAGTTGATATAGGTAATAGTAGGTTACTAAGCCATATACAGGTATAATATGTATGGCGTATGCATTAGCGAAGTTTTTCAAGTTAAGCATATATTGTGAACTAGGACAATGAAAAGGTTATTGTATAATTTGTGAGACAAAAGGAAATCTGACGTAGGTATGTAGTATGCTTATTTATAGTATATGATTAATATGCATTCAATTTTATGATTGTTTTCGTATTTAACTTTTGATTTTTTTCCTTGCGCTGTTTCAGTAAAAATGATGTCGGACCTAGACGAGATAACAGACAAATTGTACCAGTGGACCGATTGCAAAGGAGCAATTTTGTATGGCACTGATGGGAATTTCTGTTCTGGAGGAGATTTGGAAATGGCGAAAAAAATGAACAATTCGTTGAACGGATATGCGATGTCTGTTTACATGGGTCATGTTCTCGACAAATTCAAAAAGCTACCCATTATTACAGTTGCATACATCGATGGCACGGGTAATTTTATAATATAATTAGTAATTACACTTATTTTTAGGAAATAGTTTTATACCTAATAAAATTATTTTTCTATTGAGATCATTTTTAATTGGTATCTACACAATTCTATTTTTGAAAATAAGAATTTAATACATCTAAAAATTTGTTATCTAGGCGCTGGGATGGTAATATGACAATTAGACACTCTGAATGTGCACCTGTTGTAAATTTAGTTTCAGTTGTAAAAAGTATATTTAATTTGAAATGAGCACTCATTTCATAAAACAAGTATACTAATTATCTTCGAAAACATTGCCAAATTGTTCTGTTTGAATTTTTTAAATGAATGTATAATAAGTATTTGAGAAATAAAAACCATTTAAGTTTAAAACCTAGCCTTAAATAGGAACATAAATAAATATCAAATAATATAATGTATGATTTAATATTTATTTTTTGTTTACAGGTGCGCTCGGCGGTGGTGCGGAAGTGACTACGGCGTGCGATTACAGACTGATGTGCAACGTTACGGATACTACAGGCATAGGGTTCGTTCACTCGAAAATGGGCATAGTGCCCGCGTGGGGCTCCACCGGCCGGCTGATATCGATCATGGGGAGTCCCAATAAGGTATTGGATCTATTGCTGGAGGCCCGGACGCTGGGTGCCTCCGAGGCGATGGACCTGGGTCTCGTGGACGACACGGTGGCCACTTTGGAGGACGCTAGAACGTGGCTGTCCTGCAAGATCAGCAGGGACGTGACCGTGATCCGGGCCATCAAGCGCACGGTGCTGTGCTACGAAGACGTCGATTCGAAGGCGGACGCGGGGGAGCTGGAGCGCAGGATATTCGCGCCACTCTGGGGTGGCACCGCCAATCAGGCGGCACTCCGACTGCGCCTAAAGCACAAGAGATGAAACCAAGGATAACTTGATATTTTTCAGATGCTAGTCTAATATTCCACCCACACGCTTATAAAACTCGATTGAATCATTTTCTGTCATATTTTAACTATACCTACCTGTTGCAGTAAATACCAAAATAATAATTAATACTAAATTTATACCCAGCCTCCACTCCTTAAAAACTCAGAGGTGACCACCTCCCGATTATCTGTGTAGTATCCTTCACCCTACTGTGTTAAGCAACAGATTTATTAAACCGTCAACTAAAATAGGAATAGTGGCGGTCCTTTAAAACACAACACCATAGTAAATTTGAAGTTTTATGAGTAGAAAAATTACATGACAATTTATAACGTGTTAAAACACTTGACGATCGTCGGAAATACTTCAAGTAAATTTTAGTTGAATAAATTGTTAGTAATCAATAATCAGTAGGTAAAATACAGTAAATATCCGGAATGTTTTTTGGTAGGTAGCACTCTACGGTAGAAGCATACTACACCTTCAATACTACACCTAACTAACTAGCGACTAATCGATGAAAATGTTAATTTACTGTTTTCTATCGTATTTTAGTATTTAGATGTCAATCAGTTTACATTTTACTTTACTGCTGTATACTATCTAAATAACTAAAAGCTTGCTGTTTTTAAACAGTAGTTAATACTTAATAGTTTTTCTCAAAGTTATTTTTAAATAGCTTGATGATATACGTAAGACGTTCAAAAACACAAAACAATATGTACTAACTATAGCCACATATATTTTTTCAAAAATTATTTAGAGTACACGTACACCTAAACTTATTCTGAAATATTGTTGGGTATTGTATTTGGTAATATTCCATTTAACTCAAAAAAAGGATTTATTTATAACATAATAATGTTAAAGTTATGTTAATTAGTTGAAGAAATTTGTATTTTATTTTTCCCATTGTACAGTTATTACATTTAAGCCTGTAATAATATCTATCATGCTACGAGATTCAAATAAATAATTATAAACTATAATAGTAATTGTATAATTCAATGTAAAATACCATCTTGAATCATATTATGTATATATAGGAAGTCAATACATTTATAATAAATCTTGAACCAAGATATATATATTTTAGGTCCTGAGCTGTTTAAAAATATCTATTGAAGGTTTTACATTTTTACAACGATGTGTGTTTCTTAATTTTGTTGGGTGATATCTGTTAGCAAGTTAGCAAATTGGTTCTAGTAGCTCTACAGAGAATCAAAAATTAGTTACATGAAAACATTTTGAAAATATTGTTTTTATATTATTTGTAAGTAATAAGTATTATAAATTTTCAACATTGTTTTGTAGTTAAAATTCAGACAATTTTTAGTATAATTTACTAAGATATACAATAGGCATTGGAGTTGGTTTTCTAAAAGCTTAAAAAAAAAATAAAAAAAGCGGGTAAGTGGTCACTGTTTTATGAACGGTATTCAATTTGAACTTAATGATATAATATCATTGTATACGAAAAACGATTCTGAACTGAGACGGTTTGTCACTGACACTTACTGTGGATATTTTATATTGTTATTTTTTATTATTAATATAGTAGTCGGTAAGTTGAATTAATGTTATAAAATTACAAAAAAATAACTAAAATCGTTATTCTTGGTTATTTATTATGTAATTTCGTCCAAACTTGATGATAAAATAACTAAAAAAAAAAAGCTGTGTGTTTATATTTTTGAGGTACCGAAAACTAACCATAATTTTACTTAAAGGAAATTATTAATTGATAATTAATTTATTAAGAAGATATTAGATTGTAGTAAAATATAGAAGGTTGAATATAACTGGTGTGAATTTAAGAGGTATTAATGTTATATTGCTCTAATTGATTTATTTATTAAACTTGATAACGAATAGTGTACTTAATATGAATATTTTAAAAACAGATTTAGAAATTGAACCATACGGCATTATTTAAAAAAAAATAAATATATTTTCATTTTCATTTAGTGAGATAGATCTCTGAAATCGGAGATCGGACATTCTTTGTTTAAGGACTTGTTAGATTGACATTTGCTAGGAGAAGTTCGGTGAAGGTTTTCAGAACTTTATCTTTAGGTAATAGTTAATTCACAACAGAGCTTTAAAAAAAATGAAAACACTTTTTATTGAGCGTTCTTTTGATGTTTTTCAGCTTTAAAGCTTTGTAGTGAATTAACGATTGCAGATAAAGTTCTGAGAATCTTCACTGCACTTCTCCTAGGCAATGTGAATCTAACAAGACTATAAACAACAAAATCTGTTACTCAGTTTTTGAAATCTACTCCGCTAAATGAAAATCTAGCAGAAAATAACTATTTTTTCAACTGTGATTAAATGGTACAACGATTAAATAATTATTTTTCTTAAGTTTTTCTACATTTTTTATCAAATTAAAAATTCCATTTTAATGAGCTATCGACCAAATTTCTAGTTAAAATAGTTTAGGATAAAAGTTAAAAAACAGACATTTTGAGACTCTTCACGCCGACGTTTTTGTGGATTCAAATCGTTACCACTTGAGTGTGATCGGACCTCTCTCATTAACATTTTTTATGTTAGCTTAATAAAACTACTCATTATTATTGAGTTACATTTTTATTATTTTCCTATTTAACACAAATTCTTGAAGTTTTCAAAATTCAAACTTTTTTCATTTTAATTACTATACTTACTTGTTAAAAATTAAGAAAGTAAAAAAATTGTGACTATGCACTTTTAATATTTTTCAAATGTCATTGTAAAAATATATTAGGAGCCTTCTATAATATTTTAAAGCTTTTTACCCAACAAATACAATTTTATTGACATTCATAAAAAAAAATGGGGGTCAAGTGCATGTATTTCTGCTGTATAGTAGGTTACAAGTAGATCACTGTATAATGGATGATATTAAATTTGAATTCAATTATATAATATCATTGCATACGAAAAACGATTCTGAGCGGAGACGGTATGTCAGTCTAGGATATTTTAAATTATATTGACATTGTCATTTTACGGTAGCTGCTAAGTTGAATTAATATTATTCAAATTTAATTATTAACCTAAAATCATCAGTAATGCTAGAAAAATATTATAATATATACTTTTACTCGTTAAAATTGATTTTAATATGTAATGTCGTCCAAATTTGAACTTAAAATGTCTGTAAAAAACAACTGTGTTTATGTATTTTTTAGATTTTTTGTTCACAGTATGTACTATTTATTATAATCTTGAATTTTAAATTTTCAACCCTTAGTTATAAAAACTGACCATTTTATAATTGTTTAATTACAATGATTGATAATTTTCGAGATTTTGATGAATTTTGTCAAAATTCGAATTTTAAATGCTTATAAAAAAAATATGTGTCTATGTATTTTTAATATTTTTCAATTACTATTGTAACAATATATCAGGAGGGTTGTATTAAATTTTCATTATTTTTGGCCCAACAAATAAAAATGTATTGGTATTTATATAAAAAAAAACTAAAAAAAAATTGAAAATAGAAATGGTCGGTAAAAAGCTCAAAAACAGTAAAAATATATTCAAAATTAGATGGTATATAGAAAATGCTAATATACACATTCAGTAAAATTTTCATGCGACTACAGTTATTCGTTTTTGAATTGCAACAAAATAAAAAAAAATCGCTATATGAGAAATCGAGTGCATATCTAATCTTATAAAAGTTTGAACTTAAAATGCTCATGAAAATTTGTGTTGACTTGCTTATAAACATTTTTTTATTGATAACATTAGGCAAACTTATGAGGAATCTTGTATCACATTCTCAAACCTTAGATATAAAAAGAAACATCTTTATGAATTTCCAACTCAAAATAAATTGCACATTTTCTTAATTTTTACGTATTTTGTCAAAATTTGAACTTTGTTTACCCATAAAAAAAATTGTGACAACGGATTTTTAATATTTTTCATCTGCCTTTGAAACTATAAATTAGAAGCCTATTATTACATTTTCAAGATTTTTACCCAACAAATAAAATTTTATTGACATTTATAGAAAAAAAAACTAATAATATTGGAAACTGAAAATGTCCGTTAACAGCTCGAAATAAGTCAAAATATTTTTAAAATGCTAGAGTGTGTAGAAAATTCTTATATAAACATTCAGTCAAAATTTCATGTCTCTACGGTATTTTTTTTTAGAGTTATACCAAAAACCAAAATCAATTTTGCCGAAAATTGGTTTTCTGTATAAATTCACGTTTTTTCCTTAATTTTTCATTTGTTTTTCAAGGCACTTTTGAAAACTACTGGGAAATTTAATTTTTGACCCCCCAAAGTACCAACTAGATTCACTTTCCTATCAGAAAAAGTACTATTGAAGAAAATTGAAGCAATTTTACTGTCCTAAAAGGTGATGACAGACACAAAAAAAAAATTAATAAATTAAAAAGCACACATCATTATAAAATCAATACATTCATTGCTCCGCTCAGAATCTAAAAAACTAATAATATTGGTAACTGAAATTGTCTGTAAACAGTTCAAAACATATCAACATTTTTGAAAATTTTATCTCGTATAAAAATTCTATTATAAATAACCAGTGAAAATTTCATGAATATACGGCCATTTGTTTTAGAGTAACACCCAAAATCGATTTTCTGTAAAATTCCCGTCTTTCCTTAATTTTTTTTCCTGCGTTTTTGAAAACTATTGGTAATTTTAAAATTTGACCTCTCCAATGCTCCATCTAGATTCAATTTCCCATCGAACAAGATACTGTTGAAAAAAAAAAAAAATAATAATAAAAAAACATACACACCATTCTAAAATCAATACATTCATCGCTCCGTTCAGAATTTAGAAAACTACGAACATTTTCTAGTTATTTTTTGTTAAAAATGTACATTTTTCAATTTTTGTAGCTTAGGCTTGAAAGTTTAATACAAGGTTCTTCATAAGTAGTAATTATCGCTTTCAAAAAATATATTAGGATATTTTTTCTTATAGATATAGGAATTTAAAATGTTGATGTTGGATATTTGTACTCTGTTTAAAGTTCTTAAGTTTTTTGTTGTAATTCAATAACCGTTGCAGGGACTGAAAACTTTTTGCCATTACGTATATAATTATATTCTAAACACAAACTTTAAAAATATTATGTCTTATCTTAAGCTATATATATGGTGTATTTATTCATGTCATTCGTAAATCTATAATGGATACAAATTAACTAATGATAACAATATTTGTTGTAAAATAATAATTTATACCTAATAAAATATAATCGATTTTTTTAGTGGTCTCGAGTATTGTGTAAATTTGTTTGATCAATGAGACAATCAAATTCATTTTATATCAAATATCTTAGAATGATATTTCTGATCAAATTAATTTTCTTATACAATAATAATATATTGAATTCATATATACACATCTTACTGACTACCCTCGACACCTACTATGTCGGCAGAGTGGTACCCAAGTGCCACCGTTTTTTGTATTGTCTTACCCATTCCTGTTTACTGAAAATGCTAAAGTTATAACTATTGGTGTCGATATAACTTATGAGATAATAATAACTAAATTGTGTAATGAAAAAAATACAAGGATATGCGAAAAGTCCATCATTTTTTTTTGTATTTTAAAGCACAGTTTAATGGCCACAAAATATAAAATTAGTATCTCTTAAAGGTAACTTATATAAACCTGAACACAAAACTTAAATGTTAATATACGAGTTATAATTGGAAAATAAAATGAAATTATTCTCTTAAATTGTAATAATTCAGTAAACTTAAAATAGGTAATATTATTTATAATTATAACCAACATACATAAATTGTATTTAATACAGTATTGAAAAGGAAATGTTATACGTTTTTAAGTGAACAAATTATATACTTTATTATAGGTTTAATATAATAAATGGATAATTCCAACTATCTAAAGTACATAAAGTAATATTTAACTACTCTTCCCAATAACGAGTAACTATTATTAGGAACTGATTAAATATAATATATATAACTGATTATTAGTTACTGGTTGAACAAAAAAAAAAATTAAAAAATGAATTTGTTTAAATTGAAATATGGTCTAAAAAATATATAATATATAATATGATGTAGTATAATAATATAATAAAATATTACGTGGAATGACTGTGCATAATTTTTTTAAATTATTTCATTACCTACGACGAAACCTTTGAGGCACTATTGTCGTTTGGAACGAATACAATTCCGGTTTGTGATAATTATAATAATAATAATAATAATAATAATAATAATAAAAATAAAAATAATAATAGTAATAGTATAATAATTATGATGATAGTTATATTAAAATAATAATAATAATAAAATGATAATAATAATACAATTATTATGTGACACGAACAAATAATAATATATTATAAAGTGTAGTGATATTATCTAAATTTGTATTATTCTGATTTTATCTTATAATGTATAATATTATTTAAAATTTTGTATTTATGACTAAAATTCAACGTGATCAGCCGTTGCTCTCCACTCAGAATAAGTTCAAACTCTGAAGTTTGTTGACTAGATCTCTTCTGAATCGTCTGATTGTACTGCTGATGTATGGGAAGTTGGGTTGATAATCGTTGTTCGGCAACAGACCGGCCCGCGTGCACGACTCGCAGCAGAACTTCTTGTAGTACGGATGATTACAGTAGGATCCCTTTACGATCAGAGAACAATTGGCGAAGAACCGGCTGTCCGTGCAGTTTGGATGGATGTACAAGCCTGCATAACCACAACGAAAAAACGAAGGTTTTAAACAAATCACTATTTTTTTTTATTTTTTTTAATTGTTTGATGTATTATTATGCTGTGCTCAAGCCTCATTTCCCACGACATAATGGGATTTCGAGATAGAAATAACCAAAATTTAAAATAATTTTCCACATAATAATATGTGACGAATACATTGAAATTACCGTTATAATTTTTACTAACTATGTCAATGTGCCGTGATAACGTAAAACCCCTTAAAAATGACAATAGCTACGATTAATAAACAACAAATAACTACCTTAAAATCATTGTCTCTAATTATAATAATTTCATTATCATTAAGTATTAATTGTCATTCGTTTTTCGGCGAAGTCCAAACTAACTTCGTAAACTATCTGTAAAAATTACTTTTTCTCATCCACCCCGATAAATCTAAGAATTCGGGAAAAGATATTTACGTATCTGTATAGGTACATCTTATTAGGTACAGCACACTACATAACAGAGTTAATTAATCTCCCTCCCACCACGGTCTCGTGTTAGGAATTTTTCTAAAAAAATCTTGCAAATATATTATTATTACTATTATATATATAATAGGACATTGTGTATTATGCTGCTTGCAGCTATATTATATTATACTGTACGCACCTTCTATTGTAATGTTTATGGTTTTCTCGTCGGAACTGTACGAGTTGTACGCTTCACATTTATAAGAACCCGAATCCGATGCATTGGTACGGACGACGACCAACTTGTTTTCTAAGAGAAGAAAAAAAAAACGTTTTAGCGTAATATTATGTACCTACCTATATGACTATAGGTAGGTACTCATTATGCCGATTTGCATAATTTAAAACAATCGTCATGGCGCCGTTCGTGGTAGGTACACACGCTTACCAGTCGCTTGAGTCCGTTCATTGTTTCGTAGTATTTGCCCGTCTTTGTACCAGGTCACAGTGGGTATCGGATAACCGTCCACCGAACAAGGTATCATCAGGTCAGAACCGACGGCGATCGTTGTGGTAGGCAAAGATATATTTACTCTGACGGGGACTGTGGCAGAAAAATGTTCAATTAAAATCATGTGAAAACGTATCAAAGCCAATCAAAAATAAAAAAAAAATACAAACAGAGATGTTTGTACAAACATTATTTTTGATTTATTTTTTTATTTTTATGATTTCTAGTACCTACACTTAAATAACTGATTGTCAGCATTGAGATAAATATTTAAAAAGGTAACAAGTCCCATATTATCTTCATACTAATGAATATGCATAACAAATGTAGCACAACAAATAAAAAATTATTAAATTAAATTACCGAAAATACCGTAAATACTGTAGAATATAATGACACAAATTATCAACATTTCCGAAATGAATGATTCATTAGTTATGATAAATAATACTGAGTGGTATAATGTGAACAATATGCAATAATTTCCATGACCAAAAGCTAAGAAAAATTAATTGTTTAGGTAAATAGTGTTTTTTTTACAACACTATTAGGTACCTATACTACCCAAACGTATTATTTATTCGGTATAGTACCGATCTGTTAGACTAATAATACAATAGAAAATTAATATTAGTTATCCAAAAGCAACATTTTAGTATTTTTAAATCAATTATACATATTAGATAACACCATTACACCAATAAATAACACGATTATTAGTAACAGGAAACCAAATGCAATAGTAGCAGTTGAATATTACTTATATAAGTATATACTAGTATACTACTGTAGGATAGTTTTATGCAGAGGACGTTTTTCGTTTTATTTTTATAACTTAAGTACATAATGCCATTATATGATGTCAAAATCTACCATTGAAAAACAAAACTTCATAAAAAATTACTATATTATCCGTGAGATGAGCATCTGTACCAAAAATAATATAGGTACCACAATATTTATCTGGTTCAACAATAAATATATAATTTTATTTGGGTACCCACGCGGCGATTACCTATATACAACGTGTTTTACTTAAATATTAAGTTACACAACATATTTCAGTCAGATGATCATAGATTGGGATTTATGATGAGGAAGATAGAGACTATTAAAATACATATTTTACGTGAGTTTTCACATTTTCACCTTTTTGATGTGCCCATACGCAATAACACATATTTTTTTCTAATAGCAACACATATTTTTTTACCAAATTCAAATAGCAACCATAATGGATACACTTTTTATCTCAACAATTGACTGATTTAAAACAATTATTAAAATTTTTCTGTTGATAAGTAGGGAGGTATATTGTAATGTACAGAGAAATCTAACTTTTGTTTATATATTTAAAAAATGTTACTAAAAATAATTGAACGTGACGATAAAGGAGTCCAGTAATAAGGGCACTTGAATTTAATAATACCTAACAAATACAACTAACAACTTACTATTGAGAAGTATTTTTCAATTTTTTTTTTAGAAAGAAGAACCGTATTTTTTCTAACTTCAAATATTTATTTAAATCAGTCAACTTTTGTGGTAGAAAAAAATTCTCATCAAAGTTGCTTGAAAAAAATAGGAATTTTTAATTTGGTAATAATAATATGTTTCACCATTTAAAATAATATAAGTCTTATTGCAGATTATGACATAAAGTTGGCACAGAATATGTAGTTTAGTGTCTAAATGAAAGTGTCTAATCTAAATTCTAAAGTCATCTAGCTGAAATTCCGTATTAATGTGTTACCTAATATTAAGTGAAACTATAATCCACTGCATACATAGGGATCACGTGATTTACCCACCAGTTACGTTTCTAGATGAAAAATTTTGTTGGATACACATTGTTGTGGTTTTGTTGGTCGAAATATGCAGACGCCTATATTATGGCACAACGAGAGATAATTTAAACGGTGGCACCAATGCTGCCGTGGGCCCCCCGCACTTACCCGTGAAGACTTTTTGCTGTGTCGCCTGCGTGGTCTCGATGTCGGTGCGTTGCGAGGTGACCGTCCTGTAGATGGGCGGTGGCCTGGTGAGCCTGACGATAATCGGCTTGAGTCGGATCACGTCACCGGTGCCTGGGTGCCTGGGTGGTGGCACCAGGTAAGGGTTGTACGGTTGGTTTACGGCGGTGCCGTGCGCCTGGAGGGTGACGCTCCACGAGGACGCCCGGCCTATGCCGTTGTACACTTGGCACGTGTACGGACCAAGTACGTTGATTGTCACCAGCCGGATGTACAGCGAATGGTCGTTTCGCTGTTCGAAGGTTTCGGACGTCATCGGCAACATCCGGTCGGCCCGCCACCAAGTGACTATAGGCCGCGGCCAGCCGACTGCGTAACACTGCAGCACAGTGGGGCTATTGAGGGCGACGATGACGGCCGTGCTCTCCTCGCCGATAACGTTCGCGGGTCGTGGGGACGGGTCTGCACGACGACGGGGATGACGAGTACACGAGTACGAGAAGTAGAAGTAGAAGTAGAAGTAGAAGTAGAAGAACAAGAAGAACACCAACCAACGGTGCGAAAACACATGCAAACATCGAGTGCAAGTTAAAGTAAGCGTAGTAGGATTGTCATTTTTATAATATTATTATTACCAATGTGCGTTATGCAAAGAGTTTAAAAGCGTTAAATTCGCGATTATATAATATAACTATTATTTAATGTGTTTGACCATCTTCTATTTTTCACTTGCATCGCGAACTTAAAAAGACGCCTTGTATCAGCATGTTGTGTTGTATCCGGCTTTCAAACGAGTTATGAGTTCTTTAAATGTAAGTAAACTTGTTTACAATTAAAATGTTGAAAAAAAAACTGTGTGACGACACAGACAATTTTGTTACTTCTAAAATATTGTGTATAGTATATATTATATTTTAATAGTTCTAATATTAAAACTATTGGAACTAAAAAGAGCTGAAAGTAAATTTTCTATGTTACATCTAACCAATGGAGACAATAAATGTCAGTGAGGCGTCCTCTAAAAAGCTTGTAAATACGAAAATACGTTAATATTTTTCAAAAATTGTCCACCCTTAAATTGTTTCTATCAAATTAGATTAGTATAAAAAACAAGGGTTCTATATAAATTTTTTCAAAAAAAAAAACCCGGATAAATACGCTGAGTTATACAAATAGTATGACGTAAACTTGCGCCATGTCCTGTAGCTGATGGCCAAACACAAAGTTTCCTTAAGCCAGTCTATACAGTGTAGGTACTTATATACACCTCACCGGCTCTAATCTAAACGACATGGAGTTGTCGTATAAAAAATACTTGTGTACATAATATTATTAACATAATATCTGGTATTATATGAGATTAACGATGGTCTACCAATGCAAACGCGTGTACTGTAATATTCCAAAATATAAAGCGTAGCTATACGATACGAAAACAATAAATTCCGTACCTTTGACTGTCAAGTAAACCTCTTTTCTAATTGGTTCACCAATACCGTTGCTGGCCATGCAAATGTACACTCCCGAATCGTATTTGTACAGTCCAACGATCTGTAGTGTACCGTCGGCAAACAGCTTGTAATGACCACCCGATCCGTCGATCTAAAACATGAGTACACACACATACACTTATTATCTAAATATAATGATAACAGTATCTGATTGTCGACTGTAATGATTTTTTTTCGTCGGTCCTATTCTAAAAATAGCCGAAAATTGTAAATTTTTTAAGGGGTTTATGTAGGTTTACGAAGTATTTTGTTTTCAGATTTACAAAATATGGAGAACTTTTGTTTAAAAACATCCAAGTCGTATTCGTTGGTGTTCGTAAACTGTACATGCAAGTGAGTGGCGTTTTAGACATTTACGAATACTCATGTTCATAAAGGTTTAAATACCATTCGACTACAATAAGACATATTTTCGATTCACGTTGAGAAATGACTTTTAAAGTATTATTACCAGTGTGGTGTTCTTCTGCCAAACGATAGTCGGCGTAGGTGTACCGATGACTATGCACCTGAGAGTGGCAAAGTTGCCTTCATCGGCTTCTACGTTTGAATCGACAGTGACGATTTGCGGAGGCGATTCTGTTGACATTGTGAAAAATACATATGAACAAATAATAACAATTTATTAGAGATAATATATAATATTTTATATAACATTATAAAATATTTTTGTCATTCGTAGTCAGGCTTGCACCCTCATTTTGTTTTTGTGCGAGTTCAACATATTTTTCATTCTATCCACCCTTTTACATTTTTTGTTATTCCAAAGTATAATATTTTTGACATTAGGTAGTTCTTAGCCACTGAACTTAAAACAAAATGGATTAGAGGAGTGGGTTTTAATCTTAACTTCCTTTCCCTCTGGGTGTGCCATTGCTCATACTTTACACGTTTCGTAAGTAGGTACCCATATTTTACCTTTTTCTTGAGCAACCGCAGTGGTCGTCGACGGCGTCGTTGTCGTTGAGGTGGATTGCTGTGGTCGTAAGCAGAAAGTACCACATCCATTGTAACAACACTTGTCGTCTCCCACGCAATCAGCATCTGTTCTACATTGTTCAGCGCAGTCACTCTGGTAGACGGCAACTTGAGGACATTCTCCTGGCTTGAATACTTCAAACAAAATATACATAAACCCATTAAATCGAGAAATAAATATGTATTTAACGAAATTGTAAATGTCTACATTTATGAAAGCATTAAGTAAAACTATGAATAATTATTATGAATTTCAGTACTGAAAATATGATAGATACAACTTGACTTCATATTTTGCTATCTGATTTATTTCTAACAATAAATATTTTCACTATTAATGATTTTCAACAAAAACATTGGTGAATTTAAGATAGGTAGATCTGAGGGTATTAATTTAATGCTTAAAATTGTAAGTTATACATGACGTGTATTTGGTATTTTAAAAGCAGCTAATTTAATTTTAGATCAATAAATTGAACATAGGTACTAAAATTGCGTTACTTTTTATAAATATTATTACCGGGTCTACACGTGGCTTTGTATTTCGAGTCTCCGTTGTCTGATGTAATTACGTCCACTATACATTGATAATCGGCAGGGCAAACCGATTTCTGATCAGGTCCTGGCAAACAAGGATTAAAACATCGACAGTCTTCACAACCAACAGCATTTATCCATTGTTCAAGTCCATAAGGACATCTTGTTGCTTCCTCAGACAGTTGTTTACAACGTAATTTCCCTGCTTCACAAATGTCTGTAGATATTTGTGGTTCATCTGGTTTTGAAATTGGTGTCTCCTGTACAACTGTATTTGCTGTCAAACATAAAAAAGTTTCATCACATTTCGTTAAAAATGAAATCCGGTTTCCCCTTTTTATTTACCATTTGGATCAATATATGGGTAGCAAATTCTTTCGCATTCTTCAACCGATTGGAATTTATTAGCATTTCCTTCACAACCACTATAAACAAAAGATTCACATCGTCTCGAGGATGTTTTGAAATACCACATATCAACCTATAATAATAGTTCATAAAAATACATACATTTTTATTTTTATATTTTAATTTATTAAATTTAAGTTGCTATTACATTTTGAAGGCAAGGACCAGGATCAAGCGGGATTAGACAAACGTCGCTTGGTCGTGTTGCAGGTATTATTGGTGAAGCCACTGTTACGACATTTTGTACACAACGTGTTTCACATGTTTGTCGGTCATCAAAGCGGTTAGTGTTTCCTCGACACCCTCCATATTGGAATTGGAAACATCTATCGCTATTTTTATCATAATACCATTGTCTGAAATCTCCTCTACATGGTCCCACTACTTTTGGCAACTGACATAGATCTAGAAACGAAAATTAAGTATAAAATTAAATTTTTTCATATATCTACTACTTTATTTAGAAACACATTTTTTATTAAACTATTTCTACTAGGTACAATGTTATGCATTGTCATTACCTTGTGCATCTAAACACTGTCGTTCACATTCCTGTTTAGAATCAAAGCGGTTGTCATTACCTCCACAACCACCGTACATGAATGGTTTGCAAACGCCGTCTTGTCTATCATAGAAATATTTGGAAGACATATTGCTACAATTACCACGGTCTTGGTGCAAGAAGCATTTGTCTATATATTGTATTAAAAAACAATCATTGTTTACAGTAATATTTTTTTCGTATTTATAACATACCTATTGAAAATTGAGGAGGTGCTAGGGTTGTAGCACGACCAGAATCGATACATTTATTTTCACAACTATATTCGGTTTCGAAATTATTTTCATTTCCTCCACAACCACCGTAGTAAAATTGTCTACAACGACCATCCAAAGAGTTAAAGTACCAACGATTTACGTAGTCATGACATTCACCGACAAGAGCAGGTAATTTACATGTATCAATTTCTGAAATATTAATGGATTTTTTAATTTTTCTTCCAGCCAAATATTATGAATACTATACATTTAACCATTATAATGGCTTACTTCTCTTAGATGGACATTTGCTTTCACAAGACTCTTGCGTCTCATAATTGTTAGCATTGGCACCACAACCAGTATAATAGAAAGGTTTACATGCGTTTTCGTTATTATCAAAATACCACCTTGGGATCTTCTTATCACAATTCTTATCACCCCGAGCAACAGTCATCAAACATTCTTCTAAATATTTACCAAACCCACATGCATTTTATGTTAGTAGCAAACAAAGTTTAAATAATTAAATATTGATTAATACATTCAATTTAAACACAATATTACTATATATTAATATATTATACTATAAAAACCAATATTGTTAGAACAAATCAACAGCACTACAGACTTCATAAGTTAAGAAAAAGTATACATCCCAAGTCCATTCGTAATTTACAGACTATAGGTTTTTATGTACCTTTAATTAATAACTCTGAATAACAATTTGCTATACAATCTGATTGTGAATGAAACCTATTTTTGTTTCCACCACAACCTCCATATACAAATTTCCTACACTTTGTCTTTTCATGGTTAAAATACCAATAGACTTTAGTACCCTCACATGGACCAGAGTCCTTTGGTAGTTTGCAAACATCTTCGTCTAGTCCTTCTAGAAAACAAGAAGATGTATTTATGTATAACAATAAATCACTGAAAATTCTTCATTTGTCTCTCGTTACCTTCGTCAATTAATTAATGTGATTATAATATGTGGTATCTATAGCATTATTTATTAAGCTTATCTACTCTCATGCATTTTAAAATCAAACTATAAATTTCTACTAAAAAATTGGATTAAAAACGTTAAAAAATTGTATTTGAATCAAACTTACCTTGGGTTTTGAGTGGGTTTATACATTTATGATTGCATGACTCTTTATTCAAGAAATTATTTTGAGTTCCTTTACAGCCACCATAGTTAAACTCCGAACAGGAACGCGTTGATTTGTCATAATACCAACGTGAGAAGTTACCTTTACAAGGTCCAGGCGCAAGTGGTTGCTCACAAGGATCTGTTTACAGTTTGGAATAAAAAAATAATTAATATACAGTTAAATTATTCAACTATCAATTTGTATACCCAAAGTATCAGGAATAACACAAAGGTGTTCACATTCTTCACGTGTTTGGAATTTGTTATTATTACCAAGGCATCCACCATAAACAAACTGTGCACATTGTTTTCGGTCTTGATCGTAGTACCAAGTCGGGTAATATCCTTCACATGGTCCCACACTTTTTGGTAAGTAACATACATCTATATAATTAAATGTTTCCAATTGAGTACTTCAAGAAATACATTTTTGAATTAGGTAGTTATGTATTTATGTACCTCGGCCAGATGGTTCAACACATATATCTTTACATTCTTCTTGCGTCTTGAAACGGTTATTGTTTCCATTACATCCACCATACCAAAATCTTGAACAACCACCATACTCAGTATCAAAGAACCATTTAACAGTGAAATCTGAACAGCTACCGCGGTCTTTGGGCTCTTTGCATCTATCTACAAGGTTTACGATTTATGTAGTTTTTTCAAATATTTGTAAATAATTTATAGTTCTATAGTTACCTCCAGGTAGAATAGGTTTAGATTGACATCCTTCGAAATTTTCCCCTTTAGACTCTGTTATACCATCCAAACAACATCCATACCTAGATGCCTCGCAACTACAATTTTTAGTTTCATCTAGAGCTGGTGTATTTTTATCACCACAACATCCGTATTGAGTATGTTCACAACCACACCCTAAGACAGAAAAACAAAATTATTAATTAAAAATATTACGAGAATATTAACTTTCAGCATTGTACCTTGTGAATTTGGACCAATTGCTTTAGTAATACCATCGGGACAGCAACCAAACTGGTATGTATGGCACCCACAACCTTGGTACTGAGGCCCTGAAGCTGGTGTGAAATTATCTGGACAGCATTTATGTTCGGTGTATTGGCAACTACAGCCAGAATTATTTGGTCCTCTAGCAGTTGTAGTATTGTCTGGGCAACATCCAAATGGTGTATAAATACATCCACAACCTAAAAAATAAAAACAATTTTCAAAACTATCGTTGGGTGACCACCTTTTTCATGTATACTAAGTCATTTCAATTATAACTGCACATAATATGCTCATTTTAAATATTAAATAACACATATATAGATTATATATTATAGATACGTAAATTAAAGATAACTATGTAAAATAAAGTATTCAACACAAAATATAATATAATTCAAGCAAAAAAAAAAGTTATGCGAGTAATTTTAAATATACCTTGTAGACTAGGTCCTTTAGCTGGTACTATATTGTCTGGACAACAGCCATATTGAGAATATAAGCAACAGCCTTCTTTATTTGGCCCATGTGCAGCAGTGGTATTATCGTCACAACATCCAAATTGTTCTTTAGCACACGCAGATAAACATTCTAGAAATATATCAGAATTAATGTTAAATAAGGGCTTACTTTCTATTTTTTTCAACCATTTAACTATTATATCAAAGGTAAACAGTTTGGAATTTATTCTTAACATTTTAAAAATTTTAATCATTATGTATCAACTAAGAACGTAGTATATTACAATATATAGTATTTCTTTTAATTTGTACTGTCAGAATTACCTGTATCGTTTTCATTATAAGTGCAATTATCGAAGTCAACTCCTATACACCCTTCAAGATTATACCCTGATGCCGATGATACTCCATCAGGACAGCATCCAAACTCAGATAATTGACATGAATCAGATGGTTGTTCTGAAGTAGATGTTACGGAAATGAAACCATCAGTTGTCACTAGAATATATGTGTTGAAAGTTTGAATAATTTTTGAATAATTGTTATAGTATTATGAAAAATACAATTTACCGTATTTATTTTATAATAGAGGGACGGGTAACTAAATATTTATATACAATAAAACAATATAAATCGTTTGAGTAGAAAACTGTATAATTATATGTAATTTAAACACTCATAAGTTAATTAAGGTGGCTTTAAGCTTATTTTTAATATTGATTTATTTTTTAAATTTTCATCAGTTATGAGTAATAGTTCACAAAAATAATACTCTAGAAAATAAAAATTATAACTTTTTTACAACGAAAATTGCGTTTTTATTTTGTTATTGATTAATTCTATAATCCTTTCAGATATATCTATCATGTTTTATCTACAAATTGTAAAATCATAAATATCAAAACTCACAATTATCTTGAGAATCAGGGCAACCAGTCATGTTTGGTCCTGTAGCTGCAGTAATATTATCTGCACAACAACCATATGCCGTTTCTAAACACGAATCACATTCTCCTGATCCTTCAACGCATTCATAACATCCTTGGAAACTAGGTCCTGTAGCAGGAGTCATTCCATTTGGACAACAACCAAATCTGACATTTAAATATATAAAATAAACATGATTATTTATTAATTATTAATAATAATGAATTATAATTATTTTTAATATTATTACCACTAATTACTATTATTAAATATATTAATATTACTGTGTATTGTTGCATCCGAGATCAGGTGCTAATGTCGTTGTCAAGACAGGTAAGGTTACTTCAATAGGACATCCTTCAAAATCATTTCCTAGTGAAATACTGTAGCCATCTGAACAACAGCCGTACAAAGTAGCGTTGCATACTGAAGGAGGACACCCTTCATTTTTAGGACCAGTTGCAGGAGTCACACCATCTGAACAACAGTTATATTCTGTGTCTTTGCAAGTATGTACATCTGGGCAACCTGAAAATATTTGTAATAAAAACAATTAATTGAAATTTCAATCTTAATTTATTTTTAAAATTTTATTGAAATAGAACATGTCGAAAGTTTTACCAGCACTAAACGGTCCTTTAGCAGGCGTCTTGTCATCAAAACAGCATCCAAATTCTGATGTCTGGCAACCAACCAATTTCTTTTTCTTCTTACAAATACGTTTGCCCTTCTTTGAAGCCTCGATCAATGGATTAGCTATCAAAAAAATATTTAATAGGTAAATGATTTTAGGTACATTTTTGTAGTTCCAAAATCTATGATTTAATTAAAGCTTATACTTTTTTTAGTTGTATTAATCACTGCAGTTAATGTTGTCATAACTACAGATGTTTCACTGGTATAGTCAGAAGTGCTAACTGATATCTCAGTTGATGATGTGATTGTTTCTGATGATGAGAGAGACGTAGATGCTTCGGTGCTTGATGATAAGTTGATGGTTGATGTCATATCTGTACTGGACATTGCATTGGTGCTTGTTTCAGTAATTGAATCAGATACTACAGTGCTTTCTGTATCAGTGGAAGACATTGAAGCAGTTGTTAACTCCATAGGAGTGGTTTTATCACTATTTTCGGTACTAGAATCAGCTGTAGATGATGAAATATCTACCGAAGATGATATATTTCCATTACTCGTCATCGTTTCAGTTTGAAGTGTTTCAGTCTGAGACGTAATTGTTGTTGGTTCAGAAGATGTTGACGGTGACGTTGAAGAAACTGGTGTAACAGTGTCAACTGTCGAGGAAACATCAATAGTTGTTGGCGTGTCAATAGTTGTTGGATCTGTTGTTGAAATATCTGTGGTTGATATATCAGTGGTTGACATATCCGTTGTTGAAATAATGGTCGAGGACTCAAATGTACTTGATAAACCATTTGAAGTGTTAGGAACATCAGTAGTTTCAGCATTAGGCAATTTAGTTTGGATACTTAACACGGCTTGTCTCTTTTTGCGTTTGGTCGGGGAAGTAGTAGTAATGGAATTTGTTTTTTTTTCTGTGGGTGTTACTTTTATTTTTGAAGGAGTAGTGCTTGATTCTTCAGTGTTCATTGAATCTGTAGTAAATATATTTGATTCTTCGGATATCATTGTATTTTTTGAATCTGTATCGGTCATATTATCATCGGGTGATTGTGTGTAGAGTGATGTTGTAGCCTATAGTAAAATAAATTAATAAAACATGTAAAAAATACGTTTTGAAACGTAAATCCTTTCCTTCTTAAATATTATAATTGACAGTGATACTATTATAATAGAAACAAATTTACTTCATAATCAGGTTCAATTGCAAATGGCGTAACAGTTATCATTTCATCTTCACATTCTTCTTCTTCGAGCGTATCTTCTTCCGTAATTGGTTTCTTAGACTCAACAGGCATAATTTGATCTGTACAAAAACAAGCAAAAATTAATTTTTCTGTATCAGAGATAATAATAAGTGAATAAACCGATGTTAGAAAGAAATTTTGTACCTTCACCACAAGGCTGTTTATTACATTCATCACTAGAGTATAAAAGTGTTTCAGGTTTACACTGACTAGCGTCCACAGTGGAGTTTCCAACCATACAAAATACCTTTCTACTCTTTTCTCCAGAACCACAAGGTTTTGAACACTGTATAATATTCAATGAATTCATAAATTAATAACACAAATAATTAGACAAAATCGTTAATATTTATTGTTTAAACATACTGCAGTCCAAGGGCCTGAAAACCATTCTCCTTTGCATGTTTCTTTTCCAGTACAGTTTTTAGTATCTTCATATTTTTTGCTTGGATCACATTTTACATTATCAACTTTTTTGATCGATTCACCAACTAATGATCCACAAAAAACTTTTCTGATTTGTTTTCCATTACTGCATTTTGATGAACACTGAACATATTTTCACAACATATAATCATAAGAAATATGTCGTATCGAACAAAACAATAATAACAACAATAATACAATAGACATTGCAATATACCTCACTCCATTGAGTGGCGTACCACTGATACTCGCATGCATCTGAAGGAGTACAATTTCTTACGACCTCAGGATATTTTGATTTCTTACAAAATTTAGTATCATATAATTTTCCTTTAGCATTTGCACAAATCACTTGTCTAGTTTCGAAATCCAAATTACAATCACCACACTAAATTTAATTTATAAAATATTAAATTATCATTGATATATATGAAAAATAATTTGCTTTCTTACTCCTGACCACGCAGAAGTCACCCAATCGACGCCCTCGCATGGGCGCAGTTGGCATTTTTTTTCTGTATCTGGTTTTTTAGTATCGCATTCGTCATCATTTAAGACAATAATTTTCTTATCCACTTTTCGGTAGCAACTGACTTTTCTGGTTTGCTTACCTGCCCCACATAGTTGATTACACTGTTGATAAAAATAATTAAATTATCTAATTTATTTTATGAACTAAAAGTTTCTTTACTGTGGAATATTAATCGATTACCTATCGTAATAATATTTCAATTAGGTACATATTTCAAGATAAAATTCATTATATTTTAATTTTAAAAATAACTATTAGTATTATTCAAAATTATGATAATTATAATCGATATCAATATACTCATAATATGTTGAATAAGAAATAAATACATTTTATGTTAATTTTAATTTTTTTTTTTTCATGAAATGTTTGACATCGATTATAAATCATCAAAACTAATGTTTTGTATTCCAGTGGTGCCAATTTATTTAGGTGATGTTAAAATTGTCGAATGTTAAGCCCCAATTAAAAGACAAAAATATAAAGATACCTACTTTACGTAAATTATGCTAAAAAACATTTGGATCACTTAAACTAGTCTACATTTTATTTACCAAAACAAAGAAAAACCCACTATGCCAATGATATATTTACAATTGACTATATATTTTATATGATGGTAGCCTATAATAATGTAATCAAAATCTTCTTTAATCATTCAATATTAAATTTAAAATTTGTATATATCATGTTAAACAAAAAGAATATGTAAAATATTAAAAAAATAATAGTGTAACTATTTAATATTATTTTAAATAAATAATTTTCTTACAGGTTTCCAAGGGTCAGTGTGCCATAATGGGCATTCTAGCCCCACATTGCACGGTTGTACAGTGGCCGGCTTAGTACCATCATACTGTTCACAATAGTTACTATCTGCAGGAACATCAACACCATTGATTCTTCGCACGCAACCAATCTAAAACCATAATTACTTTATGTAAGGCACTTAAAATATGAATATCAATGATTAATTCTAAAACAATGCACAGGGCTTCTGGTTCAAAATTGTATCAGTATCAAAGTTGGGCTCTCAAGGTAAAGTATCGGTAGTAAATCGTTGTTGTAAGAATGTTTTATTATTTTAATCTTTAAGTATAAGTTCATGCTTTCAATAAATTAAGTTTAAACACTAATACATTCTAGAAAAACAGTGTCTTTTTAAACTATTTAAATGATTTTTATTTAGTTATAATAAATAAAAATTTGAAATTATTATTTGTCATATTTAAATTGTTTACTTCTCTAGTTTGTGTTCCGTTTGTTCCACATTTATGTGTACATAATGTCCAATTAGCTGGAGCCCATGTAGGTGGACATGGTTCCATTGAACACGATTGAGATTTTAATGGTTCCAAACCTGGGTCACAAAGTTCTGTGGGTACAGGCATTGAGTCATTCTTTTGAGCGCACCAAACGTTTCGAGTTCTTGTACCTTTAAGACAAAAATTTTAACAAAATATAATGATTTAATGTACCTACTAAATATAGATTAATACATATAAATATTAACCTTTTGGTAATTTAATACATTTTTAAAAAATATATTATGTCTATACTTTATTTTATACTTACCTAATAATAATAATAACTAGGTAATAATATAATATTATTATCATTAAATTATTGTCTTCAGTTAATAACATGTAATAAAATATATTGTCGAGGAAAATGAACAAATGCGTGTATTATTAAATGTATTATATGTATTGCATAGTATGTTATTTACCTAACAATTAACTGAACTATACCTATATCTAATTAAAATCTGTTAAGCAAAAAATAAATGTTGACTGTTATTACCTCCGCCGCAAGTCGTATTGCATTCAGTAAACTCATTATATATCCAACCGTATCCTTTGGATAATGTTAGTTTTGCAGCACTAGTTGGAATGCTATATTCGTATTCGATTCCTGGGTTAGCTTCTTGATACAGTAACTAGTGTAATATATAATACAGATATCGTTAAAAATGTTTTTTTTTTAACTATAAATAAACTATAGAGGTATATACTAATTTTTGATTAATCGAATAGTTTTATTTTTATCGAGTAAAAAGTTAATTACAACTAATTGGTGTCGAGTTAGTGCCCATTCTGTCTTAAAGGCTTACGGTAAATCATTATTCATCACATAGTTAGAAAGTAAAAAAAAAAAATGAATATTTACTACTTAATTAGTGGAAACTAGATCCATAAATCACTACCTACTATAGAGAAATATAAATTTTATCGCGATATGAAATTTAATTAACAATTAAAATATATTGAACGAATACAAGGACTATTCATAATTATTTTGATTTATTATAATACATTTTAGTAAAAATACAATTTAAAAATAAATCTAAACTCAACTTACCACGATATAAATGGATTCCGATATTGGTCCTAAAGCTGTAACTATTTCGGGTGTGTAAAGTGCTCGTTTTTTCCTCTCATAATGGAAAACGGAATTGCAGATTTTCAGACTTCTAGGATAATCGATCTTCCAATTACCGTTCAGGTAGTAGTGTCCAGAAATGTTTCTAATTGCTTTAAATGATATATTTATAGTTATAAAATGTAATGAAAAGAATAAGCACAAACCTTTTAGAACTTTAAATTACCTATATAATTATTAGATGGTTGAATTTCTCTTACTCTTATGTTAGTAGCACCTGCTGGAATCAGAAGTATATCCGTATACCCTAATAAAAAAAAAAAATAATAATAATAATAATAATAATAAATATATACATGAAAAATAACATAATTGATAAAAATAATTTTATTCCAAGTATATTTTAATTTCGCATGTAGTGTAGAAATCGCTTTAAATCTCATACTCAAAACACTCCTTATAGGTATAACATTATAATACGAGCAGTTTGTTTGAAAATTATAAATATCATAATTATTTATATAAAACAAATATAAATTATATAGCTACATACCGTACTGTAAATCGTTCATGTCCAAAATTCCTTGGACAGTGTTGCAGTTGGATCCATCTCCTCCACAATTACGACAACGATCTTCTCTTACCGGTGAACCCAGTAGATTATCACATCCTACTGACTGAAATTTATATTTATATAAATTCACAATTGTATGTTTTTTACATTAATTTTACAATAGTTAAATACGGGGCAGTTTAAAAAGTGTAATATTAGCATTTAGTTATGTAAGCGTTATACGTGTAGTATGTGTATCTAACTAAAACATTGATGTACCTACCTACCTAGTTCGTATAACTGAAACTTTGAGATTGAAATAATATTTAAACTCAAATGATATAGTATTATTCGGTTTAAGACGAAATCTAGCAATTAAATAATTAATAAACTGCACAACGGTATCTGATCTAGTGATCTCCAAACATCAAACACAAATATTCGATAATCAATATAGACTACTACAGTAGTTATAGGTACAAATATTAACGTGAATACAAATTTTAAATTTAATTTATAGAATGATAATGAATAATGTATTCTCAAATGTGGCTATTCACCACAAGGAAGTACCCATATACAAATATTTTCAACTTACTTATTGTATAAAACATATTTTTATAAGTAGGTACCTACTAAAAATAAGTAATACTTCTAATAAATAATAATTTGAATTGCTCCGGAATAAGTAGGTACTAGATAAATAAAATACTTCAAAACGAGTATAGGTTTTTTTTTTAACTTAAACAAACAAAAATGACTTTTATTATTAAACAATGAAATTACCAAACATTTTCCATCGACGCAAACGTCCAATTTTTCTTCATCACACGTTGTACCATCGATTACTTTATTTCTATGTCTGTAATAAAATCGTTCCCCTTTCGGCATACAATTCAGTTCACATTTGTTTGGAGCTTTGGTGTAGGGAACCCATCTGTGTAAATAGTTTATATTTTATGAAGTACCTATGACAATACAAAGTTGATTTTTTTTGTTTTCACTTACTCGTACGTCAATCCTTCAAATGGTACTCGGTTAAATGCAGCGCATTGTTCCAGTCGGAAATCCAGACTTTTTCTGGGACATTCCTATAAAAATCAATGAATGTATCAAGCACGTTTGTTTTATAATATTCATTATCACGATGCATTGGTTAAGAATAATTGTTGTTAAATTATAATAGTATTCATTTAAAACTAAGGTTCGATACTCAATCGATTTTGTTAATATTGGGTACATGAATATAATGTGCATTCGATAAATCTGTTCAAGTGTGGCTTGAATGTTTTTTATAAAAAATATGAGATCCATACTACTGTATATTATACAAAACCAATTTAGTAGTTAAAAAAATACAGCTATGGTTTATAAAGATAATTTTTGATTTTATATTAAAAACGATTTTCCACTTCTATACTTGTAACAAGTGTATACTCACTTGAATATTACAGGAATAATATCTTTTCGATGATCCTGTGCAATCTTCGGAACCGTCTTGTCTATAAACAAAAATAAGTCTTAAGTAAGTAGTAGTAGATACCTACCTAATATTATATTATGTATATTTGACATTAGTGAGTCAATCCGTTTCATGCGAAAAATTATTTAATGGACACTGGATACCGTTTGTTGATATTTGCCAAATAAAATACAATACTAGTAGTTAAATAAAATATTTTTGACTAACGCATTTTTAAGGACATTGTACCTAAAATTACTTGATGTCATTGAAGTTCGCCTTGAAATTCTCGTGGAGTTTATCAAAAAGTTATTAAAAATTAAAATGTTAGCACATTGCATCAATTATAAATGATCAATAATCACGTTAAACAATCGTATCAGTATAGTTTCAATATTTATTTTCAATAAGCTTCATGATTTTTGTGTTATTCAGTGTATCTATGGATCTATCTATACAATAATTATTTATTTATTTTGCATAAAAAAACCCGGTAGGAAATTTAAAATTGTGTGTATGTTCTTTTATTTAATTATATTGGTATGGAGCAATCATTAAGTAATTAGCATGAATTATAATATAAACGAATAATTTTTGAATGGCCGATATTAGGTGTGGTCTATCATCATAGTATTATGGTTGCATAAATTATATACCATTACCAGTTAGTTAATTTTTATGCTATTAGATGATCAACCATTTTTTTTTTTTAGGAATGTCTGGCTTAGGGAGGTATTTATAGAAATCTTAACGAACAATTTGATCGGTGCGCTGGATACAAAGGAATAAGTCAAAAGCACTATATCTAACTAGATAATTTTAGTTTCATATAGAAAATATGTCTCACCTCTGTATTAGATAAAACAATTATGTTTTTAATTTTTAATATTTCGTAGATGATTTATTTAAGATAAGAAAAAAATAAAAAAATAAAATCTTGTTGTGTATAATAATTAAAAAGTGTCCAAATTATTGACTTATTCCCTTACTCACATACCAGCTAAATAATATTTATAGAGCATTAATTCTTGTGAAATCTATATTATGTGGCACATATATAATGTATAACAATAGACTGTAATATCTAAGTTTTAATACGGATACATTGTTTACATTCTAGATATACTTCTACACCTGTACTATGTACAAATATCTTTGTGTAATATGTGATATAGGTAAAAGTTATATCGACTTATTATATATTTATTTTAATTGTTATTTAATTTCTTTATATATTTATATATATATTGTATAATCTTTAAAAGTATTTAAATTGGTTTAGGTTAATGGGTCGATTTCACTGCACAATAAATTCGAAGTCAAATAACATTAACTGACATTGGTTTGCCTATAACTTTTAGTGGAACTATACATAGGTATGCATATCGTCAATTAATGAGATTTTATAGACCCACTCTATAAAATGATAATAAAAATAAAAATGTTTCATGTATTTCATTGTGCAGTGACATTCGTCAAACATAATCAACATGTGTGATTACATAATTATCCGGTCCCTGTATAATTATCAACTCTAAGGGCTGATGATACATTCAATACAACCCTTTGGCAAGCACAGAGTAGCCATAATTAATATATCAAAATTCATATGGGAACCTATTAACATTATTTTAGTTATATGCATTATTTAGAAAATAAACTTCAAACAGTCTATGCTTATAATAGGTAGATACTTGACACTTGTCATAATACCTTGATGTCAGACATCTCCTGGTTTGAAAGGCGACTCCTCCGCCACAACTACGGGAACATTGACTATCATCGGACCACGGACTCCATTCACCACTCTCCGAGGTACTGCTGTCCAGATAAACATGATATTCTGGTACGAATCCGGAGCTGCTAAATGTATTGTTCCATTGTTGTCTTTTGTGTCGACCGTGTCGGAGGTGATGCTAAGAATTCAAACCATATATGATACGATTAATATTAGATATATCTAATGGACAACGATAAACATCAATCAGTTGAAATCCACGATGCGTTAGATGTAAACAGTAATAACTAATAACTATTTGAATTTAATGATCTGACATTTTAGCACTATATATGATTCGTATTATGCACGGGAGTACGTGACCTTAATTGTATTTACTTGTTTTGCATTTTTTCGAAGTAAATAGTATTGTATCTTCAACTATCAGAAGTTAAATATAAATACAAATTTGTAATATTTATTTCGACCAAGCTTGAGGGAAAATAATTTATACTTTACCAAGATTGTGTAATAATTAGCCAAGTATAAGTGTATAATACATTGTTCAGTTAGATATTTAAATTCAAATTAATAATATTTAAATTGAAAAATAACACTTAATTATTTAAACAAATAAATTATTCTCATTATATACAGTTTAAGCCATAATAAATGGTATAGTTAACGTTTTATCAAGCTATTAGATCTTAATAATATATTGTAGTTCGCTTACCTCAGTTGTGACATGTGTTCACAAATAAATATACATAAAAACTCATTCGCTTTTTATAATCCTATTTTAAATTCTATAAGTAAAGATATGGTTAGTTTTTATAGATTTTCGTTAACATTTTAACATTAACTACCTATGTAATTTTGAAATGTTCTTTAGTCGTTTTATATCTTTCTATATTGTATCTGTTTAATTTTCCATTTTTATTTTTTATTTGCATGTCGCATGTGTAATGTGTTATTTTGTAAATATCCCATTTTTACTTTCGATTTAAAAGATATACGTACTCATAAGTATTATAACTCTTGACTTAACCTTCAGTCTTTAGGTATTTAAAGGTGAAGTGATATAATTTAATAAAGGGGAAAAATTCAAAAATATTGAAAGCATTTTTAGTTGTCAGTTTATAAGTAATTAGTTTATTACGCTGAAAAATCAATGAACGGAGACCAATAAAAAAAACCGTAATAATCAAAATATTTAATTTCATTCACTCACCAATGTGATATATACCTACAACCTAGGTATTACCTTCATATAATAGTTATAACTCATAACCTATAATATATTAGGTGTATAATAATTTATAAATAACGGCGTTCACGACTGCGTATTAAAATATTATAATCTTATTATTATATTTTTTTTTTTTTTTACTCATCAAATCGGCCTTAATTGTATCATAACAAACCTGTTAATAATATCTAATAAAAATAAAGACTCGAGAAAAAAGGTGTAGGCACGGGTGGCGGTGACCGGACACGTATTGTAACGACTAGACATATATTATGAGATCGGGAGTTCGTTAAAGGTGATTAATGGAGTGTTAAAAATAACGCCACGACACCCTGTCACGGCTCGGGCGATTCTCACGATTTCCTAATCATCGTGGTCGTGAAAAGGAAAGAAAAAAAAAATGGTGCAAAATGAAGGAAATAACATCGAAACGCTGATGATGCCGTATCGATTACAAAATAAGAGAATACATTATTATTATTATAATAATGTAGAAGATAATAATATAAAATAATATAAATTATTTCCTACGGCCGGGACACGTGTAACAAGGCGTTGAGCTATGAAATCACGAGTCTCGTCGTCTCGACACACTCTACATGATATGTGCGTACACATCACAGGCGATATTATGTGCATGATGTGTATTTTTTGTGGTACTGCATACTGTGTAATATACTTATGTATTATATTTTACACAATGTATGGGTACATATTATTGTTATACGTGCGCGGTGCGCGTTATAGAATATAAGATACTTATCTGGAAAGGACGACCGATTCGGATTTGCCGTGCACGTAACTGGTCTTTGATATTATATTGTGGACCGTTTGTCTCGAATTACGTAGGTATTTTGTTAAACACCACCGAAATACCGAGAAAACGAGATACTCGATACGTTATCGACTTAAATAATAATCATATTCATGATTTTCTATTTAAATGATTTTTCATAAGGCCCCGCGTGTTGTGTTAAAACATAATAGCTACCTATTTGTATTCTCTAAAATTTTTAATCCAACGAAAATCCTCAAATACCTACATGAGGAACAATATCAGGCATTAATCGTAGAACAGTATAATGTTCGATGGTATACTAAAATTGACAATGTACTTGGTTTACTGGATCGATTTCGACAATTAATTAAAAATCTAACTACTTATTATTATTACTGGTAACAATAACTGGTCACTGGTAACAGATGTATGGCTGCCTCGTATAATTCTAATATATTTCTATAAATTTACTGACCTATCTAACCGGACAATCGATTTACATTGTTTGTAAGACGACATTTTACATAAGACTTATTTTATTGGATTCGTTAATTTTTTTATGTTTTTAATTTATAACTTTCTACCTATTATTATATATTTTCATTAAGTCATAAACCTACCGAGATATGTTTGATTACTTATTTTTATTTAATATACTTATATCGCATATACGTAAATAAAACTGATGCCTACTATAGTTTTTAAGTACTAGTACCTATCTGCATTAACTACAGTATATCGGGTGTCTTGTTTAAAATGTTAACAAGTGTACCTACATTATTACATATTATTACAAAATATTATGATCTATATAGGTACACGGCAATAGTATTCAATCACAATACCGACCATGAAACAGATTAAATAGTCAGATTTTCTACGCACCAAGCCATCAAATAGCATTGTCACATGAACATTATATTTTGATTTTGTTATTATCATTTCCAAAAACACATTATTCATAGGGTTTTCATGATGTCGAACCAAGGACACCCCTCGTGGAAGAGCATTGTAATTTTCCTTTACTTGAGTGCGTTAAACTTTATAAGAAAATCAAATTCAATAAAATCAGTACAACAACCTATTAAAAGAGTTACTCTATTTCGGAATTTATATAGTGCAAGTCGCAAGTGTAATATATGTTAGTATCGACGAATTTATATTTATATAAGCATATTACATGTTACATTATAGATGAATAATCTTAGAAAAATTCATTAATAGCTAATAGGTATTAGGTAACCCGACTTAATTTAAGTAGGAAAAGTACAAATATTATCAGTGTGTGTTTATATATTAATATTACACTAACCAGTACCTATATCGTATATGTGCTAGCAAAAATATTTTACGTAATATTAATCAACACCTGGTCGATTTACTATTTTTACTATTTAAATTATACCTATTAAATTATTTGTCACTTTTAAAAGATATTTTATCAGATTACGTTTATAACTTGTCGAAGTTCAATCAATTGCATATAAAGTATAATTGTTGAGGTAAACTTGTTTTATACGTTGTAATTATTTGTGTTTTTATCAGTTATAATATTATTATACCTATCACTATTTTAGAATATATAGTAGTAGGTACTATAATAGTACTTGAACCACTAATGAACTTATTTATAAAATATAAATTCATAAATTACGATCATTTGAAACAAAAATGATTTACTCTATAGAAGGGTTACGTATTAGGTAATTACCTATAATTACCACTAATCAGCAAAATTAAAAAAAAATCGATTTCTATTTCTGTTTATAAATATTTTGGCTGCAATTAAACAAATTATTAGGTTAAAAAAAATGTAAATGTTCTATTATTATTACATTACACTATATAGTTAGGTAGCTACCAGTTACCTACTATAGTATCTAGGCACTTATCAAAATTGAGTCGTTAAATGTGAGGATTGGGGAATGATAAACATGTTCTGTAATAACTATAATACAGTTTGCTTAATATTACCTGTTGGTTTTTTACTGACGATAAATTACTAAGCTCCACTACTTAAAACAAGTTTTTGACTACTAATTCTGTAGAACCACGTGTTATCCCATATTAGATATGAAATATACAAATTAATATATATATATATATATATATATATATATATATAAACATTATTCTAAATAATACATGACCAATTATGTTTCATGTCCAACTGCAGATAGGTAGCTAAATTTACTTTGTTGAAAAGTACAACACGCATAGGCAATAGGCACGTATGCGCATTATACACCTAATGTGTAGGTACATGTTAACACTCCCATAACTAAAATTATCCATTTATTTCTTTCAACGTTAATATAAGTTATATGTCCAAAACTAAGCAATTATTAATGATATGAATATTACGGTGAAAATCATTATATTGTTTATGTCATAATTTTATGAAATATAATATGAGGTATATAAGTTGTTATACCTACTCATTATTTTTAATTTCTAAGTGGCCCATCCGAAAATTAACAAATGCTTGTAAAAAAAAAAAACTTTCTTTTAAATTTTCTTTAGCGTTTTTCATGATATTCTTGAAAACCATCAAGACATTCAACATCGTATTAATAGTTTATATTTTAGTAATGTAGATGGACTAGAGATGCTCCATGAAAATTTTTGAGCTTGAAGGTTTGAAGCTTGGTTAGGTAGTTATAAAATAAAAGTATTAATTACAACTAAATATTATATACATATGGAAGAAAAATATATGATATATACAGCATCTTATATAAAATCTGTATTTTATATTGTATAATTATTATTCATATACAAGCAAAAATATTTTGGTAGTAAAAATAACAAAAAGTTACATAATATGCTTAAATTGTCTGTTCTTGGTAATTTTTTACTGATTAAAATTTAGTTTGGAAATAGATTCAAGAATACAATTTGAGCACACAATTTTAACTTACACCAAAAGTACCTACAATATTATGTGATTATACACTTATAACTTATACATCAACATTATCAAAAAGCGTTAGGTTAAATATTCTACCGAGGATCGCATATAGTGTTCGTATATATTTACGTAGTCACTAGATGTACTAATTCACTAGTATCTATATCAATCTAACATTTCATCGATTTGATGAAAATAATATTATAATCACGGACGGCTGTCGACTAAAGAATTTAAAATGTCCATCTATTGTTTGTCTGTTCTTTTTCAAACTACCGTCTTTTCACCATCGGCGCACATAACTATACAGGTACGTAGCTTAACATAAATAACTGCAACAGGATACCTAATATATATATATATATATATATATATTATGTGCAGTGTATAATATAAATGTTATATTATAGTAGAAGTTTATTATTGTTTAACAGTGGAATTTTAAAATCCTATTTCTTGTAGGTATTTATAACAACGTCCGTGCAATTGGAACAACGGGCACGTATTTCCGACCAAATAAAAAAATAAAAGTCATAAAAATGTATATTTTTTTAATCTACACCAGTAGTTATGATTTACTGTAATAATTCTAGTATAAAGGAACTTCATTGTGATCTCGTCGATTAAAATCAAAGTATAAATGTAAAAGTAAAAACATAATCTATCATAATACATAAGTAGGTATATTATGTAGGTAGTCGACGTTGGCCGTTAAATCTGAATGAAAACGTTTATCAAAATATTTTCAAACTAATACTGAAAAAGGAGTTAACTAATATTTTTTTAATAATTAGATATGTACCTATTATCTAGAAAATCAATTAATGTGGTTGACTAACATTTATACTCAACAAAACTAATAGGTATTCACGAGCATTATATACACATAGGTAGGTACAAATACAAATAAAAAAAAACTTCAAACAAAAACATATAGGTACCTACGTCTAGCCCGTCTAGGTATAGATTGGTGGATTAATATTTAATTCAATAATGCTATTATTATAATGTAGACAGCTACCTATATTGTTGTTTGATTTATAACTCATGCGGTAAACATAACAGTAAGTTGAAACTAACCACGAGATAAACACGGAATTAAGTTGAAACTAACCATGCGCACGATTAAGTTAAATGATATATCCATTATTGCTGGTACCACTAACGTGGTAGGTACACATAATAATATGACTATATGAGTATAATATTATGGAGAAGCCCGATGTCCAGAAGATTTCCTGTTTAATCTACACGGGTTTTTTTTTTTTTTTTTTTTTTGAATAATTATAATTTAATTCATAACAAAGCAAAGAGATATTTGTCATATTTTCGTGTCTATTGTGTCACATAACAAACTTGACTTTAAATCGCCATTAAGACGTGTTGATAAATAGCTTTCAGTGACCATTATGTTTCCGTTTTGCCGGACAAAAAGATGGGTATGTGTGTATAAATCAAAAGGCCTCACACATGATTTATGACCATTACGAATCCGTGTTAGAAAAAAAAAGTGGAATAACAATTTATTTGTATATTTGAAATACAATTATTTTAATCGCTTGACGAACAGGTGGCAAAAGAAATAAGGATAAGATCTTAAGATATATTTTTTTTATTGCCTAGATTATTTTGGATTCTTGAATATACTTCATAATGTTTAGCCCTCGGATTATATTTTATTTAATAATGAATGCATAAGGGCTTAAGTTTATATAAAATAATATCTACGGATTGTGTCGGTAAAAGTAACAAACAATAATACAATATTATAATATATGCAGTTATGTATGGTAAACATTAAGCAAAATATAAAACAAGACACAGTTCTTTTTTGATTTTTAAATAAATTGAGAAGTACATTTTTATTTTTACATGGTAATTTATTGTTGTCTGTTGATCGTAGTTAAAAATCCGTAAAAATAATATTAAGACCCTATCATGTACCTTACACTAGTTATAAACAGAAATCTTTATATGTATGCAGGATCCATACAATTTATTGATGTTTAAGAATTGTATGGAAATAGTAGTTAATCTATGTAAAATATTGAAACAATTCATAAACAAATAAAATAACATAACGATTGTAAATCAAGTCTGTTGATGGATAATAATAATGCCCCTAACGAGTTCTGTAGAACAAATATAGAATAATATCAAGTGAAGTGGTAAAATATAATATCTAAATTATGGGTCGATGACTTTAATGCTTAATATGAGTTCAAGAATCGCTCAATTTTTTATTATGTTCTCTATTTTCATATAGTTTTTATTTACTAATATTAGATACTTAAGTTAGAGAACTGGTCTTAAGTACCAGATTTATTAGCATACACTAACATTCGATTAACGTAGTCGGAACTATTAAACTGTGTTAAAAATATATATTATATATTATTAGGTATATTAAAATAGTAGGCGAAGTATAATAGTTATGGTGTAACGAACTAAAGAGACTTTAGTCCCATCACATAAATTTTATTCAACAAATACTAAATTGACAGTTAATAATTGAATTATATTATACCAAATAATTACGCGTTACTAATATTACATATTATGTTATTATATTTCCGTTGAATATCAGTGCATTAAGCCCTTTGTTATGAGCGAGCAACATTAGACTATTATTATGGTGTCATTAACTGCATAACACACATAAAAAAATATAAAAACCCCGCGACATTGCACTAACATACTAGGTTTTTACTAAACATTTTACGAAATCATCAGTCATCCGGGAATATGATAATATATCATATCTCGTATTCGTTGACAAGTCCTTTCGTACGTTTCCATCGGCGTTTGGCTTGCTACTCTAATGAAAATCCGACGGATGAATCACTGTCATACCATACGTGTGTGTGTGTGTGTGTGTGTGTGTGTGTGTGTGTGTGTGTGTGTGTGTGTGTGTGCGCGTGTGTGTGTGCGTGTGTGCACAAGACCGGACTCAGACAAACCACCGAATTTCGTTGCAGAGTGTGTTGCACATTTTAATAAACGCGCCAGGCACCCGATTAGCGGCGAAGCTGTTTGATGTTCGCATTGCACACAATATAATAATATATAATATTATATACAGTATACGGTATACACACACCGCGCGCACATGGCTAGCACGTGTATGGTTTTGATGAATGGGGGGTTGGCGATGGACAACAAGTGTAACGTTTACGTACAATACATCCAGTGAAAAAAAATATCACATTATGCAGCGTGTGCATTTAAACTACACGCAGTAGGTAGGTATATTATATTATAAGACTACTTAATAATAATAATAATTTTTTTACGATGTAACATAATGTATGATCACGTAAATGTATTTTTTATAACGATAAAAAGCTTACCTGTTTTGTCAATGATACGGAGATGTTAAATGATATAATTAGTATCAATAATGCCAGGTACCTGAAAACGATAACAAAAAAAAAAACGTTAATAACAATGATATAATAAATATGTGCTTTTTTATTTCGTGCATGTAACTTGCATTTGCTGCATTGTATGATTGCATTTTTTTTTGTGCCCAGACAATTCACAATGCATAATGATTATCAAATCATAATCGAAAATAAGTGTATTACTATTGAAAACTTGTTTACGTGATTTAAATTGAAAACCAATATAGTTACCTATGGGCTATAATATCCATTTACATACTATACAATATACTCGCCCATATAATCATTTAGATATTACTATAACATTAATTATATTTTTCATGTCGAGTTAAAAAAACGAAGAGGCAGCAATTATATTATATATCAGAGCCCATCTCACTGTGTGGTAAACCTCACACGTCGACATAACACACAAAGTTAAAATATAATAATTGATAGGCTATTCTGCTTCCTCAGATTTTTAATAAAACACGTAGGTACATTGGCAAAATATGTAAGACAATTATTTTATCTTATTATTAAAATAAAAAAAACAAAAATCAATAGTCGGTCCCAAACAATCTCGACTCTCGATTAACAGCCTTGGCTGGCCATAAAAATTCTCATCGTTTTTATTATATTGCTATTTAATCATTTTTGTGTTATTATAAAGAAAATATGTCGATACAATTGATTTTTTTAACAGTATAATTTGTTTGTAATAATAATTTATTGTTCTGAAAAGTAAAATATCTTGTCTTGATAATATTTCATATGTGCATTATGACAAGACGAACAAAAATTTATGTTACAATACACAATCATCATATAAAACTGCAAATGTTTCATGAACAGTAAATATTATTAGATATAATATGCGTTAATATTCCAATTTAGTTTATGTTCCATTACTAAATTACAAATATTCATCAATTATTTTCTCTAATGACATAATATCACACCATATATAATTTGTACAACGGCCATCAGCATATTGTGAACAATTTGATTTAAGATTCATTATATTATATAACTTGAACGAGGCTTCCACTTTCTTTACAACGATTGTCAACAAATTTATTAATTGGAAATTATTCAAACAATTTCTATAAATTAAAGTGTATAGTAATGTATTAATTTATGTCCTAACCTAACGACAGAATACAGTTATGAATTATGTTTACATTATATCAATATATCGTTATTACATAATTATAACTTTATAGTTATTAATATTATGACCATAAAGAATTATGACACAAGCATCTCCAAATGGTAAGAAAAAAATGTACCAAAAAACATATCTAGTAATATTTATATTTTGAATTTTATACATTTTACAAGTTATTTTTAATGACCTTTCATACTTAGGTAGGTATAGGTTTAACAAAAGAATACATATGGATTTTATAAATACACTGAAATACTGAATATGTACGCTGCACGGTTTTCCAAACATCCTGGGTTTCTGATAATTCTATTTGGTAATTTAATTTTAAATTAAAAAAAACGGATATGTTAAAATTTAAACCTACTATGGAAGAACATTTTTAAACATTATTAAAAAAAACGTTCTCAATTTATCTATAAATACAATGTAATATAGGGTATCCGGATGAAACCGGATGAAAAAGCATAACGATTCTACAATTAAAAACAGATGTAGATTTTGGTATGTAAGTAGAAGCATATTTTTATTGTTTTGTGTTGTTATATTATAATTGTTTTCTGCATAATCCGAATGTAGGTAGGTACCTATAACTTTTACCTAATAGTCATAATAAATTTTTTATAGGTACAAAAAAATGTCTAAAAAATACCAGATTTTCAATAAATTAATAAAATAATTGCTATAAACTAATAATTATTGTTAAAAAATGTCAATATTTAATTTCATTCAAGACATTATCAAGCAGCTGAACTGTTAACAACTCATTATAAATGACTTTCAAACAGGTACCGCTTGTCAACAAAGGATTATTTCAGTATTAAAAACAAAATGTAATATGAAGTGAGAACATTGGTATTTACAAAAAAAAAAGAAATTGCATTCATTATTTTTGTTTTAAAAAACAAATTATTTATTTTCTTATTCATTGGTCCTTAGTATAAATATATAATAATATTATTATAAATACAACATTTTAATGTATAGGTACTAGCCACTAGGTATTCTATTATTATATCAGTATTTTAATCAACATACATTTATCATTTATTTCAATATAATAATATAGGTAACTAGCATAAGTTATTTTCTTTTATTTAATATTTAAATATACACAATAGTAAACGTTGTTCTGAAAATACCAAATAAATATAAAATATTATGTCATACTTTAAGATTATTATAACGTTTCAATTATATAATAATATGATTAATGAATAAAAAACATTTAGAAAATCAGTCTTATGATTTTTTTAAATAAAAGTTTCCACAAAATTTACAATAGGATGATTTTTTTACCATCTTTCAGAGACGCTTAAGATCTTTGTAGAGGTGTAAAATAACGTAGTTAGATACGCGTTGACAGATGAGCAGACAAATAAATCTTAATGTAATCGGAATGAGTGTATAAAAAATAGCTAACCAAAAAATAAAAAATAAAAAAATTATGTAGTAGGAGAACAGTTTTAACGATTTAATCGAGTATCAAGGGACACGCATTCCTCCGACCGATTATTGTGGACCGGTAGACGTAAAGAAGGCATCAAAAGTAACCGACAACGTTGACCGAAAGGGGGCAGGATAATGGAAAACAATGATACCGTATAACACTGTAGGTACCTATGTATTATTATCCCTTTTCCAGACAAATTACAATGGGTTCTAATATAATTGTTACAAAGAAAAAACAGCGTTACCTATATTATGTAATTATATGTCCTAACACTTGTATGAAATTGGAAATATGAAAAAAGGTACATAATATTACCATAAAACAATAATTACCTAACTAAACTAAAATTAAGATGACTTTTAATTTTAACATTAAAAATAATTTAAACTAATTCATCATCGTTCCCGATACAGGAATATTTATCGTCATTAAACATTTTAATTTATATGTTTATCTTTTTAAATTTGTTTTCAAGATTGGAAGTTTAATCACAACACCTGTATCAGCTATTGACCGACGACCGTTTATAATTTTATATCTTAAAATCTTTTTGCGCCGCAGATAATAATGATAAGCATAAATGTACACACAGGCAGAAATTAATCCATTTAAATTGCTGTGAGATTTATAGTGGAGATTATGGTTTGTAGTCTTACAATTTGTTTTCCGTGTTTGTACGGCTATAAACACGCGATGGATATTATACATTGTGATAAACGATTTTTATGACGACCGTCGTTATTGGACACGTCTCGTCATTCACAACTACTTTATTCGGAAAAAAAATTTATTATCTCGACGTGTCCCTAGTTCATGTTTTCGATTACCGGCGGGAGACCGTTTTCGATATATTCTACCTTCACGTGAGCAATCCCAGTGTACGCGCTGCAAGACGAAGAGCGGTCGATTAATAATAATCATTGCCCTTCGTATACAACATGTTTACATTTCGAATTCGGTTAAAATGTTATTTACAACTCGGACGTTTTTATTGTAACCCGATGGTATAAGTGTATAACACCGCGGAATGCAAGATAAAGAAGTAGACAGGGGTTCTATAATCATATTATTATATATTGAATGGTTTTTATTTTATTTTAACGAGGTACGACGACCCGCTGTTTCCATTATCTCACCTTTAAATTAGTGCTTTTTATTTTTTACGCTCATACGCGAATAACCATAATATTGTTGTAAATAAATATTCGAAAACACCTGAAATATAAACACTGGGTTGATTGCGCTTGGGGAGCTCGCGCACGTAACAATAACAATAACGATCGGACAGGCCCTAGCTGTTTTGTCTTTCCCGATGAACACCGGTGATAAGACCGTGGCCTGATGAATTGTGAAAGTCATTGACGGAGAAGAGCTTAAAGTGACCGTCCGCGTGGTGTTTTGTGTGTTAGGTAGATATAGGTAGATGTACGATGGCGGGGACCACCCGCGCGCAGGAGACTTGAACGCGACTTCGGATGTAATAATAACTCAGACAATAATATTTCGGTGCTGGTTCTTCACGTTATTAATCGTCATGTGGTTACCACTACCACTGCCACCGCCATCATCAACACCACGCCGTCACCACTGTATACTATTATCTGGTATATTTATGTACAAGTCTGTCAGCTTACTGCATATCAAAACATCATAATGTAAGTACACTGCAGCTTTACACCACATCAAAAGGATAAATGTTATATTCCTATACTTGTAAATGCGATACATATATTATAAAAATATCTTGCATGACTCAATTTATTAAATACCTATATTGTATCTGATTTGTGAATGAACGTAAGCTGGACGGAGTTTTTAAATACAATTCGTAATAAATAATATTCCAAACCTAAGTACAAGTATTTAAAACATAACTGAGAAAATCAATTGATTTTACGAAATTAAATTCATAGAATTAAAATTGATTGGGTAATATTATTGTTTCATATTATTAACCACTTTAACATATTGATATTAATGAATATTATAGAATAAAAATGTAGGTGTAAATTTTTTTTTTTTTGATCATCATAAGTACTTTATACATATAATTCATTAGTTTATATTTTTTTGTGAAAGATATATACATATTTTTTATAAATTAACTATTTAATTAATCAACTCATTAGTGCATACACATTTTATTATAAGTTATAGTATAACCTATGAACATAATAATAATAATAAAGAATTGTTTTTATAACACGTAATTAATTAGTAAAATAAAAATACAATAACATTAACTTAAATCGTATATTTTTGTTAAAAGGAAATTAAGGTCATAAAATAGGTAAGTAAATTAGTTTTAGTAAAAAAAAAGAACACACTGTTGGTAAATTACCTAGTATTATAACATGTTTGAATAAAAAATATTTTAACACTAAATACCATGAATAAGAGTTATACAAATGTATTTTAACTAAATGTATAATATACATTATCTTGTCCCAGGTCAGTTAAATTATTACTTAAGATCAAAAGGTATTTGAGGTTATTTAAGTGTACTGTTTATAATATATACCGAATATTTATGTGGTTGTGTTATTAATTGTACTGTTATGGGTATCTGATGTAAATCATATGAACATAGAAAAGTGGTTTTTTTTATTTTATGCATCAGGTTAAAACATTAAATGAAACGAATTATAAACCCTCAAATTGAATCCAACATGTGTGTTTAAGTTATGTTTTTATTGACCATAAAACGCTATCTAAAACATATATTTTTTAATCACATACAAATTATTCAAGACGTGATACTACGTTAAACTAATGTTTTTTTTTTTTCAAAATAATGTGTACATAATATACCCTATACATACTTACACAAGTACTATAGAAACGTGTCATTTGTCACGATGATTGTAAGTTATTTAGAATAACAAATATTGTAATATTAAATAAATATTATATTATATAAATGTATAGAAAAAAATGTTGTATAAATACTTTTGGTTTTATTTGATTCATTAAAAAATAACCATTTTTCTTCTACTTTTGAAAATATTTAAAAATTAATTTTTATAATAATAATATCAATTATTTCAGACTTTGACACTTCCTATTACTATAATATAAACTGTGTCATTATCACATCTATGGTTATTCCAATAAAAATATACAAATCCATTTTCGAAATTGAGTTTTTCTCTTTCATATAATATTTCACTAAAATTATAAAAACTAAATTAACACCGACGCTTGGTAACAATTTTATATATTATTTTAGCAAAATATTATATAAAAGAAAAAAACTCAATTTCGAAAATGGATTTGTATATTTTTATTGGAATAATCACACATGTGATATTGACACAATTTACATTATAGTATAAGATAGATCGTAGGTACTTTGGTATTATAACATGGGTCAATTAAAACATTTTAATGTCTCTTAATTTAACCGTTTAACCTATCAATGACGACTATAATAATTGATAATGGCCCATGGTTACGTATTGGCAATCATTTTATGCGCTGTGCTTCTAGTTTTCATAAATGTGTAGTACATTTAATGACCAGTAAAAAAATGCACGCATTCCATCCAGAAGAACAGCACGCCGGATATATATATTTTAAACACCGCACCATACCGTAACTGATTGCTCTGTAGAACTAATACTCTCCAGACATTATGATCACGTTTTATTTTCTACTTATTTTATTGCTATAAAATTAGATTGCACATGAGGAAGGTACGTTGTCCTGTTGAACTTTATCTGGAGTTTTTAATTACTATTTATAATTTACAATGGGTTCGTAGTCTACGCATGCCGTCTAATCCCTTCCCCTTTTTCAGAAGGCTTGACATTGTTTCACGGCGGACGGCATATTGAATGCCTGTTTTTAAGATTCAACCATCAACCCCATATTCCTTGTAATCTGATTTTAAATTTAGAACAATAATTTACACGATATCTCCGGTTTTACATCCGTAAGCGCGTCTCTAAATGTGACGCTAAACTTTTTATATCTATATAAGAGTGCCTGAGTATAAGACTTCGTCAAAAATATGTCGTAATTAAAGGAATTTAATAAGGAAAGCGTGTTATATAATAACACTATAAAAGTCAAAATGAATCTATGCTAATTTATACATTGATACATATTATTTAAAGGTCTTAAAATAATTAGTAATTTAAAAAGTAAATAATTAAATATAGGATATAAAAAAATCCTTCAGCGTATTACTTTCAAGTGGTTTAGTAATAGTGGCCTGCAAGTAGGTATTTATTACAATTGGTTTTGGCTAAGGTATTAATATTTATGCTATAATATGTATTTTATTATTTTGGTTGTAAATATTTAGAGTGTTAAGACGTGTTTTATTGTTTTATTTGTTTTAGTTTTAGATGGGTAAGCCTAAAACAATATGAACAGGTACTATGGTGTTCGACGATATAAAAACTATACGCGTGAGGATTATAAAGTATTAAACATTTTCCAAACGTACTGTTTCGACGTAAAATTCATGGTAAGTACTGCACATTTATAGAAATTCGTAATTCAAATTGTTTTTCATAAATAGAAAAATATGTAGTTATTATTGGTTTGAAGTTTAAACAATTCGGTAAGAGATCACAAGAATACTTAGAATTTAGAAATCGATTTGTTTTTGTACGCGCTATATTTTATATTACATTTCTATGACATTAATGTGTTACATTTATTCATTCAATAAACAAAAAATAGGACCACGTGAATGTCATTCATCGATTCATCCCTTAAAATCGCTTTACTGCAGTAGGCGGTAGCAGTTGCTACTTTTGAACCACCCACGAAGACTACTGTTGGAAACACGCTTCTCACACATTTAGACGTATGTCACGCGTTTCTTAGAAATATATGGGAATTTTTCTAAATGAGTGGGGTATAAGTTGATTTGGGTACGAAGTCACAAAGATTAAATATGACATTAACGACAAAAATATTTACTAACGTAAATCTATATGGAATCTCAAAAATCACATTGGTCAGCTGAATGGTGTTTCCTTAATATTTTATGTTGATGTTGGTTTAATAAGTTATAGATTAACCAAGTATCATAAGTTATAAATGATGAACAAACAAAAATAATATTAAAAATTGTATACGCCAGCATGTTTCAATGAGTTGATTTTATACGTAAAACCAAATGTTCACAATTTGTTAGATATAGGTACGATTATTATCCTCAACTATGACGTATTTTTGTTGAACTGTACATTTTAGTTTTTACCATACACAGGCTCTTAAAATAACGTCGACCCTACATAATATATTCTTATACTCCATTTCTATGAATAAAATAAATAACTTTGTACAACACGCAATAGCTAGGGACGTTCCAGAATATAAGTAGCATTACACGCACATATGTCTTAGTCCTAAGTTATACGTGTGTAAGTGTGTTTATGAAAATCGAGTTATTCAAATTGGATAATTGTTTACTATATATCACGAAAACCAAATAAAAATTAAACCTTTAACAAAAACATAATGTTTCATTCAAATTATACAGTCTGGGACGGTCATATGAGTCAGGTATACCTATAGTTTATGAAAAATAACATGTGATTACTCCAAAGTCAAATATTTTCGAAGATCGTTAGAAACAACAATAATACACATTATATAATTTTTAATAATTCTTACAAAGAGAAGCTATTTACATTTAGGCATAATAATATTAACCGTAACAATATAAATGAGCAGGGTTGGCAGACAGACGTGCACGAGACCAATCATTAAAATATCAGAGACCGGGTAATGCGATACCATTTTATTGGCACCGCTCCTTTTATAACCAAGTATATAGTTACAAAGGGGATGGGGTGGGTAGACAGGTACATTATCCTATAGCTGAAACCGGCTCCTTAAAATGATTACCATGTTGAATATTTTTTTTTTCAATTCATAAACCCATATAGCTATGTATAGTGCATAGCTAGTGTATAATCCTAACGAACGTAAAATAAGAACAAAGTATGCTGCCTCTATACTTAAGGAGTCAAAAAAGATTACTCGAACGTATGAGAAAAACTGCTTTACTGACAAAAATATTTGTGCCGGACGAATTTCGAAGAGAATTCATTAAACATAATATGTGGTTTTGATTTACTTTGATCAAAAATGAGATGGATACCAGGAAATCCCAAGTATAATAAAATATTTTGTATGGTATTTCAGCCCCCCAAATGACAATATTCAATAGTGCCTTTAATCGAAATTAATATAATTTTGTTCATTTGATTTATACGCATAGGCTAGATAAATAAAAAGTGGTTTTCATAATGAATTTCGTTTTAATTTCTCAAAAATACTAATCATCGTGACTAGATTTTTTTCCCTACAACGGCTCTATTTGTATTCACATTTCACGTACGGGATCTTATGATCGAGTTCCTATTGAATTTTTGAAATGAATGGTCACCGCAGTTAAACGCACATTAATAGCCTGACCGAAGAAAAACAGTAGTTTTCATCTCCGCATCACTCGGTTACGATCACATATGGATGTTTTTTTACGGCTGTAGCTCATTAGGACATCTCTGAGCAATATAATAACTGAGAAATAACCACTGACAAGCCATTTAATTTACATATAAATGCCAGTTTTAAATTAACGGAACACACGAATAGAATGATTTCATAAAATATAACAACTAGAAACAACAAACAACTGGAATTAATATTCCATTGTTCAACAGATACAAAATTTGTTATTACCTATTATAATGACGAAAAAATAAAAATTGAAATAAATTTAATTTCAAAGTTATTGTTACAGTTTGAAATAGCAAACGTACTTACATGCAGGTGTATTTAAAATGCATAAGCAATAATTTATTTAAAAACTTAGATTTTATGCATTCGGTCATAGTATAATACGAACTTAAAATATATAGAGCATATTAATATGAATAATATATTACCGTCATTTAGGGGACTTATTTGGTGAAAATGTTTGAATAACTGTTGATATTTTAACAAAATATATTACAATTGCATTGCATAATGTATTCTGGTATCAAACATATAAAACATAATATATTTTATGACGAGTTTTTAAATGGGCACTAACAAGTTACAAATGAATTCTCATGTCGTAAATAAAACAGGAAACCGCGATGACAAACATTCCACCGTACGGACATTTTATATCGTTAAATCATTTTTGAACAGTTTGGTTGAAATCTCAGAATTTGGACAAATCAAACCCACCAGATGTGAAAAGATTTCAATAATAGTGAAGGATAATACAGATCTGTCTCAGTCATGGAGCTATTATTCTCATTCGACTCATCGGTAAATATTAAAGTGATCGGATGTATTGTTGAATTTTTATTCCACTCCAGATTTCGGAGAAGGTACATCATAACTATAGCATTTATAATAGTACTTAGTTGTTTTTTAAAACAGTCATCATTAATAATAAATTAGAAAATGTATCAAGTATTGAACTACTATATATTGATATACCAACCAATAGGTCATACGCATAACATAAAATAAAAACTTTTAATTGATATATTGACTTACGGTTATCCAATATGTGAAATATTTAAGACGATTAAATCAAATAGGTTATTTTAAAAAAAATCAAATTGTTTACAATGCAACTTAGGTACTTAATATTATATACAATATTATACAAATAGTAGGTATAGGTATAGTTCACAAAATATTTTTTTATAAGACGTATAACTATTTTTTAAATTATAAAATTATATTGTTTAAATATTCACATAATATTGGAGATTTGAATAAGTAAGATTTCAAAATACATTTTAAATTGTTTAAAAATCTCGTTCTGGTTTATTTACAAAATAAAAACAAATTCCTAGTTTATTTAAAAACTCTAATACACGGCTGCAGTGATTTTTTTACCGGAAACTCGTATGCGAAACATAAATATATCTATTCCAGATAGGATTACACTTTTGAAATGAAATTTTTTAATTGAGGTCAGATAATCTAAACTTTGTGCGTATTTTATTTTGTTTTAATTTTTGGCTATAGATTCTGGAATTTGGGTAAAAATATCCATTGCGCCTTTAGACAATAAACAGACCTAGAAGATATTTATTTAAAAAAAAGTAATTATACAAAAATGATTTTATAAACAATCAAGGAGCGAGAGTATACAATGGCGTTTCGATTGTTTTTCCAGCGGTCTTTATATTGGCAATGTACCTCCTCATACCAGATGCCTCGGCCCCTGCCTTCATCGATGCGATTAATTCCCGTTTGGTTTATATGCCTCTTTTTAAACCACAGTTGGCTATGAGGATTGATACAATCGCTGGACAACACTAATTATAAGTATGTACTAATAGCAAAACCGTCACTGCACCAGCACACACGTTGTACAATAACGTTGCAGGACGTTACCGAGTCAATATAATTATATGCACACGGCAATTTTGGCCGTTCGCCCGTGGGCGTAAAAACGTCGATCCGATCGATATACATAAATATATTTTTACCGGGCAAAAATCGTATCCAGGATATTCTTAATCGGCGGCGGTAGTTTTGGCGCTAAAAAAAGACGGAGAAATGTGCCCGGGGATGCACTCTTAGTGCTGTATTATATAATGTTATACGTTCCGTTACTCGAAATGTGCATTGTTTAAAACAACATCTATACCGTAGGTAAGTGGTTACAGTGTAAACCCATGGGCACGATACTAGGCATATACTTTTTTTTTTTTTTTGACAGGCACCTATCACTGTTATTTTTTCGTTAATATTTTTCCCACAAAACCGATATCCAAGAAAACATCTAAATATTATATTATAGGTATGCCCATATAGATTTGATCGTGTTTATTGCCGAGACTATTTCATTTTGTTTTTATTTTTAGTCCATGGATTATCCTTCCTTGATTTTAACAATATATAAAAGAAATAAACCTATTATAAAACAACTTGTTGAATTTTAAAATTTGCATAGTTATTTGTATTCTTAAATATATTTAAACACTTAAGTTTTTATTTAAATCGTACAGCATAAAATGATTAAAGCGTAATATTCTAGTATAGGTTACCTACCTACTTATTTTTTAATTTAATCATAATAAATATATAACTTAAATTAATACGATTAGCATTCGGGAATGATAATCAAAAATATCATATTTACTACACTTTCATTGTTTATCTATTTAAAACCTTCTTGTAGAATTTTAATTGTTCATTTATTGTTATAGAACACTCGTAAATATGTTTTATTATATTATTGTACTATCAGCATCGTTCTTTTAAGATTATATAATGCGCCTACTGAATTATTGATACAGCGCATAATCGTACAAGTAAACAAAAATTAATCGTAATTTGTAATTTATTTCAGCATAGTAATCTACCTAATTACTTGTATATTATTTACTTTTGTCTGATTATTATTTTCCAAATATGTATTAAATGCATCTGTTTTTATATGTCAAGTAACTTAGTAACATAAAGAAGATTTCCTTGCATATTTAAACATAGCTACGTTTGAGTATTTAGCTCAGAGAAAAAAAGATTTTCAATGCATAAAGATTTTCGTGCATAATTATAATTACTCATATGACGAAATTCGTGACTTTGGAACCTCTGAATTAATAATACTGTTTCCGAAGTAAAATAATAGAAATAAGTTCATATTTTAAATATCATAATGTTTAGTTATTAATAATATTGTAAAATTTCAAATCAATGTTAATAATCACCAATCATAAAAACCAAAAAATCTATATAATACAATGCCTTTACAATATTTTTGCTTTTATCTTTATTTATAATTTATTTTAACTCGTTTATCTTTTCGTAAAAATGTTAGTGAAGAAGTTATTACCTACTCATACGTTACTGTCAGTAATAGAGTGGCGGACAGTATATTATAAAAATAATAGTTACAAATATTGTGCAGGAATATTGTTAATTTGGTACTTAAACAATACACATAATATAATATACATTTTGTTGAAATCAAGACAAATACCTACGTTAATAGTATGAGTTTTTATTGTATTTTATATTATATTATAATAATTATTGTAAAGATAAATAAGGTATAACAAAATAATTTCTATATCAAATGGATGCCATTGTTTTATAAGCAACACTTCGTTTAATTCAAGAAATTCATAAAATAAAAACAAAGTGAATATTTGTTTTTAAAAAATTATTGGTCACTCACTTATGCATTATTTTGTAATAGCAAATAAAAATATTCTTATTATCCCGCAAATATAATATATTATTTAATGTATATTTATATAGGTACTTAAGAAGACTATTAGATCGTATGAGTTTATATAGTATTTATTTAGTATTTACTTTTGACACGGTACGCGTCACTTTTTAAGAGCCAATATTTGCATAAAACGGTTTCATGGCTTTCGGGAATAGAAATAATTATTATACAGACTAGACAAATATTATTAGTTACAAAAATGGTAAATATATTGTAATCATTTTAATTATTCAATTATTTGATAACTCTGGAACATAATTTTGTTCTGTGAAAAAAAAAATTGAATGCATTGTATAACGACGAAACGACAAAATTAAAAAAAATAAATAAATAAATAAATTACGACATGCCTATTATAGTCGCACCAATTTACGAGACAAATGAATACTTTAAATACTAATGAATTTCTAAACTGAAAATCCGAAGGTACACAATGAACGTACACATACCCAATTTGTCAAACATTTTACGTTCTTTTTATTTTCATATAAAAACTACATTCAGTAAAAAGTACTCCGTAATTTAGTATTACAATTCTTATTTTTCGAACAAGGTTCAAGCATACTATGTTTTACAAAAATCATTATTAATATAATAATAATATTTTATACCTCGTTTTGTATATTTTAGTATTTTATTAATTATAGAATTTTTATATTAATGCGAATCAACATAATTTGGAATCGTACGAACAAATAACAAATAATATAGATGAACATATAAATATTTAAATATTATATAATTAAATGTGAGTTGCAAAAAAATATATTTTATAATTTATTTAGAAGTTTATTTTAAATATTAGCGCAATAGCCAAAATAATTTATATAATTTTTTAAATAATTTGTTTAAGTATAAATTGCTGTAATAATAGTACTTTCATGTGTTTTAATAAATGCTAAATAAATTACCGATATATAAAATCATCAGACAGTATTTTAATTATTTTTGTTTTTATTCAATGATTCTGAGGTTAAATTGAAATGTTATAGATTTTGAAAACTTTTAAAAATAGATTCATGTATACAAAGAAAAGAAGTCTCAACATACGAATGGAGCATTAAAGTCTCCCAACAAAAAATTAAAATACGTTAAATGGTTTGAGCGAGACGGTTTCAAAATGTAATTTAATGAATGGAATGTAGGTACCTATTATAATGTTCAACAGTTTTTTTCGTTTAAACTTAACAACTCACACGTGCAATGTTAACATTATTATTACGATGTTGTTAAATTTTTTAATAAAATTATATCTGATTATAATAATATATATTTATTTTTAGGAATAGTTCTTAACATTATCAATAGGTAGTTTATGTAAAAACGTGTATCTTATTAGTACTTTCCGTAAGTCATTTATAATGTTAAACAGTAAAAATGTATAAATCATATGTAGACATATTCATTTCATTGTTGTATGATTATATTTTTTCGAAACACGTGTGTATTTGGGTAAAAACGATATATATTGGCTGTATTATAATATTCGAATAAAAGATACTGTAATCGCACGAAAAAGTTAGATAATTTTTATTAATATCAATGTTATCGACACACAAGCCAAAATTGCGTGGGAATGTACATTTATTATGTAATATATTATTAGTTATACTGCATACTACAATTTATCTTTAAAGTGCGCTCTAATTTAGATGGTTTCAAAAAATACAGTTTACAATAATATAATAATAATATTATATTTATTGATATGTAAAATATGATAATTTAAATGTGTATTTATTGTTCATTTATTTTTATGATTCTTACAAAAACTTAAAGTACATAAAACTTCCATTTTACGTCTTACAGAAACTAAACATGTAAAAATATAACAATAATAATTACTCGGCAACAATCAAAAACTTATCCTAAAGACCTAAAACCAGTCACTCGTTTCGTGTATTTTTTGATTTGAGATTGTATCTTTAGGGGCAAATGATCGTTTTTGGTATTTAATACCATGATGGGTTTCATGGAATTTTTGATGGCACAATTAACATAACAAGTTTCTATTTGAGAATATGGAGTTTTAAATGAAGTTGAAAAATAAATTTTTTAAATTTAAGCAAATGAATAAAGAAATTAAATTGATTTTTTACTTCTCAACAAACCATGATCATTCCTTATTATTAATTTAATTTTAATTTTCTACTTAACAACAAGAATGATATGTATTATATTACTAATACCTATATATTTAAATTACGGTGTAAAAATTGTATGTATAATTAATAATTAATAATTAAATTATTTTGTTAAGCATAATATGGTAGTTCTTCTTAGATTATTGTTTCCCGATAATATTATGATTCAAATTATTTCAAATAAAATGGATATGATATGATTATATTACTTTTTAATACAAATAAACAAGTTTCAATGACATTTTATCAAAATACAAATGTTATCATACAACTTACAATATGTTAAACATATTATTAATGAAGTTTTATAGTTTTGATCGATTCAACCATCGTTATAAATTTATTAACCGTACATGTACGCCTATATATACATATAGGTTTTGTGACTAAAAAATATAAAAAAAAAATAACTAAGAAATAAAAGTATGCTGAAAATGTAAAAAGTTTGACTATTATTAACCGTTTAGAAAACTTATAAAATATAATACCATTACCTATTGTTTTTTTTTTAATACAAGTTATTATAGAAAATAATTTTATTAAATGACGACCCCGAATATTTGGACCTCGTAAATGGATAACAATTTAAAAAAAAAAAAGACAGTTAATTAAAAAAAAATTCTGTTTTTAAACACAAAGAAAATGCTTCGGGTGAGTACGAAAAATCCTAACCGATAAAAGTGTACCTACTTAATTCTAATACGAGATACCTGTATAAAACAAATCGCGCAGACATTATACAATATCGTGGCCGAAAAATAACATTATTACTACGGTCAAATGTATATTATAATATAAAATAAAAATAAATATTATAAATCATATCTTACTTCTCGTGTCTGAGCACGTCCATTTAGAAGGCACGTCGGACTGCGATCGCGGCGTCTGCCTGACAAGTGCGCAGAGATGCGTGTGTGTGCGTGTGTATGTATTACCTAGCTGGCATGTAACTGCAATAATAATATATTATTATGAATTATTTCAACAATATATTATTTTAGAAGAGGTACGCATATAGGACGCGCGCTCACGTCGCCGACGTGCGCATATGTGTAAAATAGACCGCGGCGGACAGAGTGTCTTGCGAGACAGTGTGTTGGCGGGTCGTCACTGACTCGCGGCGAAAAAGCGACTGAATTTTCTGTCGGGGGGTCCCCGGGACGGCGGCGGGATGCTGCGGGTGCTCAGCGCTGGCCGACGCCGCCTCCGGTGGTGGTGCCGGAGGATTACCGCTCTTCTGCCGCCGCCGCCGCCGCCACCGCCGCCGCCGAAGGAGAGGAGCGCACGGAGCGAGCGGCGAGCGAGAGAGACGGAAACGGAGAGCGAGACCGCTCACACGCACAAACGTGGCCGCCCCGGCGGCGCGGCGTGCACCACGCACACACGCACCCGAATCGCGCTCCTATTAATATGTACGCGGTGCGTGTACGTGTACGTGTGCGTGCGTGTACGTTATCGTGTGCGCGTACGTCATGATGATATAATAATATTATAAATGGTGGTCTTTGCCCCACCCGCGGTATTATAATGTCCAAATGTATTAATTAAATCCGAGAAACCGACACATATGGTTCGGCGTCTACGGTCGGACGGGGTGGTAAAAGGACGAAAGGTTCTAGACGGAGAACTTAATACACGATATGATATTATTATATTATAATAAAAAATGTTGTGTTATATGGTAACTAAAATGTTAGCCGGCGTTGAACATTCCACGGCGATTCCGGGAATCTCTCCCTCGCCATGTTATACTTTATATTATTATTATTATTATATTTCATTATATTAATATAATGGTTTGGTACATAATGCGCAACGTTATGGTATTATTACCATGTACCTAACTATACCGAAAAAGAAAATAATTGTCGTACAACAACAAACGATGTTAAAATACTCGTCACCTGTGCAATAAGGCATTAAAACGGTAAAATTATTTAAGGAGTAACTTGCCACAATGCGGAGTCCAGACGAGTCAAAAAATTTTAGTTAATTTTCTTAATCGATTTTTCTTGATATAATTTCAATAAAATATTATTAAGTACCTACTATAGTAATTACTTTCAATCAAATTCAAGTTTCGTTTATTTGTGAATGATTGAATATCAGATACACTACGAAATGATTATCGACGATACGTAATATATTATTATGTATATAATAGCCAATAGAAAATAATAAAGTAATTCTTAAATAAAATTAGCTTATTTTTAATACATTTATTTTGAACTATATATTGGCTATTTATATAATTATTAAAACAAATTAACTCAAAATAGTAAGTAATTTGTTGGGATCTATAACAATCTTAACTTTACTAAGTTAAAAAAATATCAATAACTTGTCCCTATACAGCCATAAAATTAAAGACCATCGGTTAAACCTAAAAGTCGTTGTCAGGTTCGTGTTTTTCTGTGCGATAAATGGCCGACCAACAATAATATCCAGTCCTACAAAATATCTTTTAGTACAGTAATGGGCCTCATACATTAAATAATATATTTTTATTTATTTATTATTAGTTAATAATTTAACACCCATAGAGGGTAAAATATAGGGTGAATATTAATGTATTATGTATTATATCCATTTTAACTTAAACAATCAGTTCTACTGAACTTGCATTCAATAGAAAATATACGTTTTCAATTTAGAAATTAAATTTGTTTGTATTTCATTTCAAAACTTAGACACAATATATTAGGTTTCAACCCCATCAAAAAATTGAGTTTACGGTTAATTTTGTAAATTGCTTACAACAAATATTAAGATAGTATAAACTGTCCCTGGGTATTAATTTCTTAAAAACATTAATAATATAAATAAAGTAAGGTATAATATAAAGCTTGGATATCAATTCAATTCAATACAAATAAATAAATATTTTTTTTTTACTAAATAATCACTTTAATACATGTAGGTATAAATCAAAGTTAAATAATACACTTCTCATAAAATATGTACACTTAATTTTAACACAAGCTCATTTTTGTATATTTTAATTAGTATAAAAAAATATAATCTTTATCATTGTTATATTTGAAATCCGTACAGGTATAATAAAATTATTGTATCTTCTTTTTTTAAATATAATAATAATTATTTGCATAATTATTTTTTAGTTTTAAATAACGAACTACTATTGAATTGATTTCCAAAATGTATATTATATTCTTAGGTGTTATTTAAAAAAAAGTTACAAAATAAATTAATTTAAATTATAACTTAAGCAACCGAGGGACAAACGTCTTCAATATAATTAAAATACGCTGAGGACCAAAGTCCTATATGGCTAATGACTACCGAGGTTAATGCCCTATCTTAATATTTTCAAGGGTCAAAACGTCCGTGAGCTCAATTTTTTTACGGGGACAAAATGGCTGGAACGGAACGTCGTGTCATAATATATTATACCACACCAGTTATTATAATATATAGGTAATATATAATTGTTCTTTATCTAATTACCTCGAGGAAAAACAATAGCCAACATTCCAATTTTATACTTACGATTGTTGACAGCAACTTTAAATATAAGTGTTAAATCAGTTTACAAATATTGATGTTTGTTACTATAGGTATTTTAGTAGGTACCATTATTGGTATCATACCAAAGGGTTTTTGGAAGTAAATTAATATGAATATATATATAGTGGTTAGTAAACAAGTATCTATGTATACGTATATGTATATCATGTTAAATTAAATATAACTATAACCAGTAACCATCAAACAATAGGTACCTTCTGTACGTCTGTAGTCTGTATTCTGTACAGTCTGTACTAATATTATAATATGTATTGTGTTGCAGTCAAATTATTAATGTTGTTGATATTATATTAATTAGTATATTTTTTTTTTCATTTTATTTCCATATATCTTTTCATATGTCAACATTATACTCGTTTTTATACGAAATGTCACATGACATTCATTTTATTGGAATAATAATGTACCTATTGACATAATATACGTTTGTTAATCATGATTTAAAAAAGCTATGAATAATAAAAGTAATTTAACAGTATTAAGTATTTAAGTAAGTTAAAACGAGTAAAACTACTAGGTGGAGGGTAAAATGGATATTTTATAAATTGCTTGGACATTATATAAAAATTATAAAACGACACACTCGTAGGTATTACCCAATTTAAATAAAAGTATTCAGTATTTCATAATTTAGGTATAAAACAAATGTAATTTATAGATACAAAGTGGGTACTTAACAATGTTGTGCCATTCTCTGCTGATATTCTGTTGGAGTTTATTGAGTAAAGACAGTTTACATTACATAATCTTCATTAAAAATGAATTAATGTTACGAAGAATTAAAAAAAAATCCCCAAAAATTCAAGTAAAAAAGTATATCCCAGCGAACATTATAGTGCTATTTTGTAAGAAGAATTGGCATAAAAAAAAAGCCCTAGAGATTACTGGTTATCAAACGGGTAATTTATAAATTATAATTAAATATTTCAACAAGAAACAACCAAAAAGACTAAAATTCTAAATGTATGTTTATAAATTAGACTTATTGATGGCGAAAAATAATAAGTATCTCAGATTTCCAATGAAAAATAAAATGAAGAAGTGTAGTTCTATTCTGTTATAGTGTTAAACTGATAGATAACTATATGATATATTTCTAGTGGGTTGCTATAATTATCATACATTTAAAATTAGAATATGATCAGTTTATAATATTAGTACTTAAATAATTCATGACTTTATGGGTATCTAATTACAAAACATGCCTTATATATAGGTAAATAATTAAGGATACTCCAGCCATTTGAGTGACGTATACTTACAGGTTCATATTACAATTTTCAAGACAGACATGCCGAATTTAGATCACCTGAGCGGTAGGCACAACTAATAGTTAACCTTACTCAGATTCTAAGGAAAACAACCATGAAAATTAATTTCCAGAACTGTTTTCTCTCATTTAGTTTGGGGGGTTTTATACAAACATGCACTGCATAATAATATGTAATTTTTCTTACACATGTACTTATTTCAGCCAAAATTAATTCCGCATAACGAGGAGCATCTGAAGATGGGCCTTCCCACTCACCCCACTCCTAACTTTTTAGTGGGACTTATATAGCTGCTCTACCCTAGGCTATTCCAACTATTGACTTCGCTGTCTAGCGATGGGCCACAAAACATTACAAATGCAGTTATTTTTGACGAACAAATATTTCTATATCACGCATTGTGTCAAACAACCATATAATTATATAAAGTATAAATTACTCTAGTTGAAGAAAATATATGTAGGTATACATAATTCATTATGCAATTTAAATAAATATACATTACCTTAAATAAAAAAAAAAATAGAATTAAAACAAAACAGGAATAATCTAAAAAAATGAGAAAATTGAGTTGCGTTAATTATTTATGAGAATAAAGGAACACGAAACTCTTAAAATATGAAACCCTTTTATAACAAGAATTACCTTAGGTAGTATACAAAATAATAATTTAAAATAAGTTTTAATTGAAAAATCGAAATATTATGTATTTTTTTAAGTATATTTAATACCTACCAGTATTATTATAGGTAAAGTCTTATAATATCAGTAAATAATTTATTATTATTTTATTTTCATCTTTAATCATTGAACATATTATATATATATATATATTATATATATATATATATTATATATATATATATACACGTATAAGGAATGTTTAGGTCTGAAAAATCATGTTTTTCAAACTAATATTTGAAACATTTTACACAATTATAGTTGTATGATAAATTCTAATTAGTATTCATTGTAAAATGTAAATATATATATGTAGTAATTGAAATGTCTGCTATTAAAAATGATTATTAAAATAAATTGAAATAGATTATTTATGATCTTCAAGCCTTTGCAATAGTTTTAGGTGAAAAATTAAAAAAATTTACTCCTCCAATGAATTAAATTTAAAATAATAATATATTTCGCTTCATTTCATTTAAATAAAAATGAAGTACTTTCAATTTTTAAATGGTTACTTAAGAATAGGTATATTAAGTTGGATCATACTTTTACATTTTAGTATTTTATAAGAATCACTAAGATTTTTTCAATTAGGTACTGCTAAATATAAATTATAATGTATGCTTCTTTACTAACTTACCAATCGAACACTCTTTAATTTAATAAAAACAAAAGTGCCCATAATACGTATAATATAATATTTCAATAAAGCTATATGTAAATATTTTAAATATGATTTAATTATGATTAGTTAGATTTTGGCTGATTTTTCAAATAAAACACTCCTTTTTGCTGTAATATAATTTCTACATTTTTTTTTTGTTCTATTATAAACGGATATTTTAACTTATTAAATTAAATTAATCATTTTTTGATACCAAAATATTTTTACAAAGCTATAAAACAAAGCATACATAAATAAAATTAATTTAAATATACAATTGTTTTGAACTATCAATAAAAATTTTATTGACCTGATAATTACAAATTATTAACGAAAAAATATTGTTATTTTAGAAAATGTGCACATACCGTAATCAATACGACAATACACATATGTAGCTAAAAATACGACTTTAAGTCTCTTACTCTAACTATGCATTTTATATGGCCTAGCAATAAACTATGGTAACCATAAAGAAATATGGCCAATAATTATTCAACAGAAGAAAGTCGTTAAAAAAATTACATTCATTTCACTTCTCCGAACAAATTGCTATTCCACTCGTTTTAATCTTTTGTTGGCCGTTGGTTGTTGACTGTTGTCATTTGTGCACTGCGACCTCATATCCAGCTAAAAATTAAATAAGCAAATAACCTATGAATTAACACGCACATACACTAATTAAAAGGGATTATTGTTTGGAAAAACGTCATGCATTTTAAAATTATATATTTAACACTATAATATTTATAATACCTGCTATACTATTCATACCATACTAAGCCCATAGGATTACAATGGCCATCAGGTGCACCGATGCATCTGATATTATTATTTTTATACATACATAGCATTTTAATTAATTGTATATAGCATGGAAAAAAAACCAATAACTAATAAAAATCTAATTACGAGAACAAAGTAAAATGGGGCGGAGATTTATTGTTATAAAATACCAGTGGTCAATATAAGTTGCATAATAAAAATCATTATCACGTAGATGATTAATTTAAAAAAAAATAAAAAAACATCACACTTATTTATTTTTTAAATAGGTACTACAAAAATTAATGAATACAATCCATACCCAACGTATTTACTGTAGTATATTAATAAATAATAATCCTATCAATTAGACACTCTTAGAAAGAAAATTAAATAGTTGTATAGACAGACAAAAAGCGTTTTAGCTATACTAGTTATACCGAAATGGTAAAGATTTAATGGCACGGAAATCGATTGTAAATATTTAATTGTTATTGATTTGTTGGATCTAATTTGTTTTATGATCTTATTACAAGAGCTATTATTAACGATTACTGAGACCACTTCAGAAAATATCCATAGTAAATTTTAATTAGAAGAATAGACTCGAATAAAATCATTTTATAATATACTATCATAAACTTAGAATGTCATTAAATTATTGTACCATTCATGTGGGAATATGATGTCCCAACGAAAACGTGGACTTGAAGTAGAAATACTTGCTGTCTGTATATTATATATAATATGTAATATATATATATGTTTATTTTTAACTGTCGTATAATATATTATATTAATGAGAAAAAAATACGGTACAAAAAATATTATGTGACAGTACAATATAATAAAATGCTTTTAATAATCATGCCTATTTAAATCGATTTAAAATTATGTCTAAAAATACGTCAAAAATTAATGTTTCAGTAAACCTAAGCTTGTATAAAGAAGACGCAAAAACCTACATTATCAGGGAAAAATATTTGATTAAAAACAAAAATGAAAGGTGTACAAATTTGAAACAGTATTAGTTAAAAATAAAATGTACTATTAAGCATTATTTTTATATAAATAATAAATATACTACTTATCAACTCTATAGAGTTATCAACTCTATTATATACCACCTATCAAGGTATTTATTTATTTTTTTATTTTTTTTTTTTATTTTTTTTTATTTTTTTATTTATTATTTTTTTTATTTTTTATTTTTTATTTTTTTTTTTTAACCTATCTATATATCCACCTTGCCACCTATATTAATTTTTTGCATGAGTGTAAATCGTTGTAACTTGTATTACATATTTGCATGTAAGATGTATTGTTAAATATTGTATTCAATTTAATTGCACTTATAAAATAAGTACATTTGTGACTTACAACTTACTAAGCTTTGACATTATATTCATAAACGTCGTAAATACATAGTTGCATATCATCAAATAATTATCCTCTTTCAAGTTTTGTATCGACGTGTCGTAGGTTGGTATTATTTTTATTAAATATAGTCATAAAATCATAGTATTGTAAATAATTATATTTTTACTAAAAAAAAAACCCCTCTTGATCTTAATCAATATTCATATATTATGTATAATATTGTTTTATCATCAAAATAAATATTAATAGGGTTTGTACAACAATTAAAATGGTTTAATTTAACTCAAGCGTTTTGCGTTCACTTCCTCGTATGGCCATAACACTATTTATTATTTTATAATTATAACGATTGTATTAACCCTAAGCATATTATTTTAAATTCTCAATGTATCATTTTGTATAAAATGGTAGTAAAGTCAATCTAAAGTTTCTAATAATGTAAGTTAAACATTTCCCCCTTTTTTCATAATTTAATTTGAAGACTAAAATATCTCAACTTTATCCTTATCCGTGAAAATAATTACTATTCAATTATATTATATTTATACGGATACCCAATATATAAAAAATGTTACGACGAATTTGAATAGAATCACATATTTTGTACACAATATAATATTAATAATATTTAAATTTGAAACAGTTTACACGTATTAATTGAAAAATCTTATTTTTGCTCTTATTCAATAAAATAATTTTTTTGTCTGTTTTATTTCAATAAAAATAAACTCGAAGTTGTAAATTATGTTTTTGAGGGATTTAAGCTATATAACTTGGGACCGGATGTATACATTAACTATGAAAATAATTTTTTTTTTTTTTTTAATCAAACAAATCTATTTTTCCACATTTATTTACTTAAAAATCTTTGATAAAGTTAATTTCTTTTATTTATAAATAAAGTGAAAAAAAAATCGGACCGAAAATTACGGTCCGGTGAATTGTGTTATCGTTGAGGAAAAGAGATATGGACCAGACGGAAGTGCTTCGGACGCCTCCATGTTCCGTTGGCCTCTTTTTCATTCAGTTTATAAGGTTTCTGTAATAAATCAAAAATTCAATAAAAGTGTGAATTGTAGTTCTCGCCAAAAGCATCTTTTAATATAATAGACGATAGCATTTAGAACAATATAACATAATTAAATTACTATTCAAAATGCCAATTCACAATGTATAAAAAACATACCACATTATCAATGCATTAATTGAACTATTATACTTTTGTAATAGTTAAATTATGTTTATCTAATTAAATATTTAGTAGTTTATAATTATATATCACGATTATTTTATTTATACAATGTATAATTATTAATGATAGCTTGACTTTATGGATATGTCAATACCAATAAGAAAAACTGAAAAGGAACCTTGAATTACATGTCCTAGTTGGTAATATTTTTTTCAATATAAATCAAAAAAAATCTGAACATTTGAAATGTCTATAAATAACTCAAAACTAGTCTTAAATAATTTAATAATAGCATTGTGCACCTATAATAAATTATAAAATGAATAATTGAGAAATATTTTAATAGTATAGGTTTCCTTTTTTTCTTATGTTATTAATGGATTATTAAAAACAAATTTTTTTTTTAAATAATTAATAGTTCGTTAATTAAATAATTCTCGCAAACTTTTTAAAAACAGAAAATATAATTAAAAATAAAATAAACTTATCTATTAAAAATATAAATTAAATTAAAAAAAAATTTCGAAGATCATGGTGTGCATTATTGTCATGCTGAGTAAAAAAGTAAACTATTTAAGTTGATATTGAGCCAACAAAAAGTTAAGATTAAAAATCAAACAAAATTGCATTGTAAAAAAACTACACTAGGCATTCCAACAAATAATAAAAACAATATTTTTAACTTTTTATGACATTCCACGAAAGATGCTGAACGTAACACCTACCTAATTAGTATTTATAATATTATAATATTCAATAGTTACCTTCTGTTTAATTTTATATTAATTGATATATGATTTTAATTTATAATTAAAAAAAAAAAGTGTAAAAATTGATTCAATTATTTGATATCTCGATATATTTTAGAGTACGATAGTACGAAACAAATCTAATAACTTGAATACAGGAATATTATAGACGATAAAGAAAAAAATATGAGACGCTAAACATTGATTTGTCTTTCAACATAATATATTATAGCTGTTATTGTAACTATATTATAACGAAATACCTATTACATTACAAAAGAAACAACATTATCTCATTCAAATGAACATTAGATACTATCGGTGATAGAAAGCCACGAAATTAAAATGCAAAACTAAATGTTATAAATTATAATAAATAACTTTTTGTGTAAATATAATATTGCTGCATCTAAGTAAGCAATAATTACAATAATTATTTTCGAAAACTGAGACAGCGTAGACGGATTTGAAATCCCATGATTGATTTAAGTTGTAAAATGGTAGGTATTACTCGTATAACTATATTCTTAATTCGTTTTTCTCCTTATTATTGTTTGATTGATTAAAGACGCAATACTACCATACTCCATCCCTCTCTGCTCACAACGAAGATATGTCGTTGATTGATTATTATTATAGTCATCACGTTCGTCGACTTTCAGCTTCTGTCACCGGCCAGGTGGCGAGCTTGACGATGTTACCGTTTGAAGCCATCCATTCGTCCATATTATTATTGCACTCACAAACCGAAACAGTGGATTATTACCAAAAATAGAAATCTTGACAATAATCATTAACAATGACATATATTATCACCATATTTCGGAGTCGTAGGAATATAATAAAAATATAGATTATATTTAGTAGGTAGGTACTTATCAATCATACTTTGACCGATTGACAACTTATAAATATTGGTTAATATTCAGAGACCAGAGTAAATCATTTTACTGAACCAAGGTCAGTAAGTGGGATAGTTCATCATCAGCTTATAATTTATTCAACCGCAAACTTTTTTATATTCTTAACAAATTTGCAACGAATGAATTTTCTTTTCCACGGTTTTTGTGGTCTTAAGTAAAGTAATAATGCATAAGTATCACCAACCATCCCACTCAACCTGTTAACCCACAATTCAAGCAATATTAAATGTTATATTATAATATTGTGGCCCAAATTGAAAGTATTTTTAAAAGAACCTCAAATATTCTTAGGAGCACCTTTTACCGATTGAATAAAATAATGATTTATAATTTTACACTAGACTATGTAAATACTAAATACCTTATATAGTGTTTTATAACAAAGATAACTACATTTACACTACAATAATATACATACCTACCTATTAAAATGTATACATAAATACAAATAAAAACCATTGTTTTAATGATATGACTAACAATGCGTAGGTACTAAAAAACGTTTATTTTACACTCGGAGTGGAGCGATATGAATGCATTGATTTTAGTATTTTGAAATTAAGTTTTTTTGTGTATGTGTGTGTTTTACAACACTTTATAACAGAAAAAAATATCTTTGGTAGTTTTTAGTAGTGATTTGAAACAAGTTGGTGCTCTAGGCTCTAGGGGGTCAAAAAATTCGTAGTACCTACTTTACTAAACAAACGGGAAAACGAGAATAATTAGGCAACACCTGTTTTTGTCAATTGTTGGATCTTTTTGAGCGTTTTATAAACATTTGAAATGTTTGACTTAGTTAGTTTTCGATTGATGTTGGTAGAACTGTTTTAGTTCTGAGTCAAAAAGCTTGAAAATGTAATAGGTACAAGGATAGTTTCTCATAAACTCTCCTTCAGGCAGTTCAAAAATGTTGAAAATACCATTTATTTTGAGTTATTTATACTATTCTACGTCAGGTACATCATGGTATTTATTTAATCATAAGTTAGTTAGAAATATTATAGTCTCCTGTAACAATAAAAATAACCCATATTTGTATTTTTATGTTGAATTTTTTAAAAAGTTATTTTTATTACCAAAATGTATTCTAAATACATTGCTATCATTTTAGTATAAAGACTAATTGAAAGAGATTCGTGAACTCGATATCAGAGAAAAAACTATGAATGTCCACCCATTATTGTAGGGTGTATATTATAATATTTAGTACCTACTCCATATACATGACGTATATAATACAAGTGAGTTACGAAATTCTCGTCACAGAAGCTAAAGTTTTTGGTGTCAAGCGAATATAGCCAGTAATATTATAATATCGCTGCTGATCCTGAAGTATACTTAGCAAGTTGGAAGAGGCGGTACCATCTTCCATAATTTGTTTTTATAACACGCAATATAAATGATTTGATATATGTAGGTGCCTATTTCATATCGAGTTTCCCACCCTTTGATATTGGTCTAGGGATTATATATTGAATATCCGGAGTAGGTTCTCGAATATATGAAATGACAGCCTTAACGGGGAGTAATCTCAGTCTATTTACGATGCACTGCTACTTCTTCGATGTTCACAATATTAACTATGGACTTAATAGTTTATAGAATATCCACATATATTTATAAAAAATGTAGATGGAAAATTCTAAGTTTAGTAGTAGCTACAATAAATTCCACGTAAGTGCTCGCAACTTATCTACGAAACATAGAGTATGCAGTATAAACTATTATATACAAGAATATTTTATATTTTTATAATTGTTTTTCATATATAACTACTTACTTATATTATTACTTTTGATAAAAATAATAAATGTCTATTGCGGTACCTATGATAAATAATTTTTATAAAGGTGCCTAATATTTTAGTTGTAACATATTATCGGCTACTCTTTCTAAAAATAATAAAATATTAATACCTAACAATAAATTGATTAAAAACGCAGAAAGAAAATTTCTTGAATTGGATGTATAAAAATTATTATGACTATACCTACCTACCTACTATTATGATTAACAGGGATAACTTGATAAGAAAATATGATTGAAAAAGAACAATATTATGTTAGTAGGTACCTATACGTACCTAATACTTTACAACATTGTTTGTTATTATGTGATATTTAACAAAATATACTAATAAGAATATTTTTTACAACATTTTATCTAGCTATCAAACATGTACTACTTTTTGTTATTTTTTGTGTATTGTATAGTTAATGTGACAAGTATATTAGCTTGTTATATCTTCATTGATCACATGAGTATTATATAATAGACCAGTATTAAAGCCTACGAGTTGAAATATTAACCAGGAAATCGTTTATCACAGTACACCATGGCCGTTGTTATCGCACAACGGATGTGTTCTACAAACGCTGATGTCGATGAACCATTTTACCGTTGAAAATTTGCACACCCGTGTTCATTCAGTATTTTTCTTCCGGTTGTCATTTTTTTTTTTAGACTTTATATGACATCAGTAGGATATCCTAATAAAATATGGAACGCATTTATTGTATTGTAGACATCGGTTTTGAGGAAATTTTGCTCACTAAATAACGTCATAATATATCATTAAAAAAAATTGATTTATTTACAGAAATTGGTACCATAGCATAGGTACATATAAAGATATTTTAATTACAATAGATTATCCCAGTTTCTGTTTTACACAATCTTTCGTATACCATTATAATTATTATTTCTAAAAAAAAAAAAAGAAAAATTCCTGCTTCTACGGTTCACACATTTACAATAATATTGATGATACAATTGTTTAAAAATAAGTGCATAACTATAATTTGTTAAAGATTCTAAAGCTGTTGAAATTAATTTATCACTAAATTACGCCATAACACACTTTTTAAAATTTATGTTACATATTTATATTTTCGTACTGCACAATGTATGGCTAGGTCATTAATTTTAAGAAATATAATTTAAAATTATGATTTATCCTAAACTGAGATAGCTATGATAGTAACTGAGATTGTATAAAAACAATTTAAAAACCAAAATATGTTTGAACTTTTAGTGGGCATTACATAATAAAATGTTGTAGGTGTCACTACAAAAAAATCTAGATATCTATAAACACCAACCATAAACCTAAAAAAAGATCCTTCATCTTGACATTGTCTTAGAATGAAAATATTTAGAGCCCTATCCAATTTATTCTGCTGTAGATTCAATTCATTATTTTAGGTATGCATGGACTCTTTTGATTCTCTGATAAATATATAATATAGTGAAACCTCCCAATACCGGACACTCTCTGTTGCATTGGAGGCATAACATTCAAGGTATTCATTTTTTTCTATTGTATAGTTAAACGTTTTCTTTTAGTAATCGTTGTCAATATTACAATATACGTCGTATATTGGAATCACCGGAAAAACTAAATACGAACACGGCAACTTAACATGACATAAACTAGAAAAATATTTTCGTTGACGCGATAACATTTCAATGACTGCAGTACGGATAAGATAAAGATAATGGGTAAAAGTAATGCATAATAATATAGAAATTACACGTGTAGAATTTTATCTAGATATTTCATAATTCTTCTAAATGTACCATAAAAAAGATTAAAATCGAAATTTAAAATACCAAAAAAGTATCTGTTATTTAAGTGTTCCATATTTAGAGGTTTTTCTATAGATAAGTAGTAAAATGTCCCCGTTACCAAAAAAATGTCCACTACTTAGAGGTGTCCGTGAAGGAAGATTTCACTGTAATGACTAAATATATTCATTAGGTATACAATAAACATATTAATGATATAATATATTGAATTTACATTAGGTATATTATAATGTATATCCTATTATATAGTAGGTATATATTATATTAAAATGATAAAAATTAATTCTCAAAAAACCTTACAAGAGTAGCTTGGTATAATTAATTATTCAAAATTATATGATATATTTTTTTAACCTAATATCATGACTGTACCAATTGAAATAATTACTGGTGACTACCAACTAAATTAATTTGTTATATTTATTTAATTAAAAAATGTGTAATAAGTACGAATACAAATTCTATCTGTTCGACACATTTTTTTTTTGATTGTAAGGCAATACGATAAAGCTATAATAAAATAAACATGTGTATCGTATAAGCAAAATATTTAAAAAGATTAGGTAGCTTAACTACCGTCACCTTCAACACACATGGTATGAATATTTGAAAAATTCAAAAAATATCATCAAATGTGTTGTAGTCTTCTAGTGTTCAACACTAAATAAACATATTAAACATAATCAAAAATAAGTAGCATGTCGAGTCTATTTGGAGGTATTTTACGATACTAAAATGATTTTTATTATAAGAAAAAAAATGTGGGTAGATAAGTATATTTTAGATATAGTAGGTACTTAAAATATTATAGTGCTTAAAAGTTATTGCATTTTCTTGATGTTAAGATAATAGCTATACATAATCTGTAACACTTTAAAACATTCAAAACTGTGCGATACCAGCTAGAGTACCTAATAACTAATAAATTAAAATAATTATCACGATCATGATCATGGTTACAATTGTTCGGTATATTATATACAATAAATACAAGTGAAATACTACCACAGCTGTTAAATAATAAAAACGGACAGGAATACATGATAAAAAACCTGAGTATTAAATAGGCACTCGAACAAGTCAGTGTTGTATAATTATTGTTATACGTTTGAAAATAATAATAAACTACAACACTCATTAAACGATTTTAAGATTTACGATGAAAACTTTTATTTATAAATGGTTGCTATTGATTTTAGTAATTAGAATAACTATAATTAATGCGATAAGCCTGTGTATTTAAGTACAGAATGTATCAAGTTCGAACCTGAGTTTGGTAGATCAATTTTTTTAATTTTTTTATATTATTTAGAGTTAAATTTTATGCACCACGAAAGGTCCGTGATTCACCGCAGGCCTACCTGATAATATACTGCTCGCATAATAACAAGTGAATCTCATTAACAACGGCGGTCAGGAATCAGGATAGCTATAAATTAAAATATAGTAAAATTTGCACTTAAAAAAAAATTGCTTCCACACTATGTTACACCCAAAAGGAGTTGAACAATCCCAATTTCTTTAAGAGCTGTCATATTTTATGTGCAACGAAGTGCGCGGGATAATATAATTGTAAATAAAACTCAGAACTAAAGGAACAACTAATACCTAATTTAAAATAAAAATTCAATAAAAATATTGTAGAAGTTCATCTCAAACCTAATCTATACATTAAATTATGAATATATATGTTTTGATACCATTATGACATCATTACATAAATACTCGCTTTTAATAAATTAAAATAATATAGTTTACTATATGCAATACACTAATAATACATTATGGATAGGTAACACTAATCGTACCTATATGTATCAATAGTATATAGCGTGCGCTATGCGTAATTTCAAAACAATTAAAAAACATAAACTATTGAAACAGAAACATACCTAGTGCATGATTAAAAGTAGGTATAAGTAAACCGATTATTATTACAGCTATAGTTAATCACTTACCACAATAAAAGGTGGAAGTAATAATAAGGTAGTTTGAAAGATAATTGACGTTCATTCAATGTTATAACTCAGCAGGTAGTTCACCTTTTTAAAACTGTCGTCAAAATAAACCATGTCCGATAACTACAGTGATGATAATGATAGTTTAAATTTAAATGAAAAAGAACGTAGCGAAAAATTAACCAAAGAACATAAATGTACAGTTAATGAACCGTCTTTGAAGTTTCAACAACTTGTATCTATTTTTGAAAACGAAGAATCGGAAACAAAACTTAAATGTAAGTATTAAAAATGTTCATAGAATTTATAGTCGTGTATTAAATTAGTAGGTACCTTTAATGACCTTTAGTTAATGTATATAACAAAAATCGTACTAAATATAGATCATGGTTATTTATTTATTTACCTATACCTAAGTTAAATATAATAATAATACTATTTTGCAATATATCCATGTTCTATTATAGTGTTATCACTTATTATAAGGGCACTAAATATAGAGTAAAAGCCATTGCTATGGAAGTGAATTAAAAATTAACTACTCGAATTAAATGTACATACATATCAAAAACTTATTAATTTTTTACTTAATTAAATAGCTAAGGTAAATACAATTGAAACAAATTGTTTCTTTAATATACCTACACATTATCAACTGATATTGACATTATTTAATACATCCTATATGTCCTATATCCCAATAATAATTAACTATTTGAATTGGTACCTAGATAAAATGCTCAATGTTTATTATTGTTAAATAATTTACAACGCACGTATTACAAAGTATATTGAAGCTCATGTTTTAAATACATACTAACGTCTAGATCAGTGGTTTCCGACTGGCGTGATGGGTGGAAATTCCCCACAAGGAGAATATAGTGATGGTGAAATAACAAGAAATGTGTTTTTAAAATAATAAAATTATACCTTTTTACAATCAGTAAAATTGAATACAATGAATTAAATTTACTTATAATATTTAATATAAAAATATTTAAAATTGTATTCAAAAATATAAAATAATATTATTAATTATGAAGTAGATTTATATTTTATTTTTAAAATTATGAAAAAAAGAAATAAGTCCTTAGTTGTATAATATATAGTTATTTTATATCACTATAACAAAAAATAAAGATGTCTACACTAAAGGGGAGAGGAGTACGTGAGATTTTCAGAAAATTTATATGGATGACTTCAAATATAAAAGGTTAGGAACTGGTCTAGATACTTACTTGTTAACAAATATTAACTTACAATGCTACAAATACGTTTTAAAAAATCTATTAAATCAGAGTATAAGACGATCAAAACGCTAAATCGAATTTATTGGATAATGTAAAATTAATAATAAGTGATAACCCACACAGGCATTTTAAGGTACATTCTGAAGGTCATGTTATAAGTTATAACTCCTATCAAACTTAATACTGAAATAGTGATAGAACTTAAAATAGTGACCTACCTAAATATGTTATTAAAAACAATGTAAATTTCTCATGTGATTTTTTTGTTTTCAAAATAGTAACAAATAAATATTTTTCAACAAAAGAAAAAAAAATAGTTGACAATATTGACCGGCAGACGTGTATATAGCTTTTATCGTTCTTTGGAGGTAAACTATACATTACATGTTTTATGTAATATACGTATGTCGGATGAGGTATAGGTAATCATAGGCGTCTACTTATGATAATATAGTACACTTATGGTATACCAATAATAGGACCAGATTCAACTACCATATTATTATAATGCTCACTATTATATTATTATACGTTACGAACATTTTAATATCACTTTGCTGTGATTCGGACTACAGTTAAAATATTTCTGACTGCAAAAGAATAATAACGCTATTGATAAACTATGTATTAATGTAGTGTACATTGGGCAGATAAAACTCTCGTACTGCTGTGGCCGGAAACGTTTCCCGTAATATTTGCGTGTACTGCGGGGACATGAAATGATAATTATTATATGAATCACCTACTTATTGTAATCAATTATCGAGTGACTGTTAATACAACGATCAATGGCCACTGAATGCTTTTATAATATACAACGACGAAATTGGTTAAATTTGATTTCAAGGGAAATTGGGTTAAAATAATTATGAATTTTCATCGCTATTCGGATTTCAAAGTATAAAATATATAGTGGCATTATTATAATAGATATAGTGAAAAGTGTTCAATGCAAACGTATCATACGTCGCGTCAAACGATACATTTTTTGACACAAAAATGTTGGTTAGGTTTAGAGTTTTAGATATTATTGTCATTTTGAGTTTGGAAAAGTGTATAAGCATAAAGTAAGATGTGTGTCGGGTTCATGATTTAACACTTTTAATTATTGCGTATTAAAAATACTTTACTTTTGTCTTCTAACTTTGTGTTCGTACTTTCATTTTTCTGTCACGCCTCCACTGAAAGTTTACTTTTCGTTAATGGATAAAGCGTTGGAAAGCGACCTTTTCCCATCCAGCGTGCGGTAAAATGGAAATCCTAAAAAGTACCGGGCGGTAGAGTGGAAATCCCAAAACATGCCGCGTGGTAAAATAGAAATCTCCAAAAGTATTGGGTGTATCCCTATAAACTGAAATCTATACCGTGGTTCTTATAAAACATAAACTTTAATATTACATCTTATATTCATATTATAACCTCCATGCATGACGCGTAAACATTTTTTTTTCATAAAATTGTTTTCGTATAATAGTCTGGTTGTTACATTACCTTTGTCAAGATCGATGAACGCAGACAACGCAGACGGAAACAACAAATATCTGTGCCTCGTCCTCTTAAGTATTGTACTATATTGTATGTGATATGAAAAACCTGATGTGTGTGTTATATGTTTTTATAATATTTAGAAATTAATTTAGTTTAAAGTTGTTATAGTGATAAAACAAATTTAAACTAAATTAATTTCTAAATATTATAAAAACATATTATAGCACACACATCAGATTTTTCATATTATACAATATATAGTACTATACTTAAAAGGACGCTAGGTACACAGATATTTGTTTTCTCCGTCTTACAAGTTCGTACATAGCAGATGTACGCTGAGCAGATCACATTTATATAGGTCCGTTAGTTCAAAAATAAGAGTGAATCGACCTATTATAAAACTTGATGGTAAGAACATTATCTGTGTTTTCATGCTGTTATTTTACGATAATTCAGTTTATAAGTCAGTTATGAGCATTTTTAATTTACGTTATATCATGTATTCAAAACTTGCTAAGAAATAGAACTATTGTAAAAAACCCACGTAGATGGTTATAATACGAAGTCACATCGATAACCATACTTGTCCCAAACACTGGCTAACATGGCAGGTGTAACTATAAACCGACGGTCCTTTAAATTCTTTCACACAGTTCTTCAAGAGTTGTTGTTAGAGGCGGAAAAACACGACTCTGTGTCTGGTTCACTTAACGATTAATGTATCGCGCTATGACAATAATCTGGGGAGTTATGATTTTTGATATCAGGAATATTCTCTTTTATTGAACACCCTGTATAATCATTATAGTTATACTATATATTATATAATACAGTGGATTCCGCTTATACGACTCACGGATATTATAATGTTCAGTCGCTTATTAGATTCAAAATCGCCTGAAACGGTCCGGACGTATCCAAATACATTATAACAAACTCGGTTATAAGACTCACCATTTAGTTTATAAGTCTCAAATTTCGTAAAAAAAAAAAATGGTAGGAAATAAACATTTTTGGTTAAAATGTAGAAATAAATTGGTTTCAAAAATTACATATTTTTGTAGGATATTACTGGTCTCGATTCTTGCTTTATAATAATGTGTGTATGGACAACAAATTTGACCACATTTTACATTAATCGAAATTATTGTTATTGTAGTGTGAGGTATCTAAGTATCTTTCACCTGGAACAGCTATTTTATTCGATAATCAATACATTATTTATAACTTTTCATTAATATGTAATAAGTTTTATAATAATGTAATTTTAATTTTTCAACCATAATTTTTTCATTCATTCACTAATAAGTATAATATAATATGTACTAAAGTAAATATTTTAAATAAATATGTAACTAACATTTTTGTTCTTTTTCCCTACTTTGCCTATAAGATTCACTCGGTTATAAGACTCACATTGTGCTGGTCCCAAAGTGAGTCTCATAAGCGGCGTCCACTGTATATATACATTTACTGTATACACTGTTATGGCCGTCACTTTTAGCGCGATACTCATGTCCGCGCGAATTTAGCTCTGTCACAGAGACGGTTGACAACAACGACCAGGACGGCGAAAGAGGCGGTGAAGGCAGAGAAAGCGAAAAAAGTCGAGCAAGCTGACGGAGTGGACGGAGCGGACGTGTCATCGACGGACGGTTCGGAACAGTCGGACCACGGGCCAGCCCAAGGAGTGGCCGTCCCGAGCGGCGGTACTTGCTCGACTAGTGCAGCGTACACGTCCACCGTGTCCGTTACGAACCGCGGCGGCGATTGGATAGGACATCCGGAGCGGAACTTATTGTTTGTCATTCACCCGTGGTGCATGTTGCACAAGTCGGGCGTGGACAGGCAGTCGGAATTTCCGCCTCCTGGATTCCTGGAACGTCTCAAGGCCAAGCTGATGGCCCTGCACCGCCAGTCGGACGAGCAGCAGCGGCACGGCCCGGCCACGGCCACGGTGGTCAGGCGGCGCCGACACACCCACCAGAGGATCAAGTGTTGGTTCCAGTACACGTCGACCGCGCTGGGCGGCGGTGGGTCCACCGCCGTGACGACTGTCCGCGCCGCTTATCCGCGAAACGAACCGGCGACGGTGGTCGATTTCCTGTCCGTCTGGCGACGGTGTGCCAACAGCGTCGCAGCCGCTTGCAGCGCGGCTGACCGCGATTGACGACTGTGGATGTCTAAACAACCCCCTGGCCGTGTTGTGCAGACACGCCACGGGTGTCAGCAGTGTCCTGTAGGATGCGATGCCAATCATATTATTATTGTAGATTATCAGTAGGGCTAGGATTTACGACAAGCAACGCAATAAAACAATAAAATATTATTATAAATTAATATTCAATGAATTTACCAAACAATCGTGAAAGAGAAGCTTCTATCTATACCTATATATAAAAATAAATGTACTTGCCTATTATGTAGATCATTTTTGTCTAACGTATTACTTCTATTTAAATTCATAGCACTTTTTGTACGTTTTCACATTGTTTTTGTCAAAAACAAAACCACTGTCTTTACGAAATTGAAATAAGTGACGTATAAGACGTGACATCTATAGCTTCTTAATTTTTACACTATATTATGTTTTTTTTAAATATTAAAACACGCATTTCCGTGTCCATAGCTAAGATATTAATTAACGATATGTATTATATTTAAAATAAAAACAGGTCCTGTGTCAATATGAGCCGATTCGTGGAAATGACTAACTGGATTTATAAAAGGGTATTGCAACAAAAAGATACCAATGCATATGAATCCTAGCAGTATAATATTATTCAGTATAATTATACATTTATACATAATATTATATATATTATATTATTATATTAATTATAAATTATAATAAAATAGATTGTAGTCTGGATCTAATACCTATTGGACATTATTTGGTACCTAAACATTGGTGCTCTATACATCGTATACAGGCAGGGTTAGGTTGACCATTGAGTCCCAAATAATTGGGTAAATATTATTTACCGGTAAACTGAGTCCGGAAATATTAAACAGGTAAATTGAGTCTGAGAATAATAATTTCATTTTTCTAAAAATAAACCATTAATAAATATAGGTAGGTACAGTAAAAAGTAAAATTCTTTACATTCTAGAAAAACCAATAAGTGGTTACCGATTGTTTAATGGAATGTTTAATTATTCTCATCTAAACATCTATGATTGTATTGTTGTACTTACTTGCAAATAGATTTATACCTACATGAAAATATTATGTAGGTAATGAACAGGTTATTAAAAAATAAATAATAATAACAATAGAAAAAAAAATTTATTTTGAGACAAGAAATGGTGAAATATGAAAAAAAAAGTATTTCATGACTTGAATTGGTTAAACACATTTCATATACATTTTTACTCTGTTCCTGTACGTAATAAAAATAGTGATAAAATAAATATTATTAATAACTGCACCTATAATATAATTTATATGCACTTAATTATGATTTTTTATATAAATATGATAATATAATATAATAGTATTGCGAATCAAAATAATTATTAAAAAACAATTGAGAAAACAAAAAGCACATTTTTAAGTTCTAACCACGGATAGTATTCAGCCTGTTTCTACATGTGATATGAAAAATGTGTTTTTAAAGGGACTCAGTTCAGTCAGTTCACCATAAACCTTTTCAAACCTGAAACTCAGACCTCAGTTTACCTCAAATCTTTTCAAATCCAGATTGGGTTACTCAGTTTACCACAAAAAGGTGTTTTGGGATCAGTTTACCTCCGTACAATGCATACAGTTTGGATATTTTCTAGAATATTTTTTTGTGTAAACTGTATAAAACTACAAACATTAAGTCATTAAAAAAAAGTATCAAAATACATAAGACATAATAATATGTGATTAAATAATAATGAAAATAGGAAGTGTCTTAAGTATGTAAAAATAAAAATTAATAGGAGATACCTATTATGGTAACTATATAGTTTATAGATGATAACTTTACATGCTACTATATAATACACAATATAACAATAAATTGTTATTTATTGAGCCACTGAGGGGTCCACTTAGATTCTTCTTTTAAAAGCTAGTAATTCATTTTTAATTTATATTTTTAAATATTAATAAAACATAACTAACTATCTTGCACCAAGGAGATCAAAGTGTCAAACCTAAAGTGTGCTTTAAACAATTGTGTCATAGTCACTGTATCCGGTGCGAGCTGCACTCGATAAAAAAAAAATATATAGATAAAAAATGGATATTAATTTTACACACTATAATATAATACTGCTGTACCCACGGGGTCATGTACCTATTATAATGTGTATTATCTTATACATAGAATTATATATATTATTTACGCCAAACTATTTTAGAGAAATTTGTGCACGTGCAGTGGTATAATCGGGAATTCCACTGAATACCGATAAACGACAAAATTAATAATCTCAATTAAAAATTCAATATTTAAGTATCCCAAGATCTACACAATATAATTTTTTCTAGTGGTTAAAATTAAAAAAAAAAATATACTCATCTACTCTTTAATAAATAAAAATGAATACAATACATATACTCAATTTTTTCTAAAAATTGGTTGTATGTACCTACTTATACCTATATAGATTAAATAAAACTATTATATAGTTAAGTATAATTTTTTAAATTCTAAACAACGGTCATAATGGCATCCTAATACGAGGAGGCTGTGGATATTATATTATGCAGTTGACTGATGAGCGTATGTCTATCATGTGTGTATCTATATATTTATGCTTCTCCACCCTCGGCTGGAAATCCTCGGAAGACGGGGAAGTGACGACGCTCACAAATATTAAGTACACCTAACAAGATTAATTTTTACAGAATTTGTCACATTACACAATAATCATATTACACTTTGCACGTTAAGACCGTTGGTCATAAAACAGCTAAGCATCGTTTGGCGCGACCACCATTCACATTTGAGTCTAACTAACGGCTAGACTTGGATTAACTAACTGGCGTATCCAGAGTTTTTTTTTTTTAATTTGGATGAGGCTAGTAACAATAATTAACAATATGAACATATTAATATGCACTTAAGCCAATAAGTATTTTTAAATTATTAAGGTACCTATATAAAAACAAAAGGAACAGTAAAAAAAAATGTACCGATTCAATACCTATTTGAAAATGTGGATTTTTATACGCATTTTAACTTTTTGTTATAAGCAGATGATTATGATGAAAAACTAATTATTAATTTATTTAATAAAAGAAGCAAAATACCTACCTTTCTAAAACGATGCATGTCACATACATTCTATCATGTTCTACAGTACCTATCGCTTATCCCTATGTCTACCTGTGGTGACCACAACGTATTATTTTGGTGGTAGTGTTGATGCGTGGGTATAATATGTTTACTGGACACAGGAACAATGATACAATCATAGTATTTATAGCATTATATGTTAATATTATGCATTATTTCAAAATGTGTACTCTCAATATGGTCTATGTGGCGGGGTACGTGGTACAGTAACACAACCATGATTTATTCAAGAGGGGAGGTGGTTCCAAAAAAATGTATTTAATTACTGTTTTTCTGGTCCTTTCGTAAATATATATATTCATATTATTGGTTAATAATTCGGTCATCTCCCCCTTCTAATAAATTCGTAAATACGTCGATACCAATAGCTATACAAGCCTACTCTATATAAAATAACGATTTAAAATTATATTTTTGCATTATTTATTAATTTTGAAAAAATAACTTTTACTATCTTAAAATTATTTAATTATATTTAATATTATTTATTTTAGATTCTGAGCGGAGCGATGAATGTATTGATTTTACAATGATGTGTGTTTTTTTTTTATTATTTTTTTTTTGTGTCTGTCATCACCTTCTAGGACAGTAAAAAAGCTTCAATTTTCTTCAATAGTACCTTTTCTAATAGGAAAGTAAATCTAGTTGGTACTTGGGGGGGTCAAAGTTTAAACTTCACAGTAGTTTTTTAAAAGCGCCGTAAAAAACAAATATTCTGACTTATTTTGAGCTGTTAACGGACATTTTCAGTTTCCAATTTTTTTAGTTTTTTTTTCTATAAATGTCAATTAAATTTTATTTGTTGGGTAAAATATCTTGAAAATTTAATAGTAGGCTTCTAATATATAGGTTCAAAGGCAGATGAAAAATATTAAAAATCCGTAGTCACAATTTCTTTTTATAGGGAATCAAAGTTCAAATGTTGACAAAATATGTAAAAATGACGAAAATGTGCAATTTATTTAGAGTTAAAAATTCATAAAAATTTTTCTTAGTAAATCTAAGGTTTGAAAATGTAATACAAGATTCCTCATAAGTTCGCCTAATTTTATCAATAAAAAAATGTTTATAAGCAAGTCAAAATAAATTTTTATGAGCATTTTAAGTTCAAATTTTTACAAGATTTTATATTCACTGAACATTCATAATGGTATTTACTATACAAGATAAAAATTTTCAAAATATTTCGACTTGTTTGGAACAGTTTACGGACATATTCCCAATAGTTTTCAATAACACAGGAAAAAACAAAATTTTAATTAATATTTTTCAAATATTATTTTAATAACATAATATCATAGGAGCCTTGTATTTAATTTTCAAGGTTTTTGGCCAAACAAATAGATTTTTTAAATATTTACAGAAATAAAAATAAAAAAATTGTAAAAAGAATATGTCCGTAAATAGCTCAAAATGAAAAAAAATATTTTGAAAATTTTATCAAGTATAGGAATTGATAATTAAACATATAATATAAATTTCAAGTATCTTCAGTTATTCATTTTTGAATTACAGCAAAATAAGAAAATCGCTACATGAGAAATCGAGTGAATTTCCAATGCTAAAAACTTCAAACGCTCATAAAAATTTAATTTGACTTTCAGGTGGACATTTTTTTTTTTGAAAAAGGCAGGCAACTTATGAAGAATCTTCAATTAAATTTTCTAACATTAGATTTAAAATCAAAAGTTCTTATGAATTTCTAATTGAAAATAATTTGCACATTTTCATGATTTTTACGCATTTTGTTAAAATTTGAATTTTAAATGCTTATATAAAAAAAATTGTGTATATAGATTTTTAATACTTTTCAAGAGTCATTGTAACAATATATTAGGATCCTTGTATTAAATTTTCAAACTATTTTACCCATCAAATAAAATTTAATTGATATTTATAGAAAAAGAACCTAAAAAAATAGGAAACCTATTAAAAATATTTTGAAAATCTTATCGTTTGTAGAAAATACTAATACAAACAACCAGTGAAAATTCCATGTATCTGTGGTCATTTGTTTTAGAGTTATATCAAAATTCAAAACCGATTTTGCTAAAAACTGATTTCGCATAAAAATTCCGGTTTTTTCTTAATTTTTCTTTTGTTTTTCCCTATACATTTGAAACTATTAAAAATTTTTTACTTTTGACCACCCAAAGTCCAACTAGATTCACTTTCCTATCAGAAAAGATATCGTTGAAGAATATTGATGCAGTTTTACTTGCCGCAATAGGTGATGACAGACACAAAAAAAAAAAAAAAAACAACATACATCATTGTAAAACCAATACATTCATCGCTCTGCTCAGAATCTAATAAATATTTATATTTATAGCTAATACATGTTCTTGATCCAAGTTCCACAAGCGTTGCAATTCACCTCAACGTCTTGTCACGCTTTATTGTTGTTTATTTTCAATAATCGATCATAGTTGAAAGATGGTTTCAAGTGTCTACAATAATCAATTTAATGTCTTCACTCGTGAGAGTGTAAGTGTAATACATACATTACCTATGACAATAAATTTGAAACCCAGCATCATCAGTATATATACTATACCATTTTCCAATGTTATACGTAATAGCATAGGCGAGCTTTAATTAGCTACAAGATTAGATATTCACTCGATTTCTCATGTAGCGATTTTCTTATTTTGTTGCAATTCAAAAACAAATAACTGTAGATGCATGAAAATTTCACTGAATGTGTATATTAGCATTATCAATACACCATCTAATTTTGAATATATTTTGACTGTTTTTGAGCTTTTTACGGACCATTTCTATTTTCAATTTTTTTTTAGTTTTTTTTATATAAATACCAATAAATTTTTATTTGTTGGGCCAAAAATAATGAAAATTTAATACAAGAATCCTGATATATTGTTACAATAGCAATTGGAAAATATTAAAAATATATAGGCACACATTTTTTTTATAATCATTTAAAGTTCGAATTTTGACAAAATTCATCAAAATCTCGAAAATTATCAATCATTGTAATTTAATAAATATAAAATGGTCAGTTTTTATAACTAAGGTTTGAAAATTTAAAATAAAGATTCCAATAAATAGTACATACTGTAATCAAAAAATCTAAAAAATATTTAAACACAGTTATTTTTTACAGACATTTTAAGTTCGAATTTGGACGAAATTACATATTAAAATCAATTTTAACGAGTGAAAGTATATATTATAATATTTTTCTAGCATCACTGATAATTTTAGGTTAATAATTAAATAATATGAATAATATTAATTCAACTTAGCAGCTACCGTAAAATAACAATATCAATATAATTTAAAATATCCTAGACTGACATACCGTCTCCGCTCAGAATCGTTTTTCGTATACAATGATATTATATCATTGAATTCAAATTTAATACCATCCATTATACAGTGACCTACTGGCTACTTGTAACCTACTGTACAGTGGAGCGACATCCACTTGACCCCTTTTTTTTTTAGATCCTACATATTTGAGTGAATTAAGAACAGCACATAATATAGTATATAGTTTATACTAATAGAGCAGGATAAGTAGGCAGTAGTCGGTTATTACGCTTAAGGTCCGATCGCCCAACTCGAGGTCCTAGAAATAAAAGTTATTAATTAGGTATTATGAACCTCGAATGAAAATATTTTATTTTATTGTATATATTATATATAATATATAATATACTTATTATATATATTACCTAGGTATCGTATAAATTCTAATTAAGTAGATGCTCACAATAGAAAATGTGTAGGAATGTATTTTAATTACATAATAGGTAATACCGAAAAAAGTTTAAGAATTAAAAGTTAAAAAACCATGAACACATTATAAGCAAAAGTTATACATTTTTGCTGCAACCAAAAATTTTTCGCTTGGGGTGAAGGTATGCCCCCTACACCTTCCCCTAAATGCACCACTGGGTACATTAAATATTAAATTTAATTAATTATCAGCTAAGACATTATTAAAATCGATTTTAAATGATTTTTCAATGTTTTGTTTTCGCTTTCTGAAAACTAGGTGTTTATGACTTTATGACATTTATAGCATGTATCAATTATTTTAAATAGATACCTATTGTATCCACATATTATACAAATAAAAATGAGTGAAGTAAATATAATAAACATTATTATATTTACTTAACTAATTTTTTTCAAGTATCCACTGTACCAGTTTTAATAATGTTTAACGTTCACTTTACACCGTATAATTGGTTGTAATTATAAAATACTCATCAGTGTTTTTTGAAGTATTTGAGTTTTAGGTTGAGAATAATTTAAATACATAGTGTAATTTTTCAATTTTTTATTTTTCTTCTTGTTATGTTGTATTGTGTTTAAAATTAAATTAGAAAATACATTTAACTAAAAAGAATAATATTTTATTTTAAATACAGATACCTACTTTGAGAAAGTATTTAAAAACGTTGTCCAAGTACCTACTTTTTTCTAAAGTATTTAAAATACTTATTTGAGTACTTACTTAAAAAGTATTTGATTATTTTTACTTAAGTACTTTACAAGACTGAACAAATTAATCAAACAGTTAGTGACATTAAACTTTAAGTTTCTAAACATATATTTAGAACGTACAACTTATACCCACTCCGTTGTGTCCGTTCAACTATTAGTACATATTTACGATTGTCGATATTAATTTTTCCATTTTAAATTTTAATATAAGTACTTATTTATAATTCAAAACAAACAAATAAAAAATATTTAACCAAAGACTTATTAATTATTAATACATATTACACTAAAGTATACTAAAATAAAATACAGCATAATAAAAAAAATGTATAACGGTTATATTATTCAAAGTAAACTCAAACTAGCCAGTATTAAAAAATAGATACCAAAATATAAAAGCTATTCATTGAATAATTTTAATATATAAATATATATTTATATTTATACTATATATGTATAATATACATATACATTGTATATAGTATAATAAATATAATATAAGTAGTACCTAGAATAGGTAGTGTATTGATATAAGAGACTTTACCAGATTAATTAAAATTAGTTGATAGTTGAAAGTAAGCAATGTCCACTGCTACTAGTTCATGGGTGGGTGTCCACCCGGGTTCGTAGTGGAAATACCTTTGCCAAACATACACGTATTGCTAGCAAACCGTTTCAACCGTCCCAACCCTACAGATTTTGCAGGCTATGACCTTATAGTCGTCGAAGAATTAATCTAATAAAAAAAAATTATAACAATAATAACAATTACAATCATTGTTAGGCACTAAATTTTACATTTAATAAATTGAAGTTCAATTATTGAACCTATACCTATTATAACTATTTGGGTCTTACATACCTAAACGGCTAAACGTAGGTTTATATTATACGAATAAATATTATTTAATTTAAATATCTTAATAATATATAATACAAACTATGTACCCGTATGTTTTAAAAATTAAATTTTTTTTTTTTATCAAAAAAATGTATTTATAAGTTGTTATCTTAAATATACGGTTAATATAAAAAATATATCTTATATAAAATAATACAACAGCAAACAGTTAGATAATAATAATGATGAGTTTTAATTTGTACATCATTAGTAAAGAATTTATTCTAGTTCAAGGACAGGCAAATATAATTCCGTGTTGAAAAAATGAATTTCATGTATAAAATAAAATAAATATTATCTTGGCATCTATGTTATGACCGAATTTCGGGTACCTAATTTTGTTTATTAGTATTACAAGTATAGCAACAGAAGCTTTGTTTGATTATAAACAAACAGTACAATTAATTACAATAACTTAAAACAAATTATTAGGTCATAAAATTAGTTACATTCAATTTTAATTCTAAATTCATACAAAATATAATAAATCCATACAAAGTAAGTTATACACAGTGTTATGTACAGTATAAAATCCAAAATAGTACTTATTTAAAATTGTATTTATCTAGATGTACTCAGAAGACACGACGAATGAGTTAAAAGAAACTATATCCTGTCAAAAAGAAAAAATATGCGAGTTAAATCAAAAACTAGAAGAGTTCGATTCAGTGGTTTCAGAAAGAAATAAATTACGAGAAATTTACAAACAATTTGAAAAAAGTAATGAAAATAGTATTAACGGCCATAAGAAAGCGTTTGCTGAACTATCAGCTACGTGTGACCAACAAACCGAAAAGCTGAAGAAAGCTGCGAATGCAGAATACCAATGGGAACTGAAGTACGGGAAACTAGAAGACGCCAACAACTGCTTGACTCGTCAAATGAAAGCTCTAAAATGTAATGAAAATAAATTACAATCGCAGTTAACAGAGGCTGAAACAGCATTGAAATGTGTCCAGAGAGAATTATGTACAACTAAAGTAAATACTTCCTTTTCTTGATTTTAGAATGATACAATTAAGTACTTAAAAAAATCGTTAGTCATACATATTAGTATACGCTCAAAAGTAACTTTAGATCGTTTAATAACTTGAAATAATAATAATAATAATAATAATCTATGAAATAATAAATGTACGAAACACTGATTAATTTAAAATAAAATATTATATAATAAAACAAAATTTCAAATACTTAAATAATATCATACAAAGTTAGGTATCTATCTACTCCTGGAACAGTGAATTGTAATCTGCTGGTGATGGTATTTAAGTTTACATATTTCAATAAGTATACCTAAATATTATTTGTTATAATTAACTGTTCAATCTTGTTTTCATACACAATTTAATTGACCTAATATTTTTAAATTTGGTACGGCCGTGTGTTTTGACCGTTACGGTCATCATCCCTATTTGGCCGAACAACGATTTTGATGATGGTGCCTGCAGGCTTACTCAATATCACTAGTCAAAAAATAAAACAATTAAGAAAAAAGTTGCCGAACTCTAAACGTTAGTTTTGACCTACGTTACTTCTACTGCCTTAGGTTAGGTTATTCGTTAACTATGTAGTCACATAATTATTTATATTATAGGTAGGACTATGATGTATGAACTATGAGCGCATTGAATTTTGATTTTTTTTTGCCTACCTATGTGGCTTCTTTCATAAGCCACTAATAGACCCGCATTCCAAATATCGAATACCTATTATACTTTAATACTTTACAATATAGGTATTTTGTTAAAAAGAAATTAAATTTATTATAGTTTATAATTTTTATTTATCATTATTATATTTTAACATAGTTGTATTTATATTTTTAGTCGGAATTGGAAGAAAATATCTGTATGGTTAATAAATTGAAGACAAATTTGAAATGCAGTGAACAGGAGCTCTGTAAAGTTCGCAGGGAACTTGAAGAGTGCAAACTTGAATGTGATAAATTAAACGAGGTGAACGGGGTCTTAGGTACTGAGTTAACCTGCACCAAAAAATGTCTATGTGAGACAAAATTATCTGCTACGCGCATGGAGGAAAGGTTCATACAAGAACGTGAAAATTTAACAAACGAGTTGAAAGCAAGTTGCAAAAAAATTAATGAATTAGAATGTCGATATGAAGATGCAATGTGTAAATTAAACGACGAGAGATGTAAATCCAAAAAGTTTGCTTCAAAATTAATAGAATTGAATAAAGCGAGTGCAAAGAATCACTTAGAAATGAAAAACCGTGTACAGAAATTACAAGATGAAATTTGTGTTAAGAATAATGATTTGTGTTGCTTGAAGAACAAAGTCATTGAGTTGCAACAAGACAATGATTGTAAATGTATGGAAATAAACGGACTGAAAACTAAAGTTTACGAAAGAGAATGTCAACTAAAACAAATGTGTTTACTATCGGAAAAAATTGAGCAAATGAAGTGCTTTGTTGAAACTTGTTGTTGCCCGAAAAAGAAATGCCAACCGAGTTCTTGTTGTTGTCCAAAAAAGAAATGTGAACCTAGTCCTTGTTGCCCGAAAAAGAAATGTGAACCGAGTCCTTGTTGTCCGAAAAATAAATGCGAACCAAGCCCTTGTTGCCCGAAAAAGAAACCAGATCCTTGTTGTGAACCAAGCCCTTGTTGTCCGAAAAAGAAACCAGATCCTTGTTGCGAACCAACTCCTTGTTGTCCGAAAAAAAAACCCGATCCATGTTGTAAACCAACATGTTCAGACGTAAAGCTTCCATGTGGTCTATCGAACAGCACAAAAGCTATGATCCAAAAATATACGACAAATTCAAATAGCGATGATACGTATACAGCGGAATTAAAACAATTGAAATGTGATGTGGAAGATTTACAACAGAGTATTGGCAACATCTAAAAATAAATTCATTTTAACTACCTAGGTATTCAAGTTATAAAATTATGTGCGTCATTCAAGTAGGTTCTATATATAATATTATGTATTATAGAAGAAAAAAATGACAATAAATAAAACAAAATTTTTTTTAACAATATCAAAGATGTGTGTTAGGTATTTATTTTTTATTTTATGCCTTCGGGCTGGACGGTTTTTTTCTGACCGATTTTTCGCATGGTCTTCGTAGTTGTGGCTACTTATATTAACAAAAACATAATATTTACGTTTCATAGATTTTCTTGCAGAGGAAAAATTTCGAGTAGCGTACTACTTATGTTTATTTTCCTTAGGTTGGAATGAATTCCAATTATCTTTTATATTTATGCCATGTTGCACGTTATTAATAATAATAATATCTGCCTGACTACCTATACATATTGCCATAATGGCCACTATAAGGAGACCTGATGGGCCTTACAAATTTACATACCGCGGCCTCAGATTTTACTATACATAACATACGAACAATAATTGTAAAATCTAATATAAAAATGTAATAATTTTCTATTTAGTTTGTTTCGAAATAAATAATATATAGCCTATATAGCCATAACTAGGCAAATGTTATGTATTAAAAATTAAAAGATACTTAGGTGTATTTAAAGATTCTCTAAAAACAATACACAGCATAAAAAGTCTTTTCAGTGTCTTATGACAATAAGATTATATTTGTCAGTGTAAGTATTATTTCCCTAATACTAGGTACCGGTTGGCGGTCACTGCAGAAAACGTACCTACATAATTGAGAATAATATATAATTAAATACTTAATTTCTCATTCGAGTATATTAAATGTTGTCACCTTAAACAGTTATAGGGAAAAAGGTATATTATTTAATATTTGTTTTTATGTAAGTTCATTTTTTACATTGAAAAATACCTGCCGCTTTTATAAAACATACATATGAGTAATACATTAAATAATTGATTTAACAAATAAAAAAATAAGAAATACTTATAAGAAATAATTAATAACATATATAAAAAAGTCGGACGTACCCACTGTTCCTAATAGTTGTGCTGTATTTGAATTCAATGATAAATCATTGTAGGTATACAGAAAACAGTTCTGAGCGGAGACGATTTGTCAGCCTAGCATACTTCTATAAATAATTAAATTTAATAGTTAAAAAAATAAAAGATAATAATAAAAATCAAAAATATCTCATCGCTATAAATATTGTAAATTTCTGGTGAACTTTTTCTTTTTGTTGGAGGTAGAAAAAATTTTAAATTTGATAATTTTGATAATTTACCAATAAATAAAAAATATAAAATTATAAGTTCAAAAAATCATAAAAATTAATGTTCTGCTTGTAAGTGATCTACTTGTAACCTACTGTACAGCAGAGCGACATCTACTTGACCACCTTTTTAATTTTGAAAACGAACGTGCTACAATTGCTACCTATATAAAAACATATTATAAATACCTACACTTTTTTGGGAATATAATTTAATTATGAATTTATTTGTTTTTAATAATTTTCAATTAAGGAAGGTAAAAAATACCTCTATTGATTTATTTTTGATAAATGTGTTGGTTGGTCTTAACAACTTTTATCCTCCCATAATATGCATTGCTTCCAATTAAGCTGCTCCATAGGTATCAACAGTTTTTGAAGTAGTGTGTGAGTTGCAATTATAAAAGAAAGTAGCATAAATATTTATTTTTGTGGTTTATAAAATTTGTATACTATCTTCCCCTCTCCCATATAATCTTAACCTCATCAATTCATCAACGTCTCAAAGTGTAGACACCACTGACGATAAAGCGCCTCTAAAATTAGCTCTCACCTGGGCCTCAAAATTGTAGTTGTGGCACAGGTTTCATGCTCACAATTGGAACAGACAACAAATTTGGGTGACTAGTTGCATCCACGGTAAAAATGTCTTCCTAATAATTAGGTAAGATTTTTTTTTTTGGCACATACATAATGTCGGCCTAGGTTTTTTAACCTATAATTAAACATTTTTGAAATATATTATTTTATAATTTCATTTATCTAAATTTCATTTTCAGAACATCAATGAACACAAAAATATTATAAAGAGCGCTGTAAAACGTGATATTGAATTTCGAACCTATACTTGATTTTCGCTGAGTTTTCTGCCTAAATAATGGAGGGAAATAAGACTCTTATAAAATGTTTATTTCTAATATAATAGGTATAAACAGCAAATAATTCTACTTTTTGTAGATAGTTATTATTATCGAACAAGGAACCATATGCCATATGCCTAATGCCTATATATAGGATATAATTAAAGTACCTTTGACATAGGTATTAACCATAGGTATTACAGGGAATGGTAAACTCTTACAAATTTAAGTTATCTCATATATAGACATAGTGTTACGTCCTGTAAAATGTAGTTTAAACTCCTACAAACGATAATAAGATAATAATTTTAGCAAAAAAGTCAAATTAATTTTTAAAGAGGGGACAAGTGACTATCCATTGTATTGCTGTTGCATCCTCCTAGCATACTTATATAAATTATCAAATTGAATAATTTCCTCAAGTTTAAATCATTTAATTGTCATACATTATTAAATATTAAAACAATTAGGTACCTACATAGGTAATAAAATCAAAATAATGTTGAAAAACATATCAGTAGATAAAATACGTCTTCGTATTTTTGACCTTAAAAATAAAATATTTGTCTTACAATAAATTCAGCCACCTACATAAATAAAACTTAAATAATAATCGTATAATAAATCATTAACCAAGTGTTTGTATTTTATCTATAAATATCTTTTTATACTAATTATTTTCATGTTATAATTTTTAGCTTTTTGAGCTTTTCAATTCCAAAACCATGAATTCAAATAAAATGTTGAAGTGTAGAATATTACCCTATTTTTTTCAGGTAAAAATTTTTATATAGAAGATAACAGTATCTTAGAAGTTAAGGTAAAAAGGTTATTCGTATAGGAGCTTACGTTTGGCCGGTAATACAATAATATGTTATAATAAATAATTCTATAAACCTATATTATCACCCATCTAACACTAGTGTTGAATTTATTAAGAAAATAATTTCAACTACTTGAAGGTAAGTGGAAAGTGCATCTATTAAAAGAATCTAGTTTGCCCAGAATTAAAACTGTTATAGTTACCTATGTATTTTATTTTATCAGCATGAACAGAATTTTTAAAAGCAGAACGTTTGTTATTTTAGTAGCACAAAACAATTTGATATTTTTCATGCTTTTAATAAATTATAATAGACAATTTTTTAATAAAAAATCAAATATTTATAATAAATTGTGATAATAATTATTTTATATTTGTGTAAACAACTTTTTTTTATTTTTTAAATGAAAAATAAACTAATATTATTTAATTGAAACTCAATCAAATAGGTACAATTTTTTTTAATATTATATTTTTCAAATTTTTTTTTAGTTTTAGTACATTCTTTTGTGTTACCAAGAATAATTTATGTAGATTTATGAATTATATTATTAAATATTCTATTTTTAATCATATATGCTACCCTTTTGTAATTTTTGCATTAAAATATACATTTTGCAGTACTCATTGGTGAATTGGGTATCATCAAACTGGGCATAGACTGTTTATTACATATTTTAATAACTAATTTCATAATTATATATTTTTTATGTTCTTATTATTATTAGGTATGCAATAAAATTGCCAAACAAGGCATAACTGGAACAACCATGATTAATAAGAGCAATAAACTACAAATAATAGTATATAATATAATCAAACATTCTAAAATGTAATTTAAGCTAATCATTAAGATGTCAAAATATGAGTTTGAGTAAAAGTATATTGTATACTATCTATTTACTTAAATTATCATTCAAAGATTTAATATTTTCTTGTCATATTTTTAGTTACAGATAATTTAGTTTTAAGAAAATACCGTGATGAGACAAAAACAAGTTATAAAATGCACATAATATAATATGTGATCACCTTGGTTAAAAGAAGTATTCATAACGTCTTTATTGCATACTATATTATTTCAAAAATACAAGCATAAAACAGATGTTGAGAGTGTAGCTATGTTTGTACAACCATAAGAACTAATTTTTTTAATATTTAGAAAAAAATTGGAAATATATAACCATATAAATTACATAACTAAGAAAAATATTTATTTCATAACTTATTTTAAATTAATTATTATATAATATGCATAAGAACTAACTCCAACGGTAGTGTGCATATGCTCTGTTTGCCTCACATTGTTTATGTAAATCCAGTTTCTTTTTCACAACTTTTCCCTAAACAGAACAATAAATATTTTATTAAAATGAATATAACATACACAAAAGTGTATCAAGATATAATTAATTGAATAAAATCTATTAATTCAATGTTTTAATAAAAATATATATGTAAAATATAATATGTAATATTCGTTTTTTAATTATTGGTAAAATAGTTCAAATTCAATTGGTTCTTACATCATTATTGGAAGCTTTGATTAATTCAGTGGCCATAAAGTCAGCAAAACTAATGGATTTGTCTTTTTCGCGTCCACATTGTACAAACCATCTCATTGCATAAAATTTAGATTCTTTATCTGTTATTGGTACTGGAACCTTAAATAAATACCATAGAGAATATTAAAAATAACTTAACTTTTGAAATGTAAAGTATTATCATTATTGTTATTGTTTCTATAAATTATTTTTATCAATATAATTAGGCAATATTATGGGCTTTAAACGACAAAATAAAATAGCTAAATCAAGCTTAATACAGATAAACAAAAAACAAAAAAACAAAAAAAATAGGAAAATAAGTTAGTAATATTGCTATTGACTTGCTGAATTTGAATATCATTGATGAAAATATAATGATAAATTATATGTTAGTAATAGGAATAAATTAAACAAATTAAAATGAAAGAAAATCATTTTTTAAATATATGGAAGACTGGGTATGGAACTGTCAAATATTAGTAAAATAATGATAAATTGTTTTGTTTTATAATAAAAATAAATCATACCTGGTAAAAAGATCCCCCTCGTTTTACTGCAGTTAATTTTAAAAGTGGTTTGCAGTTAGCAATAGCTTTTTTCAGTATAACTATAGGATCTATAATTATTGAAGCTTTCTTCTCAGGATCTGTTTCTCTGTTATACTTCTCTAATTGTAGCTTTTTGATTTTTTCAAAGGTCTTTAAAAATAATTGAACATTTAAGTATTTTTATAATTCAAAATGAACAATTACAATAAATAGGTATTATACCTTCATAAAAAAGTAAGATAATCAATTTTAATTACAAGTTTTAAGTCACAGGAATAGCTGACTTGGGTAAGCAATTAGTAATGCTATTAGTATAACAGCGTTTAATATAAATATTAAATGAAAATTTAAAACAGACATCATTTAAGATCTAAAAATGCATATTTCATGGTAACCTATAAAGTAGGGTGGGCAGTATTCCATAAATCAAACTTAAAGGGTTTAGCTGCTGACAAATTTTCTAAAGCATCCTAAAATTGTATTTATTATGTACAGGGTGATTAATTTAATATAAGATATTAATTTAAATACTTTACGTTTAATAGATCACAGTGTATTTTAGCCCTACTATAAAATCGAGCTATAATACATTTTTAGTCTTACTCTCTAGGTATCCTTCTCATACACCACAAAAATGAATGAACACTGCCCACTGAATAATTAAAATAGATTAAGTGTAAGTACACTTAGTCATAACTCATAACTAACCCTAAAAGAGACTTTGCTGATATATTTTTTAAATATATATTATGTTATTTAAGATATTAATACGTTTGAAATTGATGTCGCAGATTCTTAAATAGTTTTGATATAGATCTATTATTTTAATTTATAAATAATAAAAATTAATTACATACTTTTTCTAAGACTTCCCTGGCCAATTTTTTTTGTCCCTTTAGAAGCATATAGTTTATAAATTTTCTGAAAAAAAAAAATTGTATAGTTAAAAGTATAAATAAATAAACATTACTAGTGCAATTTATTGAGCAACTTTAATAGTCTAATTAATTTGATGAGTTAAATAAAATATGTCAAAATACATTTTTATTTATAATGAGTGGAATATAGAATCAATAATTAATATTCACAAATAATTTTTTAATTAATACGCTTTTTGTAATCTTTCGGAAATAAAAAAGATTGCTTTATTTTGTGGTTACAGCTATTAATTGATTAAAATATTATTTAATATTCTATTATTGCTGGGCAGTACTCATGCAAAGGTATTGAAACACAATTACAATGGGTAGGTAGTTCATGTAGGCTTAATAGACTATAGAGAATAGACTGTTTCTTATCTTTTATTTATTACAATAATCAATTAATACTCACGAAACTGTAGGATCATGAAATACAGAACAAGTTTCGTTACTTCTAGCTGCTTTAAATGGAATCAGTTTGTAATTTTCAACCTCTCCAGATTCATAAAGTTTATCTAATTCTTGTTTTTTGTAGACTGGTTCAGCAAAATGAGGTGGATATACACTATATTTAACTGTTGTCAATTGTGGAAATGCTTGAAATCTTAAAAAAAGATAAAAAAAACAATAGTTAATCAGGCAGGAAAAAATTCTAAATATTAATAAATATTGCAATAGGCTTGTTATTGCCCCATCACAATCTTCTACATATAATACAACATAATATGGTTTGGTTTACACAACATATTCATTTTTAATTTGTCGCCATTAAATAGCTAATGTTTGAATAACAATTTCATATTTAAGTATTATATTAATTGTGCAATCTGCAATATCAAATTTCAGCAAATAAAATATATTGAGCAATACTAAATAGATCATGTTTATCAAGGATAATGATATAATATTATATAAATATTATTTATAATATATTAAAAATGAATAATATAGATTGAACATCATGAATGATGTACAAAAATATCATAATATATTAACATATTTGTAAACGTATTTGAAAACATTATCAACAGTAAGTTGTTGATATTCTAAGGAGGTAGTATAGGTAGTTTTGTGAAGAAATAATATAGAATTTATGAGAATGTTGGAATACAAAAGACAATTGAAGACTTGTTTTGTAAAAGTAAAGTTTCCCAGCAGAGTCTTGACGCCGGTTCAGAACATGGTCGACGTAAAGACGAGTAGTGACGCCGCGTTCCACAGTACACCGCAATTATACCACAACTCGCATTTACCGTAAAGCATGTAACTCCTAATGTGTAACATTTGGCTCAAAGCTACAGTCAACAGACACGACAGTCGACAATAATATTATAATGTATAACAACGGTAACAAAACACGTAGTTTATTTCATACAATTTAGTTGAATCAAAACCGTCTCTTACCCGTGTTTGACAGAACTTCCGATCCTCAAGTATTTAGCAAACAACGCCATGGTCAATATTTTGCGGCACCTAGACCTTCCAGGATCCGAAGAATTTGCAAAGTAACAAATTAGCAAAAGCCGAATGAAAAATCGTCGGTAACGATAGTGTTATCGGCCACCGACGTTATCAGTTATTGGGATGATAATGCGAATAGCACATGCGGTGGCCTCTTGTCCGCTAGGTGGAGCTGTGTCATCTAAAATATTCCCGTGACCGTAGACAGTGTACGAATATTTTTTTCTGTACGACGGAACACTAACAATATCAGTGGCGTAATTTCAATCTGACTTATAAGTATTATTGGCTACGGATAAGTGATAGACTATTACTATAGGTATGGTTATTGGTTATGATGTATAATTTATTAATTAATTCATTTTTTTTTCTTGTTTACAACTTATAAACAAGTTAGGAAAGCTCACACCGCGATCCTGTTAAATTCCTGGTTTCCAAACATATTCTATGAAACCCAATAAACAATAATTTCATAATGTTAAACAGTTCAAAAAATATTATTTGGTAACTGTTATACTGTAAGTATAGGTACCATCGACCATTGTGATTTGTGCACTTGTGCAGTCATTGTGGTACATACGTAATTTTAAATATTGGCTACTATATGAGTCTAAATTAAATACTCACCTTTTGATATTTTAGATTCTCGGCGGAACGATAAATGTATTAGGTTTAGGTATGTCGTATACTTGTATGTATTAATTTTACAATGATGTAAGTTTTAATTTTTTTTTCTGTCTATAGTTTCCTACCTAAACATTTTTTCTAGTAAAAACAACGCTTCGTTTTTCAGCTTTAACATCTTTTCTGATGGAAAATGAATCTATAGTTGGTACTTTTGGGGGATTACATTTAAAAATTCACAGAAGTTTTCAAAAGCGTCGGGAAAAAACGTAAAACCTGCAGTTTTGGACAAAATCGATTTAGTTTTTTTTTGATGAAACTAAAAAACTAAGAACTGTAGATGCCTTAAATTTTTATTAGATGTTTGTATTAACATTTTCTAAACACCATTATATTTTCAAAATATTTTAATTATTTTCGGGTTATTTAAAAGCATAAGAAAATGTCTATTTTTATTTAATTAGGTATTATCTAAAAAAAAAATTACACTCAAGCATAATACCTACTTGAAAATTTGGTACAAGGTTCCTCGTAATAGTCATTAGTTGTTGTTGATGGAAATTTAAAAAAAAAAGTTGAGCGTAAATTCACAATAATTTTTTATAATCGTCAGAATTTATTGTTTTGACAAAATTCGTCATTATAACGAAAAGTTGCAAAGTGTTTTGAGTTAGCAATTAATAAAAAATGTTCTACATATATCTAATTTATATCTAAGATTTGAAAATGTAATATAATACTCCTCATAAATTTTCCTACCAAATGTTAATATTTCATTCTCTATACATGATAAAATGTTCGATGATAAAATTATATTGCCTCGTTTTAAGCTATTAATAGATGATTCAAATTTTCAATTTTTTTTACGTTTTTTCTATAAATGTAAAAAAAAATGTTATCAGGTAAAAAACTTGAATATTGAATAGGTATTTACAAAGTTCCTAATAAGTTGTGATAATCGCAGTTGAAAAATATTAAAGATATATGTACAAGAATATTTTTATAACCTTTCAAACATTAAATTACAAATTTCTCAAAACATCTAAAATTTGCAAATTATTAGTTATAAATATATAAATTTTAAAATATTTATAGCTAAGGATTGAACATTTAAAACAAGGTTTCTCATGTGAAAAGAATTTTTTCAAGAAAATTACCTACCATTGAAAATAAGACAACCTATACAGGTTACAATACTTACAAACTTTGATTCCGTATCCATTTGCTGTTGAAATAGTATCCAAAGTTACAATAAGGTTAGTTACTATATTATACAAGCGATCAAAGACATGACTTTTAAATTGGTAATTGCTCACACATATACCGGCTAAGTTTTTATTGGTAAATTTAAAATTTGTACGAATATCTTGCTAGTATTAGACATAATATATGGACCAGTGGACTTTCATTTGTGTATTTTATATTATTATTATATTATATTTTACATTAACTATTTGATTATTTATAATTCATAAAATATATCTAGTCAGTTTGAGCATATTTTTCCAATACTCCTGTGTCGATTAAATGTTCTTGGAACCTTGTGTTGTTCCAAGCTAGTACTTCAGTTTCGTTATGCCTTCTTTCAATCTCAATCGGTGAATTAGTAGTTTTCAATACTTCTAAGTAAAAATGTTGTAATCGTTGATTTGATATTACAATATGTTCTGTTAATAAATTGAAAAACAGTATATGTATATTAATTTGTATAATTTAATTGTTATATTTATGAAACATAATATACAAATATTTTTAGACTTACAATATTTTTTGTAATAATAATATAACATTAGGTACCTATTTGAATATAATAATTAATTTTAAAAAAAACTCTGGATGGAGCGATGAATGTATTAATTTAAAATTTTACAATGATGAGTGATTTTTTTTTTTGTGTACAGAAAAATCTTGTATCGTGTATACATAATAAGAAGTCGAAATAATGCTTTGCATTTCAACTTAAATTATTTTCTAGAGGGAAAGTCAATCTAGTTGACATTTAGAGAAATGGAAAATACACAGGGGTTTAAAGGACTAAAATAAAAAAAACAAATTAAGGAGAAATGTTGATTTTTATGCAAAATCAGTTTTGAACAACATTGATTTATTTAGTTTATTTTGTGTAACTAAAATACTAATAAGTGTAATAACTGTAGTTATTTTAAATTGTTACTGAATGTTTAAATGTACCATTTTCAGTTCAAATTTTGACGAAATACGTAAAAATGACGAAAATGTGTAATTTATTTTGAGTTAGGTTCATAAACATTTTTCTTTTTAAATCTAAGATTTGAAAATGTAATACAAGATTCCTCATAAATTTGCCTAATTTTATCAATAAAAAAATGTAAGCAAGTCAAAATAAATTTTTATGAGCATTTTAAGTTCAAATTTTTACAAGATTAGATATTCACTCGATTTCTCATGTCGCGATTTTCTTATTTTGTTGCAACTCAAAAACAAATAACTGTAGATTTATGAAAATTTCACTGAATGTTTATATTAGCATTTTCTATACACCATCTAATTTTTAATATATTTTGATTGTTTTTGAGCTTTTGACGGACCATTTCAATTTAACATTTTTTTATTTTTTATTTTATATAAATACCAATACATTTTTATTTGTTGGGTCAAAAATAATGAAAATTTACAATAAGGCTCCTGATATATTATTACAATAGCAATTGAAAAATATTAAAAATACATAGGCACACATTTTTTTTATAAGCATTTAAAGTTTGAATTTTTACTGAAAAATGTTATAATATTATATTATAATAGTAACATTAATCAATATTTAAATCGTAAAAATCGATCGAATTCATATTATATATATAATTGTGTTCATATTCACTATCTATTTGAAAAAATTGAGTGACTAACGCACATATCGTTCACTAAATACTTAGTTTACGACGTTCTTTCCAAACACTGTTTCAAGTAAAACGATCAGTTTTATATGTAAGAATTGAAAATATAAAACAAGATATTTCGTAAGTAGTTTATAGTGTCACCAAAAAATCTAAAAAAATATATAAACACTGGTTTTTGTATTGCTATTTTAAGTTCTAATTTGGACACAATTAGATAGGTATTTAAAATTTTAAACGAAGATTAACGATCTTAGTTATTGTGTTATAATTTAAAAATATTAACATTATATTATAATTGATAGGCTATATGACATGCAATCTCCTCTCATAATAGTTTTCGTATACAATGATAATATTATATCATTGAATTCGAATTTAACACCATCCATTACAGTTATCCATTTGTAACCTGCAATATCTATCTACAACAAAGCTGTATCTTTTTAATAAATTAATATTATAAATTGCATGTCATTATATTATGATTATAGAAGTAGGAGCCTCCTAGATTAGGTTACTACTAGGAGGTGCTAAGGTATCTATTTATAGGTCTATATTAATAATAGGATAATAATAATTAATTTGTTTTGTTTGTTTTGGTAGCAAAGTCATATTTTAATAATATTTTTATGTTGGAGGAACAATAATTTGTAATAATAATTACTTTTTAAAACTACCTACCTATCTAGTATCTATAGTATTTTAATAACTGTTGTGTTTTATCGTGATTTTTAATCTCAGTATACCATTATGCCAAACCTTATTGCATCAGCTTAGAAATATGAATTAAAATTAAAAGAGTATTACCTGACTGTTCATTATTTGTTTCATCTGTTTGTGTGGCATTGTCTATTTTTACGCATATTTTAGGTTTTCCAATCCCAAATGCTAAGTGGTTTAAGCTGTCATGAGTTACTTTTTCTCCTTCAAACGTAATTTCGTTCAGTTTATCATGAATCAATAAATCGCTTAGATCAGGTACCCATCGATCAGTGGGTTCAAATGATCCATAAAAATTCTGTTAAATAAAAATGAAATATTTATTTACAGTAAATAAATAAAAATCAATTGTAAATTCGATACTATGTATAGTATTATATTATTATAAATAAATTCACAGTACATTTATTTATAATACATTGTATACTATTTTGTTTAACTAATATAATATTTTATTTTATTTAGTTCAATTAATTATAAAGTGCGGACGGACGGACGGACACAACGGGGTTATTAGCCGTTCTAAACATAATATGAATAAAAACCTAAAACTTATGAGGAACTTTGTATTAGTTTTTCAATCATTTTTTCTCAAAAAGAAATATTTTATCATATATAATACTTATTATTTAAAATAATAAAAAAAGTAAATAATTTTAAATTTTTGGATAAATATGGTACCTACAAAAAAAGTTAAAATATTTTGTTAATTAATATATCAAGTCTAGAAAATGCTAAGATTTATATTTCGTAAAAATTTCAAGTTTATTTTTGAATTACAACTAACAAATAAAATATTGGTTCAATAAGAATCTGAAATGGCTTATTTTAAAAGTCAAAAACTAGAGTGTATAATTTTACTAATGTTGAAATATATGCTATTATTAAAAATAAATTTACTTCTAACTAATTGTAAAAAAACTGCATGATATAAATAGACTGATTTTCCTCAGAGACACTTGATTTTCAGACATAGGTACCTAATGTATAAGATGAAAAAAGACATAATAACCAGCTACTTAGTTTATAATTTTTTCAATTTAGGTTTATATTTGTATATTCATGTATTGAATGATTGTATTACAATAATGTGTGGTTTTTTTCTGCTTACGCAATACATTTTCATCAAATGTTAATATGGCTATTTCCATGTATATGATAAAATGTTGAAAACATTTAGACTTTTTTTTTTACGTATTTAAAGACATGATATACCTACAGTTTTTTTTTTATTTAAAAGGTTTATCGGCTTCAACTGCTAAGGTTATAGTAGGTAGGTACTTGTCGTATAAGCTAAAATAAATTATTTTTTTAAAATTAAAATACAGAACTGATTTATACAATTATGTTAGGAATTAGGATGATTCACCGTCTCCGACCAGAATCGTTTTTCGAATACAATGATTTTATATTATTGAATTCAGCTTTATAAAATCCATTACAGTGACTCCTATAGATACATATTTTATAGCAAAGCACTTGCCTACCGGCTTATTTATTTAGAACGAGTATTATATATTTAACTTATTTTATTATATTGATTACCTTTTTTTTTGCGAACTCGATGGTTATATATACTCCTGCGGTCATTATAATCAATAGCGTAATCATTGCCGCTATCCATGCTATTATATGCATCGTTAGTGGGTAGCTTACGTACTGAAAACTCGGCGAAATCCAAGCGAAACTACATGCGAGCATTATATTCTTTGCGGCATATTAAATCAAAAATAAAAATAAAAGGTTTGAAATTGTTTGAAATAGTTTCAACCTGTTTGCAGTTATAATAATATAATAGTGTTAATTGTTATAATGCAGATAAGCAAGACAACAATAGTTATTATATATTGATACAATAAAGTTTCCAATAATGATGAAAACGTCACCATATAATATTATTTTAAAATTGCCTTAAGATTTGTCTTACGATCGTAAAAATTGAGCTTCCAATGAACAGTAACTTCAGTATGATAGAAGGTGGTTTTTTCGACATGAACGCCAGATCGACGCAAAATTCGCTTACACCATAAATGCCAAATATCAATATAGCTTCGAAAGTTGTAATCATGAGTATTCCCATGGCAGATCCTATATCATCTAATACTGATATAATCATTTCGCCACCCTATGATAAATGTATAAATGTATATAAGACTAGTAAGTAGAGATGCAAATAGGTAATGACTAATGAATAATGGGTTTACGCAACAACAACAATAATAATCATAATAATAATAATAATACAAATAGGTATTCGTACTAGGTAAAATGATTTGTCAATAAAGAAAAATATATCATAATATATTCATTTCCTTATTATAATAAATGATTACTTGTAGTAAACACTTTCAGTTGAGATTCAAGGAATCACAATATTTTAATTTTTAAACTCAAACAGTCATAACAATTTTTACACGAATATTATTTAAATCAGTTTGTATGAAATGTGATAACGTGGCAGGCAATTAATTAATTTTATAAGGTCGGACTCTACACAAAAATTATTAAAAATAATATTATGGTAGGTAGTATAAATAATACTAGAGTATGAAGTGTAAATTTAAATTGTTATACCGGTTGATTCACCGAGAATGTTGACCACCATTTTTAGTTTAATAAGCAATTTATTCGATTTCTGATACATATATATTTTTATATGACTTTATTTTAAACACTTTAGCTTTTATATTATTTAAGAGTGTATTACGATACCAACTTCTCTTTTCAAATGAATCCATTTTTATTTTTGTATATTGTTAAGTAGAAGATTTATTCCACCTACCTATCCCAGTCAAAGTTTGAATGATTAGTTTAAGAGTTATTTAACTATCCTACTAAAGATAATTAATAGGCGGCCCATGAAAATACAGGTTTGGAAGATACTGGGGCCATAATGATTTAAAAACGATAGTGATTAATACTAGCTAATTAATCAAAATTGTGAAGTTGCCGAATTATGTAATATAAGTACTGGATTAAGTATTACATTTTAGATTGAGGAAGAATGTATTAATTTTTCAATGATATGTGTTTTTTTTTCTGTCTGTCAGCAACATCTTGGATAATAAAAATGCTCTGATTTTCGAGATAAGCATTTTTTGTGATAGGCAAAAAAATTTAGTTGGTACCTACTTTTGGGAACTCAAAATTAAAAATAATAAGTTATTTTAGAAAACGTCAAGTAAAACAAAAAAAATAAAAAAGGTGGTAATGTTTATTCTTTATGCAAACCCAATTTTTGAAATAATCTATTTTATTTTTATGGTGTATCTCAACAACTAATAATCACAGACCTTTGAAATTTTCACCAAATATTTATATTAGCAATATAAATGAATGGTAAAAATTTCGAAATATTTTTACTATTTTAAGCTAACCTTGAGACATTTTTAGAAATTTGTAAATTTTTTTAAAATTATTTTGGTTAAAAACTTCTTCGCTTAGTAAAAACTTGAAAATTGAGTACAAGGTTTCTTATAAGTTTGATTAAGAATAGTTTAAAATATCACAAATACATAGGCATGATTTTTTTTTATATGCATTTAAAGTTCAAATTTTGCCAAAATTCATCAAAATGTCTAAAATTCTCAAACTATTTTTCAGTAAGAAGTTCATAAAAGTTTTTCTTTTTATAGCTAACATTAGGCATTTTAGTAGAAGACTCCTCACAATAGTTCCTACTTTAAACAGAAAAAAAGTTTATTTGATGGTAATACTATTTTTTTATTGAGCCTTTGAATTTAAAATGTCATCAATCAATTTTTGATATTTTGTTGTAATTCAAAAATGAATAGGTAATCCTAAGTATTAAACCTTTTCACCAAAATGTATATCAAAATTTCCATACATGGTGACATATTCAAATTATTTTGACCAATTTATAGCCTTGTTGTTTTTTACTAATGTAGTAAATTATTTTTAGGTTAAAAATTCATAAAAGTTTTTCTTTTAATAGGTAGCTAACATAAGACATTTTAATAGAAGGTTACTAACCAACAAGTTTTTCTACTCTTATCAAAAACAAAGTGTTCACCAGAAAGTTATGCCATTATTATAACGATTAAATATTTGAGATTTGTATGATATTTTTTAACTATCAAATTTGATTATTTATACAAGTATGTCACAACGTCTCTTCTCAGTATCGTTTTTCGTATACAATAATTTATTATTGAACTGAAATATAACTCTTCCATTACAACGGCATAATCGACAATTATTGTTAATTTATTTTTTTGGCTTAACAAATGTGATTTAGGCCCTTTGCCGCAACTACCACTTCTTTCCATCGTTCTCCATAGTTGGTCATTTCTTCTAGTTTCTCTACTCATATCGAACTCAGATCATAACGTACACGGTCACGCTATCATTGTTTCGGTCGTCCTAAGGGTCACGCCTGATATATACTACCCATCCATTATCCAATCTTTTTGCTCTTCATTATTCCTGTAACTGTCTACAAGCCTCTTTTATAGTTTTGTGAAACCATTTTTAAGAAATATTATTATCCTCAGTATATTATAAGTTTTAATAAATCAAAAACTTCTCGTTTGTATTTTCATCAACATTTAAAAAAATATAATCTTATCAATTACAATTAAAATAGATGGTTTTCATTTGAAATAAAAAGTTTGTACACGACACTTCTCAATTTGTTTAAAAATTATATTTTTGAAATATGGTTTTTAATCACTGTGTATAATTTTATTTCGTTTAACGAAAATGACGTGTAGTTTCTAAAATAATAATGTAACATTTTATTATTCGGTACTGAGCAAAGTGTACATTATGGAAGTATTCTATAATGCTATATTGCAGTAAACGACGTAGACTAGGCATGTTCAACTCAAAGTATTAACTGGGCCAATTATATGGAATAGATAGTTTACTAGGCGGGTAGGACATAAAAATGTACCGAAAAAAATATAAACTTTTAATTTTATTCATTAGGTACTTACAATAGGTATTAGGTACCTACTATACAATAGGTACGTAGTATTCAATTACAGTTTACCAGAAAATATGGCGGAAAAGTCATAACAGATAGTTGTGACACACTTTTTTCAATTTATAAATATTTAAAGTTAGTTGACAATTACTATTGCTATCCACGGTCCATAAAAAAAAATGATCTGAAAGGTCACATATCTGGTCGTAAACGATATATTCTTCAACATTGTTTAATTAATCTCTTCATGTACAAAATGTTATTATAAGGGCATTAAAAATGTAAAATGTATAAGTATAGTTATAGTTATTAGTTATTAGTACGTAGTTATATTATATCTGCAGTGGTGGTTTGGTAGTGTTTTTTCTAGGGGAGGTGACCTGGTGACATGTTATTATGAACCACCCTCACCATATTTTCTTATAAATTGTAACTATAATATTTAATAGAATAGATATTACCTCAGTCACTGTTACTAACGACAATAAGAACATAATGCCACACATTAAACCAGCGCGACGGTGAGGTCGTTGTTGACTGTAATTTGGGAAATAGACATTCCACAAATAAATCACAGGTTTCAAGAAGGAATGCTAAGGAAAAAATGAAAATGGTAAGTTGAAAATTATACACATAAGTAGGGCAAGTGTACGTTATTGAACATTTCAAAGGAGTTAAAAATGTTCGTTGAATGTACAACTAACAAATATTAATATTGGGTAAATATTGCTGTTACCTAATATTATAGTCAACGCTATACGTTGACTAATTACACTCGGTAAAGCTGTTTAGCTACATACAAGACAAATATAACAATCCTACATTTAAAATGTTTAAACATTTTAATAGCATAGGTATTTATAATAGTAGTACCTACCTATTATATTATAATATAAAAATTTAATTTAATTGATATTAGAACTATAACAATCTACTTTCTACCAATATTATTATGATGGGGTGATAAGTAATGTACCTATATACTATAAGAAAATAATTTAAGAAGAGATAGTGCTATTGGTAGATAATGAGTTTAGCACTGTGGAAAGAAGTGTAATTAGAGGTCTAATTAATGCATTTAAATTTTAAATGAAGTGTGATAACGTGACAGAGATATGATTTAGAGTTGATGGGCTACTGAGTAAATTGGCTTATATTTGTCTTGGTTTTGTATTTGAGCTGGGAAAAAGGTTTCTTAAAGCCGATGCGGAAACATTGGAGGTGAGATGATGGTAGCATTTGTATGTCTTGTGTTTTTCACTGTTTTTGATTAGTTTTTTTGTACACTGAGTAACCCTTTTACGAGACCGTGTTTGGACCTGAACAAAGAGCGCACTTGGCGGGCTCCGATGATGGTTTTTTATAATCCGAAGAGAGATAATTGCCACCACACTTGACGCAACGACGTTATTTACGATAGTAAAAGTTTCATGTATGACTATACTCTTGGAATTTTTTGCATTGGGGGTGGAAAGAATTTATTATTTTTTTTGGCAACTCAATTTTCACTCTTGTGTGGAGAAATAGATCCAGTTGTGGATACCCCTGATATTAACGGCTGCTTTTAGATCCACCCGAAAAGAAGGTAATGGGCATTTAGTGGCTAGGTGAAGAATGTTCACTACGCGAATAACTTCATGCCCTATATCTGTTAGGCAATATTCAATGTCTTCAATGGCAGTGGAACAGTGTAGATTTCTGATAAAAATTCTGAATGGTTTTAGCTGTTTAGGTAGGTACATGTGATATCTGATCTGACTATTATTGATGAAATGTTTGGTAACTGTAAACAATTTTGAGTTGATATGCGACCATTTCGTTGGTCTTGAGGTAATTTTTTAAGGGAGGAATTCTAAACACCTCCTGCTGACTATCATTATCCTCGGAGAGTGCAGCATAGCGATTTGGAGAGATGAATATTTTGGATTGTTTTTCCCAGCTTTCAAAGAGGAAGATGAAGTCATTGAGATAAGTTTCATTTAGTTGTATTCAGAGTCATGATAAATACAGTTAATGAACGTCATTAGCGAAGGTTCATTGATAACGGACAGCCAGGCCGGTAACAACAACCGTTCATGCTGAGTGATAGCAACTGACTATTATACCTAATATATAATATAATATATTTTTATACTATATTGTTTCTCTATACAATATAATAGTATACTCAATGATAATACTTACATAGTTTTGTTAATATTACAATGTGTAAGATATAATACTTTGCATAAAATAAGATGCAATATCAAATAAATTATATAAGCTTAAGAAACAATATCTTTGCTGAACGTAAGTTATATTTATAATCACACTAAAATACACAAAGAAAAAACAAAAATACAAAAATAAGTAAAAAAAAATCGACTGTTTCAAGTGGATGAAATGAAACTTGTGAAACTAACTGAGGGTACGAAAAAAACCCGTCATGACATAATGTGTCAGACACACACGTTTCTATGATTTGTTTTGTATAAAAAAAATATATTATGTATCAGAAAAATGCAAAAAAGCTGGTTTCCACGACCGAAATCGAACCAGAAATATCGTGATTGATAGCTCATTTATTAATATTAACTATTACGCTAGGTATCTATCGTGTTATGACGGCCGATCGTGACGGTTTTTTACTTTCATACACTTAGTAAAGAAGTTTCACCGTCAATAATATTAAAAGTGTTTCGACTGTAGCATAATTATTTGTAGATCTTTTGTTATTACCTGCTGGTTATAGCCGGGTACGGGGTAGTAGATTTATGGTTATACATATTTTAATATTTATATATTATTTTTGTTAGATATATGTATCGTAGATTTGTACAAACACTATTCCGGTGGAATATGTATTATTATAATGAAGTAACGCGTTTGTTGTGCTGAACCAACTAACCTGAGTAAGTATGCAGACGACGAACAAAATTAAAAACGACACGAAATTCAACACTCTCGGAAAGGGTAGGTTGGCGAGGACACGTGAGATTGCGATGAAAAACATACCAGGACCTGTAATATATATACATAAATATCACGTAGTTAAAATGTATTTTATAATATTGTATTCTGTAAACAAAAGCTAAGCTGATAGCTAAAAGTTATAAGTCGCGAATGTAAAATTGTACACAAAATAAGTAGTTTTTAATTTTCTACGATTTTATTTTCGTATCTCAGCTGATTTTATTATAAACCTTACTATATATTTGGATAACTTCGATAATACACTTTAGTTTTCATATTTTTTTATATTTTATATATTGTGAATTTATTTTATTTTAGTCATTGACATCTTACTCAAAAGCTTTTGATGCAAACTGTTGTTTATAATAATTGTTTTATTATTAAAATATTAATACTAAATACTGGCGTCTTATATATAAAGATGTAATCATGTAATCATTAATCGAAATTTTCAATATAATACCTATACATTTATAAAATAACAACATGGCCGGTCTTACATCGAATGTATTATGTCGTATTGTTATATTGGATCTGGATCACAGAACAGTATAGTTATATTATTTTTGACAAATGCTCCAAGTCTAGTAATATTTATATATGAGTTTGAGTTATGTTTATGCCAAGATAAATTATTATATAAATGTTCATTGACTCATTGTATAATTTTATCTTATTTTCGATAACATGTTATATTTTAAACCCGTTGAAAGCCCGACTATTCGGGTAGCATAAATTTGATACGTAAACTAGACACTGATCGGGCCTGATTCAACTAAGTTTATCACCTAATATTTGAATTCTGAGCAGAGAATGATGAACTAGCTACGACATGGTTCAGCATAAAACACCTTTTTTGCGTCACAATTGAGCAAATTTGTCAGCGTATCAAAGGATATAGAAATACAAAAGAAAACCTACACGACTAAGCATAACATACTTTGCAACGTTGCAATTTTCAATTTTGATCTACCTATATCATAAAAAAATATTTATTTAAATAATTATAATAATTCAAAATATGGTACGAATTAAAAAAAAAAAAAATGATTTCATATTCTGGTTATCGAACACTAATAATATTTCTGTAACAATTTTAGAAGTGTATATCTTATATTTTCCCCCAATGCTAAATCTTTAAAACTTCGTAGTATAATATTAAGGATACAACTAATATTTATTGCCCCGGAATTAATTTAGTAATTATTAAAATTGTTGATAGATTCGGGCTCAGCTCATGGGTGCCGGCTAGTTTAAGTTTGGTATCTTAACAATTGCCGTACAAATACGGGAAAATAATAAATTACAAAATTTCGGCAACGCGAATGTGGTAACGTTGCATAAAATTGTCTATGCTCAATCGTGTTGCTAAAAAGGCTAAAGCTCAATTGTGCTTTACCGGACTAACCTTACCCAATGCTGTGTGTTTTTTTTGTGTCTGACGTTATATTTAGGAGCATTAAAAAGTCTTAAATTATAAACTTTGAGCAGGATGGGCTTCGATAGAAAATCTGAACTATAGTTGGTGCTTTGGGCTGGGTCAAAAAATTCTTAGTACTTTTCAAATTTACTATATTTCTAAATTATAAGATTCTCAGAACACATTTTAAAATACTAAATACTTTAAAATAAAAATTATTACTATCGTCTTATTTAGTCATTTTGTATATGAAACGGTGTTCAGCGAGTATTGCATACCCACTAATTTATTATTGTAGATATATCTACTACAATTTCACTATTATCTAACTACTATATATGAACCTCTACTTATATTCTAGTTAGTGGCTTTTATATTAAATCATTACTTGTCCTTAAAACTTTAAAAAATATCTAAAAATTACAAAAGTCTGTAAAAAGTTCAACAAATATTAATTATCTAAAATAAATTATAAAATATTCATATAAATTGAGTCTTATACAACGTCTCTGCTTCAGAATCGTATTTCGTATGTTATTTAGCATTGATTTACATTATACAACCATACCTTTCATTGAGTTGAAATTACAATCAACACTTGTATTAAGGGCGTCGGAGCCGGTGTGTTTTTTTAGTACAAAAATATGTCTTACAGGAAAAACTCGCACACAATAGAATAGTCAGATTTCGTTATTTTTTTTTTTAATTAAAAGAGGTGAACATTTTGTAGGTCGGATCAAAGGCTCATTTTCAAAATTATAATTAAAGAAGATAAAATATGCATTTGAATAATGCATAATATTTGTTCTTCTTCAAACATATTTCTCTACTACTATTAAAGGTAAAACAAATATTTTGCCTTTGATCCGACCGGAAAAATGTTCTCTTCTTTTAAATAAAAAAAAATTAACGAAATCCGACTATTCTACAGAGCGTGAGAGTTTTTCATCTGAAGTAATTTTATAAATACAATAGCTGTAGAATAGTGGAAAAGTATTTTAAATAAAGTACCAGCTAAAATATAATTAGAATTTCGAAAAATTGGAGAAACCGGCACAGACACCCTTAATAGTTATTAGTTACTATCGGAATCAGTTAACATTAGAATATGGTTAGAATATGGTATTTATGGACTTTTACTATTTGGCAGAATGATTTATCCAAATCGTTAAACGTTTTAAAAATTAAAATAATTTGAGTGGTAACAGTTATTATTGGTTTGTTAGATAACGGTAGGCAGGTAGGTCGGGGTGTTCCTAGCGGTGGTTTTAAGGGTTCAAACAACCCTCAAATTAATATTCTCAATTTTTTAACCTTTTTTTTTTTATAAAATAAAAACCTAGGTAATATTATATTAAAAAAATTAAAACTACCCCCAAAATAAAATCCTGGGCACGCCCCTGAGGTAGGTTATAACTTATAGGTATTAATGTAGGAATCGGGTTGGCTTACCGGATTTAAACACCAAACTGAACTCGATGTGAAATTTACTAGCTTCGATATTGGCCGTAGCGAATACGACTATGGTGGCGGCTAAGGCGCAAACAGTGTCCAGCAAAGCTACCAGCAGCACCCCACCTAATATATTGTTGTGAAAACTGCGGTTTGCCCCGTAAATTATCAGATGTCCCGTGCCGACGTCCAACGAGTACAGCACTTGTTCGGCGGCCCTCCGCCATGACTAAATAATAATATGTAATAATGTAGGTATAATAATAAATTATTAAAAAACTGATATTTTTTATAAAAATAATAATATTGTCTTATAGGAATTTTTTTTCATCAAACTTCTTAATGAAAGCTTGAATAGGAGTCAAAATTACCTCGTGTAGGAGTTAATATTATTTCTATGTAGGAGATAATATTCTACTTTTATAGGAATTAAAAATTTTCCATAAAAATAGTATCGCAATACCGCTATGACCTATTTGAAAAACCGGGTAGGTTAAAGGCGTTTGCACAGGTGCAAAGAATTGTGCTCTATCGTGCATGAATATTTATTTTGGATTTAGTGGTGCGGTGAATATTAATTTAAAAGACTTAAATAGAATGAATAATTTTTATAATATTTAATTTAAAATAATAATATTTAATGTTGTTTAATTAATGAAAAAAGTTACTTGTACCACGTACAAAAACACATACTGATGGTTGCATCCAAAACACACATACTTGTGATTTTGTCTCATTGAAACATTTTCGATAGACAATTTAAGTAAGCAGTTTATTGGTTCGTTGTATAAACATTTATGTTGGGTTTATTTATGTGGGTTAAAACCGCACACTATTTTATTTCTACCGATCAGATGTACCTACCTATTATGAGTGTTGAAAACGTTTACCAAGTTTACCAAAAAAGTTTGGAAGAAGCATAGTGATTTAGTGTATTAGAGTTTTGTTTAAGAATATTGTTTTAAACTGTGATATTCTTATCACTTGAAATTAAAAATGACTGATGCTTACAAATGAGATGCAATTGTTTTTGTTATATGTAAAAAATTATTGGATTTGTATTTAATTATTGTGATAAATAATTAGCTGACTGTAATATATTTTATATTTTTTATTCTTTATATAAATAAATAAAACATTTTAGATTTAAAAATGTATACATTTCAAGTTATTATAAATTTGTTATAAATTGTGAGGTACCTATTTTGGATCCAAGAAATTTAAAAAAGTGTACGGTTGTTTACTTATTCAATATGTGTGGTTTTAACCAAATATAAGTGTGCAATTTGGTCCTGTATTTTATCTGAAATGTGCGGGTTTTGGATTCTATGATATAATCCAATGATACATACGTATTGAGTATACATTTAACCTATGTGGATTGGCCATAATGAGAGAAATTACCAATGTAGCACACAGATTGAATGAATTTAGAATTGCTAATAATATTAAAAAATATTTATATGACATAGGTGAACGTTTTGTCAAAAAAAAAAATAAAATATTTAATTATAATTAATAAGATAAATAAAATAAAATAATATTTTTGATTTTAGTAGATTTAGTGTTTTTTTTTAATGACCTAATGATTTAATGTTATAATATACCTATATTATATAATAACAAAAATATTTTTAAATTAGTTAAAAAAATAATTTTTGGGAGACAACCTCCCTTGATATCTCATAGGTAACGCTAATGGACTCTAAAAAGTAAAATAGAAAAAAATGTGTATCCAATGTTGGTACTCAACTAATGTAGTATTATTTTAAAATTATGATTTACCCCCAGAGTTCCACGTGAAAAGTCCGACTGTGCTCACGCATTTTTCCGACGCTCAGCGTGCACACGCTCTGCAACCCAATGGAAAACACACAAATTAGTGTCTACTAAACTACTACTTCTTCCTACTTGCCAGACTTCTGGCTTACTCAACAACAAAACCCGACCAACAAAGTAATACCCTATATATTATTCTCATATTACATATTATTTGAACTAGAATATTGTTCTCGTTACATAGAGTACGGCAATTACACAAATAACCCGTGATACAAACGACCCTTTAGACCAGCCAAACCAGGCGCAAACACATAACACCAAAGGTTATCCTGCCTCCATCTATATTAATTGTCAAAGGTGTCATTGACTTCCTACAACTCGGAAACAGTTTTATAGAGGAAATCGGCCTAGATGGTTTCACTTGAAAATCTACCTCATATCCCCTAAAAAACCTGATCGAACCTGGGCCATAAGATATGACTCAGAAAATCTAATATATTTTACTACCACCTGGATTCTACATTCAAGTTACACACTGATATCCTATCCTCTAGTTAAATCAGAAAAGTTAATCACTTATTTTCTTGTTCTCTACCAATGACTCCGCCTCTCAAACATATACGACCAAGTGAAGTAGAGTACATAATAGAAAAATCTGCAAGGCATAAAACCTCTGGATTTAACCTATAATTACTTCAGAACTAGTCTCCCAACTACCTCAAAAAAATATACTCTTGTTTACTCATATCTTTAACTCAATGTTACGATTAACACACTTCCCTACAATATAGAAGTTCTCTATAATAGCGATGATACCAAAACCAGGAAAACTTACCGACATCCCTAGCTCTTTTAGACCTATTTACTTACTCCCGTTTTTCTCAAACATTTTTGAGAAACTTATACTGAAACGATATCCAATATCCCAAATTATCATTTCGGTTTTCACACAAATCATAGTACCATTCACCATGTCAACCAATTAGCTGACAGAATATCATACTCACTAGAAAAATAAGGTATATGCACTGGTGCATTCTTAGATATGGCCCAAGAATTTGACAAAATGTGGCACCAAGGCCTTATTTATAATTAAAAACCATCTTCCCGTCCTAAAACTACCTAATATTCAAATCATACCTGGAGCACAGATACTTCGTTGTACGTTCAGGATCAGCCATATCTGAAATTAATCCCATTCACGCTGGAGTCTCTCAAGGTGCTGTAGCATCCCTACTTTTGTTTAATTTATACACCTCAGATCAACCTACAACAAAAAATACAATCACAGGAAATTTTACGGATAATAAAGCAATTCTAGCCATGTACTCAGAACCTGAAATAGCATCAAACCTAATCCGATCATATCTCAACCTATTGCAAACGAGGTACAAAGAATGGGGTATTAAAATAAATGAATCAAAATCCACACAATGTACTTTCACATTAAGACCAAGGAACTGCCGATTCCTGCCTTACCATAATTCTCAATAATCTATCCATCTCTTCCTAGGTCTCCAACTGGACAGAAGGCTGACCTGGGACCACCATATCCATACCAAGCGAATTACTCTCAACAACCGATCCCACCGTCTGCGGTTTCTCTTAACTTCCAAACACATAAATCTGAACAATAAAATACTCCTATATAAACCCTTCTTGAAACCAATATGGTCATATAACATACAGCTCTGGGCCCAGTCAAGCTTTCGATTATAAAAAAAATTCAAACGTTAAAATACAAAAGTCTCCGTCAAATCTCAAAAGCTCCTTTCTATGTATCAAACGATACACTCCACAACGACCTCTCCATTCCAACAGTAAAAGAAGTAGCTAAAACCATTTTTAAACTTTCACTCAAATCTATCCAACCACCGCAATCCACTTGTCTCAGATTGCTTTGTGTCCCTGGTGATCGCAGCAGGCGCTTGAAACGCATATGGTGCAGGGATTTACTAAACGATTAAATCTGTCAAGAAGTTTCATCACTGAATGGAATCTTCCATCAAGCCCCCAACCCAACAACTCTAACATTGCTTGTACTTATTGTATAAAAACACATTTATAGATTGATAAATAAATTATTGTAACAAAAAAAAAAAAAAAAAATGATGTACCAAAACGTTATATTCAGTTTTGGTGTCTGAAAAAATATACCAAAACATGTCGTTCTTCCAAGGTAAAAATATCGTTTTGTGCCCAAAAAACAATGTACACGTTATGGGACAGTTCATGAATAATACATTTGGTTTGGAAGTAAGTACCTGAAGATCTAGAAAATCGACCGTGCTCGTGTCGAACAGCAAATTAAAACCACCCCATGCTTCATCATTCGTCATTATGAAGAACAACACGAACGCTAGCAAAGTAAACGGCGCAATCGAACCGAATATCTGCACCTATAATAAGAAATGTATTCTATCAGTATTGTTTTTCAATAGTTATGTAGGTATTTCAAACATATCGTATATTATTATTATCAATGTATAGTTCAAATTCATAATGATCGCACACAACGGAATCGTAGGTATCTACTACCTAGATATAATACTATAACATTTTAAGATAATATTATGGAATTTTGTATTATGGTTTTCTATTTTTTTGTAAATTTTAACATGATTCTAAATTTGGCAATCTTTTTACAGTCTTTGAATGTAAAATGGTGAATGATATCTAACTTTTTGATACTTTGATATGCGCCGTACAGATTTCTTACAATTTTAATTTAACAAATAAAGTATTTATTTTATACAATATAATCTGTTCAATACAGATCACAATATTTTATTGAACCCCTCCAATGCTTACAATCATATGTTAGGTATACTTTTTAAAATGTTTAATGTTATAGTATTAATCACAAGTGCCAGAAAATTAATGACTCAAAAGTAAACTCATATAATATTGTCTATGTACAATTTTAAACATGATGAAACTACAATACATTTTTAACTATTAAATAATAATGAATTTTACGTAAGTTTTCATACGTATTTCATTATGTCGTTAGATGCAATGAGCAATAGGTAGTTGATCGTCCATGAAACTACAAGGCAAAACAATAATGGCACGTTAAAGTTGCCGATTCCACCGTAGAGAATGCTGTTGTCCATCTTTACAATTTCGTTCCTTATAAAAATAATATAGCAATACAAAACTTAAAACTTCTATACCAAGTACACACGTAGTCAAATAAGTAATATATATTTGTATGTTGTGAGCCAGATCTTTTTATTCCCACTGTAATTACACCATGTTCAAGGTTGAATGATCTGCTCAGGGGACACTGATTTTAAGGTATTAAACAACATGGGGAGATTACACACTAGTTGTCCACCTATTTGCGGCTCACAAGAAAAATAGATTTTTAAATATATTGTACAGGGAGATTTTGCCATTTTCATTCATGTATTCTTCACTTGCACTAAATTTATTGTTTTTAAAATGACAGGGAGATTGCACACTTCAAATTGGTTTTGCCACTTACTCGAAAATATATACCGTATATACACAAACATTTTTTTTTTATCGATTTTTTCACCAAACCTTACTATACAACTGAAATAATATTTACTGTATTTCCATTTTTTTCGTTTACGTTGGTTACAACGTAACTCATTTGCTTATCCATTTATTCAATTAATAAATATTTATTTTTTTTAATTTATACTTTTAAGTTATACAGTTTGTTCATATTCAATTACTAATGATCAGCTGTTTAATCAAGTTGTGTTTTATTTTCTCCAATTTTCCCATAATTTCATTAAATTGTTTTACAAGTTTTTATTTCAATTTTATAGTAAGGTTTGGTGTAAAAAATCGATGAAAAATTAAATTTGGTGTGTATAACTAGGATAAATATATTCGAGTAAGCGGGAAAACAAATTTTGAGTGTGCAATCTCCCTGTAATTTTGAAATACAGTAAATATTTTGACAAAAATTGCAAAATCTCCATGTAAAATGTAATAGGGTAAATAACTGCAAATATTGCGCTAAAGTGAGCTTGTGAGTCGCAAATAGGTAGACAACGAGTGTGTAATCTCCCTGTGATATGTAATACGATAATATCGGTGTCCTCTGAGAGGGATATTGCCCCTTAAACATGGTGTAATTACATGGTGTAGAAAAAAAAGAGCTAGATCAGAATATACAAATGTATACTACTCAATTACTTAATAATTAATATTTCGTACACAAATTATTTAATACGCTTTTAATATGAGTAATAAACACATTTTTTTCTCCGTCTTATATAATATAGGTAGATACATTAAATACGTTTAATATGTTTAATATTAATTTTTAATTACGAGTATGGCAAAGGTCTGAAGTCACACCACTATGTATAATCGCGGTATACTATACGTACCAATCGTTTGCGGTTGGTATTATATTGATGCGGAATAGCGTCGGGGTTTGAACGGTATAATAATGCTACGCACGTCATTATTCTATTGCCCATATGATCTACTCACAGATAGAAGTTCTCGGCGGGCACGCGTAAATCGATGCCGACCGTCTTGCATTCGGTGCACAGTCCCAGCTTCCTGTCGTCGGTTAAGCATAACGAGTCGTTGGCGGAAATGCACCTCTTCCACGGCAGGTGATCGGATTCGGGCAGTGACCAATACATGTAAAAGAGACATCTAGACTGTATGGGGCTATAACAGATAACGTTTAAAAAACAGATGTAACCCATGGCCACCGCTACGCCTGGATAAAACGAAACGGACAGAAACGTGAACATGATGAGATGGAAACAGCAGCGTATTGTTGCGAAGAGATAAAGATAAACATATAAAAAAAAAAACAAAAAACAAAAACAATCGAGAAGAAAGAAAAACCGGACAAAGTCAGTGTGCCGGACTTTCCGCACCTTTGCCGATGGGCACCATGTCACCGATCGCCGTCGGACCTCTGCCCGAATACTGTCCTACGGCGATTTCCATGAAACACCAGGGGACGCCGATCAGTACGACCAGTATCAAAAATTTGACAATAAACGAGCCTGTGGAATACAACAATGTTACACCAGAGATTATTTTTAATTATTATTTAAATTTATTTATTCGTATTAGAAGATAAAATTCCCCATTGAAAGTGTTCGTGTTATCATATTACAATAATAATAGTACGCTAACCGGTGCAGAGACTATGATCATATTATGTTTATAGCAGATATACTCTGATCTTTGTTGATTAACTTCAATCAATAACATCACTAACGAATTGCACTATAATTTATTACACTAACTTGGTCGATGTATAGTGTACCCACAATAATAATATAATCTATAATCTTATAAGTAACAATGTAGCTATGATGATATTTTTTAAATAATACTCGTTTTCTGAAAAAAACGTTAATACTTTTCTAGAAACATTTTAAAAGAATATAACCTCGCTATGAGATACCTGCATATCCCTGATATATTCATTATTTTCCTTAAGTTATCATACATGATATAATATTCTAGTGTGAGTCGATTTAGTAGCTATTTGGTTCCCTTGCAAATTTAGTGGAGCATTTAAACTTTGCCCATATAGACCACCAATTCACCATTCTACAACAATTAATATTAAGTAACTACACCAAATTAATTTTAAATTATTTCAATGTAAGTACCTACACTATGTAATAATTAATAAATAAATAATATTTTAACACAAAACAATTACATTTATTATTAATTAAATAATTAACTACCTTTATCTTAACAGGACTGATTCTGCACAGAATAATATCCATAATGGCTGTACGCCTGTACCCACTGGCCACTATAGAGCTTGTATTATCATTATAGGGTTTGATTATTTATATCATGATTTAACATATTGATTTATTTAATGAATATCAATTTATCGTTGTATGGCCAAAATCTGAAAGTTAGACTACCAATGGCCAATTTTAATATTTTTAGTCTACGATTGCAAATCGGTTTAAGAAAATGGTTTGGTACATTCAAAACATTAATATTTATAAACTGTGTAATTATCATGTTATTCTAGAGTCGTTACAATAGACTATAGAGTCGTCTCAATGGCTACCTTCAATTGTTGTTAATTGTGGGGCTGTAAAATGTATAATCCAAAGTGATATTATATAAGATAAATTGACAAAAGAAAAAAATATTTCCTCTACCTATTTTGGTAGGTAAAATGATTGTTACGTATCAATTAACTTTTTAGTGTATGTTTTAATATAAATAATTTAATCTATAATTCTTAAATTATATTTTTAATAATCAGAGTGCATGTAAAAAAATCAGTCTCATCCCTTCCAAAACAAAATCATTTGACTAGTAGGTAGTGATATATACATATACATATTTTATACGTTTATATTGGATATGTTCGATTGTCATTGTCAGAAATAAATCGCGGTTGTTAACTTAATATTATTATATATATTTTTAAGTATTTAGTATTTTATTAAGTTATACATTCCAAGGCATCATTATTATGGTTAAACTTCTTAGTATTTACATTGACTATTAATTTTATAACTTATTATTACTCGATAGTCTAATAAAATTAGTAGGTACCTATATTGGTAGAGTATCTATGTCTTGATAGTTCATACACATACATCGAGTGTATTATAAAAGTGACAAAAAATGGTTAGGGCATTTGAAAGTTGTAAATTTCATATTTGATACTAACAAATTATGTACCTACATTTTGAAAACAAAAATCTGGAAAAAGTAGGTAACTATTAATTTTTAATAAAACGGTGACAATTATATATATTAGTGTAATTTCCTATTCCCTGAGCCCGTATACGAGTTTATTACTGGTAAAATTATAGATGTCTTACATCCATTGTATGAGTATGCTAAGTACGGGAATCTTGTTAAGTTGGCGAGACTTCCGGTCAGACTGAAGCAGTAAAGTAAATAGTCCATATAGCCAACAAAACTGTTGCGTAGTTTTTCTTCTGGTAGCTGAGGAAGGAAATCGAATTTAATTTATACCATAAAAATATTCGTATGGTTATAAAATAACAGGTACATATTTCCTTAGTATTTTTTATCATACATTTCTATCGATGTTTTTATATTAGTACTCAGAGCGTGAATATGATCAGTTTTATTTTTTGTTGAGTTTTATAGTAAAGTTAACCTATAGTCGGTTGAAATTGTTTGAAACTAGAAATTTAACCTAGAGAAAAAAAAACTACTGATCGAGTAGGTTAGTAAAACCTGAGATAAGTGAACTTTGACCAAACACATTATTTAACAATATTGTTTTAAAAGATTGAAATTGTTTCTAAACTAATTAATATGCATTAATATTGCTGATTATAGTTTTAGGATATTTCACACAACGAACATAATGGTTTGGTTCATGGGATTAATAAAAATGTATTCTGTTCAATGTGAGAATAAAATTATACTCAACGTTTTATAACTTAACATCAGCTCGATATAACTTTATTTATAAATAATATTATGTACTACTATAATTTATACACACATATTATAATATTATATGATGTATGTTAGAAATTTATTTGTTTTTCTACTAAAAAATGAATGCTGTTCTAGTGGCGTCATTTCAGTTTTGAATAGAGGGTGGCAAAAGTGTTGAACATCCCAAATGGGTAACTTAAGAAACAACCGCTCGCAAGCACATATTAACATTATATTATGTTCCTTTTCATTTGTAAAACACGTAGGTACATACATACCAATTGTCATGCAAGTCCACACATGCGTTACCAATTTATCATTGTGATAATAATTTCTTAGTATCTACACAATATAATATTCTCCTATAAATATAGGACTGTTTTTACGGAAATATAATATAATAATGGTTATTTGAAAACCACTAGGCACCGACCAATCGGGCTGTTTTTTAAATCAGATAGGGGCAATGCCCATATCGCCTCCCCCAAATGACGCCACTGTGCTATTCTTAATTCAGTTTTATTTCAATTTAAGTTAATTTCTATATATACCAACCGGTCGTGATTTTGTATTTCCATGAAGCTTGAATTTCACGAATCCTCCCGTATCATAATCATTCATATTATCTTGTAGTCGCCACATGTATAATTTTGGATGGTTTGGTAAATGGTTTTCATGGTTGTCATTCATTATATTATGTATAGTAGTACTTCGAAGTAATTCCAAGAGTAAAATTGACAAAAGCAGTAGTTAAAATATAAGAATGTTTACGTGGTCGTTGTCAGATAAGAATAGAATTAGTTTAAAGGAGTTGTTTCTAAGGAAAATTAAACATATGTTCAAGAAAAGTATATTAATAATTCAAGTAAAAAAATTGTTATTTCGTGGGCTCAGAACCAAAAGGTGCTAAATCGACTTTTTAAATTCCAATTTTTGCTACACACGGGTTTAATGATCAATGCTCTATAATCCAAACTCATATCTAATTTTGAAGGTACATTATTTAAAGAGTTATTCAGAACTAAAGGTGCTGAATCGATCAAATTTACACATTTGTTAATGGATTGTATTCTAAGTAGCACATTTTGGTAATAATAGGGTTAAAACCAAAAGGTTCTACCTGCATGTTAAAATAAATTAGTGATAACCCAAAAAAAACTATCTCATATTCATTGTATCAACCATACAATAATAATATGATGTCACAATATTATTGATTATTTTACATTTATCAAGGAAACCAAGATTCGAAAAAAAAATCGTAAATCATAAATTAAGTAGGCATGAACGTACTCAGGACCAATTTTAAGGAAGGGGGGGTATGGAAATTAAAACCGCATATAACTTTAACGTTTAATTATTTATAAGATTAAATCTGGACCCGGGAAACCTACGTTTGAATTCAAACGTGGTATTTCCGCCGCGCCTGCTTATACCAACCACCAGTCCATGGTAGGACGACTCCAGCACACTGGCCAGTAGAACGGTGGAACGGCTTAACGGGCAACAGGTAACCGGCGGTGAGCTGTCTGTATTTTGCCGTATATCTGCAATACGTATGAGCACCGTCTCCGTCCGTCGCGTTAACCGAATAACTTTTGTCGCCACTAAATTTGTTACGTATAAACCACGTGGCTACACGAGATCATTTTCTTTTTGTAGATTTATTCGCTTGTTTACATTCCATTTTGCATTTGGAATATCACAAACCAAACCACACAGTTGTCACAAAATATTATAATAAAAACCGCACATATAATGCAGTCTATCATGTATTTCAGTGTTTGAAACGAAAAAATTGAAGCTTAAAAAAGGAACTCGTTCACGTTCACGTTCATATTTTTTTCAAATTAACACGTTCTTTGAAAATATGAATGCATTAATTTGGTTGTTCATTTAATTTTTTTTTTATTTAATTTTTAGGTATTTTTTTAAAACTAATACAAAATCGTGGAAATTATAATATTAATGTTGTTTTACATCCAGCTGTGCCATTGGGATTTCACGTATTGTATTTTTATAATTCATAATAAATTATATATTTTAATAATATTATCAATCAATATTTATTAAATAGTAAATACATTTGAACGTCTTAAAAATCGTTCAAATTCATTAAATATATAAACGTCGTTCACATTCACGTTATATTTGAAAAAAATGAGTGACGTTCAGTAATCGTTCACTAAATATGAACTTGAACGTGTAAACGTGAGTTCATGAACGACGTTCTTTCTAAACACATTGTATTGTGTTACCCAACTACCTCCACCCACATCCTCGGCCGGGTGCGGCGCCGACTACAATTAACACTCATCAACACCGGACACACGTTGATACGGATACACCACTCGACCGTGTCAATGGATGAACCCTTAAACATAACCCCCTCCCAGGGTACTATCTTGTAAATAGATTTCTATTTAAATGAAAAGCCAATGTCACATTATTTATTATTTTGAGGTTGGTAATGCCTTAGTAAAAATATACATTTAATTCAGAACGAAAAAGTTGTAATTAAGTGAAAAAAATTATATTAACAACCAAAAGGTTCTATCTGAAGAACTTTTTGTTTCTTATCAGACATTTTTTACATTACATTTTATTTAAAAAAAATTTAATTTCTAGTGTTAGCGCAAAACAATTTTGTGAATTTTTAAAAGTGGCAATCATAAAAAATCATTCACAACTAAAAAGATAGGTCAGTTTCAAGTTGAAAATAGTTTTAAATGGCTCTCCTAAAAGAGATACCTCGTTTTCTCTTAAAATACAATTTGATATTTTGACCTTTGAGATAGCGATTTTGGTTCTGAGCCCACGAATTTCAATAACAAAAAAGTGTTCTTAAGTAAAAAAAATACGTGTGATATTTACTGAGATATAAAACCAAAATTCAATACATAACGATTTTGAAATATATTCAGTTATAAATTATAATGTAACTATTAGATATTTACTTTTGACAACTGAGGAAAAAATAATATTTACACGCATTTAAATTTAAGTACGTAATACAAATATGATATAGTCTTAAATTTAAAATTACTTGCATTATGAATAAAATGTTACAATAAATTAATATACTCAACTCAAAGTTATTAGAAAAATTCTGTGTGATAAAATGTGTAACATAAATTATAAAGTAGATTTTTGCCTCTAACAATTTTGACACTAATCACTATTGATATTATAACTATGATAAGTTTGCAAATAACTCTATTATTACACTTTGGTGTAGTAATGTAGTTCGCTTATTTTAATTTTTAGTTGTTTTTTGGGGGCCACGTGAAATAATTGAATTATTATTTCTGCTTTAATATAATAATATGTACCGAGTCCAGGCACACGTATACCTAGCTGAAAAATGTAAAGTAATGACTGATGACAGACGCATCATGCTAATTTATAGACCAATGGATTCCTCATTCATAGACTAATACACAACGCGGTTGATTTTTAACTTAAATATTTATTAAACCAAAAAATGCCATAAAACATATTGAAACACTACAATTTTGGACACAAGAGAAAAAGTTTATAACATTAAGACACGATCAAATAAAAGTAGTATAGTTTATGAACCAATAGAATTAAACTCTAAAAGTTTTTAAATAAATGCTTAAATTCAAGTTTTTAATGCTAAAATAAAACAATAATACCTATTGTAATATTAATAATTTTAATAATCATAATATTTTAATATAATAATATATTAAATCATTTTTAACAATATTAAACACGAATATAATAAAAAAATCTTATTGTTATTAAAATTGAGCAGCACTAAAAAATCGTATAAATACGTAAATAATTATTATCGGACGTATTAAGTTACATTTATCATATAACTATAGAAAAATAAGTTTACCCAATGATGTCTATTAAACACAAAATAGCGAATTATGGTTAAGGAAAGAACAAAAACATATAATATGGCAATAATAATATATTCTTTAAAAATGTTAAGAATTAATATAAAATATTGAAATTTTAATTTATAAAGACTATTAATATTATGTAGGTAAGTGCTTCGAAAAAATATAATTATTTTTAAATTCGAATCAATGTGTTTTATAGTATAGTAAGAAAAATAATACGGATAGAAGATTTAATGATTAGTTAGAAAAAAGAGGAAGACTATAATACACTTTCCTATGTTAATAAGTTAAATCATTAAAAAAAAAAAAAAAAAAAATTTCTTTAGATACAGTAGCTATCTAACCGTTGCTCTAAATCGTTTATCAACACGTGATAGTAATTAAATTAATATTAAACCCCGGAATTGTCAATAAATTACGTGTTACAGCCGTTAGCGACCACTGCAGGTTGTACCTATTATCGCGGTGACACCAGATTGAGTACTGTCGTTTTGTCAGCGATCTTTTCGACAACCCGATTGGAGCACAAATAATTATTTTAATGATATTATGAAACATTGCCAAATTGTCTAACTATATATACATGCAAGGTGAATCTTTTGAAACTTTTAATATCACCGGAGGACGTGATACAAATGTTTACAAGCACAAGTTTCCATATAAGAATAATAAACAATACATATGGGGAGTAATATACAATTTTTAATTTTTAAGTAACTTGGTAATTATGGTTTTATGAGAGACTCTGGAAAATACAATGACCAAAATATCTACGATCAATTGTATTGAATCCTTTCAACGATTTAGTTTTGTTGAAAAAAAAAAATATACAACATAATTACTAATTAATCCGGTCAATGTTAAAAAAAAATATCTAGGTATTAAATGAATTATTAATATTTGGCACTTTGGACAGTAAGTATTTAGAATTTACGAGAACCAATTTAAATTAACAATTGTGAACTAGAAATCATTTTTATTTTTTATTTTGGTGTACAGTTTTCAAATTTGAAATCAACTAGATTGTTAAACACATATTAAATTATAGATTCGTCAGAATTTTGTATAAACTATTGATTTATAGGTGCTTAAAAATATGTACTTATTGTAATTTGGCGGTACGTATTTTCGTGCCCAATCGTGTTGTATTTTTGATGGGATCTGTGCTCAATCGGGTCGTAAAAAAGGTATACTTTTCTTTAACAATTATTTGATCAATAGTATTGATGTCGTTTAAAGCATTTTGTCGTTGAAAGTCAAACAATTGAATCTATAATTTCCGGGGTGATACAATATCGTTGAAAAAAAAACATAAAGCTAGACATTTTTTCGTCAGCTAACGTGAAAGTCGTAATATGAAACGTCACGCGGAGTAATATCGCATACGTTGAAGGTACGACAACAATTTAGTCCGTTTATTATTCATCTGGATTCTAAACAACACATGCTGGTGGATAAAGTTCAGTGACACTGAACAGTTTTTAGTGTACGAACGAGACATTTTTTTATGGAATCACGACCAAAATATTGTAAGTATAATAATATTATAGTGGTTATGAACGGCATTCGACGAACCTATAATTACTAGTATTTTTGATTTCGTACTCGGCTGCAATAGTATAGGTATTTATGCTCGTATATATTATTTACTAACAATACTGCCCGTTTCCTGCCCAGAATATAGTGACAATTAAATTCGACACGATTTTCTCTAACAATATTCATCAACACATACGACGATTCTATAAGATATGAGTATTATTGTTTTGAATAAATAAACGAATCCAGTGTGTTTACCAAATTTGAAGAAAATAGTGTTCAAAAAAATATGTTTAGGAAGTTATAATTGCGTTATAATTGCGTTATAATATATTTTAATATATTATTGTAACGAACGCGCTAATAATATAATACGATTAGTCATAAATGAAAAAAGTATTCAAGAAGTACGCATACGACCGCGACTTACTGTAACACCGTATATAGTCGAGAAATTACGAAGAGAAAAACGACATTTTGGTCACTGTAAGTTGCACGCCCGGGGTGCAAACATCCGAGTAAAAACTTAAACATTCTTTGGACTTTGCTTCGTCGTAAGAAATGTGGTATTTGTATTTTAACGAAAGACGAACACAGTAATTCTCTAAAGCTTAATGGTTTTTAATATCTCAAAACAAGAGCCAAATCTGTAAGTGCACCACGTGGTCCCCCTACCGCTATAATATAATATACCTATTACGATATCGTCATTGGCTTACGGACAAATCCGTCCGTCGCTAATACCTACTCAGTAAGTTGTTGGACACCACATAATAATAATATTACAAAAATTCTATATGATGTGTACCGTTCCCGTACGCCTATTCGCTACGGTTTGATGTATTTTTGAGCCTGTATTTTCGTATACATGATAATGATTGACAACATTATGGACAAATGTATGTAGGTACATTTGTGTAATACATAATATAATATTAAAATATATAGTAATAATAATAACAATAATCATCTCTGCCCCCAGTAAAACGTCTATATTTTGTATCCGTCGCGAGTTCGTCAAATGTTCATAAAATATCAGTGTGTGTGTATAAAAATAACTACATAATAACATATAAATATTACAATATTATGATGACGTAAATGTCGAACAATTAAAATAAAATCGGGTTGATAATAATAGACAACATAATAATATTATTATAAACGGTAAAATAAAGTACATCGAATAAGGCGGTGTACGCAAACAGAATAAAATTATGTGCATATATAGTATTATAATATTATATAGGTAGATATAGGTATCAATCCATACCACTGCGGTATAATATTTTATACCTAAGTACGCGTATTATAGGGGTCGAACCACACTGGGTTCCAAGACGAACGGCTGCGGACTCCTTTGACATAATGTACATTTTTAATAACTATAATGTGCCTTTTTTATCAGGTACCTATAACTATAGTGAATAGGTACGTGTTTGTTTGCAGAGCTTAAAGACGTCTACGAGTCCCGTCACTCGCGATGTCTTCACAACTGTCTGGAATAAAACTATATTATAGGTAAGTCGGTATACTATAAACAATGTAAACGCTGACAATAAGAAACTAACTACTACAGCTGACATAGTCTAAGAATCTACGGTAATTAATAATATTTTACAATAACGCAATAACATTAAATTAGATCATAATAATATAATGGTGGTGCAACATCAGTTGTGGTTGAGTGTCGAGTATTGGGCCACTTTTGTCGGAGGATATTTCATATTGTGATTTCCGTTAGCTTCTCGCTTACGAGATCCAAAAGTGCGTTCGTTGATCTGAAACGTGTCATTAAAACAATTAGGCGATTAAAGTATAAAGCTGAAAGCGACATAAATTATATTGTCGTGTTTAGGTAAAACGTGGAAAACGCTACATAGTAATACCAGAAGATAATTATTTCTAATGGATCGTGATGTCCCGGTGGACTTGGAAGTACCTATTTTGACGCTCAAGAATAATAATAATAAAAAAAATACGACTATTAAAATGCTGACGAGAATCATGTTTTTATTTTTAAATTCAAAGCAAAAATCAAATCGAATCCAATACTATTATAATAATTAATGTATTTGCACCCCAAGTCCACCACGAACATGATGATCCTGATTCATATATTATATTATGTACGATGTAGCTTTATTATACGAGACGCATTATATAATTTGACTTACAGTGGCAGGAGGAGACGTACTGTAAATAAATAATTTAAACATTTAGTTTAATTGAACAATTATACGTGTGGTAAGAAGTTAAGTATTATTTTCTTTACATCATTTCTTTTAAAACGATATATTGTGTACACGGAAATATAACAATTTACATAACTATTATAACACAACAGCAGTCTTAGCGTACAAAAATTATTTTCCCTTACCCATTCTTGGACTGTCTCATAAATTGTTGAATTTTTCGAGCTGCTTGGTTTTGGCGTTTTTGATTTTGATTTTTTCTGAAATTCCAAGTGAAACAAAAAATTTAATATAATCATTAAATAGGTAATTAGTGTTAAAGCATTTTAAATTCAAATATAGATTAAAGAAAACAAATTATTTTGTATGATAGTTTAAATAATAATTATTAAAGCATATAGGTGAGATGAATATGTTAATTTAAAAGGATAACGATTATAAATTAATACAAAGATGAAAAAAACAGTGTACACAGTTTACTCGCACTTACTTAATGACAGTGAACGTGTTATTAGTGTAACGAGGAGTTTCTTTTTTAAACCGCTTATGTCTTCTGTATATACGGTACTGATTTTGAATTAGAATCGCAGCTTTTGTCATCTGCTTGTAGTACGCATACTGGTGAGAAAAACATACGTTTTAATTAACAAATAATTAATATTAATACCTATAGTCGATTGGGTTTATCTTATAAAATAGGAAATTTTTAGAACGAGATTATTTCATTTAGTCTGTTTTTATCAGTCATCTAACCTGTTTGTAACGGCGATAATAATTTTGAATGACTGAAGCAGCTGAAATTTCTTTGTCTTCTTCTCTTTTTTTGTACGTCCTGTACGCTTTCTGAATAGTCTTGGCCGCCTCATATAATTCCCGTTGTTCGTAATCTATGCACATTGGATAATATTTCAGTCAAAATTGGTTTTGTTTATTTCTTTGAATTTTTTATCTTAACACAACGCTTACCGGAGAGGGTGAGGTTCGAAAAATTCTTTTCGAAGTATTGATTGTTCGACGAAGCATGGAGAAATTCACATAGATCTGCAGCAGTCGGCGGTGGTGATGCGGGCGAACATTGTGATGCACTCGACACTGGACTCAAAGTTAAACTGGTGCTGGACGTGGGTGTTTCTATTTCTCGATCTTTTTGCCTGGATAATATAAATAAATTAAAACACGTTTTATTAATCAGACTGAGTGCACCCAGTTTCGCTATTGTTTTGTTTATCCTAATTACAGGTTAGGTTAGGTATATAGTATACTTATACTGTATATTGTACAGCCGTTTAACAAAAGTGCATTTACGCTTGGATTGAAATCATAATATTGTATGTACATAATATTAGGCACTACCATTTGTTAATTTTGGATATTTATAATTACTATACATTCACCTCTGGTTGAATAGTATGTTGTTGGAAAAATTATTGCTATAGTACTATGTGCTAAAATCTGTGTGGTGGAGGGTTAATCGGGTGAAAAAGTCGTTCGGATTTGCTTTACGGACAAATCGGTACATTAACCAAAGAAACAACATAGTGTGGACAATATAGTTTTGAAGTTTTTAGTACTGCCCTTTATAAACGTGATGTGATGTCAAATCCTATGCAAACGGCCGCCATGGTTAAGCACTGCATTCATACAAAGTAATGTAGCTGTAGATAATCATTTATATGTACATTTTAAATCAAATTAAATTTTTTCATAAAAAAAATAAAATATTGCTCAATACTCCAATTTTAATTATCTAAAATTATTAAAACTGTAATCACCCGCGGTTACAGATAACACGTTTATTAATTTCACTTTAATAATATTATAGGTACTTATATATCAACTGAACCTTGCTTTGATGTATTTTAACTATCTTGTAAAATATCCGAAATGGTTTGTTAATGATATACCATGATATGTCTTACGCAAAACTATGTTTCATCATACATTGAAATTTGAAATACATCAAAAAATATATCATTATAATGAGACGTATTATGTGAAAATTTACCTTGAGGCTTTAAGTGAGACGGGGTAGGTAAGAACAAAATTACGAGTCGTTGTAAAAGTCAGTGTGTAAGAAATAATACAAGTACCCTATGTCTGTCAAATGTCAATACTTAGTACTTAAGTTGGTTTATAATATGGATATCAGTGTTTTATTATGTAAGAAGAAGATTTATGTATAGTACATTATTACCGAAAATGATAAACATGTTCGTTGAATTCCGTGTTCATTTCAGAGTTGGTATCAAAACAACACGACGAAACAGATGACGGAGGATCGTCGAGCACTTCCATTGTAATAATTGATGATTCTACAATTTTACCATGTGATCCGTTTTCATTCTAATCGTAAACACAACAATTAATTTTGGATATTATAATAACGTTGATAATTATCAAGAGTATTCAGCTTTAAATCGTTTTACTCGACCGATGATCATATTATTCAAAATCAAAAACAGATATTAAAATTACAATATTTTTATTATATTGTATTGTATTAGATATATCAACTATATACTTTAAATTCATATAAAACATTATTACTGATGGTTATGAAATTTAAAAAAAATTACATAGTCAATTTACACAATAACATGATAATATGCATTATGCAATTATTTTAATATTTGTGTAGACGTCTTTACGATTCATCGTAAGAATAATTGTACATATTAGGTATAGTACTTGAAAATTTATTTAAAACCAAGATAAATGCAGTTGTAAATATTGTGTTATGTTTCAGTACCTTAATATGATCAGGCATAGCCGCTATGAATTGTTCAGCTAATGTCAAAACACGAACATCGTGTTCCCCTGTAATAAAAAATAACAAAACAAACGATTTACTATGATTGCAGTTATACAAAATAAAACAAAACGTATCGATCGAAATATTGTTGTTGTGCTTTCAAAGTAGGTATAATATAATATATTATTATATAGTTGATATGCTTACCTGGTCACTGCGACATTGTTATACTTACACGTACATTGTAGAGAAATAATAATTCGCAATGAATATTTGTATTACTATACAAACAGTAATTATTATAATCTACACGCATATAACATGATAAATCATGACGACCTTCAGCGCTATATTAAAATAATATATCAACGAGAAACGAAATCGTATCAATACAGCCTAATGACATGGTGCATTTCAATAAAAAACATTCTAACAACAAAAAGGAAAAATAAAATGCCTAATGCCTACGAAGAACGGTGTGAAAATACTGCAGTGGACGTTATTGTTTCATACGCACATATGTTGTAATTATATTTCGGTATGACTTTTTACACATTCACATAATATGATATTATTTACATGTTACAGGCAGATCATGAGATGCCTGGACTCGGTGACAGGTATGTTCGTTGATTGTATCTGGAGAAATCTACTCATGTTTTTAATTCGTATTATCAATTTTTGTTTTTTTTTTTGGTTTGAATTAATTGAGAATTGATTTGTTTTAAAATTTTAAATGCTTTAAAATAATATCAATGTGTCGCTTCATTCTACAGCGAAATAATTACGTTACAACCGTATTGCGCAAAATTAGAATACAACAAATGAGGTAAATTATGAAGCCAGGAGTCAATAAATGTTAACAGTTTTAAAACATATTATTATGTTGTATTTCAATGAAATGTCTGATAAAGCACCATATTTAAATATTTGGTGACATTTTGCATTCGACTTCTAAAAATTATGGTCACAGAGGGTGCGATCATGACAAGCATGAAAAGAAATAAAATATCAGATACACTTAGACATAATATAGGAATTAGGTATTATAATTAGTATTATTTTAAGAGGTATTATAAATATATAGTATGTATATTCAACTAAGGTAAATCTGTGTTATAAGTCACATATAATATTTATTTCAAAAAAGTTATTCGATACTAGATTCCAAAGAATTCATTCACTGTCGTAATCAAGTCATAGAGATTTGATCGATATGAAAAGAAACATTAATGGTATTGACTAGGTACCTAATCCGGGCTTCTTAACTGGTGGTACATGGAGCCTAGGGACTAGGGAGTCCGATGGTGCGTACTCGTGGGTCCACCGAGTGTTTTTGGATTTCTTTCAAATAACCAAAAAACAGTTTTTTTTGAAATAGTTCATATTATTTGATGACTCACCATTTATCAGTTTAAATTGTTTTAATTATAATTTAATTTCATACAATTTTGAATTAATTATCTAATTTTATTTTACTTATTCTTTATATGTAGGTAATATATATATTTTTTCATTTAAATACTACAAATCTACTTATTGTAAGACAGAAACATGGATGAACCATAAGAACGATCCTTGTCTTGTGGACTTCAACACTGTTGATGGTTATACAACCATCGATTTCAGCTCAAAATAAATGGCACTAAATCATAAATTTAATCCAATTTAGTTTACATTGACATCCGCAATATTTATCCAGTGCAATGACATTTTTAATTACAATCGGCACTAAACATTACTTATCTGCGAGACCGGATTTTCTAATTCTTACATTATCGCATTTGTTTTTTTTTTTTTTTTTGGAAATTGCTATACTAAGTATTTAAAGGGATCCATGTACCACAAAAGGTTAAAAACCCTTGGTCTAATCCAAATGATTTCTGCATTTTCCCAAACGTCACACGTGCACTTCGCGATCCACCCGTAACACATATAATAATATGTACGCATATTACATAACAATATGTACACAATCATCTATTTTAAAATCGAAATAACACAGTGTAAATATATACTGTAGTGTATAGTGTTCATACCGTGTTCAGCGGGATCTTTGGGCGTTTGAACAGCGTCTTCGATTCGTTCATCGTTCTGACGTTCGTCGGATCGCGTGTTACCATTGCCATCGTTCTCACTACCCACGGCTCCGTCCGCCGGTCCATCGGCCAGCGCGGTTACCATGCCTAACGGTCAGCCAATCAAATTCTACCGTAACAAGCTAATAAAAATAAAAGCTATCGAACGCATAAAAAATAATGTAGAAAAAAACAATAGAAAGAAAAAACGAGGAGAAAGAAAATAAAAAAAACCATCTGGCCTCCTACAGTGGTTGGGAGGTGATAAATTCCCGTCGCCTGATTGGTCCGTTTTAATATTATTTATACGGTAATGTGATAGTGCGCCCGGTGACATGGGTAATTACAGGTAGGTAACTAATTCCTAACGATACAAAAAAATTAGTAACGATAATAATAATAAACAAATAATAAACAAAACAAACAAACACATTTCTTGTAAGTATGCCCTGCAATACGATCTCTGAACATATAATACCGAATACCAAATATTGTGAATTCTTGATTCAATAATATTGTAACTAATGTCATATTATGTTTATCTACATATTATTATTATGGCGCGTATAGTATAATTATTACTCTACAAAATTAATATACAGCTATTTGTATATAACGGTATTGTCAACGCGTGACGATTAAATACGGTTAAAATAATAATAATAAATACGTCGAAAACATATTTACGTCACCTACTCACCTACGTTTACATAATAACAATATTACGTCATATTAACATATTTTCTAAATGTCGTTTATGCCACAATAATAATAATAATAATTATAATAATAATAATAATAATAGTAATAATAATAATAGTAATAATAATAATAATAATAATAATAATAATAATAATAATATTATTTAAGTAATAATTGAACTGTATAATATTATAGTATTATAATATTATATTATTGACGAAAGCGAAATTTTGAAGTCTAATTTGTAATAATATAATAATATATTATAATAAATTTAAAAGAACAAAGATACCTAATCATTAAGCGAATTATATACTTACAAATTATAAAATCAGACTTTGTTAATACTGGTGATTTTTCAGACGAATTTCCGCTGTCCGATGTAGGAGATTGTAGTGGAAGAAACAAACTCTTTTGGAACCTATACATAAGAAATATTATTTATGATGTACTGATTATCAAACGTGAACAATAAACATCTTGCACTCAATTTTTAATTATTATAATATTATATTATAAAATTAAAATTAAGATATAATTTACTTTTGAATAGATGGAAAATAGAGTGATGGCTTGCAAAATTGATCGTAATAGTCATCCGTTTGGAAAAAGCTATTGGGTAATGGTCTTTTGGAACCTTGTGTTTCTTGTGGTTTTATTTCGTTTTTATCTGGTTTGGTTTCCTCTTTTGAACCTTTTAAGAGTAGTTATAAAATTTAAATTAATTATTTAAAAAAAGAATTATGATTAATAGAAAAATGTAATATAAACAAAGCAATTACATAATATTGTAACAGATTTATTAGGTGGTGCTATTGGATTATTTGTCTCATCGGTCGTTTGATTAATCCCTTTCTTAATGTCACTAAAAAACATCATATTGTATGTGAAAAAATAATATAACTATCTAGATGTATTTGTTTTATACCTATTGATTCCATCGGGCCTTAAAAATACATCGTTACTTGAATTCTCGTTGGTGCAATACTGATTTTGATTGAAATCGTTGAAATCTGTAATGATTATAATAAAAACATGTCATACAGCATATGTATTCTCGTTACTGAAATTAAAATATTTTTGTTTCATACACTGATGAACGGATTCTAATATATCGGGTTGAGAGTAATCCTGATTAAAATTGTTATTTGAATTTTGAACGGTTTGATACCACTGACACAGTAAAACTGCAGTATCTTTGTGACCTTTTTTACAAGCCCACATCTAGAAAACGTAATTTTAAAATAATCATTAAAAATATAATTACTATAAAGTGATAATTTATTATAAATTATTTACCAGCGGTGTATATCCTTCACGATCTTGTTTTGAAACATTGACTTCCATTTCCAAAAACAATGACACATTTTCTAATTTCCATTGAAGTAGTATGCACACAAGTCTAAAACCAAATCAAGAAAGTTAGAAAGATTAATCGAAAAACTTTTAGTCGTTGTTAATTATATTGTTTAATCTTACTTAGAATATCCCAAAAAAGCAGCCATATGTAAAATAGTGGTTTCTGTTTCTAATTGCTTAACATTGCATTCCGATTCAGATTTCCAAGAGAACTGTTTCATTTTTTCACAATACTTTACAAGCTGATCTTCAAAGTTAGGCTTGCTGAACATAACGATACTATCCTTCTAAAAAAAATAAGCATTAACTCAACCTTAGTATTGTTAACAGTCAATATTATAATATATACTAATGGTTGGTCCATTTGTTCATTTCTCGGCTGCTGTAAGTAATCTTCGATGGAGTCAAGTTTTTGTAGCAAATGAAACTTGAGTAGAGATGGAGTATGTGCCATTGATAATGAGGAAATGGTTAGTGGGAATTCGTGTTGACGGTATTCAAATATCGCAGTGGTTGATACTGGTCTGCCATCAATGACTACTTGCAGTGTAACGGTGCCTATATCATGAGCTGCAGAACAAGACATATTTGTTTTTAATCCAACTTTGATTATTTAAATCTTAGGTACAGCATAAAGTCATAGAGATTATTTAAATAATAACATTTCCGTCAGTATTGAAGGCATAACTGAATAATTGTTGTTTGATTTTTTTTATCGATTAATTCGATTTTATTGAATGATCAACATTTTTATCTTATCAATAAATTGTGATATAATGTCCGGAATGTGTAGATGACAGTATTTACATTGCTTAAATGATTATGACAATAACCAGTAGTTCATCACTGATTGTAATTTTGAGAACAACAAACTTTTATTTTATTTCCAAATAATATTTCAACAAGTTAAAAATTTTCCCATAGGTAGGTATATAGCAAAAATGATTTAATTAATAAAGTACTAAAATTATAATTAATATCATAATATTATGTTACTAAATTATTATTCTTACAACTTTAAATTCTTTTATAGAACGAATCAACACGAAAGTTCAATCAAAACTGATTGATTATAATGTATAAACGTGTCAAATTTTTAATTTTTACCATACAACATAAATATAATTAAATTTGTGTAATTATATACAGAACGATAAAACTGTTTTTTTCTATTTTCATTCCTATATTTTTTTTAAATATTTTGCTTTGTTAAATGATATATTAACTTCTTATTCCGAATCAACTACTATGAAGTGTGAAATTCGATTTTTATATACACCGAAATCCTTAGAAAAGTATTTTATTTCTGTAAACCATATACATACAATAAAAGCTGTTGCACAAATAAATATATATTTTTAAACATTTAATTTATGAAAAAAAAAAATCTTCGGTATCACGGAATAGCTGGTAGAAGTTGAACTTAAATATAATATGCAGTGGAATACATTACAAATATATATTAATTGTTATTATTTATTTTATTTACAATAAACGCATAATTTGTTCAAGCTCCTCTTATTTTCCACTATTTGTTTATAATAATTATTCACTTCTTTAAAATATACGTAGGAATTTGAATAAAAGTGACGTTTTATATCAATATAGGTACATAATAACAAAGTTTTGATTTATTAAATAAGTCATGACAAGGATATAATAATAATGTTAAATTTTATAATTTAAACTACTTTTGTAACAAATGCACTTTACCAACCCCCTCACAATTTTCAATTTTTTTTTCAAACGACTTGTTTTTTATACTTAAGACGATGGTGTAAAAAATGTTTACTGGAAACAATTATTTTAAAAGTTATAGCCTTATTATATATAGTCTAGTTTTTTTTATTTTTACGTATTTTTACCATCAACTTTTAATATAATATATAATACATATATATATATAGTAATATTATGTATATTAATATCAATATCGCTAATTTATAACTTTAACTATGACTACGTTATTAATAAATTCTATATTATTATTATTTTTTTTTATCTTTATGATAGTAAAATAAGCTATATTAAGTTGTTTTGCAATTATTTTCATGTAAACAACGGGGTAATGAGTATATTGTAACCTTCCCTGTTAAAGTAATATAAGTATATTATAGTGGCTCCTTTCACCTGCTGGCTCCGGTCACAAAACTCGAGGTCCTCCGAACCCCTCGTTGGATGGGGGCTCGGCCCACAAACACCCTGGGGCTAAAATAGCAAACCTGGGGGCAGAGCATACTTGCCCGAAGGGCAGACGGATAACCTAACAAGTGAATTTAACTTTGTTAGTTAAACCCCCGTTGGTTCCCCCGGACCTCGAGTTGGATACAGGCTCATCAACCAACTACCCCGTGGCTAAAATATTGAATGAATAAACCTATCTAAGATTACTAAACTAATTTATTTTACAGTATTTATAATTACGTGGTTCATAATATTATTATTACGCGCAGTGTTGACTGTTGTAGTATGTGATGAGCGGCGCGCGAGCAATACGCACTATTTGCCATATAACCACAAACTCTAACGGCTATAACTTCTAAAATAATTATTCCCGGCAAACATTTTTTTCACCATCGTTTTAAGCATAAAAGACAAATCGTTTAAAAAAAAAAATTTTAAATCATGACGTGATTGGTAAAGTGCAATTTAGAGCTCTTTTTTTTGGACGTAAATAAATAGTAAATATTTATTTCATTGTGCCTATCCTCGCCTGTGGCTCGTACCGCACATGTCGCTCAAGACTAAAAATAGCTTATTTCCCGCCCTTGCCATACATACTATTTTTTGTCATGGAACTACAGGGATTCCCACTTAACCGCTCGCTGGACGGAAATAGGTCACTTTCCAACGCTTCAACCGTCATTAAAAACTGAATTTTAGGTGCAGGCGTGACAAATTAGTATATTATGTGACAAGGGACGGAAGTGAGCTATTTCAGTCGTGGGCGACGTATGGTGACCCAAGACTGAAATTGACTTCCCACACGAGTTACTCATACTATTTTTTGTCACGCCCCTGCATTAATTGATCACGGCAAAAGGTAATGCAGGGATCTATGCGACAACCAGACTATAATTCTACGAAAACAATATATCAATGAAGCAACGATTTGGTTATATTTATTTTAAGCGTCATGCATGGAGGTTATAATATGAATGTAAGATGTAACCAAAAGTTTGTGATTTGTAAGGACCGTGGAATAGATTTTAGTACTTATTATATTAAACAGTAATTAATATGTTAAAATAAAATTAGAATAAAAAAATGTATGCAGGGATCCCTATGCAACAATTAAATTATTCTACTAAACAATTTCATGAAATAAAAACGCGTCATGCAGGGTGATTATAATATGAATATAAGATGTAACCAAAAGTTTATGTTTCGTAATGACCGTGGTATAAATTTCAATGTCTGGTTGTGAGGGGATACGCGTGATATGCACGCCCAGTATTTTTGGGGATTTCCACTTTACCACCCAACACTTTTGGGGATTTCCACCATACAATCCGGCACTTTTAGGGATTTTCACTTTACTGCCTGGCATTTTTAAGGATTTCCACTTAACTCCGGCAATTTTGGAATTCTTACTTTACCTCCAGCTGGACAGAAAGAGGTCGCTTTCCAACGCTTCAACCTTGGTCGAAAACCAAATTTTCGGTACAGGCGTGACAAAAAATATATTATCTGCAGGAAAATATGTTAATATTTATCCACTTAGTGAGTTTGCGCTGTTTTTTCGTCTTTCGTTTTAAAGCGATTTAATTAAAATTAAGATCAGAGATAATCCAAAAATAAAAATAAAAATAGCTTGTAAGTTTTAATGTATATATTATTTAATTTTTATAATAAGATAACTTAAATTTTTGATAGCTACGCACAATTGTTCTAAATAAATGAATATTCTAAATATCTCCTTTAAATATAACTTTATCTTGTGCTTAGTTTTTCTATTATACAATGTATTTAGCTACTATCATTGTACTATTATATTATATTTATTTATTGTAATAATAGTAATAATTTACCAGGACAGTAGCATCGTAGAACACCTCCTTGAATCAAAGTGCTCGGAACTGAGATCGTATCAAACATAACAGTGTACGATGAGGAAGAAAACCAAGGACCTGTGATTAGTACCTTAACACCTCCCTAGAAATAAATGAAGTAAAAAAAAATAGTTTTTACCTAACATAATTAACATCCACAAACCTCAGGAAATGCCCATTCAGGACAGTAATCAGTTATTTGTAGTATGTCCATGTCTAATTGTGTTTGCCCGTGTGGCTGCATATCCGCGGCATTTGTACCTATTTCCGCAACCAAATCTGTGAATAAATATTATAAATTTAACTAAAAATTGGTACAAAATATTGATTTATCAGTAAATCATTTCGTGCTGATCATTATAAGATGCATACTTGAAGCATGTTGCGTTGCATGTTCAAGGATATCAAGTTCTTGGAAGTCAGTAAGCATATCAAACGCATCGAGACTCACAAATACATCGTCTCCAGGGCCGTCTAGATTTTTATTACTTTGATCGTCATCCAACCTGTACACAATACAATTATATAATACATTATCATAGGAGATCATTATCAAGGTGGGTGGGAAATTGTGTGTTAAAAATCCCAACAATCCTCAACCATATTTATGCAAAAGTATATTTATTATAAACAAGCTTCAGATGTTTACAAAGTATATTTTCATAACATGTGGTTGTTTTTCATATTTGATATTATTATTATGGAGATTGACGACTACATCGGAGAGTGTGAATTCTCAAAACTTATAGGTAAATAAATATAAAATTAAAACACGACTAAAAAAATATCCTGGTCTTGCACCTGCATTATAAACTTGATCGATGAATAGGTATCGTCCATAATATTTAAAAATTGAATAATATGTTGAATATTTAAACGGAGGATTACAAATGAGTATCGAAGAAACTATAGTACTGAATAGAAAATCGGTCGTGATATTAAAATTTGTGATAAAACAATATTAAATATCTGTTAAGTCGAGCGAGTAGATGTTTGTCCAAATAATATTATAATTTTACCGTAACAATTGATCAGCATTGGTACACGAGACAGGCATATTGGCTGAAAGCGTCTGTTGTATGTCGTCGTGGGACAAATCTAAAGTGACATCATAAAATTCCGATTTCACATGGTCCGACTGTTGTTTTAGATGATCTTGTCCATGGAACAAGTGTACAGCTTGCTCGTCTTGATTTTGTGAAGTGTGATACGTTTGTTTTTCAGTATACACGTGGATCACTTCGTCTGAACCTTGTGGTTTATATGATATCATTGTAGTGGGAATGTGATTATTGTCCGTCACGTTGATCGGTGGTTGTCTGTTGTTTAATATTTGATTGTTATCTCTCTATAAATAAAAACAAATCAATATATTATAGTTTGTTATGCAGATATTTAAATAAAAAAACTTAAACTACAGTCAAGAATAGTTAAGAAACATTAATTATAAAAGAATTTTTTTTTTCATGAACTTTGTGATCGTTTTTATTACAAAGAAAAATTAATATTAACACTAGAAGTAGGTAACCAATGAAAATACAAAAACATATAACTAAGTATAATTTTTAAATTATTTGTTTAAAATTTCAACTGTTAAAATTTATTTTTTTACTATATCATGTGTACCAATAACTTTTAAATAATGTTGGTAATTGTTTAAACTCAATTTTGAAATAATTTTGAGTTTCAAAATATGAAAAATATATTCATGAATTGTTTAATATATAAAAATTATATATTTAAATGCCTAAACAGTTATTTTACTTAAATTGTGTACAGTTTATATATTTAATAGATTCGTACTATGTAATTTATAGTTTTTAGTGGATCGTAAAAAACTGATTTTGTTAAAAAAAGAGTTTGATAGGTGCACATATTTTATCTTGATTTATATTTTTCCTTTTTATGAAAAAAAAAAACGCTGTACTTAAATACAACTTGGTATTTTATATGTAGTTGATAGTTATAGTGGTGTCAACTTTACAATCGATACAGGGTTATACGAAAATGTTACAACAATAGTGCATTGCAGGGAACCCAAATTACGTATTTTATTTTCAACACTCCGAGCATGAAATAACAGATCCGAATAAGATACTTACGCAATCGTGCTTGAGAATTATTTGTTGTTGTTGCGGTTGTTGTTGTTGTTGTTGTTGTTGTTGTGGTTGATTGCGGAAATCCCTTGTAGGATTTGACAACAAGTTGTTGTTCATTGTGGTGTTCAAGGTTGGCCCACTTTGTGCCTGTTATCGAAATTTATATTTTTCATTAACATTATAATACTATAAGATTTGAATATCATATTTTATTAAATATTAAAATTCACTAAATATCGTTGGCATTAACAGCCACTGTTTTTCTAAATTATACTGGTGACCAAATACCAAATTTAAATTAATGTGCTATCTAATAAACATAATATGGGTTGTTTTGTTTTAGCATAAGTTTTAAATTTAAGATGTAGGTTAGAAACTCAAATTGAAAAAAAAAACAATTCAATTTAGTTCTTTTCACGGTATTATGACGTGATCAGTGAAAATGATAGTGTTTTTTCACTTTTCACGAACGAACGAATGAAATGGTCTGCATCAGTTTGTCGTCTTGCGTACCTTATGATTGACGTGATTAGCGATCATTAATGTGTTCATTGAGGTCCTGGACGAGTTAACGTGGTGGTTGGTGAGTAACATTGTACCGGGGCGCGATCGATTCCCAGTCGTCGAAGACACCTGCGAAGCGTTGTCACCACGTTTTAAGCAATCCAAATGAGAAGTGGCGTCATACAATAAATGGTTTTATCATTATTATGATAACCAGGGTTCGGAACATAATACATAAATCATTTGTTTATTTTGTTGGCTTGAAATAAAATGTGGTCGAGTGTATGGCGGTTTATGTCATGTATCATATTGTAAGACAGTTACATAATTATAATAATTATATTATTATGTTACTCTACTATTTTTCTAGTTTTATCTATTTTTTTTTTTTGCTTTAATTTACATATTATATACGTGACGACGTATAGCTGATAGCACCGCTGACAAAAATAAATTGTTTTTTGCAGTCTTGAAAAATTATACCAAGCTATGCTTTATATTATAAGAGGATAAGAGGATAAACGTGGTTGGTTTTTTTTTGGGGGGGGGGGGGAGTTGTGAGTCACAACTTTTGACCTACTTTATTTTATTTTAGTAAGGAGAGGTTACTATTATTGATATTTATTTTGCTGTGTACCTATTTTAATATTTTTTTTAAACATTTAATTTAGTGCATACAATAAAGTTTTGAAGCGCTTTTAAAATTGCTGATTTTAAGTGATTCAAGCCCCGAACCCTGATGATAACCATAATATTATTTTTACAACCGGGCCTATTTCCGGACCGTATTTATTTATTAAGAAAACGTACCTGATTGCTGTCTGACGGCGAAATCCGTCTGATCGGGCGCGAACATGATTGTCCGTCCGCGCACGTGGAGTCCGGACATCCGCATTCCAGCGTTCGGCTAAGTAGCGTTGCCCTGGCGTTCTTCTGCCACTCCATCAGCTGTGTGACCATGGCGGCTACGCACTCGGCCGTCTACCAGATAACGTAGTATAATAATTCATCAGTTCGTTGGGTTACATTGCGGGGAAATAGGTGTAGTGCATACATTATAATATGGTATTACGCGTATTATGCATACAATATAGGGGGGGGGGGCTACAACGTTTTCCTATTTTTTTATTTTATCATTAACACAGGAAAACGGTAAAGCCCGGTGGTCCACCCTCTGTAATATTACATAGGTCACGCCATCAAAGGATAACACCGTAATCACAATATTATTTCACTTTATACGAGCTTCATTGTAAACCAGATTTGAATCACTACGAGTTTACAGGCACTGGGTTCGAATCGGAATCAGAGTGATACAGACTGACTATACAGAGCTTTTTAGAATAAACTAGCGGACCTCATGTGAATCGTTTGAAATTTCACCGATAATGGGATGTTTAAGACCTTCTGGTTGTATAAATTTCATTAATCAAATTATTATACTTAAACACAATGGTATATTCATTAGAGTACTAGACGAATGAGTGTCTACTGAAATTAACTATTATCATTAAATTGTCTCTTTTGTTATAGAAAATGACTTGGAATAAACTAAGGGTAATTGCTGTACCTGTAGTAAATTATTCGTATGTACATAGTATGTTTATAGTTTGTTTTTGAAATTTAACGAATACCACGTTTGTATACTATTGTTTTTTATTACGTGTTCGTCTTTTCACATTTACCTATTTAACTCAATAAAATAACAAAACTGAAGTCGAAAATGAAAATCTCAAAAAAATCTGTAAATTTTCCATATCTAGTAAAATGCAAAGATGATTGAAAATATAAATGATCGTTACATATATTATATTATATAAAAAGTACCTACAATATTCATCTGTAGGTATGGTTTTTAAATTGTTTTAAAACATGTCAGAATACATTTTTTCTTCTGAATAACAATATAATAACGTTTTAAATTACACTAAAAAAACTAAAAATTAAATTTATTTTATCCATAATTTTTTTACATGAATTAAAATCTAAGGAAAGTTATCCTACATTGTACAATAACGTCAGGTAAAACATGTATGCTAATGACATGGATCCTGAAAAAAACTTATAACTTTGAAAAGCAATATTAAAAGTTAAAAATATGCATGCACTAGAACGGCCGTATTTTAGATTTGAAAAGTTTGATGTGACGACTTTGTGTTATTTGCATGTTAAGTATTGTATACAAGTTTAAAATAATATCGGTAATTTGTTTGTCTACTGTATCAGTTTAAAGAAGTTGAATACATTTGGTCCTCGCCATATCTGTTTTTATAGTTTCAGATTACATGTTAGTTGTTTGCCAAATTTCATTTTATATTTTCATACTTTTCAATTCCTTCGTATGTTATATCTAATAAAATAAAAGTTTAAAAATACAATTTTATACCCCACCTGCGTTTGTTAAACATTTTAAATTAATCCAAAAATTCGTTCTTATTTTTCTACAAATCTAAGTAAAGATTTTTTTTTAGCAAATGATCATTATTATGATAGATTAGTTGTTTTACTGATTTTACCGTTTTTATAACGATAACACGCTGTTTTTTATAGTATAATTATTAGTCATTTCAACTGTTAATGTCATGTTTTACGATTAAATCTAATTTGTTCCTAATATATTTTTTGCATCAAACAAAATTGTAAATTGTTCCTATTACATTTACTTTTAGATATTGAATTTCATAGAAATTTCATATAATCCGCAACAACACTAAAATCCATTTTTTCTATTTGAATAAATATAAGTACCCAAGTCTTTAGATTAGTATAAACATTAGATAGATACATTCGTGATTTTTCGATAAACAGTTGATACTATATTGATTTATCTGCATACATTTTTTATTTCATGTATTTATCTCTTTACAATTTTGAATGTTAAAAAAATTGCTTACAAATTAATTAAAACTATGATATAAGAAACTTTGCATTAATATTTGTATTATAAATTATACAAAAAATAACTTATTCCTATTGCCTACCATAGAGTTTTAAAAATTAATGTAAAATTGTTTAAAATTTAAGTAAACAAGGTAACCGAGAATTTTTAGGTTGTATAACTAATTTTATAGTTTCAATATTAGCCTGATCAAAAGCCATTTAGCACTGATAAGTATCAACGATAAATATATTACCTATGAGTACTCATAGCTTAAAAATGCAGTATATTTATTTTAATTTAAACTTCTGAAATCAAATATTGTATCGTTTATAAAACTATCATTTATTATAGGCTAAACCTTTGGTTTGGTTAGTTTCACTTTGATCAATATTGTATTTAAATAGAAAATAAAAGCATAATATTGAATCTTTTTTTGTTTTATTTTTAACTTAATGAGCCATTTAAAGAATAATAATAATACTACGGATTTATAGTATATTGTGCCACCATAACTTGACTGGGAATTTAGCAGTAGACCATTATACAATTTAAAAAATTAATTAACATTGTAGTTTGTAAAAAGAATCATGAAATTACTAAAAGTCTGATTTATGATGAGGATTATTCATTTCAAAATGTTATTTTTTCATTATGTGTTTTGACGTTTGAGTATAATAAATTTTTTTAGTTATAAAATATGGTATTTTAATTGCTTGTCGAATAGGTCCTAATAAAATTCATTCTGATTATATATTATACCAAAACATAATCCATTTATCTATAAAATATTTTTAAATTACGTTCCAAAAATATAGTTCTCTACCAGAAGTTCAAAAATATATTTGATGGCTAAGGTAACTTAACCAGACTGTTCATAAAAGTTTTCAAATTAAATATTAATCGTTTTTTAGATTAATGTAACCACACTATTAGCGTCACTGTCCAAAACTGAGGTCCGTTAAAAATAAATCATGCGTCGAAGTAAAAACGTCTTTTTCTGATTGATTGCATACTATATAAGAAGATTGCAGTTTTATTTAAAAATTATTTAATTTATAAACTAAATCAAAATTATGAAATGCATAGGAAATTGGGAATGCCATGTATTTTTACAAAATATGAAATAATTTAACTACAAAATAAGAAATATGTGCTGAATATGTAAATATTTGTTGGTTTGTTTAAAAACGTTTCATTTTATTTTGATCTGTAGGTATAGGCAATTAACGGTATAGGTTGAAACTTAAAACTGCACACATAAACATAATATAAGTTAATTATTAGTAAAAATAATTTTTCATTGTAGTATTTCTATAGTATTTTTAATGAAAAAAAAGAATACATTTTTTTTTCATTCCGTCAAAAAAAAACCAAAATGCATTCCATGGAATTATTTTAACAATTTGTTATGAATTTGCTGTGGTGCATGATAATATACTTATTTATATTTTTTTTAAATGTTCAATTACGGAAATTTGTCTACATGTAAATAAAATTATATTTAAAATATATTCTGTTTATTATTTTAGAAATAAAAAAAATTACATATTTATACAGATACAATGTACATACATTCAAATATTTTATATGTTCAGTTACAATGTATCGTGTACCTATATTACGTGTAAAGAGGTGTTTATTATATTTTAAACGGGCTTGTTGACCCAATTTAATTTTGTTCGAAGCACTACAAGTACTTACCGATACTTCCATTTCGTTGCTAAGGTCAGGGTCTTCCTCGTAAACTGAAAAAAAAAATCATAAACAAAAGATATTTTTTACAGTAAGGAGAAATAACTTTATAAGTCAGCTATAGTGTGCAAAATACACAAATTTCTTAGGGCTACTTACACATGGGTTTCAACTGAGATAGTAATTCATCTTTCGTCCACTCTTTACGATCAGCCCACAGGGCAAGGCTCGGCGAAATTACCGATAATTTGTTGTCGTCCGGATACGGTACATTCAAATAGTGTACCAACACCATATCAGGATTCTAATGATAAACGGAATTAGACACATATTATAATTATAGTCAGTACAATTAAAAAAGAAAAAAAAATGTATCATCGTTGTCGCGTGCGTTTGAGTTTCCATTTTTAATTTTTATGGTTTCAGAATTATAAAAAAAAATTGTTTTTTTAGATTTATTAGAACTTATATTTTTAACACGCTTTGTTGAAAGCTAATCGATAAGTACGTAGCTACTGCAGTTAATATTGAAATAAAATGTGTCTCGAGTGCCTCTTACTTACTTTGCACATTTTAATAGACGTAGGTATACCCACGTAAGAAGGTATTGTAATTCGTATTGTTATAAAAAAGCCAATAATTGTGGTATTCAAAACGCAGTGACAATAGTTCATTGTTATAAGTAGAGTATGTATTCTAAATATGACTGTGATCGGCTGATATATTGATATTGTTTAATCAAAGAAAATCATAATATTCCAATTTCGTAATAGGAATATACTTGCGTAGTAAACCGTGCGTATTTTAATCCTCATTCAGATACTTTTGTGGCATCACTTGTAACTATCAAGTATATTTGACAATTTAAAAAAGTATTTTGAAAAAATAGAAATAATATTCATATTAGTAGTAAAACAAACAGGTTCTCTTAAAACCAAAGTAATGTCTGCATTTTTTTTTTTTACGATATCGAGTAAGTGTTGGTTGTAAGCACTCTATATGCATTTGGTCAGGTTTTAAAATATTTTATTTTTAGCAATAATAGTATTTGTCGATATTGAATTAAACACTCACTTGCAGTAGCCAGTAACACCTTCTGTGAAATGTCGGAAGTATCGCTGAATGTACATAGCACCCGTAAATGCACTAAAAAAAAAATAAAAATAAATAATTGTATTATTTAATTACGATGGAATGGGATTTGGGATACCCATGAACATATAATTAATTTATTAGAATAAATAAAAGGAAAAATTTTAAATATCTGATTATTTCGTGTCGTTTCATTCATTATACATCTTAGTACACATATTGTTCCAGTGTGTGGTTTGATTTGTCATGCAGGTCACATGACGTGTACAATTGCATCATTGTGCTATTATATAGTTGAAATAAATATAATATAATATACCATTGACTAAGCCCGTATTGTTCCATTCATTTGTTATGTGTTAAAAAATAAATAGCATAAGAGTTTTTTATTGCATACTGTTTATTACAAACGATTAGAAATGCGATAACGGTAATAGACACGTCGTCGAGGGTGCGCTTAAAAAGTTAGTATTACGTCATCGACTGTATAGAGTAGACGGCCGAGTTATAGGTACACAAATATCAATCAAGAAAACTCATTGTTGTAAGCCTGAAGCGTATTGAATTAGTGACGATCTGGAACGTTCATAGAGAGCCTTCGACCCAGTGGTTTTTGCTTAGACTTGAGGCAAAAACAAAGAGGAGTTTCAAAAAATATATTGTTTCATAGCATTTAAAAGCACTTTCAAGTATTTTGTTTCATAGAGAAATAACGGAAAGATTTCTTGGAAATAAAGCCCGATAAAGGTACCTATGCATAATATTTTATGATATGTAGGTACCTTATAAGTTAATAATTACCACGGCCAAGCATAATATGATAATGGGGTTAATATGGTAGGAAAAACAGAGTGGTTCAGTAATACTTTCAGAAATTCTTAGATCTTATTTGTTCCGTAAACTACTCATAGTCATAATTTGCTTCGTGGAGGTATGGTATGGGTCATATCAGCCGCTATGACTATTTTTGTAAAATTCAAAGTCTAAACAATTTTTTCTGCTTCTACCATTGCAAAGATATTAATATCAATATAAATATTATGTAATTCATCTAAAGTTCAATATTTTTGATTCAACTAATATTATCAGTAAAAATAAGTGGATATTTTAAATAGACATTTATATTAGACTTAGCAGTTATTTTTATAGAGTTTTATTTTTATTATTTTAGAGTGTATTATTATATTATGATTAGCGTCTTGGGGTATTATACATTAAGTTGTATTTTAGTCTTTAATTTAAAACTATAAACAGATGATATAGAGCTTTAGATGGAATTGAAAAAGGACTCGCTGTATAATATATATATCAGATATAATATTATGTTTTAATGATCATTTTTGTGAGAAATTTTATATTTTGTACCGTTGTAAATTTAATCATAAATGTATATTTTAGATTAAATAAGTATTAAAATAGGTAGTGATTGTATTTGGTTTTGCTTGATGTAATATCTATTAAAAAAATTGTGTTTTTAAACGAGTAGAAAAAACAAATTTGTCTAAAAGTAAAAAGTTTAATAAAAAAAAAAAAAGCTATCATATTTTATAACAACTTAGTCTGCACAGGAAATTACAAAATTCACTGCCTGCTCGTAAACAACTTTTACGGGCAATTAAATTTCGGTGAACTCACGACGTGTACAGGTACTTATATTATTATCTTGTAAGGTGCTCCGGCGACCGGCGGTTCCGGTTGGTCGCGTTCGCGAAAGTCCATCGCAAGAAAATCGTAATTGGCGTCTTCGAAATCATTGTACGTAAAATTGGAGTAATTTTAATTGGATACGGGTCAGGAGACGGACAGGAATCGACAGGAAAAGTGGCTTGGAAAAGCGTTGCACTCGTTCACCATGACATCGCATACAGTTGGCACGGCCAAGCGCGGCATTAAATCCCTGTAGGCCACGCGCAGTATGGCATTAAATCTTAAAGTTTACACTCTGAGTTTGGAGTTACTTGAGAAACCTGAGCAGTGTCTTTGTGTAATTATAGAAATTCGTTCTGGCGAAGAACATCATTTTTTCTACGGTAATAGTCACCGGCACGGTCGGACGTCACTGCAGTTTCGGACCCGAGGCGAATACTATATTGTAGTTTTTGTATTAGTCGGGTCCCCGATCTACATTCAGTACATGTTTTGTTTGGCTTTTTAAATAAAATTATGATGTACAAGTTTAGCCCCGACATGTAAAGTATACCGCTATCTTCTATATAGTCTACTATCTTATTAACAGCTAGGTCGCAGACATGTATAGGCGTTCGTAGGCTATATTATACTAAAGAAGTAGCTCTATCTATAATCGCTCACAAGTTGAACTAGGCTCCCTTCCAAACATCTCCATAAGACTATCAATAACAAATTTAAGATAACAACTGTACACGTTGAAATTTTATAGAATAAATTATTATTTTTGTTGTGTTATGTATTACATTATTTAAGGTAAAAAAGAGTTCTTGGCTATACAAAAAAAAATATTAATAATAACAAAAAATACAAGGCATCCTTAGGCAAATATCCTTGCGTGCTCGTCCAGATTCACAGACGTGATTGAAAATATTTTTATTTTTTCTGAATGCCTAATAGACGTCCTTATTTCACTATACTATTGACTAGGGTTCTGGTTTAAATAGAAAGTCATACTCTTGGATTCATGGATTGATAAAGATGATATGATAATATAAAAATATATATTTATATATTTAAATATTATTGTTCGATTTGATAACATACCTACAGCAACAGTGATTTGGTTAAACACTGTCTAATTTGTATTTATGAACTCTGTGGTTGTAATAAACACCAGCCTAATAGATGTTGGTATTAATTATTAATAAGGTTTTTTTTAATGTATTGCCAATTTTTTATTCGGTTATTGTAAAACTATTACAATTATTATATATTATAAATTAAAATTAAAGTGTACATTATATTCGTTGTACCTAATGAAAAATAAAAATAAAAGATGGTCGGGAGATCTACCTCCATCGATGTTGCAAGGGGCGGGAGAGTGGATGATTTATATTGGACCCCTTGAACGGTTTGTTTGACGGTGTAAAATAATTTGTAGTCATAATAAATTACCATAATACTAATAATAATAGTTATTAGCTTGATTCCACGCAGTTATCGTCTATTTTCAAGTCATCGTCGTATGGAAAATGGTGCCTAAACGTGTATAGTAATAATAATAATTCTATTATCATAATAATAATAATAATAATAATAATCATCATCATCATCATCATATTTAACATAATATATTATAATTTATTGGGACGTTTATATTATATACGTACGTTTTGTACGAAACATAAACAATAATTGAAAAATGTCGCACGGCCGACCGACCGGCTTGCAGACGTCCGGTCGTCTGGCCGACTGTCTGCACGTACGGTATACAGAGATTGCGATAAACCGTAGTGTATATAGGCTGTGTCGGTGGCGTGTACGGGCGAGGGAGGGCACGGAGGGTGACGTGATGCAGAAGTGGTTGTAAGGGGTGCACGTCACGTAAAAACCGAAAGAAAGAAAAACGTCAACGAGACATTTACATTTTCCGACAAGACGTTCGGTACGGACAATGAGAGTTATTTTTGCGTACAGTGAAATTATTGTGGACTGCGAATGTGTATTATAATATTATATTGTCGGCATAACAGTAATAATATTATGTGATATAGCTGCCGAACGTAAAATACGGTAAGATGACATCAAATAAGTGTAAATAAACAGTATAATTTAAATAAAAACGGTTGTGAATATATTATTATTACGTTATACTGCAGTATGACAGTTTGGAAAATACGTGGGTTTTGTTAAACAATGAAAAATCGTTTCTGTCGGTGAAAAACGTCAAAACGTTCGATAGCTGAGGTCTTCAGATAAACGCGAGAACAACTCGAAACAATATTTGTATTTTTTCGCTGCCATATATTACTTCTATATCGTGTAGTTGTTGTTTATAGTCAGTTTATAATTCAGTGTCTTAGCCCACTGCGGTTGACACTCGCAGCTATCAACCGAGATTAAAGTTATTATACACGGACAGCATAAATAAGTGTTCAAAATGCAGTTTACGTGTCCAACTGACGGTGGTTTAATGCGCGAGACCTTCGTCACTGTGTAAAAGTAGATTAGAAAAATGTTTTTTTCGGATCTGGTCGCTTTACGCGTAACAAAAATATCATAAATATATTAATATATATATATATATCTGGTATTACTATAACATTATGCAAAAATCGTCTTGTCACTAAACAATAATGATACAAATAATTACAACACCATCGCTCCGTCATCGAAAAGTTCAATTGAAGTATATATATTATATATAATTTATATACATATTAATTTTATTAATTGAAATGCGCAACCGGCACTAGACATAAACGGGAGATCTTTAAAAGTTTGAACGAATCGAGTTCGACATCGTTTCGTCGAATATTTCACGTCGGTAATTAATTTGTATGTTGCGTCCGATTCACAACGATGGATATTATAATATACGTTGACGGTTGGGGAAATTTATGAATTATTGCAACTGCGGTGGACCTATATACTGCTGAGGTTGCAGTTCGGTTCCAAATGTTCAATCATATTATATTATTTTGGTGGACCAAAGTACTTCCGTTTTGAGAGTGGCAGTGATCAATATTACACCGTTCAAAATAGGCTTGTGCGTTTTTCATTCCCCGGAAATGTGTACAACAACCAGCAGACACGTGATTGTTAGCGAGAAACACTTCAGTATAATCATAATGTATGCACATTTCAAAAGTAAATAAAACATTAACTTTATTCATTTGGAAGTAAAAACGGTAATATTAATTGAGAAGCTTTAACAAAACACAGCAATTAATATTTTTCAAAAATTATCACAAACAATTTGTGTATTATTATAATGAGATAATATTATTTAAAGGTTAGCTATTAATAAAATATTACATATGTACATTGTACATCATAATTATTTAAAGGTTGAAGTACATGTGTAATATTTTATTATTATCTAAAGATTTATCTTATTAAATATAAAGTGTTCCAACATTTACCGGACAAAATTTTTGTGAATCCGAGTTTGTCATAAATTACAGTTTTTACTTTTCTCAAATGTCGCCACCATATTTTGCAATTGTATTTAAAATCAGTTTTTTTTAGTCCCAAAAGAAGCTGGTTTCCAAAACACAAAAATCCATTGTTAAATCGATCAAAATAATAAATACTAACATCGTGGTGAAGTTTTTTCGTCAGCCTACAGAAAAAATGTATACTCTTCTGAAATGTAAATCTAGGAATATTATATATAATAGGTCCTTAATCTAAAACGGCAATCAACAGACATTTTTCTAGACCAAAAATATATAATATTATCCTCTGTCGCTTTCAATTCTCGGTCCGTTACTCCCGTACGGTCGAAGGCAATATCGTCCGAGCTTCGTAATTTACGATGACGTTTTTGTGCATGATATGTCCCCTTCGCCCAGAAAAAAGTGATTTGACCGCACAATATATGTCAAAACTTTCAGAGAATACGATTAAAAATGGAAGCAAAACCACTCCACTTGGGTAATGGTGTTCTTATAGTGTAGACGAATATCGTTTGCCAAAAAAAAAAAAAAAGAACTTTGGTTCTGAATGTGTCAGCGTCATAAATTATTTCTGGACAATGCTAATACAATTTAGTAAAAGGGTACGCCAAACGTTGACTAAAATCAAAAATGGCATATGAGGTTTAAAGCGAAAGCGATAATCGATTAAATGAAAATTCGCCGTGAAATTATGTATCGGAAAAACTATGTGTCTAACGTACCTATAGAAATAAAATAGGCTGTCGTTATATGCCGATGTAACTCGTACAATTCTTTATCTGTAATATAAATTGGTGACTCCGCATTTGTTGGGCCTGTCTATCTCGCTGCTCCCCTCCCCCCGCATACCAAAATACACATACACAAAACCAATAAAACCAAGGAAATAGGAGCATTGGATTACCTTCTTAACAAGTCATTTATTTATATTACAGTTCGTTCGACGTCAAAACGTCGTTTCTAATAATATGCCATCTCAATCTATGACTAGGTTCATTAGGTATGAAAACTCGAAGCTACCTACACGTCAATGTACCGAAATTGCCTACACACCACGCCGACCAACGGATATAACAAATAACAAAGTATAACAACATACACATAACACACACACACAATTAATAAGAATATTTTTTTACGACTCTAACCTAATTCAATTGGGTATATTGAAAAACTGATGCAACCACATACTTCAAGATCTTGCAATTTAGTTATGTTTTTAATGATTTAATATCAATATAATTATATGAATGTTATGGACAATTTTAACATTACTCATTTTAATCTATTTCTCTTGTCCTTTAAGTTAAATTTCGTTTGAATTAATGTTGCACTGTACTTCATAGAGATTTCAATAGGAGTGTGGATTACCAATGTAATTACATAATATATGGTTGAGGCAAACTGAATATATCAAGCAATTAAATAATTAATTTAATATTATATAGTATTAATAATATGGATGACGTTACATTTTAGATTCTGAGGGGAGCGATTGATGTATTTATTTTACAATGATTTGCTTTTTAATTTTTTTGTGTCTGTCATCACCATTTGGGGCAGGCCAACTGTTTTGATTTTTTTGTATTACTTTATTCGATGGGAAAGTGAATCAAAAGTTGGTGCATTTGGGAGGTCAGAATTTAAAATGTTGAATAATTTTCAAAAACGCTAGGAAAAACAAAATAAAAATTAAGGAAAAACGGGATTTTTGACAAAATTGATTTTGGTTTTTGGTGTAACTTTATAACTAATAACCAAAGATACGTGACATTTGAACTGGATGTTTATATTAGCATTTTTCTACATTTTTCAAACAAAAAATGTCTACCTGACAGACAAATTAAATTTCTACGAACGTCTGAAGATTTTTACAAGATTGTACATTCATTCGATTACTCATTATCAATTTTCCAATTTTCTTATTTTGCTGTAAAACAAAAACGAATAACTGTAGATAATTTAAATTTAATTATGTTTATATTAGCATTTTCTATGCATAATAAAATTTTCAAAGTATTTTGATTTGTTTTGAACTGTTTACGGACATTTTTACTTTCAAATAATTTTAGTTTTTTTTTTCTATGAATGTAAATAAAATTTTATTTGTTGGGTAAAAAAGCTTGAAATTGTAATATAAGACTTCTGATATATTGTTACAATAGCAGTTGGAAAGTATTAAAAATACAAAGGCACACATTTCTTTATAAGCATTTAAAGTTCATATTTTGATACAATGTATCAAATTTCAAATTTCAAAATGATTTTGTACTTAAAAATTTGTAAAATGGTTAACTTTTATGGCTAAGGATTGAAAATTTAAAACAAGGTTCAATGTAAATAGATAAATAAATTACTTTACTTACAATAACATCATCAAATATACTTAGTAATATATGGTAGGCTGACTGATCGTCTTCTCTTAGAATCGTTTTTCGTATACAATGTTATTATATCATTGAATTCAAATTTAACGCCATGCATTCCAGAGACCCGATTGTAACGTACTGTACAGCAGAGCGACACCCACTTGCACATCTTTTTTTATTTACATGTTTTTGCTTAATATTACATTTTTTACGTTTATCGCATATTCACGTATTGGTATTTCATTATCCACATTTGTAAACAAAATCAGGTAAAAATGAGGGAAATAAATAGAAGAAAAATGTTGGTTGTTTGGTAACAATGCAAATGGAAGCGAATGTGTGCACGAGATTTCAAACGTCACTATAGCAGGGATTCTTTAACTTGCTATGGGCTTAGCCCTATCAAATAAGGGATCTATCAGCTTTAAAGTTTACCTATATTCTATTACTTCTATCAATGGTTCTTAAATAGATAACTAAAAAAAAAAAAAAACCGTTTTGTAACCCAGCGCTGTTTGACTTTGACAACATTAAAAAGTATATCGTAATTCATTGTTTTGTTGATGTTAAGAATCCAATATAAATTCAAATTGTTTTTATTTTCATATATTTTCTTATTATTTGCATATAAATTAATATTCATGCCATATATTATGTTTGTACCTAAATATTTTTAATTTGAAATATAAATAAATCCACACCCTAGATATACGATTAACAGATCAAAATTAGTTAACTTTTCATCAAGCCATTTATAATAATTTACTAAGAATTTGCGCTTTTTGGACTTTAAGCTCCCACTAATTGAGACACATGGATGTCATGTAGATTTAATAAAAGTAAATAAAAGTTAATACAATAGGTTTTATAATAATATATACACCTTTAATAATAACAACAGTAATGTACACCAGACAATACGATGTGGATACCAACTTCACCCCAGTTTCCAATTAATGTTTTATTTAATTTTATTAATATTTGTCAAATTATTTTTAGTTTTCTAATTTTTAATTCCATTATATTTTATCATCTTTATTTTTCTATATATTATATAAAATTAGGTATTTGAAATATTTTTTCTTGGAATAATACCATATTGTTAAAAAATAAAATATAATTATAACAATGAAGTTATATTTTAAGTACACAAAGTTTAATTTTTGTACAGAACAGAAATCAAATTGTATTACTTAAAGTATTATAAATTGTGTTTAAAAAATAAAAACCAATGCAATCATAATGATGTATCTCATAAATACATTTAATAATGTGCAAGTTAATTGATTGGGTAGTGTGACCGTGTAAAGGAGACGGAATTGCCCTCGTGGTTTCACGATCAGTCTTTGATAATAATTTCAACCGAAATAAAAATACACTGCGTGCATTTCTGTAATTAAGTACTATTCATAATATTAACGAAGGTTTTACAAAAATTTAAGTATATGAAACATGCTATCGGCTTTGTATTAATATTTTCATCAAACTTGCGTGGAAAAAATACAATGATAAAATATATAAAACATTGACATTTGGACAAAAAAACAGCACACTGAATTTCATCACAAGAGTATACAATCGTTTTAAATATTTACCCTAGATAACAACTTTGAGTGCGTTCAATGTCATATAATATGTAATATATTGTATGCATTTGCATTGCACTTAATTCATATTAACTTAACTCATAAATATTATACAAACTATATAATATATATCCGTTAAAATTATAATGCTCATACATTTTTTCATTTGAATAAATAATAATATAATGACTTATATTTAACGATGACGCATATATTATATTATATAAGTAAGCGCAAAGAAAGTACGAACAAATATTAGTATTATAATATTTACAACACAATTTTCCAACAAGTAAAAAAGAGATCGTATCATTACTAAATATTATAATAGTAACAGATTAATAAATGTTTCATTAATTCCCGCATAAAATAGTTTCCACGAGTTCGTTAAGAAGATATGGTTCAGATTTAAAAGTCTTAAAAACTTTTTCTTTTACTTTAAGTCCCGGGTAAGATTATATTTTAAGACGAAGAAAACAAGACAACATTATTTGTTCTTACTTACAACTACAGGCACTGTAGTACACGTCATGCGGTCATATAATATTTAAACGTTCAAAAACAACCGTTAATAATGTTTAAAAGGATTTCTTTTTCTTTTTTTTTTCGGCAAAAGTAAGTTCAAGACGTCGAGTGCTGATAAATGATGTTTGACTCATGTCAACATGCCTTCTGGGAGACGTCGCCTCTTACACTGTGATCAAAATCGTATTATTTATTTCTCGACTATTCTAAAAACGTGTGTGCATTCAAACGGCACACACTTGTCATTCTAAAAATTATTTATAAGACGTGCAGAAATATGATTGTGCATTTAAAATGACGAAAACTGTTTGGTGTTACTGTTTGGTAGCAGGTATATTCGTTTTGGTACGCCACCAGGGACTAGACACGCAGCACGCACGATACCTATATTCACAGTGTATGAAAAAAAAAATGAAAATTGTCCACTATGATATAATTTATATCCTACATGGGTCAGGTTAGAGGTGTTTCGAAGTGCAAGTTTACGAATTCACAAAATGTAGGGTGTATACATATTATAACGATGAATAACAATGGAATTCCATACGAAACGAATAATAATAAATAAAAACCAGAGAGTTCACTCATCTGCTGTATAGTACACGTTTTGAATGTACATCGTCAAGGATTAGAACATCGTAATGATTGTATTGCATTTGAGAGTAATAAATACAATTATTTTGATCGGATCTCGGTGTGACATGCCTAAATATATTAATGTTTGTTATCTATTCAGTGTGTTTACATTACATCAGAAGAGAAAATGTATGAATAAATACAATTCAGTGTATAAAAACCTAAATATTTGAAATGTATATAATTTAAAAACCTAACATTTCAGAAAAATAATTAACATTCAATCACAGGGCACAGGCATATTTTTTATATTATATGTTCGGTTTAAATTTCAGAATCATTTTTGTATGGAATTACGAAGAAATAATAATAGGTACCTATGTTCAATTGTATGATAAAACCTTAATTATTGTACCATTTTCCTATTTTCTTACCTCGTTTCAATAGTTTTTGCTTAGATAATTATTAAAAATATACAAAAACTAAAAAATAATTTCTTAAAAGTTTCCTCAATAAGATAAAATTGTCTAATGGAAAATTTGTAGTTACCTAACTTAATCTAACCTAACATAATCTGTACATGTATCGATTAGATTAAGTTTTCTGGTCGAAAAGTTGTTCACATAGATAAAAAAATTAAATAAACAATGCATTGTATAACCACTATAGACACTATCGTTCCCTTGCTCTGATCAGAATCAAATACGCATGAACTAAATAATATTAGTGAATGATTCTCATACGTTTGTTTTTTGGTAATTCAGTGTTTAAATACCTAAACTTATATAGTGTTACTAATATTATACCTATTATATACTTTTATTTATCATAGTATTACCCATATATGTTGGGTGTTTAAGTTTGAAATAAATACCTTGAGACATTGGTAAAACGTAGAGCCATTTTTTTTTATATATATTATAGGCAATCAAAAGTTTATCGTTCGAGTAAAGGTGAATATTACGAAACTTTATGAAAGTCATTAAATTTATTGTGGTTCAAAAAAATAATGAATTTCTTATAAAGTGAATTTTAAGTTATGCACTTTATTATTTTATTCAAACAACAATTCGAATCATCTTGTATCGATAGTTTTAATTTCTTACATAAAGATAGGTATCTGGTATAATAATAATATGCGAGGAATGAGTAAACAGTAGAAACTCAATATCTTCAAAACTCGATAAGTAAAAATTTGAAAGATCGAATAAATCCACTCAACTGTATTGCTATATACACTTAAATAGAATATGAATTATTCAATAATTCAAGATTCGTGATAAGTCCAATATATATATATATATATATTCTATCTACTAGATACTTTATTATGAAACGTTTAAATATTTACACTTAACATAATGTTAATAATATATATATATATATCAGTTCAAGGAGAATATTATTATCGTTATTTTATCTTTAAGTTGTATTTTACTCGCAGTGACATGTATTAATTCGAGGGAAGTTTTTATCTACCATCATATTTATTCTAATATCAGAATGGCATAAAATATTATTGCACTGACCTCAGTTCCTTGGACTTTCAACTTCATGTGGTCTTCGCGAGTAGTTTTGCCGTCTTTTCTTTTTTTCCAACAATATCCATCACGTCTGTATCGCACTTTCTTCCTGCTGTACAATAACATTGAACCACTCTTGGGCCTAAAAATATAGTATTAGTACTAAAGTATATTCAACCAAGACTTAATGTTCAGCAGTTAAGTTGATTCAAAAATAAATTACAAATATTAATTATATATTACAATAAGCGGATAATATATAGTATAAATATTCATTACCTATATGTATGTATAGTAGGTATGAATATTATAGTTTTGAGTAATTATAGTTTCTTAGCTATTATTGCTTAAGTTTATTTTTTTATACTCAAAATAAATTATATTAGGCATATGAAAATTGAAATGTATTATTTGTAAGTTGTAACACATGGTTATTAAAAAGTAAGCAACAAAGTTATTAAATTGTTACACCTTATATTCGTGAACTACTTCTCTAACATTTCTTGAAAAATTTAGAATTTTGAGTTGGTATTTTTGGTTGTATAACTGAAAGTCACAGTTTTAATTTATAAACATTTGGTTGAGGCATTATTAATCACAATAAATTTATGTTATAGTGATATTTTTTTTATTTTTTTTTTACAACATTATATATTACATTACAATATGGAGAATAAAGCAAATAATGTAAATCGATACTTAAGAATACTGTAGTAATCTTTTAAAGTGGTGGCACTAAGCTGTTCAAACGCAGTTTAATATACATATATTATACATTTATTTATATATATATATATATTAAATAACAGTATTTAATTAATTTTATCAGGGATTTTAGCAATGCAGGACTAATAGAATAAATTCAGTTTCGTAAGTTTTAAACTGTTTAATAATAGAGAATCAATTAATGTCAGATATTGTGGGTACCTACTTGGAAAATTATTGGAACAAAACGGGTAAGGATTCTTTACTCCATAAAGAATCTAAAATTAGAATTGTAAAGACATCTGATAAAAATAATATAAATTCTTCAGGATAAATCATCAAAAGATAGCCTACAATAAGATCACCCGAATGAACATTCACCTATTGTAAAAAAGTTCAATTTAAATTTAGGATTGAAAGATGAAATAAAACATTAAATAATATATAGATGAAAATATTTAAAACTTCATACATTTGTTTAAATCATCGGGAGCAATCATTGAACAATATATCTAGTTATTAGTTGTTATATATTTTTGTCAATAGTCAGATGTACAGTATTTTTTTTAGAAACCATAATAATATATATAATATATTTATTCCTTACTTCCACGATTCAGTGTTTCAAATAGAATAAGTAATGGTCCAGTACCTAATTATTTTGCACCATCAATAAAATAATATATGACCTACATTTATACAATTCTGAACCGCATAATGAAGCACGGAAAATAATTTAATAATTACATTGGAAAAATAAATTAATTGTTTTTAAATTAATGATAATCATTTTTAATAATACGCGTGCAAACGTTTTTCTCCGCTCAACTAAGCACTTTGTAATTTTGTATATATTCAAAAAGATATTCACTGGTATTTATAGTTGATGAGTCATTCATAATTAAACAATATTTGGAAACTTTCTAATTTTTTTGTTTTTTTTTTAAACAGTTACATCCTTAGGTATGCAGATTAAAAAAAAAATCGACTTGAATTCGTACAACTTTTTACAAAGAGACGTTGATTTCCTCTCTTTCTTCTTCGAAATTACTGGCACTTAAAATGTTTCTGGTGTTCTATAAGGGTATAAAAAGAAAACCAAGTCACCAGAGGTTTTCGTAAATGATCTTTGCATCTGAATCGCCGTTATAGTGCTCTCTCGAGTAGTTTCTTGACGGGTGACAATTTAATTATTTATTCCTCGTTTATTCGAAAACTTTTCAATCGCGGGCGAAAGGCTACGAAAACATCAACTTCATTTGCAAACTTTAAAACGAAAGTTTTTTTTTTTCGCACTATTTTGCAAAACAAGTCAACAACACTCTGCTGTTAGTTATTCACGGACAGTGGAACTAAAAAAACGAACACGTAGCCTTTAAAGTCATTAAAGAAAACCTCCGGTCGAGATCATCCGGATGCTTTTTTTTTACTTTACCTAGTTACCGACGAGTGCATACAATATGGTATGTTTGAATTCGTCGGTACAAATTTATAAAGTTATACATTTAATACAGTATCTATAGATCTAAGTTAAAGGACTTCGGAATCGCCACTGTCCTATCCACGTTTATCGAAATTTTCTATACCGGCAAAGAGTTTACATTGTAAGTACAATTACAATTTTAATAATTTGCGTATCAATGGTTACAATAGTTACAACAACTATTGGTATAAATTACGAAATAGTTTTCAGTGAATTACCATATTACTATCACTTGCATAGTTCACCTAAATAAACAGATTTATTAAAATAAAATGTTTATTAAAAATGAAATTATAATAGAGTTCATAGTTTAATAGTTTCAGAATTTTCATCAATGAGTTAAAATTACTCTATTTTTGTACGGCCTCTGAATCAAAAATATGAAGATTAGATTCACTCAAAAAACATTAACGTGCCAAAAGGAATACATAATAACTCTAAAATTTCTATTGGTATAACTCTAAAATAAACGACAGCAGGTACATGACATTTTTACTAGTTGTTTATATTAAAATTTTCTACAGACGATAAAATTTTCAAAATATTTTTAATTGTTTTGAATTGTTTACGGATATACTCAGTTATTTTTTTTAGGTTTTTTTCTATGAATGTCAATTAAATTTTATTAGTTGGGTAAAAAGGCTTAAAAATATAATACAAGGATCCTAATATATTGTTACAATGAATCTTAAAAAATATTAAAAATCTAAATCTATATTTATTTTTATAAGCATTTAAAGTTAGAAAAGTTTGAAAATTGTATTCAAGATTCTTCATAAGTTTGCCTACCTTTGTCAACAACAAATTTTATTTGTTGGGTAAAAAGGCTTGAAAATATAATACAAGGCTCCTAATATATTATTACAATAGTAGTTTAATAATATTAAAAATACATAGGCGCAAATTTTTTTATAAGCATTTCAAGTTCGAATTTCGACAAAATTTATCAAATTTATAACTTAAAAATTATTTTGTACCTAGTTAAAAATGTATAAAATGTTCAACTTTTATAGCTAAGGATTGAAAATGCAAAAGAAAGTTCCACGTAAGTAGGTTATTTTGTAACTAAAAATCTCAAAATATAAACACACAGTTTTTTTTTTTATAGCTATTTTATGATCAAATTTGGACAAAATTAAATATTAAATAGCTAAGAAAAACGATTTTAGTTATTTCGTTGTAAATTTATAATATTAATTAAACTTACCGGCTACCATATAAATAATATGAAATAACAATATAAATATAAAATAAAATATCCACACTGACACACCGTTTCAGCTCAAAATCATTTTTCGTATACAATTATATTATATCATTGAATTGAAATTAAATACCATCCATTATACAGTGACCCACTCGTAACCTACTGTTCAGCAGAGCGACGTCCACTTACCCACCCTTTTTTTTTTAATATTTGGAACAATTGGAGATAGCCATTTTATAGAGTTTATTTTTGTAATTATGTTGACTTTTCAACATTTTATTTTCATTAATCTCATGATTTTCAACCACATTTTTAGTTTATAAGTAAAACGGCAAAAACCGGGTTTTTATCAGGGTGGTGAGTCCTTCTCTACGGCTAATGGGTCTATCCTCACGGGACACTATGTCTAAGGAGTTAATTATACAATATACATAAATAGCAGTGGTGGTACAATCATTTTGTCTTGGGGAGGGAGGGGAGCAGGTTTGTCTGATTTTTGTATCATTCACTTTATTTTCATCATTAAAAATACAATATTTATGGTTACCGTTGTTAAAACCATAATAGATATAGATATTATCTAAGCTATTATAAATATAGAAAAAAAGATCATGAGAAGAATTTATCGTAATTCCCCCTCCTGTTTGACCGTAACTGATAAACATGGTGATTATATTAAAATGTCAATAATATTTAGCTGTAATAAAATATTCGGTGCAATACGATTGCAACTGTTTTACATTTTTACCTGTAAAAGCACAACACCTATATATTTCATAGAGCGCAATCATGTTGCGTATTTTGCATGTAAGAAGGTAAGACCGGTGCAATATTACAACCATTATATTATTATGATATAAACACGTTGACAAAAGTGTATTACTAAACTGAATAGCTAGGTTATACCTACCACCTAAACTATTTGTTAAATTATCAAGATAATTTGAAAAACTGTTCTCTTAAAATTTGTATGGATGTAAGTAATAGTATAATATACTATCAGTTTAATTTCATATAATTTTATACTAAGAATTTTACAGTGCTAAAGAGCGTTTCTTGAAAAACATCAACTGATGATTTTTTTAACGAATTTGTCTAATACCCTTCTTGTTCCTCTTCTAGTTACACATCGTCTAAAATAAATTTGACATAGTAAATTTAAAAAAATATTACATTGAATTACTTAATGAAAATGAGACAATAATTAATTATGATTATAGGCACAAAAGTCAATTAACTCCTAATTCTTGTTATTAACCACATAACTTAACAAAAAACCAAAAGGTAAAAATACAAACTTAAGAATAAAACTACCAAGAATTGTATATTACTTTATTAGCTAAACAGTGGAAATAATGTATTAAGTTTAATTAATAATGTAATTAAATAGGTATTTTATAAGAAATCAAATACTGTCCAATGTTTTGTGCAGGTTAAACTAATTTTTCTTTAGTGTATTTTGATACCTACTTGAAAATGCCATTTCTTTCCAGTTTCGGAGTTGGTTAATTTGTTCTACATTTCTTTTATTTTTAATTAGTCTACAAAAATCACGCGCAGAATTATTTGATTTATTATATCTTGGGCATTTGGATTTCTGTGCACGAATCTTGTCCAGCGTATAAAAATAACAGTACACAGAATAAAAAATATCCATCCTACAACGGCGATTGATATTATGAACAATTTCAAAAAATCTCTTATCATTGTTGTGTTAATGATGTACTAAATTTTTAAATTTTTAAATTTTTATGAATTTTATAGCCGTATTTATTTTATTACATACCTACTTGTTTACTTTGTCAATATAACAGCCAGTCATATAGTAAAAATTTAAAATGTTATATTTAAACACGTCATTACATCCAAGGTCAATATTGCGGGTTATATTAAATATTTTATAATAATTGATAAAATAATGCCGAATAAAAGTTTGTTTTGACTAATATCATTTTAGTAAAATTTAAATTTATTTTCTCATCATATTATAGTAATTAGGTAACCAATAAAATAAAATGAATTATGTTATATCAAGTAAATATTCAACAAATGCATTCGTTTTCAATTGATGATTGTTTATAAGTTGAATTCCAAATGTTAAACAATAATCATCTTATATAATATATTAAACCATCCAAGTTATTATTTAACACGTTTAATGTAGATGAAGCTGACAATATTGTAATTTAGCAATTTAAGATGACACGAAAAGAGCCGTCATGCACTTTGTTAGTCAATGCACTATCTATTCGTATTTTGTCCACGTCACCTATATACGTATTATTTCATCCGTACATGCAAGAAAAACATAGTTATTTTTACTTTCAAATATTTAAGAATTTTTTTAAATCCACATTTTATTTAATACAGAACTCAGTGGTATATAAAATATGATCCGCAGCTAACTTGTTAAAGAAATGTTTATGTAATACAGTGCAACTGAAAAAAATATTATATTACCTATGTAAAATACAGTTTACCAACCTATCTAGTTTATTTTTTAACAAAAGTTTTATTATGAAAGAAAGACGGATACAATTTTAAAATTATGAAAATGTAATATTATAGTCTATAGATGTTATTATATTGTATGTGCGTAAAATATACATCTCCTAAATATCTAAACATTTTTTTTTTTTTAATCGTTAAATGTCCAACACGTAATTAAATAATTCAATATTATTGTTCACACGATCTCCCTATGTTTTGTAATTTACCAATACAACTTAAGTAATAAAATCAGAAAGAGACAAATTATAAAATTCTACACGACTGAACTATATTTCTGTTGAAAAACAGACATTAAAAATGAATATCGAAGAACCTTAAACTGTCAATGCATTTCTTTATAGAATTGAGATGATTAACTGTTTTGTGCCTCTGAATTGAATATTATGTTAAAAGTTTGATGTATTTTGTTGATACTTTTTTTTGTCTCAACACATTTTACAAACCTAATTATTACCTATAAATTTGAATATCGATCAATGCAATTTTATCGAATAACAATGTTGTAAATTGTGTTAATTGTTCGTAGAGTTATTTTCTACGTCACGTATCTTGCAGTTCAAAAACATATGAAATTAGGTAATTATATTAATGTAAGGTTTTAAGAATAATAAAAGACTTGGTGAATTTCATCGATATTGCCTTTAGTTATCTTATAAAAACGTGATTGGTTATGAGTTATGACAAAGTATATTATGGGTATTTACTAGTTTCATCTTAACGTGGCTAATTATTATAGATCATAATAAGGAAATACGAGTGAATTCATTATTATAAGTAAGCTCTAAAAGCTTAGTTAAAATAATTTAAAAGGCATAGAAACACTCTAATAGAGCATCCTTATCTATTATAACTAATTAGAATATTAAGCACCTATTTATGTTAATGTTATGTAGCAGAAAAAAACAATCTTGTGTTATGCCCATAATACAATTGTAGGATGTTAGTTTTATTTTACGACTTGATAAGTTAATATTAATAAAAAAAAATTATAAAGATACATTATTAAAGCATACCAAACTACAAAATAATTTAATTAGGAGCGTACCTACTATACCTACCTTTTCTTATCTGTAACTTTCGTGACATTTTTAATTTCTATTAAAAAAAGAAACCGTATATTTTACTCTAATTAGGAATTAAAACAGTTAATGTTTTTTTAGTATAATAACTTCAAATGACTATTGACATCCCCATCTACAAAAATGTGACTAGAAAAATTAATTTTTGCTCAATATTATTGTCTTATTGTGTAGGACTAGGTTTTAGTTTGTTATAGTAATATATTAGACTTTCCACAAAATACTATCATCTAAAAAAGAAAACCTATTTTTATTTGTTATTAATTTTTAATTTTTATGTAAATCAAATTAAATTTCAACGAACAAAGTCAGTGCTTTGGGAATCAAAATAATCGAAGAAAAGCAACTAAAATATAGGCCATTACTGGTGTATGAAAAGTTTTTACACGTTTATATAATCGTTAATACATTTTAATAAATTTAACTACAATGTTTTATCTATCAAATTATAGTTTAAAATACAGAATCTTGTAACGTGCCAGATAGTGAAACAGTTCAAAGTTGTTTAAACGTTGTATCGTTATTTATCACCAACTACACGATGCTTTATAATAAGCTTTAGTAGAAAATTACAAACAGTTATTTATCCATTTCATATACGTGATACGTACTCAGTGTATTAGGGTATCATAGTCAATAGGATTTGTATTACAATAACATCGCATTGAAATATTATACCAAATATTCGTGAAACACTCATGGTTATACACTTATAATATTGGTACCTATATGTATTATATTGTTACACAATATTACACTATATTTGTATGTCAGGCTGATATCTTTACAAATGACAACTCCGATAGCCATTGTTGACGCACCCGTTAATTTCGATATCATAAAATATCATATAATACCGAATAATTTATTACCTTTAGATAAGGTCTACAACGAGTTACACCCTACATATATAGCGGATATTGTAAAAAACACTTATTTAGTAGACGTACCGTGTAGAGCAGGTGGGGGGGGGGCAATACAGGGAGGGACAATGTCGTACCTACTCATTTTCGTGGCGCGCTTGGAGTAATACAATTGTTGGAATACGTTTTTGATATTTTCAAGTCGTTATTATTATTTAACACAATATATGTTTTAATAAAACGATAACAATGTTTCAGTGGAAAACATGTACACCATGTATCCTGGAATATTCTGACTGAATAATAAAAAATCGTTAGAGACGGACAGCGTGACCCAATTCCTTGGTTGGACTAAATGTAGTCAAATGTTGGTGATACAGCGTATTACTATCTCGTTTTAAAAAAAAATTTCATATTGTGGCGGTTCAATTACAGCCGGGCGTCTGTTTAAGAATATCATATAATAGGTCCAATTGATAATAAATACGTGTCTTTATCATATATATTATATAATGAACCACCTTAAAATTTCGTTGGTAAAAATAATACTATTAGGCAGGTTGGTTAATAATTTTTAACAAATTTATAATGTACCGGAAAAACATTTGAGATACTTAATATCATTATGCTTTATTTAATTGTATTTATTTTTATGGAAATATCATTATAAGAGAGCAATATATTATATGAGAACCTAAACAAATTATGTTTGGCGACATTCCATATTATATAATACTTTACATCGTTAAACATATGTATAAACAATATAAAAAATGACGACGACGACGACGACAATAACCATGATGGTGGTATCGTTGGTTCAATAAATATACAATATGTCCCGGTAACTGGCTTGAGTAGCGATTAGCATGGGAAGTCACCATCGGATGCCTGTCGTACGTTCTTCGTTACCCTCTCGACTGCCACCGCGTCACCGTTGGCCAGTGTGACCGTACCGAACCGGATGACGGCATCCGCAGTCCCGGGAAGGTCGTACCACACGACGCCATGAAGGTACCTCGCCGACCGGCCTTTCCTCTTGGGACTCATCAATATGTTGACACCGACCACCTGGCCGAATCGACTGAACTCAGTCCACAAGTCGTCGACACCGAAGCTGTCCGGCAGTCTGGCCACGTGCACGCACTCGGCATTCTTGATGTTGGGCGGCACTGTGCGTGGGTTTCGGGACGTTGGCCGGGGTGGCAATGCTTGTGTGTCGGTCAGCGACGGTGTCGGCGATTTCGGTTTGCAGTCGTCGCCGTCGTCGGTGCAGGCGGCGTTTTCTTCGGGACAGCCGATCTCGTTGATCGCGTCGTCGAACATGAACACCGTGCCGATGATGGAGAACCTGCTGGGCTCGCACCACCTGACCACCGTCGACTGGACGAACTTCCGGCCTTCCGGGGCGCTTCCCCACGGGCACATCATCTGGCCGACGACCAACACGACGAACCGGTTCTCCCGGACCCGGATCGCGTCCACGGACTTGACGCACACCCGGCACCGGTCGTACCCCATCCGGGCGGCGAACAGTTGCACGTCGTCCGGGCCGTGCACCGAGATATCCTCGCGCCCGCGGATCAGGAACAGGTGTTTGGCCCTGGATCCGTAGAGACTACGCAGCGTGGCCGGATCGGTCACCAGCGCCGTGTAGTAGGCGCGTGCGAACTCGTCGCCGACCGCGCCGACCTGTTCGTCGGTCATCGCCGCCCCTCCGAAGTCCGGCGCACCCATCCGGTCGATTTCGGCGATCGATTCACCGCCGCCGATGACCTTGCGGTGCCGCCGCCGCCGCCACCGCCGTTCGTGGTTTGAATTTTTCTCGGATTTCCGTCACCCCTAGGTCGTCGGCGTCGTCGTCGTCGTCGTCGTCTACACACGGTTATGAAGCGAGTTAAGTAGTGACGGGTGTGTGGAGATGATCGTCTGCTCTTCAAACGGTATGTTATTACGAAAACGGTTGCACATGAAAGCCTTACGTTCGACGTTAAATTAAACTGACGAGTAGGCGAGTCTGATCTGTTCGAAGTCATCGCGATTTATACAATGCGAGTTAGATGAGCGTATTTCCATAGTTACCACCGCCTCGTAAGTGGTTGTTGGCTGAGATATTGACAATCGACTGGATCGGCCAGCAACTGTATTACAATGGGACGGTAAACGGTTTAAGTGCGTCCCCGCGCATTACGTCGCACGCATAAAGGTTTTTTTGATACGCTTTATAGGTATTACATGTTATTATATTAACTTATCGTACCTTCGTGATATCGGTGCGAAAAAAAAATCTATGAATAAGGTATAATAGTATTTAACTACAGCATAGTGTATAATGTTGTACGTCGAATAAATCTATTTCAGCGGTTAAAATCAAAATTTATAATTGTTATGAAAAATTATTCGCAATACAAATATAATTATAAATGCATACGTTTTTACGTACTTACTTAATATGTGATTTGTGTAACATAAAATAAGTATTAAATAGTTTATTATGATAACACGAGACATTTTGTAAAAATAAAAATGTTTTCGAAAGAAAATTGGTAAGGGTTCCACAATTTCTGAAAATCTTTCATCAGGCATCCGTGTTAAACAAAAGTTTAAAAATCGCTGGCCTATTTATTATATGCGTATAATGTATTAGATAGTTATTTTGACATGTATCAAAAAACCAACGGTTTATCAAAAACATAAAGCATCATTTGTGGGAAAACACTATTTTAATTGGTGCTCGAGTCCCGGAGTTTCCTTATACGTATTCAGTTGGTATGTAACGACTATACCATCAGCATGTTTGAGTCTTAGGGCTTAAAACCACTATTAAACAGATGTAATTATTAGACATATCGGTACCACCAGAAAATCTTAGGACCAGAGCTTTATTTTATGGGAATTAGTTTGTAATTTAAACTTACCGAAACGTCTCAACAACTTTGGGGTGGTGGCGTGAAAACGGAACACTCCCTTTTTTCGATAATTATTGTTATTTATATACGATGGGATTTGGTACTAGGACTGGTGGTATATCGGTATTTCAGTAATTACTGTTGTTACCAAAATTAGTTCAACTACTGTACACATTTATAATTTATATAGGGGTAATCTATCGTGTTCTATCTCATATCTCATACCTCAGAAAGCCAGGACAAAAACAACTATTTTTAGAATTCCCATTTTACGCTAGTAATATTGTTATGATTATTTAAAAAAAATTCCCCAACGGCATTACAAAATATTTTGTGAAATTTCTAAATAAAGTTAATAATTGCAAGCATAATTTAAAATAGATATTAAATTGTCCTGGGTTAAAAAAGCTTTGCTAAATAGACCGAAAATACTGTAAAACCAGTAATACCATAGATACAAGTAACAAATAACAGATACAGGTATCAACATTTGAAATACCGCCAGCCCTATAGTTGGTACACAATATCTTCACAATCAATGCATAAATGGGCAAACGTAAGAATTTTTAAGATGGGATGGATATGGTAATAGACCTATTATATTTGATCCATTAATTGCTTGATGGCATTGATTTTTTTCACTTTTCAAGTATTGGATTTTAATTTTAATATTTTAAATTCTCAACGGAGCAATGAATGAATGGATTGATTTTAAAATGTGTTTTTTTTTTTTGAAAAATGGTAAATTACTTTGCAATTAAAAATGTATAAAATGTTTAGTGTTAATATCTTAGGTTTAAATATGTAATGCAAGGTCCAATGTAAGTTTTTCTTACTAATATTATAAAATATTGTATAGTGTAAATTCCACAAACATTTTTTATGAATGTTTAAAATTTAAATTTCGATAAATTTGGACGTGTAATATCATAATTTCTTAAAACTTTTAATAGAAAAAAGTTTAAATATATTTATTTATACGAGATATTCCTTATTAATAGTAGTTCTGAACCCAAAATCGAAAAAAAATTAAAAACACTACTTTTTTATTTTAAACATTTTAAGTTTAAATATTGATGAATTGGATATTATTTAAACAAAGAATGACAATTTTAATTATTTTGTTGTAGGTAATTCAATAATATCCCTTGTGACTTAAAATGTATACCATACTTATGACATTTTCACTATTTTTAGATTAATTTTAGCGTACCTATGCCTATGTATACCGTACTACTAAATAGTACACTAAAAGTAAAATAAATTACCATTGTACCAATATAAATATAATATAATAAAATAAACTTAATAATATAGGCTGATGGACCGCGTCTTCGTTAAAAATAATTTATTTTCTGTATGTAATGATTTATCACTGAATTCAAATTGAACACAACTAAATATCCCATAATATCTTATCTTATATTTTCGTGAAAGAGACCAGACCATAAAATTTACAATATTTTACTGGTATTGATGAGTACCCAATCATTATTTGATATGAATGATTGAATAATTATTCAAATATAAATGAATGGCAACGACAAATATCAAAACAAAATAATTAATCGCAATTTGATTTATTTAAACAATTAATCTATGTCTAGTTTATTTGAATTGGTCAGTAACCTATACAACGTATTCTAATAAGCTCATCGGTCAGTTGGATAAATAGTAAATACATAGGTAATAGTCAACAACTATCGTATAACTAATTACTTGATTGTTGATAGCCATTAATCATTAGTCAACAGTACCAACACTGGTCACTAATAGTAATGTGTTACGTAGTTATTGATTTATATAATGGGGCACGGAAGGTTATTAGAGCACATATTGTATTTAAATTACTTTTTAAAATTCAAATCTAAACACACAATTTATTATGCGTGTTGTTCAATTATTTAGTGTACATGCTTAGTGTACTTTATAACATCAGAGATATGACTATTACAGGTGCCTAAAGTACTAATAGTTATTGTCTAAATAGTTTGATATGTCAGCTATTAAGAAAGTGTATAAATTCAAACTGTTCCATTTAGACGTGACTTTTAAATGTTTTTTGATTTAAAAAGCTGCTGAAACATTTAACTTGAATTCGGATGAGAGCTTTAGAAAAAGTTTTAAATAGTACTCGTGCTGGACGGATGTAAATTGTAAGCGCACGTATACATATACACAAACACATACTCTTACACTGTCATCCACAAAGGACAGTCCCGACAAAGTGATTTATGTACACCACATATAATAAAATATTTTCAGTTGGCGGAATAATGGCAAAAGCGCATCCTGAAAAATATTTTATTATTATTGTTATTTTTTTTTTTGGCCAGATTTGCAAAATATCCTTAGGGTTCTAGATTACACACGGTTTCTCTTGCATGCAAGCCTTTAACACACATTTTAACAAACAGTCATATGTATACCTATATAGTGTTTAATTAAAAAAAATATAATAATAATTTACTTTGACAAATACATGGACAAATGGCACGTCAAAATTTAGCAAAATATCCTGTCATTTTATCCACTATTTGTTTTTGAATAATCAATAAGCTAAGAAGAAACTAAAAAAAAACTGTTCACAGCAATAAAAAAAATAGTCTTATGCATAAAATATCATGGCAGAAAATAGGTATTATATGGAGTAGTATAACAATATATTGTCACTTATATTATATTTTACACAATATTATCTATAGCGTAAACTAAAAAAAAAATTACATAATTCGTCAATATCTGATTAAAATATATTTAACGGGACTTTGGTAATTAATATTATTACTCCAACTGTAATTATCAGGTTTTAGTCGATGAAATATTAAATGAACCGTTAACCTCAATCTAAAATTACATAGGTAATATGCAAACGTTTGAAATGTATTCATATATAAATGTTCGTACTTTGTTCTATTATATTATAATGTGATAGGTAATAAAAAAAAAATGTTGGAAGCCATAGTACAATATCGATCTGAACTAAGTACTTTCGTCTTTAAATTGTATAATAGTTTGTAAATAGGGTGTTTTACGTGATACTGTTAGAATACCTACTAAAACGGTTTTGTTATTTTGATGCGAATAATACAATAATATACGAAAAATCAGTTTTACATTTTTATTTACTATGGTTAAATAAGTTATTTTTCCGACTCAAACTTTTGCACTGCACCATATTATTATGTGAATTTAATCGGTATGTTTGAGTTGATACAATTAAAACAAATTCAATTCAAATAGACTTCATAATATATGCCATTATTATTATAATAATTAATGCCTAATAATTTGTTAGACAATGTATTATGCTGATGCAATGTGTTACTGTATGCTAAAGTTATTTAAAAAATGTATGCTAATGATATAAGCCATAAATAATAACTATTTTTAGAAATCTTACCTTATTTTTACTTCTTTTGACTGCCATTCACTATGTCTTTCAAAATTGATTAATATTGCTGCTATTTCCTAGAAATATAATAATACAATATAATTTTTAATTTATAAACGTATAAACATTTCGCATAAAATGAATTTTCAAATATTTATTCATATCTACATAGGTATAAATTATATTATTTTATATTATTAATAATTTAACAAATATAATGTACAAGAGTTTTACCTATACATTTTATAAAATTAAATTAGTTATAATGAAAACTGATACCGTTTGAACTGAATAGTTTTGACCTACGTTAATTAGTTATCATAAACTTTTTTGATTTATTTTTTGTTTGTAATAGTTTTGGAATATAAAGATAAATATTAAGTTTTTGTTCAAAAGTTATTATTTAAAAAAAATATTATTTATAAATAAAAACACTGAATATTTAATTCTGGTTTAAAACTTATCATAATTAAAATCAAGTCCTTTTTCCTTTAATGCAACTAGCTTTTATTTAATTTTTCATAAGCTACCCTAAAATTGTACTCATGCATGATATATTATGTTTCATAATAACACAATTTTAGAATCAATTTTTAAAATGCACATTCTTTATATTGTATTGTTAGATATATTCTATTCTTAGAATATAATTTATTTTGTCTTAATAAAATATTTAAAATGTACCTATTAACAACAATGTATATTATGAATATCAACATTTTTCAATTTAAAGTGAGTGTTTGTATTGAAATACACTTCAAAAAAATCTTTTAACATTAACCTTTTAGGGAGTTCATTTTTTTGGTGTTTATTGATTTTTTTATTGTATTTTATTGTTTTGCTTTATTGTTCAGTCCATGTAAACATAAAGTCATCTTATTTTTTGAATGATTAAGTACCTAGTTAGTTTATTCAAGGGATTGAAATAAAATATTTTTGAATGTAAATTGATTTTTAACGTCACTATTTTTGGAATGCTTTAAAATCGATTTTAAAACAAAATGTTACATTGAATTAAGTTCCATAATCCCTCATAAATTAAAAATGTAAGTGAAAAATAATACCAACTATTATTTTTCCGCTTGTAACCATTTTATCGAAATTTGTTCATCAACCCTAATCAGCTAAATACATTTTTTTTTAGTATTATAAGTGGATATTTAACATTTGATTATTTTTTATCAATCCAAAATATTTTAATATAATTGGTTTTTATTCTTTATACTTACATAAATAAATTAACGCTTATAAAACTTTTCAAACCATAGTTATGAACTCAAAATATGGTACCTTTAAACTAAAACAATAATTAAAGTTGAAAGTTATTGGAAAATTTAGCATAACTAAATACATAGTAAGTTCCAGTCACTTTTTTTTTAAAAGCTAATAAATATTTAAAAAATGTTTTAAATACTTTTCTTTTAAATTTAATTGTGTTAAGAGGAATTTTTCATTGAATTGCTGTAACTTATTCCTGACTTATAAATGCATTATAGACGAGTGCGGTATTCACTTTATTACTAAACTTTTTGGATTGAAAATAGAACCACTTTTAAGTTTCATTGAGTACAAAGAAAAAAACTATAATTTAAAATATGTCCAATATATATTACAATATTTTGGCTTCTTTGTTGACACAATACCTTATAATTATTGTTTTTTTATACCCAACTGATTGTTTTATACTTTTTGACTTTCCAATTTTCGTTATTACATTATAGACATACATCAATTGTCTAACCATTAAAAAAACTTTTACATTCTCTAATTTCTACCCTACCTACAATGTCAATACATACTGTCGGCACGAAACGGTCAACTACGGCATGATCTAAGTAGGAACACGTCTTATAATATCGACTTACCTAAGACTTAAGTATAATAAGAATGAATGTGTAAGGTGAACACCACTAGCGTATCTACTGCTATTATTATTTTTATTATTATTATTAATTTTTAAGAAGGTGTGTTCATAAAATGTTGATGCGTATATACATATATATAACAGAAAATCAAATTAGCTTAAAACATTATATTGTAATATAAGATGTGCAATGTGCATACTTAAAAATGTTATACATAATTAGTATTCTTGTGAGTTGGGAGTGTGTAAAATATACACTTTTAAATTAAATATATTATATTTAATATTAATTTAACATTAATTTTTGTTTAGACTATGAATTTTGAAAACTCGGTGATCTCCATTGTATAACGTCGCAGTAATAATGAACAAATCAACAATGGTTGGGTGAAAAATTTCAAAAAAAAATTCTAGATTTTATTTGCATTTTACTTTTGAGAGAGATAATGTGTAGATATCGTAAAATATCTAAAGTTGTATTCGATTCGTATCCATAACAAATAACAGGATAGGGTAAATTGGTTTCATTTTCAGGTATTTCCATAAAACCAGGCCTCTTACAGTATACGTTACACAGATTGGTATTCATATATATTTTGGCTAAGATCACGTCCCTCGTTTTTTTTCTTTTGATCTGGAGTGCACAAAATTACATCTTAATATTAAATGAATCAGAGATGACTAGATAGTCGATTAAATGTAAAAATCTATCAACTCTATTAAGTCATTAAAGAACGTTAAGATACCTTATTAATTGTATCGATTTCATTCTGATTACAATAACTGTAAGAATCTATAATGTAAATTATAATATGAAATCATTATAATATCATATACTATATAATAGCAGTTGCCGGTGGGTCTCTTTTTTTTTTTTAAAAAAAAGGCAGTTTTTAGAACTAAATTGTAATATTATGTACCTACAGTATATAATTTATATTGATATTTAAAGTAATTTATTCAGCTGTCATTTAAATGTACATTATATATTAGGTGTATGTCACGGTTAAAAGGTTAAGTCACAAATGTAATGTAGGATGTTTATTATTAAAAAGAACCATTTAAATCTTTTGACATTTCAATTTTAATATATATTTCATTTTTGTTAGGGTATAAAATGATGATCATATGAAGGTATTGATATTACCGGATTAACGTAATATATGTATTATGAAATGAAAACGGTTGAAATTTAATCGTAACTTCTTTACTACCATGCAACTTGTATTAAATATTAAATTTAACTCAAATAATACTAACCATGGAAAATTTTCTGGGTTAAACGGACACTGTGTGTTGATGTTGTTTATGAATATAATTAATTAATGACTGTTGACGGATTTTCCCGTCCCGTAATAAATAAAACATATTAATACTCAGGAAATTATACAGGACGATAACCGTTTACGAACATTTTGGAAATTATATCTACATTTTCAAATTAATAAATCGTTTGCACATAATATTATGTATACTTGGGTCACGGCGCATTATACTTATAACAGTTAATAGATCATTTGCGCTCTGCAAATGTGAAACAAAATTAGCAAACCATTCGTGCACATGAAAAATAATAATTCAAATCATCAGTGTCAGTGCTATACCTACTAAGGAATTTTGAGAGTACATTAAGTTACAAAAAGTACTCACCTTTTTTTATATGTAAAATGTTTTTTCTCACTATACTTGATATATCTACGCACATATCAAATTAAATTAAATCTTAAATATTTTATAATAGCATTGTCATGACATGATAAAAAAGATAAAGTCATATCTTTTATGCATCATAAAAGTATTACATGCTATTTATAATAATACAAATCCAATCCACACTTAATACAACTACATAGATACAAATTTATGCTTAAAATACATTTATTGTTGTCTCTTACATTTATATTTTTTTTACCATGTAAAACATGTAAGTAATACTTAAAATAACTCGTCTTACAAATTACAACATAATATAGCTAATTATTTGCTTTCAGAAAACCCAATAACTATATGTGTCGTTATAGCTTTGATATATCAGTGAATTGAAAAATTATAGTTCTATCAAACTTTAAGGTAAGCTTACGATATTTCAACTTTCAAGCAATAGTTATGAGTGTGTATAATATAAAAAATGTTGATTCATTGCTTATTTAGAATTTATTGTATTTATACGTGTACCTACATTTTATAGGTTGACTAAATACAAGTAAGTCTTTGGTAAAGTTGTCCTAAATATTAAGTATGATTATTATACATTATTATCGTTTCGTTTTATTCATATAGTAATTAATAAATAAATTAAGTTAAACTTGCTTCTGTTGTCTAACCTTCGTCATTTGAACAAAATATTATAACATTTCAAACATTTTTTATTAACTGGTGAAAGTATCTATAGTTATTGGCCACAACAATTGTTCATATTTTCATATTTTTTATTTTTATTTATTCTTCAAGAAGATAATAGGCCCTATACTATGCGTTATTATATAATAATATTATCATGTCCAAAAACAGTATAATTGGATAAGGTGCAAATTCAATTGGTCGAAAAACAAAAGCTTCCAGAATATAGTATGTTTTATTCAGTAAATCTGAATTGGTTCCGAGATATGTCTAAATTGATTCCTGGATCGTTTCTTTTGGGGGATTATCAGAATTGGATCCCGGTTAGAATTATAATTTAAATATTTTATAGCTTTCTAAAAATAATTTTAATATCATTTAAATTATGATAAACAAATGCAAATAAAATAATAGTGTTCGGTTTTATCAAAATTATATGTTCAATATCTATATCTATATACTACTTTATAAAATTAAGTCGCTTTTTTTTGTCCGGGCTAATCTCCGAAACTACTTATTCAATCGTCGTGCAATTTTTTTTAAATTAAAGAGGACATCACAGAGAAGGTTTAAGGCAAAAAATTAGTCCGATTAAGTTAATAAATAATTAGTTATTATTAATTAAAATAAACGTGTAAATATCGAATATTAATCGATTACATCAATTTAAATATTATTGAATGTTTCATAATTACCATGGAAACCAAATAAATAAATAAATAATAAAAATAGAAAAAAGGAGGGGTACTTGAATGGTTTAGATTCTCAACCCGGGGATGTGCTATCAAACAGGGATTTTGAGATTTACGATGGACACTTTGGTTTTTAAATCGTTGCTATTGGTTATAGGAAAAATAATTAGTAGAAATAAGAATTTATTATTCCTATTGATTGCCAAAGGTTAATCGGGCAGATCAGGTAAAAGCATGCATATCAAATCGAATTTTTGCACATACAGCCGCTCATCATCGTTGTCCGCGATCCGACGTAGTCGGATTGCCTACCAGGGTGGCTGAGTTGCACCTACTGCAGCGAGTTACACACAAAATGAGTTAAACAATCACAAGTCTTTTAATAGTTGTCATAGTTGACGAGCAACAAAGTGCGCGGGATCGGCTAGTAATATCTATATTAAATTTGTCAAGGTACACCTAATTAAAACGAATACTAATATTTATGTTGTTTTTAGTTCATAATGTCTAATAATTTTGCGTACTTATTCATTTTATATATTAAAATTGCATTAATTTTATTGCTGGCTTAGCAAACTACTCAAAAATAATCACTGAAGTTTATTTTATATAATAAATCCCACTGGGAACGAATTCGAATGTTTGTCATATAACATGTCGGAATTCAATATGGATGTGAACTTTTAGGTTCCTATGAATATCAATAAGGGGTTGAATCAGTTTTAGTTTTTAGATGACGGTCAATGTATATAAATTATATAATATGAAATAATTAAATATTATAAAAATGATAATTTTCCTGTTTAAATAATTGGATTAAACGTGTTGTAATTTTTCAATTTAATTTTTTTTTGAACTGGTCCAAACGTGTAAAATTTTCAAATTTTCAACAAAATTATCATAACAATTTAAAAATTCGTTCAGACGGTTGACAGACATTTCTCTCCGTTTGTATAGCTCCTATTTTCGGTTAAAACCATTACACTGTAAAATATTAATTTTCAGAACTTTTAATATTGTATTATATTATTGTTATGATATTCGACTTTTTTATTATCATCACAGAAATTAGCCCTTAAATATTAATTTTAAGTAGCCTCAGTTATTGTGTAACTCATATAGGTTCAATCATATAATGTGTCTACGATAGTACGATGAAAACGTATTTATTTTATTTTTAAATTTAGGCAAATCCCCACCACGTTACACCGATCGTTTTATACGTAGCCACGTAGGAATATATTGTATCAAGTTAATTTGGTATTTTAACTTTTGATCGATTGAATTACGCGGCGGCAACGGCGGTGTTCCGATAAAACCACGCGAGAGTGATGATCTGCGATAACTTAAATTGCGAATTATTCGGCTGGCGCGCCAGATTGCTGTACAAATTCAGGTCCGATTGACGTATCGTATATTATATACACTCGAATAGGGACGGGTCACGGCAGAGGTAAACTTAAATTTATCGTACACGAACATTTGTGTGTATATAATATAACATAATATATATATATATATATATATACAGAGTGATACATTTAATTTGTTACACTCATATTGATTTTAGTACAATATACCTACATTTTATAATAGTAATAAACATTAAAATATTAGGTAAGATATTATTATAACACGTCTTCGTTGTTACTAATCAAAATGTTTAGGAATAAAGTTATATACACAGAACTAAAATGAGCTATATGTCGCCTTTTAAAACAAGCTTGGCACGATTAATCGTAAGACATTAATTTCATTTTTCAAATAAATAGCTCAAATACTATCGCAATACCTTCCACCAACCAATATAGCATTAGTCATTACTCATTACCTATAATATCTATCCATACGAGTGTTATATTAAGAAAAAAAACACATTGCTATTATTTTGCTTAATCGCAATAAAAATTGAACGGCGAGGTTATTGGCGTAGACAGTTAAACGGATCACCCTGTACATAATCATGTACGTATATATCTAACATATAATATGTATAATATTATGATTGTTGTGTGGGTTCGATTTCACAGGCGCGAACTGCGTTACGCCGTATGCATTTGCGGTACACCATGACTCCGCGGCTGAACGTCACTGTCGATATAAGCCGAAATGCGTTTCAGCAAAGTCCCACGAGAGTTGGCGAGCCGGATAAATTGAAAAAATAAAATATACAAACGTTGTGCGGTGGTACAAATTCCAAACGGATTTGAAATATTATGTACCTTCAGTAAACCGATGATGCCTATAGACTACCATAGGTACGTTTCGATTTGTGGGATTATTTTAATATTCAGAATTATTATAATCGTTTTATATTATATACCTATGTTAATATGAAATATTATTATATTACACTGAAAATTGTGCTTGAACAGTTCTTGAATCATTACTGTAGAACACGTGATAATAATATGAAAAGTTGGAACTCTGAAGATAAGACCATCGAGCATAGGTAATATAAGTCCCTATATGGTTATTTCAGGTGGTTTTTTTAATAATTATACCGACAAAATAGATACCGCTCGCAACGCTAATCGTATTTCATATTATCGTAATCGTTATTTGACTTATATTGTATTTGTTTTGTGAATATTATGGTGTTTACGACTTGTGCGATTTCTATGTTCCTGTTCCTCGATCTGGTGTCCTGGACAACTATATACTCGGTCAGCCGCCGATCGACCGACCGGCCATCGTTCTCTTCGCTCACCGCGTTCGGCCCATGCCACGCACGTCTCCGCACGACTTACGTTTCCGTCCGGCACGCCACGTTTGCCAATCGACGAAGCCGAGCCTGGTATAGGGAATGACCGACCTCGACGGTCTTCACGCACACCGCTCACGTCCGACCGACCGAACTCGCGTTACTCCGACTTGAGTACTCGCCTTTCGACGTAATACTATATGGCCGAGCACACCCGATCCCGTCGACCCGCTCCACGAACGACCGCTTGACCGTACCGTTTCGTGTCGACCACTTTGTAGGGCCCTGCCGCGCACCGGTACATATTTTTATCACGATAAACGCCATTAGACGCAACCGCGGCACGACCACGAAACGCTGCGTATTTATTGATTTGTCCTATAACCTGCTAGTGTTAACCTTCCGACGGAAGAGTCAGACCTTGTGCCTACCTATTTGTGTTAGTGTGGATTTTGTACGTCCGTTTCGCTTCCGGAGCCCCAGCTTGCAAGTTCACACTACCCAAACGATTATTGATTTGAATCCTAATGAAAATATGACTTAAGGACCTTATTTGACTCATAAATTATTAACCCCAAAGTAGACTCACCACCGAGTGCCGTCACTGCACGGTGGTTCTTTTCACACTCCAACGAGCCATTGAAATATGCGTGTAGATACCTTTATAGTTTTTGTACTACAAGCCACATGATATGCAGATTGAATAATTTTCTAAATAAAAAAAAAGAGCCTATCGAAATCAATAGGTCCTTTATTCTTTTGAAAGTCACAACCTGTCTTGTAAAGTAGGTATTCAGAATAATTTTTTTGTATTTTTTTATTCATTAAAAAATACTTTTTTTAAACTCGAAAAATAGTTTATATTTGTGACAAAACAAAATATTTTCTATTAAAAATTGAGCACATTTTAAGTTAAAACAATAGTTTTTCTCTTTGAATGAAATATGATTGATCTACTTTAATTTTCAACCATCCCTGAAAAACTGACAAATATTAGTGGGGAAAAAAGATATTATAATACTTTTTCGAGTATTCGAATATGTAATTATAATATAATATTTTTTTTAAATATACTTGAATACGCATTCGGAATACTTTAATAGTTTATTACTCATTTATTCGATTACGTATTCCGAATTTCAAAATAAAAGTATTCTATACAAAACTTTAAACTGAACATTACGATATAATAGTGTGATCAAAACTATTGCCTATACAGGAAAACTTTTAAGGTGATACCTAATAATACAAATCATTTATTCATATATTCAATTATGTGTTTTTTTTTTACATTTAAACTGTGTTTCTTTCTCAAAGTCATATATTATATAATGATTGATTGTATTAGTATCCATTCAATAAGCATTAAACGATTTGTTTATGATACAACTGCATCAGTTACCTATATCATAATTTATAAGTTATAACATTTCTTATGATAAAATAATATGCTATAACTTATTATAGTTTGTATTCGTATATAAGCCGTTTGCTATGCAGATGAAATGAGACGTTTTAAAGTTTTCCGTACACCATAAACACACACACAGATATAGTACATATAGATAGGTACAATTAACCTATATTATTATTTTCCTGTGTAAATCGTGTGTAGGTATGCAATTTTTTTTTTAATCCTCCACCCTTGTATTGTTTAATGTAATTATTAACTGTTACATAAGGAAAATTAACATGGTCATAAATTATACAGACCACTGTCTGAGCCCAGTGTAAAAGTAATAAAATACACTAGCCACGACCTGTGGGCCGATGGTGGGGGTCGGTCGAGGTGGAGGGATTATGTGCTGTAAAAAGCGGAATATAATATATACAAACACAATATTAAAGGGTGGGTGGTTGGAATGCACACCTACCCCTGCTGTTGCTCCGGGACAAATTTGTCTAACAACCAAACATATTTTTACCGGGAGCGCGCAATTTATCACCGTTTTAAGTTCGATACAGTGTTTTGATTAAAAAAAAAAAAAATACGCACACGTTTATGTTTGATATATTATTATATACATACGTACGTGTATACTTCATAATAGAATTTTAAAAAAAAATACATCACCCGACTAATTTTAGCGTGGTAAAGGTGTGTGTGAATATCGGGACACACGAGTACCTATTCTGTCAAGCTAAGAACTCATCTGCTTCTGTAATTGGATTCCGTGGTTAATTAGTATCCCTATGATACACGTTATCACGTGTTTACTGTTTAGTATAATATTTGGGTGAGAATTAAAAACATAAGATAAAACAAAATCATGATTTATACTATTAGAGAAATATGCTGAAGTATCTATATACCTGTATGAACTAAACATGTACTAAATAAGAAATATATGTAAAATATGGTAGAAGTTTAGGATAAATGTAAGAAGATAACATTATCCAACACTATCGAAAAATTACAATTTTTCAGAATTATTTTAAACAGTCTTCATTATTAAGTTAAATAGTAAAAAATAATCGAGGAAGTCGCTCTTATAATAATATATTATAGAATATGTATTAGTGTACAACTGTACGAGTCTACCTTTCATTGAGTAGATCACTGTAATGTATGTGTTAAATTTGAATTCAATGATAAATGATTCTGTACGATTCAAAACGATTGTGAGTGGAGAAAACCTGTCAACCAATATAACTAAGGACATTTTATTACACAGGATAATAATGAGAATCCTCACCACATTTTTGTTTTAATAATAAAATTATTAAAAATCTAATTTTTGGAATTTTTAGATATACTCAGACTATATTTTGAAATTCATGAATTTTTGTATTCTATTGAAGGAATAGAATAACTTCTGTTTTTAAAATAAGAATCCCGATTTTTACTATAGCTACCTAATAATTATTTAGTGGATACATTTTTTGGAAATGTTGATGTACTTGATTCGAATTTTAACGAGTACCTAGTCATTCATTTATTCAAATTATTAAACTAAAGTAATAGTCCTTAAACATGGTTCAACAAAAATAAAAAATAGATGTAATATTAGATCTATGATTAATTATAGTTAAACTATTATTACAAATTACTAATGTTGATAAAAAAATATTAATCATTAGAATATTAGGATGACCATACCTCCCATATCTTCCAAACTCATATTTGAGATTATTACTATGGACTTATTATCCTCATCCAGTAACAAAGATAAAGAACTCAAAAACTACGTTAGCATTTTGATTCTGATACGTCAAAATATATAGAAACGACATTTGCTAAATAATTTACAGTAGAAAAAGGTGGGGAGGGTTCATTTTAAAAATAGAAGTTTGTATCTGCACATGAAATTTATTATGTAGTAAAAAAAAATCTTGAGAATTTGAGAACATGATCTTTGGCATGTAGGTACTATGTAGGTATATTTAAAAATTTCAAAAAAACAGATTTTGAATACCTAGTTGCATTATTACAGGAAAAAAGGTGGTGAGCATATATATTGTTTATATTGCTAATGGTAATTAATTTTTCTCTTAGTAATTTATGACAGATTGGACAAATTGTTCTTTCTTTAAGCTTGTGTTTGCTAATTTTGATAATCTTTTAAAACTATTTTGTAATTCAACATTGCGCGTCGTGCACTCAGGCAAACTCATATCTGCACGCTTACATTAAATATTATACGGGAGACAATGTGAAGTAGTCTGAACTTTAAACCGTTGGTGTTTTTTTGTTATTATTTCGTGTTTTTTAGCAATAAAACAATCGTAATTTTTGTTCCTGGAATGTTCACAGTTTTCAGCGTTAATATAACTTACAGTTACCTACCTAATAGGTATTAAATGTTGATTTAGCATTTTATCGATGCTTTGGTAGTTTAATATATTTGAATGTCTGATAGTGGTTTAGGTATAGGTGTTATTATTATCATACAAATAATAACTGTTAAGACTCAATGTTTTTGCCAGTTTCACTTTTTTTAGTCTATTCTTGTATTTTTTGTTTTAAAGCAAATGAAAAATCATGCATGTACGCCCTGAAAAACAATTGCTGGTCCATTTATATTTTACATATATATTGGAAGATGATTTGATAACTATAAATATTTATAATACATTTTAAACTTTGAACATTTCTTTAAAAATCAGTTTTATTAAATCACAAGACTTTTTTCTCGGACATTTTTATGCAGAAATGTTTACCGTTTATCTGTGGTTACAAAACATATTTTATTCAAATTTTTTTGATAGTATATAAGTACCTATGAGCAGGTAAAATATAGGAAAAATATATTAAACCATTTTTAAATTTGTATGGAAAATGTTTTAAAAGCAAATTAGTGATCGATACATTTTTAGTAGTATTATTATTATTATTTGGTTAGTTTACATAGAACATGAATACTTTAAAATACAGCATGATTTGAGTAAGTAGGTAATATTTTACTACAATAACGTCCCTGCCACAATTTTACTTTTATTATAACGGAGTTACATATTATAACTATTGTCCAGACTTAACAGTTTGACCTAATAAATGCGGAATTTAATTAAATATAAATTTATTTTCTTTGGTTTTAACTATAATATGAACACACATATTATGTTGAAAATAGTAGGTAGAGCCAGCAGTTATAAAAATTCAGCACTCTGATTAGATGTGTGAATGTGTGGTTCTGCTGAAATCAATAAATACAATTTTTATGTATAGACCTACGTTAAAATATTATTCATAAATCGTGTTTCTTCCTGCAGTTTGAAACTTCAGTTTTGAACCACAACTTTTTTCAGATTTTGATCATAACGTTACGCTTATGTACCAATATTATAAAATAGTAGGTATACATTTATAACAGTATAATGCCATTAAAAAAGTAGTATTATGTTGAGTGGTTTCTATTTATTAACTATAATATTATAGTTAGTGAAGTTGGTGTCACAAATTATCATATGAAACTTACATCGAAAGTTGTATATAACACCCTTGCTTAAATTATTGACGTTTTATTGCTTTTTATATGATATTCCATGTTTTCTCTCGTTTTTTATTTGACCTATTTATTATTGTCATTGAAATTTTTTTCTTGTAATATTAGTACCTACTGTTGATCAAATATCTATTGTTCGAGTGTATTTTATTATTCTTTTAATATTCTATGCGCATTTTTAAGATTTCATTCCTTTGTACAATGAATTATTAATTTGTGTCAGTATCGCCAAGTATAATGTTTTTATATGTTTCCATTTTTTAAACATTATATTTCATTGTTAGTTATGTAGTGTTAAGTCTATGTTTGAAACGTAATTCATTAATTTTTTTCAAATTAATATTTTAAAAAATTTTACCTAAGTAAAAATATTATAGAGGTACATTCTATTTTTACTTAAAATATAATTTAAAATATGAATTTTTTTCAATGAAGTATTTTAAAATATTTAGACTAACTGTATGCTATTTGCTATTTACACAACTAACCTATTAACACAAAACCATGTGATACGTAGTATTGATATATAGCTCATAAGTTATAATTAATAATTCAATAACAATAATTTAAGAATAAAAGATACTGAAATATAATGTTATAATAATAACATAATAATATTATATGCGAATATGTTGGCTTAAACTATAGTTCAACATACCGTAATAATACCTACTGATGTTATTAAATAAATTATGAAATATTCTCCCTTAGAAACGAAAGCACACCGTCTCCGGTCAGAATCGTTCTTTATATACGATATTTTATCATGATTAATACATAATATTCTTTACCTACTCAATACGATTTTTAAAATATTCAGACTTCTTTTAGGTTATAGTCGTTTGAAATTTTTGAGTTTTTTTTTTTTAAAGCATTGATTAAAATGTTTGTCAATGTCAAAAAGCTTGAAAATGTAATAAAAGATCCAAGCTAAATTTTCATTTAAGGAATTTGAAAATATTTAAAATACATATTTTAATAGCACAATTTTTTTATATAAGAGTTAAAAGGTTATATTTTGTCAAAAACATGAAAATTAGCTTTATACTACTACTAAATTTATAGAATTTTCAATTTGGGTAGTTAAGAATTAAACATTTAATATAACTTACAAGTTTTTTCATAACTAGTCCTTACTAAAACTTAAAAATGTTAAGTTTAACATTTTAAGTTCAAATGTCGATGAATTTGGACATTTAAAGTTTAAGCTCACGCTTTGGGGTATTTTGTTGTACGAAATACAAACATTTTCACCGAGTCTTTAAATATTCACTATTTACTTATATTATTATATTTTGCTTAGCTCAATTATGTTTTCTAAATATTCCGACTAATTTCAAGCTAGGTATTTTCTATTGTTTGTATAAACCATATTACTAAAAGTAAAATAAATTACTAAAATAGCAATATACTAAGTAATGTATATATTATGCTGTACTAATACTAATATTAATTAAATTTTAAAATATCCTTAGAAATAGAGACGCAATAGGTATCTCAAATTACAATAGTTTTTTGTAAAGAACACAATCATTGAATTCAACAGTCAGCATTACAGTGACCGTTTCATTGAAGAGGTACATTTGACTCCCACTGTACCGAAGAGTGATTACCTATTGGCTAACTTTTTTAAAGTTCTATTTATATTTTTAGAATCTTTTTAATTAAAAAAATTGTATTGTTTGAAAATCAATAATACAAATATAGGTTAGCGTAAATGGCTAATGTATTTACCTTCTATTTAATTTTTATTAAACTAGGTTAATCTAATCGAACCTTGTCTAATCGTACTAACAGTTATATTTTTATTTCACCTTAATATTACAGGTAAGTACATTGAATTGCAATTTACAAATATACATTTATTCTTAGATAACTATAGGTACAACTATTAAAGTTAGTAAATAAATATGTGAAAGCTTTTTATTCTTGATTTTTAGTGATCAATATTTAGATTAAAGTGTTAAAAAATTATTTCAAAGTACCAAAGTTTAGTTGGTACAATCCAGTTATAGTTTCATCATATGCAATTGATATATATATATTTATAGAAACTAAATATATAATAAGAAGTATGTGGTTATAAAGACGAAAAAACGAATAAACCTAACGTACCTATTTGATATTTGATGTATTATGAATAATTAAAAAAAAGTCGTGTATAGGTTTAGGTTATAAGGAAATTATTTTAAAGGCAAACACTCATTATCTATAATGGTATTCATTATACAATATATAGAGAATATAGATTTTTTTTTTATCGAGGTCGAAATTTGATTAAAAAAAAAGAAGTTTTAAACCAATATAAACGTTAATTTGTACTAAACTGACCCTTCGCAAAATAATGCGGAGGTCAAAATAAACACGTAATAGGTACCTATTAATAATTGCTATCAATAATGCCATAAAAGCACGATGTTTACCGGAGGTCTTTTCGGCGAGTTTCAGACCATTGACCGACGATTAATTCGTGCAAGACAAATGGATATTATTGTCGGTTGTCATAATAGCCTTTCGGTTTTTGTGACGCACTAGCTAGTGCTCTGAAAGGGTTTTTTCATTTCTACCATGATGATACAGCGGTGAAGGGGACACTTTATGACCGTTTCACACCCAATAAAATAAGTGGTGAACCACCCCCGTGTCGTGTTCTCTTCTTGTACATACCAGACAATTTCACGTGCAACTTCTGGATAGTAAAATGCACCTGGACGAACATATTCTCATACAGCAGGTTTATAAATAAAGGGGTGACGGAAGAGTGTTGAATTATTGTCACGGCTAAAGGACGATTTTCTGAGAGACAATTTTTCATTTGCGATACATACCTATATATATAAAATATATATAATAAACATAATATGATAAAAAGCGTATTGTCCGGTATTTTATCATTGCCAAGATTGCGTGTACGTATACTACACAGTTTAATGTTTGACCTGTTTTTTTGTTGACATAGGTATATATTTATCATAATAATATATTCAACTGTAGCTGAGACTTGTATATTTGTATAATAATTGTATTAGGTATAATATATTTTGGGGATTTTTGAGTAAATTTTCATTTTGGATTAGGTTAATTTTATGGATGTATAAATTAAATATAATACGATATGAAAAAATAATGTCTATTAAGTATTATATATAAGTATAAAAATAAAAATAATATAAACATTTGATAGTCTCATACGTAATAATAATAATAATAATAACTGTCTCTTTAGGATACGGAACTATATTACGAGTTTACAGACGTCTGGAGCTCGTTTTAGTTATTTAAATGAGATTCATAACTCATCTATCATTGCCGCCGACGATATTTTCAACCCTTGTCATTTATTATGGAACGTTTCTCTTAACGTCTTGTCGTACACACACGAACGCCAAATCGATGAATCACCCTTAAACTTTATTATTTCATATTGGACTGGTATGCATATTATACTTTATATATATATATATATATGTATATACACACGCGCATTACATATACATTACCAATGCACAAACGTCTCAATCGTTAGTAACGCATGATTTGTTTGTCTTTTGGATCTCTCTAAATGTAATATCATGACAGACGAATGTGTATTGTAATGCGTAAGCGTGGGGGTGTATATATAGCCACGTTGCATATTATAGGTACAATATATTATTATAATGCCGTGATTCGTGAACACGACTTTGAAATTCAATAACATTACTTAAAGCTATAAATCCTTTTTTCATAAGCATTCAAATAATTGTTTGCTTTTTTAAGTGGGTACCTATTATAAGACATGGCTCGTAGACCAATGGTCAATAAGTATTAGTATAATTAGTCGTGTGATATATGAAGCACGGCTGCGTATATTATTGATTTTTAGTATAATACTGTACAAACTGCACGATTTGGTGTTTTGTTACATAATGATAATAATATTTTCATTGACGCAATTTTTAAAACATTTATTAAAATTGTATGAAACAAATGCTACTATCAGAAACATTAACGATAACGCCAAACGATATCATATATTAGAAGGTTGTACTTACATCCTGTTTAGACTAAATTATAAAATTTCTCGTTGTATTTAGATAGTATGAGTATGATTAAATAAATAGTTCCTTGTTTGGGTTACGTAGAAATATTTTACTACTCAACCGTGGTAATATGTCAAACGGTTATACACTCATTACGGCTGATTGGAAAATTATTGTCACTTGTTGATTGATGAAAGCACCTGCAACGCTATTACATATTTAAAAAAAAAAAATGCAAAACTGTCAAAAAGTCGGCCCAGACGATATTGTACGCATATAACTTATCTATCAACGTAAAAACGATCAATATTAAGTATACAATAATGTATTTAATATTTAGTTATCAATCATGATACGTATTGTGTGTGAATAATAAACGATAACTGATTGATACATCACTATGAATACTATAGAGACCTCAACGCGTATCCGATGTAATACCAACTATCATAATATTGATAGGTACCTACATCGTAAGTGATGATGGTTTTCGGTTTACCCGTGTTTATTATGTAATATGTATATCATATTATCGAAGTGTGTTACAATATAATAAAACATGAAGTCTGAGAAAAATAGAAACAAGCATAAATATAATTATATGTATTATATAATATGCACGGTTAAAATATGACATGTCTGGGTGAAGAAACGTAACCAATCAAACACGATGCAGATCAGGTTATAAATCGTTTTGTTATGACATACAATTAGAGACATTCAATTTTATTTAGCATATTTTTGCATATTTGGGGATAAGTTATTACCCCTTTCATAAATGCGTAGGTACCTATTATTATGAAAAATAAACAGAGAATAAGCGCAAATTTCGATGAAAAAACCAATTTGCAATAAAATAAATCTAATAATTTATCGATTTCAATATGCACCCATAACATTATTAGATGATAAAATATGTTTTTTTATCACTGATGATATATATACGCTACACTCAAATTTCGTGCGGTTTAATCATGCACGAATCGCAGGTTTCCGATCATTCTTGCCAGGATGAAATTCGTTCAATAACCGATTACGGCGATGTTTTTTTTTTTTCACAATTCAACACCCAATAAAAACTATATTGACGCTTAAATGATAAAATTTGAGAAAACTACCACTACCACCACTAACACCACAACCAACACCACAGCAACAACAACAACAACAACAACAACAACAACAACAACAACAACAACACCGGTGAACTGTGAAGACTCAGACCCGATTCTTATATTATTACAACGATTTCTCGAAACGACAATGCGAGCAAAGTTTAGGGACCAGCTGTCACACACTATGCTGTTTCCCTTTATATTTACGCGTAGGTATATAATATCTAGTCGGAGCAAATATTTCATCACGTCGACTCGAGATCCGCCCAGCCAACTGCACACGGCAGTGACGATGGTACAGTGATAAATTATTATCATTAATACCATCATCATCTTCATCATCATTATTGACTGACTAGACTTTAATATTATATAATAATATAATAATATAACAATATAATATATACATCCACCTGGTGGAAGAACAATTCACAGCCGACCGGCGATAGGTTTACAATTAGGCGTGATTTATGATCAATAAACATAGATATTACCTATATTATATTTATGTTATAGGTACCTATATTATGTAAATCATTCATTATACTCAAAATCATTGTGTATACCCAATGCCATAGTTACTGGGGGTGGAAAAAGGGGAATCCCTAACCACTTGAAGAAAAAAAAAACTATAATTTATATTGGATTATTTCAAATAATATAATTTACCTATTTCAAATATTGACCGACAAATAAAATTATTATTTAATAGCCGTAATTTAATCGTTAAATATTTAATATTTCCATTTACGGAAACACTGAAGGTAACATTAATTAGTTATTGTTTTTATTTTTCCTAGGAAACAAATTAGAACTTATTCCCATATCCATACACCTACATTATTTATACATGCATATTTTATTAAGTACTAATTAATAGCTTTAAATAAATTAAAAAAAATGTTTATAATATCATATCAGTTTATTATTTATCATAACATGGTTATGTTTGGCATATACCTACTACCTATCATAAGGCATTATAGGTATATGTTATACATTATAAGCTACTTATTTCCTGTTCCCGTAAGTTTTTCCTCAAGCAGCTCATAGGTAACCTCAGGTTAGGTTTGCCACTACATTTTTAAGTCATGCTAATTGTTTCCCAAAATGCAAGCTGCGGCATACTTTTATCGCGAAATCTGACTGCAACATTTGTAATTACCACCTTCAGTATGTTCGCTGTATACAAAATTATTATAATTCCTACACATATCTTTTGTTTGTATACACTGCAACAAGTGAAAAGTATCATCGTTATAGATACAATAAATTGTAATTTTTGTCATTGACATAATGACCGTTTAGTACGAAATGATATTCCATAATTTAAATCATGTTTAGCAGTAATTGAAGCACGTGGAAACTTGTATTACGTTTGTAAATTATAATTTCACTGTAAAATGTTACAAAATATGAAAACAAATATAATTTACTTCCCATTTCAACGGTATTCATTAAAAAATACGAATTACTTATAGCTTTGTTTAGTTTGATTATTAAAAAAAATTTTAATTTTACCTTTCTGTATACAACTAAGGTAAGTTAGTGATCCGTGTATATTGTATAATATGATCCACATCACAATATTGATATTTAATTATGATATTATTATTTTATCAAAATGTTAATATATGCAATTTTATGTTTGGAAACTTTTGTACAAAATGTTTTGCTCCATTATAACTCATAACTTATAACGTAGGTAGGTATATAATCAAAATTATTTTTACAACAGCAAATAAGCAAAAACTATTATTATTACTCAATATCGACTAAATAATTCACAAACGAACATGAAAATGTATGTAAACATTACAAAAAAATAATGTATTTTCACTGGTTATTAATATGGTACGTTCAATTATTATAGTACTAAATACACGTTGGTGGTACGTTCGAAACATCGACAGTAAAATAATTATCGACAGGTTAAAATTACGGCGTTTGAAACATCGACAGGTACCTACACAAAATGCTGACAGGTCCAAACATATACATAGTACAGAAACGAAATTCCGAGGAACATAAAAAAATTGTTTATATAATTATAACTTATAAGTAATATATATAAATAAATATAGGTTGGCATCAATTTAATACAAATACCGGAAAAGTAGATCTGCTACATAGTATATTTTGAGTTTAACTACCTCTTTGTTGACTATAGTCAAGTCACTAAAACGTAGATATATATATTATTATGTTAGATTAAAATTCAATGATAAAATATCGCATACGAAATAAATAATTCTGAGACGGTGTGCCTCCGTTTATAAGGGAGGATATTTTATAATTGATTTAATATCATCAGTATTATTACGGTATGTTGAATAATAGTTTTAGTCGATAACTCTGCATATATTATTTTATTATACTTCAGTATTTTATATTATTATTAGGTATAAACTATTATAAGTTACGATAAGCCAATACCGTGTTCTATATCAAATAATATAAATAGGAAGTCCTACAACAATGGTATAAAAAGCTAATTATACAAGTAATCTAAATTATTTTAAAAATTTCAAACAAAATAGAAAATTATATTTTAAGTAGAATAATAGTAGCATATTTCAAATTTTTATGATTAATATTTTTTTGAATAATAAAAAGAAACCATCTAAGGATAATTTGTTGAAACATTTGAAATTAAAATACTAATAGGTATAAGAAAAACTGTCAGTGAGAATGTGTTTTCTATATTTTTTAATTTATATAAAAACAATTCATAAGAAACACTGTATTCAATTTTCTTGCTTCTTTACTCAATATATTATCATATAAAATAAAAAATTCCAATTATGTTACAAGATTATAATCCAAGATATTTTTTGAATTATATCATGTATAGAAAATGCTAGTATAAAATATTTGTTGACAATTTCCAGTTTATAATTATTTTTCAATTGCAATAAATAGACACAGTTGATTTTTTCGAAACCCGGGTTTGCTTAAAATAATATTCCAATTTTCCTAGTTTTTTTATTTTAATTATTAGGTACCTTTATTAGGCAATTCTAAAAAGTTATATGATCCCGAATCATCATTGCATTTTTATAAAATATGATATAATATATTTAGTAAACTAATGTTAAAAAAATGTTCACATAATAATAAAAATAATGCACAGCACTGAATGAATAAATTACATAGGAATTAAGGCAAGAAAAAAATTATGATAATATTATGACGCGAATCGCTAGTCAGGATCGTAAAATAATTAAACAGTAAGATTGTATTCATTAAATCCAGTCAGATGTTTTTTAATTTTATGATATGACCTGTCAGTTCAATTTCGTACTCTCCGATGTTTCAACCGTCATCGTTTTAACCTGTCGATATGATGATTGACTTGTGACTACACATGGATTAACAAAATGTAATTTTCATATTTTCATAACTTTAAATTTAAATAATCGATCGTTATATGCAATCACGCACGCACGAGTTAGTATGTATATACCTAGGTATATAGTATTGTATATATGGGGTGGACCGACGCAAGTGTCCCCATTTCCTACAATATATATAAAACAAAAAAACCGGAAAACACGATGGCCTGCTCTCTATACATGATGCATAATATACAACATATGTCATATAATACATATACAAATAATAATAGATTGAGAATCCATGTAAATTATTAAACAGACGTCGGTACTCGCGTATATGTAGAGTTTCATCAAAATCCAGTCAGCCAGATGTGAAATGTACTGTTGTTGATTTTTTTTTTTCAAATACATTCGGAGCGAAAGCAATAACGTATTGGTAAAAAATAAAATAATCTCAAATATTTCCTTTTATTTATTTATTTTTTTTATTTTTATATAAACCAAGCGAAAAGGTCTTTGTAGTCGTCCTACGCAGTTACCATTTCACAACGCTGTCGGTACACCTCCTAAACTCCGAATAGGATTTTTTGTTAACGCTCGTCGCTCAACATGATACTGTCGTGTCAGTAGTACGTTATAACTTATATTATGTATTTATGATTGATGCGTAGGTATATACAGTCACAGTACATTCCCAATTTTCACTAGCCCCGCTGTTTGGCGTTAGTGGGGCTTTACACTACACATAGTCAATAGAGTGAAGAAGTCCAAGCGATAGCGGGTTCAAATCAAATTTAAATATATGGTAATAACATTGTTATAATAATTATCTGTTATGCGGAATATTCTTCGTTGTAATAGGGCATGATGGCTCGTACTTGGAAGCAAATGAGTGAAATGCTAACGTTTTTTGAAAACTGTGAAATGGTATTCTTACCATCTTGGTATAATAGTGAATAAGACGTATATACGTTAAGGGGCGTACCAATAGACATTTCGAGGGTGGAGGCAATAATAAATTATTATATTGATTTGCAGGTCTTCAATATACAGTACGCGAGAGTGACATGTCGTGCACCCAAGAGAGGATGGTTGGTTTAATTTCTCTCAGTTTATTGTTTTTTACTAGTCTCCATTCTTGTTGGCATCTTTGGTTTAGATTAATATTAATTAGGAGTGTTGTATCATGATGAGTTGTTATATTCCAAAGCTCGACAGGCTCTTTAATTGCCATTTTAGCCATTTATACTGCTATTTCATTTCCAGTAATGTTATTGAGTCCTGGTACCCAGAGGGAATCTAATGTATTTTTTGGTTATAAAAAGTATATTCAACGTTTCAGTGTATATGGGTTTTTTTTTTTTAGGATAGTCTAAGTTTTCGAGAGCACTGAGGGGTTCGTCTATATGGTTGAGCATTGATTCTCTGTGGAGGAAGCTGATTTTGTGGATTTCAGTAGAGCTAAGTATTCAGCTGTATAAATTGAGTTGTGCATTAGGATGCGATGTGCTGTTTGAATGTTAGGCTGGATTATTACGATTGCAGTTCCTTCTTTTTTTTTATGCATCTACATAATATATATCTCAGTATAAATGTGTGTCATTTTATTATGATTGTAATAAAAATATTATTTTATCCTAGATCTTTCCTCCTGGAAATATGATTTTATTTTTATATTTAGTGTTTGATTATTTAGTTTTTAAATGAATTATACATTATATAATTTGTAAATATTAGGTATGTTATACAAACTTCAAAATTTTTAATTACACGTACTGTTATAATATACCATGACTATCGCCTACCTGAAAATATTTTTTCTATAAAAATATAATTGTACCTATAATATGAATGGAAAAGACACAGACTAACGACCAAACTGAGTATCAGTTTAAAAATTATTCACTAGAATTTAGTATAATAACTGATTTGTAAGCGATAAAATACACAATTTATAATGCAATGTATCGAAATTTAATTAATTTTCAAAATAAATATATCTTAATTAGGTAACTTACTTGAATATTTTTATAAAGTATCTTTGCAAGACTGCCTAATATCATTCATGTCTATAGAAAAATTGTGGCTTTTGACACTGGCATTCAAGAACTGATTGAAACAATTGCTTGAAAATATGCTTCAAATCAATTTAAGACATGTTCATAAAAGAAACATCATACGGGGAATATAATAATATATTTCATTCTTTCATTCTTTATGATATAAATGTTATGTATTTATTATTTTAAACTTATTTTATTGAAGTAAAAATACTTCATAGGTAACAGTGGATCCGTTCAACTCAGTTAACAAATTTTGTTTTTACAACTTAAATACTTAATTAACTAAATACAATTATTAAAATGTGCCTCGATCGATCCTTCGTTCATGTTATGAAAAATTAAAATGTTGTGTCGGAATAAAAATCGAAGAAATCGTTGTGAGATATTATTGGAATTAGAGTTATTTGTTTGAGTGAAAAAAAATGTATATTTATAGATTTCGTTTTAATATATTTCTTGGTTCCTTGGGTATTGTTATTCTAATTTTACACCTGTAATATACGAATTTTTTTAAGGAAAATATTTTTATCATACTTACGTAAATTTAATACCTAGGGGCAATTTGTTATCAAAAATTAAATTAAAATTATGTTCAAAATGTATTTATTATATGACAATTAATTTGTAATAGATTATATTATTTCGATAAGTTTGAAATAGCGCATATATGTATCTTTCTAAAATGGTGCCCTTAAAAAGAGTGCTCCAGCGGCCCATGCTGAGCACAGCATTTATATATTCAAATATTATGTATACTATTTTATTTATTATTTTAAAACTTATTTCCGTGTATATGAGTATGACAGAGCGGAATGAGAGAGAAGAGAGAGAGATAGAGAGAATGTGTGTGCAGTTTGGAATTTATTAATTGTATGCCCAAACCGCGATATTTGAGATGTTTGCTAGAAACTATTATGATTAATTCACTAAGGGAATATATATTCTACGTAAGTCGTTCGTTTCTCGGCTAGTATACCTATATTTCATGCAAAGTGTCAACCTACCTCTACGATACTGTATAAACTAAGAATACTATTCCTTCTATGTTTCACTATGTGGTGAATTTTTTATTAGTTCCAAAAGGAAAATCATCCAAAACCACCAAACCACACTGAATTGCATTTAGAGCATGAATGGTTTTAATGAAATATTGTATTTAGGGAAAATATAGTGAATTAAAGGAGTCAACACCACAAAATTCCCCAATTTTAAGTACATATTGTGGTCTGTAAATGTTTAAAAGAAAAACATAGCCCATCGTAAATTTACTTTATGAAGAACCATATTATATTTATTCAAATTATTATTTTTGTGTTATAATTTGTTTACTTAGTATTAGATATCATACTGGATTGTATCACCAATTAAAAGACAATTCATTTATTTAACTAATAAAAAATTCGTAAAACGTATAATTCGACAAATTTATTTCCTGTTAATCTACTTAACGTTCAATAAAATTATTTTAAAATAATTAATTTTAAACTGGCGGAAAATATCTTATAATTATGTCAGTTTATAGTTTTTACTACGTACGTATACAAATAATATTTTTAACTGATTATATAATTTAAGTGAGAGATAAACAAGAAAACTAGGGCATAGATAATTAAATTTTGTTGGAGGTACTATAGCTACATAACAACAGTAAAAAGAACGTACCTAATTTAATTTGCATTCATTAATGACAAGAATATTTTACTTGAAACTAAAGTTTATATAACTTCTTACGGTTTAAACCACGGCCTATTATAAAAGTAAGAACTTTTAAACGATGAAATTCATAATATACAATTTGATCTGAGAACGACGTGATAAAAAAAAATCAAGTACACCATGTATACTGTATTACTATTGTATATAATATATTTGCTACATATTGTTAAAAAATTATAAATAAGAAAAAAACAGTTAAGGCATAATAGTTATTACGATTGAAAATATTATGAACTTTTTTAAACAATATAAAAGATTTTTACTTCAAACGCTAATAAAACAAAATTATGAAAACCAATTTTTGATATTTTCATAATAATAAATAATGACATTATATTAAAGCATGTGTTCGATTTTCAAACCATTAGTATCGATATTTTAAATGCCATGCATTTTTAACTAAATATTATATTTTTGAAAAATGTGGTGATTATTACGAATTTCAACAAAATGTAAACTCAAAAACTTTTATTAATCTATATTGTATGTTCAATTGTTCAATATGTTTAAATTACTACCTAGGTATAAGCTCAACTTAAATATTTACATTTCAAACCTCTTTTGACAGTTAATTTGTAAAACCAATATATTCCTCACTTTGTTCATAATCCTATAAAACACAAACGCTTTCTACAACTCGCCTAAGCATAACTTGTGAACTTCAATTATTTTTCAAACATTTCCGTTATATCAAAAAAAGTTTTTTTTTTGTAAACAAAATTAGTTATTGAATAATTATCAAGATTATAGGTAGATTATTGCCAGTATGGTTTTTTTAGATTATATTATTATGATATAAGATTATTTGATAGAATTCGTTTAAATGTATTTGTATGATAAGTTGAATTTGTGACTTATACATATTATAGCTTTTGTCAGATATGAACTTTGAAAATTTTATTCCATTCAATTGTTATTGGATCTTTCTAAAGAAGGATTTGAGCAACCCTATAGGGATATAGTATAGGCTATAAGATCACAATAATTGTCAAGTGACTTTTCATACTCTAAAACTCAATTTCAGCACAAACTGAAATTTTACCTTTACTGTTTTAATTTAAACGTAGATGCTAAGCAGAGAGGTGTTCCCAAGATCAAAATGTAGGACAGGCCTGGTTAAAATTATTTAAATTTATATAGGTACAGTTAATGACATAAAATTAACTATTTGAAAACCGGGTGGGCCCGGGCCTACCAGGCCTACCTGCTGGATACGCCACTGCGGCTAAGTATATTTTACAATATTTTAGTTTGGTCAATTTATTATAATCTATATTAATAAAAGGTAATGTGTGCGATCCATAGCCAAGTCCATCACACTCATAGTTTTGAAATTTGTCGGGATACCGAAAAAAGAATATTTATTTTTATATATATTTCTATAGGTTTACCATTTGTTATAAAAAATAAAATAGGTATTTTAAATTTGATATAATTTACAATCAGTTTAATATCTGTTTTTATATTAATTGATCAAAGCTCAAATGAATGTGTTTAAAATATGTATAGTTAACATTTAATGGAGTTTAAGAGAGGGTAAATCCACTGTCATTATTTAATTAGTCACGGGCAACGCCGTTCAGGACCAGCTAAAATTAATAAATATATTATCTACTTTATAAAATCGAAGGTCTAAAACGGATGACCCTTATATAAATCCAAAAATGTTCATACAATGTTCGTCAATAGATTTAGCAAGATTCGTGGTGTCGCAACTTTTTACTTTTCAAACTTTTTTAACATACATGTTAAATTGTTGAATATGGTTGAAAAACTATCTTTTTTTATTTATATATTGTTGCCATTTGTTATGAAAAATAACATAGCTATTATGATTGGATATCATCTGAGTTTATGTTTCATATACAATATACTGTTAGTAGTGGCATTGCAGGTATAGTGTTAATGTGTATAATATTAATGGAGCATGTGTTAAATGCCAGATTTTTTTTATAAAAATGATTTATTTAAACTGATGAATATATATATTTTTTAATAACACATACACTTACTCTGAGTAACATAAAAAGTGCAATAATTAATGGTTCACTAAAAAATAATGGACCAATCACAGGCCACTAAATCATGTTTAATAGACCATTAGCTCACTATTAATTCATTAAATGTTTAGTGATTTTTTATACTATACCCATCATTAATGTCGTAATTTTTATTTATGCAATGAATAACATTAAATATTTTAGAAATACAATAATTAATAATGAAATCATTTGTACCTACCTACCTACTAATAAAGTAATATTATTAAATAAGTACCTAAAAAAGTCAGTAGGTACTGATGTCTTCTGATATAATAAATGTATAATCTACAACGAAGTAAATATGAAATGTATATATGATTATACATTATACATAATACATTATACATTTATTTTTTATAAATACAATTGACAATTACTATTTTGGTATTTCCGAAAAAAATAATTTAGGTACACAATGATAGCAGCCAGTTGGATAATGGACGATGTCTGTTTTAAAAGAAACCTCTAGAATTAATAAATAATTGATGCTTGGTACAAACAACTTAAGTCCAAACTGTAATTTTTGAATCAATATGTTGAAAAAAACTAAAAAAATTTAGATTATATCTCTTAAATTGTGTGATATTATAGTAGGATTTTGGAGTAGTTTTATTAGAGAATTATCATTTGGTACAAATGTCTCATTTCTAGTTGTGATTACAGCTATTTTGAAATATACATTTTTGAAAAACTAAAAATCATTTAAGTCAAATTATGATTTTCAAACCACTTTATAATATAGGTACATATTTTCAGTGGTACAATATATACATAAGTCGAGATATGATTTTAATATCTTTATTTAAAATAACTTAATATATTCGTAGCAAATAAAAACACAATGTCATTATGTTATAATAGTAATTTTAGTAAACTTATTTGATCAACAATTTTGAAAATTAAACGTTTAAAAAATACCCATTGGTAAATAAAATATGGTAACATTATCTTATTTTTAAATATTTAAATATTGTATCATATAAAAATTAAAATGATAATATGACTATTAATACACAATTTTTAACTTGTACCAATACTATGATACCAAAATATATTTAAGTTTAATTAATTTTATTTTGCTTTATTGATAATATTAAGTTAATTTCATTATAATTTGTTAACATTATTTTTACTAAGTGTAAAAGCATTTTTTTTTTGGTTTTCTTAAAATATATAAAGTGATGATTACTTATAGTTGTATGTGTATATATTTTTATTTTTAATAATATAGTCGGATTTAGTGTTGTAATATTTTAGTAAGTTGTTACGCCAAGTTATAACACCAATCGGTTATAATATATGATCTAAAAGTATTAAATCATGATTCACTGTAGTGTAGTCAGATATTATAGTCTGAAGTCATAAAAAACCTTAAATTTTAGGTGAATCGCATTAAATACCTTACAGATACGTGATAAGTCACGTAAGTATCATATATAAGTAATAAGTATATAACCACATAAATCAACTCACTAATTCGCTCATTATTTGACAAAAATGTTAAAAACTTTAAATTGCTTCTCCTGGAAACTAGACATTTTTTACTTAAACCGTTTTGTTTCCAGCAAAGTTAGGTTAGGTTAACCTAGGCAAAGTATTATTTTCGTAATATTGAGAAATTCGGTGCTAGGGATACGATATGATAGGTGAACCCAAATTGTCGGTTTTTAGAAGGTAGGTTGGGTGGGATAGGAAGTTTCAAAAGTAAAAATAAAAATGTTTCATAAAATCATATTATTATAATATAATTTAAGTAAAGAAATGAACGACTGTAACATCTGAAAGTACCATCATTTTCCAATAATTTCCAATAAATTGTAACGCTGCAATGAATTCCTGGATCAATATATTGCTGTACCTACATGTTAAGCAAAATCCCAAAATAAAATAAAACACACAATCATTGTCGAACCATTAATAATAGCTTCCTTGTTCCGTTATTGTATCCTTAAACAGAATGGTTAACCACATAAAATGTTTCACGCACGACGCCATGCGATATTATAATATATATGTACATAAATATAATATATAATAATGTGCTGTTATCGTCTCACGTAATTTTTTGAGATTTACTTAAGCGTCATATATGTACATATTATTATATTATGTACACCGGGGAGAGAGAAAATGTATCTATAACGCTTTGAATTCGACAGACATGCGCGAGTAAAACGACAATAATTATAAATTATTGTTTCCGTGTAAAAGGACAATATAATAATGTGATATTATTATGTATTGGTACTCTGGCGCCGGACGTAACAAATTATAATTATAGCCGGCTGTACATACCCATAATAATAATAATAATAATAACTGAACGAGTATGAGACGCGTAGTTTCCGACGACGTCACGACTTGAAATACTTCGAGACGTGTCTCCTGTATATCGTTATAGTACCTACGTTAAGGACTCGTAAGTCGTATTCGTCCGCGCAGGACGATAATTGTATACTGATTGCATCTATGGAGAGATCTCATCGGCCGCGCGATAAGCATTAGACACGCGCAAAGCAATCGCGTATGACGTGGTTATTGGTTACGCTGCATTTTCAATGACATTAAATCCGACACTCAATTATTATTTATTAGGCCTAACCACACCAATTGACGCGTCACTTACAATTCGATCATAACTGAAAATATATAACCGCCCATGAATTATTTATATAATACATATTATAGAGGCATCTGCAGCTATACGTCTGGGGGTTTTCAATGTGCGAAAAACACTCGAACGCACATTGAAATACTGAGGAATTTTTTTTTATGCGAACGAAGGCTTCAAAAGTTCATTTCTAAGTATACAATAAGATTGTTTAAAAAAAATGTATAAGTTTCTAAGTATATTATCTTTATTTTTGGGGCTTGAGTCACTTTTAATAGCAGAAAAATTACCACTCTGATTTTCCAAATGAATAGTGGTTTCTCGTATCAAATTGGCGCACGTTGGGGTCACGAATGCGTTCGTAGGCATAATATAATATTATAGAGCTGCGGGGAAAGTCACTTCCGTCTAATAGTGAAATTCCGAGTGCCACGGACTTGAGTGTACCGCATTGGTTTTGTATACTAGAAAGACGATTTTACATAATACATTTATTTTTTCTACGCATAAACACCCGGAGAGTCGGCGACGATTTTATTATAATATTTTGTTATATGGTTGTTATTTCATTTTTTTTTTTTTTTTTGTTTTTCCCCCATCCGATAATAATAACACGATCTAACTCGACAAACCGGAGAATAATATTTCACCGCCATTTCCCCGTCTGCGGGGCGGCGATGATAATGTTATATGCGCGCGAGTTAAACGGTAGGGCCGCCGACGGAGTGAGTATATTATAATAGGTACCTTCCGGACGTTTTATAACCAGACGTCACGCACCGGCAGAACGCCGTGTACCTATTATATTATAGGTAGGTACCTATTTGTATATTTATATTTAATGCGTAGGTATACGTAAGGGATTTCATCAATTCCGCCACAAAGGGCAGCAGCTAATATAGTTAAAACGTCGATTCCGCCAATTTTAACTTGTGAGTTAAGGTAACACGAAATTGAGATTTTTTTTTGAAATATCCATAGAATTAGAAGCAGAAAAGTATGTGGAAAGCATTATCTTCCCGAACAAAAAAAAAAAAACAAATTTTAATTTCATAATTTGTTTTTTATTTGACTTAAGACGCTTACGATAATATTTTAATATAATATGATATACAGTTTTATTATATTATGTAGAAAGCAAACTTTACAAAATCTATGACAAATATTTATACACCCAGATACACGCGAATATCTGCTGATCAAACATACATTATTATTTATTAGTGTTCCACGTGGCCATTTTGTATCAACAATAAGTTATTTGTATTGAATATATTTTCCTAACTATTGGCAACAATAAAATACAATTTAAATCAATTTTCTATTTCTCAATGTTTAATAATATTTTATTATCCAAATTATATTTTATAAATCATAAATTAACTCAACTTGGAATAATTTTATTGAAAGTAACTCATTATAAATTAATTTTAAATATCAGTAAAAATAAAATTATATTAAAAGTATTAAGTTAATAAATATTAAATGAAAAAGGTGAATATACCACTCTGCTGTACAAGTGGGTCACATTGACCAGCGGTCACTGAAATGAATAGTTTAAAATTTGAATTTAATGATATAATATCCTTGAAAAGAAAAACGATTGTGAACAGAGATGGTTGGTCAATCAGCCTATGCACCTAATAATAATATTTTTTAAATGATAACAAATTAACTAAGACCCTTATTCTTTGTACGAATATATAATTTCGTTTAAATTTGAGTTTCAAATAGCAATAAAAAAAAACTATGTTTATATATTATATTTTTAGACTGTTTGGTGACTGCAGTATGAACTATACTTATAAGATACCTTGTTGTTCATTTTAAATACAACAAAATAAAAATTTGCAAATTTTCAAGATTTTTGAGATTTTAACACATTTTGTAAAATTTTATACTTTAAATGCTTTTAAAAAATCATGCATACATTACTTTTATACTATTTTAACTATTATTTTAACAATTTACCTACGAGAAATCTTGAATTACATTTTATTAAACTTTATTTTGACAGTTATAGAAAATAAAACTGAAAAAACTAAAAATTTAAAATATTTATAGGTAAAGTGCTCAAAACGAGTCAAAATATTTGGAAAATGTTATCTTGTATAGAACATTATAAAATAAACATATTTTTGTAAAAATATCAAGTGTCTACGGTTTATTCTTTATTGAATCACAAAAAATAAGAATGTTGTTCGACAAAAATTCGTTAATTTACGGTTGAAAATCCATTGTCGAAAAAATTTAAGCTTCAAACGTTCATAAAAAATCAGTTTGACTTTCCGGTAAACTTCTTTAGTATTGACTGTAGAACAACTTACGAAGAATCCCTTATTAAATTTTAAAATCTTAGATGTAGATTTTCACGGCCGTTATGTGTGGTATTTTATATTTGATAAATGTAGTTGAAAATCAAACTTATTTAAATGCTTAAAAAAATTCTACCTACGTATTTTTAATATTTTTCAACTACTATTGTAACAATATGTCAGGAGCCTTTAATTAAAAACCACTTATGCTTTTTTACCCAACGAATAAAATTGTATTCACAATTATAGAAAAAAAATAAAAATTAGAAATTTGTCCTTATACAGCTCAAAACGAGTGAAAATATATTAAAGTTGTATCAAGTACCTATAGAAATTGATAAAATAAACATTTAATATAAATTTCAAATATCTGCAGTTATTTGTTTTTGAATTACAGCAAAATAAGAATTCAATACATGAAAAATCGAGTAAATATCAAATCTTGGAAAAATTTGAACTTCAAACGTTCATAAAAATTTAATTTCTCTTTATAGTAGACCTTTTTTTTTTTTTGAAAAGGTAGGCAAACTCATGAGGAATATTTTGTTTTTCCCGGTTATTGGAAATTTTAAATTTTGATCTCCTAAATGCACCAACTAGACTCATATTTCCATAAAAAAAATATACTGTTGAAGAAAAACAAAGTAGTTTTACTGCCCGAAAAGGCGACGAGTGACACAAAATTAAAACCATACATCATTGTAATTTGTAAATAAATACATTCATCGCTCCGTTCATAATCTAAATCCGTTGTAGAAGCACAAAAGTTTACCGAAATTTGCTTAGAACCTTTGTTTAGAATCAATTATTATAAATAATAGATATAAGTTTATAATATATAGCGTATGTAATAAAGCATTATACACCAAAATATATTAAATTACAATTATTGTTGTATACACGCACCTACATAAATCTCGTATTGTCAATGGATTTTGTCTGTGACAAATATTTTGAGGCAAAATATAAACCTGCTACGCTACGCTATATTCTATGCTTTACAGGCCATTCATGAAATTACCATGGAATATGTACAAATAATATGTGCATATTATTTTCTTTGGACTATATAAACAAATTGTACTTGAATCATTGTATTTACTTTGATATTATTACTTAGTTTTAATATTCGTAAAATAAACTAAAAGTGGAAGAAACATTTGTAAATATAAGAGTTTCAATGTGATTTTAAATTGCTATACTATTTACAATATTATTACATTTATATTTAAATAGATCAAAAATACACGGATTTAATGTCAACAGTATTGCAACATTTGCGCGTTCACGAGGTAAGGATGTACATTTACTATGTTATAACAATAATATGAAGAACTGAACAAATAGACGAAGTATCTGAGGCAGGAAAAAGGGACAAACATAGATAGCGTGAAATATAAAAATATGATAAAAGTTAAAACTAATTATGTTTACCCCGTTTAGGAAGTTGTCAACTGTTAGAACACAGATTGATATTATTTATCTATAGGGTCTTTTAATAAACCCACAATACCTTCTGCAACTATAGTAACTACCTATATAGTACTTTTATAGTGTTATACACAATACACATCAATCAAAACTGAGTGGTTGTAATTTCTTGTCATTTCAAATGATCAACTACACAATACCTTCATGTGACCAAATCATCACACGCAGTTAATTTCACTGTTATTTCTCAATAATTTCTACAGACCCTTCAGCACCTTTGGCTATGTCACTGACTTTTGTAACTCAAACATGAAAAAATTTATTTAAAAACCCCAAAAATGTACTAAAAAATGTAGGTACCTATTTAATTGTGAAATTATATTAAAACTAAAAAACAATTTCCATCATAAAGCTGTCATTAACATTTAAAAAAGAAGTTTCAAAATTAAATTTATTATTACATAATTCAAACTTTCTGTTGAAAGCGTTATGTTATACAACAAGCTAAAAAAAACTGCAATATATGCTAACAAATTCACATATTTACATATCAACAACCAACACAAATGCTGTTCTTATCAAAATTAAGTTTCCATTAGGTTTTTAGTCTACACATCATGCACTCTACATATACATTTATAGTTTATGTTATGTCTGAAAAAATAGTTCCCCCATTATGTAAAAATTATCGAATTAACTAATTAAAACAAATTAAAAATTTGAAAGAAATATAAAAATATTATTCAATTATATAAATAAAATATAAATAAATATTTTTTCCACACCTATTGTTGGATCAGGATATCTAGTTTTTCTAAGGGGCTTGTCGATCTTTCAATGAGCCAGGATCCCAAATCCTACCCTGATGTTCCCCAATGGTTTATGACATACAGAGATTAATTGAACTTGTTAAGTTAATAATTATTTTTAATATTTTAATTACTTTATCTATGGTACAGTGATACCAACCATATAACCTCAAATATTAATTAAGTGAAGAAAAAATATGAAAACTAAAATTTTCAAAATTTTCAATTGAAAGTTTTCAACCTTACATCTCTAGTGGATTTATTTTTATTTAAAATTAAAAGTATGTAAGTACATACATAATATATGGCATGAATATTAATGTCTATGCAAATAATAAGAATATATATGAAAATAAAAACAATTTGATCTTATATTAGATTCTTAACATCAACAAACCAATGGACTACGATGTACTTTTTAATATTGTCAAAGTCAAACAGCGCTGACTTGGTTACAAAACGTTTTTTTTTTTTTTGTAGATATCTACTTAAGAAACGTCAACAGAAGTAATAGAATATAGGTAAACTTTAAAGCTGATAGATCCCTTATTTGATAGGTCTAAGCCCATAGCAAGTTAAAGAATCCCTGCCATAGTAAACGTTTGAAATCTCGTGCACACATTCGCTTCCACTTGCATTGTTACCAAACAATCAACATTTTTCTTCTATTTATTTTCCTCATTTTTACCTGATTTTGTTTAAAATGTGGATAATGAAATACCAATATGTGAATATGCGATAAACGTAAAAAATGTAATATTAAGCAAAAGTGTGTAAAAAAAAAAATGGTCAAGTGTACGTCGCTTTGCTGTACAGTACGTTACAAGTGGGTCTCTGGAATGCATGGCGTTAAATTTGAATTCAATGATATAATAACATTGTAAACGAAAAACGATTCTAAGAGAAGACGATCAGTCAGCCTATGATATATTACTAAAAATATTTGATGATATTATTGTGAGTAAAGTAATTTATTTATCTATTTACGTTGAACCTTGTTCTAAATTTTCAATCCTTAGCCACAAAAGTTAAACATTTTATAACTTTCTAATTACAAAATCATTTTGAAATTTTAAGTTTGATACATTTTATCGAAATACAAACAGTTGGCCTGCCCCAAACGGTGATGACAGACACAAAAAAAATAAAAAAACACATCATTGTAAAAGAAATACATCAATCGCTCCACTCAGAATCTAAAATGTAACGTCATCCATATTATTAATACTATATAATATTAAATATATTATTTAATTGCTTGAAACATTCAATTTGCCTCCACTGTATATTATGTAAATGCATGCAAATCCACACTCTTATTGAAATCTCTATGAAATACAGTACAACAATAATTCAAATGAAATTTAACTTAAAGGACGAGAGGAATAGATTAAAATTAGTAATTTTAAAATTGCCCATAACAACCGTACAATTATATTGATAATATATCATTAAAAGCATATATAAATTGGTACTGAAATCTTTAAGTATGTGGTTGCATCAGTTTAAATTAAACTTAATTAAACCTAACCTAACCATACAACCTCAAAAATTAATTAAGCTAAGATAAATACATTAAAACTAAAATTTTCAGAAATTTTCAATGAAAAAAAATGTCAAGATTATATTTCTAGTAATATGTATTACAAGTATTAATTTTCCATATTAAATTTACCTTCCTTATTTGATTATAGTTTGTAGTATTATAAGTTATAACATGTGTAAATTAGGAAAATAATTATTTTTCATGGAAAAGCGGGAGTTGGCAAAACAAATAGTCTCATGGAAATATTGCTTGAATCCATCTTTGAGTTCAATAATCGAATATCGATTTCCTTTCATCTGAACTCTTATTTAACTCCATTGAATTAAATTTTTAGTTGAGTTACTACTTATACTAAATAAAATTAGTTTTATATTAGAAATGTTGAGGATAATTAAAACCAACATCATGTCCTTTAAATCTCGGCTACTTAAAATATTATTCAAGACACCAGACACTAGTACTCAAAGATTGTGTATGATCTATCATTCCTATCGTAACCAATTATATGCTATACTAATTATATTTATAGCTAATAAACTTCACAATGGTTATACTTTTGACTGAAATCCTTTTCTCCTGTCCGAAAAGCTTTAAATCTATCTTTTATTTCCGATCGAAAATAAGCTACCTACTAACTCAAACGATTTAAGAAAACTTCTGGCAGACTAGATTGATTCTCCTACATTTCCCATATTAATTTTTGAGTCTACCCGTCTAACCTCACCAAAAGAAAATTAAATTTCCATTATTTTTCCATTTTCCTTTACCAACTAACTATTTTGTACTGTCACTGAACACGTCTAATTTGACTCACTAATAAGGAATCCCGTTTTTGTTTTTGAGTTTTTAAGTTTTAAACTATAACATTTAAGCTAAATAGTTCACTTTTTATTTATTACAATATATTCTTAATAAATTGGGCGTTGACCTGTGCTGTTATCAAATATATAAAGAATGTTCAACATACCTATGGTTGGTTGACAATTAAAAATTATAATTCCGCAAATGTTTTTTTGTTGACAGTTGATTGGAGTAATTTTGAAATGTAAATTTTGAAACTTCTTAGGGATTTGTGCATATGTGGTTCGTAAATGAAAACCATAAGCTGTTGTTTGTGTATCAATGGTTTTTTAACTAAGTTGTAGTGAACCTAATTTAAAAATATTAGCTCTTTTTTTTTATTAAAACAAATTACACAAAAAGCCCAAATAATAAATGTTTTAAAAAAAATGTAAGTGCAAGTTTCTCTTGCCTATAGAAAATATACTTAGAGCGTAAAGTAGGTACACGAGGAGTTTGACCTAGTAAAAAAATCCACTATCAAAATTAAAAAAATTAAATCGATTTTTTGAGTATATAACAATTAATACTGATAAAACCTATTTATTGTAACATAATATTATATATTATAGGTCAGCTTGAAAGTATCAAAACTATAAATCCCTTTTTGCTGACTATTGATTAGTTATTAAAAATAAAGTTTTCAATATGCATTTGAAAGCACATATAGAAAGTATTAACAGGTGAAATAACTTTATGTCATATCATATTGAATTATTTTGCATTTTGATTACCTATGTGCAGATAAATGATAAAAAATGCTTATTTAATTTTAACTTGAACAATTACGATAGTGTTTGATAAGTATAAAATAACAAACTGTGATATCAAATTTAATTTTTTAAGCAATTTTTCTTAATTTGTAAATATACTTAACAAATGCCATACAATTTCCCTAAAACCCAAAATAAACACTCCATATTTTTCAGACTTTCCTAACTGCATATTTTTTTTTATATCTTCCAGCTTTCCTATCTATTTGAAACAACGGCAATTGTTTATTTTACCTTAAGAAGAAAGTGTAAGTTGAGAAAATGTAGCTTTATGAAAACAATTAAGTTTAATGGATTGTAAAATTAAAAGCGGTCCAAATATATATTATACAGGATCAATAGTGTTGAAAATTCTTTCTCTCCGCTCGTGATGCACAAAATAGTTTTGTAATCATTATTAATTATTATAAAGTTAACTTAAAACAATAAGTCTCATACCATCAAGTTATGAATTCTATCAAGCTATATATTACCTGTAAATATACACGTAGTTATAAAGTTTATAGTCATGAAATTGAAGTACCTAGGAAAATACTTAAAACGTGATACTTTAAAAAAAAAAAAAAATAATACAAATTTTGTAAGACGTAAGTCATGGGTTGACGGGTTTTCTATAATAACCTAAATCTATTATTTGTATGAATCCAAGTAAAAAAAAAAATGTTCTCATTTAGTTCATTATTTAATATTTCGACAATTTTTCGTAGAATATTAATATTTTGTATTTACTATAGTTTTGTTTTAATATAAACACATTTAATTCACCATTTTATCTTATATCAGAACTTTTAAGCAAGAGTATTATTTTAACGAATGTATACTTTTAAGAAGATAATTTTTTAGTGTATTTTTAAGGGTACTTTAATGTGTTTTTAAGTCATAAATATACGTAGCTTACAAAATAATAAGAACAGTAAACAAGAAAAGGTATTTAAAAACATTATAAGATAGACCAACTTAAAAAACAGGAATAAAATATTGAGCGTGATTCATTCATCGCAAAAATAAAAGAATTTTATAAAAAAAAAAAATTGAGAGGAAAAAAATATTTAAATGCCATTTCTAAAGAAACAGAGATTAGAACTTATTTTGGGGATATATAATAAAGATATTCAGGAATAATTTAGAATATAATTTACTGGTTTGTTTGTCATATATAATTAACCATTTTGATTTTAAATGGCTAATCAATTTTAATAAGGACATATGTGGCTTGAATTAAAAAAAATAATATATTTCTTGATTGAACAACTCTGTCCAATCTAAATCATAATATTAAGAAGTACAAGTAGAATATTATGATAGTTAGTTGAATGATCAAACACATGTAGAAAAAATATATGGTGATGAATCATAATTTAATGTATATAACGATTACTATTTCTTTTATATTTTAATCAGGATAAAAATCACTATTAATTATGATGACAAGTACCTACTATATAAGTTAATGTGATTTCTGAATACATAATTTATGGTTTTATTTTGTTTCCTTTTTTTTTTTTTCGTTATTAACTTATAAACTTGTTTCTTGAGTACCTGTGAAAAGTTTTTAAAATTTGTCGTACCTATACATAAACATACCGTTTTTATGTTTATTTTTTACTGTGCGTCCACAAATCTCAATATCTAGAAACCAGAATATCTCAGCCGTTGCACTACTCTATTGTTTATCATTTTTCATTTTTTTTTTTTTCATCAAAGTACTTAAGAATATAGTTGTTTATAATATAGATTTATTTTTTCACTCAAGCATAGCACACGAGTAGAACAATTCCTTTTTTAAATTGTAACTACCCATTTTCATGGCCAATTATTATTTTAATTTTATATTTTTTTGTGATTTTTAATCGTTAAACCTACTTCTAAAATGGCAATTTTATGTTAGTGCTGTACGTAATATAGTTCTGAATGTTCGATATTATTTGTACGTGCAACGTGTGACGTTATAGTTTTTATTAATCGTTTGTTTTTGGATTGAGTCAGGCGGGTCTTCCACTAATTGTTCGTGTGTGTAAGCGTGAAACTTGTGTACCTAGGTACATACAAAAACCAATATCATAAAATAATATATATATTGTATTCTTTATAAGGTATTCGTATTATATTAATGGAGAAAACAATCATTTGAATCAGATTGAAAAATTCTACACCGAGATATCGTGTGTTTCCAGTTACGCCGGACACACTGCGCGTGCAATGAGTAAGATAATATATTATTAAAGACCAGTTTTACGATTTGTATTGATCTACTATAGGAGTTCTATTCATTTCGTGAGATAAGTTAAGATAGTAGTCAGCATATAGAGTCACGCTAACAGTGTTCACAAATACTAATTCTAAAAATATACGCATAATAATCGTTGTAGTTTCCACGAGATCTACTGAAAAGAGTAAAAACCGGACAACGGGCAGTCTCTGGGATATTAGGTATATAATAATATTATATGGGCGGCAGTCAAGAGATAAAATAGTGCGTGAGATGGGCTCCGGCGAGTATATACTGTAACAACTCTTTGACTAGTATTGATTGTGGTCGGAGGGGGGTGGCAGTATACAGGATTATATGTGAGATTGTGTGTTTGTGTGTACGTAATCGTAGAGTAACGTTCACACACCATTTCTACTTCAGAGTGTCTATAGCGTGTGGGAGATTTCCATACAACACACACACACACACACACACACACACATATATAATATAATAATATGTACAACGTACATGTATATTATGCTCGCACGCGACTTTGCCACATTCGCAATATACGCGTAAACGATTCAATGGTCGTAACCTCGTGACCCAATATAATTTCGTTATCCCTTTAAATAGGGTCGTGTCTAGCCATGAACACCGTTACAAAACACATAATACACTCCTCGCACACTTTAAAATATATAAATATACGCGTGCGAGTCTATTCGTGATCCTATTAACCGACGCCCGTCTGTCAAACAACAACATTATTCTTGTGAACCATTCCCTGGGAGACTGTTGAATGATATCGGCGTTTAAACATCTACATTATTTAGTGCCATAAATAAATTAACACATCGAGCTTACCGAATGCAACTAGATTATTTTTCCTTATCGAATAAAACACGAGAACGTGTAAATTATTTGTACCTTCCAGAAAACCTTTATTTATAGATAAAATGTGTATAATTATTATAATATAGCTGCATGGTTTTTATCGGATTTCGTTGATCAGCTGTGGTGTGGTGCATTGAATTAAGAACTATCCAAAGTTGTATTATTTAAGCACTTAGCAAATTACCACGGCCAGCCGTATTTCACAGCAAGTATAATAATGTACAATACTGCCCAACGGCCAACACATTTCTTATATAGATAGGTAACAGATAAAGTATAAAACGTATGAAATATTATATAGGTCTACCTTTTTATGTCGGTTTTTAATTAAATATATCGATTGGGGTAGTACCAACCGCATGTAGTGTTTAAATTTACGACTAACCAGCAGTCCAATATTTTATATTTTGCTCATTGTTAAGTGCTTTATAATTATTCAGTATTATATCGAATAAGTGGGAAAAATAGAGAAAAAAACTGTTTTATACGTTTATAGATATCAACCAGAAATAGTATTAAATAATAAAGTTTGGTACGGGGTGCGGACTTCTAGAAATCAGGAGAAGTGGCTTATAATCATTTTAGGGACAGGATAAATTCAAAAATTGTAGTGTACTTATAAATGAGTATGAGGAAGGTCGATGATGAATTAAAAAAATAATGTAAATTAATTATATACTGATTATCATTTTTTATTGACCTTTTAAATGTATTTCTTGACCTAGGTTGACCTACCAAAGATTCATAATAACGTTTTGATGTACTGAAAAATAGTCATAAACCTAATTATTATGTTGTTGACATTTTTTATAACATGCGAGAGCTGGATCTAGAATATCAGCCCCATCTAATCCACTGAGTTTGATATGAATAATGAATATATGATATTATAAATATATTTATGAAATCGTGACACTTTTACAATTATTTATTAAAAGTTGTATTTAAATACGTAATTTAAAACATAACGTTTAGAATATTAAACTAACAAATTATATTTATGTGAATATTTAAAAAAACTCATACATTTAGTGTACTAAATATAAAGCTGTTTCTCTGGAAATTCTTATATTACAGTTACAATGAAATATGTCAGATACGAGAGTATAATACAATTTAATTGTTATGACAAACACATATTACTGTCTTTATATTCAGCTTTGATTCTAAAATTGCATGTTGATTGAAGATAATTAATACATTTTTATATTTGTTTGACGTCAAATTATAATGTATTCACAAATAGGTTAACAAAAAAAAAAAAAAAAAAAAAAAAAATAACGATATTTAATTAAATTTGTATACTAAATGGATAAATGTGAAAAAATGTTACGATATTTATAATTAACTTAACCATTATAAAAATAGATTAAACTCTAAAAATAGTAAAAAATTAGCTTTGATATTTAAATTGTTGATATATAAACGAGTTCCATGATATACCTATTATTTAAAATGCAGGGATACATATTATTATATTTTGTAAGCCAACGTATAATTTTCATAAAATGAACTATAAAGCTAACTATTTCATAGGGTACTTTTTTATAACACTTATGATAATAGGTATATATGTAGATAATGTTTTGACAATTTAATAAAATACAATTTGCAAACAATTTAGAACATACCTAGCGTTAAAATTAACATTTTACACAATTGATTTCACCTAATTATTAAACGGTACCTAAGCTGAATATTATAACATTTTTAATATTCTGGACCCGACTCAACCATATTTTAACTTTTTAAAACCAAAAACGTATTATATAGTAATTTATTAATACAATGGTTTTTTTTCGAATTACCAGTGTATTTTTAATTAATTACGTCCATAAAATATACGAATAAAATTCAATTAACGACGTATGTACACACGACTTTAATAAACGGAAATTTCGTTTTTTAAAATACCATAATTAATCATTACTTAAAAATTAAAAATACAGCGCATATTATTATGGCATTTTATTTATTATATTCTAAACTGAAGTAGATGATGTGAGTACCTACCCATCGAAACCTCTGTATCTGGGTTGCATTTAACTCGTAGTTTACATTAATAGGGCATGATTTAGCATCATTATGGTGAGGTACTGAGGTTTAAATATTAAAAAATGGAGTTGCACCTTACGTTCTGTGAGACACTGATACAATTTTAAATGTTTATCTCTGCCATGTAAATATTTGCATTTATTTTAGTATCTCGTATTGGAAAATCAATAATGTTTCTCTTGAGAAGTATGTAGCAATGTGTTTGTAGTTTTTTTTTTTTATTTATTACTATTGATCGTTTAGAACTTTGGCAGCAGAGGCCATTGGATAGTTACCATTGTGTTTAGAATTTATTTTAATATAGCTTTAGGTTAGGAATAGAAAAAAAATAATACATAATATTTAAATGTTTTTAGTAAATTATTTAGTTTTAGATAGTTGTATACTGTAATATTCTATTAATATGTGATCTATATTATCATGATGAACCGAAAATGAATTTTAAGCAAGGAGAGTGTCACTCTTTATTTTTTTTTAAACTTGGTTTTTTTTTTATTATTACAATTTAATCATAACTTAATTATAAATTTGAAAGCAACAATGTATGTATAGTGGATTAGTGTTCAATTTTCATAAATTTCACCAAAGGTAAATGTAGAGACGACGATAAATAGTGATGGTGTGCGTACAGCGCGTTTACTGCAACTAGCACATCTACATAATATTATTATTATACACCGACATTACGCAATAAATAATATCAGATAACTATGAGCCATCGTACAGGTAGGTGTTACATATAACATGTAATGTTATATTTTTAAATTTTAAATGAACTCTTGTAATCCGTTATAATACACGTATCTGGTCGGATGTTCCTGTACAAAATGTCGCCAATTATTATCTTTTAGTATTTTAACAATAATAATATAATATAATACCCATGGCATAAACACGGTTTTAGGCCGTACTGTAAGGTGTGTATTATATTTACGTGCCTTTTAACAATTTATGACGTTCGTACAGACTACATTATAGTATGCGCATGCTAGTAATTGTAATATTTTCTACATAATATCATAACTATGACGTTGTTGTCATACTATGAACTATTATGCTTGAAATATAATAACACTAAATATATATCGTACACATAATATTCTCAAGTATGACTGTTAATAAACTGTTAAATATAATAATTATAATAATACAATTTTATATCTTATTTTTTCGTCCACGTTTAGAAAAATATGTATTATATTCGTGTACATCAATACCATGTCTGACAGTCCTAAACTTGAATTTAAGTAATAAAATAAAAGTAAAAAAAAAGATTAAATTTCTATATTTTGATCGGATTTATAGGTAAGTATACACTATACAATAGACATACCTACCTACTATAAATAGTGAAATAAATATTTTAATTAAGTAATTGACATTATAGGTGATATGATATTTTATTTGTTGGTATACCATCATAGTATATATCGAGTCTGTGGTGCCATACTACCATGGACTGTACGAATATATTTATTATTTCATATTAATAGTTATTTTTAAACGCATCAAACACTCGACGTAATTAAACATTACATGTTTACGTTCGTCAGTATCAAAGTGAACCAAAGTTGGGAATGGTCAAAGTATATCATTCTAGAATACGAGTATATATTTATCTTCAAAGTTATTTTAATTATAATATTACTATTTATTAATTTATTAACTAAACGCTATTTTCATGCTCAAATTAGCTAACCCAAATTAGTGTTAATATGAAGAGTTATAGGTAGTGTACGGTTATAGTTCAGTTTTACTTTTCATTACCAATTGCGTTAAATATTACCTATGCTATTTGAGCACTCATGTCGTATGCCATTTATACGATCAATTACACAAATATTATAATCTATACGCCCATATAGCGAATAATGGCGCTTCGTTAGTGACGCGAATGACGCATTTACCTAGGTACAAGTTACAACCTACGAATCATTTATCGTATCGTCTCGCTAAACTTCTGAACTTTTCGATAAGCTGTCGACCGAGTGTAGGTGTACCTACCTACGCTATATTGGTACGACTATATCCGATAGTGAATAACCTATATGGTTGAAAAAACTATCTACTCAGACGAATAAAACGAATACCGCCATGAATTTCTTCGCAAACCGGCAAATCACATTAAACATTTCATACACCTCATGCAGAACTGCAGCTCAAATAAAATATATCGTGTCTATGGAAATATATTGTATGAAAATCGAGTGCGGGATTGAATATAACGGCGGCGACGCTATATTATACACTCCTGCTGGAACTCGAACTAAGTGTGTATAATATATTTGAACGTGACAATCGTGATATCGAGATTGCAAGTGACGGAGTTAGAAATATAATACATTTCCGCGGGACGTGTATGTACCCAGAGCATCGTGAAATCTGATATAGGTTATCGATTTTTGTTACCGGAAAAACGTCGTATTGGTTTAAAGGGTATTAGACGCAATTGACAATCTGCACTCTGCCGATTCGATCTTTTTTTTTTTTAATAGCACTAATTTATTATAAGTTCTGAACGGTAGAATGGAAAGTATTGGTTTATGTTATACCTACCAGCGGCGGTGAAAGTTGCACCGAATTTTGGCGATGGCTGCAAAAGTTTAAAGAGCTAATATTATATAGGTATACAAGCGGGGGTGGCGTTCTTCTCCGCCTACACTTCTGCACACAATATCTACTACAAAACATATTTATATACAAATATACCATTTTAATTGATTCAATAATATATAATATATTAAAAAAATTAAGAAGTAACTGTTTTTTTTTGTTAGTGCATTATTTTAAATCTCTGCAGTTGTAAACCCATGTAAAAAAATGTAACCGATCATCTCTGTGTAGCAGCGCTGAATTTTCTCAATATATTCTCTATATTGATAACAAATCATCAGTCATGGTCGATTTTAAATTGGTACATATTCCAAAATGACTGCCCAATTGCAGATTTTAAATAATTGTTTAATGTTGATAAACATCTAACCATCGAAAAGTGTCTTACACAATATGTAGAATTGTTAGTATGGTATAAGGTATGGTTAAAATAAATTAACCAAACTTGCAAAACTAAATTCAACATTATTTCCTGATAAAATATAATAATTGCAGACGGAATTTTATTTTACTTATTAGAACTTTTATAAATTCGATTATAGTACCTATTAAATATTGTGGTTTCCGACACAAAATGATATATAATATCTTCACTAAAACTATTAATACTTAATTTACTTTTTAGAATGATGAACACAGAAATTAATAATTAAATAATTAAATAATTAAATTAATCATCTTAAATGAAAAACAAAATAAGAACAGTACAAAATATTATGGTTTTAGGCTAAGTATATAAATGTAAACAATTGAATTTGTTCATTGAAATTACCATACAAATGTGATGACTAACTTATTATTAAAACTAATGTTACAGGACAAATTATGTTTTTAAACTTTAATCAAATCTGGTTGTCAAGTTAAAAATAAACGAATAATTTATTTTGTTTTTGTGTTTACTGTTTATTAAGTATACTCATATAAACTACTCCTTTATGAGTTTTTTCATGTTCATTGTTCATAGCACGTGCAAAAAAAATTGCTTGGGTTTAAATATTTTGTTTAAGAGAATGTTTTGAAAATCCCCTAAGCATGGTAATTAACAAATATAAATAAATTATGTTTATTACGTGTACAGTAATTAGTTAGTATCCCACAAGCGGAGTAAAGAAAAATTTTAATCAAAATAGAGATAGGTACTTAAAGTAGCTTTTGATTATGTTTAAAAAATGTATATAACTTGTAAGTGTACTTAAACATTTTTTATTGTTATCAATTGTATCATATTTAAATTTGTATTAGACAATTATATATTTACAGAATTATAAATGAATATAGTAATATGACCTATTATAATTTATATATTAAGTACCTATATAAAAATAAGTTTTTGTTAAAAAAATAGTTAAACCTAAAATATATACACTAAACAGGTAGACCCCTAACCTAACCGATAGGTCACCTGCATATACCAATATTCAAGATATTTTTTGTAACTAATTTGATTTTTATAGTACAAATTATTTCTAAGTTAGTGTTTTAAATAGAATAATTACTTGTACGTTGTTGACAAATTGGTTATACAATATGGATATGTACTATGCGATATACATATTATATTACCTATATAATTAATAAAACTCAAAGTATTTATGTTTACTATAAATTTGTAATATTCAAGTAAAATACACGAAAGTTTATTTTATAATATTTCAGGTTTCTTATAAAATTATAAATGTATTAGTTGATTATTTTAAATAAAGCACATAAGTAATTTATTTAATTGCATCGTCCTTACCTACACACGAATCACACAATACAGCAATACACAATAATATATTTTAGTAGGTAATAAGATATTAGGTAAATAAAAATAAATATGTTTGATGGAATAGAACTTTAATACTCAAACTATACTTCCGGAAAGACTGTGAGAAATTCAAAACTAACATGTAGGGTAACTTTGTATATTATATAGGTACCTACTTAAGTATAGAATTAAAAAAGTAAAAATAAAATAAAACACTGTTAACAGTAAGTAGAGGGTTGTCAAAACTCAAAAAAAAAAAAAAAAAATAACCAACTATAATTATAGCATTATAATAATATAATGGCATGTTTTTATGATAACATGATTGATTCCAATATCAATTGTCGAGAGGGCAAATAGGCTCGGTATGAATTCAACCGTGAAAAAATAACTGATGACATTGTGTAAAGCATTATTCATTGAAACAAGAAAAAATTGATTATATATATATGTGTATATGTATTCATGTACAAAATAAATGTATACATATTGAGGTAGGAGTAACGATAAAAGAGAGGAATGCAAATAAAACTATTTTATTACAATTGTTTTTGAGGGATGTTGTTTCCGGGCTGGTTCCAGCTGGGGAAAAAAACAATTTATTTCTTCATATAGGTGCTACATCATGGCTTTCAATCCCTCTAGCGATTTTGATTTCATTTTAAATATTAAGTTTTTATAATATCGATTTAGAGTTGGCCATAAAGTGCTGTTGGCATTTGCAACGATGGGAATTCGTCCAAACAATGCGTACATTTGGTGTATTATCTATTTGATCAATGAATGGAACCATTGCATTTTGTGTTAAGAATGAAATTGCAGTTTAATATTTAGACGGTGTACCTATTTTGATATTTCGTCCGATGATATATTAATTATACCTAATAATAATAATACAAATGATAATATTCAGAAATGTTGAGTAGCTTTGAATTCCTTCTTAAGTTCTACTAATAACAATAATAATATAAATCGACGAGATTAAAATAAAATTAATACTAACATTGATTATTTGATGATGAAGATTATGACAATATTTGGCATACATGTGTTTTCTAAAAGTATTATTTATATACAACATATTTTATATTCCCGATTGTTTTAAACTTTAATTAACAACATTGTTCTTTCACTCAAATCTCAGTAAGTATTCTTACAGTTCTTTTTATAGACAAAAACAAAAACTATAAAATTACAAAATGTATGTAGGAATGATATTTAGGATTTTAAGATTAATCATGAAAAACTGAGCATATTATACTTGCTGTTGGCCATATTATTATTGATGAAAACACACAATGGTTATGACAATGGTTCGTGTTATCCTTGCTAAAATTTAGATTTTAAAGTGTAAAATAAATAACGAGTGTTCTAAAACTTCATAAAATATTTAACTACATAATAATAATAATATAACTAGTTTATTAATAACAAGCACGTATACTAATTAGATGGACAAAAAACAATACTTTACTTGATCGTGATATACAGGTATTTTAATATTTCATACAAGTATATAACCTAGTGGTTCTAAAACGGGAGGGAAATGAAAATAATAGACCATGCACATAACCTTTTTTTCAGTATTTATATACCTAACTAATAGGTATTATAAATTATGTTTTCAATGATCAAATAGAAGATGTTAAAAAATCAGCCAATCCCCCCCCCCCCTCATCATGGCAAAATAATTTTACCTCCACTGATAATATTATAACCTAACCATTATAGAAATACTTTACACCGGGCAACATTGCAACAGTTACTGTATGAACCGTATTGAGCTTAACTATTATAATATGAGCTTTGTATAACTTAATGCACTTAGAACATTTGAAGAAATAATGCCTATAGTAACTATAGTACCATTGCATATTATCATGATAATATTTACAAACCTATTATTTTAAAATAAATAGCTGACCTCTTCAATTTATATAATTAATAATTATAAAAGATCTTTATTTGGAATCTTTACGTCATTGGCTTTATATCAAAGTTCAATTACGAATCTGGAAAAATAGTGTCAATTCAATACGAGGCACATGCGTATACTAAGATACTTTAAGTATACATACATACATACATACATACATACATACATAAATACATACATATATATGTATACATTGATACACACAGACATACATACATACATTACCCCGATATGCGAACAAGGAATCATTAGAGAAAGAAATAGAGGATCCCAGCTGAGCGATGGAATTGAATTATATGAACGCACGTCAGCTGAGTCACGGGTGATTTTGTAGATACGGGAAGGTAGAAAGTCTAATAGAGTATGAAATCCGATAAATTCGCCGTTTTATATTCAACCGACGAAATGGCGTAGGGTAGAGTAGGGAGAAAAAACCGCCCTCCTTGTGAAATCCTATCGGACAGCCAGTATACCCAATGACGTTTAAATTGACATTTCACATACGTAACAAACTAGTCTTTACTAGTTCGATATAAAAATATATTAAAGCACACTAAAATTCGATAGTCAACAATCTCTAGAAATTGAAGAAATTACTACAGGCGATGGGTTAGGTTAGGTTAGTATAATATTAGGTACGATAGTTTTAAAAGTTATATTTTATCTAGTAGTTCTTGAGTTTTAAATAAAGTAGGCACTAAGCACTTGACGTGGTATTATTATTAATTAGCTATATTATATATATTATTGTTATTTTTTTTTTTTAATAAACCAATCTGAGTAAGTAAAGAAGTATGTTGTCCAAAAAGTTATCATCATGGGAAAGTTGAAAATTTTATTAAACCCCTATCAACGGCTACCAACGATATAAATTATTATCATTACAATGTCAGACTAATTAAATATTGAAATATGAATAGTTAAATATTATTACCATAAAATAATTAACCTAGCTGAATTCATTGACACTATACGTTCTGAATAAATGAACGGTGAATCTTTCTTCTTAATACTTAAATTATTATAGTTAATACATACAATAGATTCAAGTGTTTAAATGAGAATATAGTATTTGAATTTTCATTACTTATTACATTTTTTTCAACTATTGATGTAAACGTATTACTGCATTTTAAATTGCATATCATTTTTCCAAAGAACTGCGATTCTAATTAATTATTAAATTACAACAAAACATGAATATTTGAATATCATTGATTCGTGAAATTAATATAAAAATATATAAATTTATGACATTTGGACGTGATAGTTTGAAATTAAGTATGTAAGTATCATATTAAACAACAATACAACTTACTTACATTAAAGTATAAGATATGTTTATCGATAATCGGTATTAATTTATAATTTTTTGAAACAGTTGTAAAAAATACGATAACATTATTGGTAAAATCATAATTAAAAAAAAGCGTTAAGCGGACCAATTAATATTATTATACCTAAAACTAGGTATTTTGATACTCTAGCTTTTTTTTTTCATCAGCATAAGAAATTTTTTACTATTTTTATTTTATTATGATAATATCCGACGCTTGGGGACAAAGTTTACTAAAAATAAATATTTTTCTGTATTGGATTAACATATTATCATTCACTTTTTATTAAAAAGTTTTAAACTAAGATTACAAATGTGTAACGAAAAACTTAAACATCAAAATTGATTTTTAAAAAAATGTTTTATAATAAAATATATTGAATAAATATAAAATGGTTTGAAATTGGAATTATTCGAAAGTCAAATAGCTTCTACAAAGCTAAAAAATAAATAATTGATCAAAATTGTCTAGAACTATTTATTTTGAAACTAAGTAAAATATAAAGAATTATTAAATTTAAAATATTTCAGTACTCATATTATAAGGAAAAAACAACAGCACATAATTACAAAACCAATTAATCCTGTGCACTACTTAGAAGTAGAAATTTGATTTTTACTTTGATTTTACTCCTTAAAAAAAACTTATTTACCTGAATTAAGCAAAAATTTTCATTCGATTATAGTTTATAAATTATATACTTAACATATGTGTATAATCATGTTTGAAACGGCCTTAAGAAAAATCAATCTATAATTTATAACCGTAGCATTATCTGCAGAATGCAAAGAGAAAATATATACATATTACACAAGGTTAAGAATCAAAATTAAAAACATATCTTCATATTTATCTGTAAATACTAGAAGGACAATAAAACAACGTAAGTAGTCGATCAATTATACAAAATTCTCTGACGTCAAAACAAATCAACCGAAAAAATCAAAACCGTGTACCACTGTATAGATTTATTCAAGCATTGATAAAAAAAATGTAATTAATTTTGTAAAATAAAGTTAAATCAGTGTAGCTAAATAGCAAGTTAAAAAAAGATAATATATAAATAATGGATACCTAAAATAATAATAATGTAGAGTTTCGGATTTTTTTATGAATATTATTTTATTCCGTGTCACTTGTTGGAATACACAATGATTTTTAACCATTATAAATATACATTTTAAAGTTTATTTTCAAATGATAAAGATATGTCAGTTACTCGTTATTTATCATAATAACTTAAAAGTGTGAAGCCTCCGCAAAGCACTTTCTACAACGTCACACGTTCTTATGAGGCTTCAACATAAATATAAAGAAATATGTGTACAAAAAAAAATACATTATAATTTAATAATGCACTTCCATAAAATCTCTGAACTGATAAACTAACAATAAATAATCACAAATTGAAAATACATTTTTTTTTTTATGTCAGTTACACCTTACACGTGCTGTATATTATGGTTTCCGAGATTTATTAAATTTAAAAATTTAAATCAATTTACTATCAATGTGCTTTTTTGTAAGTTGTAATTAGGTATGTTAGGTATACGTATATTATATGCATAGTTATGCTTTAATTAAGTTTTCAAAGACTCTTTAACGAATCTTGGCCATAAGTTCATCTGCTATGTACTTATGTAAGGACGCCTTTTATTAAAATCAATGTAATCTTTATTTTTTTCTTTTGTAGATAAGCAGTCTTTTAGCTAAAGTTTAATTACATTTTTTGGCAGAGAAAAGAATCTGCAATATTACATCCATCAAATAAGTGGCACTGATAATACTGGGTCACACTATCAGAAGATAATATGACATTTTGTGTATGTAAGTACAATTAAACTCAATACCTGTCTTATCAGGAATCAACATATTTTATTTATTTGATACATTCCGCCACATTCGACACTATATACTTGTTTATAATAATTCTTATAACATCGATTATCTAAAATATATTTTAACATGTTACACAATACTATCCTATATATTAAGCCCTCAGGGATCGATATTTCTCTATTGCCCTCCATAAATGAGAATCTTTTTTTTTTTTAAAAAATTCACAAATCAATAGATGAAATAAGCTATGGTTTTGGATTAATCCAATATATTGTATAAATCTATAAATTAAAACGACCTTTAACCACTCTACCGTTCATTGCAAATTTTTAAACAGATATACTTAAGCATGCGAAAACTGATAAATTTTAATTGGATATGATTGGTAGATTCTTGAGAACTTTATAATGATTATTAGTTATTAAAGATTACGTCATTAATAGAATAAAAACTACATGGAAAAATATTGCTTTTATACTAATAAAAAAAATTAAAAAACATAGTCTGTGAACTTTTTAACGTATTATGTATTATTATAAGTATAATCTGAATATCTCGATAGTATAGTTTTATTAATAACTTCATTGTAGCATACCTCGTTAGTGTTCCAGCGATGTCTTTGAACAGGAAAATGCTCAGCGCGTGGCAAACTCTCCAAGTTATCTGGCAATTTAATTGGTTCCCCTTCTGAAAATGTAATTAAACGTTCATAGTATGATAAATACTTTATGTTTATAATCGTTTAATGGATATATAACACATTAATGATACAACATTAATACAGCATACCTACTATTAACAATTTAATGATATTTTAAAAATATCTAAATCAAGATATTTATATACCTATACAAACAATAGATTACCTATAGATGAAATCCAATTAAAAAAATTATAGTAACATAAAATGATTATTATAAAAAATAACAAAACAAGTACCAATATCATAAACAAAGGAAAAATTACAATAGTAATTATAATACAATTTCATTGTAAGTCCCTCTATAATATTATTCTACAAAAACTGATTACTTATGCAAATTAAAAAAAGAAACTTATTAATATTTTATCTAACTTCATAAGATATTATAAATTAGGATTAAAGTTCAAAACTTTAAACTTTTAAGTACATTAGAATATAGTTTTGTAAACAATTCATTTTCTAAGGATGAGTAAACAATTTTACCCGTCTTCGTGTTATTTACTTAAGAAATAGCGGGGTCTACAACACGTAACACAATTTTCACTAATCCATTTTATTCAATAAGAAAAAATCAATTGTTGTAATTTAAATAATGATATTATTTAAATATTAATTTATTTAATTAGTTTTTGAACAAAATATTTTAGTTTTTAAGTTATTAAACATATAGTTTAACAAATTTAATATAAAATTATATGAAAATTGAGTTAAATATTTTAGGAATTGTTTGGGAATTAGTGATTAAGTGATTTTTAAGCTAGCTTATATTTAGTATATATATATATCGTACACTACGTACACGTTTGAGGTTGTTTTATTATTTATTTCAAATGTTGTACTTGGGCTTAAGCAGTTTAAATTTGTATATGCCTTTGTCAATAGTACATAATGTATGTGTCAATAAAAAATAAAAAAAAACAAAACACTCATATTTTTAAGGTAAATGCATTAACACGTCCTTTTCTTAGTATAAAAGTTATGACTGTGTTATATAACACAAAAGGTGTACAATAGTATAACACACAAATAAAATAAAATACTATATAGACTTCAATACCACTATAATTATAAGCGTTTATAAATACTAGTTTTCTAAGTTCGATATTTAAATATGTGTATTATAGAGTATGACGTTTCAAAAAAAAGTTCATTATCATCAAAAGCCAAAGGTTCGTAAAGTTTTCACCTCGACACCATCACTTATATTATGTAGTACTTTTTAGGTAATAAGTTATTAAGAACGATGAGACGATAACCGTATATCTAGCATACTATTACTTATTAAATATTATAAAATGTATAAAAATTATGAATAGGTACAGACTGTCAATATTTAGTTGATGAAAAATCGTGTGATAATATCAGTAATATTTATTTTTTTATGTTTTAACCAAAAATATGCTCGTCATGTCAACTCCCTAATTTACTTGTAGTGCATCAGTCATCGCTAATGATTTCCAAGCAAACATTTAACATTTTGTTGGTATTGATATTAATAATTTATTTATTTATTTATTTATAATAAGTATACACACTGCAATAAGGACTCAGAGCAGTTATTTTTGTTTGGATACAACAAAAATAAAATATAATAACATACGCATATCTTAATATTAAATCTATTTAGCATTTAACATATATAAGTATTTAATACTTAATAGTACCATTTGACATTTAAATATTAATTTCAACCTGGTTAAATTGTCATGGAAAAAAATCGAAATTATTAATTGAGTTACCAGAAATTAGCATTCTATTGATCGGTCGCGAATTTACTATAATTATTACGATAAGTAGGTACGTTTTTGACACACGTTTAGTAGTTTAAGGAATATTTAAAGGTATTTGGCTAGGTAGTTCTGGATAAAATATTTGAGGGTTTAGTAATTTATACAACTAAGACACATCTTGAAGTTTTCGCCTACTTTCAAGCGATTCATCATTATTGTATTCGTTAGCTAGTTACTCAATCAAGACGTCAGTTTTATTAAACTTAAATGCCAGTACTCCAAAAATCGTTTTGAACTCGTTCAATTTTGTTAATTAGTCCAGTTTGGTAAGGATTCCAAATAACTGAGCCATGTTCCAGAATAGAACGGACTGAGGAAAAATATAATAGTTTGAAACAATTTGATTATATAATTATATAATTTATAGTTTAATTTCAAAATATTATACATTTTGGTAAGATTTTATTATTTTCGTTAAAACATTGATTATAAGGAAGTACAATTTAGAAAATTGTTTAATAATCACGGATTTTCCATTTAAAAAATTAACTGTTCTCGTTACCCAATACTGGTTGATTTCTTACTACAATTAAAAATACAATGTTATAAGTTGTAACAAAGTAAACAAATTGTATTTACTTTTAAGTTTGATTTTTTTATAAGACAATGCAATTAGTTATTATCGACTTGAGTATCAAATCAGATGATACGCAGTATGCTAGTATATATACCAATTTATTATTATAGTTATTACTTATTATATTTAAATATTATCATAACAATAAAATTTGAAAAAAGTAATTTCTCAGATATAATACAGAAATTTTATATTGTATTTAATTCAATCAATATGAATAATAAAAATGTTTCCTATTTTTACATACTTATTTTCTTATATATTTCAGGTACTTACTTAAAAGTATGACAGTTAATTGTACATATCAGTAAAAGTACTAATTCTGTAGATGTTTAATCTGTTTAAAAATGTCTTTAAAATAATATGCTTAAGTATGTTAATAATTGCAATAATTTAACTTTGAAGATGTTTTAAAATATTTTTTTTATCACATGTAAATAATAAATATACGTTAAGTTATGATGTTCTGTATTATATATGGCTTTAAAAATAATTATTAAAATTAGGTAAATAATTATTTTTTGTTGCGTTATTTTACCTCAAAATATAAAATATTATAATAATCTATACACATCTATTCATATAGCCACACTGGTTTAATACTTTAAACGTAATTGTATGTATTTTTACACCTTTTATCCAAAACCGCCCTCAACTCCCCCCTCCCCCGACAAAAAAGTATAAAAACTTTTATTTCTAGTACCTACATCTAATGTTTGTCATAATAATACAAAACGATCGTTGCAGTTTCAAACACCCATTTTTCATTAAAACTGTACACATTTGCCATGACAATATTTATAAGTGCGTTACCAATATACACCCGATGTTTATCTAAATTGCAATGTTGGTTAATAAATCGCAGTGTGAAAAATAAGCCAGATATCTAAATCATGGGCTGTATTTGACAGTTTACGAATTGCATTTGTAAATAACATCATTGTCGATTATATTTTTACTGTTAACCCCGAAGGGTTTTAATACACATTACTGTTCAAATTTTTTTTTTTTTAATTTTGCACCATAAACGAATCTAGAAACCATGTACGCCTCCAAAGAAATGTAGAGTGCATTATAGATTTCATTTAATCGTATTCACTTTTAGTTATCTACTATACTCATATAAATTTCTATCTTCAATAGATAGCATCAAAAACAGTTTATGTTGTTACAATATTAATTTAAATTAAAGTGCTCAAGGTGCCTAGTGAAAATATATGTTTATTGTTCCTAGAATTAAAATAGTCTATGGATTTAAATTTAAATTTATTTTAAGTTATTTACAAACCACAATATTTCTATAAAAATCGCAAAAATCTATACAAACATAATGTGAAGTATGTTTCAAGCCAGTATTAATTATTTTTTGAAAGATTATTGCATTTTATCCCGCGGATGAGCAATTTATGCACTATAAGACTGTCCATTTGGTTGTGTGGTTTTTGAAAAGGTACACTTATAATTAATTAGATTAGAACTTTCATATTATTAAAGTTTAAAATAAAGAATGAATATTTTACTTTGATTTAATGGAATGTGATTGTTTGCGAGGGCGTGAGTTTGGAGATGTATTCTCGTGTGGTGTTGTTGACTGTACAGAGTGACTGTTTCACCCGTGCAATACTCCGCAGTGAATGTCTCATGACGACTGGACATTTTTTTTACCTGCAAACACAAAATAAAAACATAATATATATAGACCCTGTGCTAATGAATAATAAAATCGTATATTATGAGTACTAATTTAAAATAAAACGAGATCAAATGAGCGTTTTGTTATTGAGTTGTTACATACATATTATTTAACAACCTGCCTACATGTGGAGATTATAACACGAATAATAAGGTGCATACAACATATTATATTATAATACGACTTTGCGTCAAAGACTGTGTCAGTACCGCCAAACGTGCCCTCCACGCCAAGGACCTAACTTCAAGGAATTCCCAGCATTCAAGTCAGCTTTTAAAAAATCCACTCCAAGACTCCATCAACCAAGATCTCTGACTCTCAAACTAAAACCAAATAATACGTTGAAGTTACCAACAACCAAAATTCGCACACAGTTGATACTTGTTCACATTTGATTTCAAATCTTAATTCATTAACCACTCATCCAATCTCTGTGCTTTCCATACAAATCTAAAAACATCTATCGCTCTAAACGCGTTATAATCTCTCCTTAGTTATTTTCGTCCAACTACACTTCCTCATTATAATCTTAATTAATACTACCTAGGTATTCATTAATATCATTTAAATATTCAAATTGTGTTTCATTATCAGTTTAACTGATGTCATAATAATTACTATTTTATGGACAATGGACATATTTCCATTATTAATATTTGTTTTCCTAATTCAATAGTTTAATATGTATTAATTCGTTTATATTTAACAAAATGTTATTGTTGAAACTAATGGTTTTATGACAAGTTTATACATAAAAAATCCCAAAAAAATAATATGAAGTATCAGTTGTCACTCATTTTATAATTTTAAGACATTTATAGAATATCTAAAAAACTTAATTCAGGGTATCCATCGCGGTAATCTATAACTTTAATCACACCCCAATAAGTTTTTTTTCTTATTTTGGCACCAATTTTCAGTCTATAAACTTAGAAGTTAAGACTTGGTTCTGTGAATTGAAAAATTCTACTATTTTGTAGTTTTATACCTCCATTTAAATTTAATAATAAAGTTTTAATTAAATATACTTGCTACTAGCCGAAATATATAATATTGTAAAATAAACTATAATCTAACAGTATGAATAAAAATTATAAATTATAGTTAATAGTAGAACACTACTTATAATCTGTATCATTTAAAACATAATAATATACAAAGGTATAGATATTTATTTTATAAAAAAAATATTAGCATTCATATTTGGATGTTTATAGTTATACAATTAGTTAGGTATAAAATAACATTGTTAATCAAGATATAAACATAACTGACCTACCTCAATATCTATATTTAACATTTTTTTTTTTAACTTTCAAGGCATCAACTGCAGGGTTATTAGCCAGCGTTTGTATTTTATTATACGAACTGAAAACTGCATTATTCCATTAATATATTTTTATGTATAATATTCAACATAATTGATCGCCAATTTAATGAATGAATATATTAAAATTAGTATTATATTATGCACTGTAGGTATATTTGAGTAGTGCATTTGAATAAATGTATAGTTATTTAATTTACCTGCAATAAATTCTAATTATAAGTTCGGGTTTTATTTTGATTGGCATTTTGATAATATAACATCCAAATTTCTACTATAGGGTTGTGCTTGATAATTTTAATTGATTTATTTTATTAGTAAATCATGTGCCTACTATATTATGTTGCTCATGTATCTAGAGTAGGACATTATATAATGATTTGCATACTGTTGGTTAAATAATAAATTTCCGTGCGGAGCAATTTAGAAATTTTATTTTCAACAAATTGATAACACTATACTCTAGCAACAGTATGTATAACCTCGAGTACATGCATAGTATAACGATATGATATATGATATACAATATTTGCATACCTATACACAAAATAATATAATATGTACATTGTACATTGTATATCAAACATAAAGTGCAAATGTATTTCTTTCGTTCAGATATTTCGCTATAAACATTGAATTTACTTGGCACGTCTCGTCTTTGTCTTCGCCAAAATGTTTTTGTGGTCGACATTGTGTCTCCGTGGTTTACATCAAAATTCTTTTGTGAATACTTCTCATCCATTCATAATGTTATATTAATAGTATGAAGTATATCGGTAGGTGCATGTTGTATAAATAATAAAAAATCAACTATTAATAAATTTATACTTGAATAGGTTAAATATAAATATAAGAAATATACATTTAAATGTCACACATATATTATATGTATATCACATATATATATATATAGGTATGTTGTGTGTGAAATATATCATTTATCATTATTCGGTGGAATATATTTTGCAATAATATAACCAGTTAACATAAAATGATATTTTTAAACATTGTGCCTACACATTATTATATTATTCAATTTGAACCAATTTCACAATATTCACCATTTACACAAACGTATTATTTGTATTGTTTTTAACTGCCAACAACCAATGTAAATAAATGATTCTCTATGTTCTCCTTAATATACACATCATATTCCACCAAACAATACCGTTAAACATTATTGAAAAGCTATTTAAGTAAAGACTAAAGACATTATATTTACCATTCACAATCATATTATTATTAAGGCTGGAATTTTAATGCACATATTTCAATGGTAACGGGTAAACAGAAACGTATTTCTGCATGAACCTACACAAAATAAGTAGGTATCTTAGGTGATACTGTATGATAATATTTTTTGTAATTTGTAAAATAATTATTATGTTGCATCTTCAAGAGACTGAAACTATCATAGTAAGTCCGTCGCCATTAGACATGACAGAAGCTTCTTTCAACTTTTTTAACCTAACTGTGCAGGTATCGTATTTATCTTTACGAATTTTAACATGGAATACTAAATAAGTGTACTAAAAGATTACCATAACATCATGTTATATTACAATGATATAGTTTTATAATCGTCGACTTTGGTCATGAACTTCTTCCTCTTTTCTGTAAATTTTACATCAGTTATACGACAGTTGTCGTGACTCTAATTTGTTTGTATTTATATAGACCAAATAAATGTGTAATTTTAAAATTACCCATCATTACTCAATACTTTGTAAAATGTTTATTATTTCATTATTATATGTCTTTAATTCTATGTGTACTGGTTCCAGCGTAAAATCACGGTGAGCTATATTGGTATAATGACAAAGTATGACCATTGTTCGTATACCTTACGATACCACAAATAATGGTGACCCTGCTACAAAGTATTAAAATAGTAGACATTACTAATGCACGCTTTAAAATGAAAATATCTAAGTATTGTGAGCACTGAGTAGTAAAGTCTTTAATGTGTAACTATATGCCTATATGATTATAATTTGTATGTTTATTTGCCTAGATTTATTCATGAATTTAGAGTTTGATTTAATTCTAACAATTAGAGTTTCTCTATAAGTACATACATAGTGAATATTATGAACTTATAGTTACATTACTGAAAATTAAATTCAGATATTTTTGTGTAATAATCAATTATTTATTTTATCTCTGTTTCTAAATCATATTATTTATTAAAAGATTATCTCATGTGTCCTAAATATTTTTAACTAGAATTATACGATACGATCGTTACTCAAATACTTAGAAACCTCTCTAAATACATCGTTACAATAATTTTAACAAATTGTGTATCTGTGTACATTTCTTGCTTGAAAATTAGATTTACTGAGATTCAAAAACTCTCTAAAGTCTAGATTGTTCAAGTTTATTACTAAAAGAATTTTCAACGTAGTTTCTATTTATTGAAATGCAATTATCAAAGCTTTGTTCTTTTTTTTTTCATAAAATCGATTTTTCAGTTTTGTAACGTTACAGGTCTTCTGCACCAACATCATTTATACAGGTTAAAGCTGGTTTTTTTAATATTTAAAATATTTTTAATTATTCTTATCAAACATTATACTATTTTTTTCTGCTTAAATTTATCAACATAATTTTTATTCAACTTGGTATAGGTAAATTATCAGTAATCTAGCAAATAATAACCTATTCTATTACGATTAATTTATGCTTCACTAACCACTAACTTATTTTCTAAGTTTGGCTTCATTAAAGTATATGTATATTATATTTGTATAATACTATGCATGATATCTAGGCAGGTATTATTTTAATTAAGTGATAATTTAAAATAAGTTCATGAGAGGTAATCTATATATTTTCTATGGGTTAATTGTTTGATTAAAATATTTGTTAACAAAACTGGTAAAATCATATCACACTAAAACATTCATTGAAGTATGTATATTTTTGACGTATCAAAATCAAAATTCGGACTAGTACATTTCAAGTTAAATAACTTTGTATTTTAATAATAAAAAGTCCAAGGTAAGTGTTCATAAGATATGGGATCTATAATGATTTGAAAATTGTAGCCATTAATATTAATCTATAAATATTAATAATTTGTAAAAATGGCCCCCAAGTATAATAAATACTAGATTCAATTTTACGTCTATTTTATATTCGTAAAATTATTTCAAGGACTATTATCTTTAATACAAACATTTTAATGACTAAGAAATTACTTGTTCAAACATAGAATTAGGTACATTAAAATTTAAAAAAGAATGATCCACTTTATAATTTACAGTAAAAAAGGGGGGTTCTTATTGGAAAAACATAAGTTTGTATCGCCACAGAACACTCCTTAAGTAGTACAAGAAATGTATTAAGAATCAAAACAGATGATCATTTTTTTTTTTTTTTTTGGACAAATAAACGTAATTTATAGTATTATTTAATTATTATAGATTTTGGTAGGTACCTACAAATTACAATCACTTTTAACGATTAACTGTCAAATATTTAAGTATTTAACTTTATCATAGGTACCTATAATATATATTTTTGATATAACAACTTAATTGATCTAATAGGTGAGTTTTTAAAACTTGATAAGAATATGATTTTAAGTTCCAATCTTGAACAAAACTAATGGTTGTCCAACATTATGTTTTATGCACTCTAGTTCAGATAAATCGGACATGGTTAAAATTCTGAAGTATAGATTTAAGGAAGTTGTTCAGTACTTCAAAAAAATGTTCCGAAAACTTATAGCAAAAAAAGAAAAACTTTATATTAAAACCTTAACTATACGTAGATACGATAAGATTGAAATAATTTATAAAATATATATTATATATTATAATGATTTCAAATGTAGAACGATAATAGAAAGTATATACCTAATACATGATATTGTGTTAAACTGAGGTGAAAAATAAGTCGAGCGTTCAACACCGAGTTTCTGTTTCTTGTTCATACTTTTTAGTTTTACACATATTCAATGATAATTTTCAAACTCGTTTAATAAGTACCTAATTCATAAATGACGAAGAAACAACATTTTTAAATTTTAGATCAAATTTTCCTTACCTATATATTAAACTATAATAAAAGATATTATTTTTTATTGCATGAATAAAATGAACATAAATAAATGTTAGTACATTTAGGTATAGAAGTGTAGGTATTACATAATAATATTATTATTTCAGTGATAAACATTTTATACACCATATAACTTTTATAATACTTAATAAAGTTGATTTATGGTTTCAGGTTATTTTGTCGAAAGTAAAGTGTACAAAGACAATAAAATATATTCAAACTTAAATAAGAACAAAAAATAACAATATCGACGTTACATCGTTGCCAAAAGAACCATCGTAAAGTTAATAATTGACAATAGTTTATTGATTAATAATAACGTAAAAGAGATAATTCTGTTTAAAAAGATAGAATTTAATCCTATACTATTCATGCTGGATGATTTTGGCATGTTCAACTTCATTTTTTACACAAAATAAATGTTTTAATCTAATTATTACTACGCATGTTCTATATTAGGTAATTCGAAAAATAATATCACAACTTCATAGTTAATAATTTAAAATTATATTTGTAATTATTTAACCATAAAAAAAAGAAAAAGAATTATTTTTAATTTCACAAATTCATATTTCAGTTTATATACACTACAAATTTTCATTTTTTTTTTTTTCAAAAATATTGTTCGATCAATTATTATCTTCAAATGTTTTTAAATAGGATTGACTTAATAATGATATTTATCATAAGCCGGTACTTATTTTATAGTCATATACCTATAAATAAAATTATTTTAATTAATGTGAACCTGCGAACTTCCTACAAAAGTAATAGGGTAGGTACGTTAAGAAAAATATTGAAAACCACTCAGAATTATACATATTCTATGACATCTACTTCGAAATTGGTAAAAATAAATCAATTAATTGATGTTACGGTAAATGTACAAATACCGGTGAAATCTAGGATTTACCGTTAATTCAAACCTAGAATTCTAACTGCTGTCCGTAAATATCCGAAAATCAGACATTTATAACGATTATTTTTGGTAAAAATATAGGATACACAATATAGTTTGGTCGAAATACAATTGGTTTTTGTATTTTGGGCTTTTACAAAAAGATTTGGTAAATCTTAAGATAAACGATCAGTGTTGGTAAATTTTTTTTTCCAATTATGTGATACTTTTTCTCTTGCTTTGTACTTTTATATAATCAAAATATAATACCTACGTAAACAAATAAAAAAATAAAAAATATTATTAATAGTTAATAGTTTGTTATGTAGGTATGTACTATATTAGATACTACTAGTACCTATATAAGACACGCTCATTTATATTATTAGTATTATATAGGTACTACTGATTTAATAATGTAATAATATAAAATATTATTAACTTTTGACAAAAGGTATTAGAAATCAGTGTAAATGACGATCCCAGAAACTCAAGACGTCACAGTTGATCAGTTCAATTTTTTTTAAAAAAAGGACTATATTTAAAAAAAATATAAGGAGCTAGTGTTCTGTAGCGATACCAAAACTTATTTTTGTCTAACGAGAATCAAGATATTTTTGAAAATTTCTATATAATTAATTTGACATTTAAACGAGTAGTTTTTGAGATATTTAACTTCGTGTGCTATGGATTATAGACATGTACATGTATGGGATATATGATTTAAAATACCAAATATATGGTAATGGAAGATATGAAGGCCGTGAAGATTTGAACATTTTAGTTACAATTTGCAAAGTAGGTATCTACTTACTTTAATATAATAACTTATATTTTTAGGTAAACATTTAATAAATAAATAAACATTTTAGTAAAAAAAAATGAAACATAAAATCTTATTTTGCATCAACATTATAATATTTATATTGTTGTTCGATTAAAAATAGAGTGCCAAAACAACATTGTTAAGCAACATTTTTAAAAGTATTACACCCATAAGATGTTATAAAAGGAGTAAATAATACACAGAAGAGGTGTATCACCTAAAAATACATCTAAACAATCTTAAAGCCCATATAGGATATGTAACAATAATGAATTTTGATTTAATCAATACCAATACGTTTTTATTTATTGATTGATTTTATAAACTGTTTGATTGTAAAGACCAATTAAAAAGTATTTTAATTAATACTAATTATAATTATGGTGGGTATATACAACAAAAATAAATATTTAAATATACCATAAAATGTATACTATACAATTTATATACCTATAAATATATATATATATATATATATAATGTACCAATACCTGTATAATATTTAGCTTAAACATAGAAGTATATGTACTGCCGAGATCTGAAAACGGTTAACACTGATTTTTACGTTAAACTGAATTTTTAAATTAGTTATTATAATGTTTAATCATTAATTGTAGATGATATATAATTCTGCTACGAAACACTATTTCGATCACAACTCATACGAGTTTGAACTTTATATATAGGTGCCTACTTAATAATTATGTTTGTTTAAAAGTTGTTTCATGTATGTATCTAATTAAAAAGCCTAATTTTAAATACGGGAATGATGAAAAAAGGTTTATAAATTAAACGATTAATAAAAATAATAAAAATAAAAAATACTCTGAGAATCGTCTTTAATTTTATTCGGTGCATTCAGGTAGGTATACGATAAAAAAAATGACCGTTTTGATGGTATTTAAATGGTAGGTAACTTAATAAACACCAAAACTATATAAAGCATTCGAGTTTAATATTATATAATTTAGGTAGGTTACATTTATTATACTTCACATTAGAAATACAAAGCGACTTAATGATTATTATTATAGCAGTTATTCCAACTCCCAATTATGATACGTGCATCGTTACGTCACGTCGTTTGCTCTACGATTTACAAAAAGTAAAGAATAACGACTATTGCGAATCGTTTGGTTTATCGCGCACCTACCATTGTTTCCCGACAATATAAATTTCAATTTTTATGACGTGATCAAATGTTAAACATTTCGTGGACGATAAGGTTCAGTATTACCAGTTATGAATATAATAATACATATTACATATTTTATAAAACAAGTTTCAGGTAAGAACTCGTTCTTATTTGTTGACCATTATTGTAATAAAATATGTACTTATTTCAACGTTTCAAAAAAAAAAATAAGCTCTGGGCACAGGTAGATGTCAATAAATACACTATACTTAACTACCATCGTGTATACGTACCGTCAGTAAAAACGACGGACGTCTAGATTATATTTTCACGTGAGCTCGCCGTCGTACTGTAGCTGCGTCCCGTCGGTCAGAGGGACATCGCGAAATCGGAGGAAAAATTCAACTTCGAAAGTCGCTACTACCGTCCGGTATAGGTCGGGGTGACCTGTCTACACTGGTCGGCGATAAAAATAAAACGCCGTCGACCGGTCGTGAACTGCCGGCAAGTGACGGTGATAATATTATTATTTATCGCGACGGATGGTGTGGTTTGACTTTACGACTCCGCAGTGGTGTTGTGCGCGACGAGACGGCCGATCGGACGGATAGGCACGGCGACACGCGAGTCTGTCGGACGGCGCAGCGTGACCGACTGGCGTGTGCGGTCGACACACGGCGTAGCCTTTGGCACAAAACGGTTCTCGGTCGGTCTCTGTCGGCGTCGGCGGCGGCGGTGGCGGTAGATTTGGCGGCGACGGCGGCGCTGTGGCGGTGGTGGCGGTCGCGCCCCCACGCCCCCGACACGGTCGCCCGCGCACGCACAACTCTTAAGCACACCCGGCGGTGCCGTAAAGAATCTCTTCGGTGTATATCATTTTTATAACAGACACACCGCAAAAGGTGTCTAGCGTATCTGCGCGCGTGTGTGCGGTGATATTATATACGAAATAGATTTTTATTTTTTAATGTATGTGTAAAAGTAAAATGTCTGTTTCCCAAAAAATCGTTTCAAATGAATCTACCGGTTGCCTACAGGCGCGAAAATCAGTGTGGCCTTTTCATGAGGGGATTACAAAATCGATATCTTCCCATAGTTTCGTTATCAATTAGTCGTCAGTTAAAACCTTGTTCAACTGTAGAAATCTTCAAAACCCATCAGTGTATTATGTATAGGTAGGTGCACTATTTAATTCATGATACAAAAACGACAAAAACGGCTTCGGCCCTATCATGTTTTCTTATTTTGTCCCGATTGGACAAACAATACTTTTTTTTACATTTTATCGACTCAAATGTGTTCGTGCCACGATATGGGGAGATGGAAAATTAAAAGATGTATTTGTGGGTGGATTTGGTAGATGTTTAAATGTATGTAAAAATATATTATAGCTTCTTTTGACCGCATGTTGAATAGGGACTTCAATGGTGTTTAACACGTTGGAACTGTATGAGTGAGTGTGAGAGTACGCTTAATAAAGGTTAGGTTCGAACAGTCGCGGTTTTCGTCGTCGTCGTCGCCATCGACGGTCTGATCATTCTGCGGGTGAGTGGCGGCGGGTAAGTTTTCCCGGAGCCCACAAAGTTTTGGGACCCTGCATCGGTCAATTATTGTCAATTACCGGGTAATTATTACCACCGCCGTCGACTTACCCCAGTCGTACAGGTTCAGTACATTTTATGAAGTAGGTACCTACCTGTATATTCGAGGAACATACATTTGAGATAATACCTATATGGTTTCTGGAAGACAACTTAGGATTTAAATTTTTATCACGACAAAAATCGTCTTTCGTAAGTACAAAGATGGTCGCGTTAATCGGCTGAGGATCGCTAACAAAACTTCGGTTACAACTTACGATAATATTATATCGGTGGATCGGTTGAATGTACTGGATAAAGTTTAATGTCGTAAGTTTTTTTTCCATATGGTAAATATAAAATGTCATGGTAAATGCGATACGTACCTAATGACCTAATTTGGTATCAGTGGTTACATAACCAAGCATCTATACAAATTGTTGTTTGATTAATTGTTTATTCAATAACTATTCTGCAACTAAATGCATTTGATATTTTTAATTTGTGTGTATATTCATTACAAATCAGCCTCCTTTGAATTCCCATAATTCATATTATAGTACCTATTTTATAGTTACGACTGTAAAAATATATTTGAAATTTGCAAATGCCATGGCCCAAGTAGAAAAAATTGTACCTACAATTGTATGTATAATTTTGTTTTGTTTTTCCTTAGTGTAATATACTACAGTGATAATTTAAAATGTCAAATGGAAGTGGCGTATACAGTAAGAGGCCCGCGAGGGGTGTTGAGCAGTATCACATATTATTATATAATTATGTTTAAAAAATGAGCTAATAGGTAATAAATTAATAAGCCCATTGTGCTGGTACTTGGTGCTTATCATAAGGGAACAAACATGAGCATTGCATTTATGACCACAGAACATAAAGGCTTGGAAATTTTTTCTTATGCCCTGATAACATTTATAAATGATATCGTTATGATTATCAGGGACATATAACATTACATATATATATATATATATGATGATTATGGTAAGTTATAGTTTGTACGTATTATGTAATATAGATTAATACAAATATATTTTAGTCGAATAACTTTAACAAAACCATTTTCTATATCATCATTTGTTGACATTGAATTGAAAAAAATCTGTCAAATAGTCTAAATAATTAATACATAATAGGTATAGGTATGGAAATATCCATTTTAATAATCTTTATTTGTCACACTTATTTTACAATCATTTTTATCATTTATTTCTTATTATTTATCAAAACGTATTAGCATGTATGAAATACAATGTATCTGTTAGTTAATACGATGTATTGTGATATACGGATAGAACTCATCCCTAATTTTTCATTTTCTCACCAAAAACAGCAGTTAGTTTAATCTCCCATAATTCTGTAAAAATTTAGTACCTACATAATTTTATACCTCGAATCAGCTCCGTATATTATATACAAATGCGTCAAATATAATATAATATAAGTACATATATGGCATATCATACCACTAAACTATGAAGAAAACGTTTATGTATACCTACATTTGCTACTTATTACAGGGAATAACTTTTTGTTTAAACTAAAAACAAAATAATGGCTCGGCGCGGCACAGTGGCTAAAACTAATCACGCTACGTGATTGAGAGTAAGCAATGGCCGCTGCCACTAGTTCTCAGATGGGTGACCATCCAAGTTCGAAGTTTGCAAAAACCTTGTATGTATACACGTGTTCTTAACCATCCATTTTCAACCTTACCTCGCAAACCCTACCAACAGTACAAACTAATAACCTCAGTCGTCGAAAACTTAAACTAATAAAAATAAAATAAAATAATAATATGCAGAATAAATTATTAAAATATTAAGTACCTACAAAAGCGAAATCATTACATTATTAAATAATGTAGATATTCTATAGTTTAATACAATAATAAGAAATAGATACCATGATAGGTACATGAAGGCACTTAATTTTATAATGAATGAAATACAAAACATGAGTAGGTATTAATTTATTATTACTGAATGAATATAAGTTACAACAATATAAAGTAGTACTTACAATATAAGTAAGAACAAAAGTAAAACTAATTCATCAACCAAACGTATCATTGTTTAATACAAAATACAATTATAATAGGTAGATATATTTATTTAAATTGACAGATATACTGTATATCGGATGTTATGTATATCATATACATAATATCTTTATGTAATTAATTGAACTACCACCATAGTTATGCCTAGAGGTGTAAGCTTGGAAATTTCTCTGTTGAAAATGTCTGAAAATTTTCAATTTTCTTTCAAAATTTGAACACTTTGAAAATGTTAGTTGTAATGTATTTTTCTTAACTCGAATAATTTTTGATGTTGTATGGTTGGTATCACTGTACCATAGCTGTTTATTTTGATGATTATCATCTAGTATAATTGAAAATAACCTTGTAATATTTTTTAATATTTTTTAAGTTTGATATATTAATTTGTAACTTATAAGATAAGCGTTTAATTTTTACTTACATAGTAACAAGTTTTTACTACTTACTACCAACTAACAAAATACTGTTAGATTTAAAATTGTTACTATATTGTGAAATATTTTATTATTTTCAAGTTTAAATATATTCAAATACTTTATAAAATGTCTGTTTTACTTTTATTTACATTGTAACAAGGACAACGTCAGAGTCAAACAAAACATTTATAATTTGGTAAAATTGTGGAAGTGACTCAAACAATAAATTACAAAAAAAATTAAAAAATCAATGATTGTAGCAAAACGATTATACACTCAACATCAAAAGAAATATGCACATTTATAACCGTGTTAAATATTATATATTGATATAAGGTATATGTACCTAATATATATTTAATTATTTGTATTTTGAATTTACTATATTATGTTCAATATAATAATACCAAAATAAAATTAAAATGGGTATAAATGGTAATAAAAGTACATAGTTTGAAATATAATTATGACTATAACTATATAATATCAAAAGATTTATTTGATAAGAAATGAATATGATAAATTATAAAATTTACAACACTAGTGATGCATGTTTACTATATTTGTGTTATGTCCTATAAAATGATTATATGTTATTAAAATATGTGTGTATACTAATGCAGAAATGATATTGTACTTATACCTAGGTATGCTATATTGTTATAAATAAAATAGATAATTTGATTGAAAATTAAAAATGACGTTTTTTTTATTATTATTATTAAAAAACAATAAATTATAATATTAAAACTTCTTAAATAAAAATATTACATTTCGTAACACATTTTTGTTATAGAGACCCAGTCCATTTTCGTGATAAATCGATATGAATTTAGAAATGCTTGGAAAAATGCTTGGATGTCATAATGAAAAAATAGTTTAGAACATATGTTTTCTTAACATTATGACTTATTTTATCATTTTAACTTCAGATTTCAGTTCATAAATATGGACCATTTCCATTTGTTGTCACCCGTAAATAAAATTTCATGTATACAAAACAAAAAATATAACATTTAAATTGAAATAATTATTTTATATAATATTATAATTTATAATATCGATGGTGACAATGCAAAAGCGCATAAGCGACATTTTTGAAATTATTCAAGAGAGCCAAAAAACTGTTTTTTAACAATAATTACATTTTTCAGGTTATATTTTTAATTTAGAAAAATATGATAAAAATAAATAAAATGATTTGTATTCTATTTGAGACAATTGTTCTTCCATTTTTTTAGTTAAACACTTATATCAGTAAGAATTGAGTATTATTATATAATTTGGCACCTATGCCCTATTAATTTACTTACCTGTAATTTTAGTTCTAGTATTTTGGTGCTTATGCCTTTTAATTTTTTTCCCGTATATTAATAGAAAATGAACTTAATTTTTAATTTTAATATATTAGGACTCTTAGCAGCACTTCATCAGCATTTTTTTTCCAATTTAGGAAGTTTTGAAATTGTTGCTCTTTCACCCCTATCGACTTTGGATTAACCCTCGAGTTCCTTATAAGTGGAGGCCATTCACTATAGGTGCCCAGATTGTTTTATAATTAATAAAGCGTTCGATCGTCGCATGAATTGAATCAACTGGCATATATAACTATGTCCCGGGAGTAAGAAAACGATTTTTACCCCATTATTTTTTCAAACAACTCATGATCATAAATAACATAGCTCGATTTTTATTTTGGCCTGCACACGAATCACAATACAGGGAAATTGACTTTGGATTGTTATTGCAATCGCACAAATATTGATAAATACACAACTCAATTTCATTGCAACCACGTAAACCGTCAACCCCACAAATAAGCATACGGATTGCATGTACCAGACACGTATATAGAGCAATTGTAATAAATTTATATACAGCTGTAGCCTGTAATATAAATTCATGTGTGGACCCATGGGTGTATTTGAGACTTTTTGAAGGTCAAAACTTGAGCATACAAAATCCCCGCCTGCTTTAGATAATTGTTGATCAAATAAAAACATTTTCCGACACTTTTCTTTTTCCTCTAGATGTTTTTCTTTTTTTCTTTTTTGTTCTTCGTTCAAGTCTCTAGATAATTTTATATTGTAAAATTTTGAACAAAGATTACATTTATCTTTTTTTAGGAAGATGAAATACCCAATAGGTATTGTATTTTTTGTAAATACTGTCTTGAAAGTACTTTTCGATATAACTGCATGGTTATTTTTCTTACAGTATAATCTTGATGTATTACCAAATTCTGCTGGTAAGTATTTTTTTATACTTGATGCCCGACAATAGTGCGATGGTACTGCAGGTAGTTTTTGAATAAAATAATTTATATTTTTTATATTTTCAATTGCCACTTCATTTGGTGGACGGCCCTTACTACGTCTATCGTTAGGAGATATGTGAGTATTTGTTTTATTCTGTAACGTATATTTTACAAATTGTTGAGATACATTTAATGTTTTCAATAAAAATTGTAAGCACACTTTTTTCGATTCAGAATTATAAGATAAAAAATATTTATAGGTAATATTTGGTCGGCTAAGTCCATGTTTTGCCCTTACTCTTTTTACAAGTATTTCAATGGCACATGCTATTATAAAATCTCACTGTCTTTGAATACTATTTAATCCCCAAAATGCTGTAAAAATTTCGGTTCTCTTGTCATCAGAAAATTTGTGTACACATTTATTTTGACACTTAGCAGACAGACAAGGGTTTGGTTGAAGTGTTTTTCTGAAACCAGATAATTTTTCTTTTTGTTTAGTATTTCTTTTGTTAGATTTCTGACTTTTCCTTAAACTACCTTTCCCAATCTGAATTGTTTCATCTATACTACTGTTGTGCTAGTCTGTATCTAGTTACTAGATTTAAAACATTACTAATAATATCAACGCTGGATATTTCAGAATGACAATCTATTTTTTTTTCAAGCCTGGTGGTAACCATTCTTCAGAAGAGTCATAAGATAAATCTATTTTACTATCTGAAGAAAAAAGTTCTACAGCAATTATTGTTTTATCAACCACCACATTATCTTTTTGTGTCATAATTTCTTCAAATACGAGATCGTTTAAAAAATTAGTTTGGTTATTAGATTCTGTAGATGGAATTTTTTTCCGAGTTTGATATCTTTGATTGATAATAGGTATTGGCTGGTTTAATTTAGCTGCTTTTACCAACTTCATACTACGAGAACGCTGACGAGAATCCATTTTTACCTTATGTAGTACTTTAAGTACTTATTATAAAAATAATTGTTAATGACTAATAAAATCGTCTTCATAAAACAAGACGTTGCAAGGCATCCAATACATGAATTATCTGCATGAAAACTTGTGTATCTTCAAGTATAAATTACATCTTGGTAAATACGCAAGGTTTTTCGTACCATCCACATAAAAATCTGTATTTATTAGTTTATGATTTTTATATTAGAAGTTATTATAAATGTCATTAAAATATTAAATTGATTGAAGTAATTTATTTTTATAATTTTACTATAGTAACATTATTAGATCAATGTCCATCGTAAATCAATATAATTTCAACAAAAAGTAAAGCCTAGGTTGAAAAATATCTGGACAGTATACATAAATAATAATAGTGAAATACCTACTGACAGTGTTGGTGAGACAGAAAGAAAATAGTGTTGTGGGATCATTATAGTATTACATTACATATAGGACTAGGATTTATAGAAATAAATTATAAAATATGCAAAAACAATTTTTTTATTTCAACATAACATTTAATAATTTTTACATAAAAATCAGAAACTAATTATTGAAACAGTAAATATCTACTATAATTATTTATTATTTATTATAATTATTATTTTTAAAGAATCAATAATTAATTATAAGTACCTATAGTTATTTTTACATTGAATATTGCTATAATGATATTATGTTCTTTCAAATTTTGAAACACGAATAACCGGTGATTGGAATGAAGAATGGATGTTTATTAACTAAAACATACCATATTAATGCAAAACAAAAATAATGTATATGTAACCACTAACCATACAGTAACCAACGGTCATTTGACCAAGATAAGATTAGATAAGTAGTAAATGTACGGCAATTCGACAAATAGCACAATAATTATAGAGGTTCATTTAAAATTCATAAAATTGAAAAAATCGAACTATGTAATTATATGCATTAGGTTCAAAATATGCAAAAAAAAATTGTTTTATTTAATCGAGAATAATCCAAATCGTGGACATATTTGACAATCAATAAATTTTGACTCAAGGAAAAAAACATGCGAACGCCTAGAAATTCTAGCCCTAATAATATAATATTATATTTATAAACTTATAATGCCTAGTAGCGTTGTTTAAAGTATAAAACAGCCGTACGTATCTATTACGTGTAGCTATATTTTAGAAGTTCCGAAACCGGAAACACCGCCTGACATTTTGTTATACCCTGCAGATATAATAAAGAGACAACCCTAATGAATCTTAATTCTTAAATAATACCTATTATTAATAAATGCAATATTTACCTCCAGTAAATTTGAGACGAGTGTCTGTCGTCTGAACATGCACGTGCAAAAATACTTATTACTATCAAAAAACAAAGAGTCTATCATAGTTCATTATTATTGATAATAATATTATTATAATATTTATAATCATTAATCATACTTAAATAAATAACATTTTATTTTTAATAGAAACGTAAATAAATATTCTCTTTGGAATCAAATTTAATAACTTCATACGATATTGCATTTTTTAAGGTTACGAAGTATTTTTATATTATTATTACTTATTGTCAACCGAACAGATAACAGAAAATAGTTTTTTTTATATAAAATCTATTATTAACTATAATAATGCTGTTGTCACTTAGGCCCCATAAAGTAAAATCCTATGGCGCTTATGCTAACATTTAAAACTAAATGTCAATTATTCCCTAATTATTCGCATACCTGTTAATTAATTTACCTACTGTTTTTTGGCGCTTATGTCCAAATCTAAATTTTCGTTTTATATCGTAAAAAAATAATCATATCAATAAATGAGTAAGAGTAATCGATAGAGAATGACGTCGCTTATGCCCTAATTACAAAGAGTAGATTTCGTAAAAAATTTCGCTTATGCCCTTTTGCATTGTCACCATCGATATATTAATATAATTTACTCATTCTAAGACCCTATATACATGTATATAATATATAATTACTTACAAAAATTAATTGTATTATTATTTATTTATGCACACGGTATACTGTAATGCGAAATAGCAGATTGGAAAATCCTCAGAATGGTGGAAACTATTCCCATGAGCCGATTTTCGTGATGGTCACTATATTGATTTATTGTTTTGTAAAATCATATTTTATAAATATAAATACATAGGTAACTACAATAATATGTACCTAACTATTTAAAAATCGATCAAATTAAGTAAAGATGATACATTTATACAGTGTTTTTGTTTAAATAGCATGAACTTATTATCAGAATCCTTTTTTTTAATTTTCAATCCTTAGTTATAAAAATTAGACATGTTTTAATTTTTTAATTATGATAATTGATAATTTTGATAAATACTACCAACATTTGAAATTTAAATACTTATAAAAAAAACTGTGTCTATGGATCTTTAATATTTATCAACTTCTATTATAGCAACTTATAAGGAACCTTGAGTTAATTTTTCAAGCTTAAATATAGAAAAAAAAAATTTTCATGAATTTTTAACTCAAAATAATTTACCAATTTTTGTGATATTGATGATAATGCAAAAATGTTAACTTCAGAATCTCATAAAAATTATTGTAAATTTAAGTTCAACTTTATTTTTAATTTTCCCTAACATCAACAAGACTTACGAAGAACCATGTATTACATTTTCAAGTTTATTGACCAACCAAAAATTGTGTATCGACAATAGTTTAATAAAAAAGTAATAAAACTCAAAATGTTCTTATGTCTATAAATAGCTCAAAAAGAGTTGCAATAGTTCGAACATGCTATAGTGGATAGAAATTGCTAATATAAACATCCAGTTAAAATGTCATCTATGTTCTATTATTTTTTTAGATGTGCGCTAAAAACAAAATCAATTTTTTTAAAACTGGTTTTGCGCAAAAATCTCGATGTTACATTAATTTTTTGTTTCGTGTCTCCTGACGTTTTTGAAAATTACTTTTGATCCCCCAAAGTACCAACCAGATTCACTTTCTTACCAAAAAAGATGCTGTTGAAAAAATTTAAAAATTTTACTGTCCCAAAAGATGATGACAGACACAATTAAAAAAAAACACATACATCATTGTAAAATCAATAAATTCATTGCTCCACTCAGAATCTAAAACACATCCAAACAGGAATTATTTTGTAGTAAATTAATATTAGTGTAATTCTACCAATTCTGATCTTTTTTTAGTCACTAGATATAGAATAGAAAACATTTTAATTTAAAATAATGTAGTTACGATTCATAGAAAATTGTATTATTTAATCTCAAATTAATTTTTTATTAAAATTGACAAACATTTTTTAAATTTTTTTTATACCATCATTATGTTTAAAATAATTTTATTCATGTTGTACAATATAAAGCCACTGTGTACTACAAACACACATCTCTATGTAAGTAGTCTAAAATCTACGATGTTTGCTGTTTTGACGTTTGTAGGAAGTATATGATTTAAAATGATGTATATAATTATTTATTATCTTCTTATGATTCCTTAAACTCATGTATTGTTTTTAGAAATTAATTTGAATTGCTTGATTTTTGCATACTGCGTCTACTTGACTGTTTATTTTAAAACTAGATGGCTTGCAAACGCTTATTTTCAATATTAAAAGATATTAAAATATTAATGTATACCTTCATTACATTTAACTAATACTTTGAGTTTAAATAGAAATTTAAAATATTGGTTTTTTTTGCGCTGCGTTTTAATACTTACAATATTAATTAAAATAACATATTAAAAATATATATATATATATAATATATTGTATCAATGCCATCTCTTAACTAATTAACTAATTATAAATCTGTATATATTTAAGAAAAAATTGAATTCCCCAAAATAAAACAAAACTCTTATGTATTATGGTCCCCATGTGCCCCCTTAAATACACTCCTATATATAACCCTCTATAACCAAAAAAAGATTGCATCACAAGTTTTATTTCACAAATATATTTGTACAGATTTAATGTTTCCTTTTAAATGCAATATTATATAATAATATACATAACTGTTTATTTTATTTTATAATAAATATTTAAAGATTTATGCCCGTCTATACATGTTAAACTATATCTCATAGACACACAAATTGACTACCTATGCAAACGGACATTAGTTTTTTTAAATTATTATTGACTATTAAAATCACTTTTATAATTTATAATCGTACCCACCACTAACCGTACCTAAACACTTTTTCGAAATATGTATTATCTTATTATTAAGTTATAAGTCTAATAAAGCCGAACATTTAAAATATGTGTTAATTTATGCGTTATTATATTTCATAAAGCACTCTAAACTACACATCATACATATTCAAAATTTAAAATATCTTTTTTAACTGTATATTCTGTTAATCTAATTTAATATCGATAATGCACTTTATACAGGAATCCAAAACATTAAAGATGCATACAGCTTATAAAATAATATTATAATTTTAATGGCTTAATTGTGTTAAATGTCTATTCAAATTACAAAAGTTCAATTGTACATAAAATGGAGTATATACATTTTTTTCGTTATCGTAAAAGTTTAGACTGTGCCATAAAATGTGTATCGTATAATTTTATTTTCAGGTAGGTACTATATGTTTATTAGGCATCCTTATAGTATTATTTATTATGACATTTATTGAAATCTCGTATTAATAGTTGTATGAAGTTTTTATTAGGTATATAATAATGTTTATTATTATATTCGACAGAGTTTTATTATTTATATTTCATTTTTTCGAAAATATGTATTTCCAATTGATTACTGTGGAGTTGATATGGTCTGGGTTCTGACTATCAATGTAGATTTTACCGGTATATTTGGAAACTATTGTTACTTTATTTAACCATATTACCAGCGTAGAATAGTGGTGTGATATTGCATTTTTAGACAGTTAAATCTAATAATCATTAATTCTCGATAACTGATCATTAAAGTAGCTACATTTTTTACAATTCGTCGTAAGTACCTATTTGACCAAAAAATGTTCACAGAAAAAGACTACAAAAATTAAAGTTTACAAAAATCACTTTAAAAACTTTAAACTTATTTTCTGGTACTATATAAAATCAAACGTTTAGATAAGGCTAACTCATAACTTTATTGATTAGTTATTAATATAGGCACTTATTACTATGGTATAGGTACTGTTAATTAATAAGATATATTAAGACCTAGGTATGCTTGGTTTTATGCAATAAAACATACTATAGTATTATACCAATATACCATCTTATAGAAATATACAAAAGTATAAGTTGAACACAAAATATTATAGTTAATGATGTAATATACTTTTGATAAATAAACATTGATTCTTGATTAAAAATTAAAATATAAGAGAATAAATAACCATTTTAAACCTTGGTTAGGCATCAATTAACAGTTTAAAAATAATGAAATTATGTATTAAAGACGTAAATTAGTCCTTATTTTTAAAAAAACAATAAATATTTTTACAAAAATTGTTCCATTAATAATACGTTTGTGAATCATGATGTAAATAAACTCGGTTTATCATTTTTTAGATGATTTTATTTTATATTTATAAAACGAAAAATTACTTTTGATGAATTAGTATGCTTAAACATTCAAAATTCTTCAAATATATACCCTTTACCACTAAAATATGCTTTTATTTACACTATAAGCCTTTTTCTAGAGATTTTCAACTAAATAAATCGTTGACAGTTCTTACCCCCTTCAAACTATGGCTTTCTTACAAAAAAATATATTAAAATGCATACAAACCAGTCCTATATGCAGTTTAAAATAATTGCACAGGGACCTAGATCGTAGGGAGAAAATTCTATATATTATAACCCTAAATTTATTGTCAGTCTTAACCACAATTTTCAAGCTTGTCAACGCAACAACTACATACCTACTAGTAATGCATTTTTGTAAAATGTAGTTGATTGATGTTTCAATTGTTACTTTATTTGATAAACTACGTATGGACTATGAAATGACAGTGAACTATACATTTTTAATGATATGGTATGTGCGAATCAAATTCAAGACTAATGACATGACTCAATTACCAAGTAAAATTAACTGTTTGCGATTGAACAATTAATAAAATAACAACTACCAAAGTTAGGGGTATATTTAATAAACACATGATTATAAGGGATTATTATATTTATCTATACGCGTTTTGTGTATTTAAAACATTTTTAAATACAAAATTTGAATATTATTTGATATTAAATAAAATATACATACGCGTAATATAATTGAAAGTGATTAACATATTATTGCTTTGAGTTGATCATTATAACTACTAATATTATTGAGAAGCAAGAAAAATAAGATTCTAAAATAGATTTATATAGATACTTTTTAAATTGCGTATAAATTATTAAAATGAAAATAAATAATAAAATCATAACCTACGTAATTAACACTTCATTATTCTCTGTTCGATACTGAACTAACGTTCAGATCTCTCACTTCGGTGAAGAGTCTTCACTATGTCAAACCACATCTAGCATGGCCTCACCCCTAATGGTATCTTTCCGCTCGGTTTTTCCATCATGAATTTTCTTATGAGGTTTCCCTCTACCCACCACCTTTGTCCTGCCAATGCTAGTCTGACTGCTTAGAAAATCGCATATGTTCAGTTTATCGTAAAGGTTTTTATATCATCGTGTTTTCTGCTTTCAAATCTTTTTGAGTCAACATTGTGCACCAGCGGGTTCATATATTTTTCTTAATAGTTTCCTTTCAAATCCCAGAAGCTTTTCTTCGTTGCCTTTTTTGCTGACCCATGTTTCATATGCGTGATATTATGTTAATGTAAGTATATACTGTTTAACCTCTCCTTTGTTCGTCTTGACAGTAGCTTGGATGATAACATCTCTTTCATTGCGTAATAACATCTGTCGTCCACATTTATTATCAGCTTAATTTCATTGTGCGCGTGTTATTTATCGTATTTATAATTACTCGACCAGATACTTGAATTTTTCCACCTAATCGATCGATGAAATAACATAGAGATAATTTGTTTAGTATTATATCTTGAAGTTAGTACCTACATTGGAATGTAATATTTTGTTTTGTACTCACTAACTGAAAACACATATTGTGGCTCGCTTTCAATGGCACACTGTTTGCCACTTAATTCTGAACCGTTTCTAAAACAACGATATCATCTACGTATACTTAAAGCGTGTATTTGATCTGACTATTAGTTCCATCCCACGATTGGTTTGTATGTCTCCATCATATTTAAAGGATTGTGTCGAATAATATAGTCGATAATGCGTTTACTTGCCTACTTATACCACTAATCTTACACTCAAATATCTCTCCTATATATATATAGCATAACTACTTTACAACGCGTTTATTGGCTAACCATTTCAATTAGACTAGTATGATTTTTAGGAATTCCAAAATTCCCTAATGATAGCCATCAATTATTTACACGAATTATTATTAAAAAAATAAATAAACACGAATCTTGATTTCCAATAAAATGACTATCTTTTAGGTTGAAATCTTATATAATATAAACGTGTAGTAAATAGTTATAATAATATTATCATAATAAAGTTATACTACTATTACTACTATTTATAATACTAACTATATTACTATGAATTACCACTGTGATCGGGGACAAGTATATTTGTATCCCTGACTGATTTTATCGGATTCATTCAAAAAGCTATTCTCTTCCACCACGTCGCGCTGTAACTATAACATTTTATAAATAGATCAATTATAAGATTAGTGAAAGGATTATGTTTCATTTATATACGATTTACGCTTAACTCATACACACACATGCATAATATATATATACACACCTACGCCTTGTTATAAATGGGTTACGGTAAGTTCGTTCTAGTATCCCTTATCGACCAGCCATTGATTCCCATTATTAACATCTACCTAACCGTACCAACCAACAGTTTTTTTTTCATAAGATTAATAATAATAGGTTTATCTGTTTTATAAATGACAGTGTGTGAACACAATAAACATTATACATTTATTCATAAAATATAACGGTTAAATAAGATATTATAAAGCGATGTAAGATTCACATCTACAAATAAAATATTATAGCACCTACATATGGTTGGTCAAAAATAATGACTCCATTTCGTTAGCCAATATTTTATTAAAGAAAAATATTATATACTATTTCACCCTAATGTCTGTACGTTTTCTAATAACCAAGTTATAATTTATCATCTTACAATTGTTACAATTCTATATTATAGTGACCACTTGCAGCACGCATCACGCATACGATATCACTGAAATATTTTGTAACCTAGCCTAACCTAACCATATGAACGATAACCTTGTTTATAATATTGATAACTTCTTAAGTGAAAATCTTTTTTTAGCAATGTCAATTTTTTATATTGTTTTAAGTTATATTCCAGAAATTATAATATTGCGGTTAGGTTTTAGTTTAAACGTGTGTGATTAATTGAAAAGGTTTATTGTTGAGTTCTAAAAATAAAATTGACTTATGCATTATATTATTTTTTTAGACTAGATATATATTAATCAAAATTAATTGATATATAAATTATAAATTTAGAAACTTAAAAAACTATAGTAATTTATATGTATATTTTTATCAAAATAAAAAAAACTGTATAAGAGTATATCATTAAGTAGTACATTTTATTTTCATGTTTAAGCATAATCGATAGACTTAGAGTAAATTTATAGCATGCAACAAAACCAGGAAATATAAAAACTTTTGGAGATGGTAAATATATATAATATGGTAGTTTATATAAATTATAATATATTAGCATCAATATAAAAGTATAATTTTCGAAAAGTAAAATGTATAAGTTTTGATTATTTATTCATCCAAAGTTACTAACTGTGACTTATAGGATTTATTTATGTAAGTTATATAAACTGATAGAAAATTTAAGTAAACCAATTAAAAAAAAGATTATTTGAATACATTTTAGAAAGTATATGCATTAATAATGTTACTTTTTACATAACTTAAAAAAAAAATATTTAATAAAAATATACAAAATAACTTTTTGTTTAAATAATCTTTTATAATTTTAACTTATTTATTACATACCTACAAGGCTATATAAATGCATACATTTTATATTAATTTATATAATTTGATTATTCATTTTTAAAATTAAAAATGAATATTGAATTTTCCTATAATACTATTATATACCTATACCTACCATTATAACTAGAGTTTGAAAATTTCATGAAAATTAAAATTGTGAAATATTTCATGTAAAATTTCAAATGCTTGAAATAAATAAGAAAATAACCATCATTATTATTTGTATTCAAACAAATTTAAATGATTCACGTTTTCGTGAAATATTTCATACTTCAAACACTATAATTATAACTGCGATATTTAAACAGATGAATAAAATGTAATATTATTTATATACAAACTATAACCTATTTTGTTGGAAATCAAATCTAAAATTATTAATGTTATAGGCACTATACTACCTACCATATTTCTACTATACATTGTCATGTAATTGTGTAATTGGATTAACGCTGTACCTATATGTGCTATAATATATATTTATACTGATTACAATTAATGATATTATAAGTTACCTATTACATAATATTATATTGTTTATGAACAAAAAAAAAAGATTAAGAAATCTAAAGTAATTCGAGTAGGTATATGTAATGTCAACATGAAAATTAATAGAGTACAAATATATAAAATAAGTCAAAATGCTCAACCGGAACCGAACGATGGACAGACTTGACATCCCAGTAGGTTATATTTTTATGTCACATCTTACAGCAGCTATAATGCTGAAAAAGCAAAGTTTTATTTACAATACACACATAATATTATGACTTATGAGTAATGTATTATTTTTGCTTTATGGAGCTTTTGTGTTTACATTTTAAAACTGGGTAGGTACTTTTCCAAATAAAATATAAATAAATATTATTTTTATATAACAGTTTAAGTTATTATTCACGGAAATAGTTTTTAGTTTAGTTTTTCCCGGGGCTCATTACAGATATTTAATAAAACGGTGATTTTGATCCAAACCATTGTGAATAAGTTCTTGTACCTAATTATTCTTTGAATAACATTAAAAGTATTCTCGGTTCAAATTATGAATTATGCACCAGTTAGGGTACCTATTTTGTATGTTTATTTTTATTTTACGGAAAGTGAACTTCAGTTTTGTTGATTAACTTAATCAATTTTCCCCTTACTTGTTGACTGTGACTTTCACACACATTTTAAAGTTTCAATTAAAAATATGAGATAGGTCTTTCAAGTTATAAAAAAATTAATTATTTTATTTAAATATTAAAATTCATAATGAAAATGAAATTAAAACTCAAAGATTAAACACAATTACAATTGTTATGTTAATATACATTATTAAAACTAAAATATAACAATATCTTTATAAAAAAGAGTAGAAAGTAGAAGTAAAAATTAATTATTTCCTTCTACTTCGCCCACTACTCACTAGCTACATTTTCTTCACCTGGTCGTAATTGTATTATGCTTTTGTAGGTTAAGCTAAAATAGATGTCTCACATTATAATATGCGTTAATCACTTATGAACTATAGGGTTCGGGATTTCTTGCATTTTCATATAGGTACATTTTTTTGTGGTGGTTGTAGAATAATCTAAAAAAGTTATAAATTTGTTTCATGTATATAAATATAGAGTTTGATTTTGTATATATTTACATATTTAGTTATATTTTATAAAAAAGATATTCTACAAATTTAAGCATTTTTACAATTATTAATCATATTATGAGTGCATATTTTAATATTCATACTGTTTTATCCGTTTTTATTCTTATAATTATGTTAGTTAAATATTTTAGTGCACTTTAGTGCCTGGAAACTATTGCCTATAACCATTTACAAACAATGATCAATCGTTTAGATATTATCACAATTATTATACAATTTTATGTGCACTGATAGTAGTATGGAAAACGAAAGGTAAATAGTTGATTAATAAAAACATAATATTAAGCATCTTACTTAACACACAAATGTTTTTTAACAAATAGATACCTAGTAACCTACATAAAAAATACTAAAATTAAATCAAATTAAACGAATAATGTAATCCTATTAATAAAGATAAGATACATAAGATAATGATATACTTTTTGATGGTTTAAATGTAATTATTCTTAATATTTAACTCTACGTATTAAAATGATTTTTGGATACCTAAATTAATAATGTACCTACACAATATAAAATCTAAGAATACAATATTATTATATTTTAAACAATATTCTAAGACATATGTAGCAGATATTAAATAACATGAAGATATCTTATACGAATATTTAATGGCTTAAATACAGTAATAACAACATAGTTGAAAAAAAAATATTTTTTGACCTTTTGAGGGCCTTGTTGTTAGAAAAAGTAAATTGCCGTAGAGTTAACGAGTTTTTCAAACACAAACATTTTTTTTTTATACGAAATATAAAAATGTATGTAAAATAAGGCAAGAAAATGAAAAAAGATGGACGGTTTTCCCCTGTGAACAATATAAATCACGATGCTTCGGCTAACGGGGAAAAAAACACGTTAAGTTTATCACGCGAACTACTGCAATTAAAAAACTTATTTTAATATTTTATGATATTTCGTTTTTTCTCGACATATATTCCATATTAAATTAAAAAATGTATGAAGGTATAATATTAAAAAAATAAAATAATAAGTGAGCTAATAATATAATAATATACTCATATGGACATCACGGACCGCGGTGCATTCATGTAGCGGACTAACGTGTGTTTTGGAATTTAAACATTGACTAATAAACCGTCGTAATTTGTAAAGTTATTCCACCTGAATCTTGAGTATTGACCAACAAATAAACAACACATTTTTTCATGGTTTTATATAGTATTTTGTAACTTCTTTAAATACTGGACAATTCAATAGTATACTATCAACAGTATCAAACAGTTTCTCATCTCGTTGGGTCTCCCCAAAAAAAAATTTTTCTTTAAATACATTAAAAAAATATATAATAATTATTAATGAGTCGAAACTTAAAAGTGTTTAAAGTTTAGATGATCAGAGTGTAATAGCATAGAAAATGTTTGTCATCTACAACTTAAATACATATATAAATAATAAAATAGGTCCTTGTTACAAATTCTATTTTTATACGTAAAAAATTAAATACATGTAGTCGTTTGAAAAAGTAAATTATAAAAATTATAAACATTAAAAGGTAGCATAAAAAAAAATATATATTTATTTTTAATAATAAAACATGTAAACAATTTTTCAAGAAAACCATTAATTTGTTTTTGAGTTTATGAGTAGATATTTACAACTGTTAAGAGAATCACCCAGTAGATAAACTACCTAGATACTAATTGTTATTATGATGATGCCATTAACAAGTTCATAATAAAAACGTACAGTTTTAGTGTTAAACTTAAAAAGAGATTTACAGTTATCTGATACAATTTACAGAGAAGCAGAAAGGAGTAAAAGTTATGGGTTTAACAAACGTCAAATTTAAGTGATAAATACCAGTGGGTCCAATTATAGTAAAAGTTTATAAAAGCATAACTAAGTAAATAAATAAAAATTAATTCCTATACAATAATATGAAGCTTTTGAAAGCGAAATATGTTAAAAATACATCAATGAAGAAAAACATTCATTTACAATTTACGTGACCTCTGTAACCTTGATGAATATGTAACATAAGAACAAGAAAGGCCATAATATTTTAATTTATATTTGTAGACTACCTTACTTACTATCTACTTGGTAGTAAAGTTTTTTTTTTTTTTTTTAATTATAGATATTTTAGATTATATTGATTTTATAATGATATGCACATACATTTTTTTTTGTGTGTGTCTATCACCATAATTAATAAAAATACTTCAACCTCTTACTTTGAGGTAGCGTTTTAGTAAAAAGTTAAGGGGATCAAAACTAAAAAAATCCCAGAGCTTTTTAAAACTCTGCGAGAATAGACATTAACAAAATAGATTTTTTGTTCAAAAACTCACAACCACACATTATAATTAAATATAAAAAACGCATATATTTGTCAAATGGATTTTAAATTTACAAATTTAAGTTGACATTTCACAAACAAGTAACAACAAGAGTCTTCATCAACACTGGAAATTAAGTAATACAATGTACCACAAAATTATGATTGAAAACTTTGTTTTTTCCCTATTTATTATTTGTCATCAAAAAATTAACTTAAAAATTTGAACATTCGAAAAACAAATAAATTTTAATTAGTGATAGAAGCTTTCAAATACCTGCTGAAAACGGTTTTGGAAGCTTCTAATAATAATGTCTATGTTATTACAGATGACAGTATAAACAATCCCATCTTGACTTTTAGCCGCATCGGTATTTATTCACTGAGATTAGCTGGGATTAGCTAGGTGGTAGTAATTTCGTTTAAAGACTGGTGGAGTTTTTGTGTTATTTTCAATGTTTATAATTCATTGTTTGAAAAGTTTTGGAAAATCACTTATTCTACTAGTTATTTTGATTGTATTTGCGTTGCACATAATATGTATTATTTATTTATGCGTAAACATTTTAGTAGAACTCTACAATCTAACAAATTATATTAACAAATTGGAATATCTAATCCCAATTTCTATAGGTCCTATATTTGATAGTATGTAATAGTTTATAAAAAATAATAATACCTATTCGATATTGGATAGACATACCAATAGATACATACATTACGTCATTGGTATTATATTCCTTTAGGTACCTTTGAAGGAAGGTACAAAAATAAGAAATGGATAATATATTTAACTGATTTAATCAATTATTTTTGCTATATATGTATTTATATATTTTTAGTTTAGTTTATTTAACTAAATTTACGAATTTCAAGTGGAATTTATCTTATTGCAATTTTTTCAATAAGCGGTAAGCGTTTTTAGATGTAATCTACATTCTGGTCCTAAATTAATGTGTAGGTAGGTAACTATATATTATTATGCTATACATTTACAATATACTTAAATATCAACTTAAGTCAAATATATTAAATATAATAAACATAATTGTTCAATAGTCATTGAGAAAAGTTAAAGACGCGTTTCTTAAGTCCAATCCTTAATGTTTACTGTGCCTTCACCGCTCTATTATACTATAAATAATTTATTATTTTTAAATAGCGTTTACGGAAGATTAACTACAGCTAATTTTATAATTGCACCCACGAGCATTTTTAATGAGAATTACAATGATTATTAATTCATTTCAGTTCAATATTTGTTCGGAAATGTAATGTGTGGTGTTTTACTATTCAGATTGCTGTTTAGTGGTACTTAAACAAATTCGTACAGCGATTACTCTATCAACACCTTATGCAGTTAGTTACTAACATAAATACACATACACTGTATGTCAACCATTATTATACTATTGGCATTGATGGTTGCTTAGACGCTTTGTTATGAATTAAGTGATATGTTATGAAAACAAAATATTTGAAATTAAGTAGGAAATTTTTATCAACGCGTAAAATTTGTTCAGAATTTAATCATAAAATCATAACCAGTAGACCGATTATACCATTTCAGTCATACTTTATTATAACTGTGCGTTGACCGCATTTATATCCAGCTGCACCTACAGTTAAAAATTAAAATCGTATTTAATCAAGTAGGTACAGGAAAAGTTTAACTTAAAAGGAACGTTCGCACATAAAATATGATTTTTTTCTACGTATATCAAACACAACTCGTACTTATATTATTACTTTAGGTACCTTTTAATTGATACCTCCTATTGACCTATTAACCTACTCAATGGCGTATTTAGGAATTGTTTAAAGTAGGGTATATGGTAGTGAATCACGTATGTGGATGTGGGGAACTTCGCTCTCACACCCACTTTTTGAGATTTCAGATACTTTCCTACTATAATATGCTGTAGAATGCAGTGGTCCTCAAACTTTTTTTTTACATGGAGCCCTTATATGTTGCTAAGAAAATTCTATGGAGCCCTGAAAATTTGGAATGTTCATAAATACACAATTCATAAAAAATGATGCACGATAGATTCAAATGGAAACCAGTAGACAGTAGGTAGTAGTTAGTAAGTACTAAGTTTAAAATAAATATATAAAATATGTAAATATGTAATACAATTAATTACAATCAGCTAGTGTTTCGTTTAAAACTACGAATGTGGTTCTCCAAACAAATAAGAATACCGATAGTCTAGTTACGTGCAATATACTACTATAGTACAATTCGATAATGTGAAAAATATAATAATATTGTGAAATTGGTATTTTAGTCTAAAAATATCTTGTTTTTATATTACAAGTTTATGACTGTACAGCTTGCTTGTCACGGAGTTTCGGGGACATCAGTGCAATAACACTTAGATAGAGTAACCTACATTTTTGTTTATTACCTATCAATGTATTATTTTTTTTACCATTTTTACAAAAAATGAAAAACCACCAAAAATACTCTAAAATAATTGGTTTGGTAATATCTAAAAAGAATATCATTGGGGGATCTATCCTTTTCCCCTAATCACCCCACCCCGTGAATACACCACTAAACTTACTATTATAACATATATATTATATATACCGAGTGTCCTGCGAGGCTTTACCCATTAAGATATCTCATGAGATAATATACTAAAATAATTTATCATAAATCTATTTTTTATTAGACTCACCGAGACAAGGACTACATATATTTTATATTTTAATTTAATTAAATTTTTTGGTGAAAAAGTTAAAAAATATATTTTTATTTTTGAAACAAAAGATAGCCATATTACAGAGTTTAATTTTCTGAAAACGTTTTACTGTTTTATTTTCATTAATCTCATAATTTTTAATCATTTTTTTTAGTTTATTGGTAACACGGAAAAAAACCTGTTTTTGTCCGGGAATCAGTCCTCTACCCCTCTACGGCTAATGGGTATATCTTCACGTGCCATCCTGTATATTTTATTGTGGTTTGTTCATATTAATTATTCTTATCAGTTCACATTGAAGCAAAATATTATTATCTATAACAACTATAATGTATATTGTATAATGATGCATGTTATAAAACTTTGGGGTGCACAGTGCAATACGCGACAAAATAATATTATATTATTTAATAGAGAAAGCACACATACAGTGGTGTGGTGTCGTTCTCGTGTATCCCCGGACATACATTTCGTTTTGTTTTGGATGTTAATAAATACAAATCAAAATTTCAATGTTCTATTGACATATTTCATATCACAATTTATTTAAATGTTCAGTCAATAATATTATTTATTCGTGCGATGTTGAATTGTTTCGTTGCCTACATTATATGTTCCATATTCCCAGAGTAGACATATGTTCTAGAATTCATAAGTTATATTATGGGTTATAAATTTAAATTTTCCCTAATAGATGTTTCTCGAGCATTTGTATGACGTGACCGCAAACTTAAATTTCAGAACGCCATCTGAGTTAAAGTAGTCTAGACCGATGATTTATTGAGTTTCTCTATGACAGGTAACTTCCAGGTTTCTTAGCGGAGCTTTGTCATCGAATTGAATTTGATTATATTTTAAATACGTCACACAATATTGATTTAAATTTAAATATATGATAAGTTGAAGTGTAATCTATTCATCATCAGAAACAATATTAGACAGTGCCAATTCACTTATAAATTAGAATAATGAATTGTAAGTTTATTATTTTGTAATAAACGAATTTTTCACTATAGTATTAAAATATGATCTAAATAAAACGTTATTGTTTATAAGCTCACCAATTTCGAGAAATTTACCGGTAATATCCTTGTCTAAGTAATGAGTATAATAGGTACTTTGCTACCACAGTCACTCATGACGTCATGTGTATGTCGTTAATTATATTATTATAAATTTATACAAATACGTTTGGTCGGAGAGTCTAGTATCGAAAAAATAGAATTCCTATATTATAATAATATGTGTTATTATAACAATCGATGCGAATCGACGACGTAATAAGTTTAATATCGACGGCATGCAGTTGGACATGCACACAATAATAATAATAATAATAATAATAATCATAATATAATATTATTGTGTCGCCGGTGCAATGACCCGCAAATCCAGCTCCACCACCTGCCGCCGCCGCCGCAGGAACACTGTAGCCGCCTATATAGTCGGTGGTTTATACGTCGCCGAGCGTACGATGTAACATCGCGTTGTACACTATACAGTAGAGGTATGTTTATATCGCTGTACATAATATACCTACAGGCTACAGCAGAGGAGTCGTATATTATATCGTATCGCACACTCGTACCACATACATTATAATACGACAGTGGGAATTGATGTCGTCAACGTGCACGGCGATATATTATTACGTCGTGCACGCATATTATACCGTCGCATTGTGCTCGACATAAACGTCGCGGGCCGTCGGGTATTTATCTATTCGGTTTGCGCGCTCGCCACCAAACATATATATTGTTGAGCGGGACCCGGACGAGATAGGGACTGTTCGATCGTCCCGGAGGAGCGCTTATATAATATACTACGCAGAAGTGACGACGAGACGGACGCACATTATTCTTTTGACCTCGCGCGCGAGTGACACGCACGCACGTAAGGGTCGGGGCGAGTGGCGGCGGCGGCGGCGGCCGAGGATTGCCGGACGAGGGCGTTGGACAGGGCGGGTCGGGAGGGTCGGCGACCAAATTGGACCAAATTGACAGTTTTTATGGCGCGACGCGTACACATATTATACGTGTATATACATATAATATAATACACGACGTGCGCGGCTAGGTGTGCTCGCGGGGACGACTGCGACGACGTCAGCGGCGTTGCAGGTGGCGGTGGCGACGAGTGTAAATACGTGAGAAGGCGTATGTAATTCGCCGACGTAGGCACACGAACACATACGCGCCGAGCCGGACAGCGACATCGTCGTCGGTGCCATACTTACTCGACCTCTTTAACTATTGTCCCTTAATCATCGTTCTCGACGGGTCTCACGACCGTACGCCACTGCAGTCGATTTTAGATAGACAGATAGATAGACAGAGACGGAGAGAGAGAGAGAGAGAGACCTGGCTCAAGTGGCGGCGGCCACCGCGTCTTCTCCTGCTCCTCCTCGCCGTCGTCGTCCTTATCGCCGCTGTCGGGTCCGAACATAGCATAATAATATATAATAATATGGAGTATGTGTGCGGGCCCGTGTAAAGAGCACTCCCCCGAGTGGTACCGGCTGACGAGCGAATTACGATCGTGAGACGTATAATAATAATAATAATAATATACGAGACGATTTATATATTATATTGTTGTGAAATATATTTGAGCGAGTGTGTGTGTGTGTGTGTGTGTGAGGAGGAGAAGGGTGCATTTCTTCGTATTACCTCGATCGGTCGAGATCGGACCTACCGGTCGTGGTCGAGGGGATGAAATAAGGGATTTTTCCGCCGACTCGCCATAGTAGCCATCTTCAGAGTTACGGTACATATATGATAATAATGAAAATAATAGTAATAGGGATAATAAATACATTTTTGTGTCGAGTACCTACAAAACGTACCGGCACTTGTACTCGACCATCTTATTTTTTTTTTTTACTATTTCTTTGCTACTGCTGGCACAGCAACCCACCACCGTCGGTTTAAAACACGAAGTGATAAACATTTTTCTACATTATCTGTATCATTCTCGTATATAATAAGTCGAACCTCTCTGCGGTGACTCACACATTCCCCTGCCACATTTATGTCTGACCAAAACAGTATATAGCCTATCCAACGTGCCAACAATGTTTGAATAGGTCCTTGTATGTATAGTTTTTTTATACACAAAAAAAATACTTTGAGAATACGATTTGCATGGATATTACTATCAATAAGGCTGGGATTTCGAATAATTTTCATTTGTGTGTACGGTACCTCCGTAAGGGTAAAGTATTTCTGACAAAACCACAGTTATTTTAACGTAATTTTTTTTTACTTTTAAAACGTTGTAACCTATTTTTTTAAACATTTATCCAAAAACACTTTCAAAAAAACTAAATGTTTAGAGTTATTGATAATATAGTATATTTAATTGAGTTAAAAACATATTTTGAACCAATAATAATACGCATATGAACTACGTGAAATGAATGTAATACAATTTAAAAATATCTTTTTTTTTTCAATTATTGTAGGTAGGTTGTTTGAAAAAATTATTTGCATAATAATACTGCACATTCATAATCACTAAAGCAGCATATCGAACTACTACACAAAACTAATCTACGTTGTAACTAAAATATATGAATAAGAGAAAAATAAATAAATAGGCAAAACTATAATATACTATAACTATAATATTACATACTACATTCTACAATGCATATTAACAATAAAATTGCAAATTTAAATTAATCCAAACTGTCATTATAAAATTTACACAGAAATAATGATATTTTCTTTTTTTAGGTATCCAAAAAGATAGATAATATATCAAGATTAAAATATAATTAAAATAAGTTTATGTGTTTGTAAATATATAAAATACGTACTAATAAATTGGAACTTAACAACATTTAAAAACGATTTGTAATAATAATATAGCTATGTAATGTGAATTATGAATAATAAAACAAAGACGTGTAAGGCGCTCTGCTGTATATTAGGTTTTGAGTGTACCTAGTAATTGTGTATAAATGTGTCATTGTATATGTTCTAAATTTAAATTCAGTAATAAATCGCTGTATACGAAAAATTTTTCTGACCGGATACTGAGAGCCACTCTTTATACTACTTAGAATATTTTATAACCTTTTTTGTGCAGTAATATATTTTCTATTTTTAGTATAATAGCTTAAACAAATGTTTGTCAAGAATAAATTCTATATAATATTATATCAGATTTTAATTTACTTATAAGTCAATATAAATCACGTATCGCATGGAACCGGGTAAATAGCGTAGGTACAATAAATCTTAGAAAAGTTTAAAATTGCATTGTGTAAAAAGAAATTATAATTTAAGTAATAGTGGAATGTTTTAAGTTTTTTTGGTTGCATTTTTTTAATTAACATTTTTTTTTGTAATAATAGCAAGATAAAAAAAATCCTTTGATGATAAAATATAATTATTATAAAATATCGTTTGAATATCAAATGTCATAAAAATTTGAAATTTAAATGCTCATCGAAAATGTATTTATATGTGACTTTGCAGTAACATATTAATTTTAATTTCTATAAAAAAAAAATAATGGAATCATTTATATTTGGATTTGCAAGCCTTAAGTATTTTTAACAAAAAAATAATTTGATAATGTCCGTGATTTTGACGATTTTCAATATTTTTAATTTTTGTAAAAACATCTCAAACATCTCTTTTAAAATGATAACCTTTTTAACTTAAAAACCATAATTTTATCATAGGTACATAAATGAAAAACTAAAACTGTGAAAAGTTAAAAACTGCAAGTGTCTTTAAATAGCATATATAAAGACCCGAGAAGCAAGCATATTTTAAAATAATATTAAGTATAGAAACTGATTATATTTTATGACAATTTCAAAAATCTTCGGTTATTTGTTTACAAATTTCAAAAAAAAAAACAGTATAAATTCTGTGATAATATTCCCGTTTCTCTTTAATTTGTCCCCAGAAACTATAGTCAAACTTAAAAGTGATAGATACTAAAAATAAATGATGAAAAAACCACATATTATTATTTTAAGACCAATACATTTATCGAGCTTCTCAGAATCTAAAAAATACATAAAAATAAAACAGTACCAATAAGTGTCCGAAAATCTGCAATAGATTAAAAATTTAATTTAAAGGGCACTTAGAAAAGTAATTTTTCAATTTAAATAATTATTAACGCAGTCTTTAGTTCTTACATTATTTAGGTCATAAAACTTTTTTCGTAGATTTTTCAATATTTAATGTACCTATGTAGGTTTTTATAACTGTTTATATTTTTATTTTAAATTATTATATCCACAAATATTTTTAAGAAACGACGGTGACCTTACATAACATTTATAAAGTCAATATGGGAAATTTTGAATAATGTTCTGAGGAAAAATAATTCACTTATTACACGCAAACCCACCTGTATATAATATGTTTATAAAAAAACATTTTATAGTAATTTAAACAGCCTTTATAACGAGTGTTCTTTGTGTCAGTATGCCACCCTTGTTTGCATTTATGAATATTTGTTAATATTGATGATATGCCCATTTACCTCTTATTATTTTAAATAAACTAAAATAACAGTTGTAGTAAATGTCTTAAAATTTAATATAATTTAACACCTACCTAACATAAGAGCAAAAATAAAATAAGGAATGAATACCAATTATGAAATTTAAATTTTTAAAACACCGTTTATATTTTTAACGGAAGTTCAATTAATCTAGTTTTATATTATATAAATTGCATAATAATTAAACAATTAATAATTTAAAGTTTGGCTAAAGTGTTTAATATTAACAAGCATATATTTTTATAAAACTGTATTAAAAACATCCAAAAGTCCTTAGTATTGATCCCATATACTAGGTATTTAAAATAATACCACCCGTCACCACGAATCGGCCTGCCATAAAAAAAAAATTGATAAACACGACATTCAACCGATTTGTTTAATGAGATGATTGATCTACTGTAACAGCCAGCCTGTACACAAGATACGAGTAATATACCTGTAATAACTACGATAACAGAGTGGAAAATAATTAATTTCCTATTTGAAAATTTGAATCCATTCTAGCAATTTATTATATTATAATATGCTTATGGGCAAAATGTAATTATGCTCTTTAGAAATAATCAGATCTGTATCATGGTGAGGTATGCAAATAAAATATATCAATGCATTGTAACGTACTAAACACTCCATTGTACGTAAACAATACGTCTTATACTAATAATATAAGGCATGATATATTACCTGTTATATATAATATGACCAATGATATTGTATATAGGCATCTCATGCACAACAAAAACCAGAACCATTTCCACGGCCTCATTGAGGACTTGTTGCACATGGCTTACTGCAGGACTAATAAATTCATGTATTCGGATTTTGGGTTTTGGTACTGGAATAGATACTGGTTGTAGGTATACGAGTGTAAAAATATACGAATACAAATTTTAAAAACGTTTGTGTGCTAATAATTAACTTTGTTATATGGGTAGCGTGTTAATAGTAATTCAGAAATAACTCAATTTAAAAACTATTTACTAATTTACTAATTAGATAACAATAGATTCTGCTAAAAATATTTTTAAACCATTTTGACGAAGATCGGTGCACAAATGATTAAAAAATTATGAAAAATAGTTATCTGTATAAGTCACGGTATTTACAGATGTAATTGAATAAAAATTACGTTCATCTAATTCGAAATTTTATATCAATATTTCAATGTCAGGGACATTCTTTTGTTACTTAATAAATAGTAATTGATAAAATCATATCATAGATATTGAACATAATATTATGACAAAAAATAACAGTACACTGGTCAAAAGTCAAAAATTCTGTTATGTATCTCTATATTACCTATACATTACGCCGTGTGTCATAATGACATAATGCATATTTTGTGTACCTACTGTACTTATCATTTAATTTTTGATAGATTGAAAATAAATACATAACTATTATGCCTATAAATAGAAGTTGAAAATAATAGACTATTCGAAGCAACGTTGTAGTAATTAGTAGCCCAAAACCTATTTTTGGGCAGATGGAAGTATCATTGTCGAACTGATTTTTTTGGTAGTGGCATTTAACAAGAGCCCCAATACAATTTTTCCAATACAAATTATGATACTTTGAAAAATATTTAGAGTTTCTAACTTACATAAAATCTCTGTTTAATTATATATCAAAATAAATATAAGATATTATATCCTAATTTTAAAATATTAAACTGTTTACACAATTCTACAAAATACTGAAAATAATAAATATAATATGTACAACTGGTGTTTCAATACAATGTAAATTAAGTTTTTCTGAAAACTAGTAACTATTTAATAGATTTTCGAAAAATATTACATTCTAACTAGAGCCTATAGATATTATTTGAACCACCCTACATTTCCATTAAAATAAAGATGCTTGAAGTATACTTTATTTTTTAATTATCTCGTGGTAGTGGTAACGCATTACACCGACAGTAATGACTACCAACATTCTAACACCTACAGTATGCAGGTTATAAGATGTTATATAAAAAGTGCATTAATGTTAAAAAGTATTTCAATTTAGCTCATTCAAAATGATTGTAAAATATGATGATTTTAATTACTAACAAGAAATCATATTTTACTCAGGCCAACTGTTTTGTACAATTATTTACTTATGATGTTTGAATACGAGTAGGTACTTACATTTTAATAAAACCATGCGTAGATAAAAGTGAATAAGTAAAATATCTGGTCCATTCTAGATTTTTATGCTATCAATCTTATATAAAAAATATTTTGTGATGTTTCGATTACAAAACTATTTGATTTTCACATTTTTTCTCACCTTTAATCATCTTTTAAAAATTAATAAGAATTCAAAGCAAGAAATATTTAGACAAATTATTACTCGTTTTCAGAAAAATAGTCATTTTGATTTGTTTATTTTCCCCCATTTACCGTTCATTTGCATTACAATACGTGACACAGATGGAAAAAAGTGAATGGGATACCCACACGTTTTATTTTCGTCTTACAAACGTACAATACATAGATACAATGTATTCAGATAAATCTATTTCGTGTTGTTAGTTTTAATATAACATTAAATTTCTCAATAATTACCAAATCTAAAGATAAGAATATAATGTGTATTTTTATTAAATTTATTAAATTCATATTACATTATTTTATTCTTATCTCATTAGCGCCATATTATATATTACTAGGTATATTCAAATCATGTACCTATGTAATAACTTTAACTAACGAACTATAGTAACTTCATTGTTGGAATTGTTGGAAGCTAATGAAAACAATATTTTTTTTTTTTTTATTGATCTTGAAATTTACAAAATTCCGCTTTGACTACTAGGGGCCATTATAGCGTTAGAAAACAAAAATTATCTGTGTTCCCTTCTCGGTTTTAGATTCTGAGTGAAGAGATGACATTTGAATTGATTTTACAATTTGTATTTTTTTTTTTTTTGTCAGTGTACACAATAATGCTTCAAGTATCTTCTTAGTTCTTTAAGCAATTTCAGAATCTTTTCCGGTGTGAAAGTGAATCTAGTTTGTGCATTCAGGAGATCAATATTTAAAATTCTCAGAAGTTTTCAAAAGCACCGAGAAAAACAAAAAAAACTTAAGGAAAAATGGGAATTTTTATGCAATATTAATTTAGGATTTTGCTGTAATACTAAAAAGCAAAATTGGTTTTTGTTTTTGTTGCTACACAAAAACAAAATTACCGTAGTTACATAAAATGTTCACTTAATGTTAATATTAGCATTTTCTATACACCATAACATTTTCAAATTATTTGGACTCACATTGAGCTTTTAATAGACATAAGACATTTTCGACTGTTCTTAGTTTTTTTTTTTTTTAAATAAGTGTTGAATAAAAATTTTTGCTAGGTAAAAAAACTTGAAATTGTAATATAAGGTTCCCCATAAGTTGTTGTAAGTGGAAATTTAAATAAGTTTATCGTAAATTAATATTTTTTTTATGATTGACAGAAGTTAGAATTTTGATAAAATTCGGAAATACCATGAAAATCTGCAATTTATTTTGATTAGAAATCAATAAAAATTGTCCTTTTTACATCTAAGATTTGAAAATTTAATACAGATTCCTCATAAGTTTGGTCAACATTTATCAAAAACACATGAAATATCTATCTGAATATAAAATTACATTTGATGAGTGATTAAAGTTCATTGGATATTCACTTGATTTTTTATTGAAAGATTTTTTAATTTTGTCGTTATTCAAAAATGAAGAAACTTAGATACCTAAGCTCGTTTTGAGCTGTTTATTGACATTTTAAATGTTTTAGTTTTTTTTCTAATAATTGTTATTTGTTTGGTCAAAAAACTTGAAAATGTATTACAAGGATTCCTCACATACTGTATCAATATAAGTTTTATAATATGAAAAATACATAAGCAAGATAACCAAAACAATTATTTTTAAATTTTTTAGTTCAAATGTTGAGCAAAATTACATAATATTAAAACCAAGAACAACGATTTTATATATTTTTTTTTGTAATTTAAAAATACTATTTGTGGGTATTTGAAGTTTTTAGATTGATTATTTATTATATTTTTTATACACAATTACATTTTCAATCTTTAACCACGCAACAATATCATTAAATATAAGTACCTACTTAGTAATATTATAGGCTGACAGACCATCTTCGCTCATAACCGTTTTAATACCTATATTTTATATCATTGAATTCAAATTTAACACATCGATGTCCATTACGCTGACCCTCGGGACACCTAATGTGCAGTGGTGTTATTTCAATTTTTAAGAGGAGGGGCAAACATTTTGACTAGCCTGTAATAAAACTAAAAACAAATCACTCGTTTACAATTACATTACATTACAATTGAATTTTTATCTCAATAAAAATAGCCTACTTACATAATTTTCTATTAAATACTAGATAAGGTACTCCGTATGATAACCATGCAAACTTTGAAGAAACTTGACTAAACGGCCACCATGTTTTCATTTGGCAAAACATTCATCATACAAAATGTACTAACCTCACCGTGTTAACTATCATAGGCATAAATAACCCATTATTTGAGATATAACAATGACTAAATAATTAATATATTTGTAGAGGGCTACTAAAATATATTACCTATTAGCTTTTATATGATGGCCCACGACTAGCCCAAACCCGGCCCGACAGCGGCCCGCTAATGACAAGAGGATGAAAATTCCTACCACCCCTCCCCTGGCAGAGCACTACCCATTTATCCGCTTTTTATATTTTGATTTAAAGGGAGTTATGAGAATTTTTTTATTTTAATATTGTACGTACTTATAACTGTCTATTTAAACTAAGACATCGAAAAAAACCGACAACAGAAAATATATAACAATAATATACTTTGATGATATACCTTTAAGTTAAGGTTAATTTACTGTTGTATCAAAATTCTGGCCACGAATATGCTTTGAGTTTGCAAGACGAAGACAACACATGTGGACATCACACTCTCTTAATACAGTTATCAGTGTTATATACGTTCTATCTCATCAAAGTCGAAAGCTGTCGGAAAAAGTTTAATTTACACTGCAAGTTCCTACGAAAAAGAAATCATGATCTATCTATACTAATTTATTATGTTGAAAAAAAATTTTTAATATACTCTATTATTATGTATAAATTGAAAAATATTAAATGTTTAGGTTTCTACAATTAATTTATTTACAAATTAACTTTTTTAACACTTCTAACAATAGGTTCTAATAAATTGTATTTTTCTTAAGGTTGTGTTGTAGTCGAAATAGTAATATATTTTAATTCTTTAATTACATTTTACAAGAACAATCGATGTATTGGAAATTTAATTTAATTAGGTATATATCCACAATATGTAGGTCCTATACATAATATCTGGACTAAAATATTATATACTTTACTTGCAGCATTAATTATTTTATTAATTCTAGACGTAGCAGTATTCAGTAATATGAATAATAAACACTGAGTTTATAAGACGTAAATATTTATAATTTAAAGTATATAAATTACTTATCATAGTTATGATGGTTATATAATAAATTTTACTATGGATTATAAAATAACAATCCTTATCAAGCAATTAAAAAATATTGATTTAATGTTCAGATTTATGTAACAAATTTACAATATAATTCATGAAGTTTGTTGATATTGTGCCCGCATTTGCAGTGTCTGGTGATTATAACACTAACAATAAAATATGCTGAATAAACCTCACGATATTATATTGTAGAGATGTTGATAAAACGAGCAGAAAATATTCAAATTTTAAGTTCTCTCTATCTCTCTACAGATATTTTTCCCAATACATTCGTATATCCTATAAAAATAATAACTATAGATAAGTATGTAATAAATAGTTTATAGTATATATTATATATAGTCGGTAGTTGGATTACATCTATCATCGATATATGGAATTTTAATGCACTAAAAAGTCGAAAGAAATGCATTTCAAAATACAAAAAATATTTTGTTTAAAAATTAGAAAAACAGTCTTATAATGCATTATTAAATTATTTATTTTTGTAAAATATAATTTACGTAAATTAAAATAAAAAACAAAAGTGATGTATTTTCAATTAAAATAAAATTAGATAAATAATAATAAAAAAAATATATCCTAAGTTTATACTAATATTTCCATTTCAAATAAGTTGAAAAAATAATAAATAATATACTTTCGATTGATGTTGATTAAATGTGTGCTACAATTAACAGCCCAACCAAATGTATAACAATGTGTCAGTATAGAACGTAGACGATTCAATAATACGAGTGACGTGCTACCTATTTGAAATAGACGCCACACCTTCGTTAAATTAAAATATATTTATAGCTATGAGGTATAGAAAATAATATGTACACTACTTATTATTATTATTCTTTAAAAAAAATCCTGAAAAAATAAATGAACATAAGATTTTCATTAAAAAAATAATAATAAAATCGTTAATGTCAGTGGTAAATGGTGCAAACATTGATAATAATAATATTTTTTATTTACGGAGATAAAACTCTATTTAACATAATATAAATAATAACTAAAAGCCGGTCGGAAAAGGAGTTTTCCTCACAGACCAGCAACCACCGCGGAAAATACATGTGTCTTGCCTAAAACGCGCACCCACAGGGCAAAATTAAATAAACTTTGTTGTGTAATAATCGTCATTTCAGACGTCATGAGCGGCCAACAACAGGTGGAAAAGTGCCAGAGGGTAGCCGATTTAATAGGACAGCTGGGACTGGTGTCCAACGACCAAGACGAGCCATTCACATCTGCTCAAGTCACCAGGATGACGACCCGCCACCTGCTGCAAGATCCGGTGAGGGCGGCGGTCTACCAACGCGGTTGGGATGACCGGACAGCGGACATTGAACTATGGTTGCGGCCACAGCAGCCAACAACTAACCACAGCCGCACTGGCTCACGGACCCGGCCATCGCATCTGCAGTCACTGAGGCCGCCGCCACAACAGCAGCAAGCGGCTAGATCGGTGAGTGCGCCCAGCCCCGTGACACTCAGGGAACCGATACCGGTACCCGGGCCGTCAGTGGCAGCCCCCACGCCCCTGGTGAAGGTACGGACAGTGGCAGGCGAGGAACCGTCGCAAGTTTCAAGCCCTCGAGGGGGCCGCCAGTGAACCAACGCCCAAACCAACAACACCGGTGGCGATGGAGGTAGACCTACTGGCGACCATGTGCGAAACATCCGAGGAGACGGTGCCATCAATCACCCAGGCACAGCCAACCACCAACCCGGACACACACGCCGAGGACGCGTGGTTAGCCAGCCCAGGGCTTTCGTTGGAAGGGCTGCCGGAGATGGAGTATAACCGTCCATTATTCACTCCGGTTGGGTCCCCAAACCAGCCGTAAAACGACACAGTAGGCGAGCCTACCCCAAGCACAGACGAGAGGTAGCGCAAGCTAAGACACCTGGGACGGGACGCTGACACCAGACCAAATACCTCGTGTGGTGGTTTGGGTAAGTATGACATGGTACGCAGCGGCGACCAGTACAAAGTACAGTACCTTGTCAACCGCCACCACGGGCAACAACAACGCGACACTGTCGACTCTCCCAACTTGCAGCAAAGGCACAGGACGGGACGGGAAGACAAGTCACGCCGACGAGCATCGGTCGCCGGAACTTGGTCCTCTCTCGATCGCCGACCATCGACTCGACCTACCGTCGACGCACCGTCAGTAAAAATCACGGCACACGGATACCGTTAAAATACCCGCGTCCGTTTTTGTGTTCGCGTTTCGATAAAGTGTTACCCCTTTTGTCAATAAAGAACTATTTTTCACATTTGAACTTCGGGTTAGTATTTAGTTCCACCTTGCTCACAACATCCAGCGACCGGCGTACCGCGGCCAACATCAAAGTCACAGCACCGCCGTAGCCGCGTCAGCTTATAACAATATTAGTAATAATAATAATATAAGAAATAGGTTATAGGTAAATTATTAGAATTTAATGAATTTAAGCTTAATTTGAATTGCTCTAGATTTTTAAAATTAAAAATATCAATGTTCAAGCTATATCCCAAGGATATTACAATATTAGAAGGAGAATAATAATATTGATAGTCTAATCTAGTGATCTTAAAACTAACTTCTGTGGAACCCTTGGGTTCGGTGGAGATGATATAAGTGTTCCACGAAACCTAGGTACTTATAAGGAAGTATTGTTTTTAAAACATTCAAGTAGGTAATTACTTTAAAAAATCCATCTAAAAATATATTTACATTTTGATTATTTTAAAATTTATTTTTAATTGTATGTCGACCTCACGTGGAATGAGTACTCTCATATTATAATAGTCAGTTTGAACACTTTATCGATACAATTGACACTTGAACTATAACAAGATAACGTTTGTGGTCGATAACGAATACGATTAATAATTACGACGTGATTATAATCGTGAACGTAGTTATAAGTTTATATTGTATCGACAAAAATGAAACACCGCAACAGACTTGATATCAAACCTGAACGAGAATTCAACTTTCATCCAATAAGATAAAATTAAGTATATTATCTGTAATAATAAAATACAATTCTATTCATCTCATTGCAATAAAAAGTCCGATTTGTCTGATATTTCAAACACTTTTGAAAATATATTTTTAAATCAAATAAATATTATAATTTCGAATACGTGATTGTTATTATTTTTGTTGCAAATAAATAATAATCTTTATACAGAATTTGTTGCATTAAAATTATTTAAACAAAGTAGAGACTAGGAGTTTTACGATAAAAGTGGACATTAAAAAAGGTTCCACTAATAAAAAGCTTTAACTAATCTTTGATTATATGAGCAGCTAAAACCTATAAATGTACATAATAAAATAATTATTTTATACCATATAACAGATATTATATCATTATGGTGACAATATAATAATGGATTGGCTGATTGTATAGTTGGTGATTATAATTTTCCACCTTTGCATCGATAATAATACAATATGACACGTGCATAGTGATTTCAAATAATAATAATAATAAATAATAATAATAATAATATTTAAGTCAATAGCTTTTTAAAGATTTTTATTCAATTTCAAACAGTGACTGTTAGGACCTAACCGGATGTTTAGCCTAAACAGCTAAACATACAGGGATAAACTTAGTATATTCTGAACCAGCTTTATCTCTAATCAAAAAATTTTTCTACAATTTGATTTGGTTAGCCTTTAAAAGACAACCGCGAAACTGATGCTTATATAAATTAAAATAATCGATAGTATTATATTGATAGTAATTATTGATTATTTCACTAACGTGCAAGTGTGGCAGTAGCAACCGTGTCAAAATTATTATTGTAAATAAAATTTATAATTATAGTTAAATTAAAAGCCTTTTTTAGTTTTTTAAAACTAATTTTATTTTTAACGTTTATTGCAATAAGTTTCTGCAGTGACCGTCTGATGGACGACAGAGGGTATTCAACCTTGAATATCGGTGATAGCACCTCAACCCATCCAGTTGTCAGTCGTTAACGACGACGACATGACAGAAACTCGTGTAACACCTACGGTTTTCAACCACCTAACATGATTAATTTTAATCACGAACAATAATTATTTTAGTAATATCTAACTGTTCACGATTTTTTTTTTTACTCCAGCAAACTTAATTTTTCAATTATTCTTACTCAATGTGTAAAAATAAAAATATTTTTAATGAACAAAATATTATATTACCTATTTAGCCTTATTTTAAACATTTCAAATTACTTGAATAATTTACAATGTACTAACTTATAATTTATAATTACAAAATTGTATTCATACGGAAGGAAAGCAATTTTAATATCCTTATACAGACGTCTCATTAGAGAAAATATTTTATGATACAAATTACAATTATTTTAATTTCCCACCGGGAAACTTGTTCGACCGGAGATGAGTTTGCCGTGCATCAACTTTATGTTGCACTAAAGTACTTGTCGCCGTTTAAGCCTTTGTCCCACTTGCAATTTAGTACAACCATTGCCAGGCATTATATACTATTGAGTAAATAGCAATAGGAGAATCTTTGATGTAAATTATACTATTGAGAATCCAAAAACATTAAATGTTCTTTCGCGAATTCGTCATAAAAATTAAAACAGTTGTACCTACTTATTTCATGTTTTAAAATTTTATATTCAACGTAAATATAAGGTTTTGACACTGAAGGTTGATATTAATATAAATATTAATATATTTATATTAATATCAACTGTACTATAGATGATGTGACTAAACCAAGATAAGCGGAGAGTTCACTAATTTAATTTAAAATAATGGTCTGACCATATATGATTATCATGAATAACGTAAATGCTCCAGAATGTGCACATTGTTAGTGAAATAAATTCACTGGTAAAATAATATAAAATTATAATACATCAATAAAATACTTATTAAAATGTATTATTATTAACATGTGTACATTTCTGTTCAATAATATACGTTTTGCAATAAAATACTTGTCAGTCAATATTTGATATTATTTACTATGAAACACCAGATTTTCCGTTTTCATCATGCTATCATACTTTAAATATTGGCTGACAATTATTTACAGAATGTTTAATATCATGGGTTTGAGCTGGTACAACATTGAAAACGGAAATGTCAGTTTTCTGAATAAAATAATATTTTTAGGTCGTCAGTGGTTATCATCGCTCCACCTCTAACCATTAAAGTCACTAATAATCGGTTGGGTAAATGGCTCGCAAATAATCTTTAAGTTTCTTAAATTACTCAAACTAAAAATAAAAACTATGTAAATTCATAAAATCATACGTCTTATCAAGTGCTAAATAAGTAGAAAAAAAATTTAAAAACGAGAACATTGCAGAATGGGCAACGATAAAAACGCATTACTGGATTTTTTGTGTTGAATCTAATTCTAAAACTTGTCGTGCAAATTCATGCAAATTACCTGCTAATTGTTGCAGTAATCAAATTATGAATAACTTAGTTTTTCATCTGGGCGAGGCTGGCAAAAGATTTCACCCATTGATATTTTTATTTTGTGGTAAAACAAATGTCATGCAAATTCTAATTTTGATCGTGCAAGCTCATGCTAATTACGTGCTAAATATTTCTGCAAAAAAATGTTGTCTGTGATTCAAAGAAGCTTGAAAGAGTTTAGTGAAAGTATTTGCGCTTTTTCAGTCGTTTATTTAAAATTCTTTACGCGTCAGTGCGCCACATGAATATGACCCGGTTGCTAATATTATGCTTGGCCAATCTTCTTCGACTGAGTGAAGGTGTACACTGCGGGTTCTTTAGCTGGTTGTTGAGTTTAAAAATTGACTTCCCTCGTATCTTGGATATGTTTTAAGGTACCTTAGCGATCGTTTCGGTCCACTGATGACTTATGTATTCCGCATGACACTACTAATTATATGGTCGACGAGCCTCTAAGATGGTTAATTTCTAGGGCCTAATTTTAATTTTAACGTATTTAATATAATTTAAATTTAGTCTTATAATACTTATATTTTATGTTATATACTTCATATACTAATGTACATCTCGTATACGTTTTATAAAATAAATAAATAATGTTAAATTATTTTTTAGTTAATCTTACAATAATTATACATGTTTATTTTTATGTACGTAATTGTAATATAGTTTTTTAAATTGAAAAAAATAATGATTTATGTTCTTTAAAATCTTTTATAATACTATATACGTATAGACTTAACTAAAACTAATACTTTTTTTACTACTTGGAAATCTTAATTCAAAGATGATAATGTAACCAGATTATAATTGTGTACAATGTACCTACATAATAAAAATCATTCTGAAGTACGCTAGCCAAGTTGAATACATCTGTATTCAATTTCAACTACTTCTAAATAAAATATTTTCAATTTGGTTCATTTTTGAATGTGAATAAAAAATATATGATAATAATTAAAAATGTACAACTAAACCCAACACATTTTATACCGTCACAATGCATACACTACCTTTCTATTGTATTTCAAATAAAAATATGTCATCGTATTCACAACAATGAAATAATAATAAAACGTGCAATTACAAAATGATTAAATAACCTGACAAATCACGCATATTCTAAGAATGATTAGAATTTACATATATATTATTCTAGAAATGTCTTATAGACATTAAAAAAATATAATGATTGAATCGAAAAAAAAATGTTAAATTAAATACCACACGATTTGGGACACAACGTGCCTAAGTTTTATATGTCATTTGAAATCGGTATTATACGAAATTATACCTACCTAGACAATGAACAAGTTATGAAAAAAATAATAAGGCCCGAGTTTTTGGCTTGTGAGTAGTTCGCAATGCACACGCACGTTCGTTTAAAAATGATTTCCTACTCTGTCGTGTGCCTATATTGCCTATACATCACGCCGTGTCACAATTTTTATTAAATACGGATAAGATAACCTTAGGTGTCCAAAACTCACATTGCTTAAGTTACTTCAACTAGACGCCTTCAGTTCCGTTTAAGTAACCAAAATTGTTTTTTAGAGGGTGGGGTCTAAACAAAATAGTTCATTCTCTCTTCTCGAATATAATATTATAATATTTTCGTAATTTCATGTAACAGTATAACGAACTGTGATGGATTTTATTTTTATTTTTGTTATCTTAGACCAAGTTTCTATGGTGCATGGATAAAATAATACTTGAAAGATTTTGGAGACGACAAAGGCCCCTCCCGCCTTTACACATCTGAATACCGTTCTCCAATAAAAATGTAGAAATGCATAAATGTACACTACACATCTAAATTCTGGAAAATCTTCCAAAATACGAAACGTCTGTTACTCGTGTACATTGTACAAGCATATAAAAAATATATAAAAGATAAACATTTTAAAGCCGAGAAAGTCGCTTTGCTGTATAAAAGGTGTTCAGCGTACCTCACCTCGACATTGAGTAGGACTCTGTAATTGATGTTTACTACAAGGAATCTCCCTTGAAGTTGAAGATCTGAGCATTTTTTTTAACTACTATAAAAAGTGTCACAAAAAAAAAAAAAAAAAATTATGTATATACAACGCAGCACACAATAATTTAAAACTACTTAATACATTTATCGTTTCACTCAGAATCTAAATCAAAATTAAGTAACCTCGTACACAAAATCGTAATAAAAATATTGTAGAGCGGTCGTGGGATGTAAATTATAATAATAATAAAACCTAGTAATAATATAAAGTGATCGAGGACGGAACAACTGAATAACCACTGTACTCACTGAAACGTGCAATTTCGGTTTGTCGTGTTTATAATCGTGAAATCGTTTGAGGCGAAATTGTGACAAAAATACGTAAAGATAATTTAGCAAGACTGTGTGGCTTCAACGTCTCATACATTATCATAAGCTTTTAGAGGCGTTGTTCCCGGCGAAACCACATAATGATCGATGCATCGGATCAATCGTCGTACCGGGAAGTATCGCACAATTAATATTATTATAGGAATCAAAGTGAAAGCGCCAAAAGTCATCGATTCGCGCCGCATCCCGATTGTAGCAGTGCGATTCGAACGGTATTTTATCATTCGCACGGTCACCCGGACGCATGCCCCGGCGCATTATAACATTTATTTTATTAATAATACATATTATTTTACACCCTCGTCCACGCGTTTATCGCGCCGTGACTTATATACATATACTCGTATAATATATGGCGATCGACCGCGATTTACAATAATAATATAATCTCATATTATTGTAAAATATTATAAATTATTATCCGGGGGGCACTCGGTATAATAGTAATAGTAATAATAATAATAATAATAATAATAATACACGATATACGATATTATACTCTTGCAACGTGTATAATGCACGTATATAAATATGTATACTACGCGTAATGGCCGCCGTCCCGCCGTTCGGTTTTTCTTGAAACGCGGCCAAGTGCATATCCTGTACGCGTGTGAGTGTGTGTGTGTGTGTGTGTGCATGTGCGTTTGTGTATATAATATATATATATATATACATGAGCGTGTTGTACGTGTGCAGTCTGCATGTGCCGGACTCGGACCGGAGGGTTATAGGACGGCAGACACGCGGAGCCTAGACGATTTTTCACCGGCCTATATCATCGCCGCCGCCGTTGGAATCATTTACAAAACGAGGGCGGCTGCACGCGCGCGCGCACCCACACAAACCCGCACGCGTATATAAATCCGTGCGGGTGTGAGTGCAGTATACACGCACACACGCACACACGCACACGCACACACACACACATATATATATATATACACACGACGCGGGGGAGCCTATTGCATTCGAGGGGGGGATACCCTCTCGCCACCCGCATGTGTAGACCCGTTCGTCCCTTACGCACATGTAGTTCCCGCCTCACCGTCCACCCCGCGACCAACTACCTATTATATAAGTGTATATATGTTCTTCCCACCCCTTCCCCCTGCCGCCGTATCGTATATATATATATATATATTCTATCAGACGCACTATCTATATATATATATATAATACACACACACACACACACACCGCGAGCCGGCCGTAAAACATCACCGGCCCGGTGGCTGGCCCGTACCGGTATGTACATATATGGGGGCCGCGGGGGGGGAGAAAAAGAAAACGCCCGCGCCCGCGATACGATCTGGCGTAGACCCATTAGTTTGGTCCGACGACGGTCTTGCACGGCGGCGCATATACACTGTTGTGCACACTACGCGCGTACTCGGTCGGAGTACGACGACGACGTAGACGACGGCAATGATAATAATAATAATATATACACGTCCGCGACATTTGGCAACCTCACACATAACTCGTTCGACGTTATTATATGTGTCGTTGTCTGTTTTTCGTTTGCTACAGCTATTATACATGTATATATTACGTACTCGCGCATGTATATAATATATATATATATATATATGATGTATACGGACGAGCCCCGCTCGGGCGAGGGTGCACGAAAAAATAAAATAATATTTAAAAGGGACGACACGACAAGCGGTTTTCTCGCATACACATGTATATAATATGTCTGTGTGTGTGTATACAATATATATAATATATATATAAATTATGCGCGTGGTCTATGCATCTATACATATTGTTATGTATATGTAGTATATTATTATGTGTATACGGTCTATTATAATCCTGTATGCAAATTACGGTAGACCGCCGCCGCCGCCGTATAATAATAATAAAAATAATAATACACCCCGTCTGGCGAACCGTTCGCCAAGAAGACCGCTGTTCGCCATCCCTCGGACTCCAGTTGATGATGTTTTCCGGATCCCCGCCGCCGCCGTGGGTCTATTTTTCCCTTTTATATATTTATTTATCATTTCATTCGTCCCATATAATATATATATATATTTATTTATGTGCAAAATACCGTTTGCACCATGTACGAAACGCACACGTGTGATTATTGCGCACGTACATTATATACCTAATAATATAATACACTGTCAAGGCCACACTAGCTATTACCGGACGGGGTTAAAGAACTGCGAGCGTATCCGAGGACCGCCTGTACGTGTACATGGGGTACCGCCTAGAAAATTACATTCCTTTTATTTTTGGATAATTTCTCAATAACGTCCCGTCGTAGTCGTTCTTCATGAATTTTCAACTTAAAAAACTACTTTTCCTGGACAGTATTCATATTATATACTTTAAGTTTACAATAATACCTATAGTCGATAATTAATGATAATACGTATTGTTGTCAAGTTTATTATTAGGAATAAAAAGTTATTGAGTCTGCATATTATTTTCGATTTTTTCTACGTTAAGTTTTTATTCACGTTTTCTTATCGCATATTTTAGCTATTTTTCGAAAAAGTTCGTATTTATGATATATTGTCCACGTGAAAACATTTTATATTAAACAATATATGATATATATAATATGTTAATAATTAATCACAGTCTTCAGTTTTGTGGTCAGTTTTTTTTTTCGAAATATCGTAGGTTATTTCTATTAGCTGATAGTCAATAGTAAATCATGTAGTAACACACATTAAGCGATCAAAGTATCAAACATATAATATATTATATTATATTGAAAAACATAATTTATCAAGGCACAAATATTAGGTAAACCTAATATTTACTAATTTTTAATATAATATATAGCAGATAAAACCTATAAACAATAGGTGCGTGTTTCTGAGGGGATTAAATTGTTTTTTTTATTGATAATTGTTAGTACTTGAATTAAAATTGATAGGATTGTGATTGAAATTATTTTCATATTTAATGCATATTTTAGGTACTGATTAAACCATTGAATATGCTAGTTTTACAAAGATATGTATGTGTCTACTATATATGTATACGATAGTGTTCATAAAAGAAAAATAGTATCAATCTCAAACTGTTGGTAACAAATTAAAAAGGTAAAAATTAAAAACCAATCATCATAGTATTCTTAATAGTATTAGGAAAACTAAAAAAATTACAGAAAATAGAAATATTTATGTAACATCGACTTTTGACTAAATCTATAGTTGTAATTCAAAAACAAATTACCATAGATATTTGTCATATTTTTAACCAATTATTATTATTATTGCAAAATTGTATGCACAGCTAAAAAGCTTTAAACTTTAATAAAAAGATTTCTGATAAATCATATATTTTATGGTAATTTAAAAATATAAAAATACACGACCACTATCTTTTTGTCAGTGGCGTAACTTCAAAATTTGGGCCCGGGAGCGAAATTTTCAACGGGCCCCCCCATCGTCCAGGTACCTATATATATTAAGAAGATCCGAGGGAGTGTATTCACCTTACTAAAATAATTAAAAAAATTTTTTTTAAATAATAGATATTAATTTAATACTTCATATTATATACATACAAAAAAATTAGTAAACAGTTATAGCAGTTGTAATAAATAACAATTAACTCAAAACTTAAAACATTCTTCTGGACTTCTTATTTGCCAAAGTAGAAATAATATCTGATGTATTAATTTCTTTCGCAATTTTCTTTTCTATTGATATTATTGCCAAACTTGACAGACGAATTTAACTCCCCACGAAATTGCTATTTGTTTAGCTTCCTCAAACACTTCTTCAAATTTATTACGCATTTCTTTTATTTTATTTAAGGCTGTTTGAAGCAGTTCAAAAGCTTTAAGTAAGTCTATATCCGATTTTTGTAGCAATAGTGATACAATTTGTAATGAGTTGAGAATTTTGGATTCGATGACAATTATTAAAATTACATCAAACTTTTGAAAATAGTTTTGAAGACCTGAGGCTTTACTTTTTTCATCTTTATTTCTACCCATAAGTGAAATATATGCTAAAAGTTTTAAAATATCTACGTAAAGCAAACTAAGCGCTTTTAAACAATCATTTCGTGAAGACCATCGAGTAGTACATAGTCTTTTGAGTGAAACAGACACAGAACTCACTGATTTTAAGTGTGCCCACCTTTTAATACTATTTGCAAAATATGAATAAAGGCATTCAAGTTTTTCATAAAAATTTTGAATTTCAGTAATATTTTTAACCGAGTCATTAATTACAAGATTTAAATTGTGAGCGGCGCAATGCACGTATAATGCAAGTGGCTGAGTGTGTTTGATACGTGCTTGTAATCCACTATAAACACCACTCATGTTAGCAGCTCCATCAAATCCAATCCCTCTTAACTTTTTAATATCAATTTTATTTTTTTCAAAATTATTGTATAGTTGCTGTTCCATTTCACTATACTCGTTTGGCCCTCCATAATTTCAAATCCAATGAAACTTTCATGTATAACTATGTCAACTGGTTTATTTTCTTTATCATACATCACATTTACATAACGAAATATATATGGCTTTGTTGATCAATTTTGGATATGTCTTGTGTTGAGTCAGAAATATAGCTGAAAAATGGAGCTTTTCTTATTTCTAGTAAAATATCATATTTAACTTTATCTCCTAGTGCTGTAATTATTTCATTCTGAATTGCCGGACTTAAATATTTTATGGTTCCTTTAGGTCTTTGGAGTAATTCTATAAGTAATTATTAATAATAGAAATTTTTTTTTTATTTCTTTGGGCCCCTATACGAACGGGCCCGGGTGCGACTGCGCCCTCTGATCCCTCTTAGTTACGCCACTGCTTTTTGTATACACATATTTTGAACTTCAAATTGACGACATTGTATATATAAACGAAAAATAACGATTTTGGTTATTTATGTTATTTTCAAATGAAACCTATCATATTAATAATAGAAAAATATGAAATGTCTCCCACTCAGAATCGTTTTTTTTTATATATTTAGTATATAAATATATTTATATCATAATATATCATATTATATTCAAATTTAAAACGTTCACTTCAATTACTCAAATACGTGGTACACTTGACACCTACTATACGTTCATACAATAGAGCAACTTACCAGTTTTTTTCTTTTATATTCTTTCATGTATTTAGCTTTTTTACGTATTATATTATAATAAACATGGAAATTATATTTAGTTTTCTCCAATAACACCTCATTGCTACTTATAAGTTGTTATATAGTTATTAAAACATAGTATTTTCTACATTATAACCATAACAAATTGTATAAATTCATATAATAATATTATTATATTCAAAATTATCATTGTCTAATTGTACGGTGATTAAAAAACTCAAAATCTCAAGTAAAATGTGTAGTTGACTGTGTTATGAAAGCATTATTTAGTTTCACGAGAACACCGTTCTTATTTGGTAAGTGTAAAACAGTGCTAAAACATAATTTTAAAACAATCATTATTACAACGTTGTACTGCAGTCGAAAAATACATTTTTGAGAGTCATGTCACTTAGTGCCTTTTAATTGAACCCGTAGGTACATCGCATTTTGTGCCCTCCTCAACTATAAGATACTGATCATTGTGGTTTGTGTGGAGTAATATATTTTGCTGACTCGAGCGCCTTTTGGTTGTAGACTGGGTAGGTATACCCGTTGACACACAGTCGAGTCTATATATGACAGCATAGCATCTCACACGTAAAAGCGGAGCATATTATAAGTTATGCAGACCCTCCATTCAGTGTATGTGTTTTAATATTAATTGTATATTTCATTAAAATATAAAGAGCATCTATTTTCCCGTCTTAACTGTACTACAGCTCCTTCCCAGTGGTAAACTTCTTATTTCAAACGTTTGCACAAATAACTAACTACAGTTGTACGTGCTCAGAAGACTCAATATACATTATATACATGGACTGTGCGTCTAAATCTATAGAGAAGCACTCGCGGTAGAGATTGCAGTTATTTATGTTGGTTTAGGTGAAAACGAAATCGAGCAGTGATGAACTGACTTCTAGGTATTCCAAACGGTGGACATTACTTTCAAAAATAGGCAAGATAATGAAAAAAGTCGATCGATTTAATCAAGTCAACATTAAGAATGTGAATTTTTAAGCTAATATTAACTTTTGTTAATTGTAGTTAACATAATTGCATAAAATATATTCAATTATAAAAGTTTAAAGTTAATATTGAGAAAAATATAAATCTAACTCCGTTAAAAATAAGTTAATTAATTTTATTTAAATACCACTCAGTCATGTGTATGACATTTTACAGTGATTGTGCATCTTCAATTGGTTTTTGTTTTGATCCTTTATCTTGCATATTACCTGTAGTGGTTTAGGCAGCTACACTTAAGTGTCAACTAAATTGTAAAATCAAGCAACATTTATTTATTTATTTGTATGTTTCAAAAAAATAATGCGTCATTGAAAAACAACATAATTAGTTTTAATGATAGTCACGACAAACCATTGAAATACCTATTATTTTTCAAATGAAATGGAAAAACTAAAGTTGATAAAATGGATACTTTAACTCAAGTTATTAATTTAATTATAAATTTAACTAACTAATTAAGTTTAAAAGCTTAAAAAAATTATTTTGAACTTGTTAAATCTTTGATTTATTTTATACCAGTACATTTCTATTGTTGTCCAGTTTCAGATCAATCTTTAACAAAATGATACTATTTTCTGAATGCATGTCAAAGTCTCTATTGAAGTTTATTTTAAATGGACTTTCCCAATTTAAAACAAAAAACCCTAGATAATGAATGATGATACATTGATACATGCAATTTAATAATAATTGTCAGTACAACTACAATCTGTACAACTTTTTCGCAAGGAAATTCTTATTTCCTTGCAGGTTATTCATATTTTCTTTATCGAATTCCTTCACAGTGGATCTTGGTAAAATCACCTTAAAATAAATAAAAAGTAAATTATATCATAATTTATAATGCCTCTAATTTCTAAATCAAATATGTCAAACGAGTGGCCTGGGGGCCACGGCATTAAGTATCATTGAATAATTAAGATATAGTTAATTCGGTAAAAATATCTTTTAATTTTATGTTGTTTTCCAGAAAAATGTGTATAAAATATTTTTTCAACAAGTTTTTTTGCAGTCCACATATTCTGTTTAATATTTTGGCCCATTGATAATTTTAACTATAAAAGCTTGTTCTAAAAAAATCGATATTGTTTTAACTAGAGTTGTAAGATGTACGTACATTTTTTTTTTTGTTATTTAATGAGAACAATTTACGTAAATTTACCGTTAATTTTGTAAATTTAGTAAATTTAGTAAATTTAGATAATTTTGGTATTTTACCATAAGGTCACCCCCAGTAACTCCTTTTACATTTCCATGAACATATAATTACGGTAACATGATTTTGTCTTAATTGCTGGATAGTAAGGTATTCAATTAGGGTGGTTCTTATTTTTTAATTTTTTAATTTTTTTGCCCGATCCCCCTAATTATGTTCCATTCCAATATGTATAAAAATTAAGTATAGGAAATTTGAAAATAATCAGCGATATATAAGTGGTACCTACCTATATGGCTATATGTATAACATATTTATAACGCGAGGTCGATAAAATCAAATTTATATTAATTTCAATAATAACTGATCATAATATATTATTCTTATGGTATAGGTATTGATATGTTAAATCGTTTAATGTTATGTATATCATTCTATATCAGTGGTTGTGGGTGTGTTGAGCCTTTTGGACGTTTTACATTTTATAATATCATCTATTCAATTATATTTATATGTTATTAATGATAAATATTTTCCTCATTAAGACGTTTAATTTGAGATGCCACGTGCTATTTTTTTGGTAAAAAAATATTTACCTGTAAAAAAATAATTGTTATATTTACCGATCTTACAACTCTAGTTATAAATAAGCAAATTTTATTAAATCAAACTATTGCAATTACTTATGTGTACATTGTATATCGAATTTTTGTATTTACATGCATTTTTTCTGAACCATTGAAATAATTGATATATAGCCATATAGGTAATGCATACCTATTAAGATACAAACAAATCGTTGGTTAAAATAATATGTATTACACATGTATGAAGTATGAACCGTAGTATAAGAAACATTATATCAACGTAAATGTTCGAAATTATTATTAGAAATTTGAATAACTTCGCGAATAAACAATTTCCGGAAGCCTGTTAGGTCAATATTGAAATACAAACTTCATAATATATAGAGAACGGTTTGAAACTGACTCTAGATAGTGTGTAGGACAAATAGAAAAAGCGAAAGGATAAATAAATAATTATATGGGGTAAAAAAAAAGTGAGGGTATCCGGGATCACGGTATACTATAAGTGACACTTAGGGAAACCTTCGCTGTGTTCAAGAAGGAAAACAACAGATTAGAGTTATATAATAATATACGATGTACGTGAGCAATAAATAATGGTTTTACATCCACTCTACGTTATTTTATGCAACCCTACATGATTCCTGGTTAAACCAATGCAATTCGAATAATGGTTTTGATTATCTTGCACATCAATATAATATTATTTTAGTATACTGTCACATGCAGTCCCCATAGTGTGTTACTACTATAATTTTTTATTTCAATTTAAAACTTAGGAATGTGACTTAAGGATTAAATTTTAAAATACTTAGGTAATACATTTTCAAAAATTATCGTTATGTTATTTAATGATTTTACCATACTTATACTTACTTTTGTACACCGTAATTTATGTATTTTGACATTTGAAAAACCATTCATATAAATTATAATATATAAACGGGAAACTAAACATACGACAATGAATAGTGAACAGGTCCTACTACTTAGTGTACCTAAATAGCCTATCTAAAACGCCGTGTGATCGTATTTTTTTTTTTTTAATATTTATTGGTTACCTACTTGAAAAATAGACTTAAAGCTGTTGAAAACGCGTCGAATTTTCATGCATTTAGACAAATAAGTGGAAAAAAAAAATTTACTTAAAAAAAATAAATATTTGAATTCCTTATTCTCTTTTCTAGCTTATGTATCTTAGGATTTTAGATTAATAACTACCCATGTTCAGTTATACCGGAAAAATTAATAATTTGGTGAATGGTGTAGATTTAACATCCACATCTTCATATATTATGGTACATAAAAACAAGTAAAAATAGTATTAATATTGTTCAATTCATAATCCTACTAATGCCACTACTATTACTACCTACTACTTAATAATAAATTATTTCATTTTAAACAATTTTCAATACAATATGAATAAAAACAAATAAATAATATTATATTTATATATACAAGTATAAATAATATCAAATGCCTAGTAAAATAAATTCTAAATACAATAAGCATTTTACAGGTACCTATTCACACATTTATTTTTATCTGAGCAATGATGACTGATGAATGTATTGGTTTTAAAATGATGATATGTGTATTTTTTCCCATCATCTCATTTTAGAGCTGAACATTTCTTTAATCCTAATGTTTTAGTTTAAAATTTGGTATCCTATTTTAACTATAATTAATTAAAAGACTCAAATATAGAACATTCTCAGACGGTTTTTAATAACAAACCATAAACAGCAGAAAAAGGAGAATACATAACACCAGTTTTTGATCAAAAAAAAGTTTTTTACGATTTTATTTTTCTTATAATAGATTATTGAAATTTTGATTTATGTTGATCAAATTGTTATTTGAAGGTTAAAAACTCAACAATAAATAGTAAGTACCTGATAATGTGTTTTTATACACATATAGGTACCTACTGCATTTTGAAATATGAAAATAGTAAAGGCATACACGCACTATTATTTAATTTTTTGTAAATTAATATATTGAAATAATTGGCCATATAAACGAAAAATAATACATTTTTCCATGATAGTTTTGGTTAATAGGCAGGTAAGCACCTGCTCGTTTTGTTGTGATTCATGAATATAATATTAATTGTAGGACCTTGAAACTTTTCGCCATTTTACCCACGCTATCATTATTTTTTACACATAATTAAGTATTCAAAATATTAAGAACATTTTAAATACCGTGACCATGTAAACACTGTAATACCGTACATAGTACTAAATTAGAAGTTAATAAAAATACTAAATTATATTAATTATTATAGTAAGTATAGTATACGTTATTTTTTTTCAAAAATTAGTTCAACCTACCATATTGTTACTAATGTTAATACAAGTACTTAAAACAATATAAAATATCCTTAGTTCTAGAAATTGACAGCCCAAAACTTTTTTTTTACACTTATTTATCATTGAATTATGTAGATTTAACACATTTATTACTAATCACAGAAACCTAACCAACTGACAACTAATCTTCTTTACAGCAGAGCGAATTTCTCCTTAAAAAAAAATACAATTTTAAATTCGTATACTAAATATTACGTCTACCATAAATAATATTAATGGACAATAGTCTATAAATATCCTGTTTGTTGATTGTTCTGATTATCTGAAAGTCGTTAAGTAAGACACGCGTGTCATACGATTATTATTACATAGCAGACACGCTCCTCCAATCATAACTCAACTTCCGACATTTTGTATAAAATATTATTATAATATGTTCAAGCAATTTCCAAACGATCTTCACGCTCTATTTTTATCATGACAAGTACTTTGACCGAGTTTGACGACACGATTGTCTTTCGTTTGAATCAATCGAAAAACCAGAAGTTATAATTATTCACAACTGTGTAAAGTGGAAAAACTCCATAGCGAATACTTATTACCTACTATATAATGAAAATACAATTTTATATTATATATAATTTTTTATATCTTCACACGCATAGGCGGAGCGGCACAAGAATGTATAATAAGCAAAGTATATATACAGATGACGGTGACAATATTGTAAACAAATATACAACTGATTACGGAGTGATTAATTTAGCAGTAAATATTTTTTTATCTCGATATCATTAACGATTTAAAAAAACAAAAACAATATTTACGTAGTTTAGCTATTACATTGCAATATATTTGGAAACATTTTATATTTTTACTATTTTCATCTTTTCATTTTTTATTTTTTATTTTATAAGTTTTTATATTTTTTTGACAAAAGCAAACAATTTTGATTTTATATTTCTCATCAGTACATTTTTCTAAGAATTTTTACATTTAAAAAAAAGTTAATTAATTAAAACATTTAAAGTACTTAAACACTTTAAACCCATGATAAATAAAGTAATGCATCAAGATTTTGCATTTTGCACATTTTTATAATTGATATTTAACAGTATAGGTACCTACTAACATTATACTTCCATACTCTTAAATAATAATTTATTTGGTTTTAAATGCAATATTCTTAATAATTTAATTTTTTTAAATACTTTCACCATACTGATTTTGGTATGCTCACTATAGTTTTAAGCCAACCAATAAGTGTAATATATTTTTTTTAGTCGGTGGTAGCGGTGGATAATATATAGTCAGATGCCTACTGCTGATTATTTTATTGTATAGGTCTCATGTAAAAACTTCAGTTGGTGTCTGGCTAGATTAAAATTAAATTATTGACGTTTTTATTGTCTTACCGCTAAAAACTTCCAAACGTCAATACATTTTTTATATCGAGGGTTCAGAATTGTTTGCGTCTTTCACATTACTGATAAAACAATCTATTATATTATATTTTAAATTTTTTAGTTATTCAAGTCTAAAATGAATAATAATTATTAATACAATAAAATGTAAAATAAATGATACCTATAAGTGATGAATAATTGAATAATTGAGTTATAACATAAATTACATTAATATGATTTTCAAGTATGATAAATTATAATATGGTATTAGAATAAATAAATTATCGATGAGTTGTCGCTATTGACTATTACATATATATTTTTCTAATTCATGATCAACAATCCGATTCAATACAATTATTAATCTACCTTATAGTTGCTTGTTTTTTTTTGTAGTTATCAAAATGTATGGCTAGAGCTTTAGAAATTATATAAATATAATTTAAAAAATTAGTTTTTAGTTCATGCTGATCACCATAAAAATGATTACCTAAAGGCAAAAAATAAATGTATTTCAGTATTCGTCTAATAGTTATTTCCACAATGTGTTATTTACATAGGTATTATAAATGTTAAAACATTTTTTGTATAATTTATGGGAAACACCTTACCACTTCTCTGCGGCTGAACTGTCTGAACACCAGTTTTAACATGGATACTGTCTATTATTCCGTAACTGAAATACTATACACAAATATACAATGGTCAGCTCTCTACATCGCTACAACATACGATCATAAAATAAAAACTAACTCAATGTTACAAATTGAAACGATTGTGACCGACAAAGTTATCGATTAGCGATAAGTGGTAATAAAAATGTTCGTTATGGAACATTGGAACGGAAAGACAATTATCGTATTAGTCAATAATAGTCGTTACCAAGCCCGAAAAAAATAATTTAAAATAGATTTCGTCAGCCAGTAAAGCAATCATCTCGTTTATTCTATAATTTATCAAAACAATATTTATTTTTTTCTAGAAGTGTTTGATAAAAGAAAAATGCTAACATTATAATTAATAAGAATATATTAATGTTAACATTTTGAAATAATTGGCCGTTCTGAAACACTTTATCGAGACACTGGATCACTATATTCAAAACCAGAATAGTCCTGGTGAAACTAATCATTAGCGTTCACTGTCCAACGATAAATAAATAACAATTTTGACAGTGTAAATCCTTATATGTTTTACATACATTTTACATATTACCTTTACAGTAATTAGTACTTATATTAAATTTTATATGGCTTTGCATATAATTGTTTGGTAAAAAAAAAAATACTTAGTTCATACGAAAATTTTTTTTTTCTATGACCTAATGGTTCAGTATAATATAACATTTTATTTTGCATACATTTTTAATTTTTAGGGCAATTGTAGGATTTTTATTGTTTTTTATAAGTTGAAAAGTCATGAAAGATAAAATAAATAATAATTATTCAATAGTATATAATAAATATATAAATATGAGTAGATGAGCTGATAACTTGTGATTGCATGGGTAATACCGGATGGTAGAAAAAATTCGTCAAACATTTCAAAAAATGTATAAACTTGTTTTATACCTACAAAAAAAACGATATTTTCAAAAGCGTCGTTTTGATTTGTTCAAGAATAAGGCTAAGGAGCAAACAAGTACTAATGATTTTTAGGTAAACAAAAAAAATTAAACATGTTAGCTTTGTGAGAATGTTTTTTTTTTTTTAAATTATGTATATATTAACATGACAAATTTATCAAAGTTTACAATTTATTTAGGACATATTTCGGTATTTTAGAATAACTGCTTCTGCAATATTGCATGCATATTTAAAAATAAGTTAGCACTTAATAGAATACACAATTATCTTTCCTAATAATAATAATATAATGTACCATTCATACATGTCTTTGTTTTCACACCACTTTCGATACAAATTATAAATAATAAACTAATAATAATATTATAAGTACCTAATAGATTCCACCTAAAAATGGACAGTAAAATTCACACAAAAAAATATGTTCAACATATTACATTATATTAAACACAAAAATTAAACTCATGATTATTTACCGCCTCACAAGTTTCACATAGGGCGGGGGGCAATGGCTCATCCAGTCCTCCTCCTGGAACAGCACGGCGGCGTGTCTGACGCCATCCTATGACTGGACTGGTAGTGATGCAAGACTTCATGACTTGACGCTGCAGGAAAACGTACCTTGAGTCTTAAATAATGTTCTGTGTGTTTATATTTATGTATTTGAAACTTATACTTAACGCTGTAACTGTAGGGGTCCCACCTCTACGTGACATTTTTTAAAAGTAGAAACATTTTAGCAGTGCATTTTGTTTATTGACTATTGTATTTAGAATAATTTTAAATTTTCTTTAAAGCAATAATAACGAGAATAAAAAGTTTTTATGTCTTGAACATAAAAATTATGAGTGTAAATTTATTATATTCAAAACATTTTTGACACCCTACCCCATAATTTTTTTTTTCAGTTAGTCTTGCTAATATTTAATAATAATTATTACTTATTGGAAATGCATAAATAAAGTATCTTTTTAGTTCACTATTATGACACTATTGTCATCATTTATTCGTCAATCGTACTAAAAAAAAATACTTAGTTGAAATGTTTTGGTTTTGACGTAAATATAATGTGAGACAGTAAAGAAAATTTTACCCTTCAAAATCTACTAATAGCTTCCTAAAAATAAATGATTTTCACTTCCTAATTGGGGAAAAAACCAAATCTTTAATTTGGTATCGAATTAGTAGTGAGAATAAGTGGTAAGCTCCTAATGGGATTGTATGACAAAAATGACTCGAGACTAAAGCCCCCGAGAGCATTAGGCTACACAGCTACGTCTATGATTGACATATTAGGTACTGCAAAAATAGAACTTTATCAAGTATTAGAGGATTTTATGTTGGAAAAATAGGTCTGCTAATGGTAGCATGAGGTATAAGACTACTACCCATTTAAGCCTGACCAAGACCAGAAAGATAATATAACAATCATAAAGTTCTCATTAGTTTTGGAAAAAAACTATTAAATGCGATGATTTAAATTAACTCTTACCACACGGTTAAATGTATATTATCGCTTAAATTATTTGTGAGATTCGTTTAACAGTGAGAGATGCATTATACAATAAGTCAAATTATAGTCAAGTTTAACTTATTAAATGTACCTATGACCTATCACAAGATTATTTTATTTATGCTAATACGCATCATTTTTATTATTTTTTTTTTATCGAAATTCATCCACAATCATTTTATGGAGCATTTATTTTGTATATCATAATATTTTACTTAACAATACAATATAATATAATATACAATATAATTGTTTAAACATATAGAATAGTAAATATATATTACTAAATTAATTAATCATTTAGAGGCGAGTAACAAACTAATACTATATTATATATCGTATTATTGTATATAAGTACTTTTACAGAATTTTAATTATAAATAAATTTATAAACTGGGTGATTATATTAACAGTAAACACTGAATAATGTCTCAACTACCAACATGTTGTGGTAACCACAATGACCCTGTGATGATTTCTAATTATATTTAAAAAATATATCAAAAAAAGTTTATAATTTCAAGACTTCGGTTTTCAAAAAAAATTAATCACACTATGTGTGTAGAGTTCTGAATTTGAAATATTTCAATTAAATATTTCCATAGTTGAAAATTTCACTCTTCTTAAAATATTTTAATGAAACTATAGAAAATAATATTTTCTTTTAGACGTATTTAGTCATAGCTGATTAGAAATTATTATTAATTACAAAAAAAATATCATTAATTTATTAATGATTCATCACTTGAATTGTACGAACTATTATGTTATTAATAGTTATAACTTATACATTCAGGACCTATATTAATGCTATTAAAATATTATCGGTTGATTTATCAGTTATCAATTTTATTTCCCATTACTTATTAATTATTTATTAGTATTCGAGACAGTTAACCAACTTATAAACTCTTGCTATACGACGAACGTTTAAGACGGCCTATAAACTTTTAGATAAAATACACAATTTTTGTAATTTTATTTTTCACATAAATGAAATATTTCAAGAAAATAAATTTTATGAAATGTCAAGACCCTGTGTATGTGCGTGTGTAATGTGTGTGTATTATAATATATTATATATACGTAGCACGCAGAAATTATATGTTTCTATAATTCCATTTTACATAATATGTACACTCAGTTCCACCGACACATTTTTACTTGTACATTTTTTAATCAGCTTAACGAACAGAGCTCTACAAATTTATTAATTCATCCTTCCGCTACCTACGCAACGTGCGCGTTTTATATTATCGGTATGTATTACACCAAATTTAAAGTTTCATAGTTGTTATGGCATATATAAATGTATATAATTTAATACGTATCTCATAAACTATTAAATTATGAACGTTGAAACCCTTATAGACTATAGTTATATAGCACAGACTAAAAAGTTAGAAGATTTTTAAAACTATTATATAACTTTGAAGTTTTAACTAATAATGCAATCCACAGTCTACATTTAGTCTACGGGTTTTCAGTGTAAGATGCGAAACATATACGAACTTTCTTGGCTTATTAGATAATCATTTTATATAATATTAAAGAAATAATAAATAATCTTTATACATGTCAAATCTTGATACATGACTATTTTAATATTTTATACTTAATAAAAACAAATAATTAATATGAATTCTTTGTTGGTAAATTATAATAATGTATTTAGAATTGACCAACCAATAACATTTACCAAATATTTTAATCTGAAATATCAAATAGCCTACAGAAACTGCCTTGATATATTTAAACATTTAATTTAAATTAAATTTTTATTTATATAATTCATATCTTTGTTCAAAATTACCATGTATAAATAAAATAATAATAATAACAACAAAACAGGACTTCCAAGCTAATTTGTCTAAAGAGGTTCTATTTTTGTATATGCTAAGTAAACAATTTATAACAATTAAATAAATGTTTAAATTCAATCAGCTGCTGCATAGATGGAAATTTCCCGAAATCTTGTACTGTAACTGAGGGGAATTTGATTTAAACTAAGGGTTGTGTGAAGGAGAGTGAGGATAAATGGTTAGCGGATCGGAGATGGGACTCAGAAAATGAACATTTGCTCTTTTATGTTATATTTTCCTTTTATTACTATGTTCTATGTTTTATTTTAAATGTATATTATATACATTGTATTTATGTGGTAACGGTTTTTTTTCCTCTAATAATATGTTTTTTTATAGTATTAGAATAATATCTAAGCCAATATTTTCGTATATGCAGCAATAACTGTATTAATTATAATATTTTAGAAAAGGTGCATGATTAATATAAATAGACATTAATATTATCTTTGCTAATATAATATAAAACAAGAACTACATTTTATTAATTCATGAGCTTTAAAAAAAATACATCCATTTGAGAGGGGATTTAGTTCTCAGAACCCTCCAGAGGCACGCTTCTGTTTTATAATAAATGTTGAACATATCAACAAAATCTAAGAAATTGGCACAGCGTTTTGATACCATAAAAATAATTAAGTTAAGTATTTTTTTTCTAATGGTATTCATTAGTTACACAATATAATAGACTTCATCCTTCATTTAATTTATTTCCTATATTTATGAAATGCAATTTAATCTTTGTCAGTTAATTTATACGAAATAAATATTATAATCATTTAAAGTCTAAGAAAGAATTAGCCATAATTTTAGTTATTAAAAACAAAGTTTAAGTTTTATAATAAAGTGTTAGTGTATTACTATTTACTGCTAAACTACAACTGCATTTTAATTTTAACAAAATATATTTAATATTTATTTTGTTATAATTTAAATTAAAATGCTTTTAATCTGATGAATACATGGTTATTTTCTAATGTTTTATTTTATATGATATCTAATACATGATAACATTCTTAATATAATGTGACTTTTTATATAAACTTGATTATAATACCTATTTTAATTTCCAGATAGCCTAACAACAAGGCAATTATTTACCATACTTATAACTATTATTATCATACAAATATTTACAGTTATTTTAACATGTACCTACATTTTCAGTTTGGAAATTGGAGCTTAATTAAAATCAAATTTATCTAATTCTTTATATTACTTGGGTAAGTGACATATTGATGGGTTAAGAACGTGATTTAGTAAAAGGAACAGTAAGTAAAAAAAAACAAGAAACCTTAGGTTAATTCTCGAGTTAAATGACGGGACATGGAACCCAATTTATTTTAGCAATTCAGAGCAGTTTATCTAACCTTTTATTGAGTTTTATAGAAACTAAAAGAGTATTTTCGACATATAGCTAAGGAGACTTAACTGATATGGCGATATGTTTAGCGATACCGGATGTGTAGATGTACCCATTTATAAAACTCATTTTCTACCCAAATATATGAAATCGACGTCTTTATATTTTTTTTAAGATTTTTGACTTTATCACTCTGAGATTTGTACCATGCCACTGACCCAAATTCTAAGGTAGATATCACTATGCACTGAAGAGAGTGACGAGCTAGATTGTTTCTTTGAAATCAGAACAGGTTCTTTTTAAGAAACCAGGTAGATACCTAATATTACATTTTTGCTGTAGATATAGTTTATATGATTATATATAACAGCTTAGATCATTGAAAAAAATAATTGCCAAACTTATTGTTTGGACTTGGTTAATTTGCTTATTTTTTTATATTATATAATATAATACCTAGTTATTAGGTTTTCTACATAAAAAAATCTGTTTTCTTTATTCATAACAGGATTTCTGTAGCTACTCAATAAAAAATTAGGTATGATTTTCTCGCAGTAAACTGTAGATTGATGTATGCTCGGTGTTCATCTTGTTCGAACCAAACTTGTTGTAATCGGAGAACGTAGGTTTATTTTAATTTATTATCAAATGGACGCATGCCGAGACCTAGAGTTTTGCTCGTTCCAATTACTACGCAGTATCTCATTATAACCTATGAGCTGTTTGTAGTGACTTTTGTGTGATTATTTATAAAATTAAAAGTAAATTAACTTATCTAATGAAAAATAAATACATGATAATTTAAATAATAGTCATAAATCAAAGGTTGGTTATGATTACGAGTCATCAGTAAACTTCAGTTGTTCAATCTTGTTATTAAAACATAAGTAGGTAAATACTGTGTAGGTATTTTAGAACAGAAATACCTACAGAGTATTTAAAAAATTGAATATTATAGTGTCAAATTTTAAGCTTATCTAGTTATCTCTTGACTCTTAGCCTGGTATCTTAACATATTCTCTTCTAGCTGTATTGTTAAATACGCCGATGCACAAATAATGCACGATAGTTTAATGTAAGGGTAATAGGTGAACGGAAATTTACGATTTGCAAAAGATGTATAACCCAAAATCTGAACCATGTACAATATTGTCTTACAAAAAAGGTAGAAACGAACAATTATATAGTGTGATGCGCCATAATGATATATGTATGGCTCTGCACACTTACCTCATGCGCGTCTAGGATTTAAATTAAAATACTAAAACACTGGAATACTGTTGTAGTGTTATTACTGAGTTTCCAAAATCTGCAACCACTTGTCGGTGACGATGACTGACAACTTATGTTTATATAGTATTAAATACACACCCTTTAGCTTGGTGCAGGATGGCGGCCGCGGCGGCGATGACGATACTCTTATCGCCCATGAACTCGTCGGTTGTCAATGTACCCCAAAACCACCCCCTCCCCCCCAAAAAAATGTAGGTGACCCGCCTATTAGATTAATGGACACATTATAATAATTATGAATATCATTGTTATAATTGGTACCGCTGTACATTTTTTCATTTGTAAAAACCTGGAGCTATAACTAATAAATTTGATACCGTTCGACCCAAGGTAACATTAAACATATTGATAATATTGTTGTACTTAGTACTTAATTAATTAAATGTCCTATTATACCTATACGCTATATGGTATATTGTAATTTGACCATTAAAGATACACCTTCTATAACACCTCCTTCAACAGCCAATAATTTGAGAAGCTGGATCTCGAAAACGAATCAACGAAAAATAAAAATTTTAATGCACAAATTCATAAACAATAGTTTTATTAATTCATGACCTTTTTATTATATGTTAACATTTAAAAATCAAAAGTTGATAGTGGTTTCACCAATAAATATAAGGGTGAAAAAAATTAAAATATTAGTTATATTCAGTTTTAGAAAAGCATAAAGGTATAGTTGAAAAATGGTTCTTATTTGAAAACAATAGGTATAAATATATAAAATATTCTACATTTCCACTCCACTGATAAATGCAGGACACTCTTTGAAGAACCAATGCATTTGTATAGTGTAAGGATAAAACAAGGGTATTCTTATTGAATCGTCCAGTATGTAAACAAATATTTGAACAAATATGTTGAATAATAATTAAGTTTTTATTTAAATTCTGATTCCTTTAAAATTATGTAAATATATACCAGCTATTATTGTAGGGCCATTATAAGGTACGAATATCAATATATCATTACATATTTACATATATTTATGATATACAAAAGGTGGTTCTGGTTTGATAAAAAAAAAGTCTGTACCACTCTAAGGAGTACATTAAAAATCAAGTATTTAAAAATATAGCCTTCAATTATTATACCGGAAAAACATAAAACCAGAATTTGAAAAATTGATAATTAAAAATTAAACGGGGTGAGCGTTCTTGGTAAATCACCTTATATTATAATATAAGTTATATAACTATTACAAAATATTATTTTGGATTACATTAAAAAATAATTAAACCTACTAAAAAAAAATTATTTGTATAAGAATTTTTTTATTGTCTTTCCTTACCTAGGTACTGGAGTTTATATCTTCATTAGCTCTTTTTATTTAAAAACTTATATATTAATTGATCATTAACACTAGCTGGTAGTATAATGTAGTTTTATATTCTAATACATTAAAGAATATCTGGTTTTATATACAATATTGCAGTAATATGGGTAGTTATTTACTTTTAATTTCAATTTCTATTTATTATTGTGTTACAATAAGATTAACAATAATATTGGGTGTTAGAAAAGATTTTTTGAGTTATGAAAAAAAAAAGAAAATTAAATGTTTCACGGAATGATGAACCTATTCCCACTACCTATTCCCAGAACTTCAAATAATATAGGTACCTTATTTATAAAATTACATAAGTACATGCCTACATTCATGTTAGATTTCAATAATTAATAGGCCTGGTCTGGTGGTTGCCAACAGTCATAAAATGTGTTTTGGGTACAAGCACCGGCCAGTGTCACTAGATGGGCGACCATCCGGATTTTAGTAACAAATCCTCGCCACATATAACCAGGGCTTAAAACAGTTAAAAACCGTAAATTTTAAAAACTCTAAACCAGTTACCACATTTATCTATTGTTTGGAAATCGGATATCGGTAACCTATTAACAATAATTATAAAGTCGTATACCAAAATCCAATTGTTAACATTTCTGAAAATCGTTCTTTTAGCGATACCTGCAGGTAACCAGTAGGTACAACGAGGAAAAAGATTTTTTGTTCCAATTACCAAAAATGTATTTTTATTTCAGTCTATAGTGCTTGTACTTTATTTAGTAGAACAATTTTCTATTCTCTCATCAGTAATATTGAAGTTATGAATGTATGATTTAATTATATAGTTATACAATATCAAATACCTACGTACATGCAATACAGGTAATGTCGTAATGGTATACCGTTTACGTTTATTATAAGATATATAGTAGGTATAACTCATTTAATGTAAAGTGTAAACACATCATTATAAATAATTCATAGTTTATAGCAAAAATAAAAAGATGTGATTTGAAAAACTCTTAAAATTGGTAAGTGGTTATTTTATACTTCGGAAATCGTTAAAAATCGGTAATTGGTAACCACTAACTGGTAAATGGCACTTTATAGAACAAGAAAACTAGTAACTGGTCGTTAAAAAATTTTGGGCTCCTACTGCAGCCGATTACCTACAATTTTAAAAACAGTTTTAAGCATTGGTTCAAACCAATCGTACTAGTAAAAAACCAACTTAAATATCATTCTCTACCCAATAGCTGAGGATTAATTAATAAAAAAAATAATTAATTATTATTCATAAGGGAGTACTTATTTTTAGAAATAGAACAATAATTATTAAAATTATCATAATATGATCGTGAATAATATTATAATGTCGAATCCATTGTTTCAGTATTAATTATTATTGGTTTGATTTTTTTTTAATTATTTATTTAACGAATAAATGTTTGAATATTCAAACGATTATAAGATTCTGGTAACTGCACTGATAACGATTATTTGAATTGAATTTTGATGAAAGAACTATGACGATTGTTTATATAATTCCATAAAGTCGTTATTCAGAAGTAGGTAGGTACTCAAATATCTATATTACAATCACTATATAATATTTTACAATTTTAAAACAAATTTATATGTCAGCAATACTCAATATAATATATCATAAGGAATAAGGATGTTGGTCAAAGATGATCAAAACAGGATGAATGTCAATAATATACTGCTTAAAATTGTTCATATTTTTACACCAATAAAATATTAATTTTGTTATGCATTCGTTGCGTATCCATTTAATAAATCTATGAACAAAAAATAACATATTTATTATTACCTATAAAACAAACCTACCTATAAAACAAAAACGATCATCTACTTGATTGAAATACAAAAGCAGTAAATGACCTATCGTATAGGTTTATTTTAAATCCCTTTAGGCAACTCATCAATTTGTTAGCTATATAAAGCTCCAATTTGCAATTGTACCGGATATAATATACAAACAAAATATATGCGATATTATACGCAAAATTTGACTTGTCTCGTTTCATTGCATATTCATTTACTACAAAATTAGAAAATTAGAATAGTAATTATTTGTTCAGTCTGATTTATAGCCGCCTGTTTAACTTTTAATCCGATGATTGTTTACTTTTTAAACACTATTTATTTTAATTCCAAATAACTATCATTATATTGTTGTTACGTATAATATATGTATATTGTACACTGTATAATGTATAGTAATTTTATTCTGCACAACCATTAAAACCATTAAACGTCATTGTTCTTGAAACTTTTAAAAGACAATCATGTTTTTCTGAAACATTTGATGGAATATAATATTATATATACCTACGTTGAATACAATTACTTTGTTTCAAATTTTAACTGATAATTATAATTAAATTAGAATTACATCATAAATTTAATCGTGGCACCATGCTCAATGATACTGAAACTTGTAATTCGAACTTGAATACCTGTCTACTAAATAAAAACAAATACGAAGACACTGAAACACTTTTTTATTTTTGAGAAAAAATTATATGAACTTAAGATTTGAAAACCATATTATAAATAGTTTATGGCAAAACAATAATAACCAATAGGTAGGTACTATTAACTGTTGTAGTTTACCATTTTTTTGCAACTATTACACCACCTACCCTATTATAAATAACAAGAAATATAAAATAATAAATTACCAAACCTGTATAATGTAGATAGTACAATTTAAGAATGGAAATAATTTTGAAGCCTAACTATAATTAATAAATAATTAACACATCTAGGTAATCAAGTATACCTATTATGATACGTGTATACGTTTTTACCTTTAAAAGAGTATCAAAAATCTATTTTAACTTTCAAGCGAATATATCTTTTATAGAAAAATGTACATGACCAATCCATTGTGACTCCATGATTTTTTTTATGTTTTTAAATTCCAAACTGCTCTTTGTCCACGTTTACGGACGTTGTCAAACAGATCACGTGCTTAGGGTAAAATTGCACGAGCTACACACACGATAATTCCCACAACTGAATTCTCATTGGCATAATATCCACGATTGTTTTCTCCGCTCATTACAATCAAGACAAACCCAAAGTGAACGAGATATCTGTGTACTTTATTCTTCTTTTTTTTAATATTCCAACGTAGCTTTACGATCAGTATACAATACATACCCTTTCCACATGAGACTGGACAGTAAATAGCTTTATAACAAAGGGTATTTTTTTCAGAATAATTTTACGATATATAACACGCATGCAGCTGTACTACCTATCCTCAGTTTGATGTGAAAACTAACTTTTTTCAAACAAAAATATTCTGAAAACACTATTTGAACATGTATGTTGACGACCATAATGATCGACAAGTAATAATAAATTAATAATTAATATCGAATTGAACTGCGTACAAAATATTCCAAAAGGAAAGTTTCCATTTGAAATACTTTTGATGAGTGGATCTTATCAACGTAAATACATTTCTTAATAATTATATATCTAATAGGTACTCAATAATATAAATAAAACTAAGTAGGTGTTCTATAGCAGGGATTATAAATTTGTAACCATTATATTTTTTTTCGGTTTCGGTCTCGTTTTCAAAAAAAAATTCTTTTCGGATTAAATCCTACATCTTATAAACATGAAATTTAGGTTAAGGATTAAGGTCAATGCTGGTTTTAACAGGTTACAAATAAATATTTTTAAATTAAAATTGTAAGTGGTCGTAGACTGTAGCTACTGTATTTGATGTGTGTGCGCCTTTATGTTATAGAATTTTGTTTATGGCGAGCCATATTTTTTTTTAATAATTATTACAAATAATATAATAATTTAAATTGAAAATTCAATAGGTATTTAATAATACAATAATTATTTATTACTGTTATTATTACATTGATTTTAATAATATATTATAAACGCGTTCACGCAGACGTTATCAGTAGTCATCAAACGACATCAGTGCAAATTACAATAAGTACCGGAAATCGTAATAATTATTACAGTAGGTAGGTAATAGGTAAAATTACAGATTATCACAATAATATTATATTTTAATAACTTGGTACAATAACGGGCAATACATACGAGCGTAGACAGTTTGGGCGAATAGTTATACACCGATTGGGCAAGTGTTCATTCCACAAAAAAATACCATTTGGCTGAATCAGTATGAATAGGTTCATCGGTAAATTAATTTAGATATTGAGAAAATAAACCTACATACAAAATATTTCATAAATAATTAATAATGAACTCTCAATTTTAAAAAGATATCGGTATAGTAATATTGTAATATACAATAAACTTAATAACAATGTATTTTCCTACTACTAAAAAAAACCATATACGAAATACATAATAGAAATCAAGGCTGGGCGAGTTAATGATTTTTTTTAACTCAGTTAAGTTAAGTTAAATATTTTTTGTTCAATTAAATTCAAAGTTAAGTTAATGAATTTTGTTAACTTAAGTTAACTTCAACTATTAAGTTAATTAAAAAAATATATATATTGGAAAGATATTAAAATAATTGGAAATCACTTGAATACAGTGTGTAATCGGGTGTTGGAAACACTCTATAACTTTACAAATATTAAATATATTTGTATTCTGTTTGTTTGTGGTGCTTAACAAAGTTTGTTATAACTTATTCATGTCATTAAACAATTTTTATGCCATTTCATTTCGCGCATACGCATAACATCTTTTTTTTTAAATGACAATCCCACTATTTTTTGGTTAACTATTTTTACTCTTATTTTTTTATGAATTTTAATGGTAAAACCAACTTCCTATATTGAAAAATAGCCGAGTTATGGATATTCCAATGATTGATATTATTTTTTTGACATTTTTGAATTATTCATCAACTTTATCTTTATGCCTTAAATTTTTAATGATATCTCATGATATCTTCTAGTGATATTTTTAGTACCTATTTTTGGGAAGGATCCTCTTCGCCTATAGCAACTAATTTTTTTAAGTTTGTCTCCTTAGACGATTAAAAAAAAAAAAAAAAAACAACGATAATTTATTTTATTTTTATTAGTTCAAAATTACATTATCATCTTATAAATTGTTCAAACTGTTCTCCATTATAATTTAAACATGATTCTATCCTCCGTAGAAATTCTTTATTGGTTGCAGATGAAATGTGCCCTTCAGTAGTTAATTACACGCCGCAATTATTTTTTGTTTTAAATCAATAAGATCAGTTGGTGCGTTTGCATAGACGACAGTTTTTAGATGTCCCCACAAAAGTAGTCAAGTGGTGTAAGATCTGGGGATCGAGATGGCCATTTTATTATAGGTACCATGACAACAGATGCATAATAATGTATAAATGTATATTACACCACTATAGGTAGGTAGGTATTTTTGTAATACAATTATAACATAAATATAATAAATAAATAGAAATACAAGTCATAATTCATGATAATCGACAACCGTACAAATTATAAAATATTAAATAATAAGAAATAACTAATGAGACTTAATGGCTAATAATAATGATAATAAGCCCGCTATTATTAAACGTGACTTCGTGGGCTCGTATAGCTATTGATAAATCTTATAATACGGTCATATAGGGGCGACAATGGTCTAAATGTCACATTGTATTATACTATTATTATTTATTATTTTATTTTTTCATTAGTACTTAATTCATATAACATATTACTATATTAGGCCATATCTATAAAAAATAATTAAATAAATACGAAAAGAAATCTTTTTTTCTAATAATATTTTCTAATATTCTACGAATTAAATTAATTAAATCGAAAAACCGTTGATATACTAAAATATTTTATGGATAACACGAAAATTCAAAATTAACTTAATTGGGAATTTTAAAAATAATACAAGTTGATTTTAAGTTAACGTATATCCTAATGAGTTAAGTTAAAGTTAAGTTAATTAAAACAGCGAACTAGTAAGTTAAGTTAATAAGTTAAAACTTAAAATTAACTTAACTTTTAACTCATTAACTCGTTAATGCCCAGGCTTGATAGAAATAGTTATAAACCCTATAATTTTAAAAACATTCACATCAAAGTCACCAGGTTTATACTTTACGCAGATAAATATAATTTCATTCAGCTAAACAGACTGTTAATTTTTGGTCAAAATTATTACCTTCGTCCAAATGACCACCGACGTATATTTTTAACTATAAAGTCTACCGACTATAGTCAATTACCTATTATTATATATTTATTTTGGTACTGCACTTTTTATTGAAAGATATCCCTTATAGACTATGGATTTTATAATAAAGGCTTAAGTTATATAATTTGTAATGTATGATATAAATAGTATAAAACTTTCTCGGAAAAAAATAAAAATAAAATAATGTTAAAAACATTGCTTAAGTCATATATCATTTATCAATCAATTTACTGTAAAACCGAAAAACTAGGTTCTAATTTTAGTTTGGTTTTTTAAATGTATGAAAAAATGGTTTCGGTTTAGGTTCCGGCTCATAATTAACACAAGGTTTCCGGTTTTACAACCAGTTATTTTTTGTCCGGTTACTGTCCCTTTTCTATAGTCTATACTAACGTGTATCAACCTGTGGTACGCTAAGAAAATCTCCCTTTATAAAAAAATGGAACGGATCATTATCTACCATAAATATTATATTTTGGTTTTTTTGGTATTATTAATAATATAAATAACAATTGTAGATATTTAATTTTTTTTGTGCATTAAATGATTATACTATCACAATTTTATAGTTCCTATTTCCTAATAAAATAACTTTCCATATATGTAAAATAACGTATTTATTTTTGATAAGAAAAAAAAGCGTTACTTGGTTAGGTAGTACACGAAAATTGTCAAACTGTGTAGGTGGATATGAAAAGGTTGAGAACCGCTGGTCCATACAATATAGTAGACATTGTCCTATTATAGTACCTACCTATTGGCTATTATAAAAGTATTCATAATATGAATATACGTCCATACTATACAATATTATATACCTACCTACTTATATTAGAAGGAAAGATGTTGCCCATAGGCACATATACATTTTCAAATACGGATTTGGCTACGATTACTTTACGATGAAGTAGTCAGAAATTTGATATAACGTCAGAAGCTGTTTGTATTACTTATATTAGTTATACAATAGTTGTAATCTCCTACAGTGTATTATATTTCAGTTTCTAATTTCGTTGTTAATGTCCCTCTGGAGTGTACTAATCAATATCTATAGTGACGATGATGAGTATAGAAACTAGAAAGTTAATAGAAAATCGTGATTTGCCAACTTCAGGGGTTACATATTTTATATATGAACCTATACCGTAAATATTTATAACTACAGCTGATGATAATCAAGGATCAGATTTCCTGGAGTAGGTTTAATTTTTTTAGCATACCCTAGTGTATTATTTGAATGTTAGAAAATGGAGTAAGTAAAAAACTACCGAGGCAAGTTTGTATCCATACTAAAGAAAACCTTGTCTGATTGTCATCAATTGCATTATATAGAAGCATATTACAATTATGAGATTAAACGAATCAGAATTTATATGTTTAGGTATTTAAATCTCAGATGCCAGTATAATTAGTAATTATTCACTAATTAATAAAAATATATTATTAATAATATTGTCTTTAAAGTATTATTTGTATGAATATGAATATGAAATAACAAATATCTACTATTGTGACAAAGATGATTTCCTGTTTTCTAATTTAAATTAATTTACAGTGGGTGTCATATTAAAGAAACTTAGATTTTTTAAACTTAACATGACATGTATCAAAATAAAATTTAAGCTTACCGCGGGCTTTGTTCTTATGGACATTCCTATATATTACATTTTACCAATCAATATTAAGTTACAAAAGTTAATATTAGTTAAAGTTATTTTGATAAAGTTATTTACCTATTCATTTTTTAACTGAAACTCTACAGCCTAATATATATTGATCAATTTGTTAATCTCAATATGTAATTTATTTTGATAAATTGATGGGTATAAATAGCTATAATCTTGCATAAATTGATTAAAAAAAAATAACCTCTTAAAATAATGTACTGTAATAAATTATTTGAAATTAAATAGGACACATATACACTAAGACGTGAAAAAAAATAGAAGAAGTAATACATTTTTAAAGTAATAATTTTAGTATAATATGTAAATATGTAACGAATTTTAAATAATATGGTGGAGTTCTCTAATAATGTACCTGACCTACTAACCTAATTATACTAGGTTGAAAATGTAAACTCCATACATCATAACTCATACCCAACAAAACCCAAATATAAAGTTATATCTTATCTTATTTTATAAATCGTTAAAACTGAAAAAAAAACAATTTGTCATTAAAATAATAGCTTATGGTGAATTACATTTTGTTACTGCGAATTAGCCAACAAAATATTATCAGAACTGCAATGATGAGCGACACGCGACCAATAACAACTTCGATGAAATTCTCGCTGTAAGCAGTCAATCGCTATTTGTAGAGATTATGTGTTATAAATATAATATAATATGTAATGGATATATCCTATAGGATTGAAAAAAATATCTGTAAAATTTATATGTCTGCGGTACGAATATATCGCAACAAGTTTTTTAGTTTGTGTCATGAATTCGTGAACGCGGTTCAATGAGAAACAATATTAAATATAACTGACCAGTTCAGCCATCTGTAAATACTAAATACCTATTAACTATTACAGATTATAAAAATTATAATCTACAAAAAAATATTGGTTTTGATGGTTAAATTCAACATATTTCCTTTATTTCATTTTGTCAAAAAAAAAAATAATTACTTAGTCTAATTACGATTATAGAATTTTTCGTTGTAATTTAGATTCTTTAACAATTAAGAAACCACTTAACTATGCTACTTATAAACTTCATAATAAGCTTATAAATACCATAACATTAAAACATATAAAAACAAAATAACTATGTGGTATGTATAAATTATAAATCAAAATACCATATTAATATACTTTTTATATTCTTAAATGTTTACTACTTGCTGCTCAAATTAAGTAAATTGGTTGATGGTTGTGCTAGCTAACTAGCTAACTAGCTAACTAGGTATACTTTAAAAAAATACGTAATTTAAATTTAATGATTAGTATTTAGTATTAAATGTAGGTAAAATATTATGTATGGGAATACAGAAAGTAATCATCTTATTTTATCATGTCCTAGCTACTATAGTATAATGAGTAATGACCATCGACCACAATATATAGTAATTTGTACATAGGGTGTAATAATTCAAGACTATAATAAAATATTTTTCTATGTTTTTTGAATTACTTTGTGGATGAAATAATATTCAGTCACAATTTGTTTTATATCACTAAATATAGTAGTTACTACTGACAATTAAGACGTAGGCAACTACTATAAACTATAGAGCATATACTGATGTACGTGGGTTTATTGTAAACTCAAATGCATATTTTCTCTAAAAATGTTCATTATTTTAAATATTTATTGTTTTTTTTTTTTTAACTTGTGATTATTATCATACTTCAGATGTATTTTTAAGGTGAACCTTGCCAATTATTTCAACTGTTATTTTCCTTTTATTTTCGAAGACAAATTATTTGTTTGTTATTATTGTAAATAGTGCTATTGTTGATGAACAAAAAGACAAATATCAAAATAGATAAGTATATTAGGAATGGCGTACCTTCTACTACTACTACTACTACTACTAATAATAATAATAATAATAATAATACATTTTTTTATTTGACGTAATACAAGTGTACAGTTTAAAGATTTTAATAACTATTTACAGTCCAAAAAGTTTTTTTTACACATAATTATTATGAGCTTTAGCCATCACTGAGGAAAACCTCTATCGTGGAATTGTGTAGGAGTACTAGTCTATAAAAAAAACTTAAATTAAGATATTCAAATATAAATTATACAAAGAAGAGAAAAACAAAACAAGCCGTATAAATCTAGGTATAGAGATATAGGCGGCTAATAAAATGCATTGTTGGGTACACTATACTCATTAATACTTATTTTACATTTTTAATACCATTTATACGTACTCCGGAATAGTAAATTAAATTATATTAATAATTTTAAATTATTACAGTGAAATAAAAAAAAAAAACAATTTAAATTAAAACGATGTCTTATGAAGTTATTTAAACACATTTATCATAAAATGTATTATAATCATTATACAATATGTAAATAAATATAATATATAACAATATAATTTATGAAAAAATTATAAAATAATAATAGGTAAGTAATATTGACACGTATCACTGGTTCAGCAACACCGCCTGATTTAAAAATTATAATGTAATAATCAATATTTTTATATTTGTATTAGTATTTTTATTTATTTTATTTTCTATATCTGTAAGCTAATTATAACTTAAATTTAAGTATATAACAAAGTTGGTACTTGGGAGGGGGAAAGGGGACCGATGGATTTTCCCTCAGAGTCGTTTTTTGTGTAGGTACCTAATACCAGTGAAATATTGAATTTAACACATCCTTAATGGTTACCAGCTACAATGTAATGTGTTTAATACAAGGGTCTGTCACACAGACAATCATCTATGTACTATGTACGTACATTTTAGGTATACAATAAAAAACAAATATGGGCTAAGAGTTTGTATGTTTACAGAATATTTCATGGATTTAATTAATTTTGTCGTCATTTGAAATTCAAACGCTCATAAAAAATATTGTAACTATGGATTTTCTATTTTCCTATTTTTAATTGATGTAAAAAAAACGTTTGAGAAAATGTGTATTACATTTAACAAACAAAAATTGTATTTCACGTAGGTACTTAAGACAAATAAAAAAAATGTAAAATAATAAATGTCTAAAAATAGCTCAAAAAGAGGTTAAATATTAGAATATCTTCATGTCTTAAAAATACATACTTAAACATATGTTGACAACTTGTTCTAATCTGTACAATTATTCGTTTTTGAATTACAACAAAAATAACAGTTTTGGTTTTTTTCTTCGATTATTTTTAAAATTATGGGAAAATTTAAACTTTTTACCTCGTAGTTGATGGTTGGAGCATTTTTTCTACTATAAAAAGTGTCACTCTGCAAGTATAATCGTAAAGTCAATACATATTCATCGCTCCAATTAACTCCAAATCTTATATAAACAAGTAGAAAAAATGAAACAATATCTGCTTAATTAATATACATATAGTAACGCATTCATTTTCATTAATAATAACAAATTTACTTATTTAAATTCGTTTTACTAGGTAGTTTATACCTATATTTTTAAACATACCCAACTCGATCTCCCCAATTTAAATCTACCGATTGGATACAGCGGAGTAGCTACCTAGTATTTTTCTATAACCACTATATTTCTAATATCATGATAACTATACTTTTATACTGAAATATTTTATTATTATTATTATTATTATTATTATTATTATTATTATTATTATTATTATTATTGATTAGGTACCTATAAGTCGTAATGCATTTAATTAAAAAACATAATTATTAATTTTTATTGAGTTAAGTTATAAAATATGTCATAATAGACTAGATTTTCTGACTTTCCGAGCCTAGCTTTTGAGTAGAAACATCGCAGCATATTATATTGATAATAATTATTGTCACCTATGTATATGATGTTTCAAATCGTATAAGTTTTCTATAACAATCATGTCACGTTATGTAATTCTTGGAAGTAGGTACCTACGCGGTCGTGCGGTGTATACTGATAATACATTATTTTATTGTATTTGCCTTATAGTTTTCTTTCACCAAGCTTGACAAAATTATAGATCTAAAATTATCTTACGTTGAAGACCTTCTATTCGTGCGTATGCATTATACAGGATGATTCGCCAAGCATGCTCACCCTTGGAGTTTTTAAATAGTTAGGCATACTATATTTTCAAATTCTTGAGATTTTTTTACTATTTAAAGAGATACAAACTTTTGCATTTAAAATGAGTATCACTCCTTTGTACTGTTAATTATTGAATGGATCTTTTTTCTAGAAATTATGAAATATCAAAACCAAAATTCAAACGAGTAGTTTTTGAATTAGGTACCTATTTTACCTACCTACCTATTTCACTATGAGAATTTATACATTTTAGTAATCAGTCTATTAACATTATAATTTGTAAAAATGCTCCAAGTATAATAAATACTAGATCCAATATAAATTATATTTTACATTTTTGTAAAAGCATTTTTAAAGAATATAATTATTATCCATAGTATACATTTTAATAACTGAAAATCTACTCTTTCGAATTTTAAATAAGGTAGGTAGTACATCAACATTTTCAAAAAAAACATCCACTGAACAGTTTGCAGTAAATGGTGGGGGAGGGGGTTCTCATTTGAAAAGCAGAATATTGTATCGACTAACACCACAAAAAGTACAAACAGCTTAAGAATTTTAAAATATGGTCTCTAAATACATTTAAAAAATTCAAAAATCAGAATTTGAATAAATGCATTATTAAAGAAAAAATGGACGTTCAGCTTGGCGAATCACTCTGTATAAAAGTATAGAACTCGTCACGTGCAAGACACTGTATAAAGGAATCGACATGGGTGGTAACATTTTTATAATATGCAATTCGTATTACCTATAGTCTATAAATTATATTTCAGCTATGATGTGAATTGATAACTGCGGGTACCCACCTACCTATACTACAAGTAGCTTGTTATTACTTATTACTTCACACTGTATTAACACACAGTTATAAGTAGGTACTAGGTAGTTACTATACATAAACAATATGCAAATGTGTTAGACGAAGAGTGTCTATATCTATATAATATAGTGAGTACTGAGTACCTAAATAGATAGGTACTTAACCAACCATATAATAAATACCGACAAGTAATAATAATTTAATATATCATTGCTCTAGCTGAAGTATTGTACGATTTCATATTAAATCCAACACACCGACACGACTATACACATACTATAGCTACTTATGTATGTAACGTCCGCAATTAATGTAATATAGGAACTATAATATAGTATTGCATGCAGCTATTTATATGCGTACGCCAACGCCATACATATGTAGGTATTAATTATTATTACTATTAACTATTCATCAATCAGTTTTAATATAGACCGTCAGTGGGTTACTATTGGGACTGTTTTAAAATGTAATTAGAAATTGTGGTGAAGCAACTAAAGTTAAGTAATTTTACCAAGTTTCGAAAAAACCTAGGTAAGTTTTTAATGGAACTATATTATACGTATAAAACGTACTTGGTATCTTCCTAATAATATAACACTATAATAGTATAGGCACTCAATAAAATTATTTTATTTTATGTGAACATGTTTTTGAATACCTACATTTTTTAATGTACTTTGATGGTTAGGTTGGATACCGTAGTGTGATAACACGCAAAACACGAAAAATTAAATCTGTTTTCGCCCCCAAGTTTGACGTTAGTATATTTTGTAGTTTCAAATGTCTCATGAAAAAGTCAAACATGCAGAATAAAATGAATAAAAAAAACAAGAAGATTTAAAACGTGTAGGTGCAAAATATTAAAATGTACACAACAATTTTAGTGTTTCCTGTCTAGAAACTTAATTCAAAAAAGAATATTTTTCTTCATGTGCAAGTGCATGTTAGGCCTTTTTATTTAAGGACCACGCAGGTATAGGTACAGCAGGTGCATGTGTGTTACATAATATATTCATAGTTTTTTGAGTGAATATTTCAACATTCGAAAGACTACCTACACTAAGTTTGCTATATATTACATTGTTATTTATTTCTGCAGTCTGCAATGTTTGTATCACTTTTCAAACAATTGAAATATTCATAAAAAAACTCGTACATAAACTAAACTTATTATATACTGACATGACTACCTGTCTATATGTATACAATAGTACATATTTACTATTTATTATATTACAGTATTATATTATAATACATGATAATATATGGTATTTACATAAGAGATAGAGTAACCTTGAATTAAATGTTTCTATAATCGTTTAATGTGATGACGTGTTACTGAAATAATGAATAATGTGAATTCTAACAGAAGCAGCTAGAAAACTCGATTCAAAATTAGCTATTCCGACGATTGATCAGATGTAGGTAGGTACCTACCATACTTTACGGTTCCAGCGACAAGTATAATCAAAGAAAACAAGTTGAACAATTAGGTGTATTGTAAATATATCGAGTACCTACGATAAAATATATCACGAATTAAAAAATCAGTCACCTGAAATACTTCCGTGTCACCGTCACGTATTATAAGGTCGTACGACATAATAAGTTCAGTACATATATACCAGCTACTTGTTTCATCAACTCTACGTTTAAAATAATAAATTAGAATCAAATACCAATAATGATCATAAGAATATTGTTATATTATTATTTATTATTGTTCGTAATTTTATAAATTATACATTTTGGTGTCTTTTGTATCAGCCGTTTCCTATGAACTATGCCAGCTATAGTATGTACAAATAACAAATGTACAATGATGTTGGTACAGTGTACATCCCAATATTCCGTATTTCCGTATGGCGTATTATGTATTTATTTTGTATAAAGGTACATACCTAATATTATCTAAAATAAATTAATATAATAACTATAAAGGGGATTCGATACCGTAATTTTTTATCTTTGTCAAACACTCGTGCGACATAGGACTTTAGACGTGTTCTTTCAGTTCTTTGCCAAACATATGAGAGATAAAAATTCTAAAAACGTATTTGGATTTGTCGTCAAGACTTCTTCAAATCGACATTTTCACATTTTAGATTTTTTGATTTTAACATCTCCTAAATTTGAAATAAACAATTTTTTAATTACTATTTTTAATATAATTTTTTAGGAATTTGGGAGATTAAATAAAAATTATGGGGAAATCGATTTCAAGTAGACTTGACTACAAATTCAAATCTGTTTTCAAAATTCTCATCGCTTTATTAGATCAATTGATATGTTTGGCAAAGAACATGTCTAAAATCCTATGTCGCGAGCGTGTTATGTACTGCGTAAACGTGTCATACTACGTAATGTTATGCTTTTACAGATATGCCGATTATGCACTTATACTCTAAACTCTTATCGAATATTATATTATAATATAACATTCGATAAACATATGTCAAATACGTTTAAGACTCAAGTACATCAAACTGTAGCTACATTATACCTAGGTACCCTTATTTTAATTTTGTAAATTATAATTAACCCATCTATACACATTACACATACAATAATAATTATTAATTACGTATTTTAAGTTGCTGTAATATCTATGAAAATATACAGGTAATTTTTTTTTTTATGGTTTTTAGGTCATTGAAATAATTTTTTTTTGGGGGTAAATTTTGGTAATTGTTTAGGTCATAAACATCCTATCTTTAATGATGTCAGTTATTTTATAAAAATTCTTACTAAAAAAAGATAAAAAGATGGACAGTAGTTGTATGTTATAATAAATAATTTATAATACCTAATCAATGTAGATAGTTAGGTAGGTACCTGTTCCATTGATGGATATTGGGGGGTTTGAAGGTACAAACAGAAAGATTATCCTTCCTCAAACATACTGAATGGTAACTTTCAATTAACATATTGTTGAATAAAAATAAGTGAATACTTTTAGGTACAAATATACAATTTTACAAAAAAATCGGTGATTAATAACGTTTTCATCCATCGGAAAATTTCCGCCTATTAGTACACATGACAGAAAAAAAACTAATAATTAAACAATAACAATTAAAATATTTTATAATACAATACAATATTTATACAAAATAATGTGTACGTAACTCAAATACATGCGGTGGTTTTATTTTTGCAAAATTGAATACAATCATCATTTTTTTAAATAGTGATTTGATGCCCGTTTAATATACCCAAGTGAATCTTTCAATTTTTCCCTTAAAAAAGTACCGCGAATCATCAAAAATGGATATTTTAATTTTTTTGTACCTATTATAAGTATTTCATAATTTTTGTTTTTACCGACTTTATCTGTGTTCAGCCCTCTAATACGTACATGTACCCATATTTCAGTTAAGCGTTCAACAACAATGTTTGTTTTGAATTATAGCTACAAATTCCAGTTAGTGTACTGTGTAATGGTAGTAATATTATGAGCAGGCGAAATAAACGTATAAAAAAGTTCGGCAGAATCGATAGCTGGCGACCTGCCGCAATCAATAAGTTTCTTACGGGTAAAAATTTAATCTCGGCGGAATTGATTTTTGCACACTTGCACAGAGACAGAATCATCATAGGTGTTGGTTGTAGTTTAGAAGTTACATAGCCATAGGCCCATAGGTAATAATAAACATATATTATAGCAGGTAGGTACCCCCATGTAAATACGAAATACATAATTTTAGATATAGTGGCCACTGTACAATATAGTACCTATGAAATATGTTGTAATAGGTGAGTAAAAACAGTAATTTTTAATAATTTAATTTATAATATTATATTCTATCTTGAATTCTTGAACAATTGGACGAGAAAACAGATACTCAGATACAAAATTTCGACCACCGTTTGAGTCGCGCACTCTCTCGAAATTAGTTTTCCTGATAACAGACGTTTTTACGTAATACGTCGTAACATTATTTTTGTTATCGCAGTTATTATCATTTTTTATTTATCATTGCGATTGCGAGCCGTGACTAGTAACTATGTCTTAATTTTATATTATCAGTCTAATATTATTATACGTACTTTAAATAGTCGTAATAATAATAATTGTTTTGTTGTTACTACTTACTATTATTACATGTTATTGTCGGCAGTCACTAGTCACCTCTCACCAGTCTGTACGCACGTACTGAAGAGATGTGTCTGTCTCGACGTTATTATTACTTTTACTCTGTATTATTACGTATCGACGACGGTCTGTGGATTAAACGATTCGTTAGCGGCTCTACATCTGCACGACACGATTAAGACAATGTTGTTGGACGACTGAAATGTCTAAGATATCTTCGATAAATCGAGTTTGACTGAAAGAGAGTCTTCGTTTCGTTAAAATCTGTCACGAGACAAGTTGTGACAAAGTACAGTGAACCACCGTTTTTTAGGTAGGTAGGTACAACCGTTCAATATTTTAACGATTGTGACATCTATATTTTGATCGTAACACCTAATTTTAATCCTACATTCCCACCTTGTCGTTCACTTACTTTTCCCTTTTTTATACATTATATTGACTGTGAATAAATTGTAATTATTATTAATGATTATAACTTATACATAATGAGATGTCCAATTGTCCAATATAATTTAGTTCTAAATTTAATATTGGCATCTAGATGATGTGTACATTTTTTATAGAAGTTTTCTCATAACAAGATGCAGGCTTTTGAGTAGGTAGCGGTGATTGTACATTATAATATTATGCAACTACAAAATTTTGTTCACTTTGCTATTAAACAACTCTTTGTGTTGATATTATACTTTCTTCATTCTTGTTATGATAAAAATTATTATTTTTAAATGTCGCTATAAATATGCCTACTTAAACATATGTTTTAGAATTCCATTCAAAATGATTTCAAAGGAAACAATATTTGTGTACGCAACTTGTGCAATAGTTGTTCTATTCACTGCAGTGTATTTATATTATAGAAATATATATAGCTACTGGAAAAAATTGGGAGTGTATCACTTGGAACCAACTTTTTTTTTTGGTAACGCAAAGGATCGCGTTCTTTTTAAAAAATCTTTCCATGAGTTTCACAGAGACATGTACTTCAAGTTCAAAGGACATAGATATGCCGGTTAGTATTCTAACTGTGAATTATTTTATTTTTGTTTAATGACTAATTTATAAACACATAAATTATTGTAAATTATGAAATACAGTGAATTCTACTTAATATGATAACTGGTTTAAAAAATCAACTGTTTATTGGAGTCAAAAAAGAGTAACTCTAACTAAATATTATATTTCTAATGTTAAATTGATCTTTTATTAGAATTACTCTGTATCTAATAATTTAATCACTTTAATGAAAATGTATATTGATTTAATGTTTTTAAAACTGATTGAATTATATGACCGGCAGCCGGTATAGGTACAAATAAATTATATTTTTTAAGCATTATGAGATACCAGTACATCGTTTATGTTGCGTCATTCACTTGTTCAGAATAGTTTTTGTATAGTTTGTGTTCAAATATTTTTCTAACATTTCAGACAAACAAAAAGATTTATCAATAATAGAAAATAATATTTGTTTATTTATTTGGAAATATTTGAAAAAATATATTATTTTATTATTGTAATTTAAGTTTAATTTTAAGTAGGTATACATATTATATAGTTTTTTTACGAAAAAAAATGATTTACTGAATTCTATTAAGGATTAAAATGACCTAACCAAAGTGATAAAATATGATCAATAACATTAAGTGGAAATCATTGTATTATATTAACTTACCATAGTACATACATGACATATTATATAAAATGTCAAACTCCAATAAAAAAATAATTTTTTTGCTTTGATTTTAGGATATTATCTTGGTCGCCGAGCATCATTGGTTATCCTTGACCCAGAAATAATCAAATGTATAATGATTAAAGATTTTAATCATTTTACGGACCGTCAAACAATGAGGTTTAGAACATCTGAATATATTACTGAAATGTTGATTAATCTTAAAGGTTCTAAATGGAAACGAATGAGGGGTCAATTAACACCAGCATTTACTTCAGGCAAACTTCGAACTATGGAACATCTTGTAGATGTTTGTTGTAATAATATGAGTGACTTTCTTAATGAAAATATCAAAAGTGGTAATTATAAACATTGTTTTAATGAAACACAAATCTCTGATTTATTACATCTATTTTTGTATATAAATGTTTATTTAAAAATTATAGCAATTTAATGTGGAAATGAATATGGTTGTTTTAGGTATACGAGAGCATTTACTTTATCACATATATATTTTATCCTTTAACTATAGGTACCTATTAAGAAGACGTAACACGGGCATGTGTTGTCTCTGTCTTACAAGTACATAAGTTAGCAGTATTCACACAGCAGATCACCTTAAGCTTTGTTAGCTTAAAAATTAGAGTGAACTGACTTATTATGCAATTTGGTGGTAAGAACAATATCTGTGTTTTTTACGATAATTCAGTTTTTAAGTGAGTTATGACCATTTTTAATTTATGCTATATTATATACCCAAAACTTGCTAAATAATTGAACTATCATAAAAAAACCACGGATCCAAACACAGATAATGTTCTTATCATCAATAGTCTTAATAGTCAATTCACTTTAATTTTTTTACAAACTAAGCTAAATGTAATCTACTAAGCATAAATTTGGTATGTTACACAGTTGTAAGATTTAGACAATAAATGTCTGTGTTACAAAGTGGTGTATCTATAGGGGGTATGGGAGGTCATATCCCCCTGGAAACCGAATTTTGTACACAATACAACATGTATATAATAATAATAATGATATAATATGTGTATGTTGAATGTTTATTAAAAAATGTATATCTCCCCCGCTCAAAAAAAATCCTAGGTACGCTACTGGTGTAATGTCCTCTTAAGAAGGCGCTACACCCGCATGTGTTATCTCTGTGGTACAAACACATAACAGTTTGTGCATTTTAAAATACTCATAACTTGCTTTAAAATTAAAATCTAAGAAAAAACCTATGAAGTTCACTAGATAATATTCTTACTTCTAAATTTTAGAAGAGGTCAATTTACTTTAATTTTTAAACTAACAGAGCCTTGTGATCTACTGAGCGTACAATTTCCTATGTTATGCGTTTGTAAGACAAAGAGAATGCATGGGATGTAGCACCATTTTAAAATAGCGAAATAGAATGATTACAATAGGGCCTAAGGAATTGTTTTTCAAGTTCCATGTATATGTACTCTAATTCATATTTTATTAAAGTATGTAATTTTAATAGCTTATCCAGTTAATGTGTTTATTAAGTGTATATTATAAAATTAAACTGGTATTAAAAAATCAAAAATAAAGCTTAAGCTATTATAAATCTTAAAATTTGGTAAAAGTAACAATATTGATTAATATCTGTGTTGATTTACATAACCTAACCTAACCTATTTATTTATGGGAGTATACTCCAGTCTCCAGATCATAACATACGTAGTATTTATGATTTTTATATAAAATTAATTGTAATAATGCAATACATAAATAAAGGATTTAATAAATTAATTTGGTTTGCAGAGCAAGGTTATGATTTAGAAATGAAAGACTTTTTTGGCAAATTCACCTTGGATGTTATTGCAACTTGTGCGTTTGGCGTGGAATCAAACTCATTGAAAGATGAAAATGGTGGTTTTGCCAGTCGTGTATCTAAATTTGCTAGCTTGAGTATTATGAAACGTCTAACCCTGTACATAGTACTACTCTTTATGCCTGGTATTGCTCGATTTGTTCCATTATCTTTTTTTAACATGGAAGTGATACAATTCTTAGCTAATGTAATCAAAGAAGCAAAGAAATGCAGACAAACTACTGGCCAAAAGTATGTACATTGTCATTTATACTTTTTAAAAAACAAAAACATGGATTTATTATAATTGAAGACCAGATATAAAATATATTGTAATTTTTTATTGATGTCAGGTAAATCAAATCTGATAAAATATTTAAATAGATTGGACTAATTATTGTTTTCCTATTTAATTTAATACTGCAATTTTTGCAAATTTTGTACACCTCACGTGTAAAATATGCAAATTAGATGATTTTATAATGTAACTTTAATGTATTTTTCATTGCAATTTTAATATAATATTCATTCTGCAATTTCGATATATTTTCATTGCAATCTTGACATATTTTTAGTGCATTTTTGACATATTTTTAACACAATTAAATCTGGTCTTTTATTATAACTAATAATTAATAATTCTTACTTGTAAAAAGTATTATATTTTACAATTAAAATCAATATATTTTTAAACATTTGGATTTTTTTTAATGTACCTAAATATTAATAGTTATTATGAACTCTACTGCTCAAAATACAAAACGTATTATAAATAAAATACTTAACAAGTTTTATGATAGTAAACAACTAAAGTGTTGTAATGAATTATATCTGTTTATAATTTATAATAAATTGATAGAAAAAACAACTAAAATTAATTAAAATTATTTTCTTTCACATTTTTTTTTAAGGAGGAACGATTTCTTGCAATTATTACTGGATAGTGAAACTGATTTAGATAAAAATGACAAAACCAAATCAAAAGAAGGTAAATACATTTTTTAATTTTTACTAGATACTGTGTTTAATTAAAAAAAATAAATAAAATAAATTATAACTTTTTCCAACAAAAAATTAACCTTATAATTATCAGTAAACTTATTTACCAACTACTAAAAATATGCAATTTTTGGTTGATTTCAGATGCATTGACTGAAGCTCAAGTGGTTGCTCAATCTGTATTGTTTTTAATTGCTGGGTTTGAGACATCAAGTACATTGTTGACATTCACATGTTATGAGATGGCAATCAATCAAACCATACAGGATAAACTAAGAGAGGAAATATGTTCAGTCTTAAAACGATTCAATGGTAAATGCACTTATGAAGCCATGCAAGAAATGCCTTTATTAGACATGGTATTGATGGGTATGTATCATGCTAGTCACGCAAATAAAATTATAATCCGAAATCAAAATCAAAATCATATCTATTTTGTATGAAAAAAAAAAAATATAATTACTATTTTATATCTAGAAACATTGAGAATGCATCCACCTGTAGCACAACTAGAACGTGTAAGTACCCAAGACTATACATTGCCTGATTCCAACTTATTACTGAAAAAAGGAATGCCTGTCCAAATACCTGTAATTGGATTACACTATGATCCAGAATATTATCCAGAACCTTATAAATTTGAACCAAATAGATTTTCTCCAGAAGAGAAAGCTAAACGTTCGCATTATGTGTTTTTACCGTTTGGAACTGGGCCCAGAAATTGCATTGGTATGTGTTTTATATAAATGTGTCCGTCGACACACCTATTAAAACTGTAATAGCATGATGTATTAAGTTCTTATATGTGTTTTATTAGGTCTACGGTTTGCCTTGATGAGTACAAAGAGAGGAATGGTGCATCTCTTAAAAGACTTTTCAATTGATCTGAGTAAGGAAATGACTGTGCCTTATGAATACAGCAAACATTCAATGTTGCTTAAGGCAAAAGATGGTATAAAGCTATCATTCAATAAATTGAGTGCATAAAAAAATGGTTTGGCAAACTACTTAACATGTAACAAATTTTTGGGCTGTGTTAAATTTATTGGAAACTAATTGTAATAGTTTATTTCTTAGTTTTTTCTTAAGCTATTGTAAATTATAGCAAAATGTGACGTATTTATACTTTCTTTTAAACTAAAATAGATATTATTTTCATGTTTATTACTGATTTTAAATATTTTTTTTGTTTATTTACATTATATATTAAATTTTGTATTATTTTAATATTGTTGAATATAATTTTGAGGAAAGAATTGCAGTCCACAATTAGAATTTCTTGTTTTTTTCCTGTTGTATAACTTTTTTAGAGATTACTTATATGCAATTATTAAAACAAATTGTTGATCTGTTTGTTGACCTTTTGTATCAACTTCACTCATTTATTTAAGTTTATAATATTATATTAGTAATATTTTTAACAATAGCAATGAAAATTCATCCAATTTTGAATGAAAAAAATGTTTTTAAAAACTGTACTTTTAATTTACAAAAAATAAAATTTTTGGATAAGAGATTAATGAACCAACGTAACTTTATACATTTTTTAAATTAAAACGGTTATATTAGATCCTTTTATTTACTGTACTTCATTTGGTATAGAATACCGCTTATAAAGTTGCTTCAAAAAAAGTAATTTACTGTCAACTTGCTGTAATTTCAACAATAAAACTGTTCATGTCTATCATACTGGTTTTATTACTTATGATGAAAGAATAACTAAAGGTCTTTGCGAGCTACTTTCTTTTAACAACTAGGTAATCAAATTTTTTTTTGACAACTATAATAATTTTATGTTATTTATGATGAACTTTTTAAAATTTAAACATAATGATTGATCACTCACTTCAAATGTTGTCCAATTAAAAATATATCAAGAAAAAACTGAAACCTTTTCAAGGTTTGGAAAGATATTAAATGATGAACATTGCAAGGAATTCAAAAATTAATTTTGCTTTGTGTTTATCATAGTAATAACTAGATACCAAAATTCGATGCATTTCCATGGCTATAATGAGTGTATGCACAATGCACGAATACGAGAGTTTGAAATGTAGGCGTTTCAAATCAAACTGATTTTATAACCAAAATTTTATTTTACATATTGATGCATGTTTGAGAGGTTAAGGCATATTTTCTTATTTAAGCATATAATTTGTATATTCTAAACACTTTTAATAAAAATAATATTTTTTTAATCTTTCCTCATTAAAATAAAAACAAGTAGATAAGCATCTATGTGACTGTATATACAATAATATAATATAATATATATTTTAAGGTTTATGATGATGGCACTCTTTTTAGTATTAGTTATAAAGAGTGGCTATCATTACAGTACACTCTACTTAAGATATTTTGTATTAGATACTCTGTGCTTACATTAAAAAGAAAAAATGAATACATTTTTTTTATTTTGGTTAAAATGTTTACTGCATATTTTGCCATTTAGATCATACATATTTAGCACCTTTTTAGTGCATATAATTCCAGCCTATAGTAATAACTAAAAAATGATGTCATCATGTGTAATTTAAAAAATTTAAAATTTCAGATAGATCAAGCCAAAAGCCATGTTTGTTGTTTGTTTCAAAAAAAACAAACCTAAAATTAAAATATATTTTTTCATTCTTTTTATACAATATTCTATCAATACATTTTAAAGTCACAACAATCACATTTAATGATTATAAGTAGGGAATGGATTTGAATGCACATTGCATTTTTTTCTGAAAACATTGCTTTTCAAGCACTAAGTTAATTTCATACATCAAGAAATTAAAAAATATAACTTTTATTTTTCATTTTTTTTTTACACTTTTAAAACTATTACTTTTTAGAGTATGTTTTGAAATGTTTAGTTTTATATAAGAATGAATAACATTTTAGTTAAAATTTATTCTAAAAGAATAAAAATAAATATGTTTTATATAGCCTTGTCATACTTCTATTTTTATTTGTTATTTTAATATCTGCAAACATTATTGTATATTCAGTCTATAAGACCCTTACAACTGTTACGAATGTGCTTCTTGAAGAAAAAATATCAGCTATGCGCAATGTAGTGGTGTCATGTGTACTGTAATGTTTAGTTGTAGAGGGGTGACAGAAAGGTTCATTTGTTCCACCCTAGATCGTAAGGAGCCCCTAGCCCATAATCCTAAATTGTTGTCATAATTATGTATTAACAGCTGATCAAAGTTTTTATTACAATTATTGCAATATTGAATATCCTATAGGTCATAATAATGTTATGTGCTAAACATACCTTCTAAAATATGTACCTGTAAGATTCAATATTTATATAATAGTATATTGGATATAGGTCAATATTCTCATGGAAATAATTAAGTATTTATTACTTTTCTTAAAGCTACCGTATCAAACGGACTAAGAGAGTTAACATGTGTTTTATCATAAGAGTGAGAGAAATGGTGTTGTTCCGACTTCTGAGGACAGCCAATATATTATAGCCTTAACAGCAGTTCGTCACAAGCTCCAATCATTTGCATGCGTTATCATACCTAATGTTCCATCTATTTCTATTGGAGTCCAAAACTAAATACTGAATGTACCTACTACTTAGTGAGAACATAAAAATCCAAAGGTTAGGTTATTTACTAGAATTGTTTATCTAAATATTGGGGAGATTACTCAGCCAAGGCCTTAGGGCCTGGAGTGAGTTCTTAAATAGATTAGTTGATTGTTTCAATGAGGAAATTATTTGTCGGTTCTTCAAATTAATTCAATACATCATGATCCACCAATAATATCCTGTAGGCTGTAGAGTAATGTTAGGTACCTATAACTGAAAACTCTAACAGTTAAGAAAACCTTATTACTGATCTTTTATTGTAAGAACTAAATAATATAACACAATATAATATATAAATCTTTTTTTATTGTATGTTTGTACAAACACTATTCAAATTATAAAATAAGTATGAGTAGGTACATAACCTTAAAATACATATTATATTATATTAATGAGGATTGTGATTAAGGAACATTAAATTATTCTGACCATTTGCACCAGAATCCTATCTCAGGAGTAAAGAATACCTAACCTGGTGTGAAGTCAGTCCGTCATTTTTATGTATTAATTGTATGATGCTCAAAAAAGAGGGGCATACTTTTTACTAGGTACCCCAAATTTTGATGACACTTCATTGTTAAAATAAACATTCACCGCTACCTTCTGAATCTAAAATAACTTAAACTTATGAGTTATAAATTTTGTATTATTGTAGTATTACTTCGAATCATGTGAACAATTAACAAATTAATATTGTATTTCAATAGTTTGACTGTATCACTTGCCAGTGGGCAACTAGAGTATTTTAAGCCGTGATACAGACGTACAAACGACAATATGGGCCTGAGTGTTTTAAATGTTGCCTACCACCACTCCTTTTTTCAAAGCTCATGGTGCCATACATAATAATATAATATAATATAATATATGAAATCCCGAATACGTCTCATAAATCATAAAATTATTGTAAGATATAAAACAGTTTAACTCCAGAATTTTGTTTTACATTTCTTGTCCGACAGTAAATTAAGATGAACGTGTTACTCTCGATCCACAGCATAATATTGTAATACACAATTTAAACATTCATCGTACCTACTCATTTTTATAACATATGGTCTGCTAATAATTATACACTTTTTTTGAACGCAGGCTAGCTGGATAATATATTATAATAATATTTATGCATGCCAAATCGTTGCTAAATATGTATATTTTATATATTATTAGTATTTTATTGGTAACTAGTTATGACGTATTATGAGCACGTAAGAATACCTTTTTTTAAAACGATAAATTGATTTTTTTCAACACCTATGCGTATAAAATATATACTTATTGTTTCAAAATTCAAATATTGTTTTAGAAATAAAAAAATTGCAATTTACAGATAGAGAGTTTTAATTATTATATTATTATACCATACGGATGAAACCACATTTCAAAAGTACCTACATTTGTATAGCTACGAATTCCATAGCACACTTCTTCTACTATATGATAGACTAGCTGAATAACCCGGCGATGCCCGGGAAAAAAATTGTGATTAATTAACTCCTTTTAGGTGTAATTTAATGTGGAAGCAAAATCATATTATGTTTCAATTTTTAGTCATCCTGCATGGCGTTGCTTGTGAGACATGCTTATGGTTATGCAAACAATATATTATCAGGTAGGCAATCTACTTGCAGTAGATTGCGGACACAGCGAGGAGGGTGATCAAATACAATCTACATTAGTATAGATTTGTAGTTGAAAAATATATTTATACGGTATTACGGTGTACCTAAAATACATGAGGTTCTAATTGTAAAATAAATTATTTAAATAACAATATAATTTATCAAAATAAATATCATAAAAATATGAAATTTACTTAGTAATATATGCAAATAGACTCTCACTATCTTCTCAGAATCGTATTTTGTATGCAATGAATTCAAATTTAATAGGTACATGAGTACATTACAGTAATTTATAGTTATAACTTACTTAACAATGATTTACACTTGACACCTATTATTTTATAATATATAATACATATATTTAGCTTCCAATACTTAAATTAATATAGCTTAACAGCTAGGTATTAGAGTGAAAAACATAAGTGAACAAAAGGTAAGGTATAATTAAATATACTATACAATTATGAAGGTAATTTGTGACAATTATATGTAAATATAAAAGTTATTTAAAAAAAAAAAAATGTATTAAAATACTGAAATATTTCACGCATTTGAAATGTTTCATCAAATATTTTACAATTTTAAATTTCATGAAATTTTCAAACACTAACTATAAGTACAGCCATATTATAGGTATTGCAATTATGAAATATTGTAGGTATTGTAGTTTGATTTTCTGATGGTATACTATTTTTACTATTATTTTATAATAATTATATTAAATTTTTATCCATCCATCCCAAATAATTAAAAAAAAAATAACGATTACCAAATATAAGAGAATACGAATTAAGAGTAGAGAATATAATTTTCTTTTTTTGTCCGATATAAGAAAATAATTTGTATAGTAAATGATTGTGAAACACTTTTGACATAATTTAACATTTTAACAGGTCATATCTGCAACTGTTGAATGTTCTCGACAAACTAAAATTGTTATCTAGGAAACAATGAATATTAGGATGTAGGTATTTGTTACAATATACGGAAATTAGGATAAAACAATTGAATTATGCGGGGGGGGGGGGGGCTCTGTGGTTGGATCGGTATGGTGCATTATTTACGACGCCAACAGTATTAATTATATATTACATATTAAAATATTATGACATAGGTAGGTACTATTATTACAAATTACAATAGTTAAATCTGCATTTTCATAACACGGTCCTAAGGGCTGTCCTTCGAAGGTTGCTGTACTAAATTTAAAACCTAGCGACTGTTAGACCCCTTATTTAAGCTGCCAATCTGTAATTAAAGGACCAAGGCTACAAAGGGCTCTTGAGTTTGTACTGTGTATATAATTCTGTAGTTCTTCAGTTAGCCTATTATGTAGTCGGAATAATATATAATTTGCTTATTTTAATTTCAGTAAAATAATTCAATTACGTCGGTTAATGGTTTCAGATTGTTGTTGTTTAAAGTTAAAAATTTTAAATAGTTTAATATTATTTTAGTGCCTCATTATACTATTATTATTGCTATGATAATAAATGTATTACGAACTTAAAAAAGTTGCCCAACTTGTGCACCTATATGTTTCCTAAATCTGTATGATATAACGATTTCAAAAGTACACAAAAGTAATTTTTCCTTGTGAAATAATAGTCAAAATCTTTAACTGCAGTTAATAATATTGTGTCTTAGTACTATTATTATAGTTGGGATGTAAAATACCAATAAACTACAAATTACAATGGGAAATAAATGAATTTTTGTCATTACTAAAAAGTATAAATTAGTATGTGTTACATTTTAATACTTATTTTAACATAAAACCAATAATATATTACACATCATAGAATAACGGGATACTACGGGTGCCTACCGAGTATCCTATCCTTTAAACGTACACTATTAATTCAACAAAAAAAAAACTAATATTTACTAGAAAGGGAAATTTAAAAACTATTTACAAAATATACCTAAAACATTTATTATGAATTACTACGAATTGCAATCGAATATAAATCAATTGTTGTCATCACTAAAGGGTCCCTATAAATTAATATGTTATACATTTGAATACTTATTATTTATTAAATACCTATTTATAGGTAAACCAACAATACATACATTCTTCACTAATGGGATATTGGGATATAATTTTAGATACCTACCGAATATCCTGTCTTTTATACTTACAATTGAGTCAACAAAAAAATAACATTTCACATAGCTAGGGTAATTTAAAAACTATTTACAAAATATAAAACATTTATTATAAATTAGCAAGGCTGGGCAAGTTAACGATTTTTTTTAACTCGTTAAGTTAAGTTAATATAAGAAAAAATAAGTTAAGTTAAGTTAAAAGTTAACTACAATATTTTTTATAACTTCGTTAAGTTAATAATTAATGAATAAAAAAAATTAACTAAGTTAAAATTAACTTAATTAAAAATTTAATTATTTTTGAATCTATAAGAAAAATAGGTGAAATGAATGACAAATTTGGAATTTGGGTCAAGTTTAGATTTCTGGGCTCACGTGGACAACCATGTAGTATGCTTAGCAATATTTACTGAGGATTTAGGGTGGGCAGTTGATGATTTATCCAATTCACTCCCACCCATTAAAGAAAGGGGGGAAGTTAAAATAGTATAAATACACAAATGATACAAGCTCTACTATTAGGCATAAGCTGCTACACATAAATATTTGGGATATCCATATAAATTATACAGTATAAACACAATCAGTAAAATAAGAGACAAAAGTATATTGTATATGACATACATAAGCACATAATATAATTTATTGATAAATGGTAAAATATACATTTAATATATTTTATACTTACTACATATTATTGTCTTAGTAAGGTATAACTCAATAACTGTATAAATATAACACATAATATTGTAGCCTGTAGGTACTTATACTTTTTAGTACTTATTTTAATTACATAATATAATATAATCATTAGATTTCTTCATGGTTATTATGGATTATAAAAAATAAAAATAAAAATAAATATGGAAACTTGCATGAGAAGTTGTTTTAAAAGTTAAAAATGTTAACCTTTTTTATAACTTATAATTAATTAAAACATTGTATAACTTACTAATCTACGTCTAGTGTTTACCATGTTCTATTTTAGAAAAAGACTTATTTGTTTGTATACAGTTCTGAAAATTATTGATGTTTAAAATTTGTCACAACTTGTGAGTTAAAATAAACTAAAAATTAAGAACATAATATTATGGAATACACAAGATTACAAGAATACAAAATCTAAAAACTGAAAAATTACAACAAATAATAATAAATAACTGTGTTAACACTTAACCGAACTGCAGTACCTACTGAACTCGCACTTTAGTAATGAAACAATGGCTAATGGGGAATGTGCAGTATGAATGAGAGGTATAGCAGTCATCAAAATAACATCACCGTGGAGCTTAAATATTTAATATACTATAAACAGTATAAACCCTGGAGTATAAATACTTTGAATCGGAGCGTTAACAAATATTTTGAGAAATTATTTTTTCCCCACGAGTTATTTTAATAATTGCAGGTAATAAGTAATATTGTAATAACGTATTTCTCGGGATGTGTGGCATATGAGTTAAAATGTCATTAGGTTGATTTATGCCTTGGTTTACAAGAAAACTAATCGAGTACACGAATGTCGCGACCCGTATCGTCATCGTGTATACAATTATATTATTATTTCATATTTGTTAATTAAACAATTTCCCATTTATTTTCTATTATATCTAATATTATATTTCTGAAGTCAACAAAGTTATAAATGAATGGGTTGTATCAAATTTAAAATTTAACTTAATTTTAAGAAATCTGTGTATAATTAACTTGAAGTTAACACGTTAAATATGTAAAAAAATTAACGTATTAAGTTAAAATTTAGTTTCAAAAAAAAAGTAACGAGTTATTTAACTTAGTTAATATTAACTTAACGTTTTAACTTAATTTTAATTTTTAACTCGTTAATGCCCAGCCTTGTAAATTAGGTAGGTACTAATTACAATCGGAAATAAATTAATTGTTGTCATTACTAAAGTAGTAAAGTGTATACATTAATAGCATGTTAGAGATTGTATTACTTATTATTTGACTATGCATATTTATAGATAAACTAACAATATATGCATTCTACATTGATGGGATATAATTATGGATACCTACCAAATATCCGTCCTTTATTACTACACTTAGCAAAAAAAACCAACAAAATATGCTAGTTAAGGTAATTTAAAAACTATTTACAAAATTATATTCCCTCAAATTAGCAAAAAAATAAACACGTATACGAGCTAAGAATAGCGAAAGGTATTTATCTAAATAAAAGTAAACGACCATATTAATTATTAATATCGATAATGTACGCATATAGTATGATAATGAGTTCGACGGGCATAACTAATAGTTCAAATAATATGTAGTTAAAAAGTGAGTCTGTTACTAAAAGGCCTGATGCAATAATGTAAGTATTTAAACTTAAAGCAAGGATTGTAGAATAAAAAATGAAAAACGAAGTTTTCACGTAAAAATAAATTACGCCCACAACAAGTAATATGCGCTATACAATATAATACCACCTGTAACGGTGAGAGTTATACCTAAGTTCAATTAAAAATACACTGAACTGAATTCGGTGATAATGTTTAAATTTTAAATTTTTAGCATCACATCATCCATAAATTAAAAAATTTAATGAATGCCAATGACAACAGTATTTGGAGGAAATTAAATATGATGAGTTTCTATGTCATCTGGAATAGTGGAATTAATAATATGGTAGGGTCTAGTCTTGTGTCAACAACTAAAGTATGTATATACAGTGAACAAATTCTTGTAAAATCTTGTAGAATAATTTCTATTTTAAATAAAAAAACATTTTCAAAAAGTATCTAATAAACTATACAAAATGTATGTTTTTCCACACTACTTAAACCAGTATTAACCAGTATTAACTCAAATTATAGCAGTTATTAAAACCCAATCTTTTTTTTAAATTCGTTATTCCAGCGTTCGAACAACTGAATACACCCAGAACCCAAAACCCTAAATCTAAATAAATAATTCTGGTGCAAAGCCATAATGCAAATAAGTTTAGTATGATTCTTAATTTTAACACAATATGGTACCATAATACAAAAATCCCATAAAAGCTAAACAATATCTAGTTAAAAAATTAAAACAGAAAATTATTAAGCCATAATTAAATAAATAATGAGAATTTATAATTTAAATAATATTATCAACATTATGGCTATTGTTAGTTGTTATATAAGTAATTGTAAATTTTAAAACAGGTACTTAATAATAAGAAAAAATTTAATTCTCGAAACAATTTTAAAATAAGGTAGGTAAATAAATAAATAACATGGCTACTTACACAACGAATTTCCAAAATACAGGACAAAAGACGTGTTTATTTGGATCGAATTGGATCGCTTATAACTAAGGTAATATGTTTGTTTCAACTCTAATGGTTGGTAGGTTTCTAAATGGTGTAGCTCACACAAAGAATATTTTTTGTTTATTTAAATGGTTGCCATTGGTCACATATTATATTACTATTGTAATTATTTTTATGGTAAAAATTTGGCAAATACATTTTTTTTAGAAATATATTTAATAAATCTTTGGTACGCGCAACGCTGGGCTTAACAGCTAGTAATATAGAAAATAATACAATTCTATCTTTTATAAAAGTTATATATAATTATAGTTATATTTAGTTAAACAAAAAATATCATAAGAGATTATTTTTAATTTTGCGTGAATAATAAATATTAAGTATAAATACTAAAATAGGAAAAATTAATTATAAGAGAAGTTGTAAGGGGCGTCAATAATAATAAATAGACAAGATAAGTTTACAGTACAATTTTATTATTATAAAATATTAACTTATACAAAATATTTAAAACCCCATAGAACAAAAATTCGAAAAGATGAATGTTTATTTTAATTACTAAATGTACAGTTTATTTTGTGTAGATGAAAAATCAATTGACAAAAATAAGCTTAAGTGGGAGTCATATGTTACTCTAATATCTCCGCGTTAGCAAGCCTCTGGTCGGGCAGATAAAACGTGAAGACGATCGCCAACAGTAATATTGCCAAGCCCGATAAGGATGTGAAAACGAGTTCGGTATAACTGCTAGCTGTTTGCACCTTATTCAACTCTTCCACGCTAAGCAGCACTATCCGTTGACCAACTTCTGGCCATATTGGAGACTTTGCCTGAAACTGTTCTTCCACGATATTCAAATCCGATTTTCCTGATTTCATAAGCACACAAAATATACAATAATAACAACAATGATTACATGTTTTTTTAAATAAAAATATTTGCTTCACACTCACCAAAACTCTGATAGTTAAACACTTTTTTGAATGAAAAACCATCACCGCCTTCTGACAAATAATTACTGATAATTATTGTGTAATTGGCGTTTAAATCCAATTTCTCGTACATCGGCACGGCGCAATTTCCACACCTAGCGTAAATGGATTGCACTCGATCGCCACTGGGTCGACCAAGATCTATTACGACATTTAACCCTGTTGGATAAATTATAAAGTTAAGTTAGTGTGGATAGACTACTTAGTAATAATTTGAATTTTGTTGTAAATAATACATAATATATTAATTATTCTTTAACAACAATTATCACAGTGTATCGATATAATACTATCATTTATCACGAACAGATAGTATTGTCAGATCGTTAAAAATAGAAATGCCGTTCTAAAATAGAAGATAAATAAGATTTTTATCAGTGATTTTGTTTGTTTACCTGAAACTTGAAGAAATTCACCGTTGGCCACCGTTTTACTGTATCGTCGAACGGAGTACTCAAAAGCTTCCCAAATGTCTGAACCCTTAGTCGTAATTTTTCCTATATCATCCTGAAATGGCAGCGACGACAATAAATCACCAAAGGTGATGTTACCTATAATACATATAACGATCATATAAAATATGCTCACTTAGCATTGTTATACTTCTATTTTGTTCCTACTTTTAGCTTACCTCTTTTATGTATATTATTAATGTTTGTCCGTATCCCGCCAGCTTGTAACATTGCTATCGGTGCGTCGGTCCAGTATTTGGTCAAATCATACGATTTAATATTGTTTCGAATATTCTGTACAAGGTCCATTTTTTTATTTCTTTGTTATTATTTTTAATATATTTTATTATTTTTAAATACTCACGTAATCTACAAAAGAGTCCGTTATGAAATTTCCCAGGTTACATTCTCTGAATCTACAATATTCATTGATTCCTTCTAAGAATACACTTGTCGAACCAATAACTTGTTTCGTCTTCTCCTCGATCACTTTGCTCATGATTTTTACTTCGTTGAATAGTTCGGGATCTATAACAGTACATTATAATAATGATTGTCTTATCGTATTTTTGTACAACCTTAATAAGAATGTTTAAAACAGTTGCCAATGCCAACTTGATAGACATAAAATCTCAAATTTCAACCATCGAAAATTATTAAGGCTTGGCAAGTTAACGATTTTTTTTAACTCGTTAAGTTAAGTTAATCTAAGTAGAAGTAAGTTAATAATATATTTTTATAACTTAGTTAAGTTGAATATTATTGAATAAAAAAAATTAACTACGTTAAAAGTAATTTAACCAAAAATTAAAAATGCTTAGGGTCCATAAAATATGAGACAAAGCTGCAAGGAATTACATAGCATTTAGAACTAGCAGTTGACAAGTTGATTATTCAGTGAGCTCTTCGCCCACAGGCCACAAGTTTAAAAGGGGATCAGCTAAAATAGTATAATTACAACTGTTACAAGTAATAGTTCCTAGTTCTACTATTAGCTGATGCATATCAATATATTTTATAATTTTCTATTTTGGATATCCAATTTTTATAACTATATGATTTTTTAATAATTTTTTCCTATGAGTAATTTTTAATTTTAATCATTCTAGATAATGCGTGCGTGTGTTGTGTGTGTAATGATTACAAGAAAACTAGCTAATTAATATTTATAGCTAAAAGAATACGTAATAAATTTTACATATTATAATATACGAAATCGGAAGTTATTTTATATGACTACATTTTAAAATGGCTTAACATAAATTGTAATTATTATTAAATTACACCAATATAAAATAACAATATATTATAATAATATTATGTTCAATGTTCTGTTGAATAATCTGTGTTAGAACTATGTTCAGAGTATATTATGACAATCATTATATAAATAATAAATATAATAACAGGTGGGCAAAATGGCAAGCTACCTATTTTGTTTTTCACGTGCACCAGCTAGGTCATAGGTTATAAATCGTAATTCTTAAATTTGTAACACTTATTACTCAAGGCGGTCATCGTTTTCACCAAAAAACTCGGTTTTCGTTTCCGCAAAAACGAAAAAGGTTCGATTTTCATTTCCGCCAAATCTATTTCTACCTGTATAATTGAGCTGGAGTTTGAGAACCCCTAGCTTGTCTGTAATACTACAGACCATCAATGTACCTATGTCTATAAACCATTTAATATTGAAGATATAATAAAGAGATGGTTGATTTTAAACGTAGAAATACCAATATATTATAAATAAATATAAATCAATTTAACCTATATCACGTGTAGATATATCAATAGGGATTGAAATTTTGTGATCGGATCTGTGAGTACTGTGGCAACAACGACGCAATCACGAATATTAGCCACATATTATAACAATATAATAGCTGCGACCGCGTGACTCGTGAACAATATACATATTTATTGAATATACAATTTTTAAATAAATATATAATTTTTTTTCTGTAATGGAATTCATAACGAATAAACGTGGTAAAAAAATGATTGTAATTGATGGGTTCAAATTTGATTTTTCGTACAAGTCAGTCCAAACAAATATTTCACGGTATCGCTGTTTCATTAAAACTTGTACCGCAACTGTTTATGTTGATGACGACAATGTTTTAATCAGTATAACAAGTACTCGTATGTTAAAAAGTGTATTTATTTTAATTTTACTTTTTCTTCGATATTTTAAAACTAATTAGATACATATTAATTACTTGTACTGTAGATCACAAGCGAAAAGCAGTAAATGATATCAGTGAGAGACCTAAAAAAATAATTTCGAATGAAATTCAACCTTTACGGTCAATGATGTTTCAGCTATTCGTCTATCTATACATCGAGCACGAATGCATTCATTTCCAATTAATCCTTCGTAATTAAATGAGTTAAATTCTGCAATAGACTGACTTTTGTGTAACTCAATAACAAATAACCGTAGATATGTGAAATTGTCATCAAATGTTTATTTTAGCTATATTTATAGGTACCTACTTGATTACGGTTTCCAAGTATTTACTATTTTGATACTTTTTGATATTTTATATTTTAAATTTTTTTTTGGTTTTTTTCTATTTTAATGATAAAATTGTGTGGTTAAGAATTGAAAATTTAATACAAAAGAAGTTGATACTCGAAAATCTAAAAAAATATATAAACCCAATTTTTTATAGGTATTTTAAATTTAAAATTTGGACGAAATTGAATATTTAAACGATGTATAACGATTTTAATTATTTACTTGTATTTCAAAAAAAATATTCGTGGAAATTTGAAACTATGATTATATCTATAAGCATATAAATAATATATTATAAATATAATTATATTTTATACACATTTTTAATTAAAATGTTTTTGCAAAAATGTATTTAATCAGCAAAAAATGTGTTTGTGTATTAATACATAGATAAAGCTTTTAAGCTAGACCAAGATTTCTCAACATATAAGTTTCACAAAATGTCCAAAATGCTTCAAAACTCGTAAATATTAAGTTTTATCAATATACTTTTATTGTACTTATATTTTTTCTCCATCAAGTGATCAACCGTATCCATAAAATACTACTAGCTACTAGGGTAAATTAAGGTGATTTTTGAAAAGTTTTGCAGCTTTGTAGTTCCAATCTCGCTTTCACCTCTACAAGCCATGTAAGTCTAGAATATTTAATGACATTATATAAATTAATATGTAGGTTATACCTTGTCCGATACTGGAATCCAATAAAATCGGATTTCCATGACATTTGACAACTTCGCCAGCTTCATTGAAATCCAGCCACAATTCACCCAAGTATTTGGTAACATAATATGCATGAATAACGGGCACCCTTCTTTTGGAGTTTGGTTGTTCCACCCAAAGAGGATATGGACCGAAGGGCTTATCGATGTCCGGTGGATTTCCTTCGAAAGAAAGTAACAGACTTTTATTATCATAATATTATCATTTTTAACATATTATAATAGGCTATATAATACGCCTGTATGGTACCATAAATATTTCACTATATATTATATATCATAAGGTGTTATATAATTTCAGTCTAATTATAAGGATGATTGGATGACACTTACGCTGAAGATACTGCCTGGACTCCCGAGTAATATAATTTGTATATTGAACTATAGTAATCCTAATATAAATTACTTTATGAACATTTTAATGTGGGTTTTTAATGTAATTTATGACGAATGATCGTCCTGTATAACATAATTTACAAAAATTATTTCGAAAATTCGAGAAGAGCCATTTAATAAAGTTACTTCTTGATAATATTGAAACGAGACAAAAAACACATAAAAAAGTAAAGTTTAACAATATTAAATACAGAACTTCACTATAAAGCACACAGAACTAAATATATGTATAACCTAATATATAACTTAGAGACGAATACAAAAAATAAGAGGCAAATATTATATATAAAACAAATGGGTATTCATTAGAGAAACACACATACTTTTCATATATATTAAGAAGCTATACGATAGTATTCATAGAGAGGGCTTGATCAATATTATGTGAGTGAGATTTATTTCCAGGAAAAACTAATAAAACTGATTAAGATCAATATTTAAGAAATATTTGTCAAAGTTTTTTTTTTTTTTTAAATATTTTTATTTGACATAAATAATCTATATAAACTAGCTCAATACGTTTATATAATGAGAGTTGTATATGACATGAAAGGTATGATTAAAGTAGTGACTCTATTTTTAAAAGTTAAAGTACGAAATATAACTATGGATTCAATATTTCTTAAATCAGGATTAAGACCAATCTTAGTTAATATAGTAGTAGAAAAAGTAATAAGATAGAAGAATATTACACAGTAAGGAGGTGTTAAATTCTAAGAATCGTTTATACTCTAAACCAGGGGTGGCCAAACTTTTTTTGATTAAGATCTATAAAGGGTATAATTTTTCATTTATGATCGACTACTTCTAGAAAATTATTATTTTAAGAAAATAAGAATGTAGGTATTATATTATATCATACATATAATACCACAATAAATATTAGATATATTCACCTGTGTACAAAAACGTATGTGAATGTCCACCAACCACCAAATCAATGTCCTCGACATCTCTGGCTATCTGCGTATCTATTTCTACACCAGAATGTCCCAGTGCAATGAGAATGTCCACTCCGTCGTTTTTCAGTCGTTTCGCCTCGGCCGCAATCGACGGAATTTCTGGCAATATTTTCAAGTTGCCCACTCGTGCTATAACCTTAAAATATATGAAAACAAAAAAAAATTTTAATCGAACGCCCTGTTGAGAATTTTCTTGTCGTTAATATTTTGATATGTGATAATTCGCTGGACATTTGAAGAACGATTTCAAATGTCAAAATATACAAAAATGTATAGCTATGAACGTTTTTATTCTTTGGAGACTAATGCGTAAAACACGTATTTATCCTAATACAAAACAATATGAGAAATGAGATAATAATTGTTTTTGCCATGTTTAAGTGTGTAACTAATGTTTAACCACTGCAACGGACGACGGGGAGAACTGTTTATGCATTGTAAATTGTAATATACAATTTCAAACAACTATATCTTGTACACATTAATAAAACACATATAGAGCAGTTAAAAACCAATACTTATCTGAATAATAATATAAAATATACATCCTCACGGCTTACATTGGCCTCAATTAGTGACTCAGACACGAGACATCACATGGATATCACAATATAATAATTTACCACCCGACAAAATTATAAAACAAAAAATACCTAATAATTAATATTCTTAAACAGCAAGACGTATCCAAACATTCAAAATTTAAACATTTTTCATAAAATCAATCATACTAAGTACCTAAAATATAATTTAAAAAAAAATTAAACAATTTCCAACATAAAAAAATATCAACACCGTAAAAATTATAACAAGTACTCAGCTAACCTAATTAAACAAAACCAATAAATATATATTAATAACTCAAACAATTACTTACAACCACATAATTAAGACAATAAGTACAATAAAAAAATAACCATCACAATGTCGAAAATAAAATAAATAAGTACAAACAAACATTGCCACAAATTCAACCAGACCATCTTGAAATGCATGTGAAATTTAATATGCAATTAAGATTCCGTACTGAAAAAAATTGTTACTTCAAAAAATCTAACGAATTTAAAAACCAATAAATAGGTTAAATGCATTCACATTACTCTTCAATCAAACTCTACCAAACTTAAACCAAACTCTAACTTAAACTTATATTAAATTCTAAACTTCTATCAAACTCTACCATAAAAAAAAATCATTACTCACAAATATCAATAAATAAAAGTTTAGTAACTGTCTGATTCACATAAAAAGATAATGCAAGTATACAAGTCGACGTAAATAATGGAATAAAAAAAAAAAAAAGGGGGATCGAGTAGATATCGCTCCACTGTACAGTAGATTATAAGTAGATCACTGTATAATGGATGGTAATAAATTTGAATTCAATGAGATATAATATCATTGTATACGAAAAACGATTCCAAACGGAGACGGTATGTCAGTCTAGGATATTTTAAATTATATTGATATTGTTATTATATGATAGCTAGTAAGTTTAATTAATATTATTCATACTATTTAATTATTAACCTAAAATATCAGTTATGCTAGAAAAATAATATAATAATATATACTTTTACTCGTTAAAATTGATTTTAATATGTAATTTCGTCCAAATTTGAACTTAAAATGTCTGTAAAAAATAACTGTGTTTATATATTTTTATATTTTTTAATTACAGTATGTACTATTTATTAGAATTTTTATTTCAAATTTTCAATCCTTAGTTATAAAAACTAACCATTTTATAATTTTTTAATTACAATGATTGATAATTTTCGAGATTTTGATGAATTTTGTCAAAATTTGAACTTTAAATGCTTATAAAAAAAATGTGTGCCTATGAATTTTTATTATTTTTCAATTGCTATTGTAACAATATATCAGGAGCCTTGTATTAAATTTTCATTATTTTTGGCCGAACAAATAAAAATTTATTGGTATTTGTATAAAAATAAACTAAAAAAATTAAAACTTGAAATGGTACGTAAAAATCTCAAAAACAGTCAAAATATATTCAAAATTAGATGATGTGTAGAAAATGCTTATATAAACATTCGGTGAAATTTTCATGCATCTACAGTTATTCGTTTTTGAATTGCAACAAAATAAGAAAATCCCTACATGAAAAATCGAGTGAATATCTAATCTTGTAAAAATTTGAACTTAAAATACTCATAAAAATTTATTTTGACTTGCTTATAAACATTTATTTATTGAGAAAATTAGGCAAACTTATGAGGAATCTTGTATTACATTTTCAAACCTTGGATATAAAAAGAAAATTTTTTATGAATTTCTAACTCAAAATAAATTGCAAATTTTGGTAATTTTTACGTATTTTGTCAAAATTTAAACTTTAAATGCTTATAAAAAAATTTGTGACTACGAATTTTTAATATTTTTCATCTGCATTTGAAACTATATATTAGAAGCTTACTATTACATTTTCAAGATTTTTTACCCAACAAATAAAATTTTATTGACATTTATAGAAAAAAAAAACTAAAAAAATTGGAAACTGAAAATGTCCGTTAACAGCTAAAAATAAGTCAGAATATTTTGAAAATGGTATGGTGTGTAGAAAATACTTATATAAACATTCAGTCAAAATTTCATGTATCTACCGTCATTTTTTTAGAGTTATACCAAAAACCAAAATACATTTTGTCGAAAATTGGTTTTCTGTAAAAATTCCCGTTTTTTCCTTAATTTTTCATTTGTTTTTCACGGCGTTTTTGAAAACTAGGAAATTTTAACTTTTGACCACCCAAAGTACCAACTAGATTTACTTTTCTATCAGAAAAGGTACTATTGAAGAAAATCGAAGCATTTTTACTGTCCTAAAAGGTGATGACAGACACAAAAATTAAAAAATAAATTAAAAAATAAAAATAAAAAATAAAAGTAAAATGAAATAAAACACACATCATTGTAAAATCAATACATTCATCGCTCCGCTCAGAATCTAAAAAGAAAAACTAGAACATTGAAGTAAAAACAGACTCAACTAGGGATGTATTCGTCCAGAAGATGATACTGGGAAATGAGTTCTTAGCGACTAATAAAACGAAATAGATTACCAATAATAAATCACTTTCAATTATAAACATAAAAACGAAAATAATGAATAATAAGTTCCCACAAGTAATTAAAAATATGTATAACACTGAAAAATACTTAGTGTTATCGGCCGTTGAATCAGAGTATAAGACACATAACATAGGTACTATAAAATACCACACCCAAATACTCAATAGCACCATTTCTGCTGTCCTTCAACACAATGAAGAATTATCTAACAAAATAACAATGAAGTACGGAAACATATCGGTTAGATATTCTTAATAATTTAGAATTAATGACAGGTGAAATAACCACTATAGACACAAAACAGAGAACGATACAAAAACAGTGAAACATGATATTTGAAACCTACTTCATATTTATATAGTGTTGTATGCACCTAATACATAAACATATAACTATAGTTATATATTGCACACCTTAATAAAATACTCAGAGTAGCTAAAAAAGCAATATGACCGAAAAATAATATAAAATATATATATACCTTTACACTGGCCTCAAATAGTGACTCAGACACGAGACACATAATCCAATGGGCTAGGCCCATCACTTAAGTACAAATTAAACTAGTATAATATGCACTATATATATATGTTATCACAATAATTTATTATTCCCTATAGGTACTTTCGTTTTCCCTACTGTATTCACTCACATTAAAATCTTACTCCTTCCCATATATTATCCCTCCTTCCTTTTCAACCATCTTTTTTAATATTTAATTCTACAACAGCATATTACTCAAAAGTCAAAGTACTATTATTTCTGTCACTCTTATGATAAATCTCTAGTTATACGTTTGTCAGGAACACACTTCTAAATTCTCGAAGCCAATACACCGTGTCTATAGCCGCATGCGAAAAGCGAACGCTGACTCCAGCTATCCTAGTGGCTCTCAGTGTTTCTTTTTTTCTACTACAGCCCAGACACCTGTGGGCTTTGGCCTGTGTCTGCAGTACATAAACCACACGCCCATAGACAATATAAATAAATGAATATGATATGAACAAATAATGTTCGGTTCAAATGTTAAGCTAAAACTAGAGCAAATTATTTTCCTATCCACGATACATAATACAACATATTTTTTATAACATTTATTATATTTCAAAAAAATAAAACGTATAATTTATTTTGAATCGTCTTGATCTCTGAGCTTGAGAATTGAGTCTGAAGATACAGCCATAACTGACACAGTCGCCAGATAGTTGCACCAATACATCATTAGGTACTGTCGAAATTAAAAGTGTAAGGTTACATAATAAAAGAAATTAATTTTCGTTCAGTAAACATGTTTCGATACTATTCAAACTTGCAGTTCGATACTGAGTATTATTGTTAGTTATTATGGTTCTGTAATCTGTTTACATCCGTCATGATATAGATAATATTAAATAAAGGTACAAATATGTTCATTGTGAACTGTAAGACAGACGTATAGTCTCGCTGTTTGCAGTATTTTAATGATATTTTATGGGTACTTAATACGTTTTTAATACCAGCACAAGAATAATTGTACATTTACTTTTACCGGTGACATTATTAAAATCTATTTAAATGTATAAATGTATAATCCACATCGTCTTCTTTAGTATTTTTTAAAACTTTAATAATAATATATTAATATGAAACTAGGTACTTATTTAATAGGTACATTTATAATACAATACCTTTACCAGAGCCATACAGCACACCGGCCATCGGATTTATTGTCACGTCTACGTTATATTGTTAATAGGTACTAAATCAACTGTTGTCATTTAAGGACAGAACAAAAATATGATCAACATATATAGGTACCTACAACCTACTATTTATAATTTATAGACGATAGGTGATAGGTTTAATGTTTATGAATTTATGATATATATTATCTTAAGCCAAATAAGCTACGAGAATTATATATATTGGTAACTACGCCTCATTCGAATCATTCGTACTTGAAGTATCTAGACGTATGACATTAGGTATCTAAGTATTAATTAGGTTTATTAATAAAATCCAAAATGTAAGCATGTTTATTTCGTAGAGAGTTTAAAGTTCCATTTTTTAGTTTATTATTAATACAATAGGTACAAAGAGATATTTATATTTTATAGGTAATTTTAGTGTTGCTAGCTCAAATCAAAATACAACCGTGTAAGGTTAATATAAATTGCATCGATACGGATAGGTACGTTGTTTTTTAACGTTGCATTTGATAAATTTAATAACTTAGTGTTTTCTGGTGAACTCAGAAATATAATCATTTTGTAACACAATTCTATCGGTTTTAAATATTTTAAACTATAAATCAGTTATCTATATAATATTGTATAACTATTATGACGAGAAGCAAGCCGTCGGCGGTAACAAACGGCGTTGGTCGCGAAGCCGGTCGTCACAATGCCGCTGAAAATCCGACAGACGGTTCCGCGGCCGGTCCATCAACCAGTGGCATCGGTGGCATCGTCGAAATGAGACGTGGCCGTCGTCAGTCTCGAGGTCGCCGATCTAAGCGTAGGTCCAATAGCCGCAGACAGAGGAGACGGTCGTCCAGGAGATCGCGGTCAGGGCGCAGGCGGGTGAGCGGAACAGAAAGTGGGGACGAAGACGAGATGGATTCGGATCATACCGGCCAAGAACAGGACGAAGAAACCAGTGACGCGTCCCACCGTCGGAGAAGGGGTAGGAGGAGTAGAAGCCGGAAGGGCAGACGGTCGTCGTCACGGAGTAGAAGACGTCGTAGGAGTAGTGGCCGCAGCCGGCGGCGTCGCCGTCCACTGAGCGTTACGGATGAAGATGATTTCAACGTGATCGTACAAAAGCAAAATCTCGGGGGTTCGTCGTCTGTCGTGCCGAGTTCACGGAAGCCGCGAGGGGAGGTCGTCGTCGCAGCGGCAGCCGGAGGAAAAGGAGGACGGCGGCGAACGCGTTCATAGGGTTGTCAACGGCGTAGTGACCCAGCCATCTGTTACCACCGCCGAAGACGATTGTTTCTCGTCAATCGTCAAAATAGTTATAATAAATAGATTTTTATTGGCCGTTGCGTAAGTGAAATAGAATTCTTGAAGAGGGGTGTGGCGAATTCAGCACCAGCAAAAATAAAACTGTCCGACGTGCCACCAGCGAACGATTTATCATCAGAAAATCGCGTCACTTACGCTTTCTCGAAAATCTCGGCACCGTTTATGTAGAAAAACACTCCAGCCACAATTTTTCTTTTAAAGATATTTTCCAACGCAAATACTATAATAAATAATTATTTTATCAGAATAAAAAAATTACAAGTTTATTTTATTCTTACATCAAAACGAAAAAAGGTGTACATTTCTTTCAAGAACATTGTACTTATATTGATGCAGATAGCAGATATGATGTATGATATGGTATGATGTCAATGAGTGATGCACAAAATGTATAACACCAAATCGTACCAACAAATAGTACGATATTGCACAAATTTATTAAAACCAAATATTACATAGAGGTCGTCGGCCTATAGGTATTATATATTATAATATAAAATATTACTAAGTATATTTTGTGATATTTTTGTTAATAAAATAATTTATTTTAGGTACTATAAGAAATTAGAACTACAGTAGGTTAGTTAAAAAAAATCCATTTGAAAATGTCATTGTATATTTGTGTGTATATAATATAATAATTTTATTTATTTAGGTACTTTAAACATTTCAAAAATGTACCTAAAATTTCAAGGTAGCAACGTTCGACATATTAAGAAATATTAAATATCTACGTAACCTAACCTAACCTATTGTATCAAAATATATATAATATAGTAAAATATCCTGACAGACCGTTTCAGATCGTAATCGGTTTTTGTAAATAATACCTATGCATTAGTATCACTATATTTTATCGCCAAGGCTGAACTATACACATAGGCGCAACTAAGGTTAATATTTTGAACGGGCTACAGCTCTCCTAACAAAACTATTAGCTTAAAAATACCTAAAGAGTGATTAAATCTAAAATAATAAAGGGATATTTTTTGGGGGGGGGTGGGGCCCATATTAGCGCCACTGATTGTTATGACTTCAAATTATTATTTTAATTATTTTATTCGTTTTAAAAATATTTTCAAGATCACATGAGTTTATCAATATATAATCGTTTAGAGATAAATGAATCAGCCTAGCTACATAATTATATGGTCTGGAAAAATAAATGTTTATCAAAAAGACACATCGTAGAAAATAATATTATAATATATATATTATATAACTATATAAGTAGTTATACATGTAATATGAGTAATGGCAGTGGTGTTTTCGTTAAATACTCACAGGTTTTATTTATGAATATTGTGGTTTTATAAATGTAAAACTTATAGATTAAACACTTCGAAAAGCTGCTCGTAAAACCTATTTACGAGAAAAATTCAAAAAGTCGTAAAATTGACAAAAATACATTTTTTTGCTATCCAGTTTTGTACATTTTTATTTACAATAATTTTTTATTATCAAGTTGAAGTTTGTTAAATGCTAATCTCACACAGTCACACTCAACGTCCAACAAAAAAAACTAACATAGTTTGATAAAACAAAATTATTTTTCTGATACCAAATAAAACAATTTCAAATTAACAATTAACTCTATAATCTTTCCCATGATTATACTATTTAATTAAATAAGGAGTTAATTATTATTACTCAGCTGCTCACGAACGATGGTTGACTAATTGGTGGTAATAATGAATCTAAATTATTTTTACTTGGTTCTAACCAATAGATAATTGATAAATGTAATTTTGACAATAAATAAATACAGATTACCTAATTATTTTTAAATCACATGCCACGTAATTTTTTTCAATGTTAAGGTTTACTCAGTATACCCTCCAAAACACTACTAAGTAATGGGTATATGTAATACTCACCGCTGTCTCAGGTGTCAAGTATCCGATAATTCCAATTTTGCGACCGTTTACCGTCAGAACTTTTGATTTCATCAAGTTCGGCTCGTCAGCCAATAGCGGTTCGTTGGTTAGATCGAGATTACTAGCTACTACTGGAATGGTGATGTTTCGAATGAACAGTGAAACGTCTTCGACACCGTCATCGAATTCATGATTTCCCAAACACTGTAACATAATATTATGCGCATAAATGTACAATAACAATAATATAGGTACTATCTAGTATCTACCCGCTACCTACCACCTATGGACATTTATTAGGTAGGAATTCATTATCATAATTTTAACTATTTTGCTTTGTCAACAAATATTTTGAGCTATAATATAATATTATATTTAATAAGAAACATTCCTACTTTGTAGATTAATAAAAAGTAATAAGGATATGTTTCTCGATATTTTTTTTAAAAAGTCATAATACTAGCATAGTATTATAATAATATGTCACGTGCTGGATTGGGAAGTTCAAGGTTGTCTTGCTCGTGACGAACGTTTTTCTTTCTACCTAATTATAACAATTAACAAATTACATTTTAAATACCATTACTTACCTACTACACATAACATACCATACCTACTACGTATACTAAACTTTTCATTAAAGATAAACATTCATTTATATCTGCCTGTATATTACATAATACAAACTAGTTTTATTTTCTAACCTTATTAGTATATATATTGTTGTATATAAATACTTAATATAATATGTAAAAATACAAAGATTTAAAAGACAAAAAGAATACAACTAAAATATTTGGCGGCCGCGAGGATCTTGCACGAGTGGTTATGATGGGTGGGCCGTGCGTACAGGCACATAACTCGCCGTTAGCAACAGTGGCGGTCAAATAATTTTGTCATGATGGGGTTTAATATGCACTTTTTGATTATTAAAAGTATTATTTAAGGTAATGAGATCATAAATATTGAATAAAAGGTTAAGGAGGGAAGGATATCCCTCTCTCATTCAGTGTTGTAAAATATGCTTTTTAAAAGTATTCAAAATACGTATTTGAATACTCAGAAAATAATATTTGAGTAAAAATACAAATACTATTTAAGTATATATAGATACTTTCAAGTACCTACTTTCAATTTTTTTATAAATATATTTTTTTACCTTATAAATCACGAACCGATTTTCATGTTTTACGTTAATTTAATAGAGCAATTTACACCATACCATTTAGTGAAATTATAAAAATTTGCTCATCTGATTTTTTTTTTGGTTAAAGTATTAGAATTTTTAGTTCAGTATAATTCACAGAAGAAATAAAACTAATTAAAGTTAAAGTATAAAATATGTAAGCTAAAACGAATAAGTAGGTGATTTTAAATACAGATATTCAGTACTTGTTAAAAAGTATTTATAATACGTATTTGAGTAGGTACTTAAAAAGTATTTGAATATTTTTACTCGAGTTTTTTAAAGACTGCCGTCATTCCTCTACGTTTTACAACCACCTTCGATCGCATATCAATCGCACGCACTCACCATTACATCGATGCCGAGTGTCCGGACCATGCGCTCGACGGCCTGCCACTTGAGTAACGTGTAGAAAGCTGTGCCCTGGAACGTGTCGCCGGCGTTGAGGAATAGCGTGCCGTTTACGGTGCCGGCTTCGGCACTGCGGCGCTCCCGGTCGACGGCCGTCTTGAGCCGCGCAAAACCACCGTAACACTGTTGGCCGGGTACGACGCATTCTGCACCAGTCTCGTCGATCTGATCGAACCTAGAGTGCATGTCGTTGGTGTGCAACACGAGCAAACGATAATGAGTGGCCACTGTAGACTTCAGGAACAGGGTCACCACCACTATCCGGAACACCCTTAGTAACTGCAAACTAACGGCCATTTCCGTAGCTCGGAACTGTTTGAATATTTATAAAATTATACCTTCACTATCGCGTATCGTTACGACGACGAATATTAATTGTATATTGGACGCGAATATTGTCGAGTAGAGTAAAAATTTTGTAACGCCGTTCGGGGTGTCGAGCGCGTGGTCGACTGGCTGCATCGTACAACTCGCGGACGGCTGGACGGCTTCAGGATTTCGGACCGACCGGATAAGCCCCTTCCCATAACAAGCACACTCCCATCAAACACTCTCTTCTCATAACAGCGTATACCACACGTACACCCCACCCCAATTCCATTTCCCAAACACAATTCTATAAAAGATACAGCCCTATAAACTCAAGTTCTACAAACAATTAAATGTATAGGTAGATTTTTTTCTAAAATAAATAAAAATAAAAATCTCTCTGCACTTTTAATGTGCACAAAATAATCAGTAAGATAGGAAAAAATATACATTTTTACGTAGAAAAAAAACAAAAAACTTTTACTATAAACTACGAAATAGAATTTGTTTTTTTGTTTTAATTCAAAAAACGAATAATAGTAAAGACTTTGAATTTCATTATTATTTACGCACATAATATGATTTCAAATTGTTTTGACTCATTTAAAGATATTTGCGCTTATCGCTTATCAAAACTCCAATGTCGTAAACATGTTAAACTCATACAATCATAAAAAAAAAAATGGAAAAAAACATTTTATGAATTTCTAACTGAAAAATAATGAGCAAATTTCCTGGAATTTGATGAATTTGACCAAAATGTGAACTTTCAATGCATATAAAAATATAATCAGGTTTATGTATCTGTAATATTGTTGAACTACTTTGAAAAAACTTATAAGGAGCTTTAATTAAATTTTCAATAATTTTTACGGATTGAACAATTTTTGATAGTCAATAATTAAACAAAATTTATAAAATAGCCAATAGCTGTATAAATATTATATATTCCTTAGAAATGTAGACACTGACAGACTGACCTGAATCAGAATCATTTATCTTCGTATACGATGATGTATTATTTCATTCAAATAAAACATATTATCCATTTCAGTGCACTCAACGAAAAGGTACCTATTACATTCAAATTTTAATATATGCAGCGGATCGATTTCTCAAGGTATTCCAAAATCAAATCTCTAAAAATAATCACACTTAAATTTGTTCATGTTTTCTCATTAAATATGTTTACTGTTTAGATTTTGTATTTTTGTTATACTTAGTATTCTGTTTTTTTCATGTATTATGTACTACTATTTACTAAATCTGTCCTCTTTATATGATTCCAATATAACTGTGGAGTTCTGTGTCCGAAATTTTTTACATAATAATTATAGTAACACTTTTCAACATTATTATACCGCATACAAAAATATCACCAAAGAAGTCTTATAGGTGTATAAAATATGCGCCACGGAAGTATTGCGAAAGCTGTTCCCGCGGCGTCGTCGGTTAAAAACTGAAAAAAAAAGATATAGAAGATATATACGAGGTCTTTGGTGATATTTTACAATTATTTTAATAGTTAAATTACATAATATATTATTTTATTTTATTTTTATTAAAAAATGATATAAAAACGAGTGATCGCGATTGTGCTGACACCTTATGAGGTGCAATTCGGGAGGGGGGTATTTTTTAAGGATATTTTTACCCATTTATCCCTATTTGTTACTTAAAAGTTCAAAGATTACCTTAATTTTCAGTTTATTATCTAGAGTAAACAGATTAGAGGATCAATACCATATTTAAAGCATATATCATTATGTTGCTATTACTGACATTTTGTGGTAGCATCGTAGCAATCATAGCAGTTGGTTTGAACAAAAATATTGCAACGTATAAATCGCCATGTGCAATAAATAGGACAGTAACTCATTTTTACAACTATTTTTTTTCAATGTGTTGTCCATCCTAATCCTCTTTTTGTATTTCTTGAACCTTGTCTGATTATGATCATCTGCAGGTTGGTAAAAATACAAAAAGCGGTAATACTAGTTCGCGTACATTTAAAATATTTTACCTGTAAACATGTGACTCGTTGGGCGATTGTAAATACCACCGATTTACAGGTAGTCGATTTTAGGGTTGGATTTATAACATTTTACCGATACTTTTTTTTACCTGAAAGAAAAATGTAAATTCCACCGGTATGTATTTTTGACCTGAAAACAAGTAAACCCCACGGATGGTAAAATCCACAGATTATCACTATAGTTAAGCTACACATCAACTTTCGACTGTCTTACGAATGCATACGAATCGTTTCATTCACGCTTAGCTCAATCCTTTGAGAACACGCATCCAAATATACATCACTTTACAAAAGCTCTTTTAGAAATTCAATCATTCACTTACATTAAATTAAACAGAATTAACGAACATAATAACCTTAGACATCACAATTAAAACACGTCAAAAATATTTAAACACCATAATTTCGTCATTCAAGGTAAACAATATTACCATCATACAATTCGTCAAAGCTGCATCTAAACATTGTCAAACCAAATTTAAAATTTAAATTTTTAGTAATTAATAATTATTTTTTTACTATTAACTACTATTAACTAGCTGTTCATTATTGGTAATTAATAATTGTACTACATTTATTTTAATTTTTTAATTTTTCTTTCAACAAACTACGAAATAGTGATCACTATTATTGATTATTATATATTTTATTTTAAATTTATGTAAAAAAATATATATTATTCAAATATAATATGCATAAATAATAAATCTGTACATAAACTATGTAGGTACTATTACCTACATACCATTAATTATTATTAATAATTATATATTTTTCTATTTTTTTTATACTTATTACATCTTAGTCAACTATTATGATCATTCTTGATTTTTATATGATTTTTTTTAAATTGTTGTATCTAAATACAATAAATATGATATTATAATAAATCTGTACACACATATAAATTATGTAATCAAACTGGATTAGGATTACAATTATACCAATATAATATTACTTTTATTTTATGTAAAAAAAACTTACCGGTGGAATTGAAATTTTTTTCAGGTGAAAAAATTGCACCAGTGGAATTCACATCAAAAAAGGTCTAAAACGGACGTAATCGGTGGAATTTACATGCGCCCGACTCGTTTGCATAGGTAGATTCACAGGTAGGTACAACTAAAACCCCGAAAAGCCACTCGTACAAATTTCCACCTGCAAACTGACAATTTTTTTTTCAACTATGTAATCTACAATCTTTACTCGTATATAGATAGAATTATGATAAATTGAGTAATAAATTGAATCGAGTACCTAATAATGTTAATATGATAGTGCGGATATGTTTTGAGCTATAAATTAAAATAGATACTTACGTGGTAATTTTTTATGTTTATGGTGGATAAACATAATCCTATCTAATTTTAGCTGAATTAATGATGTTAAAGAGTTATCTGCTTCAAAATCTGTTCTTCTAAGCATTTAAAATATAGCTAGTTTTATCTTGTTTTTCTTTTTTTAACTGTATGTAGGTGTAGTGCATGGATAATATACAAATCTAGAAATATTTTTAAATGAATATGATATGAAAAATCCATGAATTGTTTGGAATATTTAAAACAGATTAAATAACAAAAGTCATAAACATAACGAATCAAATTTAAATTTAAAATGAAAGTAACAAAAAAGTTGACCATTTTTAATAACGCAGGAAAAATGTTTATAACAATCCTATTAAGTATTTGAATATAAATATATTAATAAGTAAGTTTGAGTGTAGGTTGAATTTTGTAATTTTGTGTTCAACTAGGTATGTAAGGAATCGAGTTGCAAACAATGTAAATGTAGGTTAAAGGAGTAACGCCAAAAAAAATACGTAGAATTCAGTTAACGAACTATGATAAACTGGTTTTGCTAATAATTATGCGAAGAAATACACAAAATAATTAATTGTATTCTAATAGCTTATGAGTTTACCTATGAATAATGACCACGAAATAAAATAATATATTAATTCGTGGAAATGACTTAACGACAGAAACAATAAAATAATTAAATGTGTACTAATGAATTATTATTAACGACTAATAACAAACCCATACAAAATATATAGCTCTTAGAAATTTTGAAAAACTAAATAATCATATATACATAATACATGCATTATAATATATATTACCTATCCGTATTTTTAAATTTGATATTTACGCTATTTCAAATGTTTTGCATGTTATGAGTACCCATGTAAAATATTTCAATTTAAAAGAATAAAAAAAATGTTCTCTTATATTATGACACTGTTTATAAGTTATAAGTGCAATGTATTAAAGAAAAGTCACAATAATATAATAATAAAATCGTATTAACGTACCTGCAAGGAGTAACGTCCAAAATCTAGGGAATCTATCGGTTCTTATTGCAATTTACAAAAATACATTACCCACTGACATCCTCTATGTAATTAACCATTGGATCAGTTCTGGTCGTAATGGAACAAATCAATAGCAATATATGCAACTATTTAAATTAAGATCCACGCACTGGATCGGATGATTGTATTATATATTTAATATTTATATTTATAAATAAAACTGCCAAATTATGAATGTTGAGTAACAAGAACCAAATAGTTAAAAATTGTTAGAATATTATCTATGTGTTTTTAATTTTAGATTCTGAGCGGAGCGATGAATATATTGATTTTACAATGATGTGTGTTTTTTTTTTTATTTTTGTGTCTGTCATCACGTTTTAGGACAGTAAAAATGCTTCGATTTTCTTCAATAGTACCCTTTCTGATAGGAAAGTGAATCTAGTTGGTACTTTGGGGAGTCAAAAGTTAAAATTTCCCAGTAGTTTTCATGAGCGCCTGGAAAAACAAATGAAAAATTAAGGAAAAAACGGGAATTTTTACGGAAAACCAATTTTCGACAAAATCGATTTTGGTTTTTGGTATAACTCTAAAAGAAATGACCGTAGAGACATTACATTTTGACCGAATGTTTATATAAGCATTTTCTACACACCCTAGCATTTTCAAAATATTCTGACTTATTTTGAGCTTTTAACGGACATTTTCAGTTTCCAATTTTTTTAGTTTTTTTTTCTATAAATGTCAATAAAATGTATTTGTTGGGTAAAAAATCTTAAAAATTTAATAGTAGGCTTCTAATATATAGTTTCAAAGGCAGATGAAAAATATTAAAAATCCATAGTCACAATTTTTATTTATAGGTAATCAAAGTTCAAATTTTGACAAAATACGTAAAAATGACGAAAATGTGCAATTTATTTTGAGTTAGAAATTCATAAAAATTTTTCTTTTTAAATCTAAGATTTGAAAATGTAATACAAGATTCCTCATAAGTTTGCCTAATTTTATCAATAAAAAAAAGTTTATAAGCAAGTCATAATAAATTTTTATGAGCATTTTAAGTTCAAATTTGTACAAGATTAGATATTCACTCGATTTCTCATGTACCTATCGATTTTCTTATTTTGTTGCAATTCAAAAACAAATAACTGTAGATGCATGAAAATTTCACTGAATGTTTATATAAGCTATTTCTATAGACCATCTAATTTTTAATATATTTTGACTGTTTGTCAGCTTTTTACGGACGATTTCAATTTTCAATTTTTTTAGTTTTTTTTTTCTATTAATATCAATAAAATTTTATTTGTTGGGCCAAAATTAATGAAAATTTAATACAAGGCTCCTAATATATTATTACAATAGCAATTGAAAAATATTAAAAATGCATAGGCACACATTTTTTTATAATCATTTAAAGTTCGAATTTTGACAAAATTCATCAAATTTGTTCAAATTTGGACGATATTACATATTAAAATCAATTTTAACGAGTAAAAGTATATATTATAATATTTTTATAGCATCACTGATAATTTTAGGTTAATAATTAAATAGTATGAGTAATATTAATTAAACTTACCAGCTACCGTAGATTAACAATATCAATATAATTTAGAATATCCTAGACCGACATACCGTCTCCGCTCAGAATCGTTTTTCGTATACAATGATATTATTTCATTGAATTCAAATTTAATACCATCCATTATAGTACAGTGATCTACTTGTAGTCTACTGTACAGCGGAGCGACATCCACTTGACCCCCTTTTTATGTATGATATTTTAAGCTATTTCAAAATGTTTTCAAGTTGTGACATTTAAAATAGTATAACTAAAAATATACTTGATTATCATTATTTATAAATCATAAATTATGATAATCAAAATTAATAAAAATAATTTCTGTAGAAAGAGGACGTTACACTCACATGTTGTATCCATCTTACAAAGTTATAAATGTACAACATAGGAAAAACTGTTTTTCGCTGAAAAATTTTACTCCCTCTGTATTTATAGTAGAAATATCAAAATTCCACAAACCATAAGGAAAAACTTTATCTGTGTCGTAGAGTTTTTATTATTAGGATAACATAAATACATTTAAAGTAATAATTAGTATAAAAACATTAGGTATTTTTGGTTTTTTTCATTTAGGCCCGGTTTTTCAGTCATATTTAACTGCTAGTTAGAGACATTTAACTATCAGTTAAATTTAACAGAGAGTTAACTGAAACTTTTCAGTTTATCAGTTAATGGTTAAACATAACTGTAGGATAAAGTGTTGGTTAAGTTATCGATTACTTTTTTTACTAGTTAAATGTTTAACTGAAGGATTAAAACATAGAGTGTATACATTATTATTATATTATTATTAAAAAAATTAACTACCTCATCATTATATGATTGTATTGTACAACTTTGTTTCAAAATATATAAATTTTATGTGTAGGTACCTGACCTAAATTTTTGTTTAGAATAAATAACTATTATAATATAATGAATATTCAGCCAAATCTTTTATTTGATGACGACGATGACGAAATATTAGAGTTTATTAATTATCGTCGAAGACCTTACACGGTACGAGATAGAATTAATCATATGATAAAATGGGATGATCATGATTTTAGGATAAGGTTTAGACTTTCTAAAGTTGTTGTTGAACAAGTTTTAGAATTAATAACGGACAATATATCTGTAGAAAACCAATGGTAAGTTTGGATAAAAAAATTAAAAAGTTGCTTTAAACAAATAAAATATAAAAATAATTGTAGGTACTTCCTATTTTGTACAAAAATAGTAAGGTAAAATGTTGTATTTATGAAATTAAAATATAAGTTTGCAAGTATTTTCAAGTATTAAACCAACATTCTTTACACCATTCTAAATTTATTTATAATTATCTCACATCAATATGATACACCTTACTATTTTTAAATGGCAACCTACTATACATGTTGGAATCGGTCTATACAATTCCAATTAATAATCTTTAATTTTTTAATAATATTTTTTAATTTCTCTTTATTTCTAAAGGAATTGTGCAATAGCACCCATAGACAAATTATTATTAACACTGCGATTCTATGCAACAGGAAGTTTTCTTATTACTGCTGGTGACTTTCTCGGTGTTAGTAAATCTTCTGCATGTGTAATTGTTCGTACTGTTAGCACAGCTATTGCAAGCCTATGTCATCAATTTATTCGTATGCCAACTACAGATGAAGAAGTGTATACATTACAGAGATGTATTTACAAAATTGCTAGATTTCCGAGAGCTATAGGTGCAATAGATTGCACACATATTCGAATTCAAAGCCCAGGTTATTGATTATTATTAACTATTATTACTAACTTCATATAAAAAGAATTTATATTGTAATGCTATACACAGGTGGAAGTCTGGTATCTTAATCACCAATAAAACATCTGTACTAACACCTCCTCAATTATTATTTTTTAATGCCCTAGGGTGTTACTGCCTATGATGTTGCAAAAACAAATTTACTCTTTTTTAATCGTTAAAAATGATTGGTTAGTGCTACTAATAAATTATAACACCACGACACAGATAAAGCTATGCTCTGTGGAACTTTGGTAATTCTATTATTAATACAGAGCGAAAAATTTTATCCCGCGAAAAACGGTTTTTTCTATGTTACACGTGTGTAAAACGGAGACAACACATTATTACAAATTTGATTTGAAGACATTACAATTTTTAGGTACCTATAGGCTATAGATTATATTATGTTATTATGAATAAGTTAATGATTTTTCTGTGGTAGCACTAATAACATAGTACATACATTATACATAAGGGCTAAAGCAGCGCTGGGTGGTGGGCCACATCTTAGGAACAAACTAGTTCCTTAACTAATTCAATTTATTTATTTCTGTTCCATATCCAGTATAATATCTTAATTCATGGTATGTACGCAAGGTTTATAGATTATCTATAAACCTTGAGATGTACGTACGTATGTAAATGTATGCGTGTGCGTGAATTATATTGTATCACCATTATTGTTTCGACTTCTTCATCAGACAACACTATATTTTCACAACTGTTAGATTGCAGCCATTACCTATGCTTTCGTATGCTTTATGGCAGCGCTGATTTATTTATAAAATGTACAGGTTAGCAGTTGGCTGGAAACAACTAACAATGGGGATTTGGTGCTGTATTATATTTATAAATTATAATTTCCTATATTATTACCAAATGGTATTTAAACTTGAAATCATTTTTAATATAATTGCTCAGACTATTTAGACTTTCTTATATTATTACACTTATGCTTATACACTAATTTATGTAGTTATATGATATTAATTATATATTAGTACAGTGTCTGTGTTCTACAATCTTAAGTTTACCCAACCGTACAAAGTGATCTAGCACTGTGCCGTGACGCCAGTCCCCCGAAGGGTTTTCACTATCTATCCTTGCAAAACAAAGGGTGTACGAATATTTTTGATGCGTGAACAAATACGTACAAATTGAATGCAAAGGATTGGTAAAAAAATTATATATTTTCTATCTTGCCTGTTAGGATCGAATAAAATAACGGTGTATACTAGTTGCATCTCAAAATATACGAATTGCCTCCCACCCTTATCATAAATAAAAAGGGTAATATACACTAGTTGCCTCCGATGACCAGGTAGTTCATAATTATATACGAGTTGCCTGTATATAGTATTAAGTAGTGGTTTACAAACTTCACCAAAAAATTCCACATAAATAGATTAATTGATAAAATTAACGTAATATAGATACTTAATATAAAAAAATATTATATATTAAATAATAAACATTTTTTATGTTATGAGCCTAATTATATTATGTTTTATTATTATTAAAAATATCAGACTTTGACTTTTGCAAAATTGAACTACGAGCTTGATGTAAACTTTTTTTTGTGTACAAAACATCGGTAGTTGTAATAGTATCTATTTTATGGTGTCTTAACTCTGCATGTAATAACTTTGAAGGCCTTTTACATAATAATGTTTCAGTGATTGCTTTTCTTTTTAGAGAGTTTCTAATTTCTTGCTTATTAAGTACTTTTTCAGATAATAGTACATGATTATTATGATACAATTTACTTTTGTTAAATATTACTTTGTCAGTTTCATCTACTTTTAAAGAAGTTTTACATATTTTTGTCGAACAGTTTCACTGTTCATTGTTGAAGATTAACTCCTTTTGAAAAGTAAATTTAAAACCTTTAATTTTAACACATTTCCCCTTTTCACTAGTCACGTTTTGCACACTTTACCTGGGTTCATACTAAAAACTAGCGCAACAATTTAAAATTGTTTAATAATATTTGTAAAAATAATATAGTACAACGAGAACGAGTGTTGGAAATCAACTGAATGTTACTCCATCACGTCACACTCGATAAGACAACAACTAGACATTTATGGTTTTTGTGTTTATGGTGTCTATGAATTCATAATTTTTTTCTCTTTTTTTTTGATAGTGGCGCCATATACCTCCTTATATTAATAAAAATAATATTTACTGAAAACCTTGATTGCATTGAATGTATATGATAAATTCCTAAGAACAAACGGACAATCCACTGGATCAATATCAATACATTTTGAATAGATAACTATATTAATAGCCACATAGGAGTAGCCAAGGTTTTTGTTTGCAAGTGCCACAATTACCAATCCAAACAATTCATAATGTTAATATTCTTTAATATGTAATAACACCTTTTTTGTAAACCCGTTTATTTCTACAAATATTTTAGTTAAAATTAACAAATCTATTATAATGAAAACACTGTTCTATTAAATTAATCAATGTTTTACCTAAATAATTGATTTTATTCATTTTTCACCATATTAAAAAACATTTTTAATATAAATATAATTCAGGTATAATAAAATACATTATTAACACAAGTTATTTCTTACAGCATCATTCTACAATTTTATATGTCTTTGATTTAATTCATATTTCAATTTATTTTTATAATACAGTGCAATCTCCTTAAAACGGTATCGCTGGCACTAACTGACTTTTCTGCTATAGCGAGACTGAAATGTACGGAATATGGGTTATATGGGATTGTTGTTATTTTCCGTTGTAAGGAGATTTTTGTCATGTGTGTGTCTATTATAATGATGTTTTAATGTATACAAAAATATAATTTCTTAAAATAATTTTAATATTAATAAGGTAATATTATGATTTTTTGTATAAAAACTATTGAGATGAAAAACAAACTTAACATTTATCTTAATGATATAATAATAATAGGGGATATTATTTTGTGGTGGGTGGTAAAGGGGAAGGATTTGCAGGTTCTGTCAATGAACACTTGGCACTACACCTAAGAATATATGGTGGTTGATAATGTAACCGGATTTCATGTCATTGAGCAGTTGAACGAATTAGTGTAGAGTTGATAGTGGAATTAACAACCTGAGTGGCGCCGGGTTATTACGAGGTAATTATATCAGTGATGCTGTTGATCGTGCCAAAGATTAGAGCCATTATGCCGACGGCGATCAGCACTGCGTTTCGGATAGTCATCCAAACAGTTACGTTGTCCCAATATGTGGCAAACTCTATTAGCACAGGCATAATGATGCCAAGAAGCGAGAAACAGAAGGCTCCTATGAGCCCGATGAAAGGTCCAATTGTTGGTACAGCCACCGCGATTGCCACTGGGAAAACACAACCATGTAAACATATTATTATTATTATGATTAAAATATAAATTATAACATATTATAAACTTATCGTTTCAGACCCGGGACCCGGGTGTAACGATTACTAGTTCATAGTTAGGCACATTTTGAATAACAATAGTTATAAGCTATAAAATTTAAAAACATATTAATATAATAATATATTAAGCAATTTATTTTATTTACTCAAGTGTGAAATGTTGGATTTTAGAATGTAAAATAATCAGTTTAACACAAAATGTTTTAAAGGGCCACATGTGGCTCTGGAGCCGTACGTGGGGACCACTGATCTAGGGAAACTTGTAGGATTTTATTGATATTTACTTTTTTAAGTAAGTTTTGAATGTTTAAATTGTTATATATTACATTATTATAACTTATTTTAAAATTAAAATATCAATAATGCATATGAGCTGTGATACATATTATTCTTACCTTTAAATTTGATAATAAATCAATTTACGCTACTATTAGCTAACAAAATAAAATTGGTTCTTCTGAACACAAATTGTTTGTTGTACAGCCGTGCAGACACAAATAACAAAAGCAGGTGTAATGTCCTTTTAGACTTTTAGTTTTAAACATCGTTCTGACACACTCTTACTCAAAAAAAAAATAAATATTTTTTTATGTTAGATCATAGCCATCAATTAAAATTCTTAAAACAAATATATAACAGATTGTAAAATGTATTTACTAAAAAATTAATTAATATTCGAGAACATGACAATTGAAATATGATTCATGATAGTTGATGATGAACTAATTTTAAAAACATATGCAAGACTTGAGCTCGAGGGAATGTAAAATGATAAAATATGTAGTATAAAAGTTTATAAACTGCTATAGTATAGCAGCTATACTAAACATTTGTTATAATTTAATATTACTCAAACTGTAAAGTTTTTAGTTATAGATTATAAATATTTTTCTATAAATCACAAATTTAATTGAAGAAGGTATTTTTAGGTAATCAGGAGTTTATGCCAAAATGTGACTTATCTATATAAACTAAATAAATTATAAATTAACTAATGTGACACCTATTCATTACTGTATATGCCACATAGATGTTATTACAAATAACTTATTAGTTAATAGGCTAGTAAACGTGATAAAAAGCAATTTGTTTCCACATCCAAGCAAACTGCCAAACTCATTTGTGTTTGAAAAATATATTTACTGTAATTATAATAACCAACATTTTGAGAAAAAAAAAATGACACAATATATAGAAATTTAAAGTTTTAAGTATTCAAAATTTAAAATCATAGATTTATTTTAAAGGAAAACAAGAAAAAAAATTGACCTGCTAAACTTAAGCCGGAAATTTACATTTACATTAGTGTTACATACCTGACAAGGACACCAAAACCGTTCTCAGGATGTAATTGTGATAGACAGTGGTTTTTTCAAAGTTTTCCTGCATTTTGGTCCAGGTGATTTCCAAGCAAACAAAAAACTGCAGTCCATATGTGCAAAACACGGCTAAGCTGATGCATATTTTAGCCACTTGTGCAGCACTGTAACACACACACACACACACACACACACAAATATTAAAATTTTTAAGTTACTAGGGGCTCGCTGCAAAATATATGTAATATCTAATAATTCAGTGCACAACCTAGGTCTTAACAAACTGTATTGTCATCAAATATATGTATATAAAAAAATGTTGTTTCATGCACAAGTTACAGCAGAATACTGCACAGTCTACAACTTAGAATTTCATCCACAAATATTAATATGTTCCTAATTAACAAAATCAACATTTTTCATATAAATATGTGTATTTAGATTTTGGCAGATTTCTGTATACACAATGCATATTCATTCAATACAGTTAACAGTACAAGTTTCTGAAGTGAGGAGCATGGATGTAATGATGTGGCATCATATTGGTTTGGGGATAAATGTATACGTTTTTTATGCAACAAACTTGGCTTTGTCAAAATTTTAAGCAAATATAGTTTTGATGGAGGGGGGGGGGGGTTGAAATAAACTTTGGAAGTTGCATTACTGTCGAGTTACAGGGAAAAAAATTATAAGATATGTAGGTATATTGAGTTAAGTCAGTTAGATGCTGCATGTTACACTTACATATCTTCGGTGGGTAGGTTTAATGTTATACTTGATTTTGTTGTTTCACCATACTTTAAGTAACCGAAAAAACCAAGCAGAATGTACACAATGGTCACACCGCCCATGCCGATGTTCAATACGCCAAACAGTCCCAAAAATTCCCTGGGCGTTTTCATGTTGTTCTCCAACGGCATCACCTACAATAAGTAAAAATAAGACATGAAGACGAACAAAAAAAAATTATAAGAGGGTACAGAGATATAACTGCAATTTTGTCGACTAAATTGCACAAAAGAAGATTTCAAAGCAGTGAACTCTGTACACTAACTTAGAAGGTAACTTAAAAGTATGAATATATTAGATTAATAAAAATATATTTATGTAAACATTAGCAATATAATTTTTTCATGATTTAAATTGATTTAATGCTTTTATAAACAAAAAATTAAATCCATATATTATATTTTTAATTTTTATCTCTCTTAGTTTAATTTACCAGGAATGAAGCAACCCATAGGATACCTTATCAACTTATTGACCTCGTCTAAACAACCAATATAATACCTTTCATGGTCAGTCAGGCACGTAGCCAGAAAATTTCTACTAGGGGGGCCAATAATGTTTGGCCCTTTTATTATTTTCCATAATTTTTCTTTATGAAAGTCTTGTAGAGGATATGCAATGCAAAGAATATTATTAATTTAAATAATTCACCTTTAGTTGGTAATTGGTTAATTTTTTTTTTTTTCACAACAAGTTATACCTATTACTTGCCTATTTAGTATTTAAGAATTACAAAAATAGAAAGTACCTGATAACAAAAAAAAAATAAATATAGAATTACCTACATCTTCACTTATGGGATACATTTTTCATGCTATGAAAAATAAACTTACATACATATTTAAAATAATAAGTTGCTTCAATTGTTCAACTTCTATTGACAAAAATTAATAACCATATTTGAATACTTATCAAAAATAATAGGGATAAATGATCATTGATTTTTAAATTAGTATAATTTTTAAAGAAACTCTAATTATTAAAAAAAAAAAAAACATATACTACGGGTTATGTAGGGTACGCATTGACAATTTATAGACTTATAACTGCGGCTAGTATACTATTGTTTTTAAAACGGGTACCTATCAAGACCCTATTATACTGTATTTTTTTCAGATAAAGTTATCCACGGTTTCGTGAACACAAAAATTAAATTATTACAATAATAATTGTATTACCTAATAGTAATCACAATAGATTTTTCTCAATGTGCATAATCACATTTTTGATAGTTGGTAAAAATAATTATATTTTGAATTTGGGGGAGTAGCCAGCGCTGGGCCCAGCCCACCCAGGCGCCCCCCTGGCTATGTGCCTGTGGTCAGTGCAGTACTTGAATTATTTGAATTAAAAACATGGGTCGTTATTTAAGAAAAAGAACGCATTAAGAAACAGTTGACAAAAAATAATATTGAAAAGTGCTTTGAGTTGTAGTAGAAACAAAATGCACGTACAAAAATGACTGGTGTTTGCCAATTGAAATATCATATTTACTAATTGTTTTTAAACCCATTTTTTTTACATACAATTTTGAAGCACTTTTCAATAATGCATAACATACCACTCCAATGGCTTCCATGGCAAACACGGTGAGGCAGAAGTATGTTGGGAACATTTCAAGTGTCCCCACAGCTGGCCTTTTTGAAATGTTAGGTACATCATACAGTGTGTAGTAGAATGTGATACCCAATCCAGCAGCCATCAATAGGTTGGCCACCATGGACACGGGCGCCAAGTATTTGAGATTGGGGACGTAGCTGAGCAGTATAAGAGGTATGAGCAGTATCACAATAAAGTACCGGAGGTTCAGCTCGTAACCCATGTGGTATGTAAATATCTGTTCAAAGTTAGAGGCAATGATCACTGTGTACACACTGCATGTTCCGAAGTATGTGACGAACAGCAGCCAGAGCACAGACTGTCGGGTTAGCAACGAGAACTTCCGAGACCATTCGGGTCCGTTGGCTAGCGCCACTTCAGCCACGTCTGCGTAGCTCATGGATGACACTTTTGTCCGCCTATAAAGCGTATGAGCGCATTTCACCTGTAAAAGGACGAGAGTTTAACATGTATGATATGTGTAGTAAACACTAAACAATATTTTAGATCCGATGTAAAAATAAATAAAACTTATAGATAATTTAAAAAAAATAGGTTTAATTATATAGCCAGAGTGTGAATGGCAGAATGGCAGTAAGAAACTTTTCCTTAAACACAATGGGTAATTAAGGTGACATCATAGCTGTAGACTCTTGGAAACCTAACTAAAATAAATTAACTCGCCTATAATAGCTATTATTTCATAAGTGACCCTACAGAATCATAATCATTCAAAACCTCCAATGCAGTGTAAGAACGGTTCACATTCAATAAAATAAGAATATCCCATGGATGAGTCACTATAATTGCTTCATAGAAAGAAACTTGCTGAATCCCCAGCGTGTGACTTTGGTGCAAACATTTACACAATCAAACACATAATTTCCAACTTCTAAACGTGCATTGCAAGTTTTCATCAAAGATGCCCTACAACAAGTTTTGAGGATATCCACTGGATTAAAGATTAGACTTAAATGTATGTATATAGATATAATTATTATACACAATATTAGGTACCTTCTTTAGTGTAAATGAAATAGTTTAATTGCTAACCGAGGGGGAAAAACCTAACTTATTTACAAAAACCAAGTGTTTTATTTAAAAATATTTAAAAGGGCAAATATTTTAAACATACGACTACACTAACCAGTAGATATGAGCAATAAGTGCACACCAACGATACAAACAATGTTGCAAATATGCCAGTTATAAGTCCTGAACACTGGAAAGCTAGCGGCATGGCCAGGATGCCAGTTCCAAGACACGCTTTGAGTAAATGAGTCAAGGTCTCACCGTTGCTGCAAAAATGTATATAATTAGTATGTAATAATGTTCAATTATTAATCCCTATGCAGAGATGGGCTGGCAGTACCTTAGATACATTTGTATCTGACATCTAGATACTTTTTTTTATGTATCTTTTATCTTTTTTTCTTGAGTTAAGTTAATATATCTTATGATTACCTAATATCATGTTTCTAAATACTTTTTTTCAAGTATCTTGCACATCGCTGCCTTTATGACATTACCTAACATAAAGTTATTGAATTTATAAAATAGGTTTAATCATTAATTAAATTAACAATACCTATGCTTATCGACAATAATAATAATAATGATGTTATACATATAATTACACGATTAGTATTGCATCTAAAGAGTAATGTATATAAGTAGGTAGGTAAATACTACACTCACGTGGTTGGGTGTTCCAAGTTTCTCTCAAGGAATGGATCGAAGAAGTCAATGCTATTGAGTTGTGCGTCTTCACCCTTCTCTAATATGTTATTAGGTTTTCGTCTAAATTGAATAAGTACACAAAGTGAAAATAAAAATATAAAGTTGGATAATATAATGACTTATGAGCTATTATTCTTTGATCTTTGTTTTCGTAGGATAGCAATAACATATTTTTTAGTAAAATACTTTTTAATCATTGATGATTAAATAGGGAATAGATAAAATATGTTATACTTTATTCCCTTCTATAAAATTGAATATACCTAACAACTATTTATTTTGTTTATTGAGTAATACATTAAGTAGGAAAATGCCAAAAATGTTTTAATATTTGAAATGAATATAATGTGAAAATCACAAAACTAAAAAAAAATCATCTATGAACAATCAAAACCAAAACATCAATCATAAATACTTACATAGATTTACCTACGGTAGATTAACCTACACAATTTATATATTTTATCCTCATTACGTCTGATAATTAATAATATACCAACTATCGAATTACATTATTATCCACCTAAATGTAAATTAACAACCACTATAATATATACACACAATTTGATAAAAGAAACTTATGAATAATAAATATCATTAATATAACTCACATGTTCTGTGATATTTCTTTCATCTTAGACTTGTCGTCCAATAGGAACGACTGTAATACCGGTTCTGTGCCTTGCAAACCCTAAAATGCGAATAGCAACCATATTATTTATTTATTTTTTAAGATTGTATAAATTAATACAATATTTTATCAAGATATTCACAATTTCCAAAGCCTATTAATAATTAGCTTAAAATTTATCTAAATATTTTAAACATCGAACTGTACAAGGGAAATGTAAATTTAAGTGATACTAAGGTAATGCATCAAGTATCTAATTTAAAAATGTTTTCAATTACAACAAAATAACATAAATTACTTGAAGATCAATCATTATTATCTGTTCATGTCTTAAAATGCTAATAAAATAAATATCTCAAGATGTTAATTTGGATGGCTCAAAAAAATTGTTATGGCTTTATGCAATTAAACTTATAAAGGGTCCTTCATTGAATTGTCCAAGTTTAAGGGTTAAACTTTTAAATTTTATGAAATTTTCCAAACTACATAATTAGAAACATTGCATAATTTCTAAGAATTTCATAAAACATTTTAACTTAAAACACTTATAAAATATAAACTGTGATACTAAATTGATATTGTGAAAAACTGGCTGCCGTCCACATCAGAATATCAAGTAAAAACGAGTTGTTATTACAAAAGTAAGAAATTAGATATTTTTCAGTGATAAGTGTCTACTTTAAATTGTAATATTTGTCTTGTACTCTTGTAAAAACAAAACTCTGAACCATTCAAAAGTTAGTGACAGTTTTTTTAAACCAATATGCTAAATTGTCTAAATTACTGGGTAAAAATGGTGACTTAGAAAGTAAGAACTACACAGCGATAATATTTATCACAAAAATGCTATTTAGCATTCCCGGACACATAATTTCCTCGAAAAACGAGTAAATAATAATATACAGAATAAGTACTGAAAATAGATAACTTTTGAAACTAATACTTCATTTTATCCTCTAATAATCGTAATATTATAAGTTGATGATGTCATATTACTATATATAACTTACATTATTATATTATTAACTAGGTACCTAAAAAAAAAATACTCGTGTAATATGCTACCTATTGGTTAATTATTTCTTACCAGAAAATATGACATACCTACTTGTCATATTCTTATTAAAGTTATATATTTGTTTTATTTAATTTTATAACGAGAAAGTACTAATGACTCGAGTCATTATATATGAATATATATATAATATATACACACATATATATTATATACTTCAGATATACACCAAGACAACGATAACTTAATTTATCTATGATGACGTAAAAACTACATGATGTATAACAATATATAACATTTAAAAATACTTGATAATGATGATCATGAGCAATACATTAAGTAAGATTTAGTTAAATAAATTGTAATTAATAATTAGTAAGTGGAATACACCGTATTTTGGAAGATAAATACACGCGTACAATTTTTTTGGTAGGTAGGTAATATTTTACGATAGGTAGTATGCTATACGAGTACCCACCAACAATTGTAATAACTTAATATAGATATATCCAAACATAATATTTTTTTCCAATTTTTTATTAAATATTTTATTTTAACCAACAATTTAACAGCATAGACAAATATTCCTAAAATAGACAACTGACTACATAAAAATGTATACCTACCAGAAAAATATTGGGCACGATTTATTAGGTACAAAAAATGTACTCCCGAAATGTATTAGACTCAAATTTATTACGGTTGACTACATGAAGGTAATCATGATAATAACATAAATCATAATATTATAATAATAATAATAAATAAATAAATAAAATTATAACTCACCATGGTTAGCTTCTCTTCACAAAATGAGTACCTAGACTCCGTAATTATGTAGATCGACTGTAGACTTTAATATACGATCACTGCAGTACTAGCTGGAGCTGTGTACCTACTGTGCAGCGTATCTAAAGTTAAATTAAAGACACAGCCTGTAAAAAAAAACTTACCTATGGTTAATAATATTATTATATACCGCAGACTCAACAAAACGGTAAACCGCGTGAGACTGATCTGTGTATGAGAACAGCACCTATCGTTGTCCCGCAGATTACGAATGCATTATAAAATGGCCTTTGACACGAGTCGTACGCGTGATAACGTAATTACTTTGACATCATCGTATAATATTTACATAGTGTCTTTTATAATTATAATATAATTAAAATAATTGTTATTATCCGGAGACATTATACGACTGCTAGACATCACAAATCACACTTACGTTGAGTTCTCGACGATATTTATCGCGTATAATCTCGTTAATTTATTTCAAATTCCTAATCACTTTCTACGCATATGGATTATATTGAAACATAATATTTATTTTGGGTGTGTGTGGAAAGATGAAAAATTGTATTTTGTGCACAAAACATCCTTATCCTTCCATGTATAAAAATAACAGGCCTTTTTTATGTTCCAATTTTCTGACGACGCTAATGAACTTTTTACCAATTTTTTTTCGAAGAGATTTTTCAAATACTTTACCTAGTCGAACGATTTTTAATTTTTTTTTTGTCTGAAAGAGGAAAAGAGAGGTTGTATTGTATTTAAAGGTTACGGATTTTTAGTGTATCATTTAAATAATTTAAAGATTTTTTTTCACAAAGTGGTTCCAAATACGCCTCTAAGTGATCTATTATTTCCAATTGTATTGAAAATCCTGTTGTTTAAGAGGCCACGAATTTATTCGTAATTTCAGTAATTGAACTGTAATCTGTTTTAATGTTTTAAATATACTTTTTTAATGTCAGTTATTAGCGAGAAATGTACATGCACAGATTATATTATAATCGTTTACGCACTCCGTCGTAAATAAAGGACTGGCCGAAATTTAAAAAGACTTAAAAATACATTGTTTTTTACAGCGTGTTACACCCAAAAAGAGTTGAACAATCACAAAAACCTAACAATATCAAAGCATTACCGTGTCAGAAAGTATAAAATATAGACATAGATAATTTGAATATTAAAACAAAATAATTAGAAATTAAAAAAATTATAATAACATCCGCCGATTTGTTCTTAGTACCTATTCTGCCTACCTATCAGTTGTTAAAAAATGCGTGTCCCATCCACCCCACAATTTAATTTTCAAATTTATTTTGGAAAATATTTTGTATGTAACTAGCATGCATTTGCGTGCCAACTTTTGTAATTTGCATGCGTTTTAACTAAACGTGGTATCAAAAAATAGGTGAAGAGCTGTAGACATGTGTCTCGATACATCAAAATCGTTTATTTTCAAATTATTTTTTCTAGGCCAATATTAAGCATGTATTTGCACGATTGGTCCCCGAACTCTATCGTCATCCGTTAGTTCACAAAATCCGTTTTATTATTTCGCACGTGTCCCCAGGTCCCCCTCCTTACTATGTGAAATAATTGGAATTGCATAATCGTTCCTAGACCAATATTTAGCATGTAATTAGCATGTATTTGTACGACTATTTGTTTGTATAATATAAATATTTTTTTACAACTAGGTACGTATTTTATAATTTAGTTTTAGTTAATTTAGTATTAATTTGAAATTCGGAATTGTGGTCAGGGGCCTGAGGAAATGTATTTTGGCATACGTATTGGTATCATAATTTCCACCATTGCCATCATCTTGTAGTAAGGACTAAGGAGGGGTTTGGTGAGACGTTTGAGATGAGAAAACGGATTTTTCGAGCCAAAAGATGATGATAGAGTAGACCAACCGTGCAAATACAAAGAAATTACATACTGAATAACTATTGGCCTAGAAAAAAAATTTGAAATTAAGTAATTTTGATTAATAATGGATGGGGGGGGAGGTCGAATACACATATATATAGCCCCCCACCTATTTCTCGATACCACGCTTAGTTAAAAGACGCATGCAAATTACAAAAGTAAGCATTCAAAATGCAAATATATGCAATTACATGTAAAATATTTGGAAAAAAAATTTGGTTTTTTATCATTATTGGGAGAATGGCTCCACTACTCCAGTATATATTATTATCTATCTGAATGATATAAATTCATACGACCGTGACCCTAAAGAACCCCCAACCACCCCCATCCCAGTAAAATTGTAAGTGTAAGTATATTAAATGAATTATTATAGATTTTATTTATTTTACTAAAATAAAAAATAAAATTGACATAAATTAATTAAAATGTTGAAACAAAATTGTTTTTTATATCCAACTATTTACTTTATAAAGTAGGTATATCTGAATTATAATGTTGATATGGATTTTAAATTGTTGTTATTTACTATTAAGTGTACTTACTTATTTTAAAATGTTATACTAATTAAGTATTAATTGAAAGAATAATATCGTTAATAATATAATAGAGTTATATCAACAGAAAATTAATTTATTAGTTTTTCTTAAAGTTATAAAATTAATTAATTAATTAATTGAATACTTTTATACCTATATATAAAATAGTTCTAATTACTATTATACATATTATATATATATATATATCAATTTGGAATTATATTTTACAACTACGCAGGTACTAATCCTCATGTGTTTTACACAATTAACTATTTAACTATATTATTATAGATGGTACACTCAAATTCCTTTGCACAAAAGCTAAATTACAATTTGAAGAAGTAAAAAGTAAACTCTATAATTGTTGGTTATATTTTTAATACCGTGGTCAATACAGTATTGGAAATGCAATAATGCCAAAAAAACTCAGAGATGATTTTGAAACTGATTTGAATGGTGCCAATGGTAATAAACAAAAATATATTATTTTTGTAAGAATATAAAAAAATATTATTATGTTTAGATAATCAGGATATTGATGAGAATGAACCACTACATAATTATGAACTCGATGACTGTCAATATTGTTTTCCATGTGTGTTTAAAATATTGTTGAAATTCAATTTATACTCTTCAGCGTATTCTAATGTGTAGATACTTACTTGATATTTATCATATAAATGATTACTAATATTATCATGTTCCTTTCGCTTATGGGATTTATGATATTTTTGAGATAATTAAATAATACTGAATCGCAGATTATAAATTTATTTTTACCTTTTTACTATACAACCGTATAACTTTAAGTTATCAAAATATTATACAATTTTGTTTGAATGTTTGTCGTCACTTGGTACCTATTTACGTTTCTCATAACAAAATAAAATATTGTATTTTCCACAAAATGTTTGTTATTTACCCTTTAAATTATGTAGCATCCCATACCCTTCTTTACCAGTCTGCGCCTGAGTACAGACCTAGATAGTAGGTAAATCAACCAAGCCAACCAGGAAACTAATTAAAACCTTAGAACTTACTATCAAAAACAGTAAAATCATATTATATTTATACAGACATGTAATACTCATAACTTGTTACATAAATACTGTACCTACACACTAACAATATTTTTACAAGTACGTAAGTATCAAAGTATATTACTTTTGATCCACCAATTTTTAAGATATAAATTGACAAATTATTTTACTTTCAGTATTAAATTTAAATTTTTGAAATATGTACATAAAAGTGGAATTTGTACAAATGTGTCCTATTCTATTGCAAATCATTGACGGACACTACTGCTATAGCTATAATCTACAATTCTAATGTAGTAGCATGATTGCTATAGTAATTGTATGTACCTAACATAGCAGAACTAATTTTAATGGTGCCAAATGAAAGTAGACATCAGACTTAGATAATTGGGCAGTCCTTGGCAACTGATATATTTCATAAAGTAAATTAAATAAATTAAATAAAAAAATGTTTTCTAATAGAGGGTTATGAGAATTTAGAATAATGACAAGTGTCTGTCAATGAGTTAATTATTAATACATCATGTCTTAGTAAAATTATATATTTTCATATAAATCCAAGCCTTACTCATAAATTAGGCATACCTATATTATTTAAGAATTTCTTGTAAACAATGCTGACAGTGCCTCATGATTTCAAGTTTCAAGCAATATTCTATAGGTGAGTACGGTTGTGCGTTTTCTGTTGGTAAATCGAGTGTACAATGGCATTTTAATGATTCCGTGTGGAGTTTTTATGTACAAATATTATATGAGTGCACACTGTTATAGAGCACAGTCCAAATAATCCAACATTCAGATGTCTCAATAATCATTTTGGTTCTCATTCGTACACAATTTAAGATAAAATATACAAATTATACTCACGTTCAAATCGGTTAAACATCAGACATTACGTGAATTCATTATTCTTTGAACGTTTGACGGCAATAGTGCCTATTGCTTCTACCATAAAATACCTAACGATCAATTAAATGAATAACGGATAAATAATATATTTAGAACAGGACAATAAATAGAGATTAATGCTTCAATGCCACAGTATTAAAATGCATAAGCACAAAGTTCAATTCGCAGTGTCGAGACTATATTTTGAATTTTTAGCAGTTGCAATCACTATCTTTATCACACTCAGGAAAAACGAGTGTAGGACGTTGGCAAATGGCAAGCACAGAACATAATAGAAGCGGTGCGGCAGTAAAACAGGTGATCAATTTGTTTACATTTTACCGCAGAAATCTGGCTCACCATGAAGTTGGCAGCGGACGCTCAGCAAGATGTTGGAACGTAGGTATTTTAAATACGGTTACAACATCATGCCGAGTCACCGGCAAAATTTCATGGACAGCCACAGATATAGATTATAATTATTAATATTAATCAATAAATTATTATCTATATCTGTGAGGTCATTAGGTCAACTGAAATATTTTTCACTTTTTTAATGAACAATGGAATTTTGATACCTTTTTTGATAGCTGGCACTTCTATTATGTTCTATGACGCAGACACGGACCATTATTAAAGATAAAATATATTGTGTATAGGTACATAATTATGTTGTTTTATTAAATATTAATATTGTTATATAAATATAAACTGTAATACTGAAGTAGGTAGGTAGTGCCTAAACATTTTTAATTTTATCCAATACCTAGGTATTCTAAAATTTAGAAAGTATCTATTTGAACAGTAGGTATTCTATTGAACAGAAAAATGATTATGGTCATACTATGAAAAAAAAGATGACAACCCATTGATAAACGTAGCAAACTACTCAATACATTTTACTTCGAAGAAAATATGTATGAATCATAAATAATATTTAATAATAAGTAACTATTAATTATTGTATACGATGTATTTAATAATTAGCTAATTTTTACATTTTATTCGTTTCTATGGTGATATAGGTACAAAGCGTTACGCAAAATCTGTCAGAAAACATATCTGTATCCAGGCCAAAAAGATATTTACGTTAAAAATCAAAAAGTATAATAATAACATCACAAATTTAAAATCTAAAAGGTATCTTTGGAGATAGGTTACCCATTATTTCCGTTCAATAGGAGAACCAAAAAAAAAAAAAAAAATGTTTTGACAACAAAATTCTATTGTAGAATTGTATTCTATTTTAAAACTAATAATGCATATTATTAATAATTTTAGACAATTTACAAAACTTTTGAAATAAATTATTTAAAACATGAAACCTTATTAAAGATGTGTGGTAAAAAAATAAAGAACAGTAAAAATAAAAAAATAAAAACTAAAATTTTTAGTACGTATCTAACTGTATGTTATACAAAATAGTTATAATACATTTAACCCTCATATATAGGTAAGTAATTAAATATTAATTCCTATACCTACCTACCTAAAAAATGTATATTTGACTTGCCTCCCTTAACAACTAGATATAAAATATTATTATTTAACAAGGGGTTTTAATTCAGTGTTTGGAAAGAACGTCGTTCATGAACGCACGTTCACGCGTTCACGTTCATATGTAGTGAACGATACGTGAACGTCACTCGTTTTTTGCTAATAGAACGTGCAAATATTATGTATAAAATAATTAATTATATTATAATAATAATATTTTCATTTTTCCCATTATAATTCCTACAATATTTGTTTAATTGCAAAATATATAAATTAAATACGTGAAATTCCAGTGTCCCCGGCTAGAAATACAACAATAATGTTATGATTTCCATGAATTTGTAATAAACCTAATCGGTTTATCATGAATAGGTAAAGTGTATACTGTATATCTATTATGGTATAATAGATATACGTTTATGGGTTTTTAATTTTTATATTGACTGCAGGCTAACGATTCATAAAAAAAAAAAATAAATGAACGCGACCCAATGAACGCGTTCGTTTTTTAAAAGAACGTGAACGTGAACGCGTTCGTTTAAAAAAACACGAACGTGAACTTGAACGAGTTCCTTTTTTAACGACTGAACGTGAACGTGAACGAGTTCATTTTTTTAGTGAACGTTCCGAACACTGTTTTAATTATATGCGTTTACTTTCAAGTAGACATTGACACTTGGCACTCATGTATAGTCTTACCTACCTACGCTGGATAATGGATACACCTAATGTTATTTATTTGATACCTATATTGAATTTAGTCATCTAAAGTTTAGACTTTAAACTAATCGTCTTAATCTTCTACAATAATCGATAGGTAATCTTTGATTTCTATGTAGTATTTTAATTTTTTGTTAATATTTAATGACCACAACAATCGACAGTCATTATATTACTTTAAATACAAAAATATTACACTGTTGTAAATTCAAGGTTGAAACCTAATATGATTGATGTATAAAAATATTTGCCAATAAGTATAAGCCACAATAAATAGTTAATTATACCATTTTTATTAAACGTATTAACTTTTATTTATGTATACGTATATATTATTATAACAGCGCGATCAGCTTAGTAATTTTATTGTCTGTGTTATTTTTTTAATTATTTTTAAGTCGTGACAAATGTCAAATGTCAAACAGCTTCATAATAGTGTGTGTTTTATTGTAGACTCTTAGTGGAACGATGAATGTATTTATTTTACAATGATTAGTTTTTTTTTTAAATTTTTGTGTCTGTCATCACCGTTTGGGGCAGTAAAACAGCTTCAATTTTCTTCAACAGTATTTTGTTCGATGGGTAATTGACTCTATATTTTAGTTGGTGCATTCTATAGAGGTCAAAATTTAAAATGTTCAGTAGTTTCTAAAAGCGCTGGGAAAAACAAAATAAAAAGCGGGTTGGTGGTCGTCGCTATGCTGTACAGTAGGTTAAAAGTGGATCACCACTCATTATTTAATGGATGGTATTAAATTTGAATTCAGTTATATAATATCAATGTATACGAAAAACTATTCTGAACTGAGACGATTTGTTAGTGTGGATATTTTATATTATATTATTTTGTATTGTTATTTCTTATTATTAATACGGTAGCCGGTAAGTTGAATTAATATTATAAAATTACAACAAAATAACTAAAATCGTTATTCTTAGTTATTTCATATGTAGTTTTGTCCAAATTTGAACATAAAATAACTATAAAAAATAATCTGTGTCTTTATATTTTTGAGATTTTTTGGTTACAGAATAACCTATATTTACGTAAAACCTTGTTTTACATTTTTAATCCTTAGCTATAAAAGTTGAACATTTTATACATTTTAAATTTTAAATTTGATAAATATTTTGTTAAAAATCGAACTTTAAATATTTATATAAAAAAATGTTGCCTATGACTTTTTTAATATTTTTCAACTGCTATTCTAACAATATATCAGAAACCTTGTATTAATTTTTCACGCTTTTTGACCCAACAAATAACATTTTATTGACATTGTAAAAATTTATCAATTTACAAATTGATACGAATTTGTCAAACCCGTGGAAGTATGTTAACCATCAAACACTTAATTGCCCGGTAAAGCACGATTCCGTAGGTTTTACCTTTTTGGAAACAAGATTACGTACGATTTTGAACAAACAATAGAATGTCAAAATTACCCCATAAACAACACAATTACGTACGATGTGTATGTTATTTTTCCATTTATATTATTATTGTCAGTTGAAATAAATTTGTCGATTCGAAATATAAAAAGTAAAAATTGTATAAAATAATAATAAAAAAAATTATAATTTGATACCTTGGTTCTTGTTACAAATACAAGACAAATATTTTATTATATTTAATTTTTGTATGCATAACCATTTTTTAAAACCATCTTTTCGTGTTCGAATAAGCCGATATTTATGGAGATTAAATACTGCAAGTGGTTTTCTTTTTTCTGAAAAAATAAACTTCACTTCGTTATTGACTTCCATATTGACTACTTAAAAATTTGATTTGTATAACGCACCACACTTTACGACTTTACACAAAATGACAAAGTAACCTACTGGCGACTTGGTAAAATGTGTAACCTAACGGAGATAATTAAAATAAGATAACATATCTTATGATACAACAAAAACTCATATGACACATATCTATAACGATTGTATCGCTGTTGTACGTTAAATTTAAATATACAAATGTTACTAAACAGACGATCAGATTTTACCGTCCAGTTTTTATATAATATATTTTAGAGTTAGATTGTGGTAAACTGACAGTACCGTTCTTCGTCGGCAATTGTGAGTTCATCAAGTACGCCGGGCCCGGGCTCCGGCATACTGTGCTTGGAGAAACACTCAAACACGGCGACCGTTCCGCAAAATATGATCGTCTCTTTGGACCCTCACTATAGTTATGAATACGCAAAGTGTACGTAAAACGCCATAACTAATATTCAAATAGTAAAATACCTACGTAACCTAATATAAATCTAGCAACATTGCACAATAATCTTGGGTACAAAACGTACGGAATTGTATGCCATAAAATGTGCATACGACTCAGTACGCTGATAAGGACGATACGGTTAAAGTTAACATTTCTCAGTAGTTTTCAAAAGCACCGTGAAAAACAAATGAAAAATTAAGGAAAAAACGTGAATTTTTACTGAAAACCAATTTTCGCAAAATCGATTTTGGTTTTTGGTATAACTCTAAAAGAAATGACCGTAGAGACATGAAATTTCGACCGAATGTTTATATAAGCATTTTCTACTCACCATAGCATTTTCAAAATATTCTGACTTATTTTGAGCTGTTAACGGACATTTTCAGTTTCCAATTTTTTTAGTTTTTTTTTTTATAAATACAATAAAATGTATTTTTTGGGTAAAAAATCTAGAAAATTTAATAGTAGGCTTCTAATATATAGCTTCAAAGGCAGATGAAAAATTTCAAAAATCCATAGTTACAATTATTTTTTATAGGTAATCAAAGTTCAAATTTTGACAAAATACGTAAAAATGACGAAAATGTGCAATTTATTTTGAGTTAGATATTCATAAAAATTTTTATTTTTAAATCTAAGATTTGAAAATGTAATACAAGATTCCTCATAAGTTTGCCTAATTTTATCAATAAAAAAATATTTATAAGCAAGTCAAAATAAATTTTAATGAGCATTTTAAGTTTAAATTTTTACAATATTAGATATTCACTCGATTTCTCGTGTAGCGATTTTCTTATTTTGTTGCAATTCAAAAACGAATAACTGTAGATGCATGAAAATTTCACTGAATGTTTATATTAGCATTTTCTATCCACCATTTAATTTTGAATATATTTTGACTGTTTTTGAGCTTTTTACGGACCATTTCAAATTCAAATTTTTTTAGTTTTTTTTTTTATAAAAATACCAATAAATTTTTATTTTTTTGGCCAAAAATCATGAAAATTTAATACAAAGCTCCTGATATATTGTTACAATAGCAATTGAAAAATATTAAAAATACATATGCACACATTTTTTTTATAAGCATTTAAAATTCGAATTTTGACAAAATTCATCAAAATCTCGAAAATTATCAATCATTGTAATTAAACAATTATAAAATGGTCAGTTTTTATAACTAAAGATAACCATAAAAAGTGTGAATTCAATTTTATATAATAATGTTTTCGGAATATAAATTTTGAATTTGATAATAAATCTTGTGTTTATACAAAATTTTTGTTTTATTTTAATGATAATAAGTTCCAAAAAAAAATTACCACGGATAGTGTCTACCTATCAACTTAATAATTTATTGTATTTCAAAATAATAGCGAAAAATCTTAATAATATTTTACTAAGAATATATTAGGTAGTTATAAAAATAAATAGATATCAGATTTTATTCTAAATATCAATCTTGTGTATTTTGATCAGGTATTTACCACAGTTCTCATGAATTAAGTGTTATTACTTATTAGATTTCAGTTGAAGCCGCTGGTTTACTGTCAAATCTTTGCCGATCTTAATGTTTTGCCAACGTTTAAAAAAACCAAGTTTAGTTTTTTGTTTCAGAATCATCTGGACATAATCAGGTAATTTAAATACCAAAAGAATGGAACGATCCTTTCCTTGATAATGACCAAATCGTTTGATTTCTGGGAATTCGTTATTAAATCCGATATCCGTCAGTAATTCAAATATTGCAGCATTTAGCATTTCAGGTGTCTCATCCATCGAATCAGGAATATTGAAAACTAATAAATTCCTAGATCTTTGATAATTTTTATGAACCTCTGTAGCAATATTAAAGCTGTCATGGAGTCGGAGGCCTAATGAGTGATGAATATCAAGGATTGAATCTCTTAGTTTTGCAATTTCAATAGCCATAGTATCTTGATCCGTTTTAACTTGAGCCAATTCAATGTTGAATTGATGTAACATATTATTACATTTCAAAGTGACATTTAATGAAGAAACTTTTGATTGGAGGTCTTTAATGGTCCTATTCTGGTTTCGCGAACCTTCATGAGTAGATTGTGAAAAAGCTCAAGGTACTTGGTAAATTGTTGTACATATACTCAGACTCACGGTTAGCTTGAACGTAATGTTTGTTTTTTTCCAGATAAGATGTCCTGATCCTAAATCTGTTTTGATCCATGTCGATTGTATAATTTGGATGTTGTGTGGTGTATCGTGTATACCTACCAACCTGTTATATTTCCCAAATCACAAGAAAAAAAATTTTCATATGTTCAATCACGATGACACCACCAAAGAGAAGTATTAATCTTATTCACCTTATATTATGTACATGAAACACTAAAATAGTCGGTACCTATTCACGTTACGAATCGAATAAATGTTGTAGTTACGCAAAACTACTATTATAATTCCGAAGTGACACACTACGCGACGAACACACGAGTAATATGCTAGGCGCTAGCTACTATCTATATTGAATTATATTATATAGGTTCCTAGGTCTTACTGTGAGAAACAACAATTAGTCCGATTAGTACAAATCGTTTCCCGAGACAGTCTTAAATATTATCTAAACTACCTAATAGGGAAATGTAAATGTATTTATTGAAGAATGCCATTAGGTCCAAAATCAATTACGGCTACAATAACGAAAAATGTGATGTATTTGAAGATACATCTATAATATAATACTAATTAGTAATTCGTTTTTACTGGCAGCGTAGAAGCATTGTACCGATACCTATTATATTTATACTGTAGTTTTATTATGTTAGCTATTCCACCTGGCGTTTCCCGGGCAAAGTCACTTCAGGTGAAACTGAGATTTTTTTATATCGAAAATATTATAAGAATAATATAAGTTTAAGTCATGGACTCAAAATCTCATTAATATTATATATATATATTATATATTTTCACGACTTTCTATTGTGTACAGCCGGCTTCACCCATTTGCAGCTTTTTTTTTGTAGCAAAACCTATATTCTATATACTACATACGTTAATAGGTGTTCTCTGTTTTAGTGTAGGTAGGTACCTAGGTTCACTGGCAAATTGGCCTCAGTATAATAATATTATAACATTTTATTATTATTTAATTATATAATTTTTAGACGACAACTGTTTAACCTTTGAGCTGGTGCACGGAACAGTTTTATACCTTTATATTTTTTATCTAATTTTATCTTATCGTCGGTTAATAAATGGACGACAGTGGACACAAAATGTCACACGCGCCGTTTGATGTGAAAGGTTATTATTTCATTTCAACTGCAGTTTTTCGTATACTTTTAGTATCTACATCTAATGCCAGCCGAACAAATTCAAAGAACATTATATTATATTACAAATGTATTAAGAATAAAATATATTGGTTTATAGGTAAAACAGTAAATGCATCAACATTTGATTTGAGTGCGATTATCACTGCATATTAGAAATGTTGTAAAATGTCCGACGCATGACTAAGTATTCTATTAATTGCATCTCTTATTTCAACCGCGTCAAACCTTCTTTCGCGACTAAAGTTAGCCTATGTCCTTACCCAAGGTCTTATAAATCTTATATTACCAATTAAATGTTGGTTAAAACTCAGTAATAATACCACCCATCCAGTCCATGAACATTCTAAATTATGAAATAATCTACGCATACGTCAATTTAAGTCACACAAACGTACGTGGAAAACCGCTGTTAAACTCAACACTGCTAAATATGACGCAGTACAATGTTGGAAAGATAAATGGAGAAAATCAGAACTATGAATCTCATCCCTCATTAAGAACGCACTGAGAAAACAACCTGGCTTCAACCTACCAAGGAGAATCTGCACAACTTTTAACCGATTACGCACAGGTCATGAAAAAGTTACTCCTAACCCAGTATGTGACTGCGGTGACCCCAACCAAAATACAAACCATATTACATGAGAGTGCCTTAAGAAAAAGTTCGGAAGAAAGCTTGAGGACATTTTTAATGCGAACCCTGAAGCTATTAAATGTGTGAAAACTGAAAAGCTTGGATATTATATTGTTATAACTTGTTCATGCTATTTATATACTGTCGCTAAAAATATTTGTTATTATTATTACTATTACTATTTCTGTTTTACTACCTGATAATTACTATACATAAAATAATAATTATATATGTATATTGTTACATTGTCTGTGCCATACGGATAAATAAAACATATATCTCTGTACCGAATTTCATTAGAATCGGTTCATTGGTTTAGGTGTTAAAGCGTAACAGACGACCTATCACTTATCAGTTATGACAGTTAGGGACAGATAATAAAAAAATTATCTGGATAAAGATAAAGATAACAATACTAAATTTTATCTAGATAAATAACAGATAATTATACAAATTAAAATTAAAATAACTAATTTAAAAAAATATATATACCGTTATGTGAGTACATATTTTATATATATTTATAACAGAATGGCGAATACAGGATATTGATTATTAATAAGTAATAAGTACCTACTAAATTGGATTAATTTATAGTATTTTCAGAATAACATCATATATATTTAGCCCAATATGGTACGTACAAATTGTGCCTGAGACGATGAGATTAAAATGAAACATTTTCAAACAAATTTAGCTAATTTTCACAAAAAAAATTTATCTTATAAATTTATTTAGATAAGTAAAATTTTTAGCTAAAATAAATACTTAGATGATTTATATTTATTTATCTAGATAAGATAAAAGCTAAAAAAAAAATTATCTAAATAATTTATCTAGATAAGTCCTAACACTGGTTATCACTAATATAATTTTTCAACATTTCCATTAAAATAAAATTTTTTTTTTTGTTATAATTTCACTTTGAAAACAATTTAACCTCTTGCGACAGCGCTCATTGGAAGGACTCAGAAATTGGTACCCATGGCAATTTCCCCCGTCGCACCCCTAAATACGCCACTGCTGAATACTTCACTCAAAACCAAATTTTATAAAAGTAATGATTTATAGTTTGTTTCAAATTTGAAATGATGACAGGTGCTATACACTTTGATACACCCACCACTATTATCTTGTTTTATTTTTTGTGTAAGAACCAGATAAGGCCGGTCATCAGCTGAAGTTTTGTACAAATAATAATTAAATTCTTAATAAATAATAGGTACTTCGGTAATAAGTTAATGTAAGTAGTAAAAATTGGTTAATGTCAAATATAATTTAAAACAATAGAATACCTATATTTTTTATACATGAAAAACAAAAATAAGTTTAATGTGGGGAAAACGGATAAGTTTATGTCGTGTCAAGTAAGTTCATTGCATTTTCATAAAATGAAATCTATGGATTATACTTGAGTATTGATAATCTATGGAATGAATAGATGGACCAACGGCATCTAACATATATAATATGAGAGGTGAACAAACTATGATTTTGAGATTTACGATGGAAATGGTTGCAATTAGTTTTAATAATTATTATTATTATCAAAGCGATACGCCTTTTGGTGCAGTACTGCAGTGACACTATGTATTTTAGTACAGTATCTGTGCAGCTTACATCAAATACTATAAATTAGATTATTATAATGCAGGAAGCTTATGGGATTTCTGAGGCCACAATAGCGCTCAATTGTATTATGAGTTGCCTATTCAATCCCCTTATTTTGTTTCATTTATTTTGATTTTTGAGATTAGATAATTTATTTATTTTATAAGTCGATAAAAAAGATAATATTATACGATAACTACTAACTATTATAATATAAATTCAAAATTTCAATATTTAATTGACATATTATTTTATATTATTTTTATTTACTTTTATTACAATTTACAAAAGTATATCAAGTTTATCACTGGGGAAAGTTAATATGGTTTTGTAATATATTTATTATGAAAATCATGAACAAATACAATTAATCAAGTCATAATCAAATACTATAGATACAAAACAATTAGGTAAAATCATTTAGATTGCTTGTTTGCGTTTTTTTATTATTGAGAATAAAATACTATACAGTTCCCAAAATAATGGAGCTAATTTTCTGCCTCAATACATGATGATAGATAGCAGACAGACAACAGAATGAGTATATTATAGTATGACCCAATGTCAGAATTTTACTGGCCATAAAATATGATCTGATTTGATTTTAATAATATGGTATTTAGGAAAAAAATGAATATCTAGGTTCTTTTGTGAATATTGTAAAATTATATATTAATTATTATCAAGTATAAAAATAATGACACACAATAATTGTAATACAATATTTATCGAGGTAAATACTTAATATATAATGTATAAAAAGAAAATGGAAAATATTTATATAATTATAATATCATATAATATGAAGCCTATTATGATCGATTAAAAAAAAAATGATCGTACAATAATATCTAATAATAAAAAGATTAATCCTAAGTTTAACATTATGTTTAGAAAATTATTGTAAATTAAAATAATAATAAAAAAAAATTGTTTTTTATGAGCGAATGAGCACTAAAAAATAATATTATTATGCATGTCTGTCTCCTATTATTTTATGTCTCAATGACGCTATTCACGCCTTTTTGACGGGAACCTGGCCGAAGAAACGAGGGCGACTATTAATCGTGGCAGTCATTTTGTCGGCTTCGGTTCCCGTCGATGGACCATCCCGACCACACATTAAATGTACTGAATTTATACGTGTAAACATGTTTAATAACTATAATGTATACATAGGCGTAGCTGGTATTTTAGATTGCAGGTGACACAATTACAAAAACAAACAATTTCTTATGTGATTATTATGTTACTAATGTAAAAAAATATTATTATTATTATAAGCCATTACAGCCATTATTCACACAACTGTTATGTAGTTGAATAATCAAATTTAATTTTTAAAAAAACAATGGTTTTTATCATTGGTATTATGTTTATACCTATCTCGATAACGTATAAACAATAGACCTTTTTTTTGGTGGGGGGAGGGTATTTGCTATTTGGTATTTCCAAGGTATACCTGTCAGTACGCCTATGATTATATATATAATTATTGTAACGATATACTCGGCGTGACCGGATGTTTCAATTTCTGTGTGGTCAGATGGTCGATGGTGTGGCCGGAATTCCGGTCATTCTGTGATTGGCTGAGTCAGTGTGGAGTTGATGGCGCACTTGACCGCCTGAGCCGGATCGTACGCAGCGATTATATCGGCTATGCTGTTAGCTGTGCCGAAGACCAGTGCCAAGCCACCGACGGCGATCAGTACAGTGTTCCGGATGATCATCCAGACTGTTACTTCATCCCAGTATGTAGCGAACTCTATGATCAAGGGCACAACGATGCCGAGCAGTGAGAAACAGAAGGCACCGATGAGTCCAATGAATGGACCGATTGTCGGTACAGCTACCGCGATCACCACTGTGAAACCATAACCAAACATATAGACTTTATTTTTATTAAAATATCAAATATAAAAAACCTTAAGTGTTTGGTTTTTTTTTGGGGGGGGAGGGGCAGAGGTTTAAAAATATCTGTAATTATTCCTTAATTTTCATTGCAGAGGAAAAATATCTAGTATTTATATTATATATGGTTGCTATAGGTTTCAGAAAAAAAAAAAAAAATTGTTATGCGTTCCTATGGGAATTATAGAAAGAAAGATGTTTTAATTTAAGTTTTAAGTAACAACATTTTGCGAAAATGAAAAATTTATAATTTTATAAATAGTTAGTTGTAGTACTAGCGTTACTCACCAGACGCAGTCACCAGAACCGTTCTTAACACGTAGTTGTGGAAAATTGTGGTTCTTTCAAATCTTTCCTCGATTTTGTTCCACACAATTTCCAAGCAGACGAAAAACTGTAGACCGTATGTACAGAACACAGCTAAACTGATGCATATTTTAGCCACCTGAGCGGCACTGTAAACATATACAGATATATTTAAGTTAAATATTTTAAAGTTACTACGCGCTTGTTTCAAAGCATACACAGGATTAGGCAAATGACTCAATTTATTGTTAACTGGTTAAAAGTTACAAGGTACAAGTTACTATAGATACTTTTATGTCGAGTAACTAGTGACAAGTTATATTTAAAGTTATAAATTACATTAGTAAATGTATGAAGAATGATTGACCATCCACGGGCCAGGTAAAATAATGTTATGTACCAACCATAATCGTATAACCACAGATTACCATAGTAACGACTGATAGTTCCGTTTAAGGTAAAGAAATATAGAATATAATATTCGACTATTTTTACCGGAGTTGTGGTACCAGGAAAAAAATTACATGATATGCGGTTATACAGCTAGCTGCATGTTATATACTCACAGGTCTTCAGTAGGAAGGTTTAACGTTATACTTGATTTCGTTGCTTCACCGTACTTCAAGTAACCGAAGAAACCGAGCAGAATGTAAACAATAGTCACGCCGCCCATGCCGACATTAAGCACGCCGAAAACTCCCAAAAACTTTCTGGGCGTTTTCATGTTGTTCTCCAACGGCATCACCTTCAAGAAATAAAAATAAAACATGAAGACGAACAGAATAAATATTATTTGCGATAATAGTTATTATAGCAAGATCATTTTTTCATGTCAAATTTATGTTATTTTTTTTTTAAAATGTATAGTGTAAACTATAAAACAACGTATTTTTAATTTTTAATTCAATTTTGTTTAATTTACCGGGAATGAAGCAGCCTATAGGATACATTGTCAATTAACTGATCTCGTATACAATATAATCTTAATTTATAAAATAAATTAATATGATGATCGATGCAGTACCTACTTCAGGGTTTTAGTAATATCATTATGTACCTATTCTATACAATTTCGTACACCTAAATGATAATAATATTATTATACATTGAAAAGGATAGTAAAAAAGTTTAATTTTAATTTTAATTTGTATAATTATCTGTTATATTTTATCTAGATAAAATCTTTTATCTTTTTGTTAGATGAATTTGATTTGTTTATTTTTTATCTGTATCTTAGATAAAATTTAGTATTGTTATCTTTATCTTTATCCAGATGATTTTTTTGTTATCTGTTCCTAACACTGGATATAATATATAAAAATCATGTAAAAGCATGTAAAAATCTTAAAATAACATTTTTAATTCAAAAACTTTAAAAATAACTCAAAAATCCTACAAATTTAAATTTTAAACTATCCAAAAATGAAAATATATGGAAATTCAAAAATACACGAAACAAGCGTGGCCAGATTCAAGAAAATAATTCGAAGTGCATCGAAATCCCGTCAAAATTATTATTAATAATTATGAATTTTTACTAACTTAATAGTTAATAGGAAAGTTTGAATGGATCAACAATGTTGTCGGTGCATTGGGACATATAATTTTAAAAAAAAAATGTACTTTATAATATTATTAATAACACATTTAATTATATTTTATTGTTTACTTTATCTTTACTTTATTTTTGTCTTTGAAAACCATTATTAAATCATTTTTTTAATTCTATATATTATAATATGATCTATGCAATTTAACAAACAAGGGGTGATGTGAGGGTTACATAGCCCGTCACTATTGTGATAATAAAACCTTATATCCCACCCCAGAACAAATTCCTAATCACAACACTGCCTAAACGTACCACTCCAATTGCTTCCATGGCAAACACGGTGAGGCAAAAGAACGTTGGGAACGTTTCAAGTGTCCCCACGGACGGTCTTTCTGAAATATTGGGTATGTCACACAGCGTATAGTAAAATGTGATGCCCAGACCGGTGGCCATCAACAGGTTGGCTACCATAGATACGGGCGCTAAGTACTTGAGATTGGGAACGTAGCTGAGCACTATAAGCGGTATGAGCAGAATCGCAATAAAGATTCGGAGGTCCAGCTCGTAACCCATGTGGTATGTATACAGCTGTTCGAAGTTAGAGGCGATGATCACTGTGTACACGCTGCACGTTCCGAAGTATGTGATGAACAGCAGCCAGAGCACAGACTGCCGAGTTATCGACGAGAACTTTCGAGACCATGCGGGTCCGTTCGAGAACGCCACTTCAGCCACGTCTGCGTAGCTCATGGATGACACCCTTGTCCGCCTGTAAAGTGTGTGAGCGCATTTCACCTGTAAGACAACAAGAGTGTACGTATAATACGTGTTAAAAACACTGAATAATCAGGGAACATTACTTTAGATCATTTTATATAGACTACCCACTGACTATAAAACTGAAAATATATAGACTATTAGACTATAGACAATACTGACCACAGAGTTCGTATAGTTGTATGCTAAAATACTATATCAAATTCGTATATATCGTTACTATATTATATTACCAATAATACCTATTAGGCTATAACAGGAATGGCAAATCCATGGCATGCATGCCCGAGGTGGCACGTGAAAAATTAAAATATTTTTACTATATTATATATTAAATAATATTTTTTCACGGTTCGCTTGAAAGAAAAAAAGTTTTTTTTTGGCACGTAGTGTTTAAAAGGTTTGCCATCCCTGGGCTATAACATACTATGATAGAATCTATTTATATTAATGAATTGAATCTTTATATTTTTAATATAAGAAGCAATATTTTATTTATTTTAACGTTATCTCCACAAATCATTATTATAATATGTATTTAAAACCGGCTAAATTCAAATAACTTATGTATTTTTTGAAATATTGTCTTCAACAACACTTTTTAAAAATTAATAACATTTTAATATACTTTAGTTATATAGGTTGAACAGGTAGGTGTTACATAATTTAAAAAAAATGTAATATTGTTAACCGTATTACTTAATAATATAACTTTAAAAAATAAAATATTAATTTATCTATCTAACATACTGCATAGTAATATCTATAAACTACATAATACCTATATTGCTTATATCAAATATTGTGTTTGCGTGTGTAATAACGCGAGTTAAAATACAAACAAATCATCGTTATTACTTTTAGACGAATTTGAAAGATAAAGAAACTATTATAGGACGTTAAAAACTAACAAGTTAATTATGAAATAAATATGTATCTAATACCTACACCCTCCTTATACATAATATTATAGAGTCCCCGAAATTGTATTGACAAATTGTTGAGTTATTTTTCTTCTATAAAATTAATTATTTTGAATCGATGACAAAAATATTAATCTGACTTTAAATAATATAAAAAAAACCTGATAAGACTTGTTTTGATGATATATTTTGTAGATTATTACGTACGTATATTAATAACTAATAGATATATTATGTTTGACTGACCTGCCGTGGCGTGCCAAATTACCCCCCTATAGGTACAGAGGCTATACTTTAATATATCCTACTAAAAAAATATATTTAATATGTTTAAAAACTAACCAGTAAATACGAACAATACGTGCACACGAACGACACAAACAGTGTTGCGAATACGCCGGTTATAAGTCCCGAACACTGGAAAGCTAGCGGCATGGCCAGAATGCCAGTTCCCAGAGATGCTTTGAGTAAGTGAGTTAGGGTCTCTCCATTGCTGCAAAAATTGAAATAATTAGTGTGTAATAAAATATTATTAATAATGTTTAATTATTCATGCAAATACCGGGTACAGACGATACCCCTAAATAGCCCTAGATACTTTTAATATACCTATTCGATTATTGAATTTATATAATAGGAACATAAAAACGTTGATTAAATTAATAGTACCTTTTTTTTTTTTTTTTTTGAACTGACGGCGTCGCGGGGACAGCTTTCGCAATGCTTACGCGAAATTAATAGTACCTACCTACCAATGAATAATACTAATGCTGATATCATTTAAGTATCTATATTGTCGTATTGACTTTCATGATTAATAATATATTTTCATTAAAATATTGTTCCTATATAATATAGCGTATAGACTGCGAACATCTAGATTACGGGTTTTTAATGATAACATTTTCAGAAGCAAAGACAAAAAAAAATTAATTTTTTTTAGATTTATTATTATAAATTATAATAATATTTACTATTTTGAATTATAAAGTTTAATGATTAAATGGTTAAAAAAAACTATTTATTTATATTTTCTATCATTTATGAAAAATTGTCTACATTTCTTGTGGTAGTTATAAATATTTAAATATACTAAACAGTAAACATACTGCATTTAGATGAGCTTTTTTAAAGAAATATTGAAATTGGTGACTTTTAAATTAAATATACCTAAAGGTTAAATATTAAAATACATTATATAGGTATATAATTGATTTGGTTCAAATCATTATTATAAATACAAATAAAATTATATTTTTTATATTATGTTGGGGCAGAACTACAAAATTACTTCACAATGATATTATGCCCCAGGCCTCGCAAGTCACTATTACTATAACATCGGATCCATTAAGTCTATAGATAGATATAATACACTCACGTGGTTGGGTGTTCCAAGTTTCTCTCAAGAAATGGATCAAAGTAGTCGATACCACTCAGATGTGCCACTTCACTCTTTCCTTGACTTTTGAATGTTTTTAGTCTGAAATAAGGAAATAGTAATATACCAAGTAGAAATAAACATATAATATTATGTATGTACCAACTTAGGTATGTATAAAAAAATATTTAATAAAATATATTACAATCATCGATGAAAAACGTGAAAATATATAACAGATTTAACTATTTAAGGTTACTTAAACCGTATCCCCTATTCTTTATAGAAATTGAACGATACATGTATAAAATATGACAACTGTTTTTATTATATCAAATGAAAATTAAGATCACTTTCTTTATATGATAACAGTTGTATTAAATTATGCATCGAAATACAAAAATATAATAGTTTGAGATAAAGCTATAGAAAACCATGAAATTTTACCATAACATATTTACCTATAGGTATACTTATACTATACCTATACTATCTATAAATATATTTTATAGTTCGTATTTTTTTTAACATTTAAAAACTAATGAACATAATTATTTAATAACATTATCATGGATATGCATATAAATGCATATATGTGTATGTTATATACATATATATTATGTATTGCTTTTATCCACTAGATAATAAACTATGGCATATTGTGATATATTTCAAAGAAATAGTTCAGCACACCAAACAATTTAATCTAAATTCAGTTTCAATTATTTGTTCGTGGTGAGACGTCATTTTATTTCGTTATTAAATTTATATTTACAAAATATACAAAATTAATGAAAATTTTAAAGTAGTAGATACCGTTGACATTGAGTGCCATTATTTGGTTTTATAATTTACGAAAAAGCGATTATATTAGAAAAAAAATCAAGGTGTTTGTAAAAAGTGCAAATGTTCTGTTGGTTGTAGTAATATAAGTTATAATAAATAGGTATAAATACATGCAAATCGATTTCAAGTTAATAAATATCACATAATAATTAGTAATTAACAATATCGGAATATAATAAATACGATATCGATAATTAAAAATATATCATTGGCCAACACTAATTATTATAATAGTATTAATTACTTTATAAATTCTTCGAAATTATATCTACAAACGCTCATAAACAATTATTGTGGTTCAATTTACTTTTTAAATTTAAGTATATACAATTTATTAGGAATATAAACTTGTTGGGTTAATTCTGAAAGTTTTAGGCCGAGTAAAATTTTTTTTACTAAAAAACCAAGTTAGGAAAGCTCAATCTGCGAGCTTTCTAAATTCCCGGTTTCTATTTTAATACAAAGCAATAAATTAAAATTTCATATACAATTTAGGTACTGTAACTAGTAACTACGAACAATACACAAATACCTTAATATTAACAATCGTAACTATGTAGTATATATGTACCATGTACCTACTAGGAACTAACAGACAGACGAACGGATACAATACGAGCATATTTCACCATCATATTTATTTGAACTAGGATTTTCCACACTTGCAAGTATAAAAACAAATACGAATAAAATTGAAGGGCATTGAAGAAAAAATTAGAGTATATCTTTAAACAATTTGACTACAAATAAAATATGTGCAAAAAAAAACAAGCCCAAGTGTCACGTTAGTTCTGAAAGTTATACCTAATTATTAATTAACATTAATAATCAAATAATAATACAGAAAAAATAATTAAATATACATTTTTAATTACATAAAAACATACAAATGATATTAAGAGGATATCAGGGATTCGGGGCACGACTGTTTGTTTTCTCTCTCTGGCCTACTCGCAACATAGACAAAACATATTTACGCCGAATCATTTTTTTTATGTTTTTGAGTAACCATAGAAAACCACCCATTACCCATCGCCCATTACAAAAACAATAGAGAAAAATATATTATAGGGTATGACATTAATTTGTATTATAAAAAATAATATGTGTATAAACTACTAACTTTTGACACAAATATAAATATCAACACACCTCACACGTAATATTACAATAGAAGTATAGAATTTAGACTACCTATTGAAGTTTAGAGACATAGAGTATAAGCCATAGGGAGTTTCCGTTGTTTTAGAAAATGCCTTAGAGTGCTTTGAGTCAGAAAAGGTTGGGGAACACTGGTTCAAGCACTCTAAGCGAAAACATTTGAGTATGTAAATTTAAAAATTCAAACTCAAAAGCCTTATAAAAATAATACAAGTTATCGAGAGTTTCGAGTTACTGATACTCGACTGTAATTATAATAATTATTTTATATAAAAATAATGAAAAAGTAAGTATAGGTGCCTATGCTAGGTCATGATTTTTTTTAAAATTTTTTATCTGATTTAAAAAATGTCTACAAAAATCAAAAAATAGTCCAAATACTGTTATATTTATCTACAAAATAGTATACTACAAAATATAAAGTTTAGCTTTTTTTTAAATTTTTTGAATATATTTATTTTTTAAAAAAGAAGTTTGTAAAAAATGAAAACTACTGTAAAAAATCAGTTTATCTATCTGCAAAACGATGATACATAAAACATGAAGTAAGTTGCTTTTTAATTTTTGCAACTTTTCACTAACATGTATAGGTTAACTATTTTTTATAAATATAAAACTAGGTAATAGTACGCAAAAATGCAAAAATAGTCCGCAAAATTAAGCAGAATATTCGCAAACAAATGTACCTATGCGAGAAAATAAAAAATCGGAAATGTACATGCTAGCAAAATGGAATTCAGTATCTAAAAATCTCGAAGTTGACCAACAGTGTCCAACAATGTAAAGCCAGACATTTTTTATTAGGGTAAAACTTGTTAGATTTATTTCATAAGTGTCAAGTGTTAGTTCATGGTTGTGCTGCTAACTTTGTATGAAGGTTCTCTAGAGCACTCTAAAATATTGTCAAATGTCTAGCTCACCTTGTATACCCAAATTCATTGGTTATAAGTTATAAGCTATAACCATTTTTATATATACAAATATTCTACTTTTTATAAAATTATATAACAATATATAGGTACTAAGGTATGGTTGGTATTTGTTTTTATGTTTAATTTTTTAATATCTTAACACAAAAGATTACGACTTACTTTTTTAAATTAATTTTTGCCGAAAACATTGCATTTATTATATTATTAATAAATAATATTTAGTTTTTATAATTTATAATAGTATATATTATATTTATATCATATAATATATTATTAATTATTATTGTTAACTTTTGAGTTGATATACATAGTCGTATGTTATGAATAGGCAATAGTATAAAATTAATCTAAATATTTTTAAAACATCATTGTGTGTATAGAATATAGGTAATAATGTACCAACCGCCGAAATACATTGTTTCCAGCTATAATATACCTTATACCTATATATATATAATATTATATTCACCAATTTGGCTATAAACTATATACGCATGTTTCTAGAGAAAACAACAACAAATTATGAATAAAAAAAAAATATTAATAAAACTCACTTATTATCTGATACTTCTTTCATCTTAGACATTTCGTAAAATAAGATCGTCTGGAGTTTCGGTGTTGCTTCTAGCGAATCCTGAAATGAGAATAAGGACCACAGTATTTATTTATTTTTCAAGAAGTTCTTATTTATTAAAATATTGTATATAGTGTATTTAGGGTGCGTCTGCAACATAGTTATTATTATTACAAAAATGTTTTGTGTTCAATATAAATAATATAATATAGCATAGATACCAGTACACCACATGATAGACGATATTTAGTGACGCCCGACTCTGACTGAGAAAGTGACAGAGAGCGAGGGGGAGAGAGAGAGAGAGAGAGAGAGAGGGAGAGAGACAGAATGATAGAAAACATAGGTGGATCGTTGGCAAGTTTTTCGGGCTACAAGAAATTAATACGTTTTTAAAAATAAACTCTTTAGGCGTAGTGAGTACGTACACACTTACACGCCAGACAGACGGACACTAAAATATATTTAATATAGACATTTATTAAATATAGATAGACGGCGGGGATACAGTTTTTTATATTTTTATCGTGTACATAATTTTCTTCCCTAATTGGAGTGTCAACATATACCTGTATAATATGTATTATGAGTATAATTGAGATATTGTGCATGTGTAATTACTTACTGGGGTGCCTAGAGTAAAACTTACTGGGGCAACGGCTGCCTCGTCGGGCGGAGTCCGAGGATTTTATGGGTGTCGACACCGACGATGAACTCGAGTATACGCGGATACCGTGATATGCCCGTCGGTCGTCGACTAAGTGCAGGTTATGGGTTATTATTAATTAATGTGTCAAAATTGGAGCGAAGGTAAGATCATTTATTTTCAATTACGTAGTTCCTTATTTACTACGACAGCCACAAATCGACTGCGACTGTGTATCGTTATTCATGGAGCCTCACCTGTCGGTTCAAACTTTGAAATATATATATGTGCGGGTGTAGGGAAGATATTTATGGAAACATGCTATATCTATAATGTTAAAAGAATTTTTAAAAAAAAACGATAGGTACATGCGGTTATAGGCCTATGCATATTTAGATAGGTATTTTTCAATTAATATATTTATAATGTGGTCATAGGTGTAACTGTATAAGTATAATATTAATTATTGTACTAATATATTATGATTAAAAAAAAAAGTTTTGTGGTATGACACAAACACAAGTGGACAACTGTTTACTCTCAGTCTAAAAATAGATACGCTAATTACTCAGTAATTATTAGGTAAATAGAAATTATATAATATAGGTAGATACCTACGATGTACCTATACTGTTAAATATGAGACGCGTAATCTATCGCTCACTGAATTGGTAACTGCAGTGTTATGTATCACGTATGCCTACCTACTATAATAAATTAATGCAAACTACGTATATACGTATTGGAGGGCGTGGTGGATTCTAAAGAGCCTATTAGATTTTTTTAGTATGGTAATATAGTAAATGTATTGTTTAATATACCTATATACTGCAATATACATACTTTATATATATATATAATGTATATAAGTAGTAATATCTAAACAAAAATAAATATTATACTAAAATTAATTGTTGGTACAAGATTTTTGTTTTAAATACAACTATTAGCATACCTACCTATTATATAGTTATTATACCTATATCTTATTTGGGAAAGCCAGTTCACAATATTAAAACAATTTTGATTAATTATTCGATAGGAACATACTGATTTTAAATATGCATAACTATACGTCTATACACACTAACAAGATGCAATAGTAATAGATTTTAGTAAAGAGTATATTTAAAAAAAAATAAAAAAAAATAAAAAAAAAATAAACATTCATAACAAACTGGTAGTTTTTCTTTTCAAAATAAACAGTGATTTAGAAATATATACCTACGTATAAATTAATCCATAATCGTATTTCGTTATCGGTTATCGTTCAAACGTAAAATGCATTTAACATATTATATATGCGCCTAAATCCTCGTGTAAGGCCTATGAAATCAAGAGTGTCAGGATCAAAAAAAAAACCACTTTGTTTCTCTTTTGCTATCCAAAATTTCAGGTTAAAACTAAGAACCAGTTTCTTAACATATTATATTATATTACAAGTTTTCTCCGACCGCATACTTCAAAATACTACCCATGGCTTTAATTTATATAATATAATGCAGTTCTCATAATTATTCATTTCTAAGCATATGGCGTTTGTTAATAAAAAAAAAAAAATCCTTAGGTATGTTAATGATCGGACATATTCCAAGTAGTGCGAGAATATACTAGTTTAAGTTGTAAGGTCAAACAACGTTCATCCACGTGCTATCGCCTAGCTATATATATAGGTACCTAGATACTTCTTATAATTCGGCCTAATGTCAAATGTCAATAGAGGAGTGATAGGAGAGTATAAGAATAAAAGTGTAAAACGCGTGGAGAGTGCAGACATCACGTAATTTTATTTGTAATCATTATTAAACTTAGAATTTTATTTTATTTTTATTTCATATTTTGAAATATAGGTACGTAGAATGCATCATACCTACAACCCAAAACACACTTGTGAATAAAATAGAAAAAGGCCAAAAATGTATACTATAACCCAGTTAGTCAAATCCTTGCATTTATATGGCTTACATTTATAATAGGTACCTGTGTACCTACCTATATCCTAATTCAGTGGTACCTACCTATACTGCATTAGTTTATTAATTTAACATTTAATTGTAATTAGCTAACTACTCTATTATGGATATAATTATAATTCACTATTATATTCTTGGAAATGGTTGTATAAAAATTTATTTTAGACAAGTATAATATATCTATTGTTAATCAAATAACAATGAATTAAAGTATTATAATAATATATACGATTATAAGTTTGTGATCGTTGATATCTTTATTGAAACATAATACTTTGTTCTCTTCCTATAAATCTACTTTAATGTCTACTTATTAATTTATAATGTTCACTTAAACTTTGAAAAAAAAAGCATAGCCCCTTTTAATTTACATTTTGCACCTTACAATAACTACTCAAGTACTCAAGTTGTATAAATATTAATCTTTGAATACTTCACTGTCATTTATGATTATAACTTTGTAACCTGTATTCAGTAATTTTACCTCTTAGCATAGATATTCTAATCGAATTATAAGGATCATTTAGCAAGTAAAAACAGCACAAGTACCTAGGTACCTAGTTCATAATATTATATTTCTCATTATATTCCTACAAATATTTGTATAAAAAACAATTTAATATTACTAATAATTATTAATTAATATTCAATGCATTTATTTTAGTTATGTCGAGTAATATCTGATAGTAATATACCATGAATGCTATTATTTGACAACCTACCTACGAATTTCAAAATAAATTTTTGATACAGTGAAATAAAAACCTACCTATTAATTTAGACAAGAAAACTACCTATAAAATATTATTGGTTAGGTATTTGGTACCTATATATATATATATATAAGTGATAATGATGATACTTGTAATCTAAAATACCTTCGTATAATGCAAAGTACGCAACCATTGATATACCTATATTTTATTTATGTTTTAAGATTTTATAATCGTAAAATTGTGTTCTAATTACTTATCACCAAATTACAAAATTATGAATTGGATAATATTAGAACTGAGAATTCATCAGACGTAAAATGGACATTTTTAAAAAAATTATACAGCACAATAAAAAACACAATCGATAAACATTTTCCATCCCGTACCTACCACCAATATTCAGCAGTTGGTAAAAATACTGATGAATGGAAACATTAGCACACAAACATAGGAGGATAATTTTTTTGAAATATTGATGCACATAATGCATTTTACGATAATGACGGATCGATTGTATTTTTCAAAAATAATATAATATTGTCGTTTTATGTAATAATCTACTTTAGCTGTGTGCTAAACACATCAACACAAAGTTTATTTAAATTTAGCTTGTCAAACGATACAACTATAGAAATGTATTTATCTAAATTTTGATTTCTCTCAAATAATATATTACATAATAACTATCGGAAAACTGGTCAATTGTAGAGTATTTGAGCTGAATAGGAAAACTTTTTCTTTCTATTTTTGTTTACATTAGAAAATTAATTATTACAAGTTAACAATTTTATTTTTTTCATGGTTTAAATTACTATAGGTATCTACCATTCTATGCAATTTATACTCCACGAGATATCGCTTTACCTACTGATTTTATCATAAACTGATTTCGTCAAAACTATTATCAATATTTTTACCGTTTGCCTAATTCAAAAAACCATAATATTGTGTGCTTGGTTAAACGTCGTAATAAACTTAAAATACATTTTACCGTCATGATAAGATATTAATAGCGTTAATACAAATTTCGTTTTCGTAAATGCAAAATAAATTACTTATTTATTACAATTTTAAGTGGATTTTTGAGTGGACTTTTAAAATAAGAATAAATAGGGACAATTATTTTGATATAAGTAGATTAAAATAGGTAGTATAATAATATGCATTCCGGTATAGGTAGGTTACCCACATTATGTTCTATAGCAAAAAAGAACTATTTATTTTGTGTTTTGTATTTATAATTTATAAGTTACCAACGTAAGTAATCATTGTCGAATGGTACTCGCAATTTAAAGACTGAAAATAGGTTGTATATGGGTATTGAAAAATTGAATTTTAATTATTATGAATTTATTATAAATGTGTGGTCCTTATGGCCTACACCAATACCTAGTGTTTTAGTTTTAATTTTGTTCTATATTTGTTTAATTATATATTGGGAACCCATTTTGATTAATTTACTTTCGTATTAAAACCAGATAATATAGTTATTCATATTGTTAATTATGTATTTACTGTTTTTCTTATTCTACCTTAAAAATATATATAAATATAAAAAATAGTATTATCCCTACCATCGGGTATGTGTTTTTTTTATAATAACCTCGATGTCATCTTTCATTAAAATAATTTATTAATGAACTTATCTTAAATAACTCCCAGAAATATTATCAAAAAGCCTCTGAAACATCGTTGTACCACACTTAACTTTAATTGGAAAATATTAAATTGATTTTTTTGTTGCACTATTAATTATTATAGGTATCGCTATTTATAAAAGATAGTAATAATTACTATTTTAAACATTCTGGTTAAAGAAAAATGCATTTGTATAATATACTACCTATACCATATTATTTATACCTAATTGTGATTAATATATGAATACATTTTTACCTTTTTGTAAATACACAAATCACAAAAGCATATTATTATTGATTTTTTAACAATTTAATTTCAATGTACTACACAAACAAACACAAAAATATTTATTAGACGAAATTTATAGTGGGGACTTGATCAATCGAACAATAATGAAACCATTTAGACAAGTACTCCTTTGCTGAAACATTTGGATTACCTAATATATTGTACAGGCAGTAGAAATATTTTACGGCAAACCAATAAACGTTAAAAAAATAAATAAATCTTATAAATAAATATTTACCTGAACGTAGTTTCTTCGTAGTTTTTTTCTCAGTCACAAAAAAAATAAAGCTTGCACAAACAACGTAATTTTTATGAATGAAAAATTATAGCAAAATATGAAAATCAGAATCAATTTGGAAAAATATAATATAAAAAAAATAATAGTATGAAAATAGTATGAAAATATAGAAAATATGATATGGGCAATCGCGATCACAAGTGGACTGTGACGATACACTGGTACGCGGTCGAATGCATGACAAAATAAATAGATACCCACAGGTATGTAAAAAAAATACAGTATTCGTCTGGTTGGTGCATAGGTACCCCCACTATTCTACCCAATATATCACTATACCGATAGCTATCCGCATTTCATTGGTTGTCTAAGTTATAATAATAAGTGTTATATAATAATATGTATTATATAAAAATATTATACTGGAGAACTACGTAATAAGATGACTGATGAGGCAATAGATGATGTGCGTCTCTAGGAGTTGCTGATATTATACCTACCTATAACTAGGTGTTTATTATATTTATTAATAAGTAATATGTCACATTGTGGAATTATTTACAAACGCGCACGGCAATATGATAAACCTACACTGGTAAACGGTAATATAAATTAGAATAACTGTTGGGCGGCGGATATTTCACGCACTTATAGGTACCCATGGGTTTGCGATGCCTATATAATATTATACCAATCATTAATATAACGATATAAAAACATGGTACGATCACAAAAGTCCAGATTTGGTTCAATTCCTCGCACACGTCACTTGCTTACCCGAATTTATCATATTGTCATCAAATTATTATTAATATACGCTACGCTACGTCACGTGTTTGCCGAAAGATCTGACCGTCAAAATTGTACGATCATACCTTCTTGTTTATATCATGATTAATATTGAATCTACCTACTTTGTCTGATGCACGTGCAATAAGTTAGCTCCTGTGCTGTTTTGACGGTTTGAAAATAAAAATTTCACGGAAATCAACGGGCAAGTGTTCGCTGAACCTTCACTAGTGTGTGATATTTGCACATGGGCATCCTCGTGGGTGGGGTAGAGGGAGCATTTTTTTACGACTACGATACAGTTGGTTAGTTTAAGATTTGTAGTTGGAAAACTTGGAATATCATCGCACTACATCGTGCACATCTATTCTATTTCGTATACGCATTCGTAAACGGCGAAAACGATTAGATTTTATTTATATCCAAATATATACCTACAACAGGCAATATCTAAGCAAAACCATAACTACTCATGTTTTTATACTGTCATCTTATTTATGATAAATAGGATTATCAATTTTAATTACAAATTATAATGGACAATAGTTAGGCATCAACACCACGCCAAACATAATAAAATACGAAAACATTGTGCACATCATTATGCAAAAACACGTCAATATTTTTTTTCGTTGTCAAATTTGTGAATATGAATACCTGAACATTTTATGCAGGTATGGTATAGTCACTATAAAAGGTAGATACTTAGGTACTTTTATTATTATGTAGTAAATTCTCAACTATCGTAAATGGTTCGGATACTTAAAATATTTGTGACATCCACCACCAAACCACGTATACCTATATGAGTATTGGTCAAAATGTATTATAATATCCAAGTTTAAATATCTTAGGTTATAATAATCAACCGACAGGACAAAGTATCCGAAAAAAAATAAATTGAAAATAGCCCTTTTTAAAAATAAGAGGTAATTATATTTTTGATATATTTTTACATAATAATAATATATTATATTATAATATCTGCAAAGTATGAAAGTTGATAATATTATAATAATTATGTCTTAAACGTACTTAAAAAGGTTTTTTTCAACGTTTCAACTTTCTTTGGGTAATTTTTGTATCGTCGGTTGAGATATCCATATTATGCATATTATTATTAGTGTCCAAATACTTGGATGATTAAGTGTTACCTACAAAATTATGTACCGTGCAAAATGAAAGAAAAAAGAACTCAACTAGTACCTATAATAGTATATTATTAATTATACTTAATTTGTAATTGAGACTTGGCAATCATTAAAAACCATAATGTTTTTTAAATGAAGATTGATAATGTATAATTAAATTATTATTAATATTATATATTAAATCGGGCTACCAAATTTTTTTTTTAATTTGGATATTTTGTCCAATTCATTAGTGAAGTTTACCTCTTATATTTTATTTTTCAGATATTTTGACACGGGTAATTTAGTACAGGATAAGATTTTGTCCATAGCCTTTATCTCAAAACCCGTATATAAAGACAGCCGGTGTGGTCGATTGCCTTTATGCCTATTTCATCATTTCTGCGAAACAATATATATATATATGAGACAATAATATTATACACCCTTATATTATAAGTACTACCTACTATAAACTATACCTATATAATTTATAAGACATTGAGGTAGGTACTTACAACGGCCGTCTCACCAGTCTGTCTCCAACCTCATGCTGTGTGCAATACAAATCGCCCAAGGTTAATACAGCATCATTATTCATTACCGCATATACCTTTTTTTGTGAGTCATCACTACGTGAGAGCCGAAATTGGCTTAGCCCCCATGTAGTATCGTTTATTAAGTAAATAATTGTATAAAACTGTGGTATGCGCTCTCATGTGCTGAAGTATACTTTCTTCGGTGGAGCACTTATACTATATGTCGATGTAAACTACGATATAAAAGTTAATCCTTTATAGTTGGCGAAGCTATGTGGGGATAGACTTGACAGGCCTGATACCCCGCTTTATCCTCTCACATACATTTGAGTATTCATTAATTTTATCCGAAGGCCTTCGAGGGCCGAACAAAGTCCGCCGCGCTAGATATCGCGTTCAGTAGGTTCTATGCTCGGCCCGATTACCGCATACACCTATATCATATCAGTGTCACAAACAATGGACTGATGTGTGAGTAGAGTGGGACGATGGACAATATATCATCACCAGTATACAATATAGTTAAGTAGTTCGTATGTAGTTATTTCTTAATAGTTAATTTATAATATTGTATACTGTAGCAATGTGTATTGTTCCCATCAAAATGTCTCGATCCACAGAGCTTGAATAGCGTAATATTATAGGCACCTATAATATTCATAGATTTGAAGAAACATCTAAAAAATTATAGTTTGATAAATAACATGTAAATACATTTTATAACAAACCAACAGCAAACGTTAAAAAAATAGAAGACTTTCGTCTCACCTATAATTTGTTTATTAGGTAGGTATAAATGATTATATAAAAATACAACTATGTTAATTTAGTATGTCGAACACGTGCCTAATGCCTGCACAGTACACCTATAAGACTTTATAAACCAGTCATTATTAACCGGCTTAATGGACCCATACTACCAAAAGGCAGTTATCAACAACGTATAGTAGTCTTGAAAAAAATAACTTTTTCTGAATCATCTTGTTATTTTTATCACATTTTAAAAATAAAATATAATGTAGAATCCATATAACACTCATGGATAAACTCTAAGATACCATTTAAGAACGTGCATATTAAGTGCATATTCGTACATTTAGCTTAGGAATGTAAGACATCAATATTATTGTTTACAGAAGGAACTATTGCAGTATGACCAATATTTACCTATACTATGTGCACCGTCTGATCATTAAACATAAATGTTAGTAATGTGCTGATCATGAAAAACAGGTTTATTTCTACTCTATGGGTTCATATAAAGGACTGTCGCACGGACCAAAAAAGAATGTATCATTATAAAAACATATCGTATCATACGGCCACGATATAGATAAAATACTGTGGACAAGGTCTTAAAATTATTATCAATACTAAACGAAAATACCGTATAATGTGAGCCAATACTATGCAAAATTACCGTATGTCCGTATAATATGGTCAATTATTGCCATTTTGCTTAGCATATTATGTTTGATACTGATTTTTTGCTCAGTAAGTATCTATCATCCATGCCTATACTAATTGTAAATACGTGTGTGTTGAACCACGTTTATTATGACATTTATTGCATAAAATACGATATAATTGCTAAGGAATCATAATATTCGACTTAAAATAATAATAACGAATATTTTGATATAATATTATAAGCTAATTTTTAAAGCTTTATAATATTTATCCATATATGGATGTCTTGATGGTCTATATAGTATATTTTTTCGATCATTTAGATTCTAAGCGTATCAAATAACATATATAACTAATTAGTAAAAGATAGCTACTAGCGAAAAAATGCAGTCTAATTGTACCTATAGGGATTAGGTACACTTTTTATTAATCGCCAAATATGTGTTTTGTAGTCAATACTGTTGTACCTACCTATTACTCTTTCTATTCTTTAGTGAGATATAAAAATAATTTTTATAAATTAAATGGATTTCAAACATTTAGATAAATTTATTATTTTCAATCTAAGGTCACTTGAATAAAGTAAGTGTGTTTCAACTTCCAATTTCGAACTATATTATATATTATATTCGTATTATATCGGTACAGAGTTTTGATTATAATAGTATATGTTACACGTATATATACCTATATTATTTATGGTATATCGTAAACCTACCTAAATTTAACAAAGGTTAAGAGTCGTCTACATGCAGAATAATAATATTGTAGGCTTAGTGATAATTTATGTTTACTGTAAAGGTATCAATGCTGAAAGCAGTCGAAGTCCAAAATAACGGTTAGCCTTTATTATGGTCTATTATACACCAAATTGTGAATAGTGAGCTCAGAGAACAAAAATGTATACGGGTAGGTTCCTACCCATATAATGTATTATATAACTATAACATTTTATTATTGAGATGAAAGGGCATTTCACACAGTTATTGTATGTTGTAAATTTGTAACGATATATGCATTGGGTTTTTAGATATAATACGACCACTACTCGTCTCTTGTGTGTACCATATGGAGGGCATAATATATATAATGATATAATATACTGTCAGAAATTCCATATAATTTCAGAAAAATAAGCGTTGTACAGGAAACCATAAAAACCATTAAATAAAATAACAGACGGCGCCGTTTTGAAAAAAAAAAGTATTTTTTGTTGTTAATGTACAGAATTTATATAATATAATAGTTCCAAAGATCGTCGTAATCCGCTAAAGATATAGGTATTATGAATACATATATGGCCATATGGGTGAATACAAAAAAAAACCACAGGGGTCCTACAACAACAGGGGTTAAAACCCATACTCTGTCTGTGTGTGTGCACGTGCAGTGGCGCAGGAACTACTTTTACATGTGTGTGTGTATGTGTGTGTGTGTGTGTGTGTGTGTGTGTGTGTGTGTGTGTGTTTGGAATGCGACGACGCCGTTGTTGTCGAAACCTCCTTAATGCGTAGTTTGGTTTAATGGAATTTAGGTATACTGGGATTAATATTATTATTATTGTTGAACAAGAATCGTGGCAATTCAACTGGCGGGCGGTTACTTAAAATGGTTTCTGTATACATATATATATACCTACGTTACCTACCCGTAGGTCGGCCCGGGACAACGATGTTCAATATAATAATCTGTAAATATCAAAACATTCGAAACGTTCTCCTTTACGGCCTATTTACTCGTTATTCGTTATACACTTATAAATTTATACCAATACATAGATATATTATTAATATATAGGTACTCACCTTTTTTTTTTGTAATGAGATGTTAATATATAAATAAATTATTATATCTTGACTAGGTATTACAATATAAACAAAAATAATAAATTATAGTAGTGACAGAAAATAAAATAAAATAAAATGAATAAAGCTCATACTATTAACATTTTTAGGCCTGTCTGGAATGTACATAATATGGGATGTGTTTTATTATATGATTACGTTATTAGAAGAAAGAGCATTAATAAGAAAAAAGTATAGTAATATATTTACAATTTTTATTAGCTATGTGGAATCGTTAAATGTGCGTTGGACTTAGTTGAAGTTAAGTATAATAAATTATAACATGTTTATGTTAATTGAACAACATACGATTTTTATATTAAAATAATATAGACACTGCAAATGCGTGCATATACCTGCATTCCAGATGATGCCTAATAGTATTTTTGGCCGCCCTCTTTTATTAGTGCCTTCTCATATAACAAGATCAGTCAAAAATAATGTTAATAAATTATAATGAATGTTTAGGTATGAATTTAGTTTATTTCTAAACAATTTATAATATCAATGTATAATAGTATATAACACTAATAATAGAAACAATAATAATGTAATATAAAAACTTATTATTTCTATAAATTTCCTTAATACCTACTTGATTTCAAAATCTGGCTGCATGCAAACTGCGAGCAAAAAATAAAACGACTTTGGTCGACAATAGAATGTTCCGTAAATGTATTTTTCATGACATTTTCAAACTGCGTGAAAGTTTGAATACAAACGACATATTTTGGCCGATCTGCACATCTTATAGTATAGCAACCTAGTAAATCAATATTATACTGAACTATGGGTTTTCAATATGGGACTAGATATTAGTGAATTGCGATTCACAATGACTATAATTTAATAAATATTTTTAACAATCTTTATAAAATAACATTTAAGTATAAATTATCAACCAGATTGATTATACAATGACTAAAAAAAAAATACACAATTATTTGTAAATCAACTTGTATTATTTTAATTTTAAAATGTTAAGATTAGTTTGCAAAAAACCACGCACTTCGACAAAGATAATGATTTTCGCATGCAATATTCTAAGACACCACTAAATCAAATTCACTTTTTCTTGTTCTGGCAAGAGTAGAACTCTTTTTATTACGAACGATTTTCGTTTATGATATTCCGTCGTCTCCTATTATGATGGTTTTTATACGCAATTGTAAAAAGTTGTACCTACGTTACTACGTTTGATACTTTATTTATAATAAAGGGGAATCAAATTTTTAATAATTTTTAAAACACTTTTAAAAAAAATTTAATTTAATTTAGTTACAACATATAAAATACAGGCCTCTAAATCAAGTATGGAATTTTAGAGCCCCAATTATCGGAGAACCTCTGTGAGCACAATCCAAACCATGCTCGATTCAAATGAATTCAAACTATCTTCGTGTTCGCTGGCTATTTTGTCATTGTTTGTGATACTTTTGGTGTACAACGGACACGTGCCTCAGAATATCAAAAAAAAATGTTACAGGATTTCGGGTCAGGCATGAGTGATTATAATTATATATAATAAAGAACCATTACTACCATTATATTACACATGAATTTCACAAATTATAGTAATTGGTCGGAAAGAGTTAGATACAGTCGCATCACCACACGTAGTTTAAAATACGGGTGTATAAATACGGAGAATTAGAATTTATTGGTTTAATGTTCGATATTGATGAGTCAAAATTGTCACGAAAATATTTGGGCTCTGGGCATAAATTCATAAACATGGGATACATCCGTTAATTCGGCCCCCTCATGACCAATTTATTTGAAAATTATATATTAAATTTGCAAATACTTGCGAATTTGTTTTCAGAATTCGCAAATCAATTCCCAGCCAGGTATAAAAAAAAATGGGTCCCCTGGTCTTATCACATAAGCCCTCACGTATATTATGAATAAAATATTTGTATTCTATTTTAATTTTAATTTTAAATAAATAAATTATGCTTTTCAAATCTGCCAATTGTATTAACCTTACAGTGTCCATGTAACTCCAACCACACGACGGGTTCTATTTGAAAAAAAAACCACTAGTTGTAGTGACCGTATTATACATTTTATTATAAGTTCATGACTGTTGTATATATTAGTATCTATATTGTAGATAATCGTAGTAAAAATCTATAAGTAAAAAATTTTAAGGAATTTAAGACGGCATTAGCTGGCAATTCCGGTATTATTTCGTATTTCATGTGAGTTGATTGAATAAATTTAAGATTTTCTAACAATATAATACCACATAATATATTCGATATATCTGATAAATCATTATGACTATATAAACCATGAGCCTATATCTCAAAACAAATTTAAATTCGTTTCATTATGAATATTATCGCAACGTAATAATTTTACTAATGTTGTTGGAGAAAATAATTATGTCTCTCATACTTGTAAATTGTAAACCCGATCCAATGACTAGTTAAACGAGTCAAAACCATAAAAACGACAACTGTGAGTGGTCTACACCTTTTCTGAAACACGATGTAGATAAAATTGTATCTCCAACTGTTATAATATTGTTAGGTTCTTGATAGCACTGACATAGTTATCTCCTATGCCAACAATAAGACAATTACAGCTACATTACAGCTGTGTATAAAAAGTTGCATTTACTACAATAATCAGGGGCAATAAACTTTAAAGTAAATAAACATGTCTTATTGGTTGACAATACTATTTTGTGTCACCAATTTTTGAACCATCATCAACCTTCAATTCTCAATTTATGTTATTTGAACATAAATGTAGTTGGTTTGTCATTATCACAGTCAAAATACATGACGTACGACGTAGATACTGTCCAAGGTTAAGAGATAATACTACATATTATTATATATTATCACAGACTTCTAATAGAAGTAGTACTTTAAGTACTACACTAAATGAGGAACTCCTATATCATTTATGTTGTTACATAAGTGAAGCTCAGCTGTGGACCACTGCTATTTTGTTCTTTGGCAAAACATTTCATTAATTATACAAAATGTATTATGAATAACATCGTTTCTAATGATAAAATAAAATAGTTAATGTAAAATTATTTTTATGAAATATTTTTTTTTCTTTAACAGCAGGCTTAGAAATAATAAAATACAATACAAGATAAATCATAGTTAATTATATTTTTTATGTAAAATACTATCCTACTATTGCCAACCGACCTTGAAGCTTCAATTCATGGTAGGAGTTCACTATCTAGAAGGTACTATATAGTAATCTGTGTATATTTGTACTAAATACTTATATTATTTATAAACCATGGTCGATATAAACCCAACTTATAGAATAACACTGCCTTATTTGTTTTTCTCGGCGCTTTTGAAAACTACTGGAAATTTTAAATTGATAAACACACACACACACACACGCATTATTGTAAAATAAATACATTCATCGCTCCGCTCAGAATCTAAATAAAAAATCTTAAAAAACATTTAATACAATTATTTTCCCCCCATTGGAGTTTTAGTAGTTATTTAATGAGTTGTTTGTACTTGTATTTGATTTAAAATTTTTTTAATTTCTGGTTGTATGACAACAAAGATGGTCTCCAGAACTCCAGCTATCTTCGATATGCATATCGATAAAAAGTGATTGGCGACTACTTTTGCTTTTCAGTAAATACGAAAAGGCCTACTCGCATAGATATCCAAAGTACGAATAAGCCGGTTCATCGCATTGTCTCAAATCGGGGAATTCTTATTAGATTATTAGGTGCAAAAGTAATTGTCTGACGATCTAGAGTTGTTTATTGCCATAATTAATTTTTATTTATTTAATTTTTATATTTGTGAGATAAACAAAGTTACGGTTATTTACAAAAATATATATATATCGTCACAGGCTGCAGTAAAAATTATCGAATATTCGATATTAATATAATTGTATAATCACATGTGATTATATAGTTTTGGATTTTCCGTATCTACCTACCTACTTTTATTACAGTGTCAGTACAGTGATGAATATAGTGTATTTCAGACGTATGACAAGAAACTCTTTAATATGGAATCAGAAATTTTTGAAACGTGGAGAGGAAAATCATGTTATGTTGATGATTATAAATTTAGTGAATATCGTATTTTAAAAAGTAGAGATTCAAATTGTAGATATACTAAAAAAATATATTCTGTGAGTGTTATTGTTAATAAATTAATCAAAATTATAAAAGTAACCAACACTCATAATCATGAGTAATATAATAATCGAACAATGACAAGATAAATCATCAGAAGTAGGTACCTACCTTAAAATGTTGTACAAAAAATGATTTGTACATGAAACTAAACTAACACCTTCAGTTACGAATTTCAGATGATTTTATAACAAACTTACAACATAATGATGTAAAATTGCTATGATGATCAATGTATGAATCCAGAAAAAAACAGTATCCAAATTTATCCAAAGATGCAAATCAACTAATCAACATGCAAACTAATGACCTTCAATACATTTTGTTATTTCAGTTATGATAAAATGTTTGTATTTACGTGTAAAAATAACTTGGAACTACTCAAATTTTCTGAACACATTTTTGGGATGGAACTTTTTCTTTTGTTCCTAATCACTTTGTTCAACTTTATACAATTTACGTTTTTCAAAATAATTTGTCAGTACCTATAACTTATTGCGTAACATACATAAAAATACTTACATACCTACAATTGTGGCAAACATTACAAAATATTATATGCATTTAAATGATAGGAAATAATATGAACTTAAGCAATTTTCATGAAATTATATGAACAAAAGAGATCTAATACTAGGATTTTTTGTCACAGGTAGCTAAAATATATGTAAGCAAACTAGTATAAAAGAGATAGACGTGTGGAAATGTGTTATCACCAAGAGGTTTAGTGGCCGTACATGTTTTCACCCAAAATTAACCTTTTGATTTTGGCCAAAAGAAATATTATTCATAGTAAACGAAAAAACATGTTGGTGAACATTGTCCATTAATGTCGTAATAAAAGAGACTTATATACAAATATTATTATTATAAATATATTATTATATAACTTTAATGAAAATGTCAATACAAAATCACCGTCTAATGTCTATCATGCGATGGTTGAATATTATTCTTAATGAAATTTAAACTTAAATTTGTGTTGAAATTAGTTTAAAAATGTTTAGAATATTTCGAAAGAACTGATAAGATGATAGGACAAGAAATAAATCAATTTAAAATTAAACAATACAAATCTTTTTGGCTCTTACGGTACGAGTTTGTTAAATCCATAGGCCATAACTTTGGACAAATAATTTGTTTTTTATTTATATGCTAATTTTTTTTACTAAATTCTAAGATTAAATAAAATTTTCAATAAAGAAAATACAGTGGTAAACAAAATTTTTTTTCGTTAACTTTGAATAATATTTCTTTATGCGAAAACCAATCACTCTTTTTTGAGTTTGGGAAAAGCGCTCATTTGGGTGAAAACCAAAAAGTCGAAAACAATTCTACCCGGTTTAGTTGGGCTTTATTAGATTTAATCGAACCCAAGTTATTTGGACTGAAAATATTATTTAGATTTAAATTAATTCGAGAACGGCAGCGCCATCTACTGCCTCCAAATCATGTTTAACTCTGACGAGTGGTTATAGAACTAGCCCTAATAGCTGCTTATTTTCCTAGTTAGATAGCACTGCCATATACGATTTTGATTTTTATTTATATTTAGCATGATCTGAGATTATAATATATTATTATACCTAAATTAATATGATTCCCTTGCAATTAATGTTTAGGTACTTTAAGAACACGAGAAGTTTCCAGGGGCCATCGAAATGTAATGTATTTACCAATGTTCGACCAAAGAAAGTAAAGGCAAAACCGTATGTTGATAAGTATTTTATACCTTAATATTTGTTAACTATCAATATATAAATATGTGTATTCTTAATTCACTTATTATTAATATGTTTAAATTTTAAATTATTAAGAACTCATTTTTGTAATAAATTACACATAACCTTGTTTACATTGTATACTATGTATCCATTAATTTAAATTAAATCGATTTGCAACGAATTAATCCGAACAAAGGTGTAAGTAGGTGTATATACATGATTAATATAGTATTTTTGTTGTAAATTGTAATATACTTCCACTAAACCAGTTTACGTTACTACATTTACATGTAGTTTAAAATCATTCGCCATAATATACCAATTCAAATATTCAATAGTATACATATACCCAGATAATATTGTAAATTAATTTTCAGAACAACAAAATCATCATATTTTGTGTCTATCATGAGGGATTTCAGTCCTCTTTAAACAAATAAAGCTATTTGGTCATCAATTAAGTATTCAAGTCCTATGTGGTCTACCACATGTTTGAATGTTTCCACAGGTCACTATATTATCGTTTACCGTATTAATAATAGATTTTAAATAACTAATTACTAATATTAAAAAAATTAAACATAGCAGGTAGACAATAGATTATGGATATGTAAAATTAAAAAAATTAAAAAATAATACGTTAACCTTATAATTTATTTTCCAAAGAATAACAATTATAAATAATAATTTAAAAAAAGTATGTATAGTATATTATATTATATATCAGTATAAATCAAGTAACGCAATATCAAACAATAAAACACATAAGTATAAATTGGACGTCGTTAGGTATAATTGTACCTAATTTCACCTAAAATCTAAAAACAATGAGTTTTTTTTTATTTATATTGTTTCATTGAATATTTTATCGCATGAATATCCAATGTTGTAAAAAATTGAATTAAATTTGATTTTTCAGTACAATTTTTGTTTTGTTTATGGTTGAAAACTCATGAGAAATTTCGTACTAAATTTTCAAATCTTGTATATTGTAAAAAGAAGATTTTTATGAATATCTAATACAAAATAATTAACGAGATTTTGCTACGAAGTCGACATTATTCTGGAATGGTCAACGATTTGCGATAAGTGACAAAATAAACTAAAAATACCCTCCAAGTGTTAATCATGAATATATTGATATAATTTCTATTGATAATGGTCCATTAGTTTTTGAGTCTATTAACTTTGGATGAAACAACATCCATTCTTAGATGCATAACCTGAATCCGCCCAAGAAAAAAACGAACAAATATAAAATACGGCATTATATCAGTGTACCTCGATACTGCTGCGCTTACACTTGGCACTTAGTATTGTAGTAGAATAAAAATAAAGTAAGGGAGGGTGAGCACCACGTTGGGCGCTATTTGTAGTGGAATAAAAATAAAGTAAGGGAGGGTGAGTTAGGGATAGTATGGATTTTATGATAGACCTGTGAATAGTAAGTTCCACACTACGAGACCGTGTGTAATAATGTGCTCTACGTGTGCGGGGTCACTGACTCGTTATGATGGGCGAAAGGGATACAGCATATAGAACCGGTTGCGTCCTTCAGAGAAAGGATCGTTCAATGACCCGACCCACGACGTTGCATCTGGCGGCGGGTCAGTGTAGGCATATATGTATATATATACCTATATTAATCGGAGAGGGACTTTGGATACAAGTGTATGTGTAATATATGTGTGTCAACAGGTTTAACGTACCTAATGGAGGTTATAATGTAAAGGACTTGTTAAATTGTTTCTTTTCTTCTGGAGTGTGTGCATAAGATTATTCTACTACTGTATTATACATTTATACCTACCTATAGTGTTATTAATATTGTCTGTACTACAATAATATACTTTATCATTAACCTTGTGCGTAGATTGATGTAATTGTGTTCTGCACGTAGATTATGCTTCTTCGGGGTAGTGGTCGACGATCGATATCACGTAGACAATATATGTATTTTGATTTTTACGTTTCTACAGTATACTATATACTTAACGCTCTTTCATGGAGCCTTATGTGACATTGTACAATTGGGATATAAATCCTTTGACTTGGTGTATCGGGACTGTAACTATTATCGCATGGTCCTAGAAATCCCTACATCCGTAAAAATCATACATACTTGATGGCGAACCGGATGTAATATTAAACACTTAATAATTATGTTTATATTCTAGATAAATAAATATGATTAAAATCTAATATTATAATCTGATTTAATTTTGTATGGCCTGACAAAGGTACGGTCGATAATTTATTGTATTGTTTTGACTGAACGTTTGTGTCGAAGAGTTGTCGAAGGGTTCTTGGAGTGTATGAGTTATAATGTGTTCATGATTTTGTAAAATACGATGTTTAAAGGTGCCGCTTATAATTTATTGTGTTGTTTTATGATAAAAGTCTGTTTGGAGAGGTATTGAATATTGTTGGTGTGTTCCATGCGATGCGTGCGTAGACGAGTGCGTATCCCTGTATAATGCGTATGTATATGTATATTGAACTACCCCACATTCCATACAGCCTGTCGTAACTAGTTATCCCGTGTTTTTATTTAAGTCTAAATATTATATACATATTACAGTATATTTTTGAACGTGCTTCTAACAAATCTCTAAATTTTCCTGATATTTCTAAGAACAATCTTTAAAATGTTCGTCACAATTGGTGAGGTAATTTTTAAGTCTATAGTCAACGAATATATTTAAGAACGTTTTATAAATAAAATCTCATATTTATTTTTTACCGCGATGATTTAATGCATACTTTTATCTCATCTGGCTGAGTAATCAATAGTGACGGTTGATCTCGATATACAAAAGAAAATACTTATTTCTACTAGTTTCTTGTGTGAGTTCTTCTTTAAAATGCAAATTTTTTTAAATCTTTTTTTATTGCACATCTATAGAGCATTAAAGAAACCACCATTTCAAATTTAAAGTTCATACATTTTGTAGTTTTTGAGGAGTAGCGATCAGTGAGTGAGATGGTTTGGAATTTATTAGTATAATTTATTTGTATCTTGATATAGAATCATTTTTTTATGTTACATTTTAATGTTTAATGTCAAATAATATTTAATTGTATACCTGCAGTATAATATTTTTATATTACCTATTATATAAATAAACGTTGTTTTGAAAATTCGTTAACTAGAAGTTCCGTGATAGAAATAAAAAGGTATATTATAATCTAGTACGATGAAATCACGTCACGAACAACAAGTTGTGAGTATAATATAAGAATAAATGAATACATACATATTTATTTTATTTTATATTAAATGGACTATTGTAAAAATTTAAATCCAAGAATACCGGCATTGCTGAATTTATAAAAAGAATAAAACCATAAGAGATTATCAGTTTGTAGCCTATGTAATTGATACAACAAAAATAATATTTCTAAACAAACAGATGAATTATTCAAACCTATGACATTTTATAGTACAATTTATAAATTATGTATAGTAGGCTGATTTATATTGTTATAAAAGGCCTAGAGTAAAAAACTTAAACTTTAAACTTAAAAATAAATATAATGAAAATAATTTCATTGTTTGCGTTGAATTATGATAATCACTATTTTTACTATTATTATAAGAAGCATCAGTTGGTCGGTGACTGCTACACGTGCCACTGCCACCACACAGGTCAACTAGTCTAAAAGATATAGGTCAACGACCTATATATTACATGCGCGATCGGTCGTATGATGCTTATTGGTAGGTAATCACTATTTTTAATATTATTATAAACAACATTGGTTGGTAGGTAACAGCTCCACGTGCCACTGCCACCACCGAGGTCAACTAGTCAAAAAGATATAGGTCAATGACCTATATGTTAAACGCGCGATCGGTCGTATGATGCTTATTGGTAGGTAATCACTATTTTTACTATTATTATAAACAGCATTGGTTGGTCAGTAACAGCTCCACGTGCCACTGCCACCACCGAGGTCAACTAGTCAAAAAGATATAGGTCAATGACCTATATGTTAAACGCGCGATCGGTCGTATGATGCTTATTGGTAGGTAATCACTATTTTTACTATTATTATAAACAGCATTGGTTGGTCGGTAACAGCTCCACGTGCCACTGCCACCACCGAGGTCAACTAGTCAAAAAGATATAGGTCAACGAATATTACATGCCAGAATGGTCTAATGTTGATATTCATTATTATTATTATTAGCTGCAGTTGATCGGTGACTGTTCCACGTCGACATACCAGTTACTACACAGGTCAACTGCTAGTAAATAAGATATGGGTCAACGCCTATGTATTATATGCCGGACTGGTTGAATGGTGACACGCATACAACACGTAATTTTATGAAAATATTATGTTCTAGACGCCGTAAATTATTGTTATTTGCTATAGATACAAAGGTAAATATCGCCTCAATCATGTTATAAAGTTTGATATGAAATTCGTTGCAACCCAAATGGCTGGCGTCAAAAAAGGTTTCACGAATACATACATTTCCAAATGGCTCTGGTATTTGACAATTTAAGTTCTACATTTAAAATCGATGGCGTGTATGGTAGTGAAACATGCGTTGTTTTTTAATTTAACTTCAGTCGGAACTATTATAAAACACCAATTTTTAAAATTTATTTTGCGCATAAAAATAACACATTTTCAAATTATGATTTATAATATGTATCCATGATATTTTATAAAATGCCAATTTGTAAAATTACTTTGATACAAAATTAAAAAAAAACATCATCACATCTTTAACTACGTCTCTTTTGAGACAGTCATAAGAAAGAAATAATGAAGGGGGAAGGAATTTATGTTGTCAAAAATGGGAGTCGCTTGGAAATTGATGGATTTGTAAACGAGATCCAAATGGGTTATAGCTGACTTATTAGTCATCACTCCAGAATAGGCATCCGCCCCTAAGGCAACTGTCACGTTTTTATATCCTTCTTCTCAACGATTCATTGTTATTAGGTGTGAATATAATCAGTGCTTGAACTGTAAAATATGAAGTAGAGGAGTTTAATCCAACAATTAATAAATTGTGTTCCAAGTACAAAATTATTCAATAAGGACCCGTGGGGGCAAAATTCGTTAAAAAAATTTTGGCCACACTTATGCACAGAAAATTACTCAAAACTATTACCTAAAGTCTTTTTTTCTTCTATGGCCTACCAAACTGACACAGGTAGTAAAAATGTTGTTATAAAAACAGTGATCTGCTAGTCAAAATGGTTGAAGACCTGGTTATTTTTTATATTAAAAATGTAAAATTCATTAGGTTTGAATATCATTGACAACAAATTAGATCTACTCTACATTTAAAAAAAAATTAATATGGAAAAAATTTGTACCGTTCCCGCATCCGAGTAAAAAAAATAGTTGGTGTACGAATAGAAAAAATTTAGAGGAGCTTCGTCTCCCTGCGCACCTCTCAATTTGAGCACTGAACATAATATTATATTATGATTTATAACCATTCTATTCAAACGATTACAATTTTTATTCTTTTTCATTTTCGTTTTCTCCCATCTATTCTACCTTTATACCTACGCGCATTTAAGAATTACTCTTTTTTACTTTCCTCTATATGTACCCTGAAATTTATTTACATTTCTTTGCATTTTAAAATATATATGGTTATATTCATATCAGAAATTTTTTTGTGCCGATATTTAGCGGATATTTAGCATATATTTGCAAGACATAATCCATAATTCACACGTCACTTTCCTACTTTATGAATAGGTTATCTACGAATGGGGCAGGGGGCTCCACAAAAAAAAAAAAAAAAAAATATTGAAAAAGGTAATACGAATGTAATCTTTACCCTATGCCAATATTTAGCACATAATAAGAATGGATGTTTTTGATTTGATGCATAATTTAAAAGCGTGGAAATTACGAAAATAGTCGTGCAAATACATGCCGATTATAGCCTTGGAAATTTTAATATTTTGACTGTGAGAGGCCAGAGAAATGTATTTATTTATAACAATAATTATGCATAAGATGTTTTGGCAAAAATTATTTCTACCTATATAATTAATAATACCAATATTTTTAGATTCTTTGGTTACAGAATAACATAGTTACGTGGACCATTGTGTTAAATTTTCAATCCTTAGCGTAAGTACAAAATCATTTTTAATTTTGATAAATTTTATCAAAAGCGTACTTAAAATGCTTACAAAAAAAATTTGAACCAATGTATTTTTTATATTTTTTAACTGCCACTGTTACATTATATTACAAGCCTTGTGTTAGATTTTTAAGTTTTTTGACTTAACGACTAAATTAAATTGACGTTTATACAAAAAAAAACTTTAAAAATGGAAACTTAAAATGTCAGTAAAAAGCTAAAAATATTTTGAAAATTGTATGGTGAAAATGTCATGTATCTACATATCTGGTCATTTGTTTTAGAGCAGGACTAAAACCAAAAGCGATTTAGTCGAAAACCATTAAAAATCTCAGTTTTTCCTTAATTTTTTGTTTGTTTTTCTAGACGCTTCAAAATACCAACTAGATTCACTTTCCTGCCATAAAAAATACTGTTTAAGACAATTGAAGCAACTATCGCAACAAATGGTGAAAGACAAGGATAACAAAATTAAAAACATACAACATAAAAAATCAATACATTCATCGCTCCGTTCAGAATCTAAAATTATATTATTAATTTTGTGATTTACAATGCTAATAGACAAGGTTCCTAAAGAAATAATTGCATTACTTACAATCAAACAAAATTGTAATTTATAATATTATTTTATTTGTTTTTAAACTGAAAAGTATGAATAACAATAACAGACCTGCGTAATTGTGTATGAATAACTAAGATATATAATATTTTAGTTAAAAATGGCTTTTATTAATTTCAAATTAAATAAAGTTTATTACATTTTTAGTATAAATTCTAAAATAAAAAATTATATATATTACATAGTACATAATATATCATTAAAACGTATAACTAGTAAATGTATATAATAAGTAGGTATTGTTGATTTTTATTTTAAGATTATGAATTATTTACTTTATCAATGTCTAGGTATAAAAATAGCAGAAAATGGTGATGGAGAAATAGTGACACCTTCTTGAGGTCTATCAGGTAATTGGACTCCGTTGGGAATTCGTATCTCAAAATTTTGAATTAATTTGGCAATGAACATAAACACATTTGTCTTAGCCAATATCTCGCCAAGGCACCTTCGTCTACCTGTAATTTAAAAATTCAAAAACACTTGTTTAATATTTAATTTTAGTATTTATGAAGATAACAAAAATGTATAATATTATACTAACCAACACCAAATGGCATGAGCCAACTGTCATTTATTATTTTTCCTGTACTGTCCAAAAATCTTTCCGGACGAAATACCTCTGGATCGCCCCAGTGATGTTCATCCATATGAACACTCCAGATACTTGCCAATACTAATGTATCCTGTCAAATGTTTTTGAAATAATTATTTGAAATATATAATATATTTATATTAACTACAATATGATATCATACTTTTGGTATTACATATTCTTGTAGGCTGGTTTTTCGAATAGTTCTATGAGCGATTGCTAACGGTGCCACGTTACTATGTCTCTGAACCTCCATTAATACAGCTTCAAGATAATTCAACCTGTGTATAGTTACAATTATGTAAAGATAGTATTGAATAATTACGTAGGTAAGCGTTGTACTTTTTTTTATCTGCAAGCTGAATTTCTCGATCTCCAATTACCGCATCCAGCTCTGCGTATACTTTTTCTTGTATATCTTGATGCTTAAGTAAAAGTAATACAGCAAATGATAACATACTGCTTGTGGTTTCCGATCCAGCTAAAAATAAATCCAACAATATAACAAGAAGCTGTTCTTCTGAAAACGACCCAGGAAATTCCTTATTTTTCTCAATTTCCATTAAAAATGCACTAATATAATCTTCCTGATAATTTTCCCCATTTTTGTGTTCTTCTACTGATTCCTATATAGGACATACACAATTAAATAAAAAAAAAATTTTTAACTTATTTAAAATTACTTTTAAAAATGTATAGAATTCGTTTAAAATTTGTTTGATGTGTTTGTATCCAGAAGAGTTAGGTGCTAAAAACCGAATGAATGGCATCTGGTTTAATATTCCTCCTGACATATCTAATATTCTGAAACTGACATGTACTAATTCCATAAGTCTTGCAAGTCTAGAATCATTCAACGCAAATCTCTGACCAGCTAACATTGCCCAAAGACCGTTCAAAATTGATACGTCAAATAAACCGTGAACTTCAATTGGTTTACCATTCTAAAAACAAATTGAATACAGTAATTATATACTTTATTTTTAGTTTATAAGAAATTTATTGATACACATACCTCACATTTTATTTTAATATCCGCCATGAGGTCGTGAACTTCTTCAATTATTATTTTTTCCATTAAATCACCACCAAATCCCATTTTTCGTAAATGTTGCATGCAAAATTTTTTCTGATCATTCCACGTTGGTCCATCCACAAATACTATGCCTTATTTATTAAATTAATTAAATTAATATCAAATGTTTAAATATGATGTTTTAGTAAACTTGCCTAATCTCTTATAAAAAGCTCGGAATCTGAAAAAAAATCCATCTGGTCGGCCATCAAAATCGTCTTTGCACAATACTTGCCGTACTGCATCATATCCAGAAACTACTACTGCTTCTATACGACCAAGTTTAACAGAAAATACTTGACCATAACATTTAGCCAACTGATGCCAAACCAAGTGATAGAATCCTAATTCATTCCTGAGTTTTCGAATTTCTAGATAGTTACCAAGAAATGGAATTCTACTCGGTCCTGTAAAAAGTATTCTTATTTTGTTGTCTCCGTCTTACACACGTACGACATAGAAAATTTTCGTTCACTAGTTTCAATAGTGTGCTATTAGTTTTGATATTAGAGTTAATTGACTTATTATCAAACTTTTAGGTTAGAACATTATTAGTGCTTAAGAGTAAATGATTTTTTTTGATTTTCAAGCAAGATATGGGCATGTGAAATACCACCAACTAAAAATGCTCATATCTCGCTTGAAAATTAAAATATCAAAAAAAGCTCATATAATATTCTTACCTCAAAGTCTGATAATAAGTCAATTCACTTTATTATAAAACTAATACCACAATTTTAAAACTAGTCAACGGAAATTTGCCACGTCGTACGTTTGGAGATAGACGTTTATGGGAACACGGCGTCAACAAACGCTTGGGTAGCGTCTTCTAAATAGTAATTATTAAATTATTTATCATTTTTTTTTTAATACTATGAATTTAATTTTAAATACAATTATCAATTGAAATTAACAGCATTTAATAAATAAATGTTATTGGGCCCTCAAAAAAATATTCAATTTTACATAATATTATTATTATTATATAAATATTAAGTATTATACTTAAAATATAAACTAAATCATAGTCTAATAACGTGAGACTATACTGCTGTGTGTTACTCCAATTTTGTCATAAGTTTAACGGATTTTCAATTAATTAATTTATAAATAATTGTCAGAGATAGTTAACTGGATTATTTTAAAGTTGAAAAACTGTGAAATTTAAATAATAAAGCATTGTTGACTTTTGTGAATGTATTACGAATTTGTGGACTGTGGTGTGAAAATTCATTCATAAATATATATTATTTAGTGTAGGTATTGGGTACGTTTATATACGTATGGGCAGAGAATTAATTTTAGTTAAAACTATAAACAGTATGACGTACAAAGTTTACCTATGTATATTATGTAAATTTTAATATTGTCATACTATAAAAATAAACCGGGATAATGCACTTATTTATGAAATATTCTTCACACGATCGTTGGTCGTCATAACTCAAAGATCTTAGAGCACCGTATCAATAAAATTCATCCCAAACTATTCTTATTATTAAAACATAATATACTTATTATACTTATTCGCAGATTGTATATTATCTTGTTAATACATTTAACAAAATAATTTGTTCCTTATAGACAAAATTGAATCGTTAGAAAAATATATTCTTAAACTTTTTATACTGGTACAAAATATATATTTTTAAAAACATTGTCAAACTTATTTAGTTACGCAATAAAATTATTGCATTAGTAAAAAGATCGATCTGACGTACAGAACATGTAACACGATGTTCAATAGAATTCATAAACAATAAAATAGTATAATAAATTTATAACTACATTTTAAAAAGATACATTAAGAATAATATCAGATAAGTATTTTAAATATGTTTTTAAACTTATTGAAGTTAAAAGTTATCGATACCTAATTTATTGACTTCCATTGGCCAGTAAGGTTTAATTGCATTTGAGTTAACAAAAAAGATAATAGTCAAACTACACTCGGGTATAAAACAAGTAATGGTCAAATTGCATCTAGGACTAGAAAGATGTTTCAACAAAAATGATCGGAAAATAAACTTTTGAAAACACTTATTTCCCTTCACACTTATAATGTAACAAATTTAGTCTACATTTAGAGTATTTAACCTGGTCATCTATAGATCCTCTTTAAGCCATAATAAACGTAGTAATAATTAATGACACGTTTATAGCAGTTTCAATGTTTTTAAATCAGTCCAAAAAAACTGTAAGTATGATTCACTATGTTATTGCCATTTTACAATTTATTTTATATCCATTAAAAACGACTAACGTTTAATGTACTCTGTATATTTATTATGGTGGTAAGTACGATTTTTTTGTAGAAGGAATAAATTTCCTGTGTACGCCACTGTGCGTGTGAAAATGTGCGTGCGTACTATACCCATTGCTATTACATGAGTGTTATCCGAATACGTCCCATTTCGACCTTTTTATATCTTTCCGGTATTTCGTTTACGCGCCTTTAAGTCATTTAAATTAAATTTATTATACCTATAAGTTTTATTGGGCAATGTAAACATATTTGGTCCATGTGACGTGTAGATCTGTTCAATCACGACAAGTATTTGTTTCTGTTAAGATTTAAATGGCAGAGCACCCAGTTTAAAAAGACACACATTTATTAATAAAGATATACAATTATTTCCCTTCTACAGTATCATCAAATTATTTCATTTAAAACCAATTATTTTAAAAATAAATGAGCATCTTAACCAAATATAATAAACTGGGTATTAATACTAGTTGTAGCATTTAATTTTTACTATCATAATTTTTTAGTAACACTGACAAACTAATAGTATTTAATTGTTTAATCTTATATTTGAATGATTTGTGTAGTAAATAAATGATGACTCGTTTAAATTTCAAAAATAAATCATTTTGCAAATAATATATACATTTTTTTTTTAAATGTCCTTAAAAAATATAAATAATATAAACTTTTATAAGGTCTTTATTCATATTTAGTTAATTTGGTGATTCTAATTTTTAACAGTAAAATACCAAAATACTATTGTAAAATTTAAAATATTTTTGTTGAAATTATTGCAATGTGTTTTACGATTATTGGTTTCAAAAATAAAAGTGTGAAAAATTGGAAGAAATGTCTCTAAAAGTAATATTGTATCATGAAGAACAATATATACTTTTTTTTGCTTAACACAAAAATCGAAAAAATAATAGTATGGAAATTGTTTTCAACTAATTTGATTCATAGACCAATCCCCTATTAAAAAATATTTAAACCACGTCATAATTCATGATTCACGCGCGTGCATTATGTTTCATACTGTATCGCGGATATTTCATTTTTTTCAATACCGTTTTTGTGTAATTTATTAATTTCCGGTGAACGATGTTTTTCATTTTTATCTTTTCTAAATAAATGATTCACAAAATAATTTTACCCCCCTATAAATGCCAGCCCAATTTGCATTCTTGTCTGCGCCTGTTGGTAATTGGTAGCATTTATATTACAATTAACTAATTTTGTTTTGAACAAGTAGCACCTATACAATCTACAGTTTTTGGTAGGCTACTACCAGACTTAGTTTAATATATGTTAATCCAAGTGACTTTAAAAATATTACTGTTAGAAATTTAAACCTCTTCTGTCAATGTTGACTTTGGATATGCTTTTTATCTATTAATAATAAATAAATATTAAAATAATACATTTCTAGGAACATTCCTCACAGTAATTTTTGTCAAACTAATTTGAATCTAATTTTCATTTATTAGTATTACATAATATGTGAGTATTATAACATTTATAACTATGTATATAAGTGTATGTAAATTAGTAAAAATGGGAATCGTGAACAGTGTAGGTCAATATAGCACATGCAATAATTAATATATTTTTAGATATTAATTATATAATTATATTCGAATATTCGATAATTAATATTATTAATACATTCAATTATTAAGCTGTGCAAAGTGAGGCTGGAAATTCACTCACTCAAAACGGTCCAAAAAAAACGCACCGGGTTTGCACCATTACATTAGTGTGGGATAATGCTGCGATAATTTTACACAGGACCAACGAATTTCTAGAGGAAGTTACCGTAAACCGGGTCAAATGGTGACAAACGGAGAGACTACCAATTTGTTGGACCAACAATCTTACCTATTAGTAGGAACCCATTGCCAAACGGCCAGTTTCGAACGAACCAACCCACCCACAACGACAAATCGATATGAGCAAACAATCACTCTAACTCGCACTCGTTAATCAATTGATTCCCCTCTCGCGTAACTTCTATAATCATTTTTATAAATTTAAACTATTGTATATAAATATAAAAAATAATTATAAAATGATAAAAACTTAAAACTATACCTATATGGCTAAACCTATTATGCTGTAATACAATGTACTATATTGATATATTAACGCCGTGTTGTATGAACAATCACTAAACATTTATTGGATCAAATAGTGAGTTAATGATTCCTTAAACACGATTAAGTGGCCGATAATTCGTCCAAAACATTTCAACATTACCAATAACCATTAAATTAATTAATTTTTCACGGAACCTGGCATAAATTAATTAAATGTAATAATAATTTAAATTACTTATCTGTCTTACCTATTGGATATTTATGCGGTGTAATAATATCTAAAATACATATAATAATAAAAACACAAATAACTGTGATTATGAATATCATTTTGCATGGTTACTGAAAATTAAAAATATAAGACTTGTCCCACGTAGGCATAGGTAGTGTTTTCTTCAGCGTAGCTCAAAAGAATGGATCGAAGGAGAGAATTTTACTGACCTCTAGTTCATAAAAATAAAAATAACGGTATTACCTAGTTACCTACTTGGAAGGGGTATCCCGTTTATTTATTTTTATTTACGATTCTCTCTGTATTCAGGCGATCTTATCCAAAACCATTCACAAATAAATTTAAATACTTTTTATTAGGCACAGTTACATAGGAGACATATTTACATAGGTAACACAACTCACAATCAAATATTATTATTATACTATTATATTTGTTATATTTTTATTCTCAATCAAAAACGTTGATTAATCTGAAAACATAAATTATTATCATACTAAGTGATTGAAATATATTGTTGAACAATATTATTATGCCTATAATAAATAATAATAATACTTCATGAGCCTACAGTGTTTAAGTACAGGGGGTCTATTTTGTACGCCGTACGAATGTAGTTCGTACACGAAAATAGGACATTTTTCGTTTGGTATTTTGTAAATCTTTCGTTTACCAAAACTTATGTTTTTACTTCCGTTTATACGCATATTTTATTATAGATCACAAAAAAACAATTTGCAGTACATCATCCTTAAGAAACAAACGTTCATTTATGGTTATTTTGTAACTTAATTAATTCGTATAACGAAATTAATCGTACCTATATGTGAGTGGTAAAACCTAGTAAAACCTTATTAATCCGGACTAATTGGCTCTCTAGGACAATTCGGATTAATGAAAGTCTGGTTTAAACAAAACAAACAATGAAATGAGCGATGAGCCAAGGTACATATTATTTATTATTTAAACACTGTAAAGTAAAAAAAAAAGTGTATTATAGTATTAAGAAACACAAAGGTTGTTTAATATAATACTATAGGTACCTGGAACAAGATTTAATGCAAATACTGTATTGGGCAGGGCTTGAAACCGATATTGGATACCAATTTTAAATACCTGTTAAAACCGAAATTGTTATCAAAACTGAACACGAAATCGAAAAAAATCAGGAAAAATAAATACTCATATCCGAAACCACAATTGAAATCTAAAAGAAAATTGTTGGTTTAAGCCCTGGTTAGGTTATAGGTGCTACAAGGTACAAAATAACTGGATGTTCCAATTGTATACAGTACAACCTCGATTATCCAAACCTCTGTTATACGAACCCTCTACCGAACTACAATATTATTAGCGTATCCGAATACTCTATTATCCGTTTGTGAGACTTAGTTGCAGAAAAGCCGTTGCCGCATGTCGTCAAATGAAAATGGATAATTTTGTCAAAAATATATCATAAACATATATGCTTAATAATGTTTAATATAATATTGAATATTATGTAATACACAATAATATAATAGTATGTATATTATAGTTGTTAATTTAAAAAAAAAAAATATTTTAAACGATTTTGAGTATCCGAACTTTTACGTATTCGAACTATATGTGGTCCCAATTAGTTCGGATAACCGAGGTTCTACTGTAATGCTAATTGGCTGTCCAGATTAAAAAAAAATTCCGGACTAATGGTGTGCAGATAAATGAGGTTCTACTGAAATATAATTGCAACGTATAGTAGAGTATGTGAACGCTGATTTTTGTATGATACCGTTTTGGTTCCTACTAGACGTTAATGAGTCCGTATCAACTCCGCGTGTGTGATCTACCATCGAAGTGGCCGTATTACGTCCTATGAGTTGGGTACAGTGAAGCCCGCGTGGCCACTCCCTCGCTTCGCTGCTCTTTGACAAAATAAACTAAAATATTTCTCGACTTGCTATGCAACACCACTTCGCGTAGGCATCGGGTTGGAGCCGATACGAATACCTTCTAGTAAAAGGAGGGAGGTGAAGTGAACATACGGGAGCCGATACTTTATATGGATATATTATTTCGTATACTATAGCAAAATACATTTTATATCAAGCCTATACATGGTGGATTAATCAATTGTAAGACTGTTAGTTTTCAAACATTTTATTATTGTACATTCAGAATTATTTTAATATAATATGAATGATATAATTGTATTAACAAAATGGTTGATTTTGACTTGTTTATAAAATCTTACCACTTAAAAGCACTAGAATTAAATTAATGAAGAAGATGCCGCTAAATACCCTGTCAAGTATATACTGATAAAAACCTTTTTTCTTCAGTTCTTATAATACATATTTTTCAGTATTGTAATGTAAATATTTTGAAAACCGTTTTAGCAATAGAAAATAAAAACTAAATTGAATGTTTTAAAATCCTATAGAATTTTTGAAAAGACATTTTTTATGACATAAAATATTCGAAGTATATTGAAATTAGTATGTTAAAATAATACAACAGCCTTGCTTTTGACTTAAATTTTGATAACGAGCCTGCCTGGCTAATGTTAAGAGTGACACTATTTTAAGAACCACTATAAAAAAGTAACACGATATATAAGAACACGCAAAGGTAAATTATGAATTCAAATTAAATAATATATATATTAATTGTGTAATAATGGTTCCCAATCTACAACTGCGAAATATTTTTTGGACAAAGTGAAAAATAGTTTTTTTGTTAATGTTCTCATTTTGTATAATTGTATGAATACGCTTTAGAAATTCTATTTTTATTATCTTATTATGAAAACCATCTATATTAGACATTAGAAAATAGAAGCCTATTTTTAATTTTTTTTATGTAAAAAGTAACTCGAAAAATAGGTAGATTCTCAGCCGATATTACTACAATTTTGACTAATCGTTTGGCCAAGTCTCGGTGAAGGCTTTATATGTTTTAATGTATAATATTATGATTCATAGGTACCTACGTCTTAAAATTTCAAAAGTTATAAAAATGAAAAAACCATTTATATCTATTGTGGTATCATCAGTATCAGATTATTAAATCAAAAATAATAACATTTTTTTTTGTAATTTTGACAATATTCGTCATAAAACTAACTTTATAAATTCTTGAAAAATTATCGTCAATTCATACTGTACTTTTATGAATTAACTTTTTATTATATTTCAAAGCTTTTGCAAAATTGTAAAAAATGAAATTTTGAAAATGCATGTTATTTTTAAAGCTTAAAATACTTAAGGACAAATCGTTGATATATGTTAAACACCATTGAAATACCGTTAACAATTTTAAATGTAAATAAATTAAAAATTAAGGTGCCTAAAAATCTTTGAAAAATGCAAAAAAGGTATAACAAATTATTAAAAAGGGCGGGTAAGTGTATGTCGCTCTGCTGTACAGTAGGTTACAAGTGAGTCACTGTAATGGATTGTGTTAGATTTTAATAATTTAATCCAATGATATAATATCATTGAATAAGAAAAACGATTCTGAGGGAAGACGGTCAGTCAGTCTATAATATCTTACTAAGTCTAAATGTATTTGATGATATTATTGTGAATAAACTAATTAATTTTAGTATTATAGGCATTAGTATTTACTATAGTTGGTTAAATTCATTTTTCTCAAAAAAATTATATTTTAAAATGCCATTGCGTGTATATAAAATATAACAATATATTCTAAAAGTTTCATATACCAACAAATAATATTTTTAAATTATATCAAAATAACTAAAATCATTATTCTTGGTTTAAATATGAAATTTTGTCTAAATTTGAAATTAAAATGTCTGTAAAAATAAATGTGTTGATATATTTTTTAGATTTTTTGGTTACAGTATGATTTATTTATGAGAATTTTTGTTTTAAATTTTCAACACTTAGTTATAAAAACTGAACATTTTATAATTTTTTAATTACAATGATTTATAATTTTCGAGATTTTGACAAATTTTGTCAAAATTCGAACTTTAAATGCTTATAAAAAAAAATCGTGCCTATGTATTTTTAAAATTTTTCAACTGATGTTGTAACAATATATAAGAAAGCTTGTATTAAATTTTCAGACTTTTTGGCCCACCAAATAAAATTTTATTGACAATTATAAAAAAAAAAACTAAAAAAATTGAAAACTAAAAATGTCTGTAAACAGCTCAAAACAAATCAAAATATTTTCAAAATTGAATGGTGTATAGAAAATGAGAATATAAACATTTAGTGAAATTTTCATGCATCTACAATTATTCGTTTTGAATTACAACCAAATAAGAAAAACGCTACATGAGAAATCGAGTGAATATCCTATATTGTAAAATTATGAACTTAAAACACTCATAAAAATTTATTTTTAATTGCTTTTAGATATTTTATTTTTGATAAAAGTAGAAAAACTTACGTTAAATCTTGTGTTAAAATTTAAAACCTTAGATTTAAAAAGAAAAATTTTTATGAATTTCTAACTCCAAATAATTTGCAAATTTTCGTCATTTTTACGTAATTTGTCAAAATTTCAACTTTAAATGCTTAAAAAAAAAAATTGTGACTACAGATTTTTAATATTTTTCATGTGCCTTTGAAACAATATATTAGAGCATTCTATTAAATTTTCAAGAATTTTTAACGAATAAATAAAATGTTATTGATTTTTAAAAAAAAAAAAACCAAAAAGATTGGAAATTTAAAATGTCTGTAAACAGCTCAAAATAAGTCAAAATATTTTGAAAACGGTATGGTATATAGAAACTGCTTATATAAATATTCAGTAAAAATTTCATGTATTTACCGTCATTTTTTTTAGACTTACACTAAAAACCAAAATCGATTTTATCGAAAATCAATGTTGCGTAAAAATTCCCGTTTTTTCCTTAATTTTCCATTTGTTTTTCACGGTACTTTTGAAAACTACTGGAAAATGTTTACTTTTGACCCCCCAAAGTACCAACTAGATTCACTTTCCTATCAGAAAAGGTACTATTGAAGAAAATCTAAGCACTTTTACTGTCCCAAAACGTGATGACAGACACAAAAAAAAATAAAAAAAATAAAAATAAAAAAAAAACACACATCATTGTAAAACCAATACATTCATCGCTCCGCTCAGAATCTAAAAAACGTAAACAACTTAAAAAGGAGACAAGAGTAAATCATTGATGAACAGCGAACAGTCTTGACTTAAAAAACGTAAACAATTATTAAAAATACGTCAAAAAGGTACCTGCGTGAACTTGGCTCCCCGAAATTTGTTTTTATAAATTCTGGTATTAAATTTACAATTAATTTACAACTGTTTGTAATAATGTTGAAACTCTTTGCACAAAGTCAGGGGGCCATCTTCATGTACGCCTTGGAATAAGCAATGACAATGACGTTAGACTCAAATAATTTGCAGCATCCAAGGACATGATTCTAAGTAGTTATTTCCACACAAAAAGTTCGAACTACATTGACCATGCATTGATACAGAAACGTTTCAGATCCTATATCACGGATTTGAGAAGTTTTAAGGACATCGATTGAAAAACAGACCATTTTCTGATAGTAGCAACTTTAAGAATTAGTTTACTAGGTCAAATTAATCTAAATTAAAAAAGGAAGACAAATCTCAACTTAAGATGTACTTAAAAACCCAGAAATTCATCGGAAGTTTGTGGAAAAAGTGGATACGAACATCAAAAACTTCATTTTACATGACGTAGAAGCATACTGGATTAAAGTCTGTAAAATTATAAAGGAAATTGCAGAAGATTGGGAATATAATTGAAGAATATCAATGTGGTTTCCGCAAAAGAAAATCACTAGTGGAACCACTCTCGATAGTTGGACAAATTATTGAGAATAAATATGGATACCGTCAAGATTTTTGGCAGATATTTTTGGACTTTAGAAAATCTATGATAACATACATAGAGAGAGTACGTCATATTAGATTTTTATGCCACGACTAACTGAATTATATAAATTGTGTTATCAAAAAATGTAGTTTTGACTTTTACATTACTATAACGTTTGACGATTAATTAAAGTGTACTTTCTTTATGATTTTATCTATTATCGAGATATACCGGAATAGATACGTATTTTAGGTGTATGCATTTTTTTCCCGTGCGAAGTCAGATGGTACAGCTAGCATGATTACTAGCTGTATATCAAAAGCCAAGTTCTATAATGAATATTTATATTTATCATTATCTTGAGAAAGAAGCTAGTTGTTGATTTATATACCACATAAATTCAAAAAGGGGGTCAAGTGGATGTCGCTCTGGCGCTCTGCTGTACAGTTGTTTACAAGTAGATAACTGTATAATGGACGGTATTAAATTTGAATTCAATGATATAATATTATCATTGTATACGAAAAACGATTCTTAGCGGAGACGGTATGTCAGTCTAGGATATATTCAGTTATATTGATATTGTTATTTTACGGTAGCTGCTAAGTTGAATTAACATTATTCATATTATTTAATTATTAACCTAAACTTATCAGTGATGCTAGAAAAATATCATAATGTATACTTTTACTCGTTAAAATTGATTTTAATATGTAATTTCGTCCAAATTTGAACTTAAAATGTCTGTAAAAAATAACTGTGTTTATATATATTTTAGATTTTTTGTTTACAGTATGTACTATTTATTAGAATCTTTATTTTCAATTTTCAATCCTTAATTATAAAAACTGATCATTTTATAATTGTTTAATTACAATGATTGATAATTTTCGAGATTTTTATGAATTTTGTAAAGATTCGAACTTTAAATGCTTATAAAAAAAAGTGTGCCTATGCATTTTTAATATTTTTCAACTGCTATTGTAACAATATATCAGGAGCCTTGTATTAAATTTTCATTATTTTTGGCCCAACAAATAAAATTTTATTGGTATTTATATAAAAAAAAAACTAAAAAAATTTAAAATTTAAATGGTCCATAAAAAGTTCAATAACAGTCAAAATATATTCAAAATTAGATGGTGTATAGAAAATGCTTATATAAACATTCAGTGAAATTTTCATGCATCTACAGTTATTCGTTTTTGAATTGCAACAAAATAAAAAAATCGCTACATGAGAAATCGCGTGAATATCTAATCTTGTAAAAATTTGAAATTAAAATGCTCATAAAAATTTGTTTTGACATGCTTATAAACATTTTTTTATTGATAAAATTAGACAAACTAATGAGGAATCTTGTATTACATTTTCAAACCTTAGATATAAAAAGAAAAATTTTTATGAATTTCTAACTCAAAATAAATTGCACATTTTCGTCATTTTTACGTATTTTGTCAAAATTTGAACTTTGATTACCTATAAAAAAAAATTGTGACTAGGTTTTTAAGTATCTTATGAAATCGGAATGTATGTTCGTCAACTATAAAAATTGTCTTGTTACGTTCACTTTTCATTAAATCCATTGTTCAGCCGCAACACTATTACAACAACAATGTTTTTTGTAATAAATAATTTTAAGAACTGTAATTTTGAAGCTGAACCACTTGAACGACAACCGGTGACTAGTTGTCATAGTCATCGATATAATTGACGTATTGTTTGATGAAATGTTTTTTTAATAGTCGATAAACGGATAATATAGTGCGATAATTTTAGTGCTCATAATGTCTTTCCTATCGTCAAATCGGTAATCGATAATCACTAATTGATGACTAGTCACTTAATGTACCTACTCATTGAATGTAGAGTTTTTTTATTTTTAAGCAAGTACATTGTCGTTATTTATAAATTATTTTTTCAAACAATATTATTACTCGGGATTCAATTTCCGGACTCAATTTACCTAGCACGTTACAATATTAATTTATCCACCCCCAATTTCAACCCAATTATTGGATGGTATTAAATTTGAATTCAATATAATAATATCATTATATACGAAAAATGATTTTGAGCTGAGACGACGGTTTGTCACATGTCAATGTGGATATTTTATATTATATTTATATTGTTATTCTTATTATTAAAACGGTAGCTGGTAAGTTGAATTAATTTCATAAAATTACAACAAAATGCCTAACTAAAAAGTTATTCTTGGTTATTTAATATGTAGGTAATTTCTAAATTTGAACATAAATAACTATGAAAAAAAACCCATGTCTTTATATGTTTCATATGTTTCAGTTTTTTTAATTACTTAGTTTACTACTTTAGTTTAAAAGTTGAAAAATTATAAAATTTTAACTACAATATCATTTTTAAATTTAAATGTCAAAAATTTAAATTTAAATGCTTAAATTATTTTTATTATTCAACTACTATTGTAATAGTAGGAGCCATATATTCATTTTCACGCTTTTTTACCCAAAAATTAATTTTATTAACATATTGAAAAAAAACTAAAAACATTGAAAGTTGAAAATGTCCGTAAACAGCTCAAAACGATTCAAAATGTTTTAATAACTGTATCAAGTATAGGAATTGATAAAGTAAACATGATATAAATTTCAAGTGTCTACGGTTATTCGTTTTTAAATTACAACTAAATAAGATGATCGCTGCATGACTGCATGAGAAATTAACTGAAAATTCAATATTGTAAAAATTTCAACTTCAAACACTCATAACAATTTAATTGGCCCTTTTAATAGACATTCTTTTTTGATTAAGATAGATAAACTTATGAAAAATCTTGCATTGGATTTTCAAATCTTAGATTTAAAAAGGAATATTTTTATGAATTTCTAACTCAAAATAATTTGAACACTCTCGTCATTTTTTTCTTTTTTCAAGATTTGAACTTTAAAAGCTTATAAAAAAAATTGTGACCATAGATTTTTAATATTTTTCAAATATATTGTAACAATATATTTGGAGCCTTGTATTTTTCAAGCTTTTTTACCCAACAAATAAAATTTTATTGACATTCATAGAAAAAAAAAGCGATGGGTAACTGCAGGATGTCGCTCTGTTGTACAGTAGGTTACAAATGGGTCACTGTATAAAGGATGGTATTAAATTTGAATTCAATGATATATTATCATTGTATACGAAAAACGATTCTGAGCTGAGGCGGTTTGTCAGTATCAATATTTTATATTATATTGATTTTGTTATTTCTTATTCATTTATTATTAATATGGTAGCCGATAAGTTGAATTAATATTAAAAAATTACAACAAAATAACTAAAATCGTTATTCTTGGTTATTTAATATGTAAATTTGTCCAAATTTGATCATAAAATAACTATTAAAAAAACTGCGTGTTTAGATTTTGGTGATTTTTTATTTACAGAATAACCTACTTACGTAAAACCTTGTTTTAAATGTTCAATCCTTACCTATGAAATTTGAACATTTTATCAATTTTTAACTACAAAATAATTTACAAATTTAAAATTTTATAAATGTTGTCAAAAATCGAACTTTAAATGCTTATAAAAAAAATTTGCCTATTTATTTTTAATATTTTTCAACTATGATTGAAACAATATATTAGGAGCCTTGTATTACATTTTCAATTATTTTGACCTAACGAATAAAATTTAATTGAGATGTAAAAAGAATATGTCCGTAAATAGCTCAAAACGAAACAAAATATTTTAAAAATTGTATGAAGTATAGGAATTGATAAAATAAACATATGATATAAATTTCAAGTATCTTCAATAATTCGTTTTTAAATTACAGCAAAATAAGAAAATCACTACATGAGAAATCGGGAGATTGTAAACTCCGCCCGAAATGAACAGGTAAAAATAAGGTCCATGGTAAATTCCGCCCGAAAAAATATACAGGTACAAAAAGGTATATGTAAATTCCGCCCGAAAAAATATGCAGGTACAAAAATGGATTTGTAAATTCCGCCCGGAAAAATAAATATTTTTAAACTAAGCGTTTTGTGACTGTGCGACGAGACCGTACTGTTTGCGACGCGGCGTGTTATATTATATTAAATTTGGAAGTTCCAAATTTTCGAACACGTAACAATCATATCAGACGAGAATCGTTAATCATGTCATATCTTATCATCTTTGGCTACAATATTGTGGACCTAATTGGAAATGTCAGATAGAAATATTATCAATTGTTTGAATCACTTGCGTTTTGTTTAGAATTATGCGGTGTTTATATGTTCAGTATACGTTCTAGAGCCTTATAGCTATAATGGCAGCTCAATTTATTGAATCAGAACGTGGAAATAAACTTTTAGTATTAAACAATTTTAAATTTTCTAAAGTAAATAGACCTTTGGCTTCTGGATTAACTAAATGGCGATGTATAGTTAAAACTTGCAATGCTTTTTTAAAAACCTTTGGCGAAACTATAAACATCACTGAACAAAATGTTCTTCATAGCCATACTGCAAACAGGTAAGTACATAATAACATAAAATACAAAATATACAAAATATTAATTTTAAAATTTAAAATTATAATTGTGTTTTTAGTGATCAAAATATACAAAGGCAAATTGTATCAGTATCGGCAAAACGTAAAGCTGTTGAGGATAATAATGAAAAACCTAGTAAAATAGTGTGTACGGTTATTAGAAGCATTCCTCAATCATTGCGTTACAAGTAAGTGACTTGCATAATATCAAGCGAAACATATACAATGCAAAGCGAAAGACATTCCCTACTTTGCCAAAATCTGGAGAAGAAGTTCATAATATGCTGAATAATATAGAGGTGGTGACCAATCGAGATGAAAATTTTTTACTTAGTAATGACAAAGAAAATGGTATTATAATTTTCGGATGCAAAACAAATCTAAAAATGTTATCAACTGCAGAATGGATTTACATGGACGGTACATTTGAATATAGTTCTAAATTTTTTTTACAACTGTTTACTATACACGGCTATTTTAATGGCCATTATATACCTTTAGTATTTTGTTTATTAAAAGCAAAAACTCAAAATATATATTTGCAATGTTTTAAATTAATAGTTGATCTTGGTATTCGTGATAATTACTTATTTGAGCCAAAGTATGTCGTTATTGACTTCGAAAAAGCTATACACAATGCATGTAAATCCATCTGGCCAAATATTCAAATTTATGGTTGTCGCTTTCATTTATTACAATCGTGGTATAGGTATGTGCAAACAATAGGATTAAGTGTAGAATATAAAACTGAAGCCTCTACAATTAGAAATTGGATAGTTAAATGTTTCGGATTAGTTTTCTTAGAGCCCGAGATGGTTTTTGATTATTTTGAAGTATTTTTAATAAGTTCTAAGCCAAATGACCATAGATTAACACAATTTTCAAATTATTTATTAAATAATTATATTAGTAATGACGCATCTTTTCCCCCAAATATATGGGCTGCTGCTACGGCAGATTTGAACAGAACGACTAATGCTTGTGAATCGTTCCATTCTCATTTTAATAAAAGTTTTAATTCTAATCATCCTCATATTTTTATATTTTTAGAAAAACTTAAACAAATTCAGCTAGAAAATTACATTAAAATAAACAACATAAATGAGCCAAATAAATTTAGAAATTCAAAATCAAAAAAAAAACATATTTACACACAAAATTTAATTATAAAGTATAAAAATAATGAAATATCTATAGACGATTATGTAGGAAACGTGGCTTATTATTTTGGGGAGATTGATAAAAACAAATAATTTAATTTGATTGATTTAAAATTTTTATTTTAGATTATTATATCTAGTCTTTATTATTATAAATATTATTTTTTTTACGATTTTACGATAATTATGTTTAAATTCTTACTAGTATATATTATTATAATGAATTATTATAATTATAATATAATTTTTTTTACGATTTTACGATAATTATGTTTAAATTCTTACTAGTACCTATATATTATTATTTTTACGATTTTTAGTAATTTTATATGATATAGGTATATAACTTAATATGTTGTAATTATTTACTTTTTATGTGAAATTTATATTTATATGATTATTTGTATATCTATAGTTATTATCTTTTGTCTTTATTTACTTTTCGTTTCTGATATTGTATGTTCTATTTTATATCCTATTCACTGAGAGTATCTAATACTCTAAAATGTTTTTATGTTAATAATGTTATGTCTATAATATATTATAAGATAATTTGTAATTCATTTTATCGTTTTAAAACTCTCTATTTCGAACACATGCAATATGCTTACAGGATGATAGATAAACCAATAAAAAAAAAAACTGTAATTAATACATTAATCTATATAAGAGCTTATTAAATACGGTTTTGATTGAAAAATACAAAACATTTTTTTGGGCGGAATTTACATGTACCTTTTTTTACCTGAATTTTTTTTCGGGCGGAATTTACATGAACCTATTTTTACCTGCATTTTTTTTGGGGCGGAATTTACCATTTTTGGGCGGAATTTACATGCGCCCGAGAAATCGAGTAAATTTCCAATATTGTATAAATTTAATTTGACTCTCAGGTAGGAAATTTTTTTTTGAAAAAGGTAGACAAACTCATGAAGAATCATGAACTACATTTTCAAACCTTAGATTTAAAAGGAAAAAGTTTTATAAATTTCTAACTGAAAATAATTTGCACATTTTCGTGATTTTTACGTATTTTGTTAAAATTTAAAATTTAAATGCTTATAAAAATAATTGTGTCTACGGTTTTTTAATGTTTTTCAAAAGTCATTGTAGCAATACATTAGGATCTTTCCAATAAATTTTCAATTTTTTTTACCCAACAAATAAAATTTTATTGGCATTCATAGAAAAAAAACTAAAATATTGGAAACTCAATATGCCCGTAAACAGTTCAAAACAAATTAAAAGATTTTTCAAATTGTACCATGTATAAAAAATGTTAATAAAAATAAGTAATAACCAGTGAAAATTTCATGAATATACGGTCATTTTAGAGTTACACCAAAAACCAAAATCGATTTTTTCGAAAATCTATGAATTTGCGTAAAAATTTCCGTTTTTTCTTAATTTTACTTTTAATTTCCCTGCGCGTTTAAAAACAATTAAGAATTTTTTACTTTTTACGCCCCAAAGTACCAACTAGATTCATTTTTCATTAGAAAAGACACTGTTGAAGAAAATCGAAGCAGTTTTACTGTCCCAAAATGTGATGACAGACACAAATATTAAAAAAATTCTAAAATCAATTCTCAAAACGCTCCGCTCAGAATCTAAAACACTGCAAAAGTTTGAAACTGAAATAGTTCATAAATAATTGAAAACAAATCAACATTTTTAGAAAATGTTATGGTGCATAGAAAATGCTAATATAAAAAACTAGTGAAAATGTATCTACACTAATTTAGAGTTCTTAGAGTTCCAACAAAAATCATAATCAATTTTGTCATAACCGGTTTTGTGTAAAATTCTCGTTTTTCCTTAATTTTTAATTTCTTTTTCCTTGCGATTTCAAAACGATTAGACATTTTTTACTTTGACCCCCCAAAGTACCATCTAGATTCACTTTCTTATTATTTTCTATATACAATTTTAAAAATATGTTGACTTGTCTTGAGCTGTTTACCGGCAAATTCAGTTTCTAATTGTTTTAGTTTTTTTCTATAAATTCCAATATATAATAGGAGGCTAATAAGTTAAAAGATGTAACACTACATTTCATAAGATATCAGTTTTAAGATTTTAAATTATTCTACACCAAATAATTTATGTTGTAAATTTTTGTTTTTTATTGTTGTGACTTATTTATTTGATAAATATTCTGTAGATTACATAAATTATTACTTTTAGGTCTTACCATTTTTTTTAACGTAATTTTAATATTCCTTTTTAATTTAAATGGGACTTATTATAATAGCAGCAAATGGCAATCATAATATATTTTTACAGTGCACATATAAGGTCTTGATGGACATATATATTAAAAGTTGTTAATTTAATATAAATTCTAATTAATTAATGATATAAGTAGTTAAAATGTACTTATGACTAATTTTTTTGATACACAAAATTTAATATATATATATAATTGTTGTAAAAAGGTTAAAAAAAGAACAAATCTTGGAATTTTTTTCAAAGTGAAATATAAACAGTAGCATTTTTCATAAAAGTAATGTCATATTTTTAGCATATTATTTTGTTGTTGAAAATGTATAAAATGCTGAACTTTTATAACTAAGAATTGAAAATGAAAACAAGTCTTCTCATAAGTAGTTCTTACTGTAACCAAAAACCCTAAAAAATATATAAACACCGTTTTTTTTTTATAGTTTTATAGTTTTTAATTTATAATTAGGACAACATTTTAAATTAGATACATGCAGAGTGGATTCCGCCTAATGTGGGCACAGGTTAATATGGGCATCTGCGTAATATGAGCATAAAAATAGTCTGCTCCCAATTTCAATGTATATTAACAAGATTCAGGGGGTATATAAAGAAAACATAGGTTCCTATATATCTATATCAAATGTAATGTTCACGGGCAAAAATTAATTTAACCAGCAGTGTGTACAATTGTACAACTAATAGTGAAAGATATTACTTTAATAGCAATAATATCATAAAAAATACTGAGTTCATAATATAGGTTGGTGGTCTTCGCTCAGAATCCTTTTTCGTATTCAATGATATAAAATCATTGAGTTCAAATTCTAATACATCCATTACAGTGACCTCTCCTCTAGACACTTACTGTACAGAGTAGATCGATACTCACTTTTCCACATTTTTTGTTACGGACTATTTTTCTATTTTTATGGCGATGGACAACACTTTTAATCTTGAAAAAGTCATCGGAAAATCAACTATAATGTGGTACAATAAAACTGCCAAGTGGAGAAACGAATAAATAATACGAAATCACACAAGCTAGATAAAATATGCTGCAATGTTTCTAAGTACCTATTTAAGCGACGAAGTTCTGACTAAATCGATATCGGTTATCGATTTACATAAATCTTAAATAAACATTATACCAATTAATTTTTTTCTATTGAACTCGTATCTAAGTTAGTTATGATAAAACATGTTTTTACGTAGGTATACAGAAACATTATAATATGATATGAACAGTACTCATAAATCACTTACGGTGAATAGTTTACTATTAAACAATATATTATTATTACTTTAAAATTAAATTAAATTGAATTGAATACGCGATTGACGATTGATTAATTTGGTTTATATCGAAATAATAAGTTAAGGAAAAAATAATATAATATTATTATGTGACGTGGATGAAGTGCAGTAGTCGTTGATATAATAATATGCATTTTATATTTTTATGAAAAACATTTATAAAAGATACCGAACTATCTGTGAAGTTTGTGTTTGGTTTGTACCTACTTCAATAATTAAAACGTGTTTGGGTAATTTTTTAAATACCTACCGAAGCATTACAAGATGATGATCAATTTTCGTTATCCTGCAGGTAACAACCATATACAACTTACCTACTTAATTTATCATTCAAACACATTATAGTTATTCTAACCACACAGCAAACTATTTATTACCTATTGACAATTGCACACGACTAGACGAGTTGTGATCACTGAACAAAAGTTACCGGGATATTTTAAATAAAAATTAGATTAGCGCAACAATATTCAAACTTCTAACTTCTAAGTAGACCGCTTTCATCTTCTTTTCCACTTTTAAAAACAGTAAGTCAGTAACACACTCCTGATTAGCATTGAGGTGAATGCCATTAAGATCAATTTCCGTATTTTGTTTAATGTCATAAATTGTTTGACGTCCTTTGAGCATTGGTTGTAACTTGGGAGGCAAAAACCGTTTTATTATTAAATAGGTAGACGTAGACACATACCATATATTATTATTACTGATCTTAAGAACTATAAATATTATTAGTTCGACATTATAGTCACATTACATGAACTCATTAGTCATTACCTAATATAGTACTTGAAAGTAGTAAAGTACTTGAGTAAAAGTATTTGAGTAAAAGTGTCTGTATTTAAAATCAAATACTATTTTTAAATATTTTTTTCGCCTTACTTTATGTGCAGGGACGCCAAATTTAAATAAAATAATACAAATTGTACAAAATCTTTATTTATAGATCATTCATCGTTGTGTATTGGTACATAGTAATATTTTTAGAGACCTAAGTTATAATATTTGATGGTACATACACCAAAGACCAAAAAATGCTGCATTCTTATTCTAATGATTAAATTTATCTATAAGGACATTATGTCAATGTAAAAAGGTAAAACACATTGAAATAAAAAAAGAAAATGTATTTGAAAGTATCTACCTATAGGTGTACTTGAATACTTTTTAAAAGTATCCTTTATAAGACTGGTCATTGCCTATATATGGTAGGTACCTATCTACAAAAATAAAAATATTTGTTGGTAGGTACATCCTGTTTAAGTTTATGTAGGTAATCATAATATCTATATATTATACATAATATACATATATATAAATTAGTTCACACTTATAATCGTTCTGAATTTTGATGACATTACTTAGGTAGATGCTACAAAATTTGGTTTTACTTTGGAATAGTACCTACCTATTAAAATAATTATAGGTACCTACCCAAATATTTATTTATTTTAGTAAAATATGTTTTCTTTTAGTATAAGCTTTAACTATAAGAAGTTAATTTTTACATTTTAAAAATTATTAAAGATTAATGACTTAAATCACGTAATATTACCTATTATTAGATACCTACCTATACCTACGAAAAGCCCAAAATGTCATTATGATTATTAGGTATAACCACATGGCAAGATTCGTATACCTACTTACCTACTTACCAAGGGAAATTTATTTTATATAGAATGTTGTAGATTAAGTTGAAAATATTGTATTGTTCTAGTTGATGTCTTTGTGGTTTAGCTTAGTACCGAGTGATATTTGTAAATAGAAATATTACATTGAAGGTCGAGATGTTGAAATAAAATCATAAAAATTGGTATTTTTAATTTTAAAAAGGCCAATATACCTACTTAATTGACAATATATTTGTACCTATAAAATATTTAGATGTTATAAAATGTATAATATACTGATATACTGCAGAGTGCAGATAAAAAAGGTACGAAATCATATATGTTAGGTATTTGTATGAAATTCTCTAATTAGATATTTTAAGAATTATGTTTGATAAAATCCGTGTAGTAAAATTAATTATATAAGGTAGGTATAACAGCGGTTGCCGTATATAATATTATGAAGTACCAAACCGGCCATTATCACATTCAACAGTAAACCACAAATATAACTTTGTGGATCCTGTAAGTGGAGCTCATACACAGAATGTTGAGAGGTCGAGAGGATGTGGAGAAGTGCTAAATGGGGCAACAAGAAACGTATAGGGACTAAGAGAAGCTTCCTAGATTCTTATTTGTCAGAATTTATAGTTAGAGAATTTCACACAAATACCTACCGTATATGATTTCGTACCTTTTTTATCTGCACTCTGCAGTATATCAGTATATTATACATTTTATAACATCAAAAATACGAGAGATGTAGGTAAGTGGCGGGTGTCAACTAAACTTGAGTGGCGGGGGAATTGCCTCCCTGGCAGGGGTCAACTAGACCTGTACCAAATATTATTCTAATAAATATAATATTTTCAGTAGGTATTTATATAGGTACCTACTTATATACTAGTTATGCGAACCTATGTGAGTACCTATAGGTACCTATGCCTGTCATATTTCCGTATTGGTAGCCCTCGGTAGGTATTGATTATAATCATTAGGTAAAGCATAGGTAATATATAATAATATGTTTAGTTACTGTTCACGTACATTTATTTATTTATTTATTTATTGGCATTTCGTAATGATCTATTATTTGAATTTTGGATTGCATGTATTTTTAGTATTGTTTTAAATTATGTTTTAATTTATATTGGTTTACTATTTTTTTAACTCGCTGCTCCCTTTTACAAGCTTGCTTTTAGGACAGCCTCATCGAAATACTTATTATTGTATATTGCATAATGTGTACCTACTTAGTAATTGATGATGATTCAAATAAATAAATAAAAAAAATGTAGTTGACCTCTGGTACCAGGATGTTCGACGTATTTAAGGCAAATACTGAAATACAAATTTTATCAGTTGTCAGTATAGATATTATTAATTAATATGATTAAAATATGTAGGTATAAGGTCATTAACATTACTATATACCTATAATATATTATTAGGTATTATTATTATACGATTATAACGAATAAAAAATGTAATAAAGCATAGTAAAATATTGTAACCATACACGTAAAAAATAAAATATCGTACCTATTAAAATATAATTTTTCAAAAAATTGAATAGTTACCTAGGTACCTATCCAAAACTGCATTTTTTGGTATTTTTAATAGGTACCATTCATCTTTTCATAAGGTTTTTATTGAGATTTGAAAATATTTTTTCAAATTTTTTTACTAACATCCTTATAAGCTATACAATTTTATCATAAACTATCTTTTTATTTTACTCCTATTCCCTTAAGTCAATATCTATAACGACAAACCACCTACACAGTGTCGGTCTTGCCCCCCCCCCCCCCGGCTACCCAGCGATCGCCGGGGGCCCTTTGATATTTATATTTATTGACGGCCCTAACCAAATGGGAAAGAAATTTAAAAAAAATCTTATTAAACTTATGACTCTCACAAATTATTTAATGTTATATACTTATATGTGACGTGACAATTATAATATATTAATAATGTTATGACTAATAGCCTCCCTTTTACCAGGATTTAAAAAAAAAATCGAAAATAACCATTTTGTAGACTTACTCATTTATAATATGGAGAAAAAAATTATTTTGAAACCCGTTCAATTTTTAATGAAGGAAAAGCAACTTATAAAAAAACCTACAAAAAAAAAAATATCTACAGCATAATATATATAATATTGTAAAATTGTTTGATAACTAATGCTAATCCAATGGGTAATAAATAAAAATAAGTAGGTACTCGTCCAAACTGTATGTAGGTATTATGTATTTATTTGTTTAATAATATTGTTCAGTATGACAATATATATCCACCATGTTATACACAAGTAAAATTTTATATTTCTATTGACCCATGACGGGGATGATCTTTCTAACGAAATTAGAGCTAAAATTAAAAAATGTGCGAGATAATCTTAGCAGGCAGCGACACGTTAATTTCGTTATGAAAATCATGGTCCTATAAAATTGTCTGGTGCAGTTCATGGTGGATGATGTTAACAATATTATAAAAATAAATAAAAAAAATTACATATAATTTTAAGGAGTAGTGTTTTCTTTATTGCTAATTGGCATTAGTTATAAAAGTATGTGGACATCATACTGTTGTTTTCATTCAAAATTCAAACGACTTTAAAACTATTTTTTTTTTCATATTATAAATAGGTAGATAACTACAAAACGGCTGTATTTGAATTTTAAAAAAACCAAAAAAAAAAATTTAAGCGTTCATTGAAAACATTTTTAGCATTAACCGAGGTCTAAAAAAAAATTTCATAGTCCATCAGTTATAAAATACCTACTAGAATAAGTACATTTAAAAAAAAAACCACACTAAAATATGTGAATTATACATCAAATTAAAGCTACAGACTTTCCAAATTTTTATTAATTAACATAGGTAGGTATTGTAGATTTTTTAATTTTTTATCTATTTAATCATCAAAAAAAGTATATATTTTTTACCAAAACAAATTGTCATTTGTCAAACTGTGAAATTGTATTTTATAAAGGATGTACCTACCTTTACATTGTTTTATTTATATTAAATTATACAAATTTAACACAAATTAATTCTATCTAATAATTAATACCATGTTTATGAGATTGGACTCTAGTTATAGTAAGATATAATATTAATTGTACCTACGCAGAAAATATAAAATTACCTACGTAAAAGTTAAATTTTTAAAAAGGCCATAGAAAATTGTTGGCCTAACCGACACTGCAACTATTTGTAAAACGATAGTTACCTATGGATAAGACCGTGATATAAACAGCTTAATATTAGTTAAATACATTGAAAATTCTATTGTGTAGGTAGTTCGGTAGGTACCTAGTATCTACATAATATAATATTAAAATAACGTGTAGGCAATGGAGACATTTTAAGTATAGATAACATACGATTATTATTTTTTTAATTACAACAATAATAACTAAAACGTTCAGATAAAGGAAAATATTTAGTTATTTTTCATAAATACCTAAATTTTCAACATAAATGAACTTCAATAAATTGCTCATAAAAAACTAATGTGGCACTTTTTTTTTAAATTCCAGTAAGTGAAATTTACGTGAAAGTCGAAGAAACTCCGTACGGTTAAACGTTTTGGTAGAGAATACAATTTATTGTTTACTGAGTTTATCAATATAAACCAAAAAAAAAAATGAATATTTAAAATATGTAGGTAGCTACAAAATTTAGATATACCCATGTATGTATAACTTACTATATAAGTACTCTGTACTGATCATAAAACAGGGTGAATAAAAACACTTTTGTACTTTGAAATATCATAAAAACTTTTAAAAGAAAGTGAACAAAACTGTCAATTAAATAGGTACTTTTATTGTACCTATATTTCTACTTTAAATATTTCAAATACAAAATCAAATTAGCAAAAAATGGAAGTAAATTTGTAAAAAAATATCCTTGACTTCTAGAAATCCACATACTAGGTATATTACTACCTATGCCATTATGTTCCTTCATGTTTTTGATCTTAAAAAAGTGCCAACAAAAAAAGGATTTTTTTTATATATTTTACATTTTACTGGCTGTATACAACTGTTTCTATGTGACTACTCATAAATTGACCAGTCAATAAAACCTACTTATTGAAATGATTAATTAATTTTGTTAAATAATACTTACGATTTATAAACCCTATAACAATATATTTTTTAATTTTTAATTCATGGTACAGTATCAACTACTAGGTTATTAGCTTGTAACAAAAAAAAATACATTAGTTACATATAAATAAACAATATTTAAAACGAATAATAACGAAAAAATTATAACTTTAATAGTATATAGCATTACATGACAACAAGAAACGTTGATTTCCATAACAATTTATTATGATAATTATGAGTTGCTTATTAATGTTTACCTATCTATATGGGAGTAGAAATAATCGTAGCATTTAAAGTTCATCGAATTATATGTGTATCCAGTTTATCAAAGGTTCCATTTGGATTACCAAAATATCGGTCTTGGAGGCGCCGATGCAATAACTTTCCTGATTTTATTTCTAACCAGATTTCACACAATCGTTTCTTTTCACTTCTTTTTATGATACCTAGCTCAAAAAGCTATAATATGTTTTGAAAATTATATCATGTATATCTTATTATGCCAATACACCTATATATTTAATGAAAATGTCAAGTATAAGTAGATCTACCATCTGCGGCTAGGAATTCATTTTAAATATGAGGTAGGTAGGTAAATGCCTAATACAAATAACCAGAAAAGTTTGTCTGCTATAGAGTATGCCTATAAAGTAGGTATTGAGTGTACATTGTTATTGATTAGGTCACTTTAATAGAAAACGAATGTGTTAAATTTTAATTTGAACACTGGCATATAAAAACTGCCAACTATTTCTTATCAAAATATCATTACAATATTGTTTGCCCCGCGAAATCGTTATAATAGTTGCCTATTTTACTTCTTACGATTAACGTGAACAATATAGCAAAATATATACAATCTCTGGGGGCAAATATAACAATTTGTTAGCCACTATTTTGGTTCAGACTGTATTATCATGTATAGTATATTTTGATATAGGTACTTTGAAGATTTCATTGTGTATAGAAAATAATACCTACTAAATATATAATATAGTGGCAAAAACCACTACGGGCTACGAATAATATTTTTTGGATTAGGTACCTTCTACCTACAACAAAATAACTGAAATTTATATTTTTCATTTAAGTATTCAATATTTTATGTTACCAACAATTTAAATTGAAGTGTCCATAAAAAATTGTGCTATTGTATTTTTGAGGTTATAAGGATGCTGTGAAAAAAATTCCCGAGAACCTTGCATTCAATTCTCAAGCCACATAGTTATTAAAATTTCAAATTTTAAGAATTTTTTACTAAAACTAATTTGCAAATTTTTTGCAAGGTTTCAGAATTTGAATTGAAACACTTTATAAAACAATTGTGATTGAATATTTTTAATACTTTATTAATTGTGATAAAAGCCACTTACAATGAACTTGATATATAGAGTACCTATACAAGCTTTTCTACTTAGGTAGGTACTAACAAAAACATATTTAGTTTACCTAAATCAAAAATATAATAAAAATGAATGAATGTCTTAAGAGTCGTCAAAAGCACCTCCCATAATCGAATTTAAAAACAGTTATATTTTGTGAACAAGTTATAGGAAATAAAAAACAACATAATATGCTAAAATTCTTATAAAAATAATTGTGCCATTTAATAATCAATAGTAGGTTTCTAATTTGCTTATAATTTGGTGTTCTTTGATATAAAAATCAATTTATATAGAATCTATTAAAATATTTTAAAATATTTACTAATTATACTTATTCTTATTATTTATTTATTCATATAATATAAATTTAAAAAATTGTCTGTATTAATTACATTAATACATTGTATTAATTTGAAATTTAATCATAATTTGACTCGTAAATAACAGATAATATTTTAATTTTTAATATAACTAAAGTCCAAATAAAAGGAAAAAAATTGATTTAAAAAAAATAAGAATTATTTAGAATTTTGCTTAAAAATAATACATCAAAAGATATAATAATCAATATTTGCTGTCTTCAATATACAATGTTATTATTATTTAAAAGGACACCATATTCATATTAAATTTCTTTGTTTTACAAGTTAGTAGGTAACAAAGTTTATGTTCAGCAGTCCACATTAGTTTGATAAAAATATGAACTATTGTAAATACTTTTACTATGCCACATATTTAAAAGATGGAAATGGCAAACACAGATATGACGCCCTCTTAAACAACAATACAATTACTTTTTAAGTAAACAAATTATATTACATGTTTTTTGATTAACTTAAAATCATGATAAAATAAATCAACAACATTCAAATTAATTATCAATTGAAAAAAGTTATGAATTAACTATAAATCAACATTTAAGATACTATAATCAGCCATTGACCTATGAGATCATCATATACAGGCAGTCAAATTAAATCATCAAAACCGAGCTGGTTTCTTGATTACTAATGCTTATGATATTGTTTAAACAATTTAAGTACAAAAAAAAAAAAAATCTTTAGTAAAATATGGTTTTGATAAGAATTTTTAGTGTTTTAATGACAAGTACATTTTGTTCTTTATCATTTTTTTCTCAGGATTGATTCTCTTTAATAATAATGCTATAATTCTAACCAATTGTTCAGAACTTAAATTAGAACGATTTTTAAACTTGGTCACAAGTTGAGTTGTAGTTATTGGTTTTCGTGACAAATATCGCCGGACAGCCTCCTCAGTTATGCCATGCGTATCAGACATTGTAACTGGTGAAAATTCGACTCTAGCTTTTTTCTGGGCAGGTTCCATGCTAAAATATGAATTTAAGTTTTTGTTAATAGTAAAGTTATCTCTTAGATTAAAATTACCTTTGATTAGATGAATCGCCTGGGAAGCCAATTAGATCACTGTTTTTCATTCCATCTACTAAAGTAAATGGTCTCTTTCTAATTGGCTCACTGTCTATATCTGAACTATCTACAGAACTATCACTATCTGAATCTTGAAAAATAAAATAAAAATACATGACAATAAACAGAGAGATACTTTTTGTAAAAAATAACAAATTAAATTTGAAAATACTTGATCTTAGAAAAATTATTATTAACTACCTGAGTCTTTTTTTGATTTTTTATCAGTGGTTTTCTTCTTTTTCTTATTTGGAGAGGATTGCTTAGGTTTGTTTTCTTCTTTTTTAGTCTTATCTTCTTCTTCCACATCAGTATTATTTTGTTCATCTTTATTTTCTTCTTTCTTTTCTGCGTCTTCGTCTTCGTCCTCATCAGATGTCAAGAGACTTTTTAATGCCTTTTCTTCTGACACTCCCTGCATTTCCTTAGTAACTTTAGCTTCATCATCTGACACACTATAGAAAAAATAATACTACTTTAGTTTTAAGCTTACTAAGTATAGAAACTAAAAGATAATTACTCGTCTGAAGAATCAGATATATAGTCCAACTCTCTGCCTTCTTCATCACCATCATCACTTTCTTCAGTTGCCGATTCGTCAGACCCTTTTGACTTTTTTTTTGGTTTAGCTTTGACTTTGTTTTTTTCTATAAAATAATAATTGTGATTGTTAATTTTGGTTATTATAAATCATAACCTAACCTAACTGTTGTTACATTACAAAAATATATCAAACTAAAATTGTAACTTATCATAACCAACATGATTTTTATGTTATTTCTTATTAATAGAAAATTTAACAACAATGGCTTCTGAAACATTGTGAAAATCCTGAATTTCTGACATTAAAATATTTATTACACAGATTATACATAGGTAAATATTATAAATTTTTGCTGTCTTACGTTTTTGTTTCTTTTTCTTTTCAATTTTTTCCTCATCCTGTTCTTCTTCTTCAGACTCGTCTTCTTCACTTTCCTCCCATTCTTCCATTTCTGATATCTTAAGTTCTAATTTAATCAACCAAAATATATCAGCATTAAATATTTCTGAATAGTAACTTAGTTTTTCAAACCTTTGCTTTTCCGACTTTTTGCTGCTTTTTTCCCTTTAGTCTTATCATCTTCATCCACTTCTTCCTCTTCTTCATTTTTAAGTCTTTTTTGTACCATGAGAGTAAAGTGATTCAAAACTTTATTGCGCCTATAAAAAAAATTAAATTTTATAATTTTTGTATTGTAAGTTTTCTAATGAAATACCTTCCAAACTCCTCTTCAGCTTCTTCAGAAGTTAAAGTTTTGTATCGTTGTACTGGTTGAAAGTTATACCACTCTTCTAGTTTATGTGCAATAATTACACCATCTTCTCCATGAGTAAACAAGTAATATGAAGAATTATCAGTTATTCCTCCTTCACGCACACCCCTAAATCTACAATAACCAACTATGTATTATCATATTAATAAATACAAAAAAAGACATACTTTTTCCCACCAACTTTCAATGTCCAAGGACTAGATTCTGACACTTTTTTGTTACCTCCATATCTTCTTTTCCTTGCTTCTTGCCTAGCTTCACGGCCAAATTCACTTCCAGCCCCAAATCTAATATAAATTGAATATTATGATTTATAACAGCATGATTTTATACATAAAAAAATATTTAATAGTAAATAGGTACTTAGGCATATCTTCTTCTGCAATTTTCCCATCTACTTTATTGGTGTCTCTCTCCATTTTAGCATGAGACCATTTGTCAAAGTCAATATTTAGGTTACTATTGAATTTCATCATCTGATATTTTACATCAGTACTCCTATTAAATTAACATAAATTAAAATTGTTAAATTATATGATATTATACCTATTGATAAATAGTTTTTTTGTTCTATGATGGCAGTAAACTGTTACACACAAACACTAATTAGTCAAATTGAGCAAAGATCAATTTATTTTATATAATATAAATAAATATATTTACACTTTTACTATATAATTTGAATTTTTTATATCTGTGTTCCAAAAAGTAAATATAGAAAACTAGAGTTCATCAGTTCCAATATTGTGTTTATATTAGAGTGAACTGAACAAATTTAATGGTAAGAACATAATCTGTTGTTGGTTGTACAATATTTAAATTTTTAAGTGAGTTGTGAGCATTTTTAAATATTAAGTCAATTCACTCCAATAAAACAACCCGAAATTGGAACTGCTGCACATACATTTTGGAATATTCGGTATGTTATTGATAAGACGGAGACAATACATGCGGTTATGACAGTTATATTAATATGTAATATGAATAAAATCAAAAATATAAACAATAACTATTTTTTTAAGTTACTTACTCTAATAATTAAGAATCTTTTTTTATACATAAATTGGAATTCATTTTTTACTAAGTTAAAATCAGAGAATATAAAACCCTTAATACAAGTATTAATTGATCACGTAATGAAACCAGTAATTTCCAATTAAAAATGAATGTAACTCAGGATACAACATTGTTCGCAAGTGAATGAAAAATATTAATTAAAACTTTATAATTGATTTAATAACACCATATTTAGCAGAGTAGAGTAAGTTAATGCCATCTTTATTGACACTGAAATTAAAAACACACCAGATATTCAGATGACCACACAAACCGAAAAATGAATAAAAAATGAGTTACGTCCTTTTTTATAGGATATATTGAAAACTTACAAATACAAATATATTTTCCTTCTAAAATATGATTTAAAACGTTATCAATGATAATTCAACTCATTTTAGGATAGAAATTAAACATTTTTGATCACCAATAAGTTTTAATATTTTATTGATTATTAAGCAAATAAAAAAATATATCTAAGAACTGTTTTATTTAATATTTAATTGTTATTAATTATAACATTTTTATTTTTTAATTTATTTTGGTATTAAATGGATAGTCTTCAATATTACCTATTAAAAATTAAATAAAAAGTATTAAAAACATATATGCTTTTTACTTATTTGAATATTTAAATAATATTTTTTTATCATATTTATGTTATGCCTACTCAATCCTAACCTAACCTATAGTCAATTACAGTATTACTAGAGTTAATATTATGTTTTACAATTTTGTATGCCAGAATTTATAAAATATACAATTAATTAATCTTAAAATATAAAGGTTCTTTGGGAACATCTAAATGTATGCTTTGAAAGAATATATTAAGTATCCATTATTTCTAAATTAATTATTATTGAGTACCTATATATTATTATATAAATGGGTACTGGTAGAGTTAAGTTTAGAGTAGGCACTTGGTAGTTATCAGTTATTTTAGGCCTGAGTGCATCATAATGAATGGACTTGACAATCATTATTCATCCTCCCGTGTCACCCTGCTATTTAAACCAGTTACCCTATTGCAAGGTATTGCTTGAGGAGAACCAATTTTAGTGGAAGATGCGTTCCCTCGCTGAACAGAGAATACATTTTGATCTTTTATTAATTTTTATACTTTCCACTAGTCACTCACCGATTTTTGTTATAAGTTTAAATTATTTTTAAAACCTAGTTTATTAGAGGTCATTTACAAATTATAAAGTCATTATCATGCGAATATGGTATACCACAGAGGTATTCAATCTGTGTATCACGGCTCCCAGGAGCGTCACGAGAGTTGTTGAAAGGAGCCGCGGAAAAGGATAGAAAATCAAAAGAAATGTAAATCAAGTATAATTAATACAAATATTATAATTAAAGCAATTATGGAAACAATAATGAAACACATTATCCGACTATTAGAAGTTTTATTTCTAGTACTTAAGTCACTGTTATTATCACCCATATTGGTTATAAATTATAATATTGTATCCTATCAATTTTTTCATAATAATTTGGGAGCCGTTAAAATATTGTGGACACACAAAAAGCCACAGGATTAAAAAGTTTGATTAGCTCTGGTTTACCATATAAGTAGGCGTATAAAATCGGTAATTGTACGCTTGTATGCATAGACATAATAAATAATAAAAAGTGTATGACTGTATGTACTCACTTCGGTACTCTTAACGTGAATTCTTTAGTTGTACTTATCGCTGGTGACATATTATAAGAAGTTCCGCTTCCGCCAACTTTCTATAATTTGTCAATAATGTAAACTCACAACAAAAAGGTCGAATAATTATTACTCATGGAACTTACATGTGAAAAACTCATCGTTGGCCGTCAGATATAAAATAACAAACCGTTCAATTCGTACGTCGGCCCGTCGTCGGAGGACTGAGAAGAGGTGAACACGAGCGCAATGTCGTGCCAGACAAGTACACTACAATGAAACTGAGCGCACGCTGTGAGTTATCTAATATTCGTGAACGCATTTTCTTATCTGGAGATTACGTGAAATTGTTGGCGGCAGTGGTACCAACACCGCCGGCCGGCAAATAGATAACGAATAATCCACGAACAGTAAGCTTGCTGCTGTCGTAGTTGCCACGGCCCACGAACAGTTAGTAGTGTCGTAACTCGTAGTTGCCAGTTTGCCACGGCCCACGAACAGTTGTCGTAGTTGCCTCGGCCCGCGAACATTATCTTATGTCCGCAAGGCGCGAAGTACGAATGATTATGATTTATATACTTATGAGTAGACTCTTGGATCTTGCCAGTTGCCGGTGACCTATATAAATACATCATCATCCACCATAATTAATTTTGTCATCAAACTTACTGTCACAGATTACATTATCGTCTGTGGACCGTTATACTTTATAGCATAGACATATAATTGAATAGACCAGGAATGAAGTGAGATAATGTGAAGCTGACAATATGTCTAATTAGATCCATATAAATCTGCGGTCTTATCAAAGAATAATGTGAGGTATAACAAGGAGATAATAACTCAGGATAGGCATTACAGTGCATTACATTGTCTGTCTCTCTCTCTCTCTCTCTCGCTCACATGTTGGCTCCAATTGTTTTATACGTAAAACAGCTATCGTTCCTCGTCTATTGTATTGAATTATGTCTATGCCACGAATTAAAAATATTATTTAGACTATTATTATACGTGGTCTATGCTTTATAGATTGTAAACATATTTTTCTTTCTTTCTTAAAGTTAATAACAGCTAATAGTATTAATCAATCGTTTTTATTCTACACGTCCAAAGTTTATAGATAAATATAAAGAATAAAATATAAATTATACAATGAAATGCGTCTTTTAAACCTTTGATCGTAGAACTATTATGATGTGGTTTTTGAGATAGTGCTGAATGGCTGATAAAACATAATCAAATAACCCTCGCCGATAATTCTAGAATCTAGATCATTGCGTGGACGATCCTTCCATAGTTCCATACCCTCCAACGAAAATCTAAATCAAGCGTAATAACTACGTCTTCGGCCCACGCTCGATACACCGCGACGTGATCAGAGACAATTGGCAATTTGATCACTTGTAACTCATTATCATAAAAGACAATGTTCGGTGCTCCTATCTAATTTGAGTTCGAATAGCTGATAACGCGACCCGACGTCGTCGCCGACGATGAGTTTTCCATCCGTAAGTTCAATACCATGATAAAAGAAGACGTACCGTTTTATCATTGTGATGATTTCGGAGCCCTTTCGTGTTTCGCGAATTGTTTATCATCAATCACGTTGCTCATATTTTCACCGGTGATGAATGACAACAATAACAATATCGCGATTATTCCTTCGTCGCCAATCGCCGTGACACAACGCGGACAGGATCGTCGCGAAAGCCGCCCGGTGCCGGAGACAATGTCGTCTGTCCGACGGTCGTAGTTGACGGTCTGCCCGGGACGTGACGGGTCGAGAGACGACCGCGCTATAATTACAAATTGTTTGTTAAATACCATTCGTCTTTGATCGAGAGATCGTCCGGCCGCGATGTGCCGCGCGTGTTCGTCGTCGACGTTCGCGTCTTGTCGCGTCCGGTCGTGATCGACAGTGTACTGTGTGTCCCGCAGCTGACCGGCCGAAATGTGACAGACGCCCGACCGGTATGAACGCGGCGGCCGACGGTTACGGTTCGTCGTGCATCATGTCCATGAGCTTGGACGGCTGCGGCAAGGAGCAGCTCAAGACGCAGTTCGTCACCAGGGAAGGCGTCTACAAGCTGCTGACGTTGGCCACGTACTCCCGGCCGAACCGCATCGGCTACAACGTGCAGACCAACACTTCCGTGCGGGTTTCGTTTGTCGGCTACTCGTCGTCGGATACCAACGGCAACAACGACCGCATGTGCTTCAACATCGGACGCGAGCTGTACGTTTTCTATTACAAAGGAACAAAAAAGGTGAGAAATTGCTGTCCGTTTCATGCGTCCAACATACGTTTCTGCACACTTGTTTCCGGACGTGTGATGTAGCTCTTAGTCGAGAGTTTAGAATGTTTAGATGTCACATGGAAAACAGTTTATCTTCAGTATGACCCATTTTTTTTTTTTCAGACTTTACCCATGTGCTCATTAAATTTCATTGTTCACTATGGTTAGCAAAAACTTAACTTTAAAATACACCTTAATTTTAAATCTATTATAAGTTAGATTTATAGTTTAAATAATCATATACGTAAAACTGTACAAAGTGTTTGAGTGTAACTCGAACTGTAGGTACCAACTAAAACATAACAAAAATAAATATTTATATTATTTGTTTTTACAGGGAGCAGATTTGACTAAACCCATAGATAAAAAATTATACAAAGGAATAAGTCCAACATGTCATGACTTCAATTCAACTGCCGTAACTGAAGATTCACTACCATTAATTGTGGGTTTTTCAACAGGATTGGTACAGCTAATTGATCCTGTTAGAAAAGATGTTAGCGTATTATTTAATGAAGAGGTAAGCTATATATTTTAGACTTAAGTGAGCAATTTAAATATTAAACATTTTATTAAATACTAAATTTATACTACCTACTTTGATTTCTACTAATTTTTTTTTTATACTTTAACATATTTATATTTAATGGAAATTATATGATTTGTACATTTTAAGTTAGGTATTTAAGTTAAATATTATGTATTTCATCGGTTAATTCATTAATTCATTCAAAATCTCAAGTTCCAGCTTAATTTCCTTTGTATTTGTATATCGTGTTTTATATGACTTTAGGTTAATGGACCAAAAAATTTGTTTTATGTGACTTAAGACTCCGTCTTAATAATGTAAAACTTACTAATGTTAAAAAATAATCTATTTACTCTGTTTTAATACTAGAATCAATTGACCTATTATCAAATTTAAAGGTAAAAATATTATCTAGAGTACCTCAAAATGGTTTTTTATATTTAAATTTTAGAGTAAGTTATGAGCTTTTTACAATTTTAACATGCTCATAACTTGCTTCAAAATGAATACATAAAAAAAATTTTAAGCTACCGTTTATAATATTTTTACGGGCAGTTTTACCTTTAAATTTGATAACTATAATAAACTTATATAAATATAATTCATTCTTATATATAAAATTAAAACTAAAACTGTTTCTTCTGAATGTTAAACATTTTGTTTTATACTTTAGCCATATTTTTTTTTCTTGTTCTAGAAAATCATTGATAAAACGAAAGTCACATGTGTTAAGTGGGTACCAAATTCAAAACATTTATTCCTTGCATCACATTCTAGTGGTCAGTTGTATTTGTATAACGAAACATTTACTTGTGGCACAACAACGCCAAGTTATCAACAAGTTAAATCTGGTGAAGGTTATACAGTACATACATGCAAAACAAAAAGCACACGAAATCCTATGTATCGATGGTTAATTGGTGGCGACTACAACAACAGTATCAATGAGTTTGCATTTTCTCCATGTAATATTTACTTAGCAGTTGTTTCCCAGGATGGATTTCTCAGAATATTCCATTATGATAAAATGGAATTGATTGGAATGGCTCGAAGCTATTTTGGTGGATTTTTATGCGTTTGTTGGTCTCCTGATAGCCGGTAAATAAAACATACATTATTATAAATTGGTAAATTAATAAATTAAAATATAACGTCAGACTTCACACATTCAAATTTATAAATATATTTTTAATATTATATAAATCATATACATTAGAATATAATTGTTAACATCAAAACTAATATAGATTATGTACAGGGGCAGATTTTAAAATTTGCCACCCTATTCGGCCGCTTATTTTGTAGTTAAATCTGGCGCTGATTATGCATTTGTGTTTGGTACATAATTAATATTTACTATACTACACTATTGCATAACTTGCATAACAATCATAAAATGTATTGAACACCACAATTGAGTATAGTAAAATACAGAAAATGTTTTCATGAATTAAATTGAATTTGTACTCAAATTAAACTGATACAGCGATACCCAATAAGAACTAAAATAAATATTGTTAAAAACCCGTATTCATACAAGTCCAATGCTAAAAATATGAATTAGTTTTTAATGTTAACATACATAAGAGACAATCAATATTTAAAAAAAATGAATTATTGTTTATTATTTCAATACAATTATGAACAATATGTTCACATATTTCTCACAACTAGAGCTCGAATTTCTATGTAAAAACATGTTTTTTTTGAATGTTTGCACAATTTGGAGATAGAAATTGAAGATATGTCACCAAATCATAGTACTTAGAATCTAAAAAAAAAAATGTTTGCACAAATGTGCATAATTCAATTTTAAGAGAAAATATTCTATGATCATTAAAATTGTCTAGGCTTTAAAGCATAATGAACATTACACTCAACAAATCACGTTCAGGGCCAGATTTAGAATAGGCACACCCCTACCCTAAGAAAAAAAAATGTAGTATATATTTCTATGTTTTTTAAATATATATATTAAATATTATATAATACTAATTTACGCAGTTACATAAATGCATAAAATATTTATTTGATTTATTTGTTTTCTCTCTCTGACCTACCCGCAACATAGCAAATTTTACGTTCACAATAATGATTATAACCATATTAATTTCTCAAATTAGAGTAAAATGACCTCTTATAAAATTTAAAGATAAGATTTTTATCTAGGGCATCTCATAGGTATTTTATTATATTTTAATTTTAAAGCGAGTTAAGAGTATTTTAAGATGTACAAATAATTAATAATTTTAAAATACTCATAACACATTATAAAATTAAAATATAATAAAATGCCTGAGATGCCCTAGATAATAATCTTATCTTTAAATTTTATAAGAGGTCATTTTACTCTAATTTGAGATATTAATATGATTATGATCATTATTGTGAACATAAATTTGCTATATATTGCGCGTAGGTCAGAGAGAGAAAACAAATACTGCGCTGACATCCTCTTAAGACGATATAAATCCAAACTCTACTAATAACCTTAAATAAATACAGAAATAAGATAGAAAAAAATGTTTAATAGATTTGTAAAATTGCATCAAAAACAGTAAAACTATCAATTTGGTAAAACAGTTTATTTAAAATCATAGTATAATACCTTTCATACATTCAAAATACTTGGACACCTAATACCTAAGTTCAAAATGTGGCTAGTCTGTCCCAAAATATTAAAAAAGGGTGTACTCATTTGTAAAACCAATACCTGAATTCTTTACTTCAGTTACAAAGTCTCAATTTTAGGATACAATATCTTAAAAAGTTTGCAATTCTAAATAAATATTTTTGATGAATAAATAAATCCTATGCTTAACACAAGAATGGCCTAGAATACAGGTTTTATACTGTAGTAATAGTACCTAATCGAATAAAGATGAAACTATTTTAATTTTGTTATCTGTGTATGGAATTATGTATATAATGATAATACTAAGCAAATATTTTCAGATACATAGTGGTTGGAGGAGAAGATGATTTAGTTACAGTCTATAGTATTTCTGAGCATAGAGTCATAGCCCGTGGTCAAGGACACCATAGCTGGGTTAGTGTAGTGGCATTTGATCCATACACGAGTACACCACCTTCTATTGAACCATGTTTACCCGGATACTACAGACTGGGTTCTGTAGGACATGACACTCAAATGTGTTTATGGGACATCACTGATGATATATTACATCATGTTACATTAGTATCACCACTCCCTGTAACATCTAAGCAAAACGGTGTTATAAATAATGCGAAACACAATGTTAATGCTAATAACATACAAAAACAAACTCAAGACCCTATGAGATTGATCGGTACTACGGCTTGTCCACGTTTTGATCAGTGTCCACGACTCGAACCATTAATTTGTAAAAAAATTGCTCATGATCGATTGACAGCTCTAATTTTTCGCGAAGATTGCTTCGTAGCCGCTTGTCAAAATGGATATGTTTACACTTGGGCTCGTCCTGGAACAATTGTAAGTGTTAAATATATACAAGTTGTTTAAAATTTAAAATAAAATACCTAATATTTTTACAAAAATTAATTTTTTTCCAGACAAGCCTCAATGCACATTTGGTTTCAGATCCAAATTCCATCATGTCATCATTAGATCTACCTTCATTAAACCCTGCATCTGCAGTCTAGTGAATAATTTACTACAAATAATACGATACTGGTTTATTCAAATGTTGATAATTTCTAATTTTCTGTGTTATATAACCACAAAAGTGAAAAATTGACAAGCAAAAGGTGATAATTAAAAAATAAATTACAATTATAGTTCAAATGAATAACTAATTATTATCGTACTTTAGAATAGAAATAACAATTTAAAATAAAAAATTGAATTAAAACAAAAACAAATAGGCTGTGATCATTTATTAATATTGTCAGCTAATCTAATAATCTTCTTATATCTATAATGGTAATTGTAAAATATGAAAGAATATTTTATAAAGTCCATAGATATATTTTATTTTGTATGGTATTCTTGGTTTAGATCTGTTTAATACTTGTAATCAGGACTATTGTTGTCTTGTGTTCAAATATATTGTGTTCAGTCTTATTTTCTCCTTTCAAATTGCATGTGGGTAATATTTTTCATACTTAAAAAATTTAATGATGTACCTCAATCAATTACACAATAGACACAAAAATAAAATGAACAATTATTTTGATAACAATAGCACAGTTAATGAGTTGTTAAATGGTTCGTTAATCATTATTCAAAGACTGTATCACCTAAAAAACTATGCAAGTAAAAAATGAAAATAATATAGTAATTACTTATACTGAGAAAGTTTACAATATTTTACATTTTTATTATTAACAAACACAATTAAATTAATATAAGTAAAATTAAAAAATAGTTTATCGTAAAGGGATATAATTTTATTTAATTAATATAAATTTATCATTACCATTGTACATAAATATTATTTGTACTAGACAATTTAGACTGATCCTAAATAAAACATGCTAAAATATATAAAATATATATATAAGTATCTTTATTAGTTTTATAGTATAAGATCATTTTGATTGACTGGTAGGTTTATTATACGTAAATGTATCTGTACAAAATATTTTATAAAACAAGTTTTCATTTTGTAATAGTTTAATTATTTATACCACCATTAAATCCAATTTGAATTTATTTTCATACCACCTTATTGACTGAGTTATATTTGTTTTTCATATTATATTTCATTACTGTTACTTTTAATATGATGTCAATGTTTGTATATAAGGAAGGACATAAATTAAAATACAATCATACCTATAAATCAGTAAGCATGCCAAAATTGTTGGTTGGACAACTTAAATCTTGTAATCTCTAAAACACTTATTATTAGTTTTTTTTATGTTAAAAACGGTTTCTATTGCATTTTATTTTTTATTGTACTTAAACAGAAAATGTTGTCACATTCCATAATATTATTATTTTTTAATAATTCAATTGCTATGTGTGCTTAGCTAGTCGAAATTCCTCTGTGAACGGTTGTACCTTTTTCTTTTTTTGATATACTTATTATTACAAGGGTAATTTTTTTCTTTATTGAATATTTTTATTGATTATTTTTGTTTTTTTTAAAAATATAAAATATAATTATACTCATCATTTTTGTATACCTTTATTTTAATTTAATTTTACTTCAATAATTATTTAAAAAAGTATGTAATTGTTCTAATTTGTTGGATAATTTTATGGCCAATATATATTTTATATTATAGTATTAATTTATTCACTCATTGCGTTCAGAAAAAAAAACATTTAGTTGTTATATACATATATAAGCTACTCTTATGTGTACGAGAAACAATTTTTTTTTTTTAACTACCTACCTTGTTTTAGTGATTTTAAATCAAAATTCTTTACCTTTTTCGTAATAAAATTGTAACAAAATTTAGAACCAATTAAGTAGTATCTTGTTAAAATAGATTATACTATATTTGTTTATTAATAAACATAAATATAATGTAACTTAAAATAAACTATATTAATTAATTTATATTTAATTATTATTTTTAATTTTAAAAAATATGATATTGTAAATTTTAAATCCAACTAAAATAAATTATTATTTTTTATATAATATATAATATAAAATAAGACTTCTTTAATTTTAAATGGATTACTTGAAAGCAATATGAATATTATCAATATATCAAATATTATTTTGAAATGTAATACATATTACAATGTAGTTGATATGTTATTTTATTATGTATTATTGGTTTAAAGTTATTATGTCTTTTATATTATTAAAAATATTTAAAAATGGAAACTCAATTATACAGAAATGTTTTGTTTGTTATTTTTATAGTTTTATACTGTTGTAGGTATATGATGGGCTGTGTATATCAAAGATATTCATAACCACAAAGTAACTTAGTAACATTTTTTAATGACTTGAAATTTGTAACTTCATAACTTAATATTATATTTTATACCAAGTGGACAAATTCTAAAGTGGTTTCAAAGAAATTGAAATTGTTTTAATTTGTACTTGGAAAGATTAAAACAAAATAAAAAATTGAAAACTATGGATTCTGTTAATTTGTTAGCATTTGAACATTATAATGTCATAAGTACGTTTGCTAGGTACCAAAACAAAAATGGATACTACTGTAAGTATTATATTGTAAGCTATAAGCATTATATTATATTCACAAAATGAATTGCCGAACAAATGAGATTAAATAATTGTATGTTTTTCGTCTCAATTAAAGTTTGGTAATAGTTCTGCTTTCAAAGCCGAGATAATTTTTCTCACAAAGCCGTCGTATTATTGTCCGGTGCATTTCATTATTTTTTTTACAATAATTATACAGAGATTGCAGAGGTAATGTAATACCAATACTGCAATTTTCCACGACGTGACTACATTCAGTAGTTCCAAGTACGCTTTCGATCAATTCAAGCACAAGTCCATCATACGGGTTTTACAATTGTATATGCTTTCAGGGTGTAAATCCTTACTTTTATCGGATATCGCACTTATTGAACGTATCGATTGGAACGGTTTTTTAACTCGTCTTGATTCCCGCCCTGTAGGTAGTAGTAATGTCTTTGGGACGAATCGACGTTCGGCGTAGTGCATACATTCTTATCAAATTCGGTTATCAATCGAGTCTCGTCATCAGACGAAAGCATGAGACAACAAAGTGCCGTTCGCGATCAAATCATCGAAATCGGCATATTTTGCACGGCAATAATTATTAACAATTAATTATACTTCTGGAAGTATGTTTATTGTTTGATAGTGTCTACTAACCGACGCCACATACTTACTGTTGTATTACACATTCTGTCAGAAATATGGTGCTCCTCGAAAAGACCAAAGTAAGTGTTTTCCAAAATCGTTTTTACTGCTTCGATAAACCGTACATAAAGGTCTTCTGCTAAACTGAAAAAGTCTCTGATGGTCCGCTAAAAAACACATCTGATGATAAAAATTATAAAACAATTACACATAATTACACTATTTTGTGCGTCAATAATAGACGTTTTATCCATCAGTGACGGTTTTGTTACTGATCGGAAATGCTATCCTTATGTTACTCCGTTATAAATTATGCATGAAATCACTTATTCACTTGCGCGGTTAGGTTTACCATTAAATTATGTGGTAGTCTTTTCAACTTTACACTAATTGATGTCTATCGTACACGCACTCGTCACTGTTAAGTTATGTTTTGTAGTTAAACTGTACAAATTAGGTACAGCTAAAGCATGATATGTTATTTGTTTAATCTAGCGCCTTGCGTAGATTCAAAATTGTATTTAATTAAATACTTTTAACTTATAGCCAATTGAAGTTGATGATAAATTAATACTAATAGATTCTTTAATATTATAATCATAGAAAATATTCTATATAAACTACTCTATTAACACTTCGGAATATTTGTTATACTTATCTGATTTGCAAAAATAGTTTTACCATAATGAGTTTGATAGTTACATCCAACAAATGTTACGCTAACTTTTTTTTAAGCACTTATTTTATTAATCATTTTGTAGTAGGTTCATTCAATAATGTATTTAATATTTATATGAAAACTATATATTCTCTATCTAATAGTAGATACCCACCAACAAAAAAGTTCTCATGATTAACCACTAGATCGACTAAAAGTCAAACATGAATAATTTAGTATATCAATTTAGATTCATTTATCAGAAATTATCTTTACTGTTGATGTTTAACTGTAATATTGTATTTTTTCTTAAATTGATTACCTCTCCTATCGATACAGTATGATTTAGTAAAAGTTATAGTTTTGTAACTACCAACTCATGGAAGTATTTAATATACCTACTTATAGGTGTAACATACAATGAAAAAATTATGATCAGAATATAAGTTTTAGTAAAATGTTACATTTTAAAGTGCCTTATTCCTCTAAATAATTATTTTCATGGAAAAAATTATTATAAAATGTCTAGTTGTAGCTACCTAGTAGTATTTTATTTTGGTTGTAATTACTGAGATCTAGACATGGATGGTATTAAATTTTTTTTTAGAACTTTTATACCTCATCTAACATCTTATATTTATTTATTGTGTTGAATAATTCCATAATATCATTATTTAGTTTTGTGAGTCTTGGATATTAGTTTATTCATATTTATTGAATTTAATTTTGGGCAAACATTATTAGTAATCTAATTGATCCCTAAATAGTTAATGATTGTCTAATAATTCAGCTTTAGAGGATGTCTTTCGTGTTTGTTGTCTTCTTACACACATACAACATAGTAAATGCCAAATGTTCGTTCACCAGTTTCAATAGTGTGCAGTTAGTTTTGATAGTAGAGTAGATTGACTTATCATCAAATTTTTACATAAGAACATGTGTGTTTTTTCATTATTTTTTTACCATATTTTAATTTTTAAGTAACTTATGAGTAAGTAAAATATTAGCTTTTAAAAATTCTCATAATTCACTTAAAAATTAAAATATTGTTAAAAACCTCTGCGAGAACACAGATTATGTTCTTACCTAAAAGTTTGATAATAGGTTAATTCTCTAAATAATTTATCAAAACTTACAGTACACTATTGAAACTGGTGCACGAAAATTTGGTATGCAGTGCGTGTGTAAAACGGGACAACATATTATTTGGGTGTAACGTCCTCTTAATAATTATAAATTCATTAATCTATTAGTCATGACTCATAGTTAATTGAATAATAAGTAGATAGAAAAACGCATTTATGATTTTTATTAATTTGAATTTAAAATAAAATAACAAACCATAGGTAACCATCAAACAATTATTTGTTACTCCATAATTGCTGTTGTGGTTTTATTAGCATTTCAAAAGTATGTGACAGCTGACAACTAAAAACCATTGCACGTTACTTAATATTTTTCTTCTACAAAAAATCGATAAATCATAAATATGTTTTTGTAACCATAACAACAAAAACCTTACAAAAAATCGGTCAGAAACATAAAAAAAAAATATTTATAATTATTAAATAAAACAATTCAAATCAATAGAAGAAGTTGAGAATTATGTTTTATTCATAGGTACACTTTGTACGTTTAAATTAAAATTTAAAAAAAATTGTTTTGTTTTGGTAGTTGTAAATATGATTGATAGTTGGTATCATTAAATTAATTTGTTCTTTGTTTAACAGTTTTTGGAAGAGCTAAACATTTTGTTTAATACATCTCAGTCATCTGGATCAGTGAGAATAACAATGAAATTATGTAAGCCGCTCATTATTTGATAATACAGTGAAATCTCTATTTACAGATAGTCAATATATAATTTAAAATTGTAATTGAGACCTAAAGGCTTATATAGAATGGTGTACTCTATAGAAAGTATATCATGTACACTTTTTGTTGAAGAATTTAGTTAAAAATGTTTGACAGAAAATAGCTGTCTACAAATTGAGGTTTCACTGTGTCTAAATTTATGTTTTGGAATTTTAAAATATGACGTGTTTGCATATCTAGTGCTATTGAGTAAAAAAGACCCAAAAGATCAAAAACCTAAACTTGAAGTACCTAAGGAAAAAGTATGTTTAATCAGGGCTACATTCAAAAACAAAAAACTAAGTACTAGAGTAAGTGTTGATTTTGTTGTAAAATTGGATATCGGTCTTGAAATAAAAATTATAATACCATTTCTGTGTATAGATAACTGCTGATGAAGTGAGTTCATTTCAAGAAGAGTATTGCACATTGTTGAAAAACTCGTTAAGTAGTTTGAAAAAGACTAAAAAGTTAAAGAAAAAAGCCATGTCTTAAAGTGTACAACATTGTTTGTAATGTTTCAAATATTTTTTCAAACATAATGTATTTATGACTTGTACACAGTTAATGTTTTTTTTATTAAAATAAGATTTTACAATATATATTTTTTTTGTTTTATTCAAAAATTTTTAAGTACCTATGTAGTAACTAATAATCGTTTGCAAGACTTGATAAGAAAAAATATTATGGCTAAGTGTTTACTACTTTAATCAATAAGTACAATCTTATAATATTAACCAAAAATATTACAATTGAATGGACAATACTATTTATATTAAAGATTGAAGGTAGTAGGTAATTAAAACTACTAGTTAGAGTGTTAGACGAATAAAACAAATTAGTGATGATATCAGATTGAGTTTACAGTGAGTATGCATGTTCTTCAATAGTAAATATTATAGACATTGATGTTTAAATTTTTAGTCAAAATTATTAAAAATTTGCTCTAATCAAATAGGTCATGGTAACTTATATATATAATATGCTTAAATTGTAGCAAGCAATGTCAGCATAGCAATATAAAAAAAACTTTCTACCTGTTGTATCTAAAAGTATATTGCAAGAGGAGGTGACAGTGTGACACAATGAAAAATTGTTAACTATTTGTTGTTATTTCATGTGCACATATTATAAACTTCATATTATTTTTAGAAAGCCAATATCTCACCAAGTACACACATTTCATTGGAAGTACAATTATTTTATAGATGCCAAAAATATGTACATTGTCACAAAATATGTTTTTTTTAAATTAATGAAATATGTGTATTTTTTTAATAAGATAACTTTGATACATATTTTTCAAGTATGATTACATTGTTTTTTTAGTTGTTTTTTTGAATATTTGATTGTTTGTTATTTGAACTAAAATAATATTAATCAAAATTTATAACTGAAAAAATATAAGTATAAGACAGAAAAACGTTTGCTGACAATAAAACTATCATTTCATATTAGGTATCTAAAGTTATCCCACCAGTTATAAGAACACTGATAGATACATTCAATAATATAAAAATGTTTTTCTTAGATATTACAGTTGAGGAAATAATTATAATATATTTGAGCTTAGTTGGTTATGCTTGCAAATATTATTTATTTTAACTATAGTTAAATAAGAAATAATTAAAATAAACAAAGGCAACATATAATGCATGTACTCTAATACATATTAGGTAAAACTCAATTCTTTTTTTCAATCGGTATTATATAGGTTTACAACGTTTAACTTAGTTCTTAATTTTTCGTGATCTTAAACAAGTTTTTTCAATACGGCACGGCAAAACCATTAAAATATCTTTCTATAATTATTATTCATATTAGTTCTCAGAAACAAGAATACTGGGCCTAACTGAGACATAGCGTATCTAGGATTTTTTAAAAGGGGCAGGGGTATACACCCAGGGGTGTATACATTTTTTAATAGACATTCAACATACACATATTGTATTCATGTCGTATTGTGTAGAAAATTGAAAATTTGGTCTCCTTGGGGGGGAGCATATGACTCCCATATCACCCCGTAGATACGGAACTGCTAACTAATAACAATAAAATTGCAAATTTTGTCTTGTGAAATTTCCAAAAGTCAAACAATTTTCAAATTTAATCTCGTAATATGGAAACAATTTTTTCGACCAATATCTTATATAAATACTTTTTGTACAACCAATTTATAAGATATAGATACTCTTTAATAATATTCAAAGACGCAACCAACAGTACCTAGATTCTTACTTTTTCGAACGTCGATATTTCGAATTTTACTTAATTTCGAACTCAATTGAAAATTATTGAAATCCCCTTCAAACAATCATCATCGATCACTAAAAACTCGATAGGTATCTAGAACTTTTTTTCTGTTCCCCTTGAGTTTCAACATAGGTACCTAACAAAAGTTTACTGTCTATAACCATTATTATCATGAATGATGATTAATATTTATATGAGTTTTTTATACAAAAAAATATTAACAGTGAATAAAATAAATACAATAGAGTAACGTAACGACACTCGACAGGTAAAATATGTGTAAAACAACTAGAATTATATTGTGTTGGGTACTCATCGGTACGGGCACGTCGTCGATGATTTTCAAATTTCATCGCATAGGTACCAGCTGCGACTTACCTATATACATAATATTAAATAATATGCAGAGGTATTATATAGGTATATAACGTACATATCTATCTTATAATATATAAAAATGAATGTTTGTCTATATCTGTCTGTCCTCTATGAATTCCTAAACGGTCGAAAACCGATTTTGATGAAATTTTTTGTGTGTGTTGAGTGTTTCCCGGAATGATTTAGATTCACATTTGGACCTACCTAGAAGGTGCTCAAACGGGGACTTTGACATTTACGGTGGACATTTTTTTTTTATAAATGGTTGCTATTAGTTATAGGAGAAATAATTAGTATAAAATATAAATTAGTATTCATCATTTTATTGGTTGCCATTGGTTAATCGGTCAGATCAGGTACAAGCTTACATCAAATTGAATTTTCACACATGCCTACCAAGGTGACTGAGTTGCGCTTACTGTACCGAATTACACCCAAAAGGAATTGAACAATCATAATTTTTTACGGACAACGCAGTTCGATCAGCTATTATATTATAATATAAAAATCATTCATACAACGATTTTACGTGCAATGCACTCCAAAACTACTCAACTTATTTTAATAAGATTATGCTCATTGTGTACGATTTGGTCCAACTTAATGTATAGGATAGTTGTTATCTCGATAAGTCGCATTAACTTTTTTACTGAACATATTTTGAGATTTACGACTGTAATTTTTGTTTAATAGTAGATTGCTATTGTTTACAGTTTACAGTAGGTATTAAATAACTAATTGCTATTGGTTACAACTTACATTATTATATTATACAGTCGACTCTCGGTAACTCGAACCTTGAGAACTCGAAATTTTTGATATCTCGAACAAATACAATTCCCCCCTTCAAATAACAATAACAACAACGGAGTGCACGGAGTCGGCTAGCATATTATATACCTATATAAATAAATACAATATTACTATGCTTAATATATTATATAGGTTATTGTACAGGTACCTATGATCTCTGGCGCCTCGACAACTGCAGGAGTATAAAATATTTATGTTTTAATTTTAATTTGTTTTAGTAATCGTTCTAACTTCAAACCGGTATCTATTTATGAACAACTATTATAGATTGGTTTTTATGTTTAATTACTTAATAATATTAAATATATATTAAATACAATTTCGTTTCGACCATATGTTTATTAATGTTTCCAGTTTTTATTTTTTTTATTACCTATACCGGCTACCTTATTCATGAATAAATACATACAAAACTGATTTAAGAGTAGGTAGGTACCTATTATTTTCTGGAGTCTGTGATACCTATGTAATATGACCATTGACCATTTGCGCAAATTTGAGAGGGAGAGGGTTAAAACCTTAAAGATATTAAATAAGTTTAAACAAATTTAGAAAATTATAGAGTAGGTATTATATTAGCCCCTAATATGCCCCTATTTTTGCCTATAAATATGACCTACCTATCTATGTAGGTAAATATTGTACATGTATTAACAACCGCGGTAGAGCCACAGAGGAATAATAAAGATATATTATATTACGTTGGTAGATAGTAGGTAAATTTTTAATTAAAATGATATATAGGTTGTGTATACTGTATATACTTACATAAAAAATGATTTAATATTAATAAATTACATAATTATTTAAGTAATCATGTCTTGTGTATTGTGCGATATCCTCGGTTTGGTGAACTTATCTAGAATTTTATTTCAAGTGGTTACCTAATATTTCTTAAATATTTAATACATAATATACTAGATAGGTATGTACTAGCTAGTGTACTACCATCGATTATATGAATTAGTAGTATGTAGTATACAGGAAATTTTACGCACGGGGTTAATAAAAATGCAGCACCCTACGTAGGTGATGGTGCGGGATGTGCCGGGTGTCAACACGAAACAAAATGTTTAAATACAAATCAAAAAGCATAATTTAATATTACAAATATTTTTATTGAAACCATTGTTTTCATATGAATAGTATAGAATATGTCAATATTATATTTGAAAAAATTCTTCAAGATAAAATACAGTGTGTTTCTTTTTAAAGGTAACACTAAATAATTCTGTCCAGTGCCATCAGATTGTTATGCGGTTTTTGGAAGGGAATAGGGAATACATAAATACACATTTATTAATGATTTTTACATATTTAGATCTTTCCGTGTGCGCATGCGCAATCAAACTTGCATTTTTTAAAATGGCAACAGGTATTTTGAATACCAAATTCAGGTAGACCGAATTTTTTTAAGTCAATTTGATCCTTTTTACCATTGCTCTAAAATCAAAATTGACCAAATGACAACGAGTTAAAGTGTCTATTGAAATTATTGCATTTTTCAAAAATCATACTAGAATTTTATGAATTTTTATGAAATTCCTCAAAATTAAATTTAAAAGATTTAATATTGTCTTCAAACATACAGATACAAAAAAAATACTTGAAATTTTATAATAATTCATAAAATTCTAGTATGATTTTTGAAAAATGCAATAATTTCAATAGAAACTTTAACTCGTTGTCATTTGGTCAATTTTGGTTTTAGAGCAATGGTAAAAAGGATCAAATTGACTTAAAAAAATTCGGTCTATCTGAATTTGGTATTCAAAATACCTGTTGCCATTTAAAAAAATGCAAGTTTGATTGCGCATGCGCACACGGAAAGATCTAAAAATGTAAAAATCATTAATAAATGTGTATTTATGTATTCCCTATTCCCTTCCAAAAACCGCATATCAATATGATGGCACTGGACAGAATTATTTAGTGTTACCTTTAAAAAGAAACACACTGTATATTAACATTATGATGTTCTCAACAAGATATTTTAGATTATAATAATTATGTACAATGGAAAAAAAAATCTCACATTAAAATTAGCACAAATTGACAAGTTTTGAAGATTATTATTTTTTGGATAACAATTACTTATTATAGAATAAACCAATACAAAATGTATGTATGTACTTGGTAATTATTATCTTTCAATAATTGTTTATGTTTTTTACAAAATATCATCTCAAGAGTTCAAAATAAAATGCTTTAAATATCCCAACCATGATTAAATTTATTAAATTTAAATAAAAATGTATACTTCATTTAGTTTGACTGGTGTTAAAATTGCTTACCTACCATTGGTTTCTGTTTTTGAAAATAAATTGAAAGGTTTCAATTCAAAACGGAATTATTCCATTTTCTAATTTTTCAGGACAGCTCATATTTTGTTTCTCTAATTTTAAATTATTTAGATAATAATATGTGATATATTTAAAAATGGGTTAGAAAAAAAATGATAAATCAATATCTAATGTTGAAAGTTTTCTTCTTAAAATGTTTACAGTATATTTTTAAGTTTAAAAATATGTGATTTTGGAAAAACGTTCCTTTTCCAGGAATAAGTCCCTTTTGAATGAAATAGGTACTGGAATAAGTGCCTTTTGGAAAAAACAAGTCAATTGATATCCATCATAATTCCTGATAAATATTTTCCTTATTCAATTGTTCCTGACGAAAATTAAGTGCCTCTGTCGACACCAGCCATGGGAGTAACTGGGAGTACTCGTGTAGTCGTGTCAAGTACACGTGTTAACATCGGCGTTAAACGTGTTATATAACGAATGAATTTGTATAACTTTTATTATTTTTGGAACTATGTTATAATTTTTACACATTTTATATTCATGCCATTTTTATTTTTCATAAACTTACGAGTGCCCGAGCGCTCTTATGCCCGGGGCAAGGATACCCACTCCCCCCCCCCCTCCATCCAACCATTAGATCCGGCAATGATACTGTATAGTGTATACCTATAAATAATCAATGGTTCTACCTATATTATACTATATACTCAATACACATTATATACAACAACTTACTAAATACAAAAGATATCTGTAGAAAACTTCCCCTGAAAATATTTATCAAAATTTAAGGGTTACACAGTACCTATATTAGTATAGCTATTATAATAGAAACTTCCTAAAATATCGACTTTTTGTACGGGCACTTGAAATCTTAATATTATGCACAATGTTTACCAATGTAGGTATCTAGTAAGGTATCTTTAAAAACTTTACTGTTAATGCTTAAATTTATTTCATAATATTTATTTGTATAGGATTATAATAGTACCTCTTGAAGTAGATAATCTTATTCAGAATTATTTTTAAATATATATAACAAAAATCAACTTTAATTATATAATAATATAATATAATCCATTGATATAAAATAATATTGTAAACATATATTAGAATTACCTACCTATAAAAAAAAGTTAAATATTTTGTATCAACTAACTTAGGTACATAAAAGTTTCCATACATTTCACCATATCTGCAGTAATATAATATTGACTTTCTTTTATTTTTGTAGGTACTTAATATTTATCATAATCGGCTGATCGTTTTTAAATGCATAGCTATCCAAATCGTTACGTAATTCAAAACACCACTTATAAATTTATAATACGAAAGATGATTAATTTTTTGTACGTTTTAGATTCTGAGCGGACGGTAAATTTAATGTTTTAGAATTTTAAAATGATATGTGTTTTTTACCTTTTGGGGCAGTAAAAATATTTCAATTTTATAAGTAGGTACTTCAGGATCTTTTCTAGTAGGAATGTAAATCTGGTTGGTACTTTGGAGCTGGGGAGAATGGAATTAAAACCATCAAATTTGAAGTAGTTTATAAAAGCGTTGGCGAAAAAAACAAAATACGAATTTTTACGCAAAATCGATTTTGTTTTTATTGTATAGTATAACTAAAAAACGAATTACCGTAAATAGTTACTTTAAATGTCCACATCATGTTTATATGACTATTTTTCATACAAGACAACATTTTCAAAATATTCTAACTCTCTTTGAACTGTTTATAGCTAAGAGAAATTTTTTTTTTTTAAGTTTTTTTAGTTGAAATTTTTTTTTTAGAGCGTACGAAAAAAAAATGATCACCCGTCAGGGTTAACTGTCACGACACTATCTTCTATGGTAATAAACTAATATATGATAATCTTTGTATAATAATAATAATAAAAATAAATTAATTTAAATTCAAAATTTTATTTTTTTATTTTATTCCAATACAGACCTAATATTTGACCATGATGTCAACCTTGACTCGATGATAATTTTTTTTTTCATACTCTGTAAAATAGTTTCAACTCAAAAAACTAAAAAAAATCGAAAGTTTCTTATAAACAGCTCAATAAGATTCAAAATATGTTGTCGAGTAGGTATGCAATTAAGTTTAGGACATATAATATAAACAATAAATGCTAAAAAAATTAATACATTACATTTTACCTATAATTATCGCACTCGCCACCCGATCACCTATCAATTGGTAGAGAATGTGTGGTTTTAAATTTAAATATAGGTTCTTATCGCGTTTCCTTCAAAAACTTGGTACAGATTCTTTTCGAAATTATTAAAACGTTCTAACGTTCCTAAATAACGTTTTGAGCATGATACAAATTCATCATTGTTAAAAATAATTTATTTTTTGGCTCCACTCATCTGCATAATATAAAAACTATTTATCTTCAATAAATAAGTATAAAAAATACTTAAAATCAAATTATTCAATAAATATACATATATAATATATATATATATATGTATGTTGTAAATTGATAAAGTTTGTTAAACGTTTAACAGTCGTTAGGTCCGATTGTATATTGTATATTCAGATCATAGACTGTATTTATAATTTATATTATTAGTTTATTTTTAGTTACCTACTTAGGTACCCACAACTTACACTAACAATTTAATTTACTAATTACCTACCTACCTATATATTTGAACGATTGAATCGAATGAATCTTGGCAACTTGTATAATATACTATAATGTTATAGATACGTATGCATTTTAACCACACTGATATTACGTACTATTAATCATCATTATTTAAATACTGTTTCTAATAATAATATGCATAGAACACAGAGCTATTAACGCACAGATTCAATGCGTATTATACATTAGGTACCTAAGTTTCTCCTTAAAATTAATAACTCGACCTTTAAGAAGTGATAAATAATTTTCATCTCATTTTTTTTTAACAATATCAAGTAACTTAACAATTTACAAATTATACTTAATTATAATTATAATAATCATAATAATTATTATTATTATATGTAGATTATAATATAGCTGCCACGCAGTCACTCTGATAAAATATAAAAACCTACGTCCTATACATATATATTATTACTATAACTATGAGGATCATTATATTATCGTTTATTAAATGTATAACATAGTATACCGTTGTATAAATGAACATTTCATGATGTAGGTATGTACATAGTTATTGATTTCGAGCTTATATGATTTATCTCAGTTGGATAAAAATTATTATTTTTTTGGTCCTCATCAGACATCGCGCTACGTTCCAATATTCAAGTACCAAGGTACTTATAATTCACTGTTAATTTGATACCTAACTATACTGCACTGAAAACCTACCTTCTCTCATTCGACGTAAGTAAATTAACTGTCTTACTATTCACCAACCATATTCTAGCAAAACATTGAATGATTTTCAAATAAAATATTCGTACAATTAATTTAAAGGTACCTAACCTATAAATTATAGAACAATTCAGTATGTTTTTTTCAGATATTACATTCTTACTATACCGATAGGTGCCTAAATCGATCGTTTATAGTCGGATAAACACAACCATTTTGTTTAAACGTTAATCGTATATAAGAACTACAAATAAAAAAAATGCATGTCCTTAAAAGAAAATAATAATGTAATTTTTACAAAGAAGTACAATTTAATACACATCTCGTCTGAAATTTGATGATATCAAGTGGATTCTGGAATGTAGTGTAGTGGAACCTTTACGTTTTCACAGGTACTATTTATTATTTTTATACAAAAAAATAAATGACTGACAAAATTTAATTTTTATAATATAAGGCAATATAATTATTTCTATTTGCTTACTTCAATCACGTATTCGGTAATAGTTACTTACTAGGAAGTTGCAAAGATTATGTTACGAACCATCATATAATATTATAATAATTTCATTCATAAAACGAAGTCTTTGTTTTTCGTACCCCTTTAAATATCTGCACTTAAAATTACATTTGCTTCCAATCAATCAAATCATCTTTATGGTTTAAATTCTTCAGTTAATTTTAGAATCAGAGTTTTTACTAACTGCGGGTATTTTATTATCAGTTGTTAATTCAGAGAGTTTAAATAAATAAAACTGCTTGTAGAACTTATAGAATGCTCATTATGATTAAAATTAATGTTGGTTAGGTTTATCTACATAACAAGTTGTAAACTATGGTTGGATATTAAAATAATGATTAATTTAATTTGCAGATAAACTATACAGTTTATAGATTGTTTTAGTATTAAATATTAATTATATTTGCTTGCGGTATACACCTAAATGTTAGACCTATATTGATTTATGACTTATGTTATATATTAAAATGTATATTTCAACAGAATAACAGTTATATAAATACTTTAACCTCTATAATATGCTTTGCAAATTAATTTGATAAGTTGCGGTACCTATAACTGGTTATAATTTTGAACACACTACACGTATACCTATTATGTATTCTGGACATTTAAATTCAGTATTATGTTTTTCAATCGGTGTGTTCTCCTTGTCCTTGTTCCATATAACTTTACCTACCAAACCTCGTCCATGACCATATCTTCGTTTAGGATATCTCGTACGACGTTTACATATCATAATAATAATATTATATTGTACGGACGTGCGGTGATATTGTGTTGTAAGCGCAGTAACAATTACCTATTACACCAGTTCGATTATTGAACAATTAAAAGTTTATCAGTTTACATCAGTTTTAGACGAACCCGAATTGACTTCCACGCCTGCCGATAAATCGCTGATTTCATATCTGTCGGAACACAATACATACAACGCAGGATGGCAGACGTTGAGGTGAAGTCAAACATTTTGACTTTGACGTCGTTCTGGATTTTAGGCTTATGCAATAACTTTGGATACGTTGTGATGTTGAGTAGCGCTCATGACATTTTAAAATCCAATTCCGCTGCGCATGAAGGCAACGAAGTAAGCATAAAGACATAAAATATAATATTATTACTTCAAAAGCGTAATATAAATATTATAAAAACATAGTCATTACTGCGCACCTTTTATTCTGAGGAATAAGAATACATTTATGATACATAAATTGATTTAATTAAATTATTTTCCTAAATGTATAATATATAGTTTTAGAACTTATAGTCATTGGATTATTATATAATATTCCTACCCAATTGCAAAACCATAGAGATGTAAAAACGAAGAAAATTCAAACTTGAGTTAAAACCTATGATATTTGCAAAAAAAAAATAATAGTTTAAAAATATAAATTAATACATAAAAACTCGTATGGAGCTCAACATTCTTCAAAGCTATTTTCTTAACTATTGGCTAAATACGCAGTTATGTTTTAGTCCATTATTATTCTATGTAGATAAATTAATTTTTTGAAACATGTGGCGTTTTTGTACTTTGTGATCGGTTTTGAAAATATCACTTAGGTTTAATAATATAAATAAATAGTGTCTTAATAGTATTACGTGACTATGCCTATTTATTGTATACGAATTTTTGAATTCAATTTACATTTTTATGAAATCCAAGTCCGGCAAATGGCATGACTTGTATAGTTGTATCTATAATGACCTGTATAAATATATAATATTCGATTGCTGTAAAATTAAGAATTAGGTATATAATCTAGTTGATATTGGGAGCTGAGTCGCTCTAAAAATATACAAAAAGTTCTTGAAAATATTTATTTCATTCAATAAAAGTAGATTATCTTTAGCTTAAAATATGATTTTTATGACTTAACAGATTATACACTGACTATAATATAGGTATTAATGTACTATCTTATTATCTAGTTTGTATAATAGGCACGTACTGTTAAAATAGATTATTAAATACTAATCTACAATGCTATTATCCGTCTATATATACCTATCACAAGTTTTTAATTACCTTTAAGTCTACATTGTCGAATTACCCACGGCGTGACAGTGATAGTTATAGTAGGTAGGTTAGGGTGTAGGTACCTACAGTAATAGTTACTCTCATTTCACTATCAATATCCACAATGTAATCACAAACTTGTAAAGCTGTGAGTTGTAATAAATTATGTTTGATTTCATAGTTAGGTATAATTATAAAAACTACGTGGTAAGGTGCATACCTAGTTATACTTATATCCTTATCCACTCGTAGTATGATACCAATGGATTAAACATTATTTAGGAATATTTAATTCACAGCTTACGGTTGACAAATTAATGTGTACCTAGTTTAATACTGAAAAACATTAATCAAATATTATAGCTATAGATTGGTATGCACTAAATATAAGGTGTTAAAGGGAGCTAATAATTTTAAATTGTAACCATACATTAATCTACAAAGGTAGATAACAAAACAAAAGTTCCACATAATATTTAACTTTTTAAATATTTTAACCATGTACCTATGTCTACAATCGTATGCATTTTTATATAATATATTAATAAGAGTAAAATATGTAATATGACCTTTATATAATTTATTTACATAGGATACCTATACGTTTCAGTACACATGATTTGTTCGTCATATTATCAAGTCCAATGTACTTTTAACGAATTATTTTTTTCTGAATTGTTTTTGCCCATCGATTTTATAAAATATAATATAAATAAAAATTTAAGACCAACATTTCAAAGTGCATCTATATATTTTAAAAGTTCATTAGACCGAAAGTCCATAAAAATTGATTGGAGTCCGCATTAAATGATCAACTGCTCTTTATAATTAGGTATTGATGATTTCAAAACAAAATGTATTTATATTTTATTATGTTGATTTATTTTATAAATATTTAGTTATGAATTAAAAAATAACTTACTTCTTAATTTTTTTAAGTTTAAATGTTTATAATATTATCTTTTTAGATGTGGTTAAAAATATAATTATAAAAATTGTTATACTTTTTGAAGTAATATTTCGATTTTTCTGGATATAATGACATAAAATATATAATATTATGTAACGGCATTAATTTGATTTTGAAGACAGTCAGCATTAATTCCACTCAAGATGTATTCAAAAGAGAGTGTAATCATTTGTCGACCGGCGTTATACTTTTGGCTGATATTATGCCTGGACTGATAATCAAGATTTTCTCACCATTTTTCGCGTTATATGTCAAGTAAGTATTATATATTTGGATCATACGTTTTTTTTTTTTTTTTTAAATTTTTCTATCAACTTAATCGAACTCAATTAAAAAATATCATTAACTGACCGAGCCTTGCTAATACATTTGTATATAATAAAAAAAAATATTTTACAGCCGGAGACTATCGTTGTGTATTGCACTGACAACTGCTAGTTTTATAACTGTGGCAAAAGCGAATACTGAACTAGTTGCTGCTATCGGCGTAGCACTAACATCCATTGCTTCAGGTCTAGGAGAAACAACACTTTTGTCTTACACGGTCAACTATGAACGGTATGAACATAATATAAAATAAAAAATTGTTCTAGGTACCTATATAATACATTATGTATATTATGTATAATATATTATAAGTAGATACATCGCAGAATAAACCTATCGATAACCACCATTACTCCATTATCCATGGTCTTTGATAGTGATTTGAATTCTGAATAATTCGCGAAGAATAACTGACTATTCATTCTTAACAATTTTTTTGAGAGAGAATAACGATAACTTTATTATTTATACTAGGTCCGGATTTGTAGGTTAAACAAAACTGGAAGATTATGATTCTAATATGCTATAAAAACCTATACAAATATTATACCTATACTTGTGGCTATCTTAAAAATGATAAAAATTAAAAATATAGTTTTTATGAAAAAATAATCAATGAAGCAAAATATATTTTATGATATTATGCACTATTAATTTTTTTTTTATTAAAAGATAGCCAAGAAAATGTTTGATGAAAAACTAATAATAATCGTAAAAATAGAACACAAATGTATTGCAGCCTAAATGAAAATAATATTAGATTGATTTTATTTGCATAAAATGTCGGTAAAATCACCAACATATTATAAACAAATATGGATAACCTTATGAAACTCAGATATAATACACAAGTACATTCAACTAAGCTGATCGTATAAGTAATAATAAAAAAAAAAATAATGATATTATACACTAATATAATCACTAACTATGCACACTTCTACAACATGATTTGTATACAAAACTTAGGAAATTGCCTATACCGAACTCCTTAAATTAGAATCCCCTGAAATACTCTCGAATATGCAAGAAAAACTTTCATCTGTGTACTACGAAATATGAATGGTCTTCATTTTTCATTCCTATGAAACTGATATAATATAAAACACTAAGAATCTAGACTTAGGGTTTTTACACTGATGTGTACACACCTAACATGCATTATACATTAACGGTTAATACATAAATGCATATTTTATTCTTATATAATATTCCTGACCACAAAAATCGATTTTTCTATTCGTGTTTAGATTAACTGACATTATTAGTCGTTCTTGCCTTTGAAATGCATCTAACTATCGAGATTTTAAACCCTAAGATTATTAGAATATCATGAAGAATCATGACAATACATGTATTCGATCATCAGTGTCTAAGTATATATTCGGTTTTTTATGTGAACGTACCTACATATATTTATTTTTGTTTTAAACGCATAAGTGAATTACGAGTAGAAACGTTTTCTGTGCAAGAAAATTGGACAGAAACTATTTCATTTTTTTAAGACATTTTTAAGACGATCGTTACATTTGTTGATTAAAACATTTATATTGCAGAAGTGTAATTACATCTTGGGCTTCTGGAACGGGCGCTGCTGGTATATTAGGAGCGTTGACTTATGCGGGATTGACCGGCGTTTTCCATTTATCTCCGTCCACGACGATGTACTTAATGCTTTTGGTACCATTTTTAATGGGCGTGTCGTAAGTACCTATTTTTTAGTTTTAGTCCATTTGTTTTTTTAAAAATGCACAACAGCAATAATGAATGAGTTTAGTTTAAATAATAAATGCATAAAATCATGATAATATGTAGTTTTTAGTACTTGTTTTAGTTTGTTACAACGACAAAAAAATATGGAAATTATACATGTTAATTATTTACCATTTGATTTTATAAATTGGAAAGTTTAAAAATTCTTTATTCTTTTTAAGATTTTGGGTGTTATTAGAACACCCGAAAAAAGATGAAACTCCAACGATGCCTGGCATTTCTCCAAATTCAAGTACAAACAGTCAGAGTTTCTCGAATAAGTTGTCGTACATACCCACATTGTTGAAATTTATGGTTCCTTTAGGGTTAGTGTACTTCTTCGAATATTTAATCAATCAGGGATTAGTAAGTTTTCCACATAATATACGTTACATTTGGTTTAAAATGTATGCTGTATATATTAACAGATTTGATTGTTTTCAGTTTGAGTTGGTTTATTTTGAAAAAATATGGCTGACACATTCAGAGCAATACAGATGGTACCAAGTCATTTATCAGTTGGGCGTTTTCATTTCTAGGACTTCAGTCAGCCTGTTTCCGATCGAAAAAATTTGGATCCTGACAATATTCCAGGTATCATTGTTTCGTACACATTATGGTCGATAAAATAATTTAGGTAGGCTATAAATTCAGGAATAACTACATTGTTTTTCAATACTTTTTTTTTGCTTTAACATACAGTAGTTTTGCAACTATACGTATATTTAGTAGTACATCACACCCGCATGTGTTGTCTCCGTCTTATATGTGCGTAACATAGCAAATTTACACAAAGCAGATCACGTTTAGCTCCGTTAGCTTAAATATAAGAGTGAATTTACCTATTATGAAACTTGATGGTAAAAATATAATCTGTGTTCGTGTGTTAGTTTTTTTACAATTATTCAGTTTTTAAGTGAGTTATGAGCATGTTTAATTTACGCTATATTATATACGCATAACTTGCTAAGAAATTTAACTATCGAAAAAACCACCATACGAACACAGATAATCTTCTTACCATCAAGTTTCGTAATAGGTCAATTCACTCTAATATTTAAACTAACGGAGCTAAACGTGATCTGCTAAGCGTAAATTTGCCATGTTTTGCACTAAGACGGAGACAACACATGCGGTTGTGGCGTCCTCCTAATACATAATAATATATATATATATATATATATATATATATATAATATCAATTATTTTAACTTAAAGTCCTATACCTACTGTGATTATTTATAACCTACTCATTAGTTATTCATATAAACGAGTAAACGTTACCTAACCATTTAATATGTATAATTTGTGCACATTTTAATATTTCTTATTGATTATTGATTAATATAATTTGAAACTTTAAAGTAATTTCTACAAACGTGTGGTTGTAATTAATAAAATAAAATGTTTCATTTTCAGGGTCTCAACGTCGTATACTTTTTAATGGAAACACTGTATTCTTTCACGCCAAATATATACATTATATTTGCGTTGATAGGATTTGAAGGATTATTAGGTGGAGGCGCGTACGCTAAAACGTACCATAACATCATGAAAAAAGTATGAAACCCCTTTATTTATATTATATAATTTATAACACATCAAATATAATATAATACATTATACAGGATAATTTGACCAAGTATGCCCACTCCCTTTTTAGATTCTGAGCCAAGCGATATTTTATGTTATTTAAGGTGTTTACTGTATAAAATTTCTTTTTTTTAAATGTGAGCCACCCTTTTTGATTGTAAATTATTTTATTAAGAAGGTAGTTTTTTTGAAAATGTTTATATGTAAGTATCTTTATAAATTTAAATTTGAACGAATGTTTTCTGAGTTATAAAACTTTAAGTACCTACTAATAGATAATGTGTAATATAGATACCTATGTATGAAGGCTATGATGATTTTAAAACTAAAGTAATCAATATAGGTACGAATTCATTAAAGTTTTATAATTTTTAAAAATTTCCCAAGTTTAATACCTAGGCACTAGACTGAATATTAAATTAATTTTATATTTTAAATGAAACCATTATTCTTAATAATCAGTTAATAGTCCTTGACTATTAACTTTGTACATAAAGTTTAATAAGTAGGAAACTACTCGTTAAATTAATCAAAATGTTCGAAAGAACAATCTAATTAACAATTTACAGTAAAAAAGGGTCGTTCTCATTTGGAAAAAAGTTCGTATCACTAGAGAAGATTTTAAATGGTATAAAAATGTAAGTATTTGGAAAAATAGTCTTTAAGTGTACATAAAAATTCAAAAATTCAAAATATCAGAATTTAAATAAATGCATTATTAAAGGGTAAAATAGGTGAGCATGCTTGATGAATCATTATCCTGTATACATAAAATATACGAAACCAAACTACGTCTTATTATTTTTTGCAGGTTCCAAAAGAGCGCCAGGAATTTTCAATGGCCATGACGTCACTTGCGGACGCGATAGGTATTTCATTATCCGGGCTATTGGCCATTCCATTACACAATCAAATTTGTAAAATACCGAAATGAGACTCTCACACTGTATCTATAACAAAAATGATTGTTTTTTGTACTGGAAGAATTAATTTTAAAATATTAAGTACCTACTTATGTTAATTTTAAACAAAAATGATGTTAATGTTACTCACTATGACATAATGTCGTTTAACTCCTCATTAAGATTATTGGTTTGAATATTGTCTGTAAGCAAACATATATATTATAATGATATTGTGAACGAATAAAATAGGATATTTGTACCTAAGTGTATACCTATGAGAATGTCTTAAGTATAATAATAAATAATATTGTAAAAGTTTTATAAAAATGAAACCGTTTTGATAATAATAAATAATTATGTTTTGTGTTTAAATGTCTTTTTCAACTCACAAACTGGCATATTGACTTTTGCTCTATACATCACGTTGGTTCCTCGGCTGACAATTATGTCTATTGCTCGGTCGTCGGAACCACCATAAGTGCAACAAGTAACAAACGTCTCGCAATAGATTTCCGTCCCCGGAACAATTATTGGCATCTATATAGAATAATTAACAGATAGTTTATAAATGTTCGTGTACCAGTAAAGTTGGCCATATTTTACAAATATTTTTGATGTCACTCATCTAATTAATAACTCTAATTTGCAATTTAGTCGAATAAGATCGCAGGGCCAACTTCACGGATGTCAATAATGTATGATAACACCAAGTCTGGATTAATTATCTTAAGGGTCCAAGGACTAAACTTAGATAGGTGCCCTAACCAATAAAAAAAAAATTCTGTCCAATTTTCATAAAAAAATTGTACATTGTATAATATCCTATTAAAGTACCTATACATACACATAACTTTATAATGACTCAACGTTAGGTAATATTTAATAAACAATATTAAAATAATTGAGTTTAGAACAAAACCCTAAAATATTAGCAGAAATAAAAATTGAAAGTCTTTATAAATTATAAAAGCCAATTGAGTACCTACCTATAAAGTATATGCTATATACATTATACATTTTAATATATATATAAAGAAACTGTATGAAACAAATTTTAATTTACAATTCCGTTATAATGAGAAATATACTTTTTTTTAAATAATAGTACACTCTAATGAGGTAGAAACACTACTATTTATTTATTTATATAATCATAATTTTTATACCATAAATAATAATAAAAGTAAGTACCTATTTTATATAATGACTAATGACTATATAAATTCAAGAACTGTTATATTATAAATTTAAATATAATAGTAAGTACCTAATTTGATGATCTATATTAATATTGTGTATACCTACCTATATTTACAAGTAGGTAAATGGGTTTATTTTCTTAGACAGTTAAACAACACCTTATGTTTATTGCATTTCCAGTATTATTTTAAAATACTTAATAACTTAATATAACTACTCAATCTGTCTCATGCTATACAGTATATATAATACATATATATTAGGTTTCAGTAGGCTTTAATTTGAACAGTAATAATAATATTCTAAAAATCACTAATGGTTTTTGTACCTTCTACCTATATAAAATAAAATTCGAACGATATAATTTTGATATGATTTTAAATTGTTGACCGAAAATTCTGATTGAAAACCTTTAACCGCCGGACTTATGTGACACAAGAAACTATAATATTGTACTTAAATGTTAAAATATGTCTCATCCACAAGCGCTGTTCTGTCTTACTAACATAATACACACAAAAATGTATCCATCCAACAGTTCTAATTGCGTGTGGTTAGATTTAATATTAAAATGAATTGATCAAAAACCTATAAACTAAGTTGATCCATAGTTTTGATATATTAACAAACTTTAACGTAAGAATATAATCTATATTTTCCGTTGGTTTTTTACGATATTTTAATTTTTAAGTGAGTTATGAGCGTTTATAGAAATACTCTGCATAGGTATAGGTGCTCACTGCTCATAACTCATTTAAAAATTAAAATAGGTATCATAAAAATCCAACAAGAGATAGACAGATAATGTTCTTATCTTTAAGTTTGATTATAGTTCAATTCACTGTAATATTTAACATAAATTGGAAGTGCTTTATAATGTAAATTTTGATATGTTATACTTGAGCAAGATGGACACACCGGCATGTACGAGGTCTTATTAATTTGACACTTACCCTGCAACTTGGTGATTCTATACTATGATACTGGGCTTTGTATAAAAACGCAACGTTGATGCCCATCAAAGGTTCTTTACCCAAATTTTTCAAAAAGAAACGGATTTTGAAACGCGGACCCAGACCTAAAAGCTAAAATATACATTTCATGTAACATTACGTATTTGTGCCAAAATACGGCTACCTACCTATTATAATATATAATAGGTAGATACTACATTATATTATATTGCTATCAGTGGCGTATCCGCAGGATTTGATAAAAGGGACTGGACTAATTTATCTCTATTTTCAGTAAAACCATATTATATCTGTCTCATCAACTCATCCATATAATGTTGGTAATCAACGTTTTTTCAAAATAAACTTAATATACAAGGTGATTTTTTAAGCATTCTCGCCTTCTGTTATGCTTAAATTATGCATATATTCAAAATTCTAATTTTTAGAATTTTTAATACACTTGAATACCATATTTTTGCAAAATGCTTTTGATTTTTTGTAACACTGTAAAATTTTGCTTTTCAAGCAGGTACCCGGTACCCCCTTCACTTCAAATTATTTGGCAAATATATTTTTGAGAATTTTATCTTCACAATAAACTATAAAAATGTAGTCCCGCTGGACTCTTTCCGGCGAATACCACTGATCACTACTGTTTAACATTTTATACTTGAGCAGACGTGTGTAAAAATTGGCTTGTAACTTTTTGTTTGATTGAATTCAACCGTTCGTTTGACACTATGATTTGCAATTGTTGCCATGTTTGTTGAGTCCGTACGTGCATTTCTATAAAAAACCAAAAATAAATGCTAATAGATTCATTCGAATTTCGAATAGATATATTTTTATTATTTACCTTTACAGTGTTCTCTCTCTCGTAAAGTCTGTTCTATGAACACATTACTTCTCTTGGGTATGCTTAAGTTACCTTGGACCTGCGCCGTCAACGTCGGGCGAACACACAAGTCGAACGTCGCTGTTCGTTTCAAGAGTTTTATGTCTACTTTTCCGTCTAATAATATTTTTATAATCATTTAAGTCAGTCACCATTATATTATACCTAGTTATAATACTTATATCTATCGTTTAGCTATGGTGTGTAGCAGCTACACTGTAGCTATAATTCATATCATGATTGTATAATTATCAATTATATAATTTAACGTCAGCACTGCGAGTTAATGCATTAAAACCATGAATTATACTTGCGCAAAACTATGCACTCAAAAACAGAAAATTCGCACCGAAAATTCCAAAAATATTATGCAAAATAAATTAAAATTTATATTTATGACATTTAAGATAATATCGCTTACTAATAAACAATATACTATATTGTTAAAAATATTTAAATATTAAAGACGTATTTAAACAAGTCTAACTTGTATTTAATATAAGTCTAACCTATTATGAAAAATAAATAACCTTAAAAATGAATATTTGAAATTTGGTTTTAAAATATTTTATACGTTTTTATAATCTATAAGCACCAAATCCATAGTTTTATAAACATAAATATAAAATGGTTATGTATTGAATAAAATACTATGTATTATGTTCACACTTGTGCAAGTCAATAATTATTAAACCCACAGCCCTGTTTATCGTTAGTATAGGTACTTACTGGTAGTAATCATTATCAGAGCGTTTTCCTCTTGTCCAAATCTCCCAAACGTGATGCAAGTCACTGGGTCTGGCATAGAAATCTTGTGGATCACCGTCGAACCGCAATACATGAGAACTAACCCTCTGGAGTGTCCATCAGAGTTGATCACGTTGCACGACACGACTGTCATTTCGAGCGACATACTTTGCACGTACATGTTCACCATGGACGTTGGATCTCCCGGTAACTTAACGTTCCACAAAGATACACACTGTAATAGGTAAACGGAGCTGTGAACGAAAAAATTCGTCATTTAGATGCAGAGGCTGTCTCTGCAAGACAGTCTGTCAGCCTATATTAGTAAGTATATATTTTAATTAAATTATTAATTAATATTACTTTAATAAGCAATTTATTTTACTATTAGTAATGCAGTAGATTGAATTAATTTTTGCCAACAACATTGCATTTGAAAGTGGCATTGTGTATATAAACTATAAAGTATAAAAATATACTTTAAAAGTTTCAAGTACTCGTGAATAATATTTTTAAATAGTTCATTACAGAATAACTAAAACTATTATTAGTTGAAGAATTTATATCAATTTCTAACTACAAAACAGATTCCAAATTTTTGTGATTTAAACAAATTTCGTTAAAATTCTAACTTTAAACGCTTATAAAAAAATATCGTGAGTATATATTTTTGATATTTTTCAACTGGTATACAAACAAATTATGAGAAATCTTATATTAAGTTTTTTAAGTTTTTAACCAAGCAAAAATAAATAAATTGATATGTATAGAAAAAAAACAAAAAAAATCAAAATATTTTGAAAATCTTGTATGAAAAAATGGTAATATAAACATTTAGTGAAAATTAAAGTATCGATTTGTTTTTGAATTACTACAAAAAAAAGAAAATCGATTTTGTTGAAAAGTGATTTTTAGCTAATAATTATTAATAATATTAAAAAATACTTTTTGTTTTTCCCGACAATTTTGAAAACCACTGTGAATTTTCCATTTTGGTTTGAAAAGTATCTACCAACTACATCCAATTTTCTACCATAGACCACCCCCAAATTTGAAAATCCAAAAATTTTTTTGACTAAATTTTGTGTTTACAGACCACAGCTATCTACTCAAAAAAAAACACACACATACACATTATTATAAAATCAATCTAAAATAATAACTAATCAATTAATAATAATAATTAATAACGTAATAATGCATGTTAATATAATGTTAATAATGTTATTAATTTCCCTAATACATGTTCTGGATCTGTGCCTGCGTAAACTGCACAGAATTTTAGTCCTTACAGGAACACATTCATGAATATTTATTGTCTATAATGTATAAGTATAACTAGTAGACAATTGACAACTGTTTAAGATAACAACAACGATGTCTTGCACCAATTAATATAATCTCACCTTTAGCGTATAACACTGTAAAAGTCCGTCTATGGTGCAACAGATGAATTTGTCGATACGGAGTATTACAGCTACAATCGCATGTGTCGTTTCGACTTTAAAACCGCTCGTTGACGATTTAGAAAAAATGTAGAGCCGACCCGTTCTTGTGGCTACGAGGATCTTATAGTCGACGTCGTACAGCCCAGTTGTACACATATATGCTGTTTCACCCTGTAACTGTATATATAGGAATATCAGTTTTCTGACGATTATATATTTATATTATTCAAAATGTTTCGAAAAATATTTTATAACTTATCGTGAGGTTAATCTGTTTTAAAACATTTCTATTTTCTGGTAGCATACAACACGAACGGTTAGGTATGTGTACTTATTAGGATACAAGGCACGTACATTATCTTTTTTATATGAAATTTAAAATTACGTTGCATTATATAATATACTATATTGTCTTGTCAGATGGCACTGCTCTATAGCCTTCCTATTTCTACTATTAATCTTATATGAATCGTATTAGCTATCAAACTTACTTACTATATTTATGCCTCATTGCATAGATTGTAAATATATTTTTCTTTTCTTTAATAAAAAAAGCTTATATACCTTGGTAGGTATGTACTTAAAAACTACTTGACTGATTTCAAAGAAAATTTCAAATTGCTTTGGAGGTTTCAGGCAAGTTTAGAGAGTAGTTTGAACCACGTTACCAAGTGCTATATCCAATCCACCACAGGTGAATCATCCATCTCGGTCGAATTAGTTCACAAAACGAGGTATACTTTGTCACCGATTTGCCAGTGAGCTGCAAGTGAGGTACACTAAAGCCAATATACAGAGCCGGCCTTAGGGTATAGCGAGGCCTAGGGCAAATTTTTTTAGATGAGGCCTATAGTAAATACTTTTTTTTTTATTATTTGTAAGTCAACAAACGGTAATTATAATGTTTTAGTTGGTAAATTGTTGAGACCGTCTCCACTCTCCACCCAATAATAATATGGTGCTTTTGGCATCAGAATCTAAATAATAATTAATATAATTCATCATTAAAAATTATAATTTCAATAAATATTATTATTATTATTATTGTAAGATACGTATTATATTTTATACAATAATTTAAATCTTTGTTTAAACTATAGAGTTTTTCGTTGTAAAGAGTTTCGTTATAGAGTTTTTACTGTATTTGGTAAAAAATTTAAGATTTTAGAACTATTATTTACTATAATTTAATAAATAATAATTATTACATTTGTATAGTACTACACATATATCAAATATCAATAAGAATTAGTACTTACGAAATTACGAAATTAAGATTCTGATTGACTGATTACTAGAACGAATGCGCCATGCAAAATGAACGATTTCCTAAATGCCAAATTAAATTTTATCCGAGCGATTTAACGATCAATACGTGAACTTTGGAACAGAAATAAGCCGGGTTTCGTGATACTGTCGTCACAATAACACGATAACATTATAACAATATAATAAATTAATATTGTTTGAAATCGTTTTCGTTGACAAAATGATTTTATTACAATAATATACGTATTACGTATAGCATCGGAATCTCCAACACAAGTACATATATAATCAATAATCTAGTCTATGGTATAAACTATAAACTAATAATAATAAAACTCATAAAGACAACTGTTTCTCTGTTTACTGTATGTAATCGGTCTAAATTTAAATCGTATTTTTTTAAATTTTTTTTTTAATTTCACCGAAAAATTTATAGTATAAAATAATGAATAATTTCATTAACGCGAGGCCCCAAATGTCATACAAAAGCGCGAGGCCCGGGGCAGGGGCCCCGCTAGCCCCTGCCTAAGGCCGGCACTGCCAAGATATACCTAATTATGGCTATATTTTATATTTTTTTATAGATGAAGTCGAGTTATACAGGCATATAGCTAGTTATATATAATATAGATTACGTTATACTATGTATAATCAATGATATTACCTATAGCTAACTAAACATACTAAATCAGGGAAACTACAGAGGAAACATTTTAGTATACAACACAATCTTAAAATACATTGTGATAATGTATTTTTAATTAATATTACCTCATATTTATCGGGTAAAATTTTAAATGATTCAGTATCGAGTATGCTGATCATGTCGGTGGTTGCTATTACCAGACAACTGACGCCATGTACATCGCTCATATTCCTTTTCAATTCCGTAACACATGTTATGGTGTGCTAAAAATTATACATTCAGTCATTTAGAATATAATTTATCAACAACGAGCGTCGTGGAAGAAGTTACTTTAGCTAATCAATAATAATATAATACTTGCTTGTTTGACTAGATTAGTTTTTCTGCACTTCTCAAAATATTCATTAATATGACACTCGTTTAAACATAATATTTGCTGTGACGTTGTCGATAGACTCGCGAATCCTATGGTCGATGACAACACTTGCAAACGTTTTAGCAGATCGAACGCATCTTCACTCTCTTGCCATAATTTACATTCTTCAGTATCTCTTATTATCGTCGACTGAATTGAATATTTATGATAGGGCTTACAATTTCGGTAAAAGTATATCTCGTTTTTTATCACTACAGCTACACCTGTATCAGTAAATATTTCATTAATATATATTATATAATATAATATTTAAATACAATTATATTATAGTCTTACGATTCATAAAGTAAGTAAGTAAGCAACAGGTATACAAACAATAACTTTCAGGGGAAATTTAATTATAAATAATCTTAGCTTCTTATATTTACTTTGCAATAGTTAACTCTACTTTGCAATTTGCACGTCAAACTTTAGTTGTGTTACATTTTTTTATATATTACTCTAAAATAGACAATAGCATACTAAAATCAGAATACTGAATAAGTGCAATAACCTACTACAAGTGATAGCTATAAAACTATAATTCATTTTCATGTGGAAGGGGTCCTTAATCTAAATAAATAAAACGTCACAACATGTATATTGCATAAGTAATTTTTTTTGGTTCTTTTTTGAGAGGTTTGCGTTTGAGTGGGTTTGTATAAAAATTGCAGCGCGTCTGGGCAAATTATTTTAAAATATTATTAATCATTATGTGGTAGGTGATATTTTTTAGTAATATGTTTAAAGCAATTGGGCAATATTTTGTGAATTAATTTTCCCTCTTTACAAACTCAGGATTAAGACTAGGGCTCAGAACTTAATGTACTTAAAAAGTACTAAATATGCACGCACTTATGCGCTTAAAAAGTACAAATATGCTCTAAAAATATGCACTTATATTTTATTTTTTTACACAAAATTTTCATTTGCACTAATTTTTTTAAAAAAAAAATAATACTGATTTTTAATTTTTAATCATAATTTAAACAAAAAAAAATAATAAAAAAAATATCTTAAAAAATGTTCGTTGAATAAAAAAAACGTACTTGTTTCTGTCGAGTTATATTTATATACCTGAAGTACATAAATAAAATTTGAAAAACCACCAGGTACCTACCTAATTAAAAAGTATTTTAATTAATAATTAAAATGCATTAGATATAATTTTGTTCCTGCCTTCAAAAGTGTTACATTGGATCACTAAACTTTTTTGATGTTTTCAAAATTGAACACGGACGTATAAATCGCAACTGACAAAAATATCTAAGCGGTAGGTCTGTTAATGACATCAACAATAATCAATTTAATTATTGAATTATTTTCCTAGAAAAGTATTAAAGAAAAACGTCGTATTACGATATAAGAATATCTAGTAAGTTTTCTTAATATGAATGTATTAATTTTTTTATTTACGAATTTTCATACTGAATCTTCATAAATTATAAAATATGCTCCAAAAAATTTTAAAACTAAGAAATATGCTCTAAAATCTAAAAATCACTAAATATGCAAAAATATGCACTATAAACTTTTAATATGCTTTTTGTACCTAGTGTCTTGGAATGAATTTCTAGCTCACTTATCAATAAATCTAATGGTTCAAAAAAAACATGCGAATGCAACAACTTCCGAGCCCTAGTTAGGATTATCCGTGAATTCTACATTTCTACTGGTATGATTAAAAATGCAGTAAGGTTTCTCATAAGTTTTGTTTTTATAGCTATTAAAAGTATTTAAGATACATAAGCACGAAATATTTTACATGCATTTGAAGTAAAATAATTAGGCAGATAAAAATATATAAAATGTTCAGTTTTTTTTTGCTAAGACTTGAAATTTGACATTTATAGCCTATAGAGTATAGGTAAACACAGAATAAGGATTTCAGTTTTTTTGTTGTAATTTAAAATTATTATTCATTGGGATTTTAAACTTTAATGGATATTATTAAACTTTATATAATATATATAATGACATTTTTAAAACATTTAGATTAATTTTTTGCTATTGTCTATGTATATTACGAAACTATTCAAACCGTTCCATGGTAAGTCGGTAGGTACTGATTCAAATGTTAATAACGGTATTACATATATTATTTATATGATATAAATGTATACTTATATATAGTAATATACTAATATACTAATTCATAATAATAAAATTAATGCAATAAATGCGTAATAAATTAATTCAACCTACCATATTGCTATTAGTAAATTATATTATAAATTAATATGCTTTTTATATAGCATATTATATAGGGGGCTGGCTGGCAGATTGACAGCTGCCTTCGCTCAGAATCGTTTTTCGAGTTTTATGCGTATCATTGAATTCAAATTTAACACATATATTACAGTGACTTATTACTCAATGATTAGGTACGGCAAGTCAATACCGGGAAGTCGCTCTGCTGTACAGTAGGTTTCGAGTGAAACTATGTAATGGATATATTATTATTTATTTTTTATTTAATGATCCAAATCCCACACGCAAGGCCTCGCGAAATCCCGGGACTACTCAAGAATATTCTTATGAAATCATCCTATAATATTAATAAGATTGTACATATTATAATAAACTTGCTGGCTACAACGGTAACGACTAGCGTAGCCTGTGTAGATAGATGCAATTATATTATACAAACAATTATATTATATTTTATTTGACGTGTTGTATATTATTATTATGTATTTTTATAAGACGGATGGAAGACTATTAACAATAGTAATGGGGAAGAAGGGGAAGTAGGAACTAGTAGGAACTAGTACATATTAGTTAGGTATTCATTTTTATGTTTATAATATTGATAATAAGCGTAATACTTGAATAATCAAAGTCAGTTGCGGTCTGGCCAGTTTGACTTTGTAGAAACGCGTGTGAGACGATTATAAGAAAAAAAGAAAGGAAACGTATTAAACGATATTTATTATTTAGCGTATTAACCGTAACACGAAAAAATAGTATATATGTAACAGGAACGTATGGTGTGATCGTGATGGTTTTGGAACGAGCGGCTACAACTACCGCCGCCGATGCACGCCGATGCACGCGGCGTTCCGACTATATCAAAACTGAAGAACGACTAACGAGTAGCGACTACCGCATGGGACCCTGGTACTGTCGACTCCGATACGTGCACGTCGGCCGCGCCATTATCGAAATGTACACGTTAGTTAGGTAACCTAACCTCACGATCGTAAGCGGCAATATTATTGATATCGATACGAACCCGTCAATAAAACGGTTTCGATATTTTCAAATTTTCAATATAACCAATAAACACCAATAATAATAATAATAATATCGAAATATCGAATACTGATCGTGTATGGTTTCATCGTGTATGGTGACTTTCTCGTCGACGTCCATATAGTTCATACCATTACGTTCACGTAATAATATAATTCTCGAGTTCTCGACAACAGCTGTGTATTCCACTCTCTCTCGATTTTAAATTCCCGCCAAGCTTATTATATTATATTATAATATCATTATTCATTATTTTATATTTTTATGTTGTTATAATATGTTTTAATATTATAATAGGTATCCAATTAAAATAATATTATTAAATATAATTGCTGTTATTGTAATTTGTTATATTTTATATTAATTTATCATTACTCAATACATTATTATTTAATTACCTATATAGGTATAATTCTCCGTTTAAATTGGGTTTTGAGTGTTTTTACTTATGATTTGTAATTCATATTCCTCGTGAATTCATAATAATTAATAATATTATGGTACTTTATTAAGTAAAATATGGCACTGAATTAATACAATAAAATTCTTTATTTTAATGTTTGATACTTTTAAGTAATATTTTAAGTGCCTGTATTATAGTTATGTATTACACGCGAGTACAACAATGATATCATAGGAACAAAACATATTATAAAAGTATTGTCGAGTAGAAACCCTATAAAATATAACGTATAACATAGCACACGTTTTGAATAGTGTGGTGACTTGATAATTAATTAGGTAATTAAATTAATTAAATTAATATCAAAAGCATGCTGAGGTCATTTCAAAGAGTGTAGTCAACACACTAAGTACCTAGGTAGTATCACAGTATTAAAATAATCAAACTATAAAAGTGTTGTCACATGTCACTTTTTTTAGTTGAAAAATTCATCAAATGTTTATTTTATAATAGTCTACTATACAAGTCACATGATAACATCTTTAAAATATTTCGAACCTTCTCAAGATATTTATAGATGTTTAAAAATGTTTTTATTTGTCTATAAATATCGATAAAAAATGTTCACTCGGTCAAACGGCTTGAAAATATAATACAAGGTTCCTTAAAAGTTGTTATAACAGCAGTTAAAAAAAAATAAAGATACATAGACACGACTTATTTTAAAAGCATTTAAAGTTCAAATTTTGACAAACTTAGATATTTAAACGAAGGATAACAATTTTATTCATTTTGTTTTATATTAAAAATATTATTTGTCGGTACTTGAAACTTTTAAAGTATGTTATTATGATTTATATACGCAATAATAACATTTTCAAATGTAATGTTTTCTTCAAAAATTGAAAAATCAATTCAACCTTCTGTATTAATAATAGTAATACAAAAATAAATAAATTACGTATAAATTACGTTAATGCAAGGATATAATAAATAAAAATATATGCTTAGTGATATTGGCTAACGCTCTATATATATGTCTTCGCTCAGAAGTCAGAATCGTTTTTCGTATACAATATTGGTTTTTTATCATTGAATTCAAATTTCACACATCCATTACAGTGACCCACACGATACCTAATACACAGCAGAGAGGTATCCACTTGCCGACCTTTTTTATATTTTAATGTTATAACTTATAGGCTATAGCAGTAAGTTACCATACACTCAGTAGTCAATATTACCGTTATAGGTACACCCTGAGAAATGCCCTGAACGGCCTGAACAGTTTTAATAAGCTACGTTATGGCAGTTAAATTATTATTTATTAACAAACCTAATTAGGTACTTATCATACGCATCATCAATAGTATCACCTTTGTACCTAAACGTATTTTTTTTTATTATTAAATATTTTTGACTTACATGGAATGTGTTGTTCGCTGTTGTCCGTGTACACGGTTGTAATACCTGATGGTTTTTCGTTCAAATATATCACGTGTGTTTGTTTCAATCCTTTGAATATCTATAAAAAAAAATTTTAACAAAAAATTTAAAACACACATGTATTGGTAATATATATCTACTTATTTAATTTATTGTACATATTATGTTATATTGTGAAATGTATAATACTTTTAACTGCGGGTTGGACGTTCCCGAACCGAAATCCACAACCACGAATTTATTATCGTTGTCGCCATGGACATCGGACAACATCATACAGCAGTTGTACGTTTGCAAATTGATCGGTGGGTTGATGTCCACGTCTATCCACGTAGAATTCCTGTAAAACGATCGTACAATTAATGACAATACTAATTGCGATAGAATAGCGATTAATAAATAATATTATATTGTGAAGGATAGTCGACTCGTTTACATTTTTTAATTATTTTCCACGCGAAACAGTTATAACAATCGTAACGTTATTATAAACGACGCTCGAACATTTGTAAATTTTTGCACGTATTATACTACAGCGTTTTTATACACTCGTCGTATTTGTGACAATATTGTATACAATAGGTATCCTTCTGTTTCAGAACTTTTCGGTGTGTTGTACAGTCCGTCGCTTAGCAACTATCTATCCGTTCTCGTGCCGTTTACTTTCTATGAATTGAAACTGTTGTTTAGGTTGACGTATATTTTCATGCACAAATATTAATATTTCCCCTATTTTCGATGACGAACGATAGGTGAACTGCGGTCTAAACCAGGTACTGAAAATCAATTAGCTTCTAAAAGTTAAAAGGTCTTAGGTTGTGCTTCGCAACTTTACAAACAGAATTAAAACAAAGTTACAGCACAAAGTAGTACGTGGAAGTTAAGAAACATATTCATGATGATCTTTACTTTTAAAAAAAGCTGAAGCCCTCACGTGTCCGTGTGCTATACTAAAATGTGTGTGGAAAAAATTGACCCTCAATCCTCACACAAATGCAGATATATATAAAATGCGTACCTATATAATTAGTGAGAATACCTCACACATAATGCACGTGAAGTTTTTAATCATATTTTAAGTCGTTTTTGTATATACTTCATCGGTATTTTCGTTTCGTACCAATGTATTGATAAATATTTGAAATTACCCAAAAATGTTCGCACCGACACTTTGAAATATGATTATAATTATTAAATATTCAGCTAATTCGTACCAATAGGATGACGCATTATAAGCCTCTAGGACGTATAGATAGACCTGATCGATAACAGCCGACATAATATATATAGCTAAGTCATAATAAGTCTTATAATAATCTCTATATATGACTCCTTATGCACACGGACGAAAAACAAACATCCGTCGGCGTGAAAAAAAGTATCATCACACTGTTAACCTATATACATGTGCCGCGGGCTCTAAACGTGCGTAATAATATTATCTTATAATAAGGTTATATAGGACAAGAAAACAAATAATAGTGTATTGTTACCACTGTCTACAACTCTAAAATCGTATTATCTCTGCAGCTGGGTGGCATAATGTCGACATGTCGTTGTAATATTACCACGAGATAATAATAATAATTGAGTGCTCTGTGCCGACGCAACCGCTTACAGAGGTGTAGGTAGTTACCACCACTCAAGTACATCCGTAAACATTGATATCGTAGGGATACGACAAAACATTAATGTTCCAAGTAGTTCACAGCAGTATGCGTCCAACTGGTTCGAATAGAATATTATTTACACGTTACCTGAATAATTATATTATAAATATATATCAGTGATACACGTCTTTTTGTTTATACCTAACCGTAAAATCAGTCTATATACGAAAGCATTGCTGCAGGTAATAATAAATATAATAATATCATGTATACCTACTATGTAATTGCCAATTGGTATAGGTATAGTTTGGTCCGGTTTGGGAGTTAATACAAACATAATTAAATCTTTTTCGTAGGTGAATCTTGCAGGTTTAGTATAAAAGTATAATCAAAATGAAATGCAAATAAAAATTATTGCTTTTTCACTAGAATTCATATTATATTACGTGCGTATATGGACAACAGAGAGGAGGAGGGGCTTGTCAGTTGTCAAATTTTTTTTTTTTTTTAAATAGCTTAAGAAACAAATTTATTAATACCTAGGTGGTTAGGTATATAATATTATGTTGTTTTGTTAAAATGCATTACCTAAATATTTCTAAGTTTTTAAGCCAATGGATAAAAGTTGTCATTAAAATAGTTATTGGATTTCAGCAGAATAAAAAATTGTATCGATTTCCACGGATTAAAAGAGAAAATAATATTTGCAAATAATTGTTAACTAGTTAGTTGTTCTGTTTATTCTTTATATTTGTACAACATTGTGCCTATAAACGTAGTCATATTTGTCGTAATATACTAATATACAATATTATGGTAACACGTAGAAACTGCTATGGACCAAAAGTCCAAAACAGCAACGACAAAATCAAAATTGCTAAAAAATTTTATCACGCCTATTTCTTAAGTACCTACTAAAAATAATAATTAATTATAGGTTATTATATGTAAAGGCAATGGGTGGACCGCAGTCTAGACTGCAGTAATGTGTCATGTATGATTTTAATAATAGTAATAAGTCTAAGAACAGTACCCATAATTTACGAGCAAAAATATATTTTAGTCTTCGAAGCGTATGATGCATTTACAAAAAAAAATATAGCTTTTGTAAATTGATTGCATGTGAAGAGTTCTTATATTGTGTGGAGAATCATCGTAACATAGTGTAATATAATGTGCCCAATTAAAAACGGGCGTACTTATATACCTGTGCAATTTGTTCGTGGAGGATACCCCTGTTGCCACACCCCCTCAAATATGGCACTGCAGGTTTAAAATGTACCTACATTGTACAAAATAACACGCAAATTATGAAAAAATAAAATAACGGGTAACAATAAGCGTGCATAATACTTTTATAGTTTTTCGAGTGCACATTACTATACAGTGGAACTTCCATACAACGAACTTCCACTTACGGCGAAATTTTCTATTTAAGTAACAAATTATTTTTGGGAACCTGCACGACCTTCGTGTTAATCATTTATATTTAAAAAATTCCTCTATATTACGAATATTTTTTGTTCCCCGCGAGACTTCGTTGTACGGTGGTCTCACTGTATTATAATCAGTGAATTTTCAGAGAGTCGCCATCTCGAGCGTCGCAGATTAACACTATCATCCGTTCTGGTCCAAAGTCGGCCGTCATGAGATCCGGCGGCGGAACGGTGGTCCGCTTGACGCTTAGCTGCGGCGCGTTGGTCGCGTCCACCGCGGCGGCGTGCTGTTTCCTGTCCGTGTGGTCGTACTGGTACTACGAGCTGGACGCCGACTGCGTGCAGGCCCGCGACTGCAAGTGCCTGCTGTTCGGCACGAGCTTCGCGGGCGGCGGTTTCGTGGGCGGTGACCGGTTCGCGTGCCAGTACGTCGCGTACTCGCTGCTGGCGTCCGCCGGGCTAGCGGCCTACACGAGCGTATACTACGGCTGCAGGATGCTACTGTGCGCTGGCCACAGCCGCGGCCGGCACCAGCACCACCGGCCCGTCAGGACTGTGGCCGAGACCAGACCAGAGCACGGCACTGGCAGCGCCTGCACCAGGTATGCCAATGCATAATCAATGATTATATATTACCTATCATGATTTCAATTTAAGTACCGATTTTTTTTTTTTGAAAATCCATAAAGGTAAAATCGTTTTTTTTTTTTTTACAACGCCATTGAAGAGTTGATCGAAAACACTTACTTTTGGAGCTGGGGTGATTTAATGTTTGCCAAGTATATTAGGATACGATTTGTTTAATATTTAGCCTTAATATGGGTTATTTGCACCCCTGGAGGCCGATCATCTAGAGCAGGTCTATATAAGACCTAGAGTTTTTGACCGCAGTAGTTACTGTGTATGGCTAGGGAGTGACTAGTTGTCATACTTACATAGGTTAACAAATAAAAATACAAAGGCAATGAAAAATCATAAATAGCAAAAAAATTAAATAACATCGGCACATCGCTTCAATGCATCTCAAATGCCATGCAACTCTTTACCTGTAACGCCTATCGGGCTATACACCATAATAAAATCAAAATTTAACTCAAACGTTAAAGTCAGTTAGAACTCCAAACGGGCAGAGCTGGTTTTCGCTAATAGTATAATTTTTCCTTTTCCGCCAAATCATAGATTGGTGGATTTATTTTTCCATCAATAATATAATTTATTATATTTATTTTCCACGATATCTTACGACATATATAGGTAACTGTCATAATCGTAGGTACCTATCATGGATAACGTCTATATTGTTATTGTTATATATATTATAACTGTTATTATATTTTATTTTCCACATTTTTTTATCATTATACATTTATGCGGGTCGCTGAAAAATAATCATAATTTTTACGTAACTTTGACGACTTTCGTTTCCTAAAGTTTGAACTTATATGGTATAAAATCACTTGCTTTTAACCACCTCATAGTAACATGCATGTTGCAACTATTATTAGGAGCCTTGTACCTTGGTAACCTTGTTCTTAATTTTAATATTTTTTATTCATCAACAATAATATAATCATACATAAATCGAAAATTATTTTTGTTAAAATATGTATTGACACCGATTAAAAATCTGTTTTTAAATTTTGACTTGAACAATACATCCACAATTATTTTTGTTTTGTTAACATGATTATATATCTAAGAATTATTCAAAATGTGAATTTAGTTATGTTTTATTTTTTGATTTAACTGAATTTAAAAATATTATTTATTTGCCAGACTTGAACCGACCGCAGTGCGCTCGAGTCGAAAAATAATAGAAGCGCGAGACTCAATCGAATTAAAAACGAAGAAAAAATTAGATTTCCAGGAAAAATAATTATTTTAACACTTTCTACCGGCCACGGCCTTCGTGCAGTCACGTCCCACTGAATTCAAATGTTTTAGTCCACAGATACAGATAAATGGCTTAACGATTTGTCTTGCAATTATTTTCGCTGTCATGGCGTTAAATATGTTTATTGCATCGATCGTACTGAGCAACGGATACATTTCGACCTGTCAGCAGTACGTGCATCGAGTGAAAAGTTTTTTGATGGTACCTATACCTTATATTTTAAATATATATTTTTATTGTATAGGTTATTAGTTTGTTCCACGGTTATCTACTCAGTTAGTAGATAACCATGGTTTGTACCTACCCAACTATACTTAATAGTTTAAAAAATCAGTAGGTAAATGTATTTTGAACTATTTATAGGTTTCCGGAAACATGGTAGAATTGATAACAAATCGTATGTCTTGTGGGACCATTTACGATTTCATGGACTACTTACAACCGCCATCGCGACAGGTGACATATGAACTGATCCATCGACACAAGACCAATCCACGAGATTCTGTGATTAATACATCGGCACTATTAATTATATCTATTTTACTGTCGTGGTTGAACACATTAATATGGGTTGTATTTACGTTTTGTACTTATTATTTCAAGTGATATCTATACCTATTGAGGAATGTTATACATCTACCTACTTAATTGTTGAATACAAATTAGATTTGTGTGTAGGTAACATACTAACAAATGTTTACCATTGGTAATACCTACCTTACTGTGTCATGAATAATCAATTGTTTGTGCAAAAAAATAAACTACAAATCCAGCTGTTATGAATAAAATATATTTTATAATATTTCCTTAATTTTATTCACATACTACCTACAAAGTATCATAGTAACCGAAAGCAATTTTAAATTTAATCTAGGTACCGAAATGGCTAAATGTATTGGTCAACATATATTCCTAAAGCAAACACGATTTTTCAATAGTTGTACTATACTTCCAAGTATTTAAGATACACAACCTTTTGGAATTTGTATAGATCATTTCTACAGCTCAAACACTTTTCAACAGCTCGTCAACTCAACATTTTCAACAGCTCAACAGACTAGATTGCAATCTCTACTTTTTATTTTAAAAATGGTATAATTTTTAATAACCGAGGCGAAAAATCGACCGTGTCAGACTAGAAAAAAATGTAAAAAAATGTTCTAATTATCATTTAATTTTGTGAATTATGTATTTTTTGTGTTTAATTATGAAATGTAACGATTTCTGATCAGGCACAGCTTTTCAATTGGGCACTTTGGGCACGTGCCCAGGGCCCTGCGATCGATGGGGCCAATGTAGCTCCTATTAGATCACCAACCGATATTCAATATTTATTACCGATAAATAAATTTATATCAAGAAAAATTAAAGGATAATCGCTAATAGTAATAATAATAATAATAATAATAATAATACAATCGACGCGGGTACGACTTAGGTAGGTAGTACATACTGAATAGAGTTTTGAGTATATTACGCGTTGTCTGCGCTTGAAACCGATTTTGTCGTCCTTTCAGCCCCCCTAATGAGTTTTCCAAATTGTAAAGAATTAAAAATGAATTAAGAAGTATAATGCTACATGAAAGTTTGAATAGTTAGTCATTGATGTCAATAGAATATGATATGCTCAAAGACATAGACTTCAAAGAAGTAATTAACGATTTTGCCCATCTTAAATCTATAAAAGCGTCTTTTCAATAAAAATAGAATTTTCAAATTCTCGAATTCTTCGAATTTTATAATTGTTTTTAAATTGTATTATATTACCTATATTTAATGTGAAATGAAAAAAATTAAATTTATTTATACATTTTATAAATTTATTAATTAATCAGACTTTTTCTTATCTACCACCACCCTATTTGCCTGTTTTAATAAAATAGTACTCCGTCCAAGTCGTAGAGGCCTTATTTACCACTGCCCAGTGCCTCTAAAAGGTTAAATACGGCTCTGATTCAGATGATTTTGTGTTAAATTCAATTTACTGATATTTTTTGCGGTAAATAGAAACGGTGTGTGATATTTTTCTAGTATGTACTGATGTGCCCCACTACCTACTTATTATTCATGTATTTTTAAATGTAAGCGTTCCTTTGTATGGCTTAACAATTAAAATATTTATACTAAGTCTATTTAAAATATAAGTTAGGTTGGATCCAAATATCCAATATAATAATGTAAGATATAAAATAGGTATGTATTTAGTGTCTATATTATATTATATATGATATTTATCATCAAAAACACAGGAAATACAAAAACTTCACTTCATCATTTGTATAGGTATCTATTTTAAACACTAAACATATGTTTTGTTTTTACTAAATTTAACACAAGTACTAAGCACAACATTAATTAAAGTATGTTAAATTTAAAGTTAGTAACAAAAGTATGAAAACTTGTTACATCTTTTGTTTATAGGCAAGTGAACTGATAAACTGTATGTTTTAATAAATTAAAATAATTATAAATATTTATTTTTTAAATTATTTATAATATGATTCATAAAAGTGTTAATTTTTGACACATAAATTATATTGATCATAGTCATATTTTAATATTTGAATATGTTACTTTTGATTGTTCTTTGTCAATGTCGGGCACTTCTAAGTGAAATTTTAACTGACATAACTTTTCCAGCACAGCAATACCTTGAAAATAAAATTATTATTGTATTCTTTGTATACTTTTGAAATTAATATATTTATCCAGTTTTTATTTTTCAATAATAACTTTTACCTTGTTCTCTGTTGTTACTATATTTACATTCCCATGCATCAAACAGCATATTGTAATATCTGGAGCCAACAAAGTATTGATGATATTTAAAAGATGTGGTGGTTGGAAATACTTTTTGAAATCTAAAATCATAAATTACTTGGTAGGAAGTTGTTATTATATTAAGTGTAGAAAATATAGAAAAAAAATATATATCACTGAAATACATACGAGCCAATTTGTGTTAGTTCATCTTCATATACAATAAGATGCCGGATATCATCTGGTAATAGATCATCTAATATGCTATTAATGTACTAAAAAAAAAATTGAAAGTTACTATTAGGTAGTACTTTTAATCAATTATAATTAATAATTTAGTACTTCTATTCTGGATTCAATATTTGAATAATATTCTTGTTTTTCTTTTTCTTTAGTAGATAAATTGAGTGTATATAATCTTTTATCATAACAAAGTGGTGATTTGACTCCTAACATCTTGAGTAAAGTATTCTACACAAGTGTTTTAATAAAAAAAAAAAAAAATGTAAGTTATTGAATTAATAAAATGTATATTAAGATATTATATAACTCACGTGTGTAGTACGAGACATTTTGTTTGGGATATGATAACCAACCATATTCATTAGGTCTTTCACTAATGGTCCTTTGACAGCTAAGTCAAGAGGAGAAGATGAATGTAACGAAGGAGATATATTGACCTAACATTGTACAATAATCATACCATTCAACAATATTGAATTTTACAAACATTTCGTTTTAATTTTACCTCTAATATCCAAGGTTTAAGATATTCATCAAACAAGATGTCTATTCCAAATAACTCGTATGCATTATATCTATTGCCCAGATTTGAACTACATATTTGACTCATAGGTGATTCACCACTAATGATAGTTTTTACAACTAGATCTTCTAAGCTCGCCCACAATTTGTTTATGTCAATCTTGCGTTCTTTCTCCATATATGTCCATAATGATCGTAATGTCCTAAGTTATTGTAATCAATTAATCATAACATTTTTTAAAATACAAAACCAACATTAAATAATCTAAAAGAAATACATTAAATACAATTTATTTACCATTTATGACCTTGACATGCATCCGCATCTTCATTTTCAGTAAACTGACTACTAAATTTGTTAATACTGTAGTTTGTCAAATGCATATATCGATCACATATAGTGGTAAGATCAGATGAATACTTAACTGAAATATTAAAAATAAACAAGTGATATAGATTCAATCATATAACATAAATATATATTATTAACCTGAAGCAAATCGTACAAGACCATTATCATAAAGATATATACGAAGTGGATTGATTGAAGTGATGAGTATGTAAAGTCTTAAATCAAATTTGGTGTCATTGATTAAATATGGATTATCTATGTACCTTTGAACAACTAAAGGTATTTTCTTTGGTATTTGCTCCCATTTTGATATAACACAAATTCCAGTTCCTCTAGCAGATGCTGGCTGTAAATTAATTTAAGATATTAGTTTAATCATTATTTTAAGGAATAATTTTAAAAATATTACTGGTTTAACAATCCATTTATCTTCATCATTTTTTTCCCAAACTTGTTGTAAAATTTTAGCTTCTTGAGGTAATATATATGATATGGGTATAAAGCCAAAATGTTCATTACCATATTTTATCATTAATCTATTCAAGTTTTTCCACAACCTATCTTTGCGACCAATTTGAAAAGTACCCGGAAAATGGTTAAGTTTTTGCTGTTGCCAAAGTGTTTTAAAACATATCGATTTCATATGTTTACCCCAAGTTCCAACCCAATCATTAGATTCTTAAAAATAATAACAAAAAAAATAAACATTAATTTTTATTATTAACATTTAAATAATACCTACTAATATAAAGTAAAAGGAAACAAGTAAAAGTACACTCACGGGATCGAGGTCACATCGTTAATAAAGTAGGTGGAGGAGCTACACCACAAAAAGCATCAACAATAGGAGGTGTAACACCACAGTGATTTTGTAAGGAAATGGCATTTGGATTTGATTGATTATTTAAGATTGAAGGGTTAGTTGCATTTTGAACTAAGCTATCCTCACTTTTAACAAGTTTAAAACCACTATTCTGGATAGTTTGACGTACAACAATTGGAGTTATAGAACTTAATTTCCATTTTAATAATTTTTGCAAAGGTAATGGTAATGGTTCACCTGCAATAATAATTATTGAAAAATTAATAATTTTTTTTCAAAGTAAATATTAAATAAAAATATTGGTACCTACCTTTAATATGGTGTGAAAAAAATCTTATGTATGGTGGCATATTTGAAAATAAACTAGGTCTTAGGGCTGAATGATATTCAAAATGATTTGTTTGTTTTTGAGTACCTATAAGTGGTTATGTATTGAAAATTATCATTATCATATAGTTATACATAAGGTATATTTTTTTTTTCTAAATTCTTATTTGAAACATAAAATACCTGAAAATAAATGGTCAAGAGCTACATTATTTAGTTCATCAGTCATAAAATCTTGTTGTATACTTTGGTTGAGAGTTTGCACTATTGGAGATTCTAAGCTTATTCGAGCATCTATTATAGAAACAGTATATAAATTAATTATTAATATAAACAAATACATAATATAATGGAAATTTTGTAGTTAATATTTACTCTCAGATGTGAAGTCTATGCTTGTTTTGAATGAGCTAAAATAAAATAATTTAATAATTAGATTTAAAAATAAAATACCTACTTAATTATATAATCTGCAATTTTATTCTTACTTAGCAGAAAACATAGATGTGTTATTTATAGTATCAGTTCTCCTTTTAGTATTAGGAGTTAATATTTTATTATTTTTGTTAGATAATTTTGATTTCGATTTTTCACTATTAAGTATTAATTCTGGTATTGGAATTGTTTGTTTGAGATTTTTTTTTTCTTCCTTAGTAATCATTAATGACTCATTCACTTTAGGAGTATCTTCAATATTTTTAATTGATTGAAAAGAATCTTTTGATTCTACAGACATAAGTGTACCTAATCGTACACGGTTGACAAGCATTTTCTGAATTGGAATGTTTATGAGATCTTTATTCTTTATTTTTGAATTATTCAAATGATTACTTGCGGTTAAAGATAAGCATCCAATGTTCCCCGTAAAATTTATAGAAATAAGATGCTTAGGAGGAACCGTTGGTAATATCTAAAGTAAAATGTATTCTAAATAATTTAAAATATAGATAATTAAAAAAACTATTTTTACTGCAATACTTACCATATGCTGGCATTGAACAGGATATTGTCTTATGTGCATATTGTAGTTTTTAATTGATGTATAATTAAATTGATCAATACTTTTGAATTCTTCTTGATGTAAAAAGTTCTCATTTTCTTCCCATTGTCTTGAACTACTATGATATTGAAAAACATTGTGTCTATCATTCTGTTCAATAATTTTATACATTGATTGTGTTGTATAATCTTTTTTTATGTTTCCTTAAAACAAAATGAATATTTTACATTTTTACTAAGTAGGTACCTAGTTAGTTCTTGATCAATTTATTAATTTTGAAAAAATACTAATTTGTAATATCTGCTGCCTAGTAGATAGCAAAACATTTGTCCAATTATCAACCAATAATATCAATTTTGATTTTAAATAAGAACTTTTTAATGAAATAATTAAAAATAACTTGTTCTACTTACCTAATGAATTAAGAAATCTGGATAATGCATTTGAGTAGTTTAAATTGTCTAATGTAAGGTCAGTATTCAAAATTGCATAGGGACTTAATTTCAGCAGTCTTTCTGAATTATGATCCATAGTTTGATGTAAGTTGATACAGAAAGTTAGTAAACAATCTAAAGGATACCACTGTTTTATTATCCCATCCGATGAAGATACATTATGTTGTTGGTAGGTATCAGGTGGTTGAGATATTTTTATTATTTTCATATGTATATTGCATGTGGGGCAAAAATAATTTTCTGGTACAGTTTCTACATTTGGCAGATTATTAACAAATATCAACAATTTTTATTTTAAAATAAGAACTTTTTAATAAGCTAATTGATAATTTTTCATCTCAGTATATTACTTACCTAATGAACGAGGAGATCTGGATAATGTATTTAAGTAGTTTGAATTGTCCAATGTAGAATCAGTATCCAAAATCCAGTAGGGATTTAATTTTAGCAGTATTTTTGAACTATGATCCTTTATTTGATGTAAGTTGAAACAAAGAGTTTGTAATTGATCCATAGGACTCCAACATTCTTTAATCCCATCTGATGAAAATGATTTATGTTGTTGGTGAATATCAAGTGATCGAATTCTATTTATTCTATTCTTATGTACATTGCATACTGGACAAAAACAGTTTTCTGGTACTGTTTCGTCGTCTCCAGAATTATTTACCATCTCTTTAAGTAATATTGAGTATGATTTATTGTTCATTTTCTATCAAATTGTATATTATTACAAAACAAGTATTAAATTTGTGTGTTAAAATGATAAAATATTAAAAAATAAATTAAAAAATAAAACATTAAGTAAGCATAATAGAAATGTATTAGGACACAACATGAAGTTATAATATCATATACTTACAATTAAATATCACTGTAAAAATATAAATACATTAGTTTGAAAATATATTATTGAGCAAGATGGGAGAATAAGCTAAGTAAGATGTATTTTAGACAAATGAGGTCAGTAGTTAGATAGTGGCATGTGTATTGTGTGTATAGTATAGGTAGGTACTTGGCACATGTTAAGATACTTTGACATATACGAGTATATCTATCATTTATAGAATGACATTAAAGAGAAGCTATAGTTCAAATTATTTAAAAGGAAAATATCCTTTGGAGTTCTGAAATATTTTTCAAAAATAAGTATAGAACTATTGTATCTAGTGCTGTTTATAGAAAACAAGTTATACAATAAATTGCAAGTGTAAAATATTTATCTCCAAGTTATTAAATTAAATAATCACCATCATTTATTGTAGGTATTATTTACCTGTTACATTTAATGTAAATGGAAGTTTTTTAAAAATATAAAGATTATTAAATAAGTGGTAATAGAAAAGTAGGTATGTTGAAATATTAAAAACCTTACATATCTAGTATTTATAGTAGGTACTTACACTTTTGAGTCCAAAATTGGTCGGACTTAGCTAAATAACCAAATACATTCATAACAATCTAAAATATAAGTAATTGAGTTTTACTAAATAGTTCTTGATACATTGATAAAAAAAATATTATAAAAATATTCAATCCAAAGTAGGTACAAGGTTTAACCTTAAGCTTTGCCCCTCATGTATTTATATATATAGTATTTGAACATTTTGGGGCAAGGTTAGATTTATCATTTAACTGAGTAAAAAGGTATACATGGCTTAGGGGCTCTCATTTCTGTAAATCAGGCTCCACTACACTACAACAAGGATAGGTAATTAATAATAAATTGATAGTTATTAATTATTACATTAATTACTAATTAGAGATGGTAACTACTTTTCAGGATTTTTAAATTACCTGAAAAACAAATAAAATAATAATATACAAAAATATAAATTACTTATACAGCCATAGGCCTCAAATAAGAGATTAAGCACTCTAGAAGTTGTAGAGGAAGTGAAGTTGAGAGGGGTATAGCCCTCACATTCTTTTTATATTGATACTCCTCCTTATATAATATCATTAATATCCATATTCCATGTGTAACATTTGATATCTCTGTTAATGAAATAAAATAAATTAAAGATTTAAATATTTAAATAATATTTTGATTTTCTTCAACAGTACCTTTAGCCTTTTGCTTATAAGCATTTAAAGTTCAAATATTGACAAAATACGTAAAAATCACGAAAACGTGCAAATAATTTTGAGTTAGAAATTCATAAAAAATGTTCTTTTTAAATCTAAGATTTGAAAATGTAACACAATATTTCTCATAAGTTTGCCTAAGTTTATTAAAAAAAAAAATATCTAATACCTAGTCAAATTAAATTTTTATGAAGTTCATATTTTTACAACATTGGATATTCACTCGATTTCTCATGTAGCGATTTTCTTATTTTGTTGTAATTCAAAAATGAATAATAGTACATACTTAAAAATTTCACCGAATGTTTATATTAGCATTTTCTATACACCATACAATTTTGAAAATATTTTGACTTTTTTAAACTTTTTACGGACTATTTCAAATTTCAATTTTTTTAATTTTTTTTTATATAAATACCAATACATTTTGCCAAAAATAATGAAAATTAAATACAAGGGCTCCTGATATATTGTTACGATAGCAATTGAAAAATACTAAAAATCCTAGACTGACATACCGTCTCATCCACTTGACCCCTTTTTTTCTCTTTTTTTTAAATATTTATCTTATACATTTTTGTACATCATTGAAAATATAGGTTTTTTCTTAATACAGCTTGATAGATTTGTACACCTTTTATATTTTGAATCCATTTTTTAGATTATAATATGTAGGTATAGTGCATTTATTTAGATTTCAAATTTATTTTTAAGGGCTTTCACTGCATTAAATTCAAAGCCATAATCGTAGCAATTTATACAAAAATATTTAGTTCAACATTTTGCTAACTGGAAGTTCGTCATATGGAAATTCCGCTCTAATTATACTAGAAATATGTAATTTTAGTGGATAGGTTGATAGGTACCTATACTTATTATTAGTAAATTGATAAATTATTATATTATTATATTATATATATTGGCCATGATTATAGTGGTGCGGTTTAAACATTTTTGATTATTATGTAAGATAATCACAAGATTCTAATAGTGTTGTAATGCTACAACACATTACACATGGCTAAATATTAGAAAACAATAGACATCATTTTAGTCGAAAATAATGTGGAGGAAAAAAGGAAACCAAATTTTTTTGTGGAGGAAAACGGTAACACGTTTTTGGCGGAAAATGGAATATAATTTAGATTATTATTTTATTATTATTATTATTATTATTATTATAATTATTATTTTGAGTTAGAAATTTCTTTTTAAAATTTGAAAATTTCATTCAAGATTTCTCATAAGTTTCAAAAGAAAGAAAAAAAGGGGGTCAAGTGGATGTGTCGCTCTGCTGTAAAGTAGTTTACAAGTAGATCACTGTATAATGGATTATGGTATTAAATTTGAATTCAATGATATAATATCATTGTATACGAAAAACGATTCTGAGCGGAGACGGTATGTCAGTCTAGGATATTTTAAATTATATTGATATTGTTATTTTACGGTAGCTGCTAAGTTGAATTAATATTATTCATATTATTTAATTATTAACCTAAAATTATCGCTAGAAAAATATTATAATATTACTTTTACTCGTTAAAATTGATTTTAATATGTAATTTCGTCCAAATTTGAACTTAAAATGTCTATAAAAAATAACTGTGTTTATATATATTTTAGATCTTTTGATTACAGTATGTACTATTTATTAGAATCTTCGTTTTAAATTTTCAATCCTTAATTAAAAAAACTGACCATTTTATAATTGTTTAATTACAATGATTGATAATTTTCGAGATTTTGATGAATTTTGTAAAAATTCGAACTTTAAATGCTTATAAAAAAAAAGTGTGCCAATGTATTTTTAATATTTTTCAACTGCTATTGTAACAGTATATCAGGAGCCTTGTATTAAATTTTCATGATTTTCGGCCCAAAAAATAAAAATTTATTGGTATTTATATAAAAAAAACTAAAAAAATTGAAAATTGAAATGGTTCGTAAAAAGCTCAAAAACAGTCAAAATATATTCAAAATTAGATGGTGTATAGAAAATACTAATATACAAATTCAGTTGAATTTTTCATGCATCTACAGTTATTCGTTTTTGAATTGCAACAAAATAAAAAAATCGCTGCATGAGAAATCGCGTGAATATCTAATCTTGTAAAAATTTGAAATTAAAATGCTCATAAAAATTTGTTTTGACTTGTTTATAAACATTTTTTTATTGATAAAATTAGGCAAACTTATGAGGAATCTTGTATTACATTTTCAAACCTTAGATTTAAAAAGAAAAATTTTTATGAATTTCTAACTCAAAATAAATTGTACATTTTCGTCATTTTTACGTATTTTGTTAAAATTTGAACTTTGATTACCTATAAAAAAATGTTGACTTCGGATTTTTAATATTTGTCATCTGCCTTTGAAACTATATATTAGAAGCCTACTATTAAATTTTCAAGATTTTTTACCCAACAAATAAAATTTTATTGACATTTATAGAAAAAAAAACTAAAAAAATTTAAAACAGAAAATGTCTGTTAAAAGCTCAAAATAAGTCAGAATATTTTGAAAATGCTATGGTGTGTAGAAAATGATTATATAAACATTTAGTAAAAATTTGTAACTACGGTCATTTCTTTTAGAGTTATACCAAAAACCAAAATCGATTTTGTCGAAAATTGGTTTTCCGTAAAAATGCCCGTTTTTTCCTTAATTTTTCATTTGTTTTTCCAGGCGCTCACGAAAACTACTGTGAAATTTTAACTTTTGACCCCCCCAAAGTATCAACTAGATTCACTTTCCTATTAGAAAATGTACTATAGAAGAAAATCGAAGCATTTTTTCTGTCCTAAAAGGTGATGACAGACACAAAAATAAAAAATAAAAATAAAATAAAAAAACACACATCATTATAAAATCAATACATTCAACGCTTCGCTCAGAATCTAAAATGTCTACCTGAAAGTCAGATTAAAGTTTTATGAGCGTTTGAAGTTCAATAATTGTTATAACATTGGATATTCGTCGATTTTTCATGTAGTGGTTTTCTTATTTTGCTGTAATTCAAAAAGGAATAACTATAGATATTTATATCATATGTTTATTTTATCTATTCCTATACTTGATAAAATTTTCAAAATTTTTTGATACGTTTTGAGATGTTAACGGACATATGCTATGTACATTTTTTTTAGTTTTTTTTTCTATAAATGTCAATACAATTTCATTGGTTGGGTCATATAGCTTGCAAATTTAATACAAGGCTCTGATATATTGTTACAATAGCAGTTGAAAATTATAAAAAATACAAAGGCACAATTTTTTTTACAAGCATTTATAAAGTTCGATTTTTGACAGCATTTAAAATTTAAATATGATTTTGTAATTAATAATTGATAAAATGTTCAACTTTTATAGCTAAGGATTCATTCAAAATTTAAAACAAGTTTCTACGTAAGTGGGTTATTCTGTAACCAAAAATCTCAAAAATATTAACACACAATTTTTTTTATAGTCATTTTAATCAAATTTGGACGAAATTACATATTAAATAATCAAGAATAACGATTTTAGTTACCTATTTTGTTGTAATTTCATAATATTTACCAGCTATCGTATTAATAATAAGTAATACCTAACAATATAAATATAATATAAAATATCCACCCGAAAAAACGTCTCAGCTAAGAATCGTTTTTCTCATACAACGATATGATATCATTGAATTCAAAATTAATATAATCCATTGATTAGTGACCCACTTGTAACCTCCTGTACAGCAGATGAGAGACATCCACTTGCCCGTTTTTTTTTTAAATTGTTGTTAATTTTTTTCCTGTTTTTTTTTTTTACCGATTACCATTTTGACTAGGTGTAAATAATGTTATAAAATAGTAACGGCTTGTATATTATTTTGTGTTTATTAATTATTATAATTTTAAGTTATCACAGTTTAAACGGGGCGGAATTGACTGAACTAAATGTCTTAATACAACTATAATACCTAAGTGAATCTAGGTACCTTATACCCATATCTATGTTAAGTAGATAGGTGCCTATTATATAGTTTATTTAGTCCAGGACAGAATCCCACTGGAGTCAGTGAGCTCCGGATAAATACAAATTTCCCCCCTTCCCTAAGTCAAATTTTTAAATACGCTACTGCTAGCTTAACAATTTCACTACTAAAATTCTAATCATTTAGGATCATATAAAAGTATATGTTAAAAAATTATTTGATTATTATTTTGAAACGTATTAATGAAAACATAATTTCGTAGGTTTTTATAGGTATAGGTAACTAAATGTACTTTGATAGCGACTATTGAGTGTTGACTATCACTTTTTAAAACAGTTTATGATGATGTATCAAGTCGTCGGACACGTCGAGCAGATACGTTTTTAAAGAAAATGAGGCTACAGCTCGTTGCTCGTTGCTGTTCTCCAGCATTTAATAACGCCCACCGATCACCGTTCGACGTCAGCCACGTAAGATAACCACAGCGCCGATACGATTATTGTTTGTTATTTTCTCTTTCGTTTTGATAACGACAATTAATTGCAGTGATAAGCGGCGGGTTGCGGGTTTAATATTTATTATTTAGTCCTGTAGGCTGTAACTATGTCAGTTCAAACTACTGTAAGTTCCTAGTCAAAACGTCTTGATATTATTATAATTATTTATTGTTTAAATTGTATTGTTCTTGTAAAACTCGCGAATTTACACACGTCACACGTTCGACCGAGTCCATCGCGATAAATCGTAACGATCGTTAGACCGCCCTGTTTTTGTTGTCGCGGCCTCACGAAATTATTTCTCCCTAGTGTAACCGGTCGTCGTCGGTGCCCGCCTGCAGCTGTCAAAGCAACCTTTCATGATCTCTCGTTTCTCACAGGTAATAAAATGATGCGCTGTCCTGAAAACTACAAAACTCTAGGGATCCAGTGTTAGTCAAAATTGTGTTTTGTACGCTGTTCCTAGGTCAACACGTAAGTATATTGTTGTTCTGCGGCTCTATTGTATGCTGTACATGGGTGCCCATTTGTGTGTTTCTTTCTTTCCTGACGGGAAGTATCTATTAATGCTAATTTTTTCATCTAGGAGCCACAAGCCAATCATGTCAGACACGGATTCCATCAAAACCGATAAATCACAATCAGATCTGCAGCAGAAGTATGATAAATTAGCCATGGAGTTTGCCAAAGTAAATATAACACTAAAACTAAAAATTAATTAGTGTTTGATAGAGGTTATCTAGCAGTGGCGTATAATGGTATTAAAGCTTGGTATACGCTAAGAAAAACAACCATAACATTTATATTTAAAAAGAAAACTTAAGACTAACCACTGGGAATAAAAAGAATTAACAATTATTAAAACTTAAACGATAACTACCTAAATGTATATATCGAACAGGTAATATTCTGTGATGGAAGTTTGTGCCTTGTGTCCGTATACAACAATATTAGCATTGTTACCTATATAATATTATATTGTTTAATTGTGCTTAAAAAAAAGTTTGGAAATTCAAAAATCTGTTTCTAAAAGTATCTATACTTTCTCAATGCAGCGCTTCCAATTACTGCATAAAACCGTGGTCAACCTGTCTAACCGCACCCAGCCACGACTACTCCAATAATATGAGCTGGGTAATCAAAATCCTGAGTGTTTCTGTCAATATATTGCTTACCTAAATAACAAAATAGTTTTATTTCATGGTTTCTTTTTTCTAATTTTTAATATAATATATTACATATAATGGAATATATTATATCTAAAATAAAATACCTATATTATAACATGAAATATTGCCAATTGACTTTAGGTATAAATTAATTACATTTAATTTCTTTCATTTTTAAGTAGGTATGTGGCGCTTACTTAACTTGCCCTGGATGCACACCATTTTTGTTGCTGTTTTTTTTTTTTTTTTTGGATTAGACTAATCAGTGTTCTGTTAGGTATATTGCTGCTAATTACTATACATATTAACGATTACCTATGTCTATTAATGGTGGAGAAACCAGAGTGGCAAAATTTGATGTAAAATGTTATATTATGTTCCTGTTTATGTTTGTATTATTATGGTAAAATATTATTTAATAAGAAATATATTTTAGTTGTTTAAAATATTAGAGTTATTATTTATAAGCAATAGGTTTGTAATAAACAATAATTGATGCTAAAACCATTAAATATTAAATAAAAAATGTATTTACCATCGATAAATTATCATTTTATTTACTTAAAATTATATATTTGTAGGCCAGAATGCAATTGAATGTATTAAAAAAAGCTTATACTGCAAAAACTTCAAAATTGGATCAAAGGAGTATTGAATCTCTGGACCAAGTATGCAATTTGTTTTAATACATTTTAATATTATGTTAATTAATTTATCAATTTTTTGTATTAGTTTGAAAGCTGTAAATATGATACAATGTCAACAAGTAGTTCGGAAATTCAAGAGAATTTTAACAAAACAAGTCAAGTAAATTCAAAAGTAAGTTTTGTTTTTATGTTTATCATAAATGTTATTACATTATTATAATCATTGTAATTGTGCAGTACATATTATTAAGTACTACATTTTTTCTAGTCTAAATTAGATATGGATCATATTTTTTTTGAGTGAAGGGGCATTCACAACTTACTGAACTATAATGTTATACAGTACAATATATTCAACTTAAAGATAAACCTATTAAATATAAACAGTATGATACGACACATTGCGTTGTAAAAGCATTTTTATTCATGGGAATTACATTCACAGTTGCTTTATATTATTACCATCTTACATTGAACAATCATCAATTATTAATAATTAATTTTAATAGGCCTTTAATCACTGGCTTATCATTGGTTAATTGTGATTGATTTCTGGTTCCTAAAATGGTATGAATGTTTTAATAATACCTTGTAGTAATTTCTAGTTAAAAGTTTTTACTAAACTATATGTTAACAAAAAATAAAATACTACCAGTAGGTATTTTACAATAATTACAATCCATTTAGATTAGAATCACAGACATAAGGTGTATCATATTTGTGTATAGAATGTTTAATGTATTATGTTATTAAAATATATAGATAATCATTTGGAAGGTGAAAGTTTCATCAGTAGATCACATTATTTATGCTTCTATTAAATTCTTAATGCTGTAAAAGTAAAAAAAAATTGTGACTTTTTTTAACATTTAAATATTTACACTATACTTACATTTATTTTTGTGATTTATATTTATAATTGCTTGATTCAAAGGTAAAAGGAGCAGATGAATTTAAATCCAAAGATGTACAGTTCTTGAGACAAGATATAAACTCAATGCACCAATATATACAACGTGTATTAGACTCCACAAATTCAAATCAGCTTGATTACAATGTTGGTACATTTTTTATCCAACTTAATCTAATCTAACTTAATAGTATTTGTAACCATATTTTTATATTTATGTTTAGCTCATTATGTCAGAAATTGAGCACTGTAAAGGCATACAAAATAGTTGTCCGAATAATTTTTGTGAGATACTCAATGAAGAATTAACAGCATTAAAATGTTCTGTTACTGCATGCTTGTACAACATATTATATAATAAACTCGAATCTAGAACTAAAATAAGCACTGAAGATTCTCGCCTCATTTATCCTAATCATTGTAAGTATATTTACAGTCAAAATTGAGAATAATTTAAAAATAAAATGAAATATATCTAATTTTTATTTTGTTTAAAACAATATTAATACAGCGGCAAAGCTGACTATGATACAAAGAGATACTTTTTGCACAAGTTATTGTGCATTTATGGTATAAAATGTATATACTATATACATATATATATACTATATTAATTAATAAATTTATTAATAATAAAATAATATTATATATTTATATGTATAATATGAATAAACAGATTATCAGTCTGGCTGCATTATGACAAGTCAAAACCAATAAAGATGTTGGTAGCTGAGACAAAACCCGTAGTCTCATACTATTAGTTATAGTATATGTGATGTGTGTGTGAAGAGTGCCTAAAAATGAGGGTACTTGTGCAAGGACGTAAAAGATATATATATCACAAATATTTAATTATGTTAAGTAGGGCTGTGCGATAGTATCGATTAATCGTTTTATTAATTGGTACTATCGATTAAATGATGTTTTTTACTAAATAGAATCATCTGATGTATCTAATACAATTAATACATCGATACTATCGGTTCAATGATACTATAGGTTAAATAATATAATCAGTTTATCAATACTATTGGTTTATCGCACAGATACCTTGTTATCGTCGTCGTTCATAATATTGGTTTAAAAAAAAAACGAACTTGTTTCTATTTATAACATGAAATAAACAGTTTTTTAAAACAGAAAAATATAATTTATGTGTATATAATGATTTAACTTATTAGTACCTACAGACAACTAATATTTATGAATATTTACTGTGGCAATAAATAAATTTTTATTGTTATTTAAATAAATTTATAAAATGTACAGTAGTAATTTGAATAATTTAAATTACCAACTAATTACCAAAAGAAGTATAAATGTATACAATTAGTTATAATTAATTGAACACATTTCATCCACTTCATTGCCGGGAAGATTGCTTTTACTTTTAAATTTATTCCAAACACACGTCCCCTTCTCTGTAGTATAGAATATATTGGTTAATCGATACCCCTGACTAATATATTAGTTTATACTCGATACTATCTCGTTACATCTAATACAATCAGTAGTTTTAAAACTATCGACCACTAGAAGTGACTATCGCACAGCCCTCATGATAAGTACATATATATTTATAGAAGATTGGTTTTCTTTGTGGAACCCTAAATGTTATATACACACTCCTGAATCCTTATCGGTAAAAATGTGAACAATATATTCTGTATACTGTATATAATATAATACGTATAATTTATTGTCTGTCTTTTTTTTAGTTATTACATGAAAAAAATTTTTCACACTTATAATAATAATAATAATAATAATTTTTATTCAAGTAATTAAATAATTGAATAAAACAAGGAGAGGCCCAGTGGTAAATAGTGGTTAAAATTACACTACCGATAATATTAATAAATATATATTTTTATAATAATATCTTTTAAGAATAAACAAAAACAACAATAAAATAATATTAAAAAAATTAAATTTTGATTTGTCTACCTTATCCTAAACTCAAGCTTTGCCACAGTATTGATATCAAAAAAACAATTTTTTATTCCATTTACATAATATATATACTAATTTTCATTTTTTTAATTTATATACATTTTGTACTTCTAGATTGTTTGGACAATAACTATAAATCTGACAAAGACAGATTACAAAAAGTTTTTGTTGCGTTGGTTCTCCATTTTTTTCTTTCTTTTATTATACATCTTAATGATGTCTTGGAAGATTTGCTTAAAGATATTAACCCAAAAGAAGTTTGTATTTACATTTATTATTGATTGTTGCCATAATAGTATAATGCATTATATTGTTTTGAACTATTATAATATTGATCATAATATACAAATATTTAATCAGTTGTTTAAATATATTTTCAGGCTTTCTGTGTCTTACAAAAAAGTATTAAACCATTGACAAATAAATTACATAGTAATTCTCTGGTATTGGAAAATATTTTAATTTACAGTGCTGATTTAAAAACATTTAAGTAAGCATAAATGTATACATTATTATTCTTAGCGTTACATAAAATATTTTGAATTTTTTCATTATTAAAACTGATGACATTGTGTTGTTATAGACTATAATATAGAGAAAATAAAATGCCACATTGTGCAATATTTTTCCATGTTCTTAAGATTAGAGAAGGGATAAAATATAATTAAAATATACACATCAATGATAATACTATCATACAAATAATAAATAATATTATCAACTTCCTAAAGGAAACTAAATTATATAACTTAATTTAAATATAAGTTCAATTAATATTGTAAATAAAATGTGAATATAATTCACACTATAAATTGGCCGTAGATGTCGTTGTTATTTGGATCAATAAAAAAAAATAATAATAATAATAAGTAAATACTCATTTGTACACAAATTTGTTAATGATTAATTTTTTATTAAATGGTCTAATAACAACTAAAATTACTAAATTACATCTAATAATAGACTAAAATAATAAATCAATGAGTAATATAACAATTGTATCATATTTTTTTTTAGATTTGATTCTCAACACATTGTTATAGAAAATATTTTGCTATTCATATCAAATAAATATATTGAATGTGTTAATTCTATTAAAGAATTCATAAAATCAGGTAATGTGTCCCACTTGAACTTTTTTTCTAAGTTTACGATAACAATTTTTTGTATTCTTCCTATAACTAATTGTATATTTATTGTTTATTTTTTTTTATAGATAATAATGTTAACATTGATTGTTCAGTTTTGCGTCAAAATATAATATCGTTTATGGCATTGAAGTTTCCTATTGGGGGTATTTAAAAATTTATAAAATATATTACTTTATATTTTATGTGATTTTATGTGATTTTAATTTAATTTACAGAGTTAGTGAACTCTGGTGAATATTTGGATTCTACCAGTATAATCAAGAAATTGGATGGTGCTTATGATACAGCACACACTGTAAGTAAAAAAATATTACTAATATGTAGATAAATCAAATGTAAAATGTTCTTTACATTATATACATTTTATTCAATGTATGATTTTACTATTATTTTGACTCTCTAATTTCTATTCAGTCTTTGTACATTTTATAGCTGTTACGAGCCATAAATATATTGGAGTTTGAATATTTATATAAATATAGCCAAGTGGATATGCATTGGCATATGAGAAATCCACTGTTACATGTAAAATATTCAAAACAAGTAACAGTTACAATTATTTTCAGTTATTAAGATAATGTTTTCACAATCATTAAACTATTTTCAGGCTAAAGAGGAATTAAATTCAGCATCAATTTCTCAAAATAGCTATACAAGTATTATTCATGTTTATAATGAAAAATTAAATGAAGAGATGAACAGGTCATTATCATTAGAACAAGAAAAAATCCATTGGGAAAATGAGTATAAACTCTTATGTAAAAAAAAGGAAAGTGTAAGTATATTTAACAATTTGTTATAAAAAATGAAAATTTTGATTTAATTGTCCTAATTTTCTAAATATTGTGATAGATACCATATAAAGACAAATATTCTGCAAGTTCGGGGTCATTTGCAGTGGAAAATGAAGTAAGTAATACAATTATAATAATATATGTAATTTTATAACACAGACATACTCTTAAACCTGTAACTAAAGTTATATAATATTATATATTATGTAATCTATTTTTGGAGGTTTTTCATAGTTAAGCCTCACGTTTTCTGGAAACTACGCCAATCTATTAAATTTAAATAAATCCAAAAAAAAAATATTTATATTTTTTATGTACTTTACTTATACAACCAGTGGACAAGATGTTTGACCTGTTGGCTATTGTTGAATTTTAAAAACTTTGATTAAATTTTTAATCGATTGGTATGAAAAATATTATTAATTTGATATAAATTTTGAATAACATTAAAAGAATTTCGATTTTATTACTTTTAATTTCTTAGAAGATTTTTAAATGTTTTATATATAATATATTTGAAGTCAATTTCAAGTCCTGCTAGTGTGAGACACACTAATTATCATTTACTATGCACACATAAACACAACATACACTTAGAAACTTGCCTAAATTTAACTCTTTTCATTGTTCAGAGCCATATATTACTATGCTGGCCCACAGCGCTTATCCGGGCCTGCTAGCAATTATCCTGGTTTTGTAAATATATTTTTGTTTAGGTACATTGATAGTTTTATATAAATAATAAATTATTATCACAATCTGTAAAAGTATAGTAAATATATCAGTGTTTTGGGCACTTAGTATAAGGTCCATGGTTGTGGTAAAAAATATTACATTTATTGATGATATTACACTTTTAGTATTTACCCATTATGATATATTATAATCAATTATATATCGTTTATTTGCAGTTGGGAAAATGCGAGTCGAGATTTCAGTTCAATGATGAAGTAATGGCCAGAGAAAAAGAACTCAAATGTTATTTTGAAAAGAAAATAAACAATTTAATTTCCACGAATAAAGAACTATCAAGCCAAAGCAATGCTTATGCTATGGAGGTTAGATCATGTATATTATAATTTTGTTTATATTCTAATCATTCTTTGTTGATTAAAATTTGATGTATTTTTGATATATTTAAAATTATATAGGTCACTGCATTGAAAACTAGACTGGACCATAGCATATTTGTACGTAACGATCTGAAAATAAAACTACATGAGGCATCGGAACACATTGATGATCTGAAAGAGGAATTTCACTTAACATCTACCAATTACGAGTCACAACTTAGAGCAATGACAGAACATTTGGCTAGTTTAAATGAGACGGTTGTGTTAGAGCGGCGGCATATAGATGATCTTAACAGTCAATTGAAAATGAAAGCAGTGAGTTAAATTCAAAATCATTGGTATAAATGGTATAATTATTAGGGTGTTGAGGCTTTACATACTTCAAATTTAAAATGAAAATTTTAGGAAAAATTTGATTTGATACCAATTTGTTTCATAGTTCTACATTTAAAACGTAAATACTTATTGTATATCTTAAGACTTTTAGATTCTGAGCCATGAATGTATTGATTTTAGAATGTGTTTGCTAAAACCTTTTAGCGCATTGAAAATGCTTCAATTTTTTACTTCAGTATCTTTTATGGTAGAAAAGTGAATATAGTTGATACTTTAGGGGATCGAATATAAAAAATTTCATATAGTTTTCAAAAGTGTAAGAAAATACAAAAAAAAATTAAGACAAAACAGCGTTTTGGACAAAATTGATCGGTTTTTTTTTTGGTGTAACTCAAAAACTAATAACTGTAGATACTTAAAATTTTCATTAAATGTACATATGACTATTGTCCATACATGACAACATTTTCAAAATATTTTGACCATTTTGAGCTATGTATAAGGCATGAAAAATGTATGATTTGGTCAAAAAACTTGAATATTTAATACTAGGTTCTTCATAAGTTGTTATTAGTGTAATTAAAAACAACATAAAGTGTAAATCACAGAAAAAATTTTTTATGAACAACTTCCGAATAACCTTGGATTTCTACTTGAAATATTCATCAAATGTCTACGATTTTATTTTTCTTACAAGCATTTGAAGTTTTAATTTTTACAAAATTCATCAAAATGTATAAAATGTTCTTAAGCTATTACCTATATTTATACCATAAACTTATTGTTTATATCTATACCTATGATAAGGTGGTATTGACTCAAAAGTTATGAACAACAATATAATATGATTGAATATACATTATTATAATAATTAAATCTTAATAATTATAATAGATGCAATGTTTTTGCATAAAATTAAATCAACCTACCGTTATACTTATAGTAAAGTAAGTCAGGTACTTTAACAACAACATAAAAAATAGATTTTGAAATATACTTGATATAGGCTAAAAATCATCTCTGCTTAAAATTGTTTTTTGTATACAATGATATAGGTACCACTTTGCATTCGAATTGAACATATCTATTACAGTAACCCATTCAACACCTACTGTAAAGCCACTTGCAAACCTTTTTAATAACCATTTTAAAAGTTTATAAGAAAAATAAATAAATGTAACAAAATGAAAAACAATTTTTTCGGTTAGACCGTTGCATTATTCATTTAGCCTATTAATCAATTGGAATTGAGAACATTGGCAGACATTTTACGATTTTTTTAGTGGTATACCTATGTTCAACTTGTAAACGAGAAAAATAAAATAAAATCAAACTAAAATCTTGATGATTTCAAGCATCATATCCAATGGTTGGTACTTATAAAATTCTACCCATTTATGAGAACCCCCGTGTTAAACAAACGATGATATAAATTTATAAATAAATAAAAGTATAAAACTCTTATATACGCCTCTTCTCGTCATGTTGTCATCATATCAATTAATTTGTATTGTACACTGATCAGATAGTTAATATAGTTATAATGGATTTTAAGAACAAAGGCATCGTATGATAAGATAGTGAAATATCGTATATTTTAGCAATTTTAGTATTTTACTAACTAAAATAATGATTTCAATATATATGTACATATATATATATATATATATATATATATATATTATCTTTATAAAAATGTTCAATTTATCTTGTATTTAGAGGTAAACATTGTTATAATGATGTATTTATTATAATATCTTGTATTTAGATACTTATTTTAAAGTATCTTCCTCATTCCCGATGTAGTTAATCACGGATCGTGAATACCCACGTCACTGCAGTATTTTGCATGTAGGTAATATTGCGATGGCATTACCCGTTTTCTATAATCGATTCTTCGTAAGTCAGTCGGCTCAGAGATTATTTTACACCAATGAATACATTTCTGGGAATTTATGTAGGTATACACGTGTTATGTGTGGGTATACAATAATTAATAATATACAGAAAGCGCACTTAAAAAGTATGGAGATGTTTGAACGAGAATGAAAATAATTACAATTATATATTTTATTATTTGGTAAAAAACATCACGTAGGTCAGATTTCAACAAGTTGTATCAGATAATGGTTTTGTGTATGAAAAATGACAAGTCATATTGTTTACATATTACATTTAGTTATTACTGTTATTAGGTGCTTATTAACTATTATTATACATATCTTTCTATGCCTAATATAATAATATACAGGGTGATTCACTAAGCATGCTCTCCTACATTTTTTTTAGATTCTGAGCGGAGCGATGAATGTATTGATTTTACAATGATGTGTGTTTTTTCTTTTACTTATTTATTTATTTTTATTTTTTTATTTTTATTTTTGTGTCTGTCATCACCTTTAAGGACAGTAAAAATTGATATTTTAGTGGTATACCTATATTCAACTTGTAAATCAGAAAAATTAAATAAAATCAAACTAAAATCTTGGTGATTTCAAGCAATAATTATTAATTTGTAGGCTCAAGTGCTAAATATTCAAACGACTAGACTTAAAATGTTTAATCCACAAATTTATGTGACTACATAATTTTGTTGCACAATATTCAAATAAATGAAACAATTTTTTTTCTAGGGTAAAAAGAAGTCTTCCAAGTGAACATAACATCATCAGTATATATATACATTATACATATATGTATAATCTTTTAATTATATAAAATAATTTTTAATAATTTATTGATAGTTTTTTACTTTATTTAATTATTCTCTCATTATAGTATATAGTAATAGTGTTTTGTATAAATGATTATTTGTATCGTATTTATCATAATCTTACCTATCAATGTTAACATATTGTGATATATCAGTAATTTCTAATCTTTAATAGTGCTGTACCCTATTGAATAATTTCCATATTTAATTATTATTGTCAACTATAATTATATTATTATATAAGCTATGTAAACATATTTATATTAAGTTTCATGTGTATTGATTGGATACAAAGTGTATCAAATAACCTATGTATAATATTATATGTCATTACCATACCTACATATGTAAGTATAACTATTATAGTTAATCATATTTCTATATTTATTTATAAATCAACATTATTCAGCTCCTTTTGGATTTATATAAATTTTTTTTTTTTTAATAATTCTTAAATACCTATCCATTAAAATATATAATAAATATCTACCTTCGGTATATATTGTAATGTCTTTATTATTATGTATTTATGTAGTAGGTTATACAGTTATAGGTATGTATTAATCCAAACTTAAAAGATTTGGCGTGTGTAGGACTTACTATAACGTTCAAAGCTGGACAAGTTACTAAGAAGACAAAAATTGAAAAATATGTTATTGAAAAATATAAATGGAACTGGTGCCAGTTTTTCAAATTTTCCGAAATTTTATTAAATTTGAAAAATACATTTTATATTTCAGTTGCCCCTGTTATTATAATACTTGTCCACTAATTTACTAGCCGATATCTATTTAGGGGGGCGGGAGGGATTGGTAAGGTGTATTATATTGAAAAAAATTACTTCAAGGGAATAATTCTCAGGCCTACTAAAATTGTCAAATTGTAATAACTATTTTTATCTCAAAGAAGATGGCTTCCTGCAGGACGCATGGATCTCCATTTATTTCTAGATTCTGAGCGGAGCGATGAATGTATTGATTTTACAATGATGTGTGTTTTTTTGTTTTTATTTTTTATTTTTATTTTTGTGTCTGTCATCATCTTTTAGGACAGTAAAAATGCTTAGATTTTCTTCAATAGTACCTTTTCTGATAGGAAAGTGAATCTAGTTGGTACTTTGGGGGGTCAAAAGTTAACATTTCCCAGTAGTTTTCAAAAGCGCCGTGAAAAACAAATGAAAAATTAAGGGAAAAACGGGAATATTTACAGAAAACCAATTTTCGACAAAATCGATTTTGGTTTTTGGCATAACTCTAAAAGAAATGACCGTAGAGACATGAAATTTCGACCGAAAGTTTATATAAGCATTTTCTACTCACCTAGCATTTTCAAAATATTCTGACTTATTTTGAGCTGTTAACGGACATTTTCAGTTTCCAATTTTTTTAGTTTTTTTTTCTATAAATGTCAATAAAATTTTATTTGTTGGGTTAAAAATCTTGAAAATTTAATAGTAGGCTTCTAATATATAGGTTCAATGGCAGATGAAAAATATTAAAAATCCGTAGTCACAATTTATTTTTATAGGGAATCAAAGTTCAAATGTTGACAATATACATAAAAATGACGAAAATGTGCAATTTATTTTGAGTTAGAAATTCATAAAAAATTTTCTTTTTAAATCTAAGGTTTGAAAATATAATACAAGATTCCTCATAAGTTTGCCTAATTTTATCAATAAAAAAATGTTTATAAGCAAGTCAAAATAAATTTTTATGAGCATTTTAAGTTTAAATTTTCACAAGATTAAAAATTCACGCGATTCCTCATGTAGCGATTTTTTTATTTTGTTGCAATTCAAAAACGAATAACTGTAGATGCATGAAAATTTCACTAAATGTTTATATAAGCATTTTCTATACACCATCTAATTTTGAATATGTTTTGACTGTTATTGAGCTTTTTACGGATCATTTAAATTAAAAATTTTTTTTTATATAAATACCAATACATTTTTTTTGTTGGGCCAAAAATAATGAAAATTTAATACAAGGCTCCTGATATATTGTTACAATAGCAATTGAAAAATATTAAAAATACATAGGCACACATTTTTTTTATAAGCATGTAAAGTTCGAATTTTGACAAAATTCATCAAAATCTCGAAAATTATCAATCATTGTAATTAAACAATTATAAAATGGTCAGTTTTTATAACTAAGGATTGAGAATTTAAAACAAAGATTCTAATAAATAGTACATACTGTAATCAAAAAATCTAAAATATATATAAACACAGTTATTTTTTACAGACATTTTAAGTTCAAATTTGGACGAAATTACATATTGAAATCAATTTTAACGAGTAAAAGTATATTATATTATAATATTTTTCTAGCATCACTGATTATTTTAGGTTAATAATTAAATAATATGAATAATATTAATTCAACTTAGCAGCGCTACCGTAAAATAACAATATCAATATAATTTAAAATATCCTAGACTGACATACCGTCTCCGCTCAGAATCGTTTTACGTACACAATGAATAATGATATTATATCATTGAATTCAAATTTAACACCATCCATTGTACAGTGATCCACTTGTAACCTACTGTACAGCAGAGCGACATCTTCTTGACCCTCTTTTTTTAAATTTTTAAATTTTTGTGTCTGTCATCACTTTTTGGGGCAGTGAAACTGCTTCGATTTTCTTTAACAGTATCTTTTCTGATAAGTGAATCTAGTTGGTACTTAAGGGGGTCAAAAGTAAAATATTCTTAATAGTTTTCAAATGCGTAGGGAAAAACGGGAATTTTTACGCAAATCAGTTTTCATCAAAATCGATTTTGGATTTTGGTATAGCTCTAAAACAAATTACCGCAGGTACCTACCTACATGAAATTTTCACTGGTTGTTGATATTAGCATTTTCTACATTTTATTTGTTGGACAGAAAAGCTTGAGAATTTAATACAAGGATCCTAATATATTGTTACAACGACTCTTGAAAAATATTAAAAATCTATAGTCACAATTTTTTTTTATAAGCATTTGAAGTTCAAATTTTAGCAAAAATCACAAAAATGTGCAAATTAGTCAAAAATTCATAAAATTTTTTCCTTTTAAATCTAATGTTTGAAAATTTAAAACAAGGTTCCACGTAAGTAGGTTGTTTGTTCTGTGACTAAAAATCTTAAAAATATAAACACACAGTTTTTTTTTATAGTTATTTTATGATCAAATCGGACGAAATTACATACTAAATAACTAAGAATTTAAATTATATTGTTGTAATTGTATAATATTAATTTAACTTACCGGTTACTGCATTAATAATATGAAATAACAATATAAATATGAAATAAAATATCCACACTGACAGACAAACCGTCTCAGGTCAGAATCGGTTTTCGTATACAATGATATTAGGTATATCATTGAATTCAAATTGAATACCATTATACAGTGACCCACTCGTACCTACTGTACAGCAGAGCGACATCCACTTACCCGCCCTTTTTTTAATTTTATTTCAAATTATGGTATAGTATAATTTGCAAAAAAACGCTTAAATTGTATTATTTTTGAAGATATATTATATAGTTTGAGATTAAAATTTCGAAAAATATTAGGTACCCTCTATTGGTTAAAAAAAAAAATATCAATTTTGGTTGATTCTATATTACCTCATGGTCCACAACTAAATTATAAATTTATAACTATCAAATTCATTATTAGAATATAATATTAAATATTCAATTCAGCAGATATTCTATAAATGAATAAAATTATAATAATAAGTATTTACCTATAACAACAGTACCTAGGTAATAACTAGGTATTAATAAATAATGCATCTTTATAACGTAATAATATTATCATTATACTATCAATCATTATGTTGGAACACGGTTAAGTACTTTATTTTGGTACCTATATAGTATCTTAAATCGTGCGTTGGAATCAATAAAAGGTATTTTTAGCATGAACAACAGTTCTGCCTGTTCTGGTTGAATAAAAATAAAAACACGGCCAAATAGGTAGTTATATCTCGTTAGTCGTTTGTATTTTACAACGACCGTCCTATTGATATATTTGTATTTTGAACGCGAAAAACACTGCGAGTAAAACAATAATAATTATATATAAAAAAAAAAAATCATTTTCTCCATTACTATATTATTATCAATAATATTACAAAATTATACTATTATAATTATTTAAATGTTTTATCCGTTTTCATCACTATAAAACGCGATTTCTATGATTCACAAATTGTTCTGTGGTTAACAATTATTAATAATTAACATAACATAGGTACACACACACACACACATTATTGCAGATACCTACTGTAAATGGTAGGCTACATGACAAATTATATTTATTTATGAAAACTAAAAGGTGAACAAATTTTTTAATGAACTCTATATACACCCATCTATTTTACACTAAAACTTTATAGTAAAATGAGCTGGTTAGATAGATCGCGTTGGCTTTGAGGTGTTTAGTTGCCTTAAGAAGACGCCTCGTCGTCGTCGCCCGACAGCATCTGATGAGCGTACCTCTGCAGACTGTCTTCGATGTATTCCGATTTGGTTTTGAATCCGGGAAACAGCAAAATCCCTAAAACTTAAAAATACAAACACAACAGGTTATTCGTCACTATGCCTGAATAATAATATATATTATTTAATTTAAATTAATAATTGATCACAGCTATATAATATGATGCACATATGGTACGGTGTGCCTATATGGATTTGTCTTAGAAAGTCAAGTTTTAAAAATATGACTTTTATTTAGAATAGTATTACTGAGTTGTAAACGTACGTTATATAGAACAGCAGTCGTCACCAGGAAAGAGCCGAAGATTCATATTATAAGTAGCACCTAGGTATATCTATATGCTACTAGATATTTTTCCTCTGTACGGACAATTGAGGAATCGTAGATATGGTTTTGGGTATAGTGTAGTGGAAAAATATCTAGCAGCATGCTAAGTTGTGTTAAGAACTTTACTATTGAAAGTCAGTTAGAAAAAAAAGATGTACCTACCTCCCCAGCCCCAAAACATATCCATGTTAAAAAAAATTAATTAATATTTGTAAATGTATACATAAAAATCTCAATTACGCTATGAACTTTTTTTTCAGCGATTGCCAGTCCTTATCTTAAATATTAAAAAAAATAAATATATTCAGAAAATGTATTAGGTATTATTATTATAAAATATGTTTTTTTAATTAAGTACATATAAAAATCCCCGTTTTCCTTAATTTGTATTTTGTTTTTCCCGGTGCTTTTGAAAACGATCGGGAATATTTTACTTTTGACCCACCAAAGTACCGACAAGATTCACTTTTCTATCAGAAAAGATACTGTTGAAGAAAATCTAAGAATTTTTACTGTCCTAAAAAGTGATGATAGACACAAATAGAAAAATAAAATGGATCTATACATTCATCTCTCCGCTCAGAATCTAAAATTTAATTTATGGTTATCACATATGATCATTGAAATTGAACACCACCATTTGACCAACACTGTAACTACAATTATATTACGTCTTATAAGTTACAGCACGAACAGAAATATTATTATGATGGCATATAAATATTATATTATTATATCAAATACACTATTGTGTACCCATAGCTAGGTATACATATTAGGTATTACTGTATTAGGTACGCGTTATTTATGCGTCGATAAAAAACATCGAAATCAAATAAAAACTATCATTAAATAGGTATATCGTAAATGAATAGTAATGTTGAAACTCTAAACCATATAATATCCAATAGTCAGATTTAGTTATATAATTATTAGCATTTCCAATTCAGCATACGTTTATTTGGTATCGGGTCATATTTTTTTTTACGTAATGCGTTATAATAGTTATATCTTTTACCCTTTGACCTTTACCTATATTATAATATAATATTGATAAAAAATTAAGTCAATATAGGCCTATGCAAATGTTGTAAAACGATATTAGATACTGGTGTGGTTTCTGAGTCAACAGGCCAAATACATGAAAATGTGTGCGTTGGTGTACGTGACGGTTTGAAGTGGTGTTTATAAATTTGTACGTTTGAATTTTGGATATAAGTCATAACAGTAAATTAGGGCCTTATACACTGAACAATATATGTCTACAATAAACTTATCGTCAAACCGATCGGTTGATTTGTTGTCAAACACAGGTATACTACACATGGATATTGATCTATTTTTATTTGAAGTTATTTTAAATGAAATTATTTGGAGAGAGGATTGATTTATTTGTCGATGTTTTAACAGTACCTAAATAAAATAGTCTTTATAATATACATTTTCTGAACTTAAAGTATTTTAAAATACAAATTTTCTTATAAAGTTGTGTTTCAAAAACACATGTTTTCTTAAGTTAAAGATATTTTAAAATATTCACCAAAAATATTGAAATTGATATAGTACACGACTACACGAGTCGTAATATACTGAGTCAATCATCGGATGAAGATTTTTTTATGAATCTTATGATTTCTAATGTTTGTTAGTATAGGTTAGCTTGCATTTACAATTCATTCACTTTGCATATAAAATATGATATATTTCGTAATACCAGATTAATTAAAAATCCCTTATTACATCGATATAAAATGCCGATAAACTAAAAACTGTTAAATACAAACGCGGCATATTCTGGTACGGTCTCAGGTTGGTATAGGTATTATATTGGTAACAGCTAGTACACTGCACTCTATTTTTCTTTTAAATGAAACTATACCGAATACTTGTAATAAATATAATGGAAACTTTTGAAAGTCGACGAGGCAGTGAGTTTGTAGTATATAATACATTTTCTTATGAAGTTTTTAGAAATAATGAAAATAGTAAATACTACAAGACGGGAATTCGCACAAAATACAGTATTAAATTGTTCGTGAAAAAAATAACTAATTTGATTAAACCTTACAGTTTTAATATTATTTTATCATAGTAGGTACATGTTTATTTATATTTACTAAACTAAATTAACATTAGGTATAGAGATACCTATTTCATAACATAAATTATTTAAATTTAACGCTACATAACCACTCAGTAAACAATACAATTGATATAATTATTGTTAACACGAAAAAATCCGAATCAAATATTGTCATCTATCGTGCACAGTTTAGATAAAAATAATTATTTATTTTAAAATATTATATTGAAAGCTCATTTTATTTTTACAATTTATGTAAGAGTTTACAGAAGATACAACTAGCTGTGGCTGTTAAGTGAACTACCTATATTTCAAAATACCTAGGATAGACATTTAGTTAGTAAACCATTAAATTCTAATTTTAATATTCCAGAAGAGTGTACAACAACAATGGGTGATGAACTACTAATTTTCGTAGTAAATAGGACAATGACAAAAAACGGAACTAAACCCTATTTTATCCATGAAAAAATAATGTTTTCTATTCGTTCGGAGTTTTACTGTTAAGCCAGGTTTTAACTATACACAGTGTCGTGTCGTTTTCCGCATATTCAATATGTAGGTAACAAAATGTCGGTCACACATTACTTATAAGTTTAATATATTCAACCCTACACGACAACGGTTTAGTGGAAATATCAAATAAGGTATTACTCTAATAAAATAAGTTCCAATGTCAGAGCTTATGCTTTATGTGTACCTAAATTTGATCTTCCCATGGGTACAGACTACAGGGACCTAACATATAACGTAAAACCCATAATCAGTATATAGAAACCATGAATTAATCACGGTAAATATATCTATAACAATCAAAAATAGAAGTTTTAAATATTAAATTTTTTTTTAAATTTAACACATAAAATTACACATTTATACGAAAATAAAATTTTAAGGTTAGTAAATTTTTGTTTGAAGCGAAGAACTTTTGTACGTGTAAAATAGGCTATGAAGATGAGCCGGGCCCAATGACATCAAGCGACTATTCTATATTTCTTAACATCTCTTTAAGTAATAATTTTTTTTACATTGGATTTATATTAAATCATTTTATAAAGCTGCAATAATTTAACATTTAAAAAAAATTGCTATTTGCCGTGTGCTTCTTTAAATAAAGAAATAACAATAATATGCCAATTTTGAAATAATGTAGACAAATATTGTATAACATAGTTATTACTGCAGTTCATAATTTTGGAATTATACATTTATTTATATTAGATACCAATAAAATATTCCTTTTTACGTACTTAATTTTTATATTATGTTTATTTTGATAACTACCATTTTAGATTCTGAGCGGAGCGATGAATGTATTGGTTTTACAATGATGTGTGTTTTTTTTTTTATTTTTTTTTTTATTTTTTTTGTGTCTGTCATCACGTTTTGGGACAGTAAAAGTGCTTAGATTTTCTTCAATAGTACCTTTTCTGATAGGAAAGTGAATCTAGTTGGTACTTTGGGGGGTCAAAAGTAAACATTTTCCAGTAGTTTTCAAAAGTACCGTGAAAAACAAATGGAAAATTAAGGAAAAAACGGGAATTTTTACGCAACATTAATTTTCGATAAAATCGATTTTGGTTTTTGGTGTAAGTCTAAGAAAAATGACGGTAAATACATGAAATTTTTACTGAATGTTTATATAAGCAGTTTCTATATACCATACCGTTTTAAAAATATTTTGACTTATTTTGAGCTGTTTACAGACATTTTAAATTTCCAATCTTTTTGGTTTTTTTTTTTTTAAAAATCAATAACATTTTATTTATTCGTTAAAAATTCTTGAAAATTTAATAGAATGCTCCTAATATATTGTTTCAAAGGCACATGAAAAATATTAAAAATCTGTAGTCACAATTTTTTTTTTAAGCATTTAAAGTTGAAATTTTGACAAATTACGTAAAAATGACGAAAATTTGCAAATTATTTGGAGTTAGAAATTCATAAAAATTTTTCTTTTTAAATCTAAGGTTTTAAATTTTAACACAAGATTTAACGTAAGTTTTTCTACTTTTATCAAAAATAAAATATCTAAAAGCAATTAAAAATAATTTTTATGAGTGTTTTAAGTTCATAATTTTACAACATAGGATATTCACTCGATTTCTCATGTAGCGTTTTTCTTATTTGGTTGTAATTCAAAACGAATAATTGTAGATGCATGAAAATTTCACTAAATGTTTATATTCTCATTTTCTATACACCATTCAATTTTGAAAATATTTTGATTTGTTTTGAGCTGTTTACAGACATTTTTAGTTTTCAATTTTTTTAGTTTTTTTTTTTATAATTGTCAATAAAATTTTATTTGGTGGGCCAAAAAGTCTGAAAATTTAATACAAGCTTTCTTATATATTGTTACAACATCAGTTGAAAAATTTTAAAAATACATAGGCACGATTTTTTTTTATAAGCATTTAAAGTTCGAATTTTGACAAAATTTGTCAAAATCTCGAAAATTATAAATCATTGTAATTAAAAAATTATAAAATGTTCAGTTTTTATAACTAAGTGTTGAAAATTTAAAACAAAAATTCTCATAAATAAATCATACTGTAACCAAAAAATCTAAAAAATATATCAACACATTTATTTTTTACAGACATTTTAATTTCAAATTTAGACAAAATTTCATATTTAAACCAAGAATAATGATTTTAGTTATTTTGATATAATTTAAAAATATTATTTGTTGGTATATGAAACTTTTAGAATATATTGTTATATTTTATATACACGCAATGGCATTTTAAAATATAATTTTTTTGAGAAAAATGAATTTAACCAACTATAGTAAATACTAATGCCTATAATACTAAAATTAATTAGTTTATTCACAATAATATCATCAAATACATTTAGACTTAGTAAGATATTATAGACTGACTGACCGTCTTCCCTCAGAATCGTTTTTCTTATTCAATGATATTATATCATTGGATTAAATTATTAAAATCTAACACAATCCATTACAGTGACTCACTTGTAACCTACTGTACAGCAGAGCGACATACACTTACCCGCCCTTTTTTTTGTTTATTTTTAACATACCTACATTTAACTATTTGATAAATGATCAGTAATTTAAAGTTGTATAAATAGAGTAAATATTTTAGGACCGCCCGAAAACTAATTTTCGAAAGGTACCAATATTCCGACTACCGAAAATCTCAACTACACGACACAAGAATATTATCACGATATATTTTATATGTACTTTTAAAAATATTTAAAACTATTTAATTATATTTAAATGATAGAAATGCTATCAGCACGTCTACCAAATATTATTTAAATCACGTCCCATGGCTGTGGGATGACATACTTGTAATATATGATATGAACAAATTGTTGAATGTGGTTCCGATGTACAAAAGGCTGAAGAACGATACTGACAAGACAGAATGAAACTGAAAAAAAAAATTATATTATATTATTAAGTATAGGTACCGTTTAACTGGGTGTATAGTGCAATATTGTTTTTTAATCATTTTTAATTATTAAAGATGACACACCAGCACTTGGCAGATTTTTCTCACTTTCATCGTGTATTCGTGTGTGTTGTGTGTATGTGTGTAATATGGAGTGGTGAACGAAATTAGATTAATTAAAAAGATTTCAAATTATAAGAAGATAAATAATATTATGCCCAAATCCCAATGAAATATTAAATTATTCCATATATTTCTAAGGGGAGTATAGGAAAATAATTTTTGAGGAAAAAAGTGTACCAGAAAAAGACATCTGGCAATAAATAAGTATCAGGGAAAAAATTGGATGGAAATAAGTCTTAGGAAAGCATTTTGACTAAGTAAATTAGTAAATAACGACAATCATCAAATTTCAGATAATTACATGGTGTTAAAATATTAAATTAAATACACTATGTAATAATAAATGCAGGGTAAGTGGATATAAAATAATATTCTATTTATACAAATACTTCTATAGTCGAATAACTTTATATTTTTAGCTATAGCCACCTATGGTTTTCGACTAATTTTTTCTGAAAAACGTGTGCATAAAGTATTATTTTTCTAATTTTTTGTTGCTGATTCACCCAGTTTATACAAAGATAATTTTGTGTGGGGTGCAGCTGTTTCATCCCTTATTTATTAATTAATGTACAATTTGATACATTACACTGGGTGATTATAATTATATTTATGTATTTGTTTATGTTAATAATTCAAAATGTTTGGAATATTTAGATTTACATACTTTTTTCTCTTTCTGTATAAAGGTAGTTCATTACTATGGGTTTTTACAAAAAATATTTATTACATATTAGAAGAACATACATATATTATATGGATATTATAAATGACCCAATTCAATTTAACACATAAGAATAAAACTACGATTTAACTTTTTTACATCAATTTAGTTCTACAAAATAAATTTGTTATAGGTACTCGTAAGTTTATTGTTATAACTATAAATTTTTATTTTACTTAAACTCTTTGAGTTAGTACCCAGATTTGTACACCTCTGCAGTAGTATTAGGCAATGCTCCGTAACAAACATTTAATTTTATATAGTCTGCATATGAGAGGGTATGTATCTACAGTTTATTCAGGATTTAGTATTTAAATGTAATAGAGAAGAAAACTTCTGTTTTTCTTTTGTGTGACAATACTGAAGTGTACAAATGAAAACAAACTCTACTGATTTATTTTCAACTAGGAATTATGCCATTATTTTTATACGATTTCGATATAACATATAAATGATTATTACACTAACATTGCACACAAATAATGTAGCACGCTACCAAAAAGATTGATAGATACAGATTGTTGGTTGTAACAACATTGAATATTAATTTGTTTATTGAAATCAATTATTTCTGTTAAGTGATTTTTCAATATATATATATGTGTAATTATATAATAATTATTATTTTTATAGTTCAATTATATATTACACTAATTTATTGATCGCATTAAAAATAAAAATGGCAAAATAATGTTGTAAAAGTTAAAACAAAATACAATTGAATGAATTAAACTAATTCTGTATTAGTTATATAACTCGAAATAATAAGAAGTAATAAAATGATAGGTACGAAAATTGTCATTGTTTTAACCGATAATCAATTGATAATGGGATTTATAATACCGCATTTTTACGAAACGATATTTATTTTCAACCGATTTTGTAATAAGAGATAAATTATAATAGGTCCCTACTATAAATACTCGTAAAATGTTTCTTTGTCACATTTTAGTTAATACAAAACAAAATTTTGTTTCCGATAAAACTGACTTTATCATAATACATTTTCACTGTAGGCACCTTTATAATTTTATGCAAATGCATGATACCTCTCAAAGCCCCACCACCTAAATACTGCAACTCATACTTAAAATATGATATTTTTATAATAAATCCACAACGGTTATTACAAAAAATAATTTCAAAACTTTTTAATTCGAAATATTTGATGCAAAAACCCTAACCGACAAATTGTACATACACACGTCATATTGGAAGTGCACGTGTGAATTTTTCAATTATTTTATTGTACTGCAGCACGCGTCCGCACGCTTTTATGTGCAAGCGAAAATAAGGATTTATATAGATTAGTAAATAATAATAATAATTATAATAATAATAATAATATTCCGCAAGGTGGATGAGATACATTGATGAAGTTTAAAGAATGTATTTATCACTGACGGATTGCTACAGTGGTATAGTACTTGTATAATAAAATTGTACTTGCACTGTTGCGTACCGCGTCATCACAAAGATAAACATAAAAGACAAACATTATACGCATGCGCGTAAAAATAACACCAAGGCGGGCGAGTATTAAATTCTAAATCAATTTTTATGGCATTGCGAGTATGGCTTGAGGAATTTACAGATAAAATGCGAGTCGCAAAAGCATGGTAAACGGATAAAGGCAGGTAGATAACTACATTGTAACAATGGTACGTAAGGTATGGGCAGTTTTTTTTTTTTTTGATAAACGTTTATAACAATTTAATAAAATTAAAACCGTATCAAGCGAATAAAGGAATTTATTTTCAAACGTAAATTGTAATTGTTACTGTGCAATAGTTTATTTTAAGAATTATGCGCATAAAAATAGTAATATTATGTACCCACCCACTTATCCCACCTACCGACTATGGTAATTAAAAAAAAATGTATATAGTTAGTAATTATACACTATAATATAAGAACGTGATATTTAACATTTTTAAGAGAACTACAATGTATATAGCAGACAGCAGCTGTAGTAGGTTATCTCCGTTGAACACACGCGAACAATATAGGTAACCGAGATCGCATTTTTCGTTCTAAACGTCAAGGGCGAGAGGAGCTAAGTTTGATTTAAGGGTGTGCTTGTCATAAAAATTCAAAAGCTCAATACCATGTATGATAATAGCTGCAGGTAGGTACTTTGTTGAACAAACTCATTTTGAAGTTGATTATAAGCGTTCTAATTATTTTTTACTTTTATCACTCGCGTATTATATAGGTAGTTGCGTAAACAACACTAAACATATATACAGGTGGTATGGTATATATGTATGTATTAATTGTACTGTTAGATATTCGAATTCTATACTTCGAAATTTTTAACAAAATATACATTTTGGAATATGGCTCGAATGTGTATGATGTCATATAAAACAGTAAAAGACTTTAAACTTCAAAGATAATAACGACATTATCAAACATTTTGTTGTAATGACATTTAAAAACAAATAAATGTACCGAAAAAGTAAGTACTAAGTGATAAAATAATCATTCTGTTATATGATATACATAGTGTGCCTCTTAGTGTGTATTCTTTTGCGCACCCATGTATAAACCCACTTACATATACCTATATACCTATATTCATATACCTATATAGGAATTATTATATTATGTATACGCGTATACAGGCGCGCCTGCCTCCTGTACCCAAAGCTTTTAAACTCACCTAATCATAAAAATATAAAAGCTTATCGAAATGGCTGAGTTGCACTAATTATGTCTTATACTGTAGCTAGTTACACCCAAAAGGAGTTGAGAAATTACAATTTATTTAAAAGTTGTCACTATTCTTTTTTATGGTTTTAAACTAAATTATCAAAAATCACTAACATTTTTAAATTATTTTGTAGTTAAAATGCAAAAAATTTTTAATTTTTAATAGGCACAATAGCCATACCTATTAACAGTTTAATACAACAGGTTCCCTGGTAAGTTTTTACAGAAATTTAAAAATACCGAAAATTCCTGGAGATAATTAGTGTCTTTATTTTTTAAGTCAAGTATTTAAAACTTAAATATTGAAAAAATCGGGTTCAACAGAAAAATAACTAATTTTCGGAATTTTCTTCTATACATTTTAGTTATTTTGCTGTAATTAAAAAAATATAAATCATAATGGAACTTTTCACGGTTACGTATAGGTATTATTGTTTTTTATATACAATATTTTCAAAACATTTACTTATTTTAAGATTTTAATCTGTTAATACAACTGATCTTTTTACGCCGTTCTACGTGGGTCTGTCGGTCATAACTAAAGACGTAAAAAAAATATTTCTACCTATTAAATTAAGAAATAAATATAATAATAGGTAATAATATAACATAAGCTATACATAATATGCTGATGAAAACCTACAATACAGCTGAGTGAGATTTCTGTTTTTTTTTTTTTAATTGAATAATCGTAATTATAGTTATACAGAGATTAAAAAAAACCTTAAGCCCGCAATCCCAGGGGAATGGTCTAATATATTATCGCTTCCCCTTAAATACTTCAACACTGAAGCGTGGCGTTATATTACATTAAATTGGTTTAAAAATATATAAATCTATAATATACGAAATGTTTACCAGTTTGGTATGTGTTTGCCTGAGGTTGAAAAATCGGCTCGTGTACAACTTTGTCGTTACCCAGCAATCTGCCATCCATTCAGAGATATCTGTGAACGTGCGTTCCTTGTCCTGGTCCCAGCTGTTAGGCGGCAGGATCCTTTGAAACGGACCACATACGATGCAATCCAACAGGGCGGCGCATAGGCCGGTCATCCAGATCATGTTTAGTATCGAACAGTTGACCAGCCACACGTATCTAAAACCCGAGTGATAATGGTAATATAATTATTTATGACATAAAAAATTTTTGTTTGAATGGTTAAAATAATAGATTGAAATTGGATCCAATATGAAAAAAGAGTACAACAGAAAATATTTTTATAAACCATCGCATCGATAAAATTACCTGATTTGAATCTATATGAATAAATATAAAATAATATAAATATTTATCTTATATTTTGGTCAAAATGTATAGTGTGATTTATAAAAATCCATAAAATGTCCTAACGGGATCTCCTCATAAAAACAGATTAAAAAGTCTGTATCAGTGCAGCCCTTATCAGCTGTAACCGGTACAAACGGTACTGTTTCGTGTATAAGACAACATATTATAGTAAATATTAACTAATAAGCAATAATAAAGTATACAAACAACCAATTTGTAATTACCTGCACTCTGCAGTACCTAGGTATAATATATTGCACTGGTATATTTATTATTTAGAATAGTGACGAGATATGATGGAATCGGGGATATATTTAAAATTTTAGTATCCAATGGTAGGTACTTATAAAACTCTACTCATTTATGAGGACCCCCGTGTTAAACAAACGATGATATAAATTTATAAATAAATAAAAGTATAAAACTCTTATATACGCCTCTTCTCGTCATGTTGTCATCATATCAATTAATTTGTATTGTACAATCAGATACTTAATATATAGTTATAATGGATTTTAAGAACAAAGGCATCGTATGATAAGATAGTGAAATATCTTATATTTTAGCAATTTTAGTATTTTAATACCTAACTAAAATAATGATTTAAATATATATGTACATATATATATTATCTTTATAAAAATGTTCAATTTATCTTGTATTTAGAGGTAAACATTGATATAATGATGTATTTATTATAATATCTTGTATTTAGATACTTATTTTAAAGTATCTTCCTCATTCCCGATGTAGTTAATCACGGATCGTGAATACCCACGTCACTGCAGTATTTTGCATGTAGGTAATATTGCGATGGCATTACCCGTTTTCTATAATCGATTCCTCGTAAGTCAGTCGGCTCAGAGATTATTTTACACCAATGAATACATTTCTGGGAATTTATGTAGGTATACACGTGTTATGTGTGGGTATACAATAATTAATAATATACAGAAAACGCACTTAAAAAGTAAGGAGATGTTTGAACGAGAATGAAAATAATTACAATTATATATTTTATTATTTGTATGCACATAATAATACTTACCATAAAATTAGTTTGGTACGTGTAAGTATCTATATAATATTATTTGGTGAAAAACATCACGCGTAGGTCAGATTTCAACAAGTTGTATTAGATAATGATTTTGTGTATGAAAAATGACAAGTCATATTGTTTACATATTACTTTTAGTTATTACTGTTATTAGGTGCTTATTAGTTATTAATTATTATTATACATATTTTTCTATGCCTAATATAATAATATACAGTGTGATTCACTAAGCATGCTCACCTACATTTTTTTTAGATTCTGAGCGGAGCGATGAATGTATTGATTTTATAATGATGTGTGTTTTTTAATTTTTTTATTTTTGTGTCTGTCATCACCTTTTAGGACAGAAAAAATGCTTCGATTTTCTTCAATTATATCTTTTCTGATAGGAAAGTGAATCTAGTTGGTACTTTGGGGAGTCAAAAGTTAAAATTTCCCATTAGTTTTCACGAGCGCCGTGAAAAACAAATGAAAAAATAAGGAAAAACGGGCATTTTTACGGAAAACCAATTTTCGACAAAATCGATTTTGGTTTTTACTTTTTGGTATAACTCTAAAAGAAATGACGTAGATACAAATTATGACTGAATGTTTATATAAGCATTTTCTACACACCATACAAATTTTCAAATAGTATGACTTATTTTGAGCTAGCTGTTAACGGACATTTTCAGTTTCCAATTTTTTAGTTTTTTTTTCTATAAATTTCAATAAAATTTTATTTGTTGGGTAAAAAATATTGAAAATTTAATAGTAGGCTTCTAACATATAGGTTCAAAGGCAGATGAAAAATATTAAAAATCCATAGTCACAATTTTTTTTAATAGGTAATCAAAGTTAAAATTATGACAAAATACGTAAAAATTTGTTGGACCAAAAATCATGAAAATTTAATACAAGGCTCCTGATATATTGTTACAATAGCAGTTGAAAAACATTAAAAATACATAGGCACACATTTTTTTTATAAGCATGTATAAAGTTCAAATTTTAATAAAATTCATCAAAATCTCGAAAATTATCAATCATTGTAATTAAACAATTATAAAATGGTCAGTTTTTATAATTAAGGATTGAAAATTTAAAACGAAGATTCTAGTAAATAGTACATACTGTAATCAAAAAATCTAAAATATATATAAACACAGTTATTTTTTACAGACATCTTAAGTTCAAATTTGGACGAAATTACATATTAAAATCAATTTTAACGAGTAAAAGTATATATTATAATATTTTTCTAGCGATAATTTTAGATTAATAATTAAATAATATGAATAATATTAATTCAACTTAGCAGCTACCGGAAAATAACAATGTCAATATAATTTAAAATATCCTAGACTGACATACCGTCTCCGCGCAGAATCGTTTTTCGTATACAATGATATTATATCAATGAATTAATGAATTCAAATTTAATACCAACCATTATACAGTTGTAACCTACTGTACAACAGAGCGACATCCACTTGACCCCCTTTTCTTTTAGGAATGAATCTATTCAAATAATTTTTTTTAGAATTTTTAAATACACTGATAGACCATATTTTCAAATTCTTGAAGTTTTTGTACTACTTAAGCCTTAAGGAGTGTCCTGCAGCGATACAAACTTCTTTATTCACATTAGAGCTTCCCCTAATTTTACTGTAAGTTATTTAATGGTCATTTTTTAAACATTTTGAAGTACCCAATTTCAAATTCGAATGATTAGTTTCTTATTCATTAAATTGTTTGTATTATAAGGATTATAGTCCTTAAAAATGGTTTTACATAAATATAAAATTGGATCTCGTATTTATTATATTTGGGCCATTTTTACAATTTATTTATATCAATAGATTAATTTGAATGACTACAATTTTCAAATCACCATAGCTCCCATATCTTAAAAACCCATTACCATGGTCCATGGACCTTTTATCCTTAGAACACAAAGTTGAATAACTCAAAAACTAACCGTACGAATTTTGATTCTGATACGTCAAAAATTTCAGAAAATGTATCCACTGTATAATTTACATTCAAAAAGGGTGTTATATCATTTGAAAATCAGAAGTTTGTATCTCCACAAGACACTCCCTAAGTATCACAAAAAATATCAAGAATTTGAAAATATATTATGGTCTTAAAGATATTTAAAAATAGCAAAAATTAGATTTTAAATTACTGCATTATTTAAGAAAAAAATGTTTATTATTAAAAAATAAATATTGTTATTTATTATTATCAATTCAGTATAATATTAGGTACAATAATGTACAATATCACAGAATGTCGATTCGCAATAACTATTATAAAATAGCCTGTTAAGTGTTAGTTAATTATATTTTTGAATAATATTATAATATCGTGCTGAATTCAAATCCTTTTAAAGTATACAATATAATTTATACAATTGTATTCTTTAATAATAAGTACACTAATAATAAATAATAATTTTAATTGTGTCAGACGTCATTTGATTATGACAAGTTAATACCTTGTGTCCCAGACAGTAGGTAATAATTGGTTATTGATTTTAACAGACTATAATAGGTACTGACGTAGGTACTGTCGTACTGATGAAATATTTTATACAAAAAATAACAAGTTAAAAGTAATTGATTTCATGCATAAAACATAATAATATATTAAGTCAATCAAAACTATAACTTAATAACTTTTGGGAAAAATGATTTAAAAATGGTAATATTTCATATTCATCCAAATGTATAATACTCGAAAAGAAAAAAATAATTGAAACATACTATTTGCCTCTTGAAAATCGAAAATGTGGGTGTCGTCATTTTTCCAAGTGAACTGACTTCGTACATTTTACAATAAATTTTTTCTGTTCTGTTACGCTACTATATATTATATAAATTATATAAAAAAATAGACAGACTTCAGTCATCTGCGAGTGTTCACGGACTACCGAAACTTAAATTGTCTATAGGGGTAAAATAATAATATTTATAAATGTAAATGTGTATACTGTATAATAACTGATCGAGTGAATTTATAAATAATATAGCAAACCCCGGGTATAATTTATTATTTAAAATCCGTCCACGTTCCGGGTAAGATAAATGGACATTAATACAACGTTATAATCATGCCACGAGAAATATATATGAGCTTTCACAATATTAATAATGTCTCTCCACCGAGTATCAAAGTTTAAGGGTAATATACAACATCGGTGCAGTAATTCGGTAAGACTTTGAGTAAGTACCTATAAATTAGTTTATTATTTTTGTGTGATAGATGTAGCTGGTATTAGATTATACATCAAAAGAAATCATCAGAAATTAAAATCTACCCTCGATTAGACAGATTATTATTATACCGATTATACGTGTAATGTTAGCCAGCCAAGTCAAATCACATTTATATGCGTAAGTAATATCAATCTTAGAACTATAACTTATAGGTTAAATTACTAAATAGCAGTATTTACATCGTGCGGTATTTCGTCCGCGTCTACTTCTACTATATGCAACAATTATTTTCTGTTCCATTATATATGCTGTTTGTGTTTCAATAAGAACACACATAATACATAATTATTCATAGGAAAATCAGATATGATTTTTTTTTTTTTTAAAAGGTAATACCTGCTATACGAATGAGTGAGTGTGTAATGTGTAATGTGTATAAATGTATAATATAACATACTTACAGATACAAACTCGTTACAAATGTAACCGTAATCGCGGGAAACCAATTTTTTTGCCACGACATTATTGCGTTTAACAATACTATAACTTCTCTCCATTCGTTCATGCTAACTCTAAGTTCTTTTGAAATCCTTTCCTGTAACAGAACCAATAAATAATTAAAAATGTATATTATTGCGATGTATTATTATTTATTAAGTTCGACGTTATACCGGTACAATTTTTCTTTGATGTTGTTCAGCACAATTTCCTAAACTAAAAGGTAATATAATTCGTCGTATTATAATATGTAGGTTGCAGGTACCTATATATAGTTAAGAATAAAATTGATCTTATATATTTTGCAATAGCACGTAGCTGGGTACCTACATTATTATATTCTACCTATTTGCTATTGATAATTCCACTGCGTTACCGCACCGAGTTAACTTTTATTATATTAAAACTACACCCAATAAATAACAATGGTATATAGATCCACCGTAAAGGCAATTTTTAGAAACAATCATACAACGTAAAATGATTAATCGACGCCAATACCAGCACGATATTTCTTTATATCAACCAGCCATTAAAGGTGATTTTTTACTTCTGAACTTGAACTGAACTTTTGATGCTTAAAAATGCTTAAAATTATTAGGAACTCGCATCGTTATCTAAATGAAAAATGTATCCACCGCAAATGTTTGTTGGCGTTGTATGTTATCTACAATCTTCCACCCCGAAACATGTAGGTGTCTGTCACCTGAGCATTTCTAAAACAAAGAAGTACTTTTCATTATCTTCAAAGAATTGTTCGAAAAGGTTCTTGGAAATATTGAGTGAGCACCACCACCACTCTTCCATTAGCTGCCGTTGCAATAAGTGGGTGGCACCACGTGTTTTATGCCGCGGTATTTGACTTTGACACGTCTCTAAGTAGATTCTATATCCTGAGTATTGGCCCCTATTTCAGGATCAATGAAGTGAGGCTGGTGATTTACAGTTTCAAGCATACATCCGTGGTCACTTAGGTGGTCCTCTAGGCCCTCCATTCGTCCAAGTGAATTGTGAACCCAACTTCTACTTCGCGTTTAATAATGAGAAGTAACGTAGCTCCAACAGTACAGCCTGAACACCCATGGACGTTGTACTCGTGGCTCATAATTTTGTATGCAACTGAAGTCAAATGTGTAAAGTGTAGGCTGTGGAGTCCATTATTTATGTTTATAAATGGTAATACCGGCATTGCCAGTCTCTGTACAACGTAAATATCACCCAAAACGTAGATAACATACAGCGCGATCAATGTTCATGTAGATAATATATACGACGAGAGTTCCAATTTATTATTAAAACTAAAAAGCAATTCAGAAATATATTGATTTGGTTTTTAGTTAGGTTATTAAGTATTAGACTGTCATGTCATAACTCCTTTTACACATTTTTCTTAGAATGAAAAAATACATTAATAATCAAATAAATTAATGAATAATGGTAGTGACATTTTATTTTTGATTATAAATATATAATATTTTGCAAATTAACTGACATAATTGGTATAAGATGTAGGTAATAATTGTATAGGTATCTACATATTATTATATAATGTCTTCAAAATCTGAATATACAGGAGAACAGCCCACAGCAATGTATAAAATCTACTATTTATAGGTATAGGACATAGGTACATAACTTTTTAGTTCAGTTTTTAGATTTTTAGAGGAGTGATGATCGCAATGGTTTTCCAATGATATTGTGCGTTATTTCTTTAAAAGTTATTTTTTTGTGTAAGTACCTACCTATGTATACACTTCTTATCTAAAAAAAAGTGACACGAGCTAGTATTATCAGAGTAAAATAACGGTTTCTGTAATCATTAAAAAATTATTGATCCTATAGGACTAACCTACCTATATGGCTCAGAAAGTGTACTATAATGACATTTCCATTTTTATTTTTTAACGTAAGTAGACTGTGATATCTATAGATTATATTCTTTACGTATTTTAGGTCATAAATGCATTTTGTTCATCAACAAGCTTTAAAATATAATAGAAGTATTTCTCATAATAGTTGTTTTATATCGATAAAAATATCGAAAATACATAAGCACTATTTATATTTATTAACACGCGAAGCTCTCATTTTTATGAAATTGGTTATTTATATAGGTAGTAAATACGTTTTTTGTCAAGAAATACAAAATTATTCTAAAATAGTTCAGCGTTTAGCCATAATAAATTTTATAAACATTTTAAGTTCAAATTTGACAGAATTGGATATTCAAATATAAAATTATATCCCCTGAAACGGTTTTGATGTTTTGTTGTAATTCAGAGAATTAATCGTAGAGACTTGAAACTTTTTGACATGACGGATATTATATTTTGTTCATATATTACCCATTGTGTATGGGTAAATAAAATAATCATGTCAGAATGAAATAATTTTCACTGATTTTAATTAATGTAGGCGTACTATGAACCTTCTTATATATCGTTTTACAGCGCATGACTTATCTGAAGTTTATTGATATTGTACAATTTAACCTTAACGAAATAATATTACCTATCGACAGATGAGCCTTTTAATGCATTATTGAGTAAAAAATTAAAAATGACAATGGGTAAATCATAAAATTAGGACACCAATAAACTATTTTTTTTCAATACTAACTTTTTTTACCGATGAAAATAAAATATATAAATACATACATGAAACATAGTAACAAATAACAATATTATTATTTATTACTGTAATATTTGTAAAATTTGGATTGCCTAAAATTCTGAGGGGGGCTAAGCCTTAGCGCTCACCAAGCTAATGAACACTGTATTTTTAGCAAAAATGGATGCAATTAAATATAAAATTATTCACGCGACTTAAAAAAAACGTTACCGGGCCGCGATTATTAAATTACGCAAATAAAGTTTAAACGTATTCAAAATTTCAAACCAAATTTTCTACTTAATAAGACGTGTTATTTTTAAAATACTTTGTGTTATACATGAACATATTGGATGTATAACACTTAAACTTTTGCAGCAGTTTAAAATTTGTTAAAACAACTGTTTGATGAATATATACCTACATACCAAATTACAGAATTTCTGTAAACTGCGCATAAAACGCAAAATAATAAGCTTTAAATAGTATTATAATGGAATTAAGATTTTGTTTTTAACTTATAAAAAGTTGCATCATAAATCTCCCGATCATGTTTTGAGTACCTAAATAGTAAATCTAAAATGTCTACGAAGAAATTATAAATTCAAAGTACTAAACTTTGTTAATAATTTATTATAAACGTACACTACGGGTATTACGGATCATAATATTTTCATTTTGTGTAACTATTATTATTATTATTATTATTTATATTATTTTTTACGAAAAGTTTGTGTGTCATAATGTCCTACATTTTAAAACAGCGTCGGCCTCGAAGTTTTATCCGCCCCGAAATCGAAATCACTATTTAGTACATTGTGCATTCACAACTTTTTCAATCTTCAGAAAAAAATGTTCACATATTAATGATTTCCAATCAATCTTTACTAAACGAAAACGTTAAGAGTGGGACACGGGACGATCGAAATTCAAATTTTCATTACTATGATAATTTACGTAATATGTGGCCATGTGGGTAAACTATTTTGCACAAAATTGTTTTTTGTTTTATCTAAAATCATCCATTAGAGGTAATAAACTGGGTCGATTTTATCGCTTGGTAAAAATATTTTAAGTCTAAAATCACTTTTAGCATTTTCTACATTTAGATTTTGAATGGAATGATATATGTAAGTATTGGTCTTCGGTATACAATAATGTGTGTTTTTTGGGGTCAGAACTCTGAAGACATTTATAAAGCAAAACAAAAAAAATAAATTAGAAATTATTAATATTAAGGATGGTTATATGGTTGCAAAATACATCTGGTTTGTAATTTGGGTTCAGGGTAAAAAGTAGAAAATTTCTAGTTTCAAAATTCACTAAAATCAAGAAAGTTTAAAATATTATAATTTTGTTGACAATTAATTAAGTTTTAGATATAACATTTGTGATACCATCACAAGATTCCTTAAACGCTTTTCTAACCGGAATCAAAAATGTAAAGCTTCAATAGTATAGCTATTCCAATAATAACAGTAATTTGACTCCGCTCAGAATCCTTTTTTGTATATTATATTTATATCGACACAATGTCATACTATAACTAGTCACTCTGACTTCCCATTTTTTAGATTCTGAGCGGAGCGATGAATGTATTGATTTTATAATGATGTGTGTTTTTTTATTTTATTTTTTTATTTTTTATTTTTGTGTCTGTCATCACCTTTTAGGACAGAAAAAATGCTTCGATTTTCTTCAATAGTACTTTTTCTGATAGGAAAGTGAATCTAGTTGGTACTTTGGGGGTCAAAAGTCAACATTTCCCAGTAGTTTTCATGAGCGCCTGGAAAAACAAATGAAAAATTATGGAAAAAACGGGTATTTTTACGGAAAACCAATTTTCAACAAAATCGATTTTGGTTTTTGGTATAACTCTAAAAGAAATGACCGTAGTTACATGAAATTTTGACTGGATGTTTATATAAGTATTTTCTACACACCATAGCATTTTCAAAATATTCTGACTTATTTTGAGCTTTTAACAGACATTTTCCGTTTTAAATTCTTTTTAGTTTTTTTTTCTATAAATGTCAATAATATTTTATTTGTTGGGTAAAAAATATTGAAAATTTAATAGTAGGCTTCTAATATATAGTTTCAAAGGCAGATGACAAATATTAAAAATCCGTAGTCAAAATTTTTTTTATAGGTAATCAAAGTTCAAATGTTGACAAAATACGTAAAAATGACGAAAATGTGCAATTTATTTTGAGTTAGAAAATCATAAAAAATGTTCTTTTTAAATCTAAGGTTTGAAAATGTAATACAAGATTCCTCATAAGTTTGCCTAATTTTATCAATAAAAAAATGTTTATAAGCAAGTCAAAACAAATTTTTATGAGCATTTTAATTTCAAATTTTTACAAGATTAAAAATTCACGCGATTTCTCATGTAGCGATTTTTTTATTTTATTGCAATTCAAAAACGAATAACTGTAAATGCATGAAAATTTCACTGAATGTTTATATAAGAATTTTCTAAACACCATCTAATTTTGAATATGTTTTGACTGTTATTGAGCTTTTTACGGATCATTTAAATTTTAAATTTTTTTAGTTTTATCAAAATCATGAAAATATAATACAAGGCTCCTGATATATTGTTACAATAGCAGTTGAAAAATATTAAAAATACATAGGCACACATTTTTTTTATAAGCATTTAAAGTTCGAATTTTGACAAAATTCATCAAAATCTTGAAAATTATCAATCATTGTAGGTAATTAAACAATTATAAAATGATCAGTTTTTATAACTAAGGATTGAAAATTTAAAGCAAAGATTCTAATAAATAATACATACTGTAAACAAAAAATCTAAAAAATATATAAACACAGTTATTTTTTACAGACATTTTAAGTTTAAATTTGGACGAAATTACATATTAAAATCAATTTTAACGAGTAAAAATATATATTATAATATTTTTCTAGTATCACTGATAATTTAAGGTTAATAATTAAATAATATGAATAATAATAATTCAACTTAGCTGCTACCGTAAAATAACAATGTCAATATAATTTAAAATATCCTAGGCTGACATACCGTCTCCGCTCAGAATCGTTTTTCGTATACAATGATATTATATCATTGAATTCAAATTTAATACCATCCATTACAAACCAGTACAGTGATCTACTTGTAGCCTACTGTACAGCGGAGCGACATCCACTGGACCCCCTTTTTTTTCTATGAATATTGTAGGTAAGTACCTTGTTTTTGTTTTGCCTATTTTAAGTAGGTACCTAGTGCTTACAAAAAATAAAAATAAAGAATATTACCTAGTTATAAATAAGTTACTAAAAAGAATAAAAAACCGCCATATACAAAGCATATTTTGAAAAATATTTACCTTGACATAAATAACAAGCAATTTTGGATCTGTTGGCTGTTATGTTCGAGAGAAATAAAATGTTTTACGACGTAATAATAATAATAATCCGACCGGACGTGTTATTATTACATCATATTTATGATACAAGCACTGCAATTTTTATTTATAACACATTGTATATATTTTGTACCGAAAAATTAACAATTTTTAGTATTTTTGTGAAAACTTTGTCAAAAACCATGAAGACATGAAGTCTAAGTAAGTATTTTACAGGGTACCCTAGGTTTTTTAACGTTTAATTTTATCGAATTTTAAATCGATTGATTTCTGACAGTATAATTAACAAAAGTTCCCATCATATTTTAACCAATTAAAACAGCTCTCGTGGAAAAGTCGGTGTTTGTGACACACAAATTGCGACGTTCTTAACCGGTATAAAAATAATAGCAATAATTGAAGGTTAAGTTTTCACGAAGTTTATAATGAAATATGTCGATCGATAACACAGTATAATGATAGTGGCATACTACACAGGTTTTTCGCTTTCCATTATTTTTTATTTATTATCGTTCGGTTAATATTATTGTATCGTAAATTTTTTCGACTATCGTAACCTACCTTCATACAGGTAGTTAAAACTTTTTTCTCGGAAAGCTGCAGATTTTTTTTTCGAGCACTGTTAAATAAATCTTTATGCACCTCCATTGAAAGGAATAGCTGAGAGGGAACTATTGTATTGTGATTAATAAGCTATATTATTGTGGATCAAGAATGCTGATACAACTATAACGATCGTGTAGAAATAATTATTAGACGCCAAACACACGATTTTTAAGGTTTGTTGATTATATACAATTATTGTAATAATAGGTATTGAGAAAAATATATATATTAAATACCTTAAATATATTTAATTCTTATTCCAAGTAACTTGCAAGTGGTCCCATGCCTGCAGTGGACAGTGGTTAACTCATCAACTTAAAGGAAGAAAAAATAGTGAAAGAATCGCTCATCTGATATATACACAGTAGGTACCTCGTTATTAAAAAGTTAATGTAATCTTTGTGTTAGATTTGAATTTAATGATACATTATTGCATATCAAAACCTATTCTGATGGTAGTCAACCCATATTACCAAGTTTATATCATGGTACATTTTTATTGCTATTATAGTATAATAAATTGGTTTTATTGTTGGTAGTACGGTAGGTTGAATTAATATTTGCGAAACTATCGCATGTATCGTATTATTAATAATTAATTATCATAATAGTATATTATGTATATATATATGTCATATATTATTGCCATTAACTGTTAAGTCAATATAGACTTATCGTAAGACGGTGTGAATAGATTCGTGGAATAAATAGGCAATAGCTTAAAATTAATTGTCATTGAAAATGTTATTGTACGCAGGTAATAAGATAATAAGATAATAAAATGATATTAATAATAAGATAATAATACAATCAACAGCTTAAAACAAGGGTGTAAAAAAACGTCGACCAAAAAGAAATCATCTGTACCAAACAAATGTACAGTTTAAGAGTACTATTTTTAAGTAAGTTATGATCATTTTAAAATGTGCCATAACGTTGTACTGTTGTAGGTCAGTAAGACGGAGACAACAAATGCGTCCTCTTAAAACAATCGGTGTCGAATCCCCTGAATTTAAAAACATTAAAATGACGAATCTTGTTTTATGTTTAAAACTAATAAAATATTACGACACAGCAAATATTGTTCAAATATCCGCTTGGTGTATAAATTTAGTTTTATAACTATGATCGCTTAAATTGAGTGGTTGTTTTTAGTGCGTTAAACGGTTTTTACGATCAATTTTCCCGTTTGTAGAGTCCTTTTCGTGGCTAGGATATTATGAACTTTAGAGTTCAGATAATAGTTTTAATATTGTCACAGAATAAATAGCGACGCTTTATATAGTGGATTTAACAAAAAATTAAATTACAAAAAAAGGGTTCACGCAAAAATCGTAAAAGCTTATGCGCCGCCGTAAAATCTAATTTTTCGTATACCAAGGTAAAGCTGATTTCGTTATAATATGATAGTACAGTATAATACACTAGTAAGTATGCACTAAAATACCTATCGCACAGCCGTAATTCAATATGTAGGTTTAAAATTTTCTTTTCACGACGTTGTGAAGTTAATTAGGTGGCCCCGTAATAAATAGTATACATTTAGAATTATGTTTTTAAAATCCAGAGGTCCTATAAAAGGATAAAAATCTGTCACCCCAGTTGTTTCTCCGTGGCCGATAGAGAAAAAAGATCGAGGACGGAAAAGACCGTCTAAGTCCGTTAAAGAAATTAGTAGGTCGGTAATAACTTATAAAGGTAGGTAATTAATAATTAATAACATATAATATATAATAAGATCGTGGTACGCAAAGGTTGTGGTTGGTACTCGAAATTTGTGCAACCTTGATCCCCCCCCCCCCGAGGAAAATTTCTGAGGGCGTTCTTGAGTGTGGGTGAAACTTTTGCACACTGACGCTGATACACATGACAAAATATATATTGTATCAATAAATTTATGTTACAAAGTTAGAAAAGGAAAGAGTCAAGTGCCATACACGCAAATAGGACAAATTTTGTGTGGGGAATTAAGTCGCTTGTAATATTATTGATTTAAGGTTTTATCGGATTTCCTATCATGGTAATTGGAATTCGTATTTATTTTTTTCGTTCCTAAATTTTTTTTTATGAACTAGGAAGAAAATTAATGTTTGTAAAGATACCTTAATCAACTTAATTCGGCTCTGGGTATTATATTTTCAACGTGTGGTCAAGTTCGCTAGAGAAAAGTTGTTTTTTTTTTTTTAATTTGGTTTAAAATTCGAACAAAATATTGAGTACCTACAACAAATAACGATATGGCGTTACGAAACTCGATTTCTTTTTACTAATATTAATATTTAATATTAAAAAAATTATTTCTGATTAGAAATATCTGAAACTTATAGAAGTAACCATAGTAGGTGTAGGCTGCGCGTTACACCTGTAAGTTATACTTATAACACACCGTTACTCAGTGACGTATATAGGGAGGGATCTGGTGAGCTGGTGGGCCACCAGGCCCATGGCCCATAGCGAAATTACAGGTTAAATTGTGTGTCATAACTCATACGTCATAATACTTGCGTATATGTCATAATCATAACCCCCTCCCTGCTCATTAAATAAATGTAATTGGCCCACACTGGAAATAATTCTTATACACACCACCGCATCGTGTACTTATGTGTATTTTTGAACGTTGCATCGGAGTTTTTTATTTATCAATTCCTACACGATTGCCGGTTTATCTTGTCACGGTCCACAGCATTAGTGCGATAACTTAGGTATTATGGTGATGGGTGAAAGCGATATTTAAAAAAAAGCTCACAGAATCGTTTTCAAAATCGTACTAACCCTTAACACTGACAACTGCAAAGAGCGGGCTGAAATAAATTCGTGTGCTTGCGTCTGTTGTACACTGTGAGTGTGCAGGTCGCGAGTGGTTGACGGCCGTATAGGCATAGTCCGCATGGACCGTATTTATTTTATCTGTCAGTGTCAGACCGCAGGTAATAAAATAAAAGACAAAAATAGTCCAAACATTTCCGAACGGTCGTCGGACGACAGACGTTTAAATTGTGACGGATTACTGATTAGTATTTAGTATAGGTCGCACAAAATTCGTAACACCAATATTTTATAACTCTTTAAGCATATTATATTTTATACTTTCAGCTTATACATCTTAATATTACACTGCTCAGAAAATGCTTCGTTAATATTACTATACTTCGAGCAAATAATAATATTGTGATTTGTGTCCTCCCCCCAATTCCCAAACACCACTGGCGATTAAAGTACGCCGGTGACGTTAATATGTCATTAAAATACGAGTACCTATTAAAAATATTTTGTTTGGTCGCTAAATTATATTATAAATCAAATAGTTATGACCTAGTATAGTTATACCTATCAGCAGTCCATGTAACGAATCCGTTTGTAAAGTTTGTTTTTTTGTTTATCCAGGTGATTATATTAAATTATTTATTAATATATTTTATTTATAGTTAAAATGAAATAAACAAATAACGCCAAAACCACATGTTCAGTACCACATTATTATACCTATACCGTAAAAGTATATCTGAAGAAGGTCGAAACAAGAGGCGATAATATAATATTATTATGAGCTTTATTTTAGTAAGAGTTACGAAATCGGTGATCGACGCATCTGTTATACAACATAATGTACCTATAATGTTCCGTCGAACAGATTAACTGTCTATGTATAGAGGATCGCACAACGACATATTTTTGTCAATAATACGTCGCACTGTGTATAATGAGAACAGTATTATGGGAAGTTATACAAGTATACGTACACTGTACACAATTAGAGGGTACGAAATGAATGCTTACTAATGTGCAGTGAAATGTTTTATTTAAATTAAAAGTGCAAAGCGTCACGTGTTTACGCTATGCTTTAGCGTGTAGGTGGGTATCCTACTTAAAAGCGTGTAGACACAAAAAATGACAAACAATCTGTTCCAACTAATTCGTTTCAACCACAACAATAATTATATGTAATATTTTGGAACAACTGCACGTACCTTTTCCGGGAAACCGATGCTTCCATCGCCGGCCATGTTCGTCCGAAACCGTCGTGTCAAGTTAATTATTATTATATTATGCTCGCCGAATCGCTGGCGGGCGGATGACCACGAAGTGCGACACGTTGACGATTGTTGTGGTTTACTGAGCAGGTCCGCAAATAATAATATAATATTGTGCGGTATTATTATTAGGCTGAAATATATTATATTGTACTGGTATGACTTTGATTATATTATTATGTCAACGGCCGAAAAAAGCGGAAAAAATAATCGTTTTGAGATAAGTGCGAGACAACTACACGGGAGGTACTGCAACGACGTATGGCAATAAGAACATTATCAATGATCGGACGATATTATTATTATTATTTTAATAACACAATGAATACGGCAGGTGGTTGATCGACGGTGCGGCGGCGGATTGACGAGCGGAAATGACAGAAACGGATCGAAACGTCGACGGCGGCGGTACGGCTGTGTTTTACCTACCTATCGCGCAATTCGCCCAAAGACCTGAGAGGGACGACGACGGGCAGTGCGACGACAGTCGGGGCTATTAATAAAACATAATAATATTATCTCAACAATAATATAATACGGTTTGCTCGGAAGTTGAGGTGGACGAGACTAACGATATCGTCGTAATCTCTGTGACTCTGTAGATAACGCGACGGACGCGATTTATGTACCTATTATATAACAATATCATTATACCTATATTAACCTATACCTGCAATATTTTATATTTTATGGTGTGTATGTTGTTGCGCCGATGCGACGGCTTAAATTAATTTTTAGATAAAGCTTTCGAGTTTTAAACAAAAATCGTTTCATACGATAAATTAATATTATCCTAATATTATATAATAATATATGTTCAAAGGGGATTTCTGGTCGTTCTATATAATATTTCTCTCGCGTAATAAAAAGATTAATTAAGTGTAAGTAGTATAGGTAACTACTATAGTACTGTAAAATGAGGTGAATTGCAACGTGTTTTGTAATTTACTCAACTTAAACATTCCGATTTGGTAAATATCATCAAAAGAATTTTGAGGCAGTTGAAAACGAACCATTTTTAATTTATGCAATATTCTATATCCAGTGATGTGTGACTTTGTGTGTAGTGACAGATCATTAGTGTGCGTGAGTTCCCTGCTTTATGTAATTAAATAACGGACTAAGGTTAAGATTCTTGGAAATCCGTAACGTACATGTAGGTACGCGCAGTCATACGTCACTATATTTTACAGTAAAAAAAGTTTCAACACGAAAGTACCAAAAGGCGCAAGAAAATTCACCCATTACCTCGATTTTAACATATTTGAATTCCTCATTCTCTTCTCTAGGTTATATAGAAAATGGATTTTTGATTTTTTGTACTATTCAATTAATACATAGTTCCAAATACTAATTAATTTTCTTTGAATAAAATATTATGAAAATATAATACGTTTGACTAGTCAATAAAAATGTACCTTTGTATACAGTTATAATAAGGTAAATTCTCGAATGTCGTCGACTCTCTTCGTTTCCTGTGAAAAATACATATACCTAATTTCGGTAAAAATATACGAATACCTAAACCAATTATACCGTTTGAAAGAAGAGGTTTCACTGAACACCTAAATATACAAAATATATAAACATTACCTTGATATCAAAGTAAATTATAAAGCCAAAAAGATACCTATAGAATATCAGAATTTGTCGACTACCCATCGACGCGGTTATATAGGAGAGATGTTACAGGTGTGACTATAATATGTATTTGCAATATTTTAATTTTCAGTAAGAACAATTTAGAATGAACCTTATAAAAAATATGTTTAAGGTGTTTTCTTTCCAGAAAACAATTTTATCATACATAAATCAAAAAAAAGCGGCAAATTTCAAGCGTCTATAATAAAAAGCACAAAAGGAAAAAAAAATTTTAAATTCATATCATGATTATAAAACGTATTTTTTAAATTATAATACATTTTTATTTATTTAAGTCCAAAAAATTACTTTATCGATTTTATTGAAATCTGGGTTTTAAGATGAAATTTCCGTTCCTCCATTGATTTTTCTGTTTCCCTATTATTTATATATTTACCTTCTGGGAATTTGAAAACTTTTAAGCCCTTGAAAGTACCAACTTGATCAAATTTTTTAATCAGAAACCCCCCTTAAAGTTGAAGATCGAATATTTTTTCTACTACAAAACGTAGGTACCTATATAAAAGCACAACAAAATTCAAAACCCACATCTTTGTAAAGTCAATAGATAGGTATTATAAGTCAATATTATGTTCAATTCTCCGCCCAAAATCTAAAATTGAAATTCGAATGAGTGGCTAATAATTAATCAATTATAACATAGTATTTAAAGTTTAATGAGTGGATTGGTGTAATTTTACAAGTACTCAGAAAAATTTTGGTAGGTACAGTCATAGATTAAAGTATTAAACACACTTTGTACACTCATCTAAACTTTAATAGGTACTTATAAGTTTCACCCAACTAATTAACTTCTTTTAGATCCTGAGCGGAGGAAAGACTGTATTGATTTTACAACAATATTTTTTTATTTTTTTATTATTATTTGTGGTTGTGTACACTATACGTAGTCGAAATAATACTTTGATTTTCTCCGGTAACTTCAGTATTCTCTCCGATGGGAAAGTGAATCTAGTTGGTGCATTAAGAAGGTCAACATTTAAAATTCCCAGTAGTTTTCAAAAGTGCCAAAAAATACCAAACGGGAATTTTGACAAAAAATTGGGTTTCGGCAAAATCGATTTTGGTATTTTGTGTAACTCAAAATACTCGTGCAAGCACCACTTCAAAATTTGAGTTTTGGAAACGGCTATCTTAGTGCACACTTATACATGGCGGTACGAAGGACCGTGAAAATTGCAAGCCTCAAATCATTTTTTTTTCAAATCATAATTAAAATTAAAATTAAAAACGAAGTGTTTCATACGATCCATGCAGACATTTTTCTGCTGAATTGAAATATTTTTTCTAGACTCAGGCAACCTTTGTAAGTATATCTATGATACCGCAGTTCGTCCCCAAGTTCAATTAGCTTCAGACGTAATAAGACAGAAAAGTTGACATTTCTGGGATTTATGTATTATAGGTATAAACACATATTTATTTATATATTTGAAATATCAAAATATTATTACATTTTAGATATTGGTAATTTTTTTTCAGAAATTTAGTTTTAAATTAAAAATATATTTTAGAGTTCATGTAAATAAAAAAATTTCTAAATAATTATTTTGAATACATATACATTATTGCAAAATTGTACGATAGGTATGATATTTATATTAAACTATTAGTTGGTTACTTTATTACTATACTGTTAGGGATTGTTAGCATTTGTATGTACATATATTATATTTGATAGTTCAATAAAGGGCGGGCTCAAATATAAAAATTTTAAATACACAATTTAAGGCTTTTCTTATTTGAACATATTTACGCATTATATGCATTTTTAGTGCTTTTTATTTAAGTATTCTGCTAAAAAAAAAAAAATAATATTATTCATAGAAATTTAATTTAAAAATTAAAATACAGTATGTATAATTTACCAACATTGTGTGCTTCTTCGAGATATAATAGCTTTGCACTCCACGTCGCTGATGACAATCTCAATACTGACTTATGATTTTGTTTTTATTTAATAAATTATCAGATGACATTGATATGGAAGCAATTATTATACAAAAAAAAATTAATAGTAGGTACAAATATTAATTATTTGAAATTTTGATAATTCAGTCAACACTTTATTCGTTTTAGTGCATATTATTTTGATCATTTTTTTATGAATATTTGTGTGTTTAGTAAAGTATTAAATCTCCAACCCTTGACTTCTTATTACCTCTATTTAATATATCATAATGACATATTGTGACATCAGTAACATCAATATTTAATTAGATATTCATAATGTGAAATGTAAAATAATGATTATAATAATACCAATAATTTTTTCATAATTCGTGAACAAAGCCGAAGAGTTTAAACTGTGCAATATTATTTTATCTTGACGTGTATATAAAGGGCTTCAGTGTTGATTATTGCACCATCTAAACAAAAGGTTAGGTTAGCTCCACGCTCATGCAAATCCTATATATTATTATGAATATTTCAAATTTCTATGGTCATGTCATCATTTACATGTGTATCTAAAATATTAATTTAGGCTTCAGGTGGATCTATTAAATTTGTGGTTCCTACATTTAAGCATAAAAATATTTTTTCAATACATGTACATTGTACAATGATGATAATAATTAAATATTATTTCGTGTTAGTTTTTGATTATTTCCACACAAATTTGTTCCGATTAGAGAATTATGATGGTAATAAAAACTTAATAAAATTAATACAGAAACAGTATATTAAAATCAGATCAAATACGTACTATATATTGTATCGTATATGTATGTATATATTACATGTATTATGTTTAATTTAGTATTTAAAATTAAAAAAGGAAAATGATTGTGTAGCCAAGAGAATTACAGCTACTGCAGCTACTTTATTATAATTCGTCTAAGACATTATTTTTTTTATTATTGTAAAATAACAAGAATACGAAAATTAGGTCGCGAAATGCTGTAAAAATAAGAATATACTTAAGGATTTAATTTAATTTTTATGATAGTGAATTGTTTTAGCTGTTGGCTGAAACAACATTTTTTTTTGTTTTAATTTAAACTTTTAGTTACATGCATTTCAACAAAAGATGAAGTTTAAATATTTTTTATGTTGTTTTGACATGGAAAATAAAATCTAAAAATAGTCAATTTAAAATAATATTAAAAATGTAATATATATATAGTAAAGGCCGCATAGAATAAAATGTACTGTTTCATAACTACATACATTTTCTTAAAGCTCAGAATTCTTCATATAAAGCGAACTCCGAGTAAGCTATTGTTATGTTTGGAATTTTCTCAAAAAAAAATAATAATAATAATAATAATAAGAACAATAAATATATAAATATGAAATCATCACTAAAGCCTAAATATATGTGTTTTATACTATTTATAGAACATAATAGAATACAATATAATATATGAAATGAAATAATGTAATACATCATACATGTTTTTTGTACATAAGATGGATATTGGGAAGAGGTCTTTGGATATGGGCTTTTGACATATTTTCTCATACCTATTCCAATAAAATATTTAAAATTATTACGCGTAATATTTATTGATCACGGACAAAGAACGGTGAAGGATTTTGATTATTTTTAGATAATATTATACTTACGCGCACATCTTAGTAAATGGAAAAAGTTTTAAAAAAACCTTCTTCTTCGGTGAGCCAAAATAGTAAAAATATGTTTTTTTCGAGCGGGGCACTAACAATGCAAACAAACCTAATAATAATAAAAAAAAATTGAACTTCTGGGAAATAATTGTATTTTTATGTATTTTGTTTCAACTTAAAAATTGGCCACGGGCCACTTCTAAGTTCAAACAGTTCTAAGGCCTTGATGTCTGGCGGGCCATATGCGCTGGCGGGACATGGATGGTTTGGGTATCACTGGTATATACGATCAATATAACAACAGAAAATGTACTGCTGAAGTTTATCAACACGTAAAAGAAGTTTTTCTGCTACGCTAGGAATAAAAACGTGATTTAGAAATTCGATGACTTTTAATAGATGTAATGGGTAATCACTAGGTACCTGTTATTACTTAATTATTTATTGAAAAAGGATCAAAATTATTAATTGAAACAATATATTGTATTATTATCAAACCAATAAATTTTTCAAAAAAAAAAAAATAAAAAAAATATGAAATTATTGACTAATTTTCAATAAAAACAACCGGTGATTTTTTAAGTGCCTACGGTTGACACTTTTTGGAAGTTAAAATTGAAAATTCTAAGTACTTTTTTAAAATAAAAGAGAAAAAAAATTGTTTGGTAACCTTGGTTAGATAGTTTTCACTTAGATTGTCTTTAATTATTTTTAGTTATTTTTAAAAACATAGATCAAAAATTATTTGCTTGGTGAAAAAACGTTATACAAGGTTCCTCGTAAGTTTTTATTATAGCTATTTAAAAATATTAACGACATATAGGAACAATTACTTTTCATAAGTACCTATAGTATATATAGGTACTATATAAAATTAAAATGTTGACAAAACCGCATTTAATTTATAGTTAAAAATTGATAAAATATTCAATTTGTATAGCTAAGTCTTGAATATTTAATACAATGTATAAGTACCCTCATATATAAGTACCTAGTTGTCCTAGTTCATACTGTTACCTAAAGATCACTAACCTGCATTTTAAGTATGCAAATACAATGTTTTTTTACAAAAATTAATTCAGCCTACCCGTTATATTATAACTAATAAAAGCAGTATTAAGATAAAATAAAATATCCTAGGCTGGCACACCGTTTTCACTTAGATTCGTTTTTCCACACAATGATATATAATATATATAGAATTCAAACTGAACCCATCCACTATAGTGGCCCATTCAACACCTACTGTACAGCAGAGTGGTTCCCTCTTTCTTGTTTATTATTTTTGTAGGCTTAGCTAATTTGTTAAAATGTATATGAATGTACGTTTTTGTTTATTAGTTGGCTATATACAGTTAAAACTTGATAAATATTTAAATTAAAAAAAATACTCATAAGAGTAATTAGAGGGATTCAGTCCGTTAGCCCCCTCCCCCCACGTTTGGTAGGTACACTATATTGTATACTAGCCATCATAGGTAACTGTAATGGATATATGTTAAGTATAAAACATTAAATGAGGAAGCATTCAACACGACTATAGATCCTAACGTGTCAGTCTTTATTCCTAGATATTGTATAATTTATTTGCATGTTACTGTTATTAGTAATACTACTAATACTGTATATTGATCTAATTTTTTTAAAACATTGAATATAATATTATTATTGTAATTTATAACATATACCTACCTAATATTATTATTAAAATATTAACTTATAATTAGTCAATACCTTGATAAAGTATCAGTAGTGTAAATTCAGTCGAGTATAAATAGCATGACATGAGTATAAAAATTGTATTGTGTATAGAAAATATAATATACACAATGGTGAGAAGTTTCAAGTCCTTGCAACAAATATTTTGAATTATAACAAAATAACTAAAATCGTTTTTTTTTTCGTTTACAAAAATATCTAATTTCATCAAAATTTTAGTGGGTATGTGTATTTTTGATATTTTTATATTATCATGAAAACGACTTATGTGAAATCTTGTTAAATAATAAACTTTTGACCGAGTATGGTAAAATATATTATTGTAAAAATGTATTAAAAAACATAAAATATTCAAAATTTTAAATTCTTCAAAAAAGTAAAAATGTAACTTAGTCTAAAATTAAATATTTAGAAATAAAGGTATGTAGTTATTTGGTGATAAGTAAAGCGTCTACGATTATTAATTTTTGTATTCCAATTTCCTTTAGAAAATAACAAAATTTTGTCAACAAATGGGTTTGTGTAAATATTTCCTTGTTTCCGTGATTATTACACATTTAGATTTTTGAGACCCTGAAATAACAAATTAGATCCAACTAGCTACGATAAACCACACGCAATTTTAAAGATTGAAGAATTTTTACTTATCTAAAAAGTGATTTTAACAAAAAAAACACACTTCATTAGTCTATTGTAATCAGGAACTCAAAAACCCTGAAAATATTGGGAACTGGAACCGAGTTTAAATGGGTAATATACGATTCCGAATGGAACGATTGTGAACGGACCTTTTCCGGTAACACGATTGCGAACGTTTTTAACGGCCTTTAATCGTGCGGTGTTGTCATATTTGGTGTTAGTCAATAACAAATTTTTAAATAATAATTTAAAATTTATAATCAAATAGTAATAATATAAGGGTTTTCTGCTATTACGTCGGGCGATAACTACCAATGGTCCAGAGAGTTTTCATAGGACGTACAATAGTCAGTTGTATAGCCCCCCATCCTCCAACACACGTCGTAATATTAGGGTTAAAAGAAACACAAGCTCAAACTTTGACAATAATAAATTAAATTAAAAACCACGTACATAATCCTATGGCCAAAAAAGATAAATCTAAAATTGAATTAACATTGCAAAATTATAATGATTATAAAATACACTAGGATCTAATTTTATACTTAAGAAAAAACTGGTTATTCCTACCAGGGCAAAAATTTAAAAAAAAGCAAAAATGTAGAAAACAATTTTTAAAAACCATTATTTTGTATGTATTATTTTATTTATTTTTCAGCTTTTAACGTAACATAAACACGTAGATTTTGTAACAGTATTATTAATATTTATAATTAAATTATATTTTATTTTATTTTAGTTTGTAACGTAGTTGTTGTTTTCATTGTGTAATTAATATCAATAGTTTTTATTTGAAAAAAATAATATTTTGTAAGCTTGGCAACGTGGTCTATAAAAACGATCGCAATCGTCCGTTTTTTAGCTAAGAAACCAAATTCCCTGATAAGTGTCATTCGTTCGCATTCGTGTTATAAAAAAGGTAAAACGTTCGCAATCGTGTTGTACCCAGTTTAAATATTTTCAATTAACAGAAATCGGAACCCACATTTTAAAAAAAAAACAAAAATGTGGTTTCATAAGAATTATGTTTACCTATGTCGCCTGTGCTCAATTAATTGTTTATCAGAACTGCAAAAGTGGTTTGATAAACTATGATTACTTTATTTTTGAGGTGTTAAATCTGGAACTGGAAACAAAACAAGAACCCTTAAATTAAATTTTCGAAAAACCAGAACTTTATAGTATAAATAATTAAGTACCTGTCCTGGCTGTACTGGAACTGGAACCGTAAAAACTTGAAGGTTCCAGTCCCTGATTGTAATACAAATAACATTAATCGACTCATCGATCCCTTTAGAATTTAAAAAGTGATGTTTTTATTTGATTTAAATTGCTTTGATCACTCCTCTATTTTAGACAGTGAGCCGGTAAAAAATAAAACACATACGGGTTTTTGTAAGTTCGCTGTCCAAAGAAAATCCCAAAAGTAAATTAGGAGCGTTTCAAGTAGTGTTTATTAGCTGTATAGGTACGCATTCTAGGCAGCAGTGCCGTTAACGCGAATGTAGTATGTATACGTGCGTGAAATGTTTTATTGCCTCCATAAATAGCAAACACGATCCAATTATTTTGAAATTTTTCTATAGGTACACTCCGAGGAACTCAATGGCTAAATTAACTCGTGCTGTAGACAGTTTTCCGGAATTGGACTAGGTAATAATGAAAATTACAACCTTATAGGAATTCTACAAGACTTCGACTATAATATTACCAACCTATAGACAAATTTTTTATAATGACTTAGAAGGTCGGCGCCGGGTTCTACCAGTAAGTGAGAATATTATTATTACAGTATAATAGAAATGACGTATAGGTCAATATTTGAAATTAATCAACAAGTACACCCATACAGAGTGTCAAATTATTTCTAGTTTGTTTTATGTTGTAGGTACATGAAGACACGCATAACAGAAGATGAATGTGTTCGTGATGTCAATATAATGTAACAACTGCGCATTTTCACACTACGATTTGCTTTACAACCAAGGCCGTATTATATTACCTAAGGGCCAATCGTCAATGTGTGGGGGAAGCAAACATAAATTGTCTGTCCCTAATCTTAGTCAATAATGTCTGTTACTTCTGTTTTGTTTCTTCTTGGTGGAAATAACTCTCACTACAATATTGTCTTAAATAATTTTCTATTTTATTGTAACACATATCATTTCCATGGAAATTTATATTTATATATCATATACAATTCTTCATTATACATCTCATAATATATTTTAAATTTAAATTTAGTTCTTACCTTATTCAGTTATGGGCCTAAAAATAACATCGACGTTATACGCAACAAGTAACTGTAATGACAGGGACCACTTGTAAAATACTTTTAATGTAAAAATTTAAATTTAATACTATGTTTTAATTTTTCTAAAAATGACATTAAAATTATATAATATTAAATTATATTAAACATCGTAAAAGACGGCGGTGAAACGAACGTCCTCATAATAACGTCAACGCGAGACTGCAGATGTGGGCTTATCGAATTAAAATGTTTAAATCAATTACTCGGCAACGTTAGGGCTGTTGCTGTTTGCGTGGACGAAAACCTGAAAAAAAAACATTCAGCCGTTGTCTTAACGAGATTATTTATTTCGTTGCGAACAGACGTTATAATAATAATAATATTATTATAAAAAATATGAAGGAGTGGGTACTTCAGCGTTAAGGTTAATTACAACGTTTTTATGAAGCGAGTTCACTTAAACTCGAGCGTTGACCAATTTGTACCTACAGGGTTGTTGCAAGTTGCATGTCATTATGATAAGCCAAAGTATTTATTTACGAAACGTTCCACTACCAGTAAATGAATTAATTTTTATTTGAAAGTAGAAATACGACCGGTGGTTGGGTGTGTAAAAAGTGTACAATGTCAACGGTTTTCTCTATGCGTATAATTCGAGACAAAAATAATATATTTTTCGTATTAAATAATATTGGACGTGACAACATAATTTTATTAGCGTGTTTATATTGTGACGTATAAAATGAAAACAGTTAGTACCTATTTAATGACAAACGAATAGAAGTGCCCTTAATGTCCCGAAAACATCAACTTAGTTTTGTACCGTAAACATTTTAAATTTGTTAAATGGATTTTAATTGCGCTATTTACTTTCACTCGGAGACTAAAAATGTCAGCCAAAAAATGCATAAAAAATACATTATTTAGGATAGTAAATGGTAAATAAGAAATCATTATAATTTATGAGTATTAACACATAGCCCCAGTGTAATAGCTATTTTATATAATGAATGAGTACGCCGATCTTGACTCACCGAATCATGATGTTCCATGCAAACATTTCTTCAGGGCTCGTCTGTGAGAAAGAATATGTTTCAGGAATAAATCCTCATTGATCCCGATCGTTTTTAAGGAGTTCCATTTATTATAATTTATATAATAGACAGAATATATTGTCACAGGCATAGCGCATAGGTATTTGCCTATGCAAGTTAAGCAATTTATATTCAAGCAATTAGGTAGCGTTTTAAAATTGCATGAAACTTCCATGTACCTACCTAATATTTCATTTATGTGAAAAATAAGAATTAAAAAAAAAATTGTTCTTTTGGTATATCTAAATGTTTGGTGTCATAAACTTGCAGCATGAGAACATTTTTAAAAGTTGGTCCATTGTACCGAATACTTAAAAACAATTAATAAATAATAGCTAATAGCAACCCAATTGATACCTAAGTGATAATAATTAATTCATAATTGATATTATAATACAATTGTTTACGTTATTTATAAACATTAATATTGGAATTAGAAAAATTATTGATTGATAAGTCGATGTTACGACTAATAATATTTTCTGTGTGTAATCAATAATTATTTCTAATCATCTATATTCTATAACCGAGTACGTTTAAAAGAAAACGTTTTTTATAATTTCATTGAAATATTTCAAAAAGAGTGACATTTTCAATTTTGAAATATTTCAAATTAAGAGTACACTTGAAAAATATACGTTATGTAAAAATACAGTATCAACAAATAAAAAAATCTTACCAACTTTTTGTTAACCTACTAAACAGTATAATAATAGGAATCTAATAAACTTCATCTTGATTGCACAAATTCAATGAGTATCAATATTAGGTACCAGAAAATGATAAAATCACTGTGAATGATTTATGGAAATAAAACAGACGTATTTCTATGGATGTATTTTTATAAAATCGATAATTTAGTTTGATGTTTCTAGAAAATACGGTTTTTTACAATATACACCTAAGACGCGTACAAAATATGGAAAAATAATGAAATAAATAGGTGGAGGTATTATAATTGCCAATCTGCATGCGTTAAAGTATATTACGCCAACACCAGTAGGTAGCCTCAGTCTCACTATCATACAAGTGTACAACCATGATAAATTGAATATAATTACTATAATTAGACACTATAGTGGGATTAATGGTACAAGACGTGTACTACGAAGACAATTTGCCAATTTTGTAATTTTTAGCTTTAATGTTAATAATGTTATATTGAATTGACCTGCAATAACATTATCTATGTTTGTGGGTTTGGTTTTTTACGATACATTAAGTTTTAAGATGAGAGTTATAAGTATATAAAATACTTGAATATTAAAAATGCAACATTGTAAAAAATCAATGTACAAATACAGGCAATGTTCTTGCCTTCAAGTTCGATGACGGGTCGATTCAGTCTGCAGATATTAAAATTTAAAACTAATAACAAGATCGGATCGGCTAAATGTAAACTTAAATGTCCATTATTTTATGCTAGTCACGTTTCTTTTAACCACAACCCACAATAATTCCGCATTAGAAATAATATTATTATCATAGTTTTATGCATAATATGTGTTAAAAATCTAAAATATGGATTTTTATTGATGATAAAATGATTATTTTTACTCAAATTGGATAAACTTATAGCACATTGGATCTAAAGTTAGGAGGTTCTAAAATAATTTACATTACACAGACCTGGGTTGAGCTTTGCTCCTATATTCTATAATATTATAAATACTTCATGACTGATGTTAATTTAATTAATATTATATAATCATACAAAATAAATCAATAACAATTAATAATAATTAAAATATTTTATTCAAGATTAAATTAGAATATTTTTAAATAAAAATTGAAAATCCAAACAAAAATATTTACAAACGTCAAACAAAATAATATAATATGTACAACATACCAAATTTTAATTGAACAGAATCAATCATTTTGTGTTGTTAGCTTTAATAATATAATAGTTTATTGACTTGATATCAATCTTAAAGATATGAGAATTATCTGTATATTTTGTACAATGTTAAACTTTTTATTGTTAGATAAAATATTTTGAAAATGTACATTACTCGGTAAAACATTTAAACATCGTAAAAGAGTCAGATCAACTAATAATACAGACAATGTTTTTACGTTTAATGGAATTGAAGATTGGCCGTTTCTTAAAAAGTTCTCTGTAATAATTTTTTTTTTGCGTGTGGGTCATGTACATTTGTGCGTACTGTGTATAGCAAGTATGCATTAGAGTGTGTGTAAAAGAAATAACGGAGTAACCCTGTCCATGTTAATAATGCCATTATACCAACCTATTGAATAACATTTTTAAAAATATTTGAATTTGTTATGAAATTTACTTGAAAATGATTTTCTTAGATTTTTAGATGAATTTTTTTGCACCCATATTATTAACATTTGAAATTCTTAATTATATTCAAAATTCAAAAGTCTAATTTTCTAGGTTTCACAAAAGAGGAAAAGTCGTTTTTGTAAACCCCATGATGAATTTAAATATGTTTTCAGAAGTTTTATCCGATGACTAGGGTAGTCGGTACAGTTGGCATAAGATAAATCTGTTTTGGTAGAAAACACAAACGGGATCGAATCCCCTTAAGCTTAATATGTAATACAGATTATTAATTCACTCTTATATTAAAGCTAACTATACAAAATTGGTTTTGCTTGATAACAAATTGCAAATATTGTTCTTTGTAGGATATCACATGCAACTATGCAAGTATTAGGATTTAGGACTATATTTTAATTATTCTAAAAGTGCCATTAAATTGCCTATATGAAACTCCTAAAAAACAGTTGAAATAAAACAGTTGTTTATTGAATAAAAATATAAGTTAAAATGTAATATAGACCGGGGCTAGTTGTCATTATTTATATATATGTTTTTTTAATACAATATTGTTATTGTTGTTTTTTAAAGTGCTGTTTGTCAAATTATTCAAAAAACTTTCTCGAGATCATACTTAAAAAAAAATCAAACACTAATATTTAGTAAAAATACATTCGTTAAATTTTAAAAAGAATTTGTCACAACCTATACCGGCTATACCTACCCGGTTTCTGAATTGGTTGTCACATCATCACGTCGTCTGGTCATCATGGGGTTAGTTGTCCGAGTTAAATCAAATGATGAATCACACACAACAAAAACCATCAAACTATAAGTTATCAATATATAATGTGTATCAAATTTTGAATTACCCGATGCAAATAAAATAAATCTATAAACAAAATACAACAAGTTAATAAAATGTAACAAATTTAAATATATTTAGTTTGAACCTTTTAAACACATGTGACAGGGAACTAATAAGCCTTTCGTAATTCGTGATAAACTCCAATCTACTATTTGATAACTAATTAACTTTATGAGTTATATCACTGATACGTTGATACACCAGTAAGGTATTTAAATTAACAATTATAAAGTAGTAGCTGTAATATTTTTATTTATTTTTATTAGCTACCAATATTTAAATTATTACAGCTTGACAATAACAACTATGTATAAACAAAAGCATAGAACAAGAGAAAAAGTAGAAGAAATAGTACATTTAGAGAGATAATTATCTCGACAGTTTTAACAGTCAATATTACACTACCTGTGTATGTATGTAAACGTGGTGTGGATGTATCATATATAGAACATTTAATGATTATATAAAGTAAGTATAGGTATGTAATATGAATGGCAAATATTAAATGAATTTACTGAAAAAATTACTCACAGACTATTGTGTTCACCATTTTCGTCTAAAAATGTGTCATACGACTACACAGTACACAATCAGCCCGCAGTCTAGGTAAAAATGATTATTTTCATTGTGATAATGTCTTATGTCTAGTACATAATAAAACGAACATAAATACCGTCTAGTTTCAGAGTTATTACCCTTGTGACAACCAACCCGTGTAACAACTAGCCCTGGTCTTCCCTATACAATAGGCGTGGTACTTGGGGATTCAACGTCCATGTTATATCTGAAATTCTGTATAGGTACTACAGACTTGCTTATAAATGGTGTTTCCGTGTCTCTTTTCCTAGACCAGAGGTTCTACAATTTGGCAAACGCTCTTTTAGTTGTTTTTGCGGAGAAAATGTTGTTTTCTTAAAATGCTCACCGATAAATCATAGTTCGCAATGTGCAGATACACTTTAATTATGTGGTCTAAGGGCACACTATTTGATACATTGAAGCCAGTTAATACTTCCAAGCGACTTTTAATAAATCATTATTGTATAATATTATAATAATCGATTCAAATTGTTATGGTATAACAGCATTATGTTACTAATTTTGGTAAGAACTTGTGGTGTTTATTGGTGAAATAAATATGTTCCTAATACGTTTTGAGAATCAAGAAACCCTATAACAGCCTGTCGATACGCGTTAGACTTACGAGTGTTTATTATTGTTGTTATTTATTTCAAGTATATACCTAAAGGTAAAATGTTACATTTATGTAAATTATCGACTTTTAGACCACCAGAGAAACGCGGTGGGTGGCACTAAAAAAGTATATACAATATATTATTATATACGTGCACATAAGGTTTTATTATACGCTTATAAAAATATGTTTTCAAGTCATCAATCGTAAATCACAAATTCTTTTGTAACTGTTAAGAAATAATAACAATGCGTATTTATTTTGCGTGCGCTACAAAATTTATGGTCACACACCGCCCGCGTACATTCATGTCGGTATTTTTTCACATAAATGCCACATTTTTTCTAAATCACCACAGAGTAACAAACGGAGTTTGTCCAAATAGGTAGGTATACATATTAAATACATTTATTTTGAAATATATATTTTTACAGTTTATACACAGCGTGAGATTATATTACACATTTTAATTAAAATTCTATCAATACTTTATAGTTTTAATTCAAGGATTTTAAACAAATATATATATATTTTTTTAATGAAATATGAAATACATTTTAGATTCTGTGCGGGGCGATGAATATATTTTTTATGCGAATGAATTGATTTATTGATTATGTGATGATGTGTGTGTTTTTTGAAGCGAATACTTCATAGTGGACGGCGGATCTTCTTGCGTTGTGTCAAATCATCATGTTGACAACTGTTTCCGACGTAGGTATATGTTTAGCCATATTTTTGTGTATATTATGTCGACTGCCACGCTCATAGATAATAAATATATACATAATATTATATAGTTACTAAGTATTTAAGTGTGACCGAAGAGCATACTAGTCTAGTTACCAACGTGGTAACATATAATTATTAAAGTGTGGTATCATAACAAACCGTGAAAAGTGAAACCATTTAATAATAAATTAAAAACATTGACAAAATTATAGGTAATTATAATGGTCAAAGAATTGAATACTTAAATGAATATTTAACTTTGATTGGATTTATATTATAAAAAAAATGTTACATTTGTTTTTGAATATCGTTTAGTGTAGTGAGAAATACGTAAACGAAAGTAGAGGAGCGCACAGTGCATATGCTCCTTGTCTGGTGCTCTGTATTATATTATATCATATTCTGTGTCTCTGGCAAGGAGGTGGGCTCCGGTAGTTCGCAGTTACTGCTACGTGTAATCAGGTGAATGGTAATTACTGCATTTGTACGGTCCAATACGACTAAGTATATGGTATACGGTAACAACGTTGCTATACTACATCAAAATATTTATTAATATATGTTAAGAGGAAGTCGCACCCGCATATTATGTTGTCCCCGCCTTACACACGTATACAATATTATAGCAAATTTTCGTTCGCCTGTTTCAATATGGTACTGCCAATTTTGATATAAGAGTGAATTGATCTATTATCAAACTTTTAACTAACAACATTGCGTCTATGTTCTCTCTTTGCTTTTTACGATAATTTAATTTTTGAGCGAGTTAAGGGTATGTAAAACAGTAAACACCAACGAGAGGACACAGATAATGTTATTACCTAAAAGTTTGATAATAGGTCAATTCACTCTAATATCAAAGCTAATAGCACACTATTGACACTGGAGAATGAAAATTTGCTATGTCGTCCGTGTGCACACATGCGGTTGCGACGTCCTCTTAAGTTTGTATTTTATCGATCAATTGAACCATTTCCACCGTTACCATAGAAAGTATGGGATTCACTTCTAGTTCGCGTACCTATACTGTTTTAGATTCTGAGCGGAGCGATGAATGTATTGATTTTACAATGATGTGTGTTTTTTCTTTTCTTTTTTTTTATTTTTGTGTCTGTCATCACCTTTTAGGACAGTAAAAATACTTCTATTTTCTTCAAAGTACCTTTTCTGATAGGAAAGTGAATCTAGTTGGTACTTTGAGGGGTCAAAAGTTAAAATTTCCCAGTAGTTTCAAAAGTGCCGTGAACAACAAATAAGAAATTAAGGAAAAAACGGGAATTTTTACGGAAAACCAATTTTCGACCAAATCAATTTTGGTTTTTGGTATAACTCTAAAAGAAATGACCGTAGAGACATGAAATTTCGACCGAAAGTTTATATAAGCATTTTCTACTCACCTAGCATTTTCAAAATATTCTGACTTATTTTGAGCTGTTAACGGACATTTTCAGTTTCCAATTTTTTTAGTTTTTTTTTCTATAAATGTCAATAAAATTTTATTTGTTGGGTTAAAAATCTTGAAAATTTATTAGTAGGCTTCTAATATATAGTTTCAAAGGCAGATGAAAAATATTAGAAATCCGTAGTCACAAATTTTTTTTATAAACATTTAAAATTCAAATTTTGACAAAATACGTAAAAATTACGAAAATTATCATTCATTGTAATTAAACAATTATAAAATGGTCAGTTTTTATAACTAAGGATTAAAAATTTAAAATAAAGATTCTACAAATAGTACAAACTGTAAACAAAAAATCTAAAATATATAAACATAGTTATTTTTTACAGACATTTTAAGATCAAATGTAGACGAAATTACATATTAAAATCAATATTAACGAGTAAAAGTATATATTATAATATTTTTCTAGCATCACTGATAATTTTAGGTTAATAATTAAATAATATGAATAATATTAATTCAACTTAGCAGCTACCGTATAATAACAATATCAATATAATTTAAAATATCCTAGACTGACATACCGTCTCCACTCAGAATCGTTTTTCGTATACAATGATATTATATCATTGAATTCAAATTGAATACCATTATACAGTGATCTACTTGTAACCTACTGTACAGCAGAGTGACATCCACTTGACCCCCTTTTTTTTATTTGTGTCTGTATATAGGTCCTAAGTAAACGAAAAATAAAAGATAAAAATGCTTTGATTTTCGACTTTGAGGGTGGATTCTGATTTCTGTTATAAAATTGGATCTAGTTTATACTTTTAAGAAGACACAAAAGAAAATTCGCAGTCATTTTTAAAAGTACCTATCAGGTAAAATTTAAAAAAAGCTATGGAAAAACGGATACCTACTTGAAATATATATTAGAATTTTCAGTAGGTACATGATAACATTTTCAAAATATTTAAACTATTTTTGAGCCATTTATAGACATTTTCAATTTTCAACTTTCAAATATTTTTTGTTTTTTTCTATAAGTGTCGATAAAAGACTTGTTAAAATGTTTGAAATTTTAATTCAAAGTTCTTCATAACTAGTTCATGTACCAATCAAAAAAATATCGAAAATAAATAGTCTTAATATTTATTTTAAAAGCGTTTAAAGTAAATATTTTGATAATTATCGTCAAAATCAAGAAAATTTCCAAATTATTTAAAATAAAAATGTAATAAAATTATTTAGTTTATCTAAGACTATAAAAATGAATACAAGATTTTCTACCTTTGACTGGAAAGTCACATTGATTCATTTATGAGCGTTATTTGAATATCAAATTTTTATTAGATTAGGTAATCATCCGTAAATTAACGATTTGTCATCGAGCGATTTTTTTTATTTTATTGTAATTCAAAATTCAAAATCTATAGATATCTGAAATGTTTGAAAAAATACACTAAAAAGAACATAGGGATGTTGCATACGAGCGTATAGTTATATTATACTATTGGCATAGCCAGAAGTGAAGTTTAAATCATGAAGTAGATATACTATCAATCAGCAGTCATCTCTACATTTTTTGAATAACATTAATGATTCTATTTGCGTACCTCAAAACTTACTTTATAGATAAATCATAATAGTTTGATTTGTTTCAACTCGTGTTCCACTACTCCAGTAATCTTCAGTATACCTATTACCCTTAAAAACAGAGTAGGTATTGTAAAATATTTTACTACCGTTTAATAAACATTGGTTGTTGTGTCGTGTTCGATTGAATAAGTTTATGAACTTAGGTCATTTTCATAGACACTTGGTTCGAAAGTTGTGTTGAAATATCGTAAAATATACTTTAGTAATAAGAGGACTGTCTGCGCTCAGAATCGTTTTTCGTACACAATGATTTTTTTTTGCAGAACTAAAATTTAACATAATATCGATTACAGTGATCCACTCGACACCTACTGTACATCAGAGTGTTACCCACTTGCTCATCTTTTTACTGATAGGATTGTAACATTTTATTTTATCATCACACACCCTGCACATTTTAAGAGATTTTAACAGGCAATTTATGTAGATATTTTGGTAAAAATTAACGTTTTAAATCTTAAATATACTTTAATACTAATTTAATGTAAAAAAGTACATGTCCTTCCATTTATATACCTACCATTGTTGGTTATTGCACGCAATAGTACAGAAATAATATATCGAAAAATGATTTTGGCTACAGTTATAGATAAGAACATAGTAGTTGAAGCCTTTATTCCTTAGGTAATAAAAAAAAAGATAAGAAACAACATTTATATGTGATAAGAATAATAGATAGTAGTCAATTCTATTGATGTAAAATCAATACAAAAATATTATTATTGATTAAAAATCAGCAATTACTGATTTTTGTATCATTCTAACAAGATGACACGCAATCACAATGTAAAAGGGTTTATTTTAGGCAATTTTAATGAAAATATAGGAAGAACAAATAATATGTTTAATCTTAAACATATTTAAATACTAATTCAAAATATTTTAAAAGTTATTCCATGTCAGTACCAACAACGGTTGTTGCGCAATAAAGCGATATTGTGGAAAAATTGTTTCGCGTGGGACAAACTTACGAGTACATTATTTACAGTAAATTTGCCAAATTTTCACACTACACGGAGTAGAACTTTATCTTAGCGTTTATTATTTTTTTTTAACAATACTAAATAATTCTTATAAACAAATGAAAAACATAATAAGAATTAGTACGAATGAATAATCTGGATTGTCATTAAGTTATCAAAGAAATAATAACGCTACGACATACATACATTTCTTAAATTTTCTTTTATATTATGTATGGTAACAATTTGGTAAGATTACAGTGAATACTGTCTCCATAAGTTTGTCCCGAACAAAACCAGATTTTGACAAAGTTTCAAAAAAAAGGTGTCAAATTTAGTTCAAAAATAAATAAACGTAGACTTGAACTTTTCACTGAAAAATTATACTTGTATTTTCTATACATTTTCAAAACATTTTGGCAACATATTTATATTATTTATAGACATTTGATGTTTTAGATAATAATTATATATATATACAGGTATTTATATAAAATAATACTTACATTTTCTAGACATTTTTAACAAATTTTAGCTTAATATTTATGATATTTATAGACATTTGACATTTTAAATAATAATAATATAGATTATAAAGGTTTGTTTTTTTTGATTAATAGATAATGTTTGAAAGTTAAAAAAATTAATACAATGTTCTTCATATAACAATTAAAAATATTGAAAATGTATAGCCATACATTTTTTAATTTTTTTTACAGATTTTTTAAGTACTAGTTTTGACTAAATTGAATATTTTAACAAAAATAATGATGTAATAAATTCAAAAAGGATTAATCGGAGGACATGTTTCGCCATTGTATAGGTAGGTACGTAATAATTTTCTATACATAATGAAATAATTTTCATTCTAATTTGAAGATATTCACGAAATTCTGGGGTACTTGGTATTGACTTATAAGTAAATAACAATGATAGGTAAGTACCTATGTATGATATAATATTGTAATAATTAATAAAATATTTATTTTAATTGTGCGATGTTTTTGGCAACAATAAGTTAAACGTACTGTAATACTAACAGAAAAAAAAAAAATAATCATAATATAAATATTAATTATAAAATATTCTTACCGGGGTGCCGCCAATGGTTGTCATCCCCCTTTTCTGTCCTTTTATTTAATTTTGTTTCAATTTTATCTAATTTGCTTATTGCATTAGGTACTATAAATATCGATTGAAAATAAACCTTATTTTTTTATGATTATAAAAAAATACCCTCAGAAATAGATTTTAACACGCTATCTCCACTCATAATGGTTTTGTTCGTGTGCAATGATTTATAATTGAATTTATATTAAACACATCTATTATTATTTATTGCAGTGAACTGCTCAATTACCAGATACACTCTAACTACTCTTAGAAAGGAGCTTTCTCCAGTTTTTATATTTATGAACTAAAAAAAAAAATGTCCAAACTAAAAGTGTACTCCTTTTCGAGCGAAACGATTTACACAAATAATTTATGGGTGCGCGACGTATGTTATTAAAAATTGACATTAATATCAATTTTCTTCAAAATAGTGGCAGTGTGGCATTCTTTTAATACTTTATATTATTAATGTGTGAATTCACCAATTGCAACAAATTGCATAACACATGTGCTTATACCGAATTTAAAGTAGTTACCAGTCTTGTATTTTAAGTAATTTTTTGCCAATACCGATTTACAAATTTTATAGTTTCAAAATGTTCTACTATTCATAATTTGCATTAGTAAATTTCATCCCTTAGTCGTGTTAACCATTTTTACAGTCGAAAATTGTTTCGTATATTTACTCAATAACAGAATGAGTACTTATCCAAAAGTTAAAACTTATTTTGATTCAAAACAATATTAGTTTGTAATCTCCACTTAATTAAATCAATATTTACGAATTCGATGTTAAAAAATAGATTTGGTTTAAAGAGTTATAGGAAATAATAGGAATAATAGAAAATAATACAAATAATAACCTACCCGAATTTCATCTTTATAAAAATATTATATATTTATATTATTAGTAAACTAGTAGACTTGAAATATATAGTATTCAACTATTCAAGTGATTATCTGATATTTTTCAACAAATTCGAGAATATAAAAATAAAGTATCTACAAAGTGTGTACGCAAATAAGTAACAAAAAATATAGGAAAATGTATAAAATAGTTATTATTGTTCATAAACTATGTAATGTGTGTTTAATATTTATTTTAACTGGCTGCAGCTTTTTATGTATTTGTATTTCATGTTCATTTCGATTGATAAGTACCTACTATTAATTTTTTGTTTTTAACATAATATTTAAATTTAACTAGTTTACGAATGGTGATTTATTAAAAATATATAAGCATTGTAAATATTTTAGGACCCCTGGAAATTAAATGTTGAAGAGTAGGTACCAGGTATTTCGAGTTTTTTATTTCTTTTGTTATAAATTCTATGGACCGTACCAATATTACAACAATCTTTTTGTTGTTGTTCAAACAATGTTCATCAAAGGGACTTAAAACTTTTCCTCGATATGTATGATATAATTTTCTAAACACAGTAACATTTTCAAAATATTCAGACTAATGATTTATAGAACTCTTGTTCTTACTATGCTAACTGCTAAGGCAGGTCGGTAGTAACTAATAAGTTATAATAAAAAATATAATTATTGTTATGCACGTAATATATTATATGATGTTTTTATGTAAAAATGAGTTCAACCTACTGTAGAACTGATAGAAAAATAATTAACTAATATTTGTATAAATATATATATAATCAAATCTTTGAAATAGAGGCTGCAAACACGTCGTTTCCTCTCAAAATCGTTTATTTTTTCCTATGCAACTAATAAGTGGATTTACATTTTTAAACACATCCTTTAATCCAATGATGTGGTACACTGGGGATATACTGATATAAAATAGAAATGACTTTCCCAATAATTTTTTTTTATGTATTTTGTACTTAAATTTTAAATTATCACTTCAAATATATTCATGAAAAATAATTTAATTTTCTTACTCTATAGGTATTTTAAATAAATATGTTGGAACAATTTTCATAAATATTTTTTAAATAGATTGTTTAACCATTTTGAAAATTATTGAATTTAGAATCCATACTCCATAGAGTTATGTGTAAAGGCTATCGGAAATCAGGCCACATTTTATTTACGTGCTTCGTATGTACACAATATTATTTATATTTTATTACCCGGGTATTGGGTCACAAAAAAATTTAAAATGCTTAAAAGGGAACCGGCAATCGGGTCATGTATGATATATTTATAACTTAATCAAAATAACTTATAACTATATAACTTAAACAAACTCAATCTAATGCAAGTCAAATATTTATTCGTTCAATAAAGTCATAAAATGATTAAATCAAATAAAAAAAGAGCAAGTGAACAAGTGGGTCACTGTATAACGGATGTTATTAAATTTGAATTCAATGATATCAAGTATAGGAATTGATAAAAAAAACTAAAACTATTGGTAACGATTATGTTGAAAACCAATTTTACGTAAAAATTCCCGTTTTTTCTTAATTTTTCTTTTGTTTTTCCCTGCGCTTTTGAAAACTATTGGGAATTTTGAGAAAAATAACTTCTTGAATGTACCAACTATATTCACTTTCCCATCGAACAAGATACTGTTGAAGAAAATCGAACCAATTGGACTGCCTCAAAAGAAGAAAAACACACATCATCGCTCTGCTAAGAATCTAATAAATATAATTTATACATATAGATTATAAATAATAATAATAATATTATTATATAAAAAAATAAGCCAAAAACAACTATTCCCCAAAAAGTATAAGTTTATAAATAGTTTAAGTATTGGTCCAGTTAGCGGTCACACCTTTTATAAATGTAAAATTGTGGTGGCCTAGTTAACGTAGGTACTCTTTTTGAAAAAAAGTATAATTTCTAGGAATACATATGTAATTATAAAAATTAAAATTGACTACCTACCCATTTTTTCCTCCTGGTATCCAGGGCCAGAGTAAAAATTGTCATATTACCTGTAATAATTGTAACAATAGTACTCAATGGTTTTAAAATGATTATCCATTTGGGTATCACACTTAATAAATTTAAAAGGTCAACCATCCAACCATCAAACATCTTATTCACCCTGTGTACAGCAGTGCCGAATGCCGACATATTGTAAATTGTACTTAACATTGCTATTTTACTTGTCTATAAGTAATAAATAAATACACTGACGTCGACCATGACAGGTTTTTTGGGTGCAAGTCCCCTCAGTGCTATAAACCAACAACAGTGGCGTATTTAAGTAAGACTGTGCATTAAAAATATAATGCTGTACAGGCACCTAGTGCTAAAAATCGATCTTAGATTTTTTTCTTTAGATCATTAGTTTCAGGTTTATTATAAATAAACTAAACTGTGGATGTTATTATTTTATTATATTAAATACATGAAAGATAATGTAGATGGGACGAACAGTGAAAATAATGGGGGGGGGGGAGTATTTAACCACTCTGCTTTACAGTAGAGTGTACCTCATTATTGAGCAAGTCACTGTAGGAAATGTAACAAATATAGTTCCTAAAGACTAAGACATTTAGGTATATCGTATATATTGAGTGAATTGAAATGAATGCAGTAAAAAACGGTATACGAAAAATTATATTGAGCAAAGAAGGTTAGACAGCTATTATATTACTACGTACGTACATTTCTTGATATGTTGTTTGATATTGTTACCAAAGTAAATTACTTTAAAGTAATTTATTTAACTATTAATAATACCGTAGGTTGAATGAATTTTTGCCAAAAACTTTGAAGTTTTTATGTCATTAATATTTAGTTATTATAAAAGTATAAAGGTTATATTTATTTTCGTTATTAACTGTTGAGTGTATAATGTATATTTATACCGTCTTACCATAGTACTACGGCGTGATTAAGTTCATGACATAAATAGGAAATAGTTTAAAATTATAAAGTGTAAATGTCAAATGTCTTATAAATAGCTCAAAAAAATCTAAATAGGTAGTTTACTTGTTCCATATAAGAAGCATATTATTATGAAAAGAAAATGCTATTGTAAAAATTTGGTGAAAATTTTAAATAATAATAATGTACCCACTAGATTCAATATTTTATCAGAAAAATATACTATTGAAGTTGAAAATTTAAGCATTTTTTCTGCTATAAAAAACATAAATGTTTTGTAAATAATATTTTTGATAGGTATGTAGATACATCAATGAACAGATCATTATTATACTTACTGTTTTTAATATAATACTATGAAATAAATATTAATCATCGCTCAATTTGATGAACTCTCAAATAGGTACCTATGCCCTTGCTTATAATTTAGTTATAAATCTATACAATTATATAATATGATAGTATTTTCCATAATCTAACCCTGCAACTTCCATTCAACGGGCTTTCCTGCTTGTCTTACATGTTTTGAGAAGGTTTGAACTCTGAAGGATTTTAAGGTTTGAGAAATGATTCAGGTGTGTTCTCAGGCAAATCTGTACTTATGACTTGTGGAAATTACATCCCAGTCCGATCAAGTGTTCTATAGAGAGCGTGTTGACTGCTGACATACTAATAAACGTTCGGAAATTAATTAGAATCGTTGACAGTTACGTCCAATACACTGAAAGTCCCACTCTAATAAAAGTAATAAACGGTCGTAAATACCAAAACGATAAAAAAATAATTATTTTATTCACTGTGCGGGGTGGGGGTGCTATTATAATTGTACCGATTAACGAACGTAATTAATTTTTTAATGGCCTCATAAACTCAAAAAATAAAAAGCATTATATTTGGATACGATTTCAATAGATTTAAATTATTTCTATAATTGTTTTAATTTCTTTTGATGTTTTATTTTAAACGATTTCTGACGGAACATTTGCTATTCAGATATTTTATAAATGGCCGCTGTACAGAATATTTTATTTTATTTAATCAGTACCTAGCAGGGCTTGCATTTGAAAAAAACAAAAACGTTGAACAACTTTTTTTTTATAGTTATTGAGAATTAAAACATTTTGGATTTTTACATTTTACTGACTAAGTTATAACCTTATGTGTTGTCTCGGTTTTACTAACGCATAAATTAGCAAATTTTGTGTGAAGCAGAATCCGTTAGTAGGTATTATTTTTAATAATAAGGTGTGACTTTTTATATAATTAGAAAAAATATTATCTAAGGCACCTAGAAATTATCGGATATCGGTGTCTTAACTCTTAATTATATGAGTAGTTCCATAACTGATAAATTTTGTTACAAACAATATCGATAAAAAAATGAATGGATGTAAAAAATTATTTATTAGGTCGATTAAAAAAAAAATGTACTACGTTTTAATTTTACACTAACAAAATTTGTTAATGATTAGTATAATTATAATATTTCAAATTAGTACTTACTGAGCATAGGTACCTACCCTGAATTCAGAACCACGGATTATAGTGGAATGTTCGGCAGGTATTTTAGCCCTTTCAAAAATGCTTCTATTTAATTATGAAATAATACATACCACTTTGTCTTATGTATATCAAAACATTTATATTTGGCGAATAATATAATAAAACAAATTCCAATGTTAAGTATACCATTATTATTAAAAAATATTAAGACAATGGTTATACAATTGGAATAAATAATAGTTGATAAATATTATAAGTATTTTCTTAGGTTAAACATTTTATACATTTTTAACTTCAAAATAATTTGCAAATTTTAGTGTTTTTAACGTAATTGGTCATAATTTGATGTATAGGAACAAAAACTTATAAAAAAAATTGTACCTATGTACAAAATAAATTGCTATAAGAATAAATTATACGTCAAAGAAATCCTCGGGACTGAATGAACCATTGCAATTGACTTATCCATCGGAACAAACCCAGAATAAAACAATTTATTATAAGTTTCTAAATTTGAATGGTTTATAAAACTACATTTAAAATGAAATATTTAATTGAAGTAACACTTTGTTCTTGGTATTTTATTTTTATTTAATAAGTACTTAGTACCTATACTATTATTGTAACTTATCTAACCTTATACCAAAATAACATGTACCTAAATACAATTATGTAAATAATGGTCATTGCTAAGTTGTTAAAAAAAGATAAATAAAAAAAAAAAAAAATACTTATGTGGGATCTCGTCGTATCTTTTTTGATCAAGATTAAACATTTTAAAAAATAACTTTAACTTAAAATTAAAAATCTCTGAAATTTTAAATATCTATAAATAACTTTAAATATTTTAATTATAATAAAAAAAAAATTAATTTTGTCAAAAACTGATTTTGTTTAAAATTTCCTTTTTTCTAGTTTGAAACCAGAAAAAATCCTAAAATTTCAAGAATTAAACATTCTTTTCTAGGTGCCTAATCCAAAATATGAGAAGAATATGTCTAAGAAGAATATTTAAAACAATCAATATTGTTTTAGAAATAATATGTATTATATTATTTATATAATATAGGTATATTTGTATTATAGTTGGTAAAATAATAAAATATAAAACTATTTTTAGTAATTTAAATTTCCGAACATTTTTCGAATCAAACTTTTAAATTAATTTTTAAAAAACTTAAAACGTTTACAGTATTATCACACTGTTAAAAAATTTGTGACATTAAAAAGTAATTAAGATGCCTATAACTTGTCAACGAGCTTTTCAACTTCACTACCTACTAAAGATTTTGAGGTTTCACTCCCTACAAAATTGAATTTAAAAATAACCCAAAGCAGCTTACAAGAATGTTTTAATAAGATATATTTTTATTTTTAAGACAATTTTATTCATTTTTAAATATTAGGAGTGACATATGAACTTATTGAACTTACATATGTACTATACATTACATAATATATTATATTATGTATATTATGTAGGACTAGTTGATTTGTTTGATTTCGTACACAAAAGACCTTAAAAACGGAATCTAATCAACCAACAGGAAACGTCTTGAAATACTTTAATACGGATAAGTTTTTTTTTTTCAAGGAAACGGAAATCTTTTTTGCATACTTTTGAATTGTTGAGTGAATTATTTTAATCCAAACCGTAATCTTTTGTACAAATTTAAATTGTTGTTATAAATTGCAATTGGAAACACAGTGGTAATACGCACTGTAAAACCAATATTCTGTTGTCTAGATGACATTTTAATACGAAATCCTATTAATATATTAATTTGTTTATTATTGTTGTTGTAAGAATGAAATTTAAACATACCAATCAACGCCACACAGAATATTTTATCTTACACATTATTTTATCAGTACAATGGCGTGTTCTATAGATTGTTCGGTATTGTTTGAGTTAAGGTTGTCGAATAGGACTGATGAAAAAAAAATGAGAAAAGTGTTTGATTTTAACGACTAATTCAATATTACTTAGGATTATAAATACTATAAACTAGCATGAACGAAGCTGAACGTTTGAATTAACATTTTGTAGGTATAAAATATAAGAAAGAAAAAAATGTTTACCGACAAGTCTGTGCTAGGTGAAATCTTATGCTAGATCCACACAAGACAAAAAAAACAAAATAATATAGAAGCTCAACTTTTCCCAACACAGACGGAACAATGTAAATAATTGTTTTTTAAAACAGAAACAAAACAAAAACCAGACCGTGTAAACCCAACGTTGTATGAAATCCGTTTTCCTTTACATAGTAAAAGTGCTAAAAATTTGTTTGAGTTAATTTAAATTCGTATAAATAAAATATAATTTTCCTTTACTGTTTATTTTCAACAAAAAAAAAGGTACTTTCCGTTTCCACCACACATTTTTTGAACTAAAAAAGTAAAGCCATGACTATTTTCTTTAAATAATAAATTTTAATGTTATACCTTTTAAGTTTTAAACATTAAAACTAGGTATTTATCTATTTTTATTTATTTATACACGTTTCAACTGTTAGAGTAATTGGAATTTCTAATAAATAAATGACATTTAAATAAAATATTGTAAAAAATATATTTAATATGTCCTGTATTTATGCTAATTACATATTTTGATAATAAACTATGTGTATACGTACCTACTATACCTACGTCCTATGTTTTTGGAACATGTTCATCTCTTTTAAGGATTGTAGAAGAATCGACGTCATCTCTGCAGTATTTCGTCTGGAATCATTCAGTTTGCAGGTGTTTACTGCAGTTATGGTGCATTTGAGTTGTTCTTTATTATTCATTGGGTGCTCGTGGGTGTGTAATGTGACCAAAATTATTTATTGTATACACAAATATAAAATTACGAAACAAATTATTTGATTTAGTTTATAATTTCACTTTATTTATAAATATATATGATTTTGTTTATTTACTATTTGATGTTACATACATAGTTAATGAATTAATAAATTAATCCATACATCAAAGTATGTAGAACAATATTTTAGCGAAAAAATTATGGTTATATTTAATAAGTGGATTACAAATCATAATAAATAGTAGGGCTTGGAATTATATATAATTACATATTTTAAATAAGAGCAGTTTGCAAAATTGACAAGTTTATAGACTGTCAAATATTTTTCAAAAAAGGTTCTGAATAAATTTATTCTCAATACAATATAGTCATTAAACAACATTCACTACTCAAATTGTAGGTACCTACTATACTTTCAAAAAATTACGAGGGGTTCTGGATCCCAGGATCCTCCCAGTATTGGCCTTGATCATAGCCCCTAGGTTTTGTCATAATTTATTTTAATAACGTGGATGATTTTTAAAAAGTAATTTCATTAAAATAATTGTGTTAATTTAAATAAAATGTCATGAAATTATTCGAGTATTACTGAAAAAGTAATTAATATTACGTTACAGTAATTTATAAATTGCGTTACGTTACTTCCCATCACTGGATACAAGTATATAACTCTGCTGTGTAATTTCGAGGGATTATTCACGGCGATTTTAACGTTGTAGGTTTGTAATTAATCTTTGAAATCTTGATGTACATTGTATCTACACAATACATTGTGGTATTAGCAAGATGAGGATCATTATAAATATTATTACACTTTTTAGTTATAAAAACGATAAGGTTTTCTAATTCTTTATCCATAATTATTTATAATTATAATATTAAAAAGGGGGACAAGTGGATGTCGCTCCGCTGTACAGTAGGTTACAAGTAGGTCACTGTATAGTGTATAATGGATGGTATTAAATTTGAATTCAATGATATAATATCATTGTGTACGAAAAACGATTCTGAGCGGAGACGGTATGTCAGTCTAGGATATTTTAAATTATATTGATATTGTTATTTTACGGTAGCTGCTAAGTTGAATTAATATTATTCATATTATTTAATAATTATTAACCTAAAATTATCAGTGATGCTAGAAAAATATTATAATATATATATTTATATATATATATATACTTTTACTCGTTAATATTGATTTTAATATGTAATTTCGTCCAAATTTGAACTTAAAATGTCTGTAAAAATAACTGTGTTTATATATTTTTAGATTTTTTGTTTACAGTATGTACTATTTATTAGAATCTTTATTTTAAATTTTCAATCCTTAGTTATAAAAACTGACCATCTTATAATTGTTTAATTACAATGATTGATAATTTTCGAGATTTTGATGAATTTTGTCAAAATTCGAACTTTAATTGCTTATAAAAAAAAAGTGTGCCTATATATTTTTAATATTTTAACTTTTGACCCCCCCCCCTCCAAAGTACCAACTAGATTCACTTTCCTATCAGAAAAGGTACTATTGAAGAAAATCGAAGCATTTTTACTGTCCTAAAAGGTGATGACAGACACAAAAAATAAAAATAAAAAAAAAACACACATCATTGTAAAATCAATATATTCATCGCTCTGCTCAGAATCTAAAATACTTAACTATAACAGTAACTCTGTCTGTGTCTGTTACGTTTTCACGGCTTAATAACTGAATCGCTTTGATTAATTTTGGATTTGGTATGGATAATATAACATAAAGTGCCTTAAACCTGGTAAATGACATATTATTATACTTTTTGGTGTGGTATCGAAGTTTAAATTGGAAAAGTCATAATTTAATTATATTACGAAATATATAATCCTGAAGTATATATAATAATATATCCGTGGTGAGAATAAAACCGGTGTGCCGAATATAAAAATCAATATCAAAGACCTTGGGATTTTCTACTTCTCTTCTCTTTCTTTTGAACATCATATTGTCAATAGATCGTTGAAATCACTTATGGATTCATTAAACGTAATTCCAAAGGTTTTAAACCTGCCTTTGCCTCCGTTCATTATATTTTTCACTCGTTAGACCTCTTCTCGAATTTGGCGTGGTTGTTACTTGTACCTCTCCGTGCGAAAGACCAACATTCCCTGAACGAGTACAGAAAACATTTTTAGCATATGTTTCATACTCAACATTCAGATTGCACAACACGACTACTACGTGAAGTAGTGCCTTCCGCGGTCCGGATCTGGACCGCGGTCCGCCAGTTGCCGACCCCTGTCTAGACTTACTCTATATTCAATATTTTTTACATTTGTATATTTTCATTACATTCATAATATATTAATTATAACATTATTGTTTTGTTTGCACTGTTGTATTAATTAACTAGTTTCATTTACTCCTTTGTTTATTTATTTTAAGGATAGAATATTGTGTTTATTTTAAAGTGAGAAAAAAGAAATGTTACATTGAAGCCAGATTAGTTATCAAATTTTTTCCAAAAATTTGTATAAGGGAATTATAATTTAATCATATGTTAATTGTTAAATGTTAACATATTGGTCCTAATATCCATTATTTTAATATTTTTCTACGTACAATCTGATAACTATTTAAAAAGCAAAAATAAACTATAAAAATAATTTTGTTAATATATATCATAATTATTTATGTTAATCAAAAATGCACTATCAGTTTTCCCCAAAATTTCCAATTTCTCGTGCAATTTTTCTTTCAGTATTAATCTTATATGGACTATTTCCAACATTTTTTTTTTATAAATGAACCAAATCGGTCCAGCAGTTCTCAAGTGGTGCTATTTCCAACGAACAACTTTTAATTTAATTTTATATATTATATTATACATAGATATAGATTATTTTTACATTTTTATTACTTTTAGCATTTTTCTAAGACGTATTAATCGTATTATACATAAAAACATTTTATACCTTCCCCAAGACTAATCCCCAATTGATCAGTCAAAACTGTAGTAAAATCGGCTTAGAGATACCTTACTTTTGACTTACTTCTTACATAAAAAAAATAAATTTACTTCATTTTCATATAATATATAGTATAGATTGTTCTCATAGTAAATCGATGTAATGATGCTCCTTTAACTAAAGAGACTTAAATATTTAGATACCTATTCTGTTATGAAATAATAAAGATAGTGTTTCAATAGCTTATTTCTATATAGCTATAGATGGTACACTGGAACAAGCCACAAGGTAATTATAGGGATTTGTGGTATCCAATTTAATATTTAGACAAAAAGAAATAATTAAAAAAAAAAAACTTTTTCACTTAGGCCAAAAAATATTCCACAGATTGGAAATCAATATTACACAATTTATTTATATATTTATTATTAATTTATAATTTTCCATTGCGTATTCTTAAACATCGTTTTACTTTTTTACAGTCGGGCTATTGGCCCGTCAAACCACCCCTGAAATACGGCCATGCTGCAATGTCATTACTGTAATGTTCAAATGTTTGCGCCACCTGGATTATCACATCAGAAGATATCGGTTTAATATTTATAATACATAATATTAAATATTTAACAGTATATTATACTGTCAAAGCTGCCATTAATCAAAATTCAAAATCTTCGGCATAATTTAAAAACGAAACTATATGGATTAAAATAAAACATTATATAGATATTAATATAATATATTATTATGTGTACACAGTTGTAGGTGTTTTTATCGGTTATAGGACAATGGTTACAATGGTACAATGGTTAACAATTATTATTAATTGCGTCTATAATCACAAATAATGTAAGTACAAGAACACTTATTGCATTTTGCATTTTTAGCAAAAAATATTTCATAATTCATGTAATTTTAAAATAGTAGATAATATTATAAAAATGCTGATTTAATCCTTTAAATTTAAATCCTTAATTTATTATAAATGATAAAAACGATGAAACAATTAGCTGAAAAGGCAAAATAAAAGTTCAAAATCGTATAATACCTATATTTATCGTAGTTTAATTTATGGTTGTAACTATGTTAAGAATATTTTGTGCAGTCTTACAACAAGCGAAAAAAATTCACAAAGAATAACTTTTTGATGTATATGAAAAGTGCTCGTTGGTATTCGAACTGCTTTCAAAACATAACGGTAACAACAAAAATGTTAATTAACAAAAGTAGAATAATTAAATTCAGTATTTTAATATAATATGATATTATGTACAATTTCCCTTATTTATTATTTCAATTAAATGTGAAAAATATTCGTCTCCAATTCTGTAATTAACTCGCTCACGTATTCGTTAAGACATTCTAAAATACTCTTTTGACGCCTACAACAATATCTCGTGACTTTGGGATATGACAATAATTTTATAATGATTTGTGCGAACGTATTATATAATATTCGTTTCATGTCAGACGATGGTAATGACTCGCTCGCGCGAGAAAACTAAATGTTGAGAATTTCTCGAATTCGTGCTTAAAATATTTTGGATAATATCTTTCATAGAAGTTTAAGTGTCATTCTCTGTCAAATTCCATCCATATCAATCGAAAATGTTCAGAATAATTTAAAAAATGACGCTATGTATTTGGCAATGAATATTATACGTACACAATATTATATTGTACTTACTTTATAAAATATATATATTATAGATAGTAGATAGGTACCTACCTACTTATACTTATTATATATCATATTTTTTTTATACATTTTTTGTTTTGACGCAACTTTACTGCGTACATATTACAATAGAATATATTTTTTTTACACAAATATTTACCAAGATTATAAAACCGTACCAACTATGTCACAAAAGTAAAACAATATATTCTTGACTTTCCTTTATTTTACTGGTGAAGTTAATAAACAAATAGCATACAGGTACCTAACGCAGTTTTTCATGAAAACTACATGCTGTACTTTTTAGAAAGGAAGTTTCATAAAATGTTAAAATGCTAGTCATATTTTTATACATTTAATTAAAATGTAATTATACTTATTAAAATGTACAAAAGTATATTTTCTCTTCATATAGTTTTAATATTATTTCTGATATAATGAGTGTTCTCAAACTACAGACTCAACTGTAGATCAGAAATTGGATGCAGTAAATTGTTTTCGACAAGTATTGTTATGTTTTACAGTTTATTAAAAGTCTCAAGTAGTATCCGTTATGAACGTTTGTAGTTTGTACAATATTCGTACTAGATTTAACTATAATCTCTAATAATATCATAGCTTGAAATTTTAAATGTTGTATAAAAACACACACAACTGTGAAACTGTACTTAGGCGCCTACATAATAATAATTATTGTAATGAATTTAGCTCATCTCTGAATTATTTTTTCAACATAATATAATATCTCTATAATTATAATATATTACTTAGTATAATTGATCACATAGTTTAATATCAGAATGGTTTTCTAGTTAATTTTCATATTTTTCTTAATTTTTGGGTAGTATACGGAGACGATTTTACTTAAGCTCAAGATCTATCTCTAAGTGTCTTCCGCTTAATCCAGCTTTATTGCAATATTATAGCTTCTGTAACACTCTCCCAACACCAAACAAATAAAAAACGATTTTATCTTCGCAACGTTTGTTTTAATTTAAAATGTGCTCGTTTTTTTTTTTTTGCTTGTTATAAGTAACCGATAATTGGACACATCGATCAGCTAAACACTTTTAACCCATCTACTCGCACAAGCGTTTAAACGAGTTTCATTGAGCGTTAGTTGTACAACAGCTTATATAATAATACTACAAAGTAAAATAATTTTAGCTACAAATGTATAGACATGGCGTGGGTATTTAATTCACTCTAAAACCAACACTTAATAATTATTATTTATAATACATAAATACCTTGTTATTTGTAGATTGACGTTTTCATAATGGCTAGCAGCCCGGTGCCAATAAAATGAGACTAGATTATATTTAAAAGAAAAAAATTGCACATTTATTTTAATACGTCAAGAGATAAAACAAAATATTTATGTTACGAACGTGTCGACGCGATAACGGGTAAATGCATTAGGTTAATATCAAACACATCCGTTTCCCTGCCCCATATATTATAATATTTGGGGTATTCGTATATTATTCAATACCTATATTTTAATATAGATACACTGATCTCCCCGCCAATGTAATTCTGCTCTGCAATACTCGCGAACGCTTATAAATGACCATTGGCTGTTCACGATAATCAATTCGCAATCGACACGACGACCCTTTACCATAATATTATTATGCTTATCATATTAGAGCAGTTTTCTACGTGGTTTTTCGTATTTTGTATTTATTTAAATTTATACTTTATACCAGAATTTGTTTCCTGATCTTTATTGTCACCAAGTGCCGCCAAGCTGTGTTTCAGTCTTAAAATATAATTAGAAATTATTACAGAATTCCAGTTAGGTAGGTATATAATATAATGTGTATAGTTAAGAACGACCAAGTTACATGAACCAATTTAAAACTTATAGTGGTATTGATATGTACCATGGTCCATGAAAAAAATTTCATCCTTAACACCATTATAATTTTGATAATGTTATGTCACATGATTTTTATGTTGTCGTTCAAATATTATCAAAAATCGAGTGAAATTTCGAAATGGGGATTTTTGGGATAAAAATTAAATATATATCATTATAATCATTCTTATACTTTTTATTCTATGATTATTATTTCCCCAAGTGATCACATTAGATGGACTAGGTGGTGTTGAACCTGGAAAAATCATAAGATTATTTAACACAATTCAGTGGTTCACTATTAAAATACTTACACAACAAAATTATTAGAAACTAAATACTCTGACCTTAAAACAAATTATAGATTTCCAATTATCGTTCCAGCCATTTGGGACTTACGGGTTACAACTTTGGGGTGATGTAAAAAAATTTAATTCAAAACTTTGCAGACACAGTTTTACACAGAATTTCTAATGAACCTTCTTATTTGGCGTATTCTTGTCTATATACCTACTGGTTTCAAACTTAAATCCATGCATGAAGAATCAAAAACATTTTACAAATATTTCACAACAAGTTTATCATTTTAATCCCTCAATCTGAAATCTCTCTACGTTAACAATCCCAGGAAACACTCCAAGAAGACTTAAGTAAAACTTTAGTCGTGATATATTAAATTACCTAACACATAGGTACGTCATACATATAAAAAAGAATAATTAATGTGTATAATTCATTGAAATGGGCTCACAGAGGAAGAACAAATTAATTTGGTTTCTGAAAGTACTGGGAATTTTAAATGTTGAGCTTTTGATTTGAAAATCGAAGCTATATTTCGTTTATTTATTGTGTACAAAAAAAAAAAAAAACATATGTCATCATTGTAAATCAATAAATCACTCTGCTCAGAATTTAAAGTTTAAAAATTTTAAATAAATAATATAATTATTTTAAATATTCACTATATTAAACGTCTGCAGCACTGTATGTACTAAATGTGATATTATTATGTGTATGGGCAAACATGATACTTTCTTCTTCTGTGCCTTCACAACTCTGTAAGAGTTTTGGCTGTCACCGTCACTGTTCTTCAATAATCACGATCCTGTATACTCTCTCTATGACACTTACTGTCATAATATTATTAGTTTATATTCAAATGTTTTTGGGTTGGTTATTTTGATCTGAAGTATTCTTGTAACTTGTTTACTTTATTTGTTCACCATCGATTAATAATTGTATCATACAAACAATTTCTCCTGAATCTTACAGTTTTGTTGATAATATTACGGTGTAGAATGTCGGGAAAAATGAAAAAAATCTTGACACTTAATAGGTACCAAAATGTTTTAAACGAGACCGAGATGAAAACGAAGTCATAACATTATAATTATTGACCCTGTGATACCAACGTTTTAAATATTGTAATCAACGGTTTTATACTAATGCGTCCCTTATATTCTTATACGTCTGCATATATCCGGTAATACAAGAAAATCAAAAAAATTATATATCTATAGTGTTGCTTATTTAACATTTTAAATGAATTCGTGTAGAACTGTAGTTACTCGAAGCTTTTGCCACACTCGTTCTGCCGAGAAATAAAACAATAGACACAGTCAAACAAAACAAAAATAAACACTAAATAACATCGAAAACCTTGTACAGGATCTAAAACAATATAAATTTCAATAGTCGCAAACATCTTACTTTTAATATTTACAAATATCAAATAATTCTTGTTTGGAAGATATTTATTTTAGTTCGAAACGAAAAAAAACCAACCATTCGTACAAACACTAACAGTTCTGTATTTCTTTCTTGTTATATCATGCTGAAAAAAGTGAACGCAGTGTACACAAATTGTGTAAATTGTTCAACCTTAGTCTAACTTTAAAATATTTTCAGACTCTAAAAAGTATGGGTACATGTACCTTTTATATATTGTAATAATGCGAAATTTTATCTTTTACTTCCGACAACGCTGTTTTGAGTGTAAAATCGTTACGATCGCGTTACTAAACTTTGTATGCCAAAAATGTTGATTAACAGCTGATAAATTGACTGTCACGCGTGTACAGAATATTATAATCTGCTGTGCACGTCACTTATAGACATTTCAATTTCTACGGTAGGAAGGTATTCGGTGTATCTAATATAAAAGGTAATATATCGTTCAAATTGTTTCTATGTTTCCGAAAATTGTTTTTAGTATATTAAATAAAAACACACGTTATCCTATATAAGCGTCTTCTGCAGCTCATCAGCTATTATATAAACACTTTATTTTGAAAAGATTTACAATGTAATAGTTATTATTCTCAATTATTTACCACTCGGAAATATGTATTTATCAGGACAATAAAATTTTATCGCCATAGTTTTATGTTCAGTACGTCGCAGCAAGCTGTTAAAATGTTGTCCTGAATTGTTTACAGCTGGTTATGATACTATAAAAATTATAATAATATTAATCGCAGTGTTTAATGAATAAATAATAAATATAAACTATAAGCCTTCAACCCTGTTTTCATGTTTCCATTCATATAAAAAGAAACTATTTAAGACAATAGTTATTTTCAAATGGTATGATTTTATAGCTTTTCCCCTCCCCTGTCGATTGAAAACCCAAATTGTGCAAAAGCCACAGATTTTATCGCAGCAACCCATCAGATTAACATAATATATAATATTATAGTGGCTGAGCTGACCATATATAGGTATACGTATACTTAAATAAGTAATGTAATATTTAATACCTTAACTACCTATACATACGTTGTGCTGTTCGTTCTGCGTAACATTTGCGTTTCTTTAGTATAGGTAAATTTCGTTTGCAGTATAAATATTTTCGTAACACCAAATTGGCACGGTAGCAGGTGTAATATATCGATATAATATTATGGATATATACGAATTACATTTAAAACGGAAATTATAACCATTATTTACACCAAGACTTTGCGATCGAACTTTCATCGTCCGTATTGGGTATTGCGGTCGGCGAGAAGAAGGGTATAACAGGGTTGTCTTCGAGGAATCTTATGAAAAAAAATAATAAATAAATAAGAAAAATGAAATATCCAAAGTTTACTTCGATGGTGTGTGCACTTTATCACTTTTCCATTTTATTAGCAAGTATCAATCTCTAATGAATAAACACTTGAGTGATAATTTTTTTTGAAAAAAAAAAATGTTTGCTTATACTATTATATAAAAAAAAAAGGAAAAAGAAAGCAACTGTGTAGAATAAAAAAAAAAATCAATGACAATGGCAGATATTATAGTTGGTTGGCCAAAAAAAACTTAAATAGTTTTTACGAGAATGTGTTTTATAACTAATAATTATATTATATAAGTACCAAATATTGTATTTAACATTTGACATTTATAATATTGACATGCCATCTTAGGGGTTTTACTACAATTTACTACCTACTAAAAAAAAATAAAAATGGTTTCTTATATAAAAGAGATATCAGACAATTTGTTTGTCTTATATTCGATAAATAATTGTTAATTTTATATTTTTATTTTATCATATAATATTGTAGTAACTAACGAATTCAACTGAAAAACCAATCTTTAGGTTGTCTACGTTATTTACTAGATGTTTATGTAAACTAGTAGGTACCAAAGTTTATGGTTAATAATTAATATTGGAAATTGATCATTGTTATTACAACATTAACCTGCAGTGATTTGCGTTATTAATAATGTGATTAGTATATCTATAACAATTACCAAGTACGATTTGTTATTTACACAACTATCATTACGAACAGTAAGTTATATTTTAGATTGTTAAGGATAACTATTATTATTTAATTGATTTGATTTAATTTTTAATTTATTGATATTTTCATCAAATACTCGTGAGTTGATGATAGTACGCTGTTACATGACACTTGTAGACATAAGTGATTATATCTTAAATTTGTCCAAACATTTGTGATTATGTCATAATGTTTACCTTAAAATTTGACCATTCGTTACTAAAAGTAAGTAGATAGGTAAACTATATCATATAATAATTACTGACGTTATAAAATACAAACCCTACTGATATTTAAACTTAGACATCGGATGAACTGGTCAGGGTGGTGTGGCAATCACTACATATAGGCTGGTGCAAATCGGGGGTGAAATGTTGTGTGATATTTAATAAGAATAAATTCAAATTAACGTATCTACACCTACTAAATGAAAGTTAATTTGTTTTCAACAAATTCAGAAGTCAACACCTTAAATTCAAGCCACTCTATGTGAATTATAACTTTGTTTGTTAATGTATCGGCAAATTGTATACTACATTAAAATTGCCGAGATATTGCTTAATGCAATTATAGACCTCTAAATAATTGGGCCGCCGATCACACAAGTTTCATCTGGGACGTTTTCTAATCCCAGTCTACCCCTTGGTAGGACATATGTGTATTTTATAGATATTTTCTGGTGGTACAACATAATAATCGTACGCCATCACAATAATATGACATATCATAACATGTGCAGGTGATGCATAATGTGCCATATTTGCTTGAGCCCATTTGCGAAAACGAGCGATTCGATATAATATTATGTACATAATAATAATGTATTTAGTGGAACAACAATACCATTTTAATACCCAAGTGAGTCTTGTTTTTTTTTTTGCTCACGCCGATGGAATATTTCGGAATGATTACAGACGTATGTGTAGCCCAAATAATATTATTTATGTGAACATTTGTGCTTATTGATTTTGACTTTGATGAATGAATGATAGCCAGTTAAGCAGGTAAGTGTCATTATACCTATATAATACTACCACTAAGATTGCGGTAGTACAATATTATAATCTATGTATTACCTACAACTGGCCTTTACCGTTGGAAGTCGATCCGTTCGCGACCGATCACCGCCGTTTATGTTGACATGGTTTTAGACATTTTCGATTTTATATTTAAAAAATGTTACTGTTTTGTATCCACTTCATATGGTCCTTATAACGGTGTGATCAATGTACATAATTACACTATTTTTGCGTTTTTATACAAATTGAAGTAGTTATTATAGTTAATTACACAATCCTGAAAAAATAGTGATACAATGATACATATTATAGTGTATCGTTTAAAATTATAATACATCAGTGTATTATTGACAACAGTTACCTACTTTGAACTATAAACTTAAAGAAATATTTTTTTTTAAATAATTATAAAATTAACTTTCGATAAATAATATACAAAATTAGTGTATACTTCTCGTCACTTTTCAGCTCTATACCTACCCTATACTATAATACTATGTAAAGAGTTGTGATACCCTTGATTTGTCCGCAAGTGACTTGTCAGCCGGAATGAACCTTATTATTGATAATATTATTTAGTCATAACCGATATATAACACTGTAGATTAGTTTGAACTAGTTGTAACTTATAATTTAGTAGTTGTAATTTAATTGTTAATTAATCTCATTGAAGTCTTTGTTGTAATATTATAGAGTTATAGACACTATGGCACTTACAATTAATCTTGTCATAATAATAAAAAAAATAGACATATTCACATAATACTTTAAAAAAAAAAAATGTTTAAATTTAAAAATAAATATAAATAATATAATTATACGAGAAAACATATTTTTTAATACTTTATATTTTTATGGCGCGGTGTTCGCTTGCTATACTGGAATATACAATTAATATTTTATGGAAATATAATTGAAATTACAATTTTTTTTTTTGTTTCAAACAGGTAGATCATCCATAATTATGAAAAAAGATTAAAGTATGATAGGTTATGATAGGTTACATTATTATAGTCTATATTTTAAATATTTATAAAATAATAAAAGTATAAAAATGAAATGGGCCAAATAAAATAATTATTGAGGTCTTACAATAATGTAAAATTGTTGCCATTTAAATCCAATTTATAATATTTATTTATTAATAATTGATTTTTTCAATTCCAAATATAAATCGACTACGTTAGGTACATACAATGTACATGTACTACTCATGCCATCTGGATTTTCATTTTAAATGAAGAGTACGAGTATAACCTAGATACACTATATAAAATATTACAATACCTATATCAATATGTTTTATTTGTGTGGTTACCTTATGCAGTTGATAGGTACAATGAAAACTATTGAATCAAAACCTTTTTTTATGAATGTTTACTTAGTATGTGCACATATAGTATATAACACATAGTATATCCCTTCCAGAATTTCAAGTTTAAAATCTGAGGTTAAAATACTTCTACAAGTAGATTAATGCAGCTAGTAACTAATTTTAAAATTCAATTGTATTAAAATGTTTCGATTGATTATTTTGGACAATACTTACCTTAATAATTAAATTAACTAATAATCTTACGGAACAATATTTATTTATTAACCATTGCCATACATAACCATAAATATCATAGTTTATAAACCTATATAATGTGCTTTATTATAATAATAATATGTTTATATCTCATAATTAAAATTTGGGCATTGCCCGTGTATAATACGCAATAAATAAATACATTTCAGCGTTACAAGACATTGGAATTTTTTCTTGAGCTTAATTGTATTTGTCCTTCTTGAAATAGAAAGGCAAAACAATACTACCAAAACTTATTGTCTATTAAAATAATATACAATTTATTTAGTTATACTTGAATAATGACCAAAACAATTTTAAGAATTGTTTAATACCTATATACATTATCCTATCAATATAGTTTTTAATCTGTCTTTTAAAAACTATTTTGCCTACATAAAACGTGTAGAAAAAGAGTTTGTTTTATCAAAAAGTGTGTAATATTATGTTATTACATTTTTTGATTTATCTTTTTTTTTTTTATTATTATTAAAAGATTACAGTTTTGACCACTATAATTATTTTACTTAATTTTATCGGCCGAAAAAACTATTATCAAATAGGTAGTTCACACGTAAAGGAAAAATGTTAATTGCAGGCACAGGTATGGAATTAATTTCGCAGGTGAATTTCCATGTTTCGCTCTGCTACCCTGTCCCTCAGCTGCCCTGTAAAAACAACACGATATTATACTGTATTTTAATTGCATTGTTTAGTGCAAATAAAGAAAAAAATCGTACCAACTATAAAGTAATAATTATATTATGTAACCTACACAACACAGTAAGTTCCCGTACAAGTATGTGTGCCAGAGATAATGGACTGCATAACACGTAATATTATTATATCACATGTAATACATTTTGGCCATTTCGGTCACTCGTTTCGCAGAGATAATGATGGCGTATCACCCACATACACATTTTATGCTGAGAGGAAAGATATCGATTCACGCACTGCAGGTTTATATTTAATTATTGTACAGAGTGATTCGCTTGAAGATTAACACCACTCATTTTAAGTACATGGATATATAATACATATTTTATCATATTTTTATGTTTTAAGTCGTTATGAAACAACATTTATTTAAAAAAAAAAAAATGTTTTTACCATTTAATTGTTACTATATTTTAAGATTCTATTTTTTTTTTATATGATGACAGCATATATTTTTCGTTTCATATTCCAAAGTTAATTATTTTTTTTTGAGAATTTCCGTTACTAGTTACTAGTTAGTAGGTATATAAAATTTTATTTCATTCCACCATATTGTTAATTAGTTATCCATTTATAGTGTCTTAATATAGGCATTTGGAGTTTTTATGAGCTGAGTGGTGTGTCCACCATTCCGCTGATTTAAAAATATTTCCAAAATGTTAATGCTTTTTGAGAAAACGAGTTTTTATATCCTTCAGAGAATCACTTTGTATATTATACGGGTGTTGTCTGTTATTCCGTACAAACTTTGAAAATGTTCACATATTATTAGTGAGTGGAATCGAAATATAATTTTAAGTATTACGGCTGTCGGATTTTTGAAGGCAGCTGTCTCATTTAATTTTAAACATCATATTGCAAAACTGAACACACCACCGCCATGATAGTAATTAATAATTATTAACCGAACCCACTCAGAAAATCTAGAAAAATCACGAAACAATAATGAATTAAAATTTGAGTTTGAATATTATATTAAATCGTAGGTTTTGGAGGACGCAGAGGAATCAATATCTCATTAAAATAATAAAATGACAATGGTCTATAAATTGACTGTAGCTATGCATACCGCGAGTGCCATTATAAATCAAATATTTGCAAAACGAAAATTAGATTCTTCGAATGTCGCGCAGTGATATTAAAAATTGTTCAACAATATTCATAGGCAAATACCTATATTATATAAACTAAATCAAGTTTTTAAATTAAATTGTTTCTTAACTGCAGTGTTGTATTAGGACAATATTTTGTTAAAAGTATTAATGAAAATGGCACATTATTTTTTGAAGTTTTTTACTATTGCGTTTTAACGCACATTTTTTCTTTTTCGATGTGCGGTTATTGACCATGACCAATAATTTTAGAACGACGTTTTATTAAAAGTGTTCCGATTCTGTACATTCGAGACGAGTACGACGCCTGCAAAGGTCCTCATCGTATTATTATTATTTTATAAACGGAATCCAATCGATTTATGAAAAACGTCTGAATAAAATATTCTTCCGTCTGTATACGTTTGATGTTATATTATGCGAGGCCAATGATAATATTGTATGAAATCGCTTATAAAAGAATAAAATTACTTTAATATATTATTATCAGTGGCGTGTATACCTATTATAGAAAAATTGGTGTTGCTCAAATAATTTTAAGTGACCTACCCCTCATAAAATTATTATACCGACCTATTTTTCTTCTATCAATACCCTACCACCCATATCTAAGATGTTTTTTGAGCAACACTTGGACTCATGTTACACGCCACTGATTATTATTATTATGTTATTGCTATATAAGTAAGACCGTGTTAAGATTGAGACCAGAGTAAGAAATTAATTCCGCCACCCATGCGATCCATATGGTGGTAGATTTGTATGATATTTTTTTTTTGTATTAAAATATAATTTAATATTAATTAACAACACAATTAATATATTAGAGGTATTTGAAAGAATTTGTTTATTATTTAAAACACAAAAATATTATACTTAACATATCATATTATGTAGTTTATCACGTATGACTGCCACCAAAGGCGTACGTAGTGAGAGTGCAGTTGTGCAGATCGGGCCGATGGTCGACGAGTGTCGTCTGAGCAGATGAATCAATTCATTTAGACAATGACATAACAATATATGCCCACAGATGTCTATATTATGATACAAACATCTTTGTGACTGTATATACAATATTGTGATATATATATATATTAAGAATCATAATGATTTTATATTCATAGCCACCAGTTATAAAGTTTGGCTATCATTACAATACACAAAAAAAATCTAAAATATGATCTAAAAATTTAAATACCTGAAAATATGCAAGTTAAAATTTTATATACACAACCGCTAAGTCATAAAACACGTTTTGGTATTAACTAGCTATTTTTGTGGCCAAACAACAAAAAAGGGGCCCTAATTATTTTTTACAGTTTTTAATAAATACAAGTAATACGGTCTTCTATATATTTATAAGGTGTATTTGTTTAACACTGTAACCCCCTAGCTCTATCGTCCTGAAAATAGGGGTGGCATTGTGTCAGTGACCAGGGCGCCAAAATGGTAAATGCGGTCCTTCAATAGGTATTAAATGGTTATAAAATACAATTTAGATTTTTTTTGTCCACTTGCAATACAAATTATATATTCAGTAACTAACAATAATTCATCATTTAATGCTTCACTAGTTCTCTTATTTAATTGTGCATTTTTATTTTATTATTATTCCCAATATATTATTATTTAACGGATGTATAAAAATATTTTTTCGTAAGTCTTTTATATTTCTGTAGATAGGTAGACGGCATCTACTAGAGGATTAAATCTGACTTGAAGAAAGAAATTCTAGTATCTTATCATCACTCTTATCAGAATAATATTTCCTACAGTTATTTATAAATTATCTTAAAAAAGTCGATCAATTTTTATTAAAATTTTAATGTTTTACGATGTTATGACTTAAAACACAGGTGTGAGGTACGAGAAAAGCTTAACCAACAAAATTAAATTATTCAAGGAATTTTTTTTTTTGTCTACTACAAGTATATAGGTAGTGCTGAAATGTATTGTTTAAATGCCAGTGTCAAAACATACTATATGCTATAGTTTGCTACCACACCATAAAACAATATTTTAATTTTTGTAGGTTAAACCGTTTTGGTATAGTGCGCGACTCATATTAAGAGTAATAAATTGTTGTCAAGCGAGTCACATACCCGGTGTCGTAAGACCGGTAGCGAAGTTGTGAATTTTTTTTTGGGCTGGTCGAATATGTAGGTCAATAAGAATCATCGCTATAATATATTTCCAATGGGTTACAATAAAACGTCAGTAAACATAAGTTATAGTTATATTATGATCTTTAATAGAGGCCAAATCGAACAAGACTTTAAAAAAATTCAAAAGCAAATAACTAAAAACCTAATACAGTTATAAACAGCAACTATTTACCTAACATTTAATTAGAAACGATATAATGTATTGTGTAGCTTACAGGTTATACCTGGATAAGTTGTTTGATAGGATAATAATATGTGTAGTGTCATAGTCAATTCTCCTCGATTTTAATACTTACTATTTGTATGGTTAAGTAAGAAAGTATATGGAAAATATTTGAATAAAACTGTATCGACATTTACTCGGGATGTAAAAATATTTTTACGGACGCCAGCCACGGTCGTAATTTGTTATTACCTTATTAGATACCTCCACTTTACGACCTCGGGCTGTCATGAACATATGTAAGTATTTGTGAATGGAATATTTCCTATGGCGTTAGACGAATAACGAATAATTTTCTAACAGAAAATTTCGCACCGTATGATATATTAGTTGCCTTAAACAGATTAATAAGTTTACACTTAAAAATGTATGAAATATTGAAACATAACTATTAGTATATTATATTATATACAATTTCTTAAAAAATTATTTTTCAAAATGCATGGCATAGAAAATAGCAAGTGGGTCTGTACAAATAACAGCTATGGGACTGTATTGTATTTGAGATTTTTTTATTTAGTTTAAATTGTTGAACCCTACAGATCGGGTCGAGTTCCGTACGATTCAGTGTGAAAACCGAACAGTTCGTAATTTAAATAAAACGATGTCATTGTGGTGTTCCAGATCCCACCGGAATACATTTTTCCATACGCTTCGCCAGTCGTTACGAATATTATTTCGCCGTTCTACGATTTAGTCATAATTTATGCGTGATTTTCGTGGAACTCGATACCATACGGTGCCATCGGTCGGCGATATACAATATTATCATATGGTAGTATTAAGGAATAAATTATGTACGTAGTCAAGATAGTTATTATTATAGTTACATCAGTCGTAGATTCTGGGATTTTAGGAAGTCAAAAAACATTCTAGTTAGGTATATATAGTACCTAACTGCTGCAGACAAAAAATAGTTTTAAATTTGTGACAAAACTAATTTGTCTAATCAAAATATTTGTATAATTATTGTAACCAACTAGGTAGAATTAATATTTATTGTACCTACTTTAAATATTATAATACTTATTTGTATATTTAATATGTTGATGTAGGTAGGTATAAACAATAAAAAATGTTAATAAGTTTACAACCATTCAAAAACTAACATACTACTATTGTGGGAAAAATATATATAATTTTTTAAAACGTATTCGAATATGAATTCCTAGTATAAAATAAAAGTATTCTATACAAGATTGATGAAAAGTGGGTATAAGCAATAGTAGTGGAAATAAAGAAGAGGCTGTTGGAGGTAGTGGTGGTGTGGGACTGATGATTGCGCTCCCTATCTTGGGCCAAGTTCTATAGAAAAATAAATATGTATGTTGTAGTTTTTAAATTATGTTTTTTTAAACCAACCTTATAAATTGTGTTATAATTTTAGAGTTATGGTAGTAGTTGTACTAAATATTAATTATAAATAAATATTTATAGATATTATAGGTACATTACACCTAATGAATAATTGACAAAATTATAAATATTGTGGAATTGAATTCTATATTGAAAACCAGGGCAAGATTTAGGTATGTGGAGACTACTGGCCATATTATATAATTCCACAGACTTTTCAATACTTTTATTCATTTTCAAAAAAATAAGTATCAACATAAATATAACAGCTTAAGGTACTAGATGAATTATAAATATGTGTGTACTGAATAAAAATAGTTTTGTATAAAATACAAGACAAATATGGAAAGTTATCTAAGAGTAAATGTTTAACAACTACCAATTTACACAACGAATTATCAAGAAGGATACGTTAGTTCATAGTTGTTAGTATATTCTATATTTAAAGACTATCATAATTTTAATTTCTAATGATAAAATGTTTTTTTGACAAGCAATTATAGAAATGATTAGTTTTTACAATTATAAACAGCTTAACGGTTTTGTACAAAATGTATCTATTTTATTTTTAAATAAAAGTATTATTATTATGAGTTACGACAAAAACCCTAAATTATAAACAAAACTCAATAAATTTAAAGCCCTGTGTATATATCATGAAAAAAGTAAACTTAAAATGACGTATCAAACGGGTTCCTCTTTAAAGTCTACGATATTTGTTGGCAAAAAAAACCCACACAAAATATTCATAATCATGAAAATTGCCTACCCTAATATATAAATGATATATGGGATCTTATATCGACCTATACAGTAAAAATCGCTTACAAAGCACTTTCAAATTTCAATGCAGACCACAACTTTTCGTATTATCTGAAATTGAAAAATGTAGCTATGTTATTTTCTGTAATCCGAATTTATTTATTTAAATATAATATAATATTATTTCCAGTAATACATTTATGGTATTGTTTCAACCACCAAGGCAATCCGACCTACATAAATAAGTTATAGTCATAAAGATGGTATACAGTGTGTTTAGAGGGGTAACCTCGTAGAACCAATGGATTAATAACAATTGATTTTGCTATAAATAATTTCTTGATTGTGGCCTGTGGGTAATGTAAATGACTTTCTGCTGTACTTTAGAAACTGCTCCGATCGTTTTTAATAACAGTTCATATAACATAGGCACTATAATATAATAATATATATCTGCAATCGTAATATGTTGTACATGAAGATTCACAAGACACGCACATAAGATATATTCACATCCTTTTTTCCCTTAAATAATGCATTTGTTCAAATTCTACAGGTAAGTACAATACCTACGACCTACCTATATTATAGGTACTTAAAAACCATATTTTCAGGTGTGTGCATAGTGTTTTTGTAACATTTTAAGGAATATCCTTTGGTGATACAATTTTAATTTTTCCAAGTTTGAATCACCCTTTTTTATTGAACAATTTTCACACACCTAAATCATAATTCAAACGAGTAGTTTCTGAGTTATTAAACTTTATTCAAGTACAAAAGATAATAAACCTCTACTATTATGGTTTTACATAAAAAACTTAATAGATATGATAATATTTAGTCTATTACTTATTATGCTTTAATAATTTTTATAACTTATATAATGCTAATATACTATCCTATTTGTATATTATTATAATAACTCTGTTGGTCGTTAAATACTATTATTCTTGGTAGGACCGTAAAGTTTAATAACTCAGAAACAAATCACTCGAGTTTTTATTAATATACGTCATCAATTTTTTCTAAAAATTTACTTTTCTTTAAATTGCATAAAAAATAAAAGTTTTTGAAAGTATGGGTTTCAAGAAATTAATGTCAGATTGCACGAAAAATGTATTAATTTAATGTTTCAATACAATTTAATGGACCAATCACGGGCTACTAAATCATATTTAAAAGACATTTAGCTCATTATATTGATTCTTTAAATGTTTAGTGATTGTTCATGGAACCCGGCATAAGTATTCTTAAAATAAGTTTAAAATTCTAAAAATCCAAATTTGAATAAATTCAAGATGAAAGAAAAAAAATGGAGTGAGCAATGAGTCTAGGGAATCACTCTGTATATTACCCACATAATATTAATATTGTGCATAAAAAATACGTTTAAATTATCCATCGATAAGAATGAAATAGGTCCCTAATCTGACAAACTTTTAAAAATATATAAAAGGTCGCCATCGTATTAAATGTATGAACGAAACTCAATCTTTTTTAATACTAAAAAAAATTAATCGTATATGATGATCACAATTATTAATTGTTTAAATCAAACCGATATTTAATAACTAAACAACATATAGGTACAGCAGATTTGTATATTAATTTCTAAAAAGGAAACTTTTTACATATTTGACATCACTTTTTCAACATTTCAAAATTACATTTATTTTGTATTTTAAAATATGATATTTGAATGGTTTTCCATTAAATATTTACTCTTTAAACTACGTAGGTATTCGTTTTATTTCACATTTTATGTTAATATTTATTTATACATTATTAAATCAATGGTTTACAGTAACGATTTATCATTAAACTCGATTAAGCCAATCAAATTAAAATTTAAAAAAAAACGCATTTTCTCCGTGTTCTAGAAAATATTATGTCGACAACACGTTGAAATTTTCCCACGGGTCAAAGTAGCAATTAAAAATATTCTTTATTGTACTCATTTATTTTATTTATCTATACCCATATAGCTATTTATACACATAATTTTGATCATCACCAAGTGTGGCTAAACCCAATGCAGTGTAATTCGATAGATTAACATTTTCCGTTTCGAACGTGCTTTAGCACATCAATCCCATAAGCAAATACAATTTAATATACGAGGGTTTAAATCTCCCAAGAATTTCAATAACTTCAAGATTTAATGAGAGTTGTCGTAATATTTTATAATAATATATTAATATGAACATTTTTATAATAATAATAATATTCATTTTCCCATTAATCCATTCTCATAAAATCAATACAAAACTAAAATGTTTAAAACAAATTGAGTAAAATATACTTGTTAGGTATATAATATTATAAAATAATTTAGGTACGAATAAATAATTTATATAGAAATTCACAAAAAGCGATATAAATTAATTAACTAAAAAAATAAACATATAGGTAATAATATATAATAATTAGTTAAATAATATCTAACCAATTGACAATTTACAAATATATACAAATTCAATGAAATATAAAAATCATACTAATTAGTAATTATAAATATTTTAAGATGTTTAATTTTATCACACTCAATATATAATACATTATCATAGTTATTCTTTTTTTGTGCATAACATACCTTACTTTAGTCTATATCTTGTGGGTGAAATAAATTGTATAAGTACCTGCATATTATTATATATATATATATATATGTATATTTACATCCAGACTCGACGCAATCTCGATTACACGTGTGACCGGAGCGATAAGCATTTTTTGATGACACTAGAGGTAAAAAATGTGCAGCCGTGTAGGATATGTGACATACTGTTGTGATATCGTGTACGTAAAGGCGGATAAGCACTCAAATAGTCATAAATTCTTCATTCCTACAGTTTCAGATCGGATGAGATGTATTATTTGACAATATTTGACATAAATGGCTACAACATGATTTACGAAGTATGCCTGTCTTACGCCGCCATAATATACCTCAAAACATTTCAATTTGGATACACAATATTAAGTGTATTACAGTATTAATATTACAATATTAAGTGAACTGGCGAGAAAAACACCTGCAAATACATTCTTTGTGGTGATATAATAATATGGACAGTGATTTTTTTATATTTTATTCACTTGACTTTTGCACGTTTGAAGCGTACTGTAGTCAAAAAATAGGTCTAAAACGATCTCGAGATAACAATATGATATTATAATGTAACGAAAAGAACCAAAAAAGAATTCGCGGAACTGCTTGGATAAATGCATTTATAGCATTGTGAACGCGTTTTAAACGTTATTATTCCTCTAAAGATCAGGATATAAGTAACAGGAACACATGCCGTGGTGGCCGTTAAACGAATGGCTCGCAGGCCGTCGACGCCTCCACCACCGAAATCAAAACCGGACAACGAGTAGCGGCAAGTGAATGCGACCCTGGTACAACTGAGTCGTCTGAGTCAGTTTTCACCTCATTTAGAATGATTGTGATAATCGTTATCGAATCCGAAAATCGTCGACCGCGGCTAGAATTTCGTCGGCTTTGCAGTCGGCATTTTAGATTCTGAGCGGAGCGATTTTACAATGTTGTGTGTGTGTTTTTATTATTTTATTGTTATTGTGTCTGTCATCACCGTTTGGGGCAGTAAAACTACTTCGATTTTCTTCAACAGTATCTTTTCTGACAGGAAATTTAATCTAGTTGGTTCTTCGGAGATCAAAAGTAAAAAAATCTTAATAGTTTGAAAATGCGAAGGGAAAAACAAAAAAAAAATTAAAAAAAACGGGAATTTTTACGCAAAATCGGTTTTCGAAAAAATCGATTTTGGGTTTTGGTGAAACTCTAAAAAAAATTATCGTATATTCATCAAATTTTCACTGGTTATTTATATAAAGATTTTCGATACATAGAACAATTTTAAAAATATTTCGATTTGTTTTGAACTGTTTACGGGCATATTGAGTTTCCAATATTTTTATTTTTTTTTGCTATGAAAATCAATAAGATTTTATTTGTTGGGAAAAATTTAATATTATGTTCCTTGTAAGTTTTTGTTAGTGGAAATTAAATTAAAAAATAAGCGTAAATCAATTATAAGTTTTTATGAGCATTTAAAGTTCGAATTTTGACGAAATACGTAAAAATCACGAAAATTATTTTGAGTTAGAAATTCATAAAAATTTTTCTTTTTAAATCTAAAATTTTAAAATGGAATATAAGATTCCTTATGAGTTTGTCTACCTTTATCAAAAAAAAAATGTTTACAAAAAATTCAAATTAAATTTTTATGAATGTTTGAAGTTTATATTTTTCCAAGATTGTATATTCACTCGATTTCTCATGTAGAAATTTCCTCATTTTGAAATAACGAATAACAATAGATACTTGAAATTTACACCATATGTTTAGATTATTATTTTTTTTACAGGATAACAGATATTCAGTTTACAATTTTTTTAGTTTTTTTTTCTATGACTGTCAATAAAATTTTATTCGTTGGGTAAAAAATCTTGAAAATTTAATTCAAGGCTCCTGATGCACCGTTACAATAGTAGTTGAACAATGCTAAAAATGTATAGGAACAATTTTTTTATAAGCATATAATGTTCGATTTTTGACAACATTTATCAAATTTAAAATTTAAAAATGATTTTGTTTTATTTTTCGTAGTTAAAATTGATTAAATGTTCAAATTTTAAGGCTAGAAAATTTAAAACAAGGTTCACGTAAGTAGGTTTTTTGTAATCAAAAATATCAAAAATATAAATACTTAATTTTTTTTATAGTTATTTTGTTATCAAATCTGGACGAAATTACACATTAAATAACCAAGAATATTTGAGTTATTTTGTTGTAATTTTATAATATTAATTCAACTTACCAGGCACCATATTAATAATAAGAAATAGCAATATAAATATAATATAAAATATCCACACTGACAAACTGTTTCAGCTCAGAATCGTTTTTCGTATACAGTGATATTATAATATCATTGAATTCAAATTGAACACCATCTATTATACAGTGATCCACTTGTAATCTACTGTATAGCAGAGTAACATCCACTAACGCGCCCTTTTTTTTAATTTTCATAAGGTAAGTTAAGATAGTTTTGTGGAAAAAGCTTAAATGTATTTTTGATATTTATAAATTGGTTTAAGCACAATTATGAGGAACCTTGTTTTGAATTTAAATTGCTGTGCTTTTTGACCGAGTCTACAATTTTATTTTATCAAAGTGTATAGAAATCGATCTACAAAAATCGAAAATTGGCATACCTAGTCTTCAATTACCGTTTTGTTACCAATAAATACCTGATGTAACTTCGCAGAATAAAATATAAATTAGTAGGTTAAATACGTGACAATAATACTATTTCATCATATAAAATATATAATAATACAATTATATACATAACATCCGATCAGCTATAATAGTAAAACAATTAAGACGTTGCTTTATATTATACATAAATTATATATTGTGACGACCACGTTTTAGGTAGGTCGTAGGTTTAGGTATCGTATAATAATATGTATTATATTCCGCGGGACGCGGAAACAAAGACGACGACGACGATTTGAACATAATAATTATATAATATAATATTATCGCCAAAAATAGACTGTTGGCACGATTTACATAATTGATAATTATAATATAATTGTTATACCTAAGTACAGTGATTCCATTGTCACAGCAGTCCCGCGAACACAAGACTATACGTAGAGTTATATAATTATTAAATTATAAGTTTAAATTATAATTATAATTCTGTGTTTTTGTTGCGTAACGTATACCTTACAATGTAACACGATGGTACTTTGAACACCAGGAAATTAATTACCACCCCCCCCCCCCGGCTCACGAGGAAAACACCATCAATTTGTCAAGAAATAGCGACATAGGGCGCCTAATAACAACAATTTAGGTTGCCGTACGAAAATGCAAAGATGTTTGGATTTATAAAAAAGTTTGCTTTGCGTCGGTCGGAGCAAAATATTTTTATGCTGAAAATTGTTGTCATTTCATAAAAACTTTTGAAGTTAGTAGGTACAGCCTGTTGTACTGAAGTCATATATTATGTAAGAACATGTACAATAATATCAAGGTGTAAATATGGTATAGTAACTGTTCTACTGCGGAAATCTACATTAATTGGTAGAATAAGGTAACATTAGGTAATTGCAACATAAAGTGAATCCTTGTTTAGCAGAACCAATCTTGTATTGTATCTAGATTTAATACTAGAGAGAATTGATATATTATCAAACTTAAAGGAAAGAATATTATCTAACTTTTTACAATACTTCAATTTTTATGGAATTTATGAGTAATTATGAAAAATATAACAATTTTAAAATTATTATATTATAAGTTGGTACCACAGAAAAATTTAAATATTGTAGAAACTTCAACGTAAAAACACAAATAGTTTTTTATAACTTTAAGTTTGATGCAGGTCAATCCGCTCTAATATTAAAGTTAACAACGCAAAAGTAGGTTCTGCTGAACGTAATTTTGCTATATTATGTTGCTCGTAGGTCAGAGAGGTAGCAAACCAATAGTGCTGATTGTATAATTCTTTCTTATTGCACACTATAGTGACCATAGCTGTAACACGTTTAGGCAATAACTGCAAGCTATTAGATTTAGGCATGTTTAATGAGTTCACATGCATTTGGCTACTTGGCTAAAAAAATTTGGTGCCCGTTCATAATTCACACATCATTATGAAAAACATTTTAATATAATTTTTGAAAATATTAAAACAGTTTTTTTTTTTTTAATACATTATATTAGTATACAGAGCGATTTTTTAAGGATGCTCAGTGCTCACCCCCATTTATCCCTTTAATAGAACTTTTATTCAAATTCTGATTTTTAAAATTTTTAAGTATACCTAAAGATCTTAAATCTTTAAAATGGTTTTACAAAAATGTAACTTAAATTGCATGTTATATATTATGTAGTATTTATTATACTTAGACCAGTTTTATAAATTATGTATATTGATAGATCAGTAGTTTGATTTAGAAACATCAAAATTCTTAAAAAAATTTCTTTTTAATAATTAAAAGTAAAAAGGGGGAGGAGTTCTTATTATTGAAAAATAGAAGTTTGTATTGTTACAGAATCACCCTTAAGTAATACAAACAATTTCAAGTTTTTCCTTAATCCTTAATGGTTAGATTAGGTTAACCTTAGGTTAGGCTAACCTTAATCAAACCTTCAAGTGTATTTAAAATTTCTGAAAATAAGAATTTGGATACATGACCGATACAAGCATACTTCAAGCATAAAAATAAGGTGAGTATGCTTAAAAAATCACCCTGTATATTTCTTTTAATTAGTTGTATGCTTGTATTTATGTTTAAAACCAAAGTTCAATAAACCAAAAGACAATGACGATTATTTTGTTGTCTGTGTATGATTTTTTACGTCCTTCTAGCGTTTGTTAAAAATATAAATGGTAATCAAAAAAAAATATGTATGTTGTCATTATAAATCTTAATATTTTATTATGTTATAATAACAACGGTCATCGGTCAATGGACGAACTCATGCAGCAGAGTTCAACGAAAAACGACGACGTAGCAATACTAACGAAAATACATCGCGTTTATATAAAAAAAAAAATCGACCGTTACTCTTCCTCATAATACATACCTACCTACTTAACAATATTGTAAGCACGATTTTATGGATTCATTCGTTTAGCGTTGAACCGATTTGATGACCTAGGAATTTTCACCGAATAGTCACAAACATTAAAATGTTGAGTGGACGAAACAAGTGTTATCGATTTCTCGTTTTTATATTTACTTACAACGCGTATTAGCCTTATGCGTGGATCAAATCTGACGCGATTGTGGATTGACAATTAATTTTGAAACTTTATTAAGAAGCACAAACAACACGTATCAATATAATACGACAGTAACATAATATAATGCATTATTATAAGGTTACTATTTTTAAGTCGACGTATAAAAATATTTACTAGCACCTATTGTGATGTACCTATTGTGATTTCTCTGTTCTGAATAATTGTTGTATTTGGTTTTCTCACGCCGTACAACATTATATAGGTACAAAACGATACATACTCAACTGACTAGAATAATGCGCTTAATCTACAGGTAGGCCCGATTAATCCATACAAATATTGAAATATATGAAGTTGGGTTAAAATTTGGATTTTAATAGTGGAAAATATAATCAATGGACTGCACGAGACAGTTGAAACGCATTATATGCACTGCACATGACGATACAACTGACTATACTACGTCAAATCAATCGGTCTAGAAGAGTTTTCAAAAACCATGTGATTATTGCGTAGGTACATTCGGTTCCAAACGGCGCGTACAACATATTATATAAAATATGTTAACATTGAAAATAATATTTTTTTTATTTTACTTATATCGAAATGTTCGTTTCGAGGTTAAAATTCAAAACATATTGTACCTATATTATTAATATGTTTTAAAATAATGTTTTTTATTTAAGGCTTGGTATTATAGAAGATTTCATTTCAATTTAATACCTAAAACGTATAATAACAATAAATGGCAAAAATGGTTTGGTAGTTTAATTTTTGTTTTTTTTTTTTTTTTTGCGAGAGTAATATTTGTTGGATAAACATAAAGATAAGATACTAAAAAAAAAAAAATGTAAAAAAATAATATTATATTATGTATTGGTATCTATAATTTTTATGATTATTATTTTAAATGGCCGATATAAAAGTTATCAAAAGAATATATTAAGTTTTTTTTGTCCAATATAATCCAAGTGCGTAATCTTTGAATGGAAAACAAGTACTTACACGATCAAATTACAATAATGAATACACTATACAAGGTTAAATTGTCATATAAAATATACAGGGTTATTCAAAATGATTCATACATGCAGTTCAAGTTAGGTTAGTATGTGAATCGGATGAATCATTTTGAATAACCCTGTATAATAATGTAACTAAAATAAAATTTAAGGCATTAAACATTATTTTCAAAATAAATGTGTGCACAAATCGTTATTAAAACAATGACAACGTGCTGAAATGAATCGTGTTTTCACGAACGCCGCAACTCGCTCACGCTAAATAAATTCAAATGGATTTCACCGAAGTATTATTATTGTTGAGCATTACACGCGTATATAATATTACTCATAAAAGGTATTCTGTCGGATATTTTAGTAACATATTACGATTATTCCGTAGGTGGGTGTATAACTACTGCACGGCCGTAGTTTGGCGGTTTGTATAAATGAGTATTTCGCGGTACGATAATAATATTACAAAGTCGGTTGAATAATAAAAAACGACAAAAAAAAAAAAAAATGTAAAAAACGCCGTTCAAACTGCGCAGAAATAGTCTTCCGTAAGCAGTGTATCAAACGGCGCGCCAACTCCTGCTGCTTAATAATATAAATAATATTATTATATTATGTGACATTTGAGACGTGAAATATTTCGTTTTTATCGAGCGCGGAAGAACAAAAAAATCGCATAGTATTTAATAATTATTTTGTATACGCATGGAAATGCGATACGATTTTGATAAACGCGCGCACAACGATATTATTATTTTTTAAAATAGCATCGAATCGCTGTTGTTCAATTTTTTTTTCTCTGCAAGCCGCCCTACCGACGCACTGCAGAATTATTTTACGACGACGTTTACCGAGTATAACATTATAATATTATTATGTTTTTGAAAAATATACATTTTTTTTGGACTGTCGTTTATTTTTATATGGAAAAATTGTGTTTTTTTCCCTTTCAGAGGATACGAATAACGTCGTCACCCGGCATAATGCGAGTATAGAAGCCTACGAGTTTGTTGTATACCATAATATTATTACATATTATAACGTTCACACATTGTATGGTAGGTAGTATAGGTTTATTAGAATACGCTTATAATAATGTCAGTCCTCTGAGCACCATCTCTATAGTTTTCATCGTCGTCAAACGCTTTCGAGGTATTGATTAACCGTATTTTTATTTTCATTTTTTCTGGGTAGCTTTATTCAACTCCCCCTCCCCCCAAAGATGCGTTGGTGTCAATAAATATAAACAGAGATTAACAAATTTTAAATACCACGATTTTACCCACAACTCTTCTTTTATAATTACTTACAACATTTTTGTGCTTTGATTTTGTTTTTATTAATTTCAAACAAAATTATTTATTTCTCTGTGATAGAATGATTCTTCAACCATATTATAGTCGTCAAATATTTGATAAAAAATGATTTGAAAAGTACTTTAACGAAGTAAACAAAATTGCTGATGAACGAATGTAATATTATTATGGGACATAATCTGGTCCATGTTTCTTTCAAATTATTTATAAACAATGGAAAGTTGAAAAAAACTGCACAATAGCAGACAATTAATGTAAACTATTAATAATTATTAAATATTGTTGAGGTCTTATCTCATGGACACACTCCATCCTCACTGATGTTGGCGACTATAATAATTACGACGTATATTGTCAGCTTATATTTGCTTATTATAGTTATTGTATTTTAACTATGCACAATGCTCATATTGTAATTTTTAATTAATGTTATATTAGACGTATCGTTGTTTTGGTATAATTAACAAAAGGTAAATATTTTAATTAAAATAATAATCCTTTCACGAATCAATATAAATGATCACTTACTTTTTTTTTTAAGTCGTTTAATTTCTATGTTAATTTGTAATTACTGTTTTTAATGCGATTTTGTATTTTATACTTGAAATAGGTCAAGTTAGCCACTCGAGTAGATACTCAACATGATCTATTTTAAATGTAATTAGGAATCTATTTTAAATTTTTTTATCTTAAACACATTTTGGTATCTGGTTTGCCCATCTACGAAAATAAAGCGATCGCCGGTCACCAACCCAACATAATATTATTTTAACAGTTATCATCGGGGTACCTAGGATGTGGAGTTATTGAATTATAATGCATAATATAGTAATGTTATATACTCATCGATTGCAAAGCTTCATGTAATAATAATTTTACTCGTATAGTAAGTAGTATTCGATAACATATACTAGGTAGATAGGTATGGTATATATAGGTAGGTATCTATAGTGGAAAAATGCGTCGATTATCGTGGCACGAAATGACAGCGATTGCTAAAAGCTTGACTGATATGAAAATGCCATTGTATTATATAATGACGTTTCCATCTGATAAATGATCACATACAAACCCCAAAGTGACACGAGCTAAATAATAATAATATATCCCCTGCACCGCCAGTCTGAAAATATTATAACCACTCGACGAGTAAAAAAAAAAAACACATACATGTCGTACATTAGTTTTAAATGGTACAATATGATACAATAGTGGTTACAACCACGATAACTGATCGAATTCGATTTAATTCCGAAAACAATTTCTTTAATCGTTCGCTAATATATTACACGCCGTGGTGTAATAATACCCAATAAATAATAATATAATATATATTTTAGTATTAACGCCACCGAGCGTAGGTGTATATTGACTGTACAATACAATTTGCGATGTTTTCGTCATTATTAAAAAATATGTGGATTTATTATTATTTAATAATATGGGTATACCGGAAAAAACCGAACAGAGCACCTAACATTAATAATATAGTATTTAACTAAAATTATTAATCCTGCCTAATCAAAACGTTGTTTTATTGATATTTTTTTACATATTTTTTTTTTTTGTTTACTGTTATACGTAGTCATGTATGATGTATACTGTATAGGTATACACTACACACACGAAATATAGTGGCCCTGATTTTCTACGCTAACCTTTGATTCAGCCAGCAGTTTACCGTTGATTTCGTCGTCAGTGAATGTCAATATATCATATTATTGTTGATATATGTGGGCTCCCAAGTCCAAGGTTTGTTCGAAGTTTCTACGAGTATAATATAACATAATATTATAATATTGTGATAAGTACCTACGCTGAGACATTTTAATAGACGTTAATATTATTAAAACAGTTTAAAAAAACCTGCAGTAAAACTGCTCCGACTTACCTATAATAGTGTTTGACCACCATACAGATGACCACACATGTCCCCAACATGACCGCTTTACATGTCAATGACTAAGTGAATAAAAAAAATGTTTTGACGATATTTCGACGCAAAATTCATATTAAAATCGAATACGATGTTTTGTAAATTTTAATATCGTATTGCCGTAGTCATAGATAAATTATATTTTATGTGCATATATTAGTATTATCATTATAATTTTGTTTAAAAATTAAACGCGATGTGTTAGAAAACACTTTCCTCAGAATATGCTTCTATGTTTAATCCTCGATACTAACATTATATTTTAATCAGTAAACACAGCCGTGACCTTCGCGTAATACACTAATACCGTGTTGGTGGTCTGCTAATTTCCATGAAATTTAATTTTTTTTTTCACGCGTAGATCGTGTGAATTGGTTCAAAAATAATTTATAACATCTACAAATCGCCAATTTTTAGTGTCGACATTGTTTTTGAATACAGTGATCCACAAAAAATTCAGCGTCTTGTACAATTTGTATGTGATTTTAAAGAGTATTTTATTTTCACTATGTAAGCTTTATTGTATGTGAAGACTACGTTTCTCACCTCAGCGCAGGACAGTCATGCGTTCTAGTATTAAATTTGAAGGATATTATAATAAATCATAGGAACAAACTTTTTAAAGGAGTACTCCCGACCAGTCTGAAAAAATCCCCCCCCACCCCAAGAAAACAAGGTTTTTGGGAACTTATCACCACAGCTGTTATAACTATACCTACTCATCTACCTTCCATAGTTCATGCAATGTTAATCAACGTTCTATAACATGGTATATATACACGACAAATAAGAATACATTTCGGCTCCATTATTTAACGAAGAAGTATTATTTCTTGCCAATTTAAACATATTAAATCTTTCAGACCGAGTGTCTTATATAACATATAGCCGAAGAATTAATCGGTTTTGACCGTTTCTTTAGAATATACGATCTCGTCCATTTTTCATACTGTCTGTATAATAAATGTAGGTACTATAACATTTTAAGTCCCTAAATCGATAAAATAAATCGATTTTCCAGTTTCGAAACTTGAGCAGATAGCGATCAAAATCGAACACGGAAAAATAAAGTCGGTATTTTCCAACCTCTGGCTTGCAAGGCCTTTTTATATTATTATCTGTGTCTCGGTTTCTAGAAAATAAGATAGGTAAGTACTGCACATATTGTGATTATAGAAATTTTTGTAATTTCTCTATTCCAGCAAACTAAGTATATAATATAAATTAAAACTTATAACCAATCACCATATTATATTATATTTAGTTAGCAGAAGGTTAGGTCGAGACATTTTTACTCATCTTTGTCGGTGGTCTCAATTTACGTATTATCACATGCAGTGTATATTATTACGTATATTTTATTCTTATATTGAAACGGCTGGCGGGATTTATTTGGAATAGGCCTTGATTTTTTAGGATCTTAAGAAAAAAAAACACCACTACTTATAGATAATCAATTTATTATTTGGTCTATTTTTTTTAGGTAATATAATATCCAATAATCAGAGAGAATCTTTTATTGAAGAACAATAAATATTTCACAAACTATTTATACATTTTTAAAAATATTTTTTTTAATACTTTTAAATCGTTACTAAAAGACATTTTTAAAAAGTTATATATTTTACAATTATTTAAGTATTTTAACTTTTGCATATGACAACATATATTTTTAATTTTATTATATTATTCAGAACATTTCTTTACAATATAATAAATGTATTTATAAAATTATATATTATCATAAACTGCATTTATTTGGAATAAAAAATAAAAAAAGCGGGTAAGTGGATGTCGCTCTGCTGTACGGATACAAGTGGGTCACATATAATGGATATTATTAAATTTGAATTCAATGATATGATATCATTATAATTTATTAAAAAAAATAACTAGAATATATATAATCTATACAACATTTATACAATATGTAATATGGGGTGGGGTACATTTATACAAGACTGGACGGCATGAAAGAAGTCCTAGGGGTCCACTTAATAGTTCTAAGCGGTTTTTTTTTTTAAATTAATGTTAAGCAGGTCCTTTGCCAATTTCGTTTGAGACGGCAAGGTGGGTTATCAGGAAGAGTAAGAGAAGATAGGTTTACAATTAGGGGATTTGAGTGGTTGAAAGTGTTTTTGTGAAATAATTTGTAATTATGGGCGGCTAGTGTATGAATTGTTGGGATTTTGAGGTCAGGGTGGAGGCAGTGATTGCTGACGTACCAGGGTATATCATTGTATACGAAAAACGATTCTGACCTGAGACGGTTTATCAGTGTGGATATTTTATATTATATTTATAATGTTATTACTTATTATAAATATGGTGGCCGGTATAAGTTGAATTAATATTATAAAATTACAACAAAATAACTAAAATCGTTTTTCTTGGTTATTAATGTGTAATTTCGTCCAGATTTGAACATAAAATAACTATATATTATAGTACATAACTTTTTATATTTTTGAAATTATTTTGGTAACAGAATAAATTACTAGTTACGTGGAACATTGTTTAAAATATTTAATCCTTAAGTATAAAATTTGAACGTTTTATACATTTTAACTACAAAATCATTTTTAAATTTGAATTTTATAAATGTTTTCAAAAATCAAATTTTAAATTCTTTTAAAAAAAATTGTGCCTATGTACGTATTTTTAATATTTGTTAACTACTTTAATTGTACCAATATATTATTAGGAGCCTTGTATTAATTTTTCACGTTTTTTTGGCCCAACGAATAGGTAAAATTGTATTGACATTTATAGAATAAAAAACTAAAAAAAAATGGAAATTGGAAATGTTCATAAACATCTCGAAATGAGTAAAAATATTTTGAAAATTTTATCAAGTATAGGAATTGAAAAAATAAATATATTATATAAATTTCAAGTGTCTACGGTTATTTGCTTTTAAATTACAACTAAATAAGATAATCTCTAAATGAGAAAACGACTGAATATGTGGTAAAAATTTGAAATAAAAATTAAATTGGAATCTCTTATAGATATTTTTTTTTGATAAAAGTAGCAAACTTATGAGGAATCTTGTATTACATTTCCAAATCTTAGATTTAAAAAGAAAACTTTTTATGAGTTTCTGAATTCTGAATATTCCGTCATTTTTACGTATTTTGTCAAGATTTGAACTTTAAATGCTTAGAAAAAAGAATTGTGGCTGGATTATTAATATTTTTTAAGTATCATTGTAACATTATACTAGGAGCCTTGTAATACATTTTCAAGCATCTTTATCCAATAAATAAAAAAAACTACAAAAGTTTGAATTTGAAAATGTCCCTTAACAATTCAAAACAAATCAATATTCTTTGAAAATGGTATCGTGTTAAGGTAATTTAATGTATTCTGTCATTTTTTTAAGAATTACAGCAAAAACCAAAATCGATTTTATCGAAAACAGATTTTGTATAAAAATTGCTGCTTTTCTTAATTTTATTTTGTGTTTTTCTCTGCGATTTTGAAAACTATTATGCATTTTTTACTTTCGACACCCAAAGTAACAACTACATTCACTTTCCTATCAGAAAAGGATACAGTTGAAGAAAATCTAATCATTTTTACTTAAAGGTGATGACAGACATAGAAAAAAAAAAATAGAAAAAAATGAAAAACAACACATGATTGCAAAATCGATACGTTCATCGCTCCGCTCAGAATTTAAAATGTATGTTGTCATTCAAAAAGTAAAAACTTTAAAATAATATAAATGGTAAACTACAATAATGTACATAAATAAATGGTTTTATATATTTTGTTTTGTAATGAGAAACGACTCAACTTTATGTAAAAAAAATATATTATACCTAAACGTTAAAAGTTTTAAATAAAAAATTTCTCCAACAAACGAAACTCTCAGAATAGTATCTATATAAATAAATAAGCACGATAACTAAAAATAATGATATTCCTATATATGTTCATAGTTATATTATATATATATATATAATTTTTATTATTACAAATAAGTACTTTTTTGCCATGATTTGAGCCTATTTAAACCAATAAATAAAATTAAGGAAATAAAAACCAACGACAATAAGGCAAATTTAAAATAGGTACGTTATATTACTATACGTAGAAATACCGGGAAAATTAAACTGAAAACTATTTACAGAATTTAATTCAATTTATATTTTTCTTATTGAATCAATATTGTCGTAAACTGTAATATATAAATCTTACACCCACACTATCAAGGTTTAAAGCTTTATTGTATATTTTATCACACACCTAATTATTTATATTTTTACTTGGGGAGAGGTAAAATTCGGGAATTTTTTAAACATTTAACAATTTAAAATGCAAATTTTAGTGCATATTTTATTAATTTAAAGTGTAAATATTAAATTACATTTTTTGTGATTTTAAAGAGGATTTTAAAGGTTTTATAGTGAGTTAAATCCATACCTCTTATAAGATTGTAATTAAATTGTTTCTGTATTTAATTTTTTAAGCATTTTTTGTTTCATGGTATTTTTATGATAAATTAATTATAAGATAGTTAATTAAATACGATATTTTTTAGTAAAACGATGCAAAACACTAATACAATTTTAAAAAATAAAAACTTTCATAATACTATTTTTATCCTCGTAATCCACTCACTGCCGTATATATGTTGTATGAAACAATATTATTGAAGTCGAAATCATGTCAATGACATTGCATTAGAGTATTATTATAATTTTTTTTTTTATTAACTGTATGATGGAATTAATAATTATGTTATATTAATCAATAATCAGTGTCTTATCGTTTAACTACTCTATACGACCGTGGTGAGCGTGAATTCGTCAGCGGGCGTATTGGAAATATAAAATACGAGAAATTCACCGTATGTAGCTCAAGTATTATATAGAGGTATTGTATAAGCCCTTAGAAGGTATAATAATTTTGCGAATGTATTTTAAACAATCCACGCATGGTGGTATCTACCACACTAAAAATAAAGTACGAATCGAATACCGGTATAAATTGTGTGGAGAAATGTACTGAGCATATATAAACCTACTATAGTAGGCTCATATAAACTTAAATCAGGTACTTACTAATAATAATACATGAAAATTATTAGTGCAACATTTGGTATTATATTATAAACATAGGTCGTGATTTAAGATTTTATCAATGGAATAACTGATAAATAAAATGTACCCACTCAAAGATGAAAAAAAAAATAAGGGCTATGCAAATAATTATATTAGAATTGGACGTAACTAAATATTATATTTTCCAAATCTGTACATTATGCATATATTTTCCAAAATAAATTGTATTTACTATTAAATGATTCACCCAATAAATAAGAAATAATACGTTTTACAAATATAATATGACGTTAACTGAAACACTTGGCAAAAAAATTATTTAGTTTTGGGAACATTTAGGCAATCAAAATATTATATCACAGTATTAGACCTATAACGTAATTTTTTAATAGTTGGATCGAATAAATATAATATCGAGACTGTAATGGAAAATTATGATTATTTTCATCTGTTTCATATAATAACAACACATTTATAAGCATTAAGTCCTTAAGAGATGCAACGTTTACATATAGCGGTGGCTTTGGATGTTCAGCGAGTAGGTATCGCTCGTCAGGAAAAAATTAAATCATGTGTAGACAAGAGAACATTTTTGTTAGAGAGTGCAGGCAGCTATTCATATTATACACAATATTGTAATCTGTTTTAATCAAGGCCAACATACATAATACGATTACGGGAGCGGATAAAAGTACATAATCTAATATTGTATTTTAAGATTTCTTCACGTCAATTTTACGGTATTTATGAGTAGTACCGGTGAAAATCACGTTCTCCTGTAATAACTTCGAGTCTCCGGCATCGGGCATTCCCAAACCATTCGAGATTATCTACAATATGTACATGCGCAATGATATATCGGGAATCCAAATAAATAAAAAAAAAACGTCATTTCCTGTGCGCGCGATTAAATTTATTTGATTTATTTAAACTGTTCTCAAAATAAACAACGTCAATAATAATTGTTATCATTAAGTTCTTATCACTTATAAATTATGTTATATCAATTGGATCAGTGCAACGACATTGAATGTGTTTAGCAGTTTATTACAGTAAAATAATGTGTATTAATCTTAATATTAGACTTTGGAACAGGAAAATATCGGAAAATATGACATTAAAATTTGTAAATGGTTTAAAATCAATAAATATCGTATAAATACTTGAATAGCATCCTAAAGTCTATACCACAAGGCTCAAGGAGAGTGGTTATGTGTTCATGAAAGTATGTGTGTGAGCCTGCGAGGGCGTAACATAATAGCGGAGCAACATTTCTTTATGCGATTTAATTTGCGATACCATAAACTAAAACGAGCACACGCTTGGGTATATAATGTATGCATACATAAATGTAATAAACTACAGAGTGGAAAATATTTTCTACAAGCTGATTTTGTTTAGTAAATTTGGTTCTGGGTAAATAATCCTATTAAAAACTAAAGTTTTCAAAAGGCTTGTTTTAGACTTTGATTAAAGGTTACGCAATTATACAACGACTGAATGCGGTTAAACGTATGTGAATTTAATTTATTTTACAGAAATATAAAATATAATTATTAAGTGCCCAATTTGTCGAGTAAATAGAACAGTGGCGTCACAGCTTTTTTCAAGGGGAGAGGGGTTGCATTAAAAGATTTTTTTTTTATTGTTACATCATCAACATCATGGCTATTAGTTTCCAATTTAACTTAAATATAATATTATTCAGTGGTTTTTACAATAATGTTTAAAAATATTAAATTAAAAGATTATATATATATTATATACATTATACATAAAGTCATATTATAGGCATGCATATACCGGATCATACACAGATCTATAAATGTTTGTCGATTGTCGATGGTCGTGTTTGCCTTTGAAAAAAATTCATAATAATTTCACTATTTTGTAATCAGTTATCAGTAAAGTCTAAAATAAAACGTAGACAATGAATACGTTACTAATATTATGGAATTCAATTTCAAATATCCGATATCAAATAATAATTTTGGTGGCGACGGACTTTTCACCGTAATTATTAAACTCGTCGGTGACGGTAACACTGCAATTCATTTATCTTTATCTTTAATTTTTGTCTTTTTTATTAAGATATAAGGAATACTAAGTATATTAATTGATGGTAATATTGTGATCAAAGTATAATTTATTTTATTATTGTAGGCACTAGGCACTAGTACAACAGTAGGTAGGTACAATTAATTTTATCAAAAAAAAATACATTTTAAAATGTCATCGTGTGTATGTCATACTATAGTGAATAATAATATATATTCTAAAAGTTCCTATGCCCATGAATAATATTTCTAAATTACAACAAGATAACTAAAACGTTATTCTTGGTTTAAATATGTAATTTCGTCCAAATTTCAACTTAAGATGTGTGTACAAAATTACTGTATTTTTATTTTATTTTTAGTTTATTTATATAGATTTTTTGGTTTTTTTAACTATTTATGATAATCATTTTTACAAATTTAAAATTTTTTAATTTTTTAACTACAAAATGATTTGAAAAATTTTGTACAAAATAGCTTTTGAAAACTAGTGGGAATTTTATAGCTTTGAAATTTGAAGTACTAGCTTAACTTTTTTATGAGTAAAGATGCAGTTGAAGAAAATCAAAGCATTTTTACTGTTCCAAAAGGTGATGACAGAGACAAATAAATAAAACACACACATCATTGTAAAATCCACTCAGAATCTAAAATTCAACTTTCTTTGCTTTAAACGAACAAAATTCATTATTAATACGTCGCTTACGAAACCGCAATTATATTATATTGTAGTCAGCGTACACCAAACTCGTTCATGCTGGAATGAACTAAACTTCAAAAGCTTTCTAAACATTATATTGATAACCGTAAATCCACAGCAATCTGATTTTACTTATACACGCATGGTTAATTTATTTGAATATGGATTATAGAATAGTATTGCAATACAATAATATCATAGAGTATCGTATAATATTATGTCCACGGAGATAATTATTCGTTAAGATTTGACAACACTATTACGAACGCATTTTTACAACTGACTATGTGGGCGTAGCATAGTGCGTACAGTATATTTTATTGAAATAATTTTATTTTGAAACTATGCATGCCGATTACCCAACCATACTCGCCCCAATCATTCCATTTAATCATTATTCAAATTCTTGAATTTTGCTATACTTTTTACCTACTTAAAGAGTGTCCTGTTGCGATAAAAACTTCTGTTTTTTTTTTTATAAATGAGAACCCCTTTTATTACTGTAAATTATTTAATGAATCATTTATTAATGTTGATGTATATACCCAACAATATTCATTATTCGAAGTTTTTGCGTTATTAAATTTATTGTTTTTACTATAGATAATAGTTCTTAAAAATGGTTCTACAAAAATATAAAATAAATGTAATATTAGATCTAGTATTTATAGTACTTTGACCATTATAATCAGTGTTTGGAAAGAACGTCGTTCATGAACGCACGTTCACGCGTTCACGTTCATATGTAGTGAACGATACGTGAACGTCACTCGTTTTTTGCTAATAGAACGTGAACGTGAACGACGTTTATATTTTTAATGAATTTGATCAATTTTTAAGACGTTCAATTTATTTACCATTTAATAAATATTATATTATGTATAAAATAATTAATTATATTATAATAATAATATTTTCATTTTTCCCATTATAATTCCTACAATATTTGTTTAATTGCAAAATATATAAATTAAATACGTGAAATTCCAGTGTCCCCGGCTAGAAATACAACAATAATGTTATGATTTCCATGAATTTGTAATAAACCTAATCGGTTTATCATGAATAGGTAAAGTGTATATCTATTATGGTATAATAGATATACGTTTATGGGTTTTTAATTTTTATATTGACTGCAGGCTAACGATTCATAAAAAAAAAAATTAAATGAACGCGACCCAATGAACGCGTTCGTTTTTTAAAAGAACGTGAACGTGAACGCGTTCGTTTAAAAAAACACGAACGTGAACTTGAACGAGTTCCTTTTTTAACGACTGAACGTGAACGTGAACGAGTTCATTTTTTTAGTGAACGTTCCGAACACTGATTATAATATTGATTGATTGATATTAATCACTAAAATGTTCAAACCACCAATGTATCCCGCATATATTACAAACCCATTATCATGGACAATTGACCAATTATCCCTAGTACTCCAGTATACACTGTAGAGATAAACAATTCAAAAACTATTCGTTCGAATTTTGATTCTTATACGTCAACATTTTCAGAAAAATTATCAACTAAATAATTTACAGTAGAAAAGCAGATTCTCATTTGAAAACAGAAGTTTGTATCTCCACAGAAAATTCCTTATAAGTAGTAAAACTAATCTCAAGAATTTTAAAATATGGTCTTTGAGTACTTAACTATATTTAAAAATTCTTAAAATCAGATTTTTAAAAACTGCATTATTGAAAAAATGGCGATGAGCATGCTTGGTATACCTACCCTGTATATAATATAATGTACCAATATTAATAAGACATTTGTTGAATTTTTCCCCCTCCCATTTGTAAATAAATGAAATATATTTGCTTACAATACCTACTGTCAAGTTAAATCGAATACCTACCTGTTTACTTTATGATAAGTCGTTTTCGTATTCCATCAAATATACATACTAGTTTTTACACGCATATCGGTATATCGTATACATACAATAGGTATACATGTAATATATTATATTATGTAGGTTTGTACTTAAAGTAACTTTGAGGATTAAGTACCTATACATTATATAAAAACGTAAAATCTACAATATAATATTATAATATTATATTTGTAGACACATTGTCATATTATATCAACCAAATAGAAAAGTATATTATATTATATTTTATAGTTAAAAAATATAATTAATGTAAATAAAGAGTTTTGATTGTTTAAAATTATTAATATTTCTTAAATGATGAAGTAATTATTTTCCTGTTAATTCTTGTAATATAATTATGTATAAATATCATATTGTATAAATAAGTATAATAATTTATAACCACGTGAATCGACGAATGTTATATTATTTGATTGATTTGTTTTAAGCAAATGTTTAATGGTATTTTTGCAGACTTATTAATTTTGATTTACCTACACAATGTATTATACTATATGACGTGTATTATTAATTATTATTAGTATCAAATTGCGGTGGAAAATGATATTATTTTGAACAGTATAAATGATGGAATAAAAAATAAATAAAAACTGATGCTACCAAATTTATTATGAATGAATAAAGTCATACAATTCTACCTTGTTATAAAATACGATGATTGAAATCGATTTAAAATATAAATGGGTCTGATTGTATTTTATATTTATAACTTATAAATTACAATTAGTCATTTTAAGAACGATTGTACCTACTATAATTGTTACCTACTATAATATATTGATGTGAATCGAATCCGTGTTACCGATAGTTTCATTCCTTTCAAGTTATAACAATCGGAGCCCGGCTTTTCGCATACCTACAATATTTGACGATTCAATTGAGTTGCCTGTAACGTTGTAAGGGATGTAAGGGGTGCTCATGCGGGGTAGTATGCAGGGTACGACACTGGAAACAAAAGGCGCATATTTATATGCCTTTAAAGTCTATTTTTCTTAAATAATTTAATATATTTTATAAAAGGATCTGATTTTTTTCTCGCATATCTACCCCGCTAAAGATTCTGCCCACGCTTCTTTCAATTGACGCTGCGAACAAATTGCGATATTGTAAAGCAATCATATCGAATATTAATTTGTATAGCTATCTAAATAATATTATTGTATTTTCTTTTAATAATACATAAAATAATCATTACCTACTATAAATACCATATTGAATTGAACAAAATATTTTATGTTATGTATTGTTTGAAATGGTTTAGGGAGAACTAGCGACCACCACTCCGCATCCACGTCTATGGAGTAAAGGTCTAACCTAGTTATATGACTATGTCAAACTTATCTCCGGTTTTCCAAGTGATTGGTAACTTTTGCAAAATGAGTCATTCAACGTGTTAGGTATCGTAACAATTTGATTGCTATAAATTATATTACATGTACAATCTTTGAAAGTAATATCAGTTTTCAGTGATAAATGATAATATTAGTTGTCTCTATATTATGTGCACCACGCAAAGCATCGCAATGAGTTGGAAGTTATTTGTGATGAGAAGAGGCCAATTTTACATTTTTAAGTTAATTTTTTTCAAAATTGTTTTAATATGACTTTGAGAGGAGGGGTATAATATATTACATAAATATTCAAAAAGGGCCAGATTGATGTCTCAGACTCAGTGTTCGCGAAATACCTACTAACAGTTTTAACGTTTCGGTATTCTGCGAATAATTATGGTTATATGATATTATATACATATATGTTCGAACGGCCGCACGAAAAAGCAGCGAGTAAAATATTCAATAATAATAGTGAAACAGATATGAAGTAAAATGTTTGAATATTACCACCATCGTATCGTGCGGGGGACAGAACGCAAATAACGAAAGATAAAAAAAAATATGGAAGAGAAGAGAAAAAAAAAACAAATACCCACGAGAAGTTTTACTCGTCGAGCACAGTAAACACAATTGTAACGTCGTATAGACGCTTACGTGTACACAATTTTTTTCCTCTTTTCCATTTCCCCTTCCCCTCTTCCTTCCCCCCCACCCCCATGCACGCACAAACGCACTCGCCAGATACACTCGTATATACAGTACAATATTATAGTATATACATTTGTCATATTATAGCATCCGTCGACGTATTTCATATCGACGAGTAGCCGTTAAAAAATGCAGAAAACCATTATTGTTGCATGTTTTTTCACTCACGCACGCACGCACACACGCACACACGCACACGCACACACACACAGACGAGCGCTTACAAACGTTTCGTAATAATCGTTAATCAGACATCCACGACGGGTGCCCACTCTGCCGCCGCCGCCGTCCGGGATCGGGTCGTTACGTTTTTCACTCAGATCGTTCGATATTAATTCAACGCAAGGTTCAACGCCTGGCCTATATACGACGGGATCGAGGGCCGAAACGACCGGGCCGCGAGTGGACGATGTCCAGCATGTGATAATGACAATGTTATATACAGGTACCTAGGTCGAGGTATCGTCGTCAGTGCCTGCATAATATATTAGGTACACCTATAAGAGGTACCTCTACGGTGACGAGATTTCGGTCGACCGGCGACGAATAGGTTTTCGGATCGGAAATGTCGTCTCTCGCGGTTCCGGACGTTGTAGCCCGACAATCGCTGTTATTAATACTGTAGTGGTTATTATTATTATTATTATTATTATTATTGTTATTATTATTTTCGCTCCACTTCCGTCGTTTGTTTTCGGGTGACTTACCGATGTACACAATATAATATGCGTCGCAACGAGGTATAGCCATGGACCAGGCCGGACTACGGAAATGCGGACATTGTTAACGGTGAGTACCTATATATAAATATATGATATACATATGACACACAGATGCTATGATCATAACATTATGTTAGGGCTGTATTTAGACTTTTCACACAACCTCTAAATATCGATATAATGGAATTCTTAGGAAATTATTTTTTTACTTGTAATATTTAATTCCACCGATCAGCAATTAAAATAAATAAAACCCTTTTTATTTTCAAATATTTATATAGTAAATATAATATAATATGATTGACAGAAAACAAAATTTTGCAATCAGTCTGTTTTAAGTTTTTATTTTATTTTGCTCGAGTACCTATTGACAAAACTATAATAACACTTTTCCGGCCAAACCATTAGTAATAATTATAACATCAGTGTTATCATTTCCAAATGGAGGTCTTAAACTTTCAACTAGGTACCAATCTATATTTATATAATACGCGTTTGTGGACCAATTTTACTTAAATATTTTATAACCCGCGGGATCGAGACCACGCGTGCCTCTCGCCCAAATAATTGGCTCTGCAGTTTATGTGCGTGTTTTATAGATTGTGTTTTATTATAATATAACGTTTGAACAATATCGAGATCGGTAAATGATTTATAAAAATAACTCTGGAGATCGTGGCATGATAAATGTTTGAACCCAGAGGTGGCAACTACTTGCGGAAAATCCAAAAAGTTTCAATATTGTACCATTATACCGTTATTGTTGGCTCGGTTGGATACGAGTAGAAATCAATTGATACTTAAAAACGAGTTTTGAAATCCGTTAAGTTTGTGAACGCGTAAATAATAATATTATGCTCTGTTTTATATCACCGCTGCAATATTTAATTATTATTAAATGCATTTACCTGGTGAAAAAAAATACGGCTAACTATAATATTATGTGTGGGTACCTATTTAAATACATTGTTTTAAAGAATTTAGTCTTGTATTATAGTGGATAGATAATATAAAATTATGATGAATATGTAATTGCGTTGTATAAAAAAATTGTTTTCATATCTTGTTTTTTAGCCAAAATATATAATATACTGGGTCAGATTTAAAAGTATTTCTGACAAATGTACTATTTTGTAAAAAAGACATATTTCATTAAATTTATATAACACGTATTAATTATAATTATCTATATTAAAAAAAAATCCCTACTTCACGTTAAATGTCATAAAATATAACATTAGCTATTTTAATATAACATGTATATTATTGATAACTTTCCAAGTACGTGTATCTACTTCAAATAGTTGTGGGTTTAAAATACACATTTCTAACTATATTAAATATTTAATCAAATTCAATTTATAATTAAATAGTAGTAAAATAAATTATATCAAAGTAAAAATTAAAAATACGTAACGTTATTGTTATAATTTATTGTTAAGGTATTTATTACTGTGGAAAACCGATAGGAAATACTTCACCTTTCAATCATTATATTTTTGCAGATAATACGATTGTAACCAATATTTATAGAAATTTTATCACTGCGTATTTGTTCGATAAGTGTTTAAAATATTAAGTCACAGATGTCTAATAAATTATTAATATTTACTATATTCTTTCCTCGTAGGTACCTATTATATTATATTAGAAATAACTTGATTGTATAATATCCAACAATATTTATATACTCTACAGTCAACACCGTTATCTAAACTTACAAAATTTGGTAAACCAAACACTAAACCTAACCTAGTGTAGTAGGTACAACGTACAACTAAATAATATAGCAATTATTGCTATTCTCTCGCAAAGATCTATTATCAATGTCGTAGCCTCGTGGATACCGTACATGACCGTCGGTCCAAGTGTTCAATACCTATACAAATAAAGAAAGTTTTTGATGGTATTTTGAAGAACTATTTTCTGGATGCAAACTTTCATCCACTGTAATGGTATACAGAGAATAGAGTACGCGTTTGAATTCAACGAAAATTACTTATATTTCTCAAGCAATAATAATTAATATGATGGTAATGGACCTACGGTGAATCCAGGGAAAACTAATTTACAAATTCCTTGTGGTTAGTGCGATGCATACCTACTCGGCATACTAATCATTATTATAGCGGATAAGTTTTAGTGTGCGTGATGGTATAATATTATATTACATAGGTAACTCATAATATTATTAAAACAAAATTAAGTTGTAGTCAATTACTGTACCTAAATTGTTGGGTGAAGTTTAAAATTAATTATTCTGTGGAGATTTTTTTCGTCAGAAATCCAAGCGATTAGTGAAACTTCTATCGTATGCCATGGCGTAATAATATTATATATTAATATATTATACTGAAATAGAATTTTCCAGCAGCGTATTAATGATTTCACGAAATCAAATATTTGATGAAAAACTCAGTTAAATTCAAAATCTGAACTTTATGGTTTTAAATTCTTATGCGATTAATATCAGGTGTACAACACTTAAAAATATTGATAATTATTGATTTTACCGGTTCATCATTAAAATACACGTGGTTTTAAATTGTTCATCGTTCAGGTGAGTACTTTTCAGCTTAATATTATATTTTAAGTCGGTCCTTCGGTCGTTCGATTAAATATCACATTAGCAGCTATACATTATAGGTATAGTTGTATAGAAGTCGACTTTTGAGAAATACTCTTTAGTTTCCAGGGAAACCACAGGAGCTATAGATCGTGGCTCATTTTATGGTAAGCTACAATATTGCTACGAATATCACAAATTAATTTTATGCTTTGTGTCCAAAAACTAAAAAGATTTATTTTTGCTCTCATAACGTCGTAAATATAGCTACGAAATTTGCTCTGCGCGTATATTATTATATTTATGTACATTTTTTTTTCGCCAGCGATGTATTTTTTTCTTATTTAAGTTTAATATTATATATATGCATAGTCAAAACTTTGATAATATTTAAGATGTGACTCAATTTTTAATTTATAAGACTACATCAAGTAATACACCTACGAATTAAAAAAAAATATAATTTCATGTTTTGCAAATTAGTATATATTATATTGATATATAATACAATTGTTAGATAAACATTATAAAATACGATTGTCTACTAGATATCCTTAAAGTAATATTGTGTATTATTGATAAAAACAAATTGATAATACGTACCTAAGTATTACTTTAAAGCAATTGGCCTGTTATTTGTTAATACCTATGTACCTATGTACAATGTACGCGTATAATAAATAATAATATATTGTATTATATGCATCAAATTATTGATACTTGTTTTTTCTATTTAATAAAAACTAATAGAAATTATAAAAAATAAAAATAAATCGTTCATCATCCGTCGACAATAGTTCAAACAATAATTTAAAATAGGAACAAGACAAACATTGGATGGAGTTCAAAACACCCACTTTTCCGGGAGGGGGGAGGGTATTTTAGCCTATTTGTAAATATGTTTATATTATATTATTATATTTTACTCTTTATTTCTAATTATAATCTCAGTGTACATTGTAATTGATTAATAAACAACACGAAACGTCGTCGTACATTTAAATACATTGATGATGTGATGTGTTTGTGAGCCACTGTTCGTATTCGAGTGGCCCACTACCACAGAACTTCGATTCTGGTATTCAATACGTCTGTCATCAACATAATTCGACCGGAGCCATCACCTACAAATATTCTCGATTACCGGTGTGATGTGCATGTGGGCTTCTGTGATATTTACACAACCATTTAAAAACGAGTGGCCCACAGTCACAGCACCTCCGGTGGTCGGTGAACAATATCGGCGAGACATCTCAAAACTACAATTTGAGGTGCAACAATCTGCAGCAGTGGCATATACATGGTAATTCACGAATAATTTGTGATATTATGATGATCGCCCCTATTTTTTCCTTTAAGTATTAATAATAATCAAATCTGGATTTTTGGAATTTTCAAGTATACGTACTTGAGGACCACATTTTCAAATAGTTAGTTTTTTTTTAAGACATTTAAAGAGTGTCATGTGGCGATTCTAATTTCTTTTTTTCAAATGATAATAGTACCTTTTCATTTAAACTGTTAAATAAATTATAATTTGAAAAATGTTAATGCGTCTAAATTAAGACTTGAAGGAGTAATTTTTAAGTTATGTCTTGTGCAAGTACTAAGGATAATACTATAATAGGCTAGAAAAGAATATTTATTCATAGTGTAAAATATTTAAGGTATGTATTACAATAAATTATAGTTTTATTTTTGTTTTATACAATATAAACGAAGTGTTAAAAAATATATTATTTATCAAAAATGTTTTTTCATCGGATAAACCTGTATTTTAGAGTAAAATATTTTATACCACTTTATTGTCATATTAGGTTAGATTAATTTATATATTATTATAAAAATTCGGAATAGCCGCAATTTCGTCTAAATTTTCAATTAAAAATGAATTTATTAACAAATTCTATAGGTATTAACTATTAATAATATGCATTTATTTATGTATATTAACTAGCAAAAATGAATCTATTTTCTACGACGTCTAAAAATTCAAAACTCGAGAAAAATATAAATTCGTATCGATTTCAGGTTTTACGGTAGTCACACGAAGCATATTCCTACCTGGGCCTGAATATAATTAAAACCACGCCACACCCGTATAGGTTTTCTTTAGTCTTCAAATGTAGAATATATCAAATTTTAGTTCAGAAGAATCAATTTTTGTTGTTAGCTTAAATGCTAGAGTAAATGAACCTAAGGTCAAACGTAAACTGGTCAAACTGTACTTACCACATCTGAACTGTGATCTCCATAGGTTTTTTACGATATTTTAATTTTTAAGTGAGTCATTAGTATGTAAAATATCAACAAATTAAAAATGAACATAACTTGTTTTAAAATTAAAATATCGTACAAAACCAACGAGAAAACACGTGAAATGTTCTAATCTTTAAGTTTTGATCGTAGATGAATTCATATTGATATTTAAGCTCACAACACAAAATTGGTTTTACTGAACGTGGAATTGCTATGCTGTATACGTTTGCAAGACGGTGACACACGTCACGCTGGAGCATCGTCTTAACGGCCAATATTATACGGTTCGGTACTTGAGTTCATGCAGTTAATATTAATTGTTTCGTCTTTCGCGTTTACATTAATAACGACTTAGAAGAGTAAAGACTTATGGTTTTTACTCAAACGACTTTTTAGTACCTAATGTCTATTTGTCATTATTTTGGCATTTATTAACAATCATCCCCCTAGTTCTATTTCTCCCAGGAACGTATACCGAGGTAGCTATTTGTTATTGTAATTATTATACGCTACGCTAGTTAAGACATTATAATATTTTGTAAGGTAGTATAGTTTTTGTTGGTATTTCCTGCAATCGTTGAACATAATGTCACAGCAATTTTTTTTTTACTGTGTTTGAAGGTCAGATCGCCAGATAATATTATGTAATACGTAATATATTACAAATAAAATATTAAAGCGAGAAATTGTTAACGATTTTCTTTGTGGATACTATCACTATAGCGAGTAGATAATATTAAGTGGTAAATAAGCACGTTTACTGCATGTCTGCATGTTCATGAGTCGTTCTAATCAATAATCATATCATAACACACGTTACTATTGACTGTTATTTATTGTAATTTAAAATATACGGTTTGGCAAACCTCACAGACATTGTAATGGAATTACTTTAATTTTCTTATTTCATTTTCCATTACACGTTGACATTTGAGATATTATTACCTTACAGGGCTGACCATTTAACTGACCGGTCACCACATACATTTTCTAAGTACAATTAAGTATTTTTTAACAAACTATTTTTAGTTATTTTTATAACTTTTTTAAGTACCTACCACAAGTATATACATATAATTCTTAAAATGTCCAATTGCGGTGTTGTTTATTAAGTGTTTATAAGTAGGTACCTACCTAGAGTAAAAAAATGATAGCTCTAAAAAATCGCGGTTGACCTAAAGGTTTAACCTAAAATATTTTAAATGCTTTATTTTAAAAACCAATTTATACGGTATTCGATATTTTTGCATACCTACCTACAATATTTTTTAAATATGATCCTATTTCTAAACTATATTATAGGTGGATTGTCAAAATTGTGTATTAAAAACAACTCAGACGAAAAATATTAAAAATGAGATTTGTTTGTAAACATTTATCGTTAACAGTTCTTAAAATTTCCTAGAAAAAAACATTTTTGTCTTCAAGACCACAACATTATTGGTGTTGTTATATTTAAATGAATCCACCCCGTATATCATAATAAATATCAACTTGTAAATCTCGAACTTAGCGTACCTATACATATTATATATAATGCAGTCTCAGATTATTTCGGGCGAATGATTTTGGATGTATTTGAGATGCCGAACAGCGATATCGAGGCGATTGGAACTATAAATATACATATTGGTTTTACAAAGATGCTCGCGTGTTGTGTGAGTTTTTGTGAATGTATAGGTAGGTACTATACTAGGTATCTATTCATTTGTTTGGTTGGCGCTCCACAAAAGTTTTACGTGTATTGAAAACGGGTCGAAGAGATGTGGGGTACCTATACTGCAGACTCTTGGTCGTAAATCAGAATATTGAAAATATCCTCGAAACGTATCTAGAAAAGAATCGTGGTGAAAAGGTAAAAAAAAACGTGATGAAATTTGCAGACCTAGTATACCTACTGTCGATTTCAATACTGTAATATAATCGGTTATTTTATTGTAATTCAGACGATAATAAAGTTGAATATATAACGTTTAAATAAATTTTAACAAAATACTAGATTTTGATTCTTAGGCACCAAAAACTTAAAAATATAATATAATCAGTGGTGTCGCCTTCAAATATTTCATATATGTTACCATAGTATCTAAATTGAAAATATAAAATTCAATAAACTAATACAATGTTTAATTATACACCTAGTATAGTTTATTTTATGTAGGAAAAAATGTAAAGAAAGCTTAAAATTCAATTTCACCAATTATGATTTTTTGAATTTTTAAGTTTAGTTATAAACTATATTCTTACATACTTAAATTGATTATAGCGAAGAATGCTATGGTGATATAAATACAAACTTATTTTTTTCAAATGTGAACCACCTTTTTTTTCTATAAATCGTTAAGAAGACTTTTTTGAAAATGTATGATAATTATGTAGCTATCTAAATTAAAATTTCAACAAGTATTTTCCGAGTTACATATTCGACATTGTATTTTAGTAATAAAATAATTTAAACACAAAATATATGTTGTGTACCATTACTATTTTCTTTTTTGAACCGAGAACCGGGAACGGAACTGCTTTAGCATTGCTTTGACCAAATGTTATGTACCAATAGCCGTAAAGACTGGATTTATATGCATTTAAAATTTTAAAACATCCATAGAAATACCTATGTACTCAAAAAGCACAAATTATGCAAAATTATTTTTGAATATTACAGCTATTTACTTATTGTAAAGTTTGAAAGCAAAATATTAATGACAAAAAATGATTATACTAATAAACTATTATATTATATACCATTTTTTTTTATTTTCATTACGATGAAATATATACAATTCAATTTTTACTTGAAAACCAATAAGTAACTATAATATTTTCCATATTGATCTCGGTTAAATTATAACGACAGTTTGTAACAATGTGTTTGTGGGCAGAAAAACTTCACTCCAAATCAACGCTTGTTATGGGTGCATATTTGAAAGTTTAAAACTTGACAAAAATTCCGGGGAATATGTTGGATGGAAGAACTATGTTCTTCATCTTGGAATTTTTTAAAAATGTCTTTTAAAATTAGCGAGCCTTTATTTTTATTAATAATTTTAAAACATTTATTTTAAATTACTACGTTATTTTCTTTTTAATAAAGATTATTAAAAGAATTTGTAATTTATTCAAAAATGTCTAAAGCATCTATCAACATACCTGATGTATCAAGCTTTTTCATACTTCCAACTATAATTGAAACATTTATTTTAATATAGGTAAAATCGTTGATTTAATTTAATTTAGTTAGAATTTATGTAGAGTTTTTAATGAAAAACATCATCTTCTTGTAGATTTTGAATAACGTTTTTAAAATATTGAAAATTATCTGCTAAAAATATACGATAGAAAAAGTAAAAATCCATCAGTATGTAATAAATTAGGTGCTTACCGACTAATAATGATCTACTGAAACATAATATTATATTATTTTTAAAAATATTTTAAATTGATGTGTAATAAAATAAATTTATATAACAGAGGGTAATAACTGTGGATACAATTATTTAGTTAAATTAAAACATTTGAATGTGTACGTTATATGCAAAAACATGTGTTTTTATGGATAATATGCACTTAAAAACCAATATGTAAAAATGTGCTAAGTAAAAATTAAGATATAAAATATGATCGACGAAAATTCATTTACTGCATGTAATTGTTAGTAAAAATGAACATACATTATAATATGCAAAATCTGATCTCTACCTATAGGTAACTAAATTTGTTCAAAATATCACGTATCGAAAATACTTACCTAACCAAAATACATACAAATACCTACTATAGTAACATAAAGGTTGTTATTTTGTATTTTGTATTTTTATAATATTGGAAAATAAATTGTACAGATTTATTATTTTACAATTTCAGGAATTATGAGTTATAACTATAATAATACCTTAATTTGCTTAATGTTTATGTTTTTAAAAACCTAATTTAATTTATATTTGGTTTAAATTTACATTTTTTGTTTGAAGTATTTTCAGAATTTGATTACAGGAAAATGGGTGCGTTACCCCAGCACCCGTACTTTCAAAATCATAAATTGTAATCACGCAATATTATGTACTTTATTTTGTACAATTTTGTACAACTAAAATTAAATTTCGTACAACACTCAACCCCCCCCCCCCAAATCCAAATTCATCTTACGGGTGCTGCGGTAACGTTACCCCAGCACCCGGATCAGTTATTTTTCACGAATTACAACTTTAAACAGTACAGTATTATGTACTTTATTTTGTGTTACAATTTTTTACAACTATCTAAGGTTAGCTCCCCCCCCCCAAAAAAAAATAAAAAAATACTATTTCATCTGACGGGTGTTATCGTTTGTCTTGTAGAAATATTGTATCTAAGATACGGCACAACCTTGTAGGTAGGAATAGTTGTTGTTGATTAATTTATAATTCTGTAATTATTATAATTTCATCTTACTAGGTAGATTCTATATGGTAATACTTTTTTTTAAACTTTGGCTTTTTCTTTTCTCTTGAATATCATTCTCTACTTAAGTACAGAACAGTTTATTTTACATTTTTCCTTTTGTTTATTGCTCTCCAGATAATCAATATTTTCTTAATTTCCATTTTACCTCTTATGCCATAACACTGTTGTCAATTTTAATCTAGTTCTGTCTTTTTGATATAAAATTTGTGGGGGGGTTTGAGTGTTGTACGAAATTTAATTTTGGCTGTACAAAATTGTACAAAATAAAGTACATAATACTGCGTGATTACAATTCATGATTTTGAAAGTACGGGTGCTGGGGTAACGCACTTCAGGAAAATTATCGAAATAACATAGTAGATGGCAGAGTTACAAATCAACAAATATTAATGAAATTGTAAATTGCCAAATTTATATTACACTCACATATTATATTAATATCTACTTGTTGATACACAGATAATGATAGACAATAGCTATTATTATCAGTGATTTGTTAGAGCTTTTAGCATTTTTTATTTTTGCTAGAAAAATAATAGCAATTTTAAAATTGAATGATTTGAAAAAAAATCGTATGTAGTTAGTCCATAATCAGTGGTTTTAGAAAATGGCTTGATTCATTTAAATTTGAAAATTGATCTCAAAAAATAATTTTTAAGTTGGATTCTATTTATTTATTTTGAATCGTTTTATAAAATATAGTATGCAGTAGGTACCCGCCTTATCTATACATTATCAATGCTCTCAAATATACCTATCCGACTAAAAATGGAATTTCCTATAAGGACCAAACTAAGAGTATAAGTAAGAATGATGTAAGTTGTTATTTAACGACGATTGTTACACATTCATAACACAAATTAATTAGTGTCGAACGTTGATCATTAGTCAAAACGCGTTGTTTTAAATTGAAAAACTTTTCTTTACTTTTTCATGACTTAATAAACTTCAACGCAGTCGACGAATTGAAATAAACAACTTTTGTGGATAATATTATACATTGCGAAGACATAATATTGTGCTGCCTCGTGTATTATTATTACAATAACAATATTATTATAATTACAATTAATATTTATTCCAATTTCAGTCGTATTCTCATTTTGGCGTGACACGATTTCTAGCTAACTTATTATTGCACTGTTAGAAAAGTAAAAGTTATTAAAATGTTATGAACACGTGCAAATTATATTTTCCGTTTCCGCCCCGGTTATTAATTAATATTCATATTTTAATAAATCAGACAAACAGTTTACGACAATGGAAACAACAATACTAATGACAATGAACACAATGCAAAAAACATATCTTAGCATTCAATTAATTGCAATTGCATAAGACGTAGGTATTTGTTGAAATTTCTACCCACGAGCGACAGTAATTGCGAAATGCATCAATCGCAGTTTTTAATATTTTTTAATGGGTTTTTTTTTGAACTGAAATGAAAATATTTCTTGTGGGTAGGTACCTAGTTTTACATTTTATAATAATATTTGCATTTCAGAGAACGCAGCAGCAACATCAACGGCGAGCGGCGATCCCTGTTAATCCATGTTTATATTACGCGGTATCAAGTCATTACAACTGCCTGGTTCAACCTTGATTAGTTTTTATTTTTTTACTGAAATTAAAGTTGATAACAATTCCCCGTAGACAGGCAGATGTACAATCAAGAATATCATTCGATTTATTAGAAACGATATTAGGATCATAAGCAGGCGCAGGTCATTTTGACAGGGGAGGCAAGACCGTAGTTGAAAAGGTCCAGGCGTCTGGACTCCATCACCTCCCACGTGGATGTCTCAAAGTTGCCACCAGAACATTTATTGACGATATCCTGTGAGTTTCTAAACTGCTCCGACCATGGCAAAGTAATGACCACCCGCCTATTGCTCATGATTATCACAGCGGACTGTTGAACTTTATATATTTTGTTATCCTATCTCAGGAAACGGTCGTCAAAGTTCGGTTTTCGATCACATCGTTTTTCGCCTTTTTTTTCGTTTTATGTGCCCATGGGCCACGAGTGCGTATGAATAGTGTGTTTCGAAATTCCAGCCGAGTTTATCAAAATTTAATCAACCGTTTTCGAAACGCTGTTTGTGGATACGTAATATAATATGCTGCAGCGTGTGGTATTATAGTGGCGAAACGAGTCTTGATTGCTCCCGGCCTGGCGACACAATAGCCACACAGTTTCCAGAAGATTGCACGTCAAGGTAGGATGCACAAAGTCACCTTTATTATTCACAGATTCCTTTTATCAATAGCCAAAATTGCATACCTACCTATACCTACGTCTGCGTCGGTGTATAGAAATTAGAATTTATTGTGATTGCGTTGTATAACAAGAGTAGGTTTGGAAAATCTGAGGAAAACCTTAGTAAAATAATCTCGTAACGAGTTGTATCTATACCAAAAACTATAACATATAAATATAAAGTAATTTGGTGCATTATTGTTGCTTTATTTTTTTTTCCGTTGACTATACTTTGGCGGGTGTACTATGTGTGCCCAATGTTCCGTTTCATCCTGATACATTAGGGTGGACATTCGCCTCAGATATTCTAAGGCCGAAGAAGATTTTGTTCCCGTCTTTGATCATTAAGTAACATAATAATATAAACTTTAACAACGATACCTTTTTCATAACATGATTATCCAAACATCAAATTAATTTTATTTTTGTGTAATGCTGTCTACTTGATCTCATTAAACAAATTACAATTTAAAAAATACAATAAATCTATAGAACAAGAAGATGTTCAGAAAGATTCCATAAACATACAACCTAAAATTTCATATAGCACTCTAACTAATATACATTCAGTTATATTATTATAAATAAAGATCCAAGTTAAATTAATGACAAAAGTGTGTTCAATTGTTCATACTTAATACTTCTTAATAACAAAATCACTATCCTGCAGTATCTGATTTAAAACGTAATCAAACTTCGTATAAAATATGTATTAATTACAAAATTCACTAGCATGTTTGTCTTCAATTGGTTATGTTTTAAAATGTTTTTATAGTAATCAAAAAATATATTAACATAGTTTTTTATATAGATATTTTAAGTTTAAAATTTACGAAATTAGATATTTAATCGAAGAATAACGATTTTAGTTAATACTTATTTTGTTGTAGCTTAAAAATATTATTCATGGGTACTTACTTAAATCTTTTAAAGTATATTATTATATTTTATACATATACAATGACATTATTAAATGCAATTTTTTCGGCAAAAACGAATTAAACCTATTGTATTATTAATGTTTAATACTAAAATAAATTACTTAAATCGAAATAATTTAATACAATACATACTTAGTAGTATTGACATTCAAACCATCTTCGCTCAGAATCGTTTTTGTATACAATGATTTTATATCATTGAATTCAGATATGACACATCCATTAAAGTGATCCACTCGATATCTAATGTACAAAAGAGTGATTATCCACTTGCACGCTTTTATTTAAAATTTGATAGTGTTGTATGGAAAATTGTTCAATTATAAATTTAACAAAGTTGGAGCCAATTTACAACACAAATGTTTCGAATTTGTGAGATTCTTTTGTTAATCGTCAAATATATATTCATACGTGTTCCAAACAAGGTAAATTGTACGCAATTAGATTTGAACCGTTGCTATACTATTCATTACGTTCGCTGGTCCAAATGATCCGAACGGTTGATCAAATTTCAGATAAAATTTCTAAAATGTAAACTTTCCATTTTGAACTTTTCATATTAAAAGTTTTTGAAGGTAAGTGATAGCGTCCACTCTCATACACCGATTTTTAACGAACAGTTTTTTTTTTAAAGTAGCGTGGGAAAATATTTGGAATCTGTAAATAATTTTTGTATACTTCATCATTTTGCTTTCGTACTCGTACATATTTTAATTTCTAGGTATCACGTCTTCTATTTAATTTGCAGAATTTATTACTGTAAAACCCCCTTATAACGGATTCCCCATGAAATCTCTTTACAATGGAAAATAATAATAGTCCAGTATAACCTGTAACCCGTATATTTTAGTGTCTATTGGAAAATCCTTTATAACGGAAAAATTAGTTGGTACCTAGTGATTCCGTTTTAAGGAGGTTTTACGATAATTTTTTATATTATACCCACCATAATTTATTATGTGAAGATTGTATAATTCTCTTGTAAAAAAAAAGATCCAACTTATCAAATGTTTAATCTTAAACCGTACGCAATCGACATAATAGTTTAAGTACAGAATAAAAAAAAAATAAAAAAACGTATATCGAATATTGTACCGCCTCCCTGCTGCCATATAGTATAGGTACCTCCTATTTGAATAATATTATAAGGTCCTCTTGTTATTCACGCATGGGTTAATTATGGTGATAGATACTATAGGGTCTTGGTGGCCCGTTTAATTCTTCAGTAATTGTTGATTCAATACTACATTTTAGTAAAAATAAATGTGATAATTAATGTCTGTGGGGAAATATTTTTTGTAGCTTTGTAGATATGCGTCCGCACTACCCTGCATATTTTCTGTAGAACTTGGCGATTGATGTAGGTAAATTATAAGTATTTATATTATCAACCCGTCACTATTTAAGTAGACATAGTAATATCTGTCTAAACTATAAATTCTGGAAGAACATTTTTGTTCCATGGTTTTTAAATATTTTCGCTCATATTTCATGCACCCACGCTATGTATTATTATTTGAATAGTCGTCTCATTTAAACCTACAAGTTAAATAACATAATAATCCCCAATTTTTATTTCGTAATGCAGCCTAACCTAACATAACCTACCTATACCACATTTCCACACACCAACATTAATATTGCTGTATTCAAGTATAAATATTTATATTTTAAGTCTCGTTGGTAAAGTAAATTTAGTATCTAGTTAAAATTCACACAAATATTGACTGGAACCGATGGTTCCCAATCAAATATAAATATAATATTTAATATGGAATACGCGATTAACGAGATTAATCAATCTATTTGGTGCCACTATAGAATTATCGTTATTGTGAAATATGCATAATTTTTTCATCGGTATTTTAGTAGGTAAAGAAAATTATATTTAATATGCCATGCCATGTTATTATTTTATGACTCTATAGTTCTAAATACTCATATATAGTCATGTGATATTATGTTTCCTTGTTCACATGTAGCCAATTGACAAATTTTATTATATCAGCTATATAGGTACGTTATTATACCGATCTCTTGATTTGTATTTTTAACGTATTTGATAAAAATTAGCATGTATAATTTTTTTTTTTATTTTTACTTTAGTTTATTATACAAGCTGTACATATAGAGGATTATACTTATACGGGTACTTATCATGCACTTGTACTACTACAGTAACAATAATATCACGGGTGTAACTCGTTTGCTTACAAAAGCACAACTCAATTGCCTACATAGATTTTTATTATACCCTGCGCTAAAATGACCCAAACGTAAAAATCATTAGCGTACACAAGTTAATACAAATTAAAACATGCATTTTGTTATTAAAATATTAGTTTAATAAATAATAGTATTTATATATATATATATATGTACAATCAAATATTGACTACAAAACAGGCATGATCAAAAATGTTTTTTTGTTAATTTTGTTTAAAATTCAAATTTCATTTGTTATGACTAATAATGACTTAATATGTTTATTTATTTTCTCTGGCGTTACCAACATTAATTTATTGTAATGACATTATGTTCTAAACTGTTTTAATTATTCCAAACGGTTTATGCATTTGTTAGATAATTCTTATCAACATATTTTAACTAAATTCGTTAAGGTTGTTCATGGTGTAGACCGTTTGGGCAAATTGACCCAAAATGTGGTCTGTTTGATCGAATAGTTATACACCAATTGGGTGAGTGTTTATACTTTATTCCACAAAAAATACCGTTTGGGCGATTAGGTATGAATGAATAGGTTTATAGGTAAATTAATTTATATACCGTGTAGTAAAATGTCAATTGTCAATTGAAAAATAAAGCCGCATACAAAATACATAATCAATAATTAATAATGAACTCTTAAATTAAAAAAAAATGTAGAGCTTATAGTAATATAGTTATTATTATAGCAATTTTGTAATATTATACAGTAATTATTTATAAGCATTTTGCAATTAATAATATAAAATTGTATACGATAAATACGTATAATAGTAATAATTAATAATGAACTCTCTTTTTAAAAACGTTCGATCAGTCACCAGATTTTTATTTTACATACACAGATAAAATTAATTTATCTCTTCCAAACGGTATAAATTATAGCCATCCAAATGGACTATTAATTTTTTGGTCAAAATTATCACATTTTCCAAACAACCACCGTTGCAGCCAGGAAGGGGAATCGGGGTCAAGTACCCCCGTTTTTTTTATAGACAATGGTGTCATAAAGTAACAGGTGATAAGTACTTTATTTCTATGAAAACTAGAGAAAAAAATTAAGTGCTGTCCGCTACAAAAAAAAAAATTCTGGCTGCGGCACTGGTATTTTCGCTGAATATTTATAATATGGTATTTTATTTTAGCCTGATCCTAATTTAATTTTTACTATTATTTAAATGAGGATTTAAGTACGCATATTTGGATGGGGACATGCGGTAAGTATATTTGATTAGTGTCGTAGTGTTTATAACTAAGGACGCCATCTGCGTATTAACATTGGATGCACTTGCTTATAAACATGGAGAAAAATCAGAGGCAAGCAGAGTATAATTTGCAAATTCGGTAAACATAGTCGTAGGTGCACGTGCAATAGATGGGTAACAAGTCAGTAATACCGTCCAACATTTACCCATAAGTTCACCAGCTCAGTAAGATATACCTCATTAACTCTCGTGGCTCGTGGCCAGTCCACCTCTGTCTACATACGAGTAAAAATTATAGATCGTATTTTTATATCGTACGAATCATTAGTTTTCAGGTAAACAATTTATTCTGTATTCATGAAAATGAATATCGTTGGCTTTCACTACGTCTATAATTCACTGATAGGAAGGTACCAATAATTATAATAAAACAAAAGCTCGTATAAAACTATACCTACCGAAATCGAATAAATATAAAATTAAAATTAAAACAAACACCAGAACTAAATCGTTGTCAATAATAATTCAGGAAGTAAGGGTTGCATGTGAATAAGCCAACCACCATTCATACAATGGACAGTAACTATGGTGATGGGATTTATATTATTATAGGAAAGGTCAGCAACGTCAAAGCTTGTGGTTTAACAATAGGGACTATACAGACGTCAGAATCATATATCGGCTGTAAATCACGACCAAGCTATTCAAAATCTTTATAAATGAAAAAAACCTTCCAAAACAATGTATATATGTTTTATATATATATATACTTACATTCAAAATTATTTTCTGTTTTTTTGAAGTCTCCAACGTTATGGGTATAATATAATATACGGATTGATTATGTTGTAACTCAAAAACAACAAAATACGAATATTAAAATATTATGGTTTTTAATTGACTCAATGTTTCTCACTAAATAGGCACAACTTTATTATTATTATTATTATTATTATAACTGTTACAACAGTCTATACAAATAGTGCATAATAAGTAAATCTGAGAATGAATGAAAGAATATAAATAAAGATTTAAACCTTCGAGTTGAGAAACCGTTCACTAACAGTCCCTAAATTTTATTTTTATTTATCTTCTTTTTTTCTGACGAATGTCTTTAATTAACATGACGTTACATTTTTAACAATAGTTACAGCTACTGGTATGATACTATTGATCAGTCAAGTCAACAATTTGTATAGAATTATAAAATAATACCTAATTTGTTTTAATAAAATATAAGAATAAAATCGAAACGTTAAACCCAGTTAATGTGGTTACTTCTAATATTAAAATTATTAAATAGTTCATATCTTTTAAGAGATTTGCAATAGTTATAAGAATTAATTTAACTAAATATGATTTCCAGTAGGTATCTATTTATGTATTAAAATGTATACGATGTATTTTAACTATAATGTTTTAATTTGAGAATATTGTTTAACTTACTTAATTGTATTGTAAACATCAAACAAATGTATTTCTTGTTAGATGTTTTAATGATGAATAAATTACTATTGAAATATCAATCATATAATTGTTTTTATAGTAGGTAAGTAAATAGATAGAAGATAAACTCTTGGATTAACAATTATTCAGAAAGGTAAATATAAAAGAGGGGAAAGTAGGTAACCGCTCTCCTAAATGAAGATGGTCTATCAGCCTATAATATTACTAAATATTATATTTTACAATTTATATTGCTAATATAGTAATTTATTTTACTATTAGAAATGTGGTAAATTGAATTATTTTTTACTGAATACATAACATATTATATTGTATTATAGGTATTCAATGAACTTATCATGTGTCGTAAAGTCAATAATTCAACCAGTTTGGACATACGGTATTCATTTTTGGATTCTCCAAAGCCATCCAATACCAAAACGCTTCAAGCGTTTCAATCCATCTGCTTACAACTAGTAACGACTTCTCGCCTTGATATTTCACAAACAATAATCTTCACAAAGACCTAACGATTCCTACCTTTCTTCAATTAGCAAAATTATACCGACTTACCATAGATTGGTATGAATAGTTAGTTTTATGGTATAATAATAGTAAATACGAACAAGGTAAGTAGCTTACAGTTAAATCTAAATGTTTTAAAAATATTGTTGAGTATAACAAATATTATAATATATTTAAAAGTTTAAAATCCTCAATAAGAATATTTTTGAATTACAACGAAAAAGCTAAAGTCGTTATTCATTGTTTGAAATTGAAATATCTAATTTCATCCAAATTTAAACTTAAAATGTCTGTAAAAAAAATTTACTTTAATTAATTTTTAGGTTTTTCAGTATGCGTTACTGTTGAGGAATTTTGTACTCAACTTTTAGGTTTTTTGACCGAACAAAACATTTTTTTATCAACAATTAATGAGACAAAATTAATAATTTCATATTTCTATAAATAGAAAATTTAACTAGGTATGTTTATAAAATGCTAATTTTAATACTTGGTAAAAATGTTGAGTATTTTCAGTTATTCGTTTTTAAATTGAACAAAAATATATTAATCGATATTGGTTAAAAACTAATTTCACGTAAAAATCCCGTTATTTTATACCTGTTTTCATTTTATCATAAAAAAATACTATAGCTAAAAATCGATACATATTTCTACAGTAAAAACTGATATTGATAACTTGATATCTTATGCATTATAAAATCAACTTACATTTATGCAAATCGCCTAAACAGATCGAGTTAAATTGGTCTGTTGGTCATATCCTATGTCATATTATACATCATAACTCATATGTTGATGCAATAATTTTAAATTTATTATTTATATTTATGTCAAAGGTAAAAATATTTTTTTTAGTAATCGTAGTCTTTATCAAGTGGGTTTGACAGTTAAATTGGATGAAACGGAAACGCGCTTTTGTGATTTCCATTACGATAATACTTAAATTATAATTTTTTTTTTCAATTAAATTCTGGAAATAATATTATCTTATACGGAAGAACACATTAATTTGGCAGTAAATTTATGTTGGTATAAACATCCAACAATAATATTTTTAATAATTAAAACAGAATACTATTAGAGTTATGTATAACACATAGGTACCTATGTATATAAATATTTTATAATTTAAAGATTCAATAATTGTCGTCGATTTGAAGTAAATAGTCTTATATAATATACTCAATATGTATTATGTACTTACATTATACGTAAGACGTAGGTAGGTATCGCATTTGTAAGCCAAATCTCAAAATGGGTATACCTACATTTTAGTAAGCTTGTAAGTTTGATGTTAATGTTGAAATAAACAATTAATATTTGTATTCGAACACCATAAGCGCATGTGTGCACATAAAGGTACCTACAATCTACATATTGTATTTCACTATTAACCATCCAGGCATTAATTTAAATTGTTCACTAACATAGACGTACTATGTATAATATGATGTCAATAGTGACATATTAATTGTGCTTTACTTTTTAGGTAAATATATGCCTAGTAGTATTAAGCTATATTTACGTATAATGTACTTTTGGTTTAAGTATTTGTTTAAAATAAGAACGGAAATCGTTCAAGTGACGACTAACATTTTCTACTGACCTAAAAACTCCTATTGTTGTGGACGATATTAGATAGTCATTAATAATAATAATAATTATAATGACTCATAATAGTAAAAGAAACTGTCGATAGTAGTCTTCCATCGATGGATATACCGTATACACTTGCATTAATTGTATTTGTTTTTGTTAAGTCAATCATTTTTACAAAATAGTTGTCAGCCTTTCCAAAAAATATCCTACTTTAGTAACTATGGCATGCAATAATATGACATATCAATAATAAGCGATCTAATCAATATACAATCTGTAAACAATATTTAAAAGTTATAAAGTATAAAAATTAAAAAGTTGTCAATGTTTAGTATACAATATCACAATAATTAATTAAATTATGAAATTATTTTTATTATTGCTGATATATTTTGAATATATTATTTAATTAGGTACGTAATTCATCAAAATATTATTAGGTCTGCTTTAATCCATTACCATATCCTATATCTAAAAAAAACCCCTCTATGGGGAGGGGAATACCCCTGTTATTTACCCCCGAATATGACACAGTGAAAAGATAGCGGTCATTGAACCAAATATAGACTACCAATTAAACATTAGAACTTTGTTTTTTGTACAAAATAAAATTGTTATTAATTTAGAACTAAACTTTGTTATTTAAAATCAGTGGGTTTAATAATACTCTTTGTTAAATTTGCAGTACCCTTTATTATTCAATCAAATTATGAGCCTGCCATGATTGACTACTACCAAAACTTTAAATCAAACAATATATGATTAATTTAAAGTTTAAATATATATATTTTAATGTTATGCAAATGACATAATATTTTGTTGAACCAATAACACATATTTTTTAGTACCACGAAAAATACATGCTTCAAAATAAATATCTGTTATTTTTATGTGTCATGTTTGTTGTTTGAATAAAACAAGAAAACATTGTAATACAGTAAAAAAGCAATTGTTTTTTAGTATTGATCAATGTTACAATCTCAGCAGTAAAGACAATTCGTTAGTTTCACTTTATTTACATTTTATTAACTTACACGCTATTTTAATTCATATATTGTACTATTTTACATTATGTTTTGTATATTTTATCGTATGTTGGATAAGGAACAATTTTTTTTTATATGCAAATTATTCTGAGTTAGAAATTCATAAAAATGTTTCTTTTTAAATCTAAGATTTTAAAATGTGATACAAGGTTCCTTATTAGTTTGTCTGCCTTTTTAAAAAAAAAAATGTCTACAAGAAATTCAAATTAAATTTTTATGAGTGTTTGAAGTTCATATTTTTCCAATATTGGATATTCACTCGATTTCTCATGTAGCGATTTTCTCATTTTGCTGTAAAACAAAAACGAATAACAGTAGATACTTGAAATTTACACCATATGTTTATATTAGCATTTCCTTTACATGGTACAATTTTAACTTGGTACTTGGTAATAACTAGCAACAACTTGTTATTATGCAAGTACAAATTAATATATCGAACTTAAAAAATATATTTATTACAAAGTATAGGTACTTATTTTCAATTATATTAGATGATAATCATCAAAATAAACAGTTATGGTACTGTTATACCAACCATACAACCTCAACAATTAATTAAGTTAAGAAAAATACATTAAAAATAAAAATTTCAAAATTTTCAAGCTTAAATCTTTAATCATATCATTGGATTTAAATTTAACACCATCCATTATACTGCAGTGATTCACTTTTACCTTACTGTACAGCAGAGCGACATCTACTTACCCGCCCTTTTTATAAATGATTATAACATTCGTGATAGTTATTAAGTATATTTGTATATAGTAAGTATTAATTTATGGTACCTATTATATTATGACTTGGCGCCTTGACTGGCTCGATAATTTGGAATCCTTATTTTCAAAATTAAATTTTTTTTTTTAATATTTATTGGAATATATACAATCTGTAATAATGGTTACAATAAGCATATGGGCTGAAATACAATTGTTGTGAATGCGTGAGGTGAGTAGCAACCCAGCGGTAACACTCGACTGTCAAATTTAAATAAAATTATTTGGACGAGTGCAGTATCACAGCCTTATCTATGCTGACTTCCATTCATGGATACGCTAAACCCCTCTTCTTTCGAAAACAGGCATTTACTGGCCAATCATGACTTTTTATTAAAACTAATTCAGGGTATGGTCGATATACCTTTACTCCTTGAGTGTATATGCCTAAGGGTCCGTATTACATAGTTAAACCAAGCTTAAACTGTGGAATTCGGCCGGTATAATCAGTGGATTAAGCATAACCGAGGTTTAAACTATGATTGTAAAATGGCCCTTAATGTTCCAACAACTCATACTAGATTCTCTGATACTTTTCACATATTACAACCCAACTTTCTGTTCAAACTTTTTATGGAATTATCCCTTTGTTAGGAAAATGCATGGTTTAAATGATAATAATGTTGATGTATGCCCTTAAGTTTCTGTATTTTATCGTGTTTCATTTATTTTTGTTATCTGCAACACTTGTGACATATAATGTTTTAACAACTAACTTTATATGTATTATTTCAAACTGTTTATATGTAAAAAGCCGGCTGGCATTTATATCAATAAATAAATAAAAAGAGAAAAATAAATAGATATATTAGTAAAAACTTAAGCAATAACTCCTAAAGTACCTATATTTCATTTAAAAATCAGGATAATATTTAATATAGTAATATGTTAATCTTAATATCTTATGCTTATGTTATAAAGGTATTATACTATACAGTTCGAATAATATTAACTATCAATTACTATTAAACTAATAAAGATAAAATAAGTATAATGATATTGATAAATAGTAATAAATATATGATTGGGAATATTACAGTATCTACCTTATTTAACTTATTCGAATGTACAATACATATAATGCATTGATACATATTGGTGAAAATTGTTTAGTGTACTTATTATAGTATGGGTAGGTACATATTACAAAATACATAGCTAATAGTGTAAATTTAAATCAAGATTATAAATAATGTTGATCATCATGCAAGTAAAATACAAAAAAATTAAGTCCAAAACTTACTTTGATGTCATGGACCATGGTCATAGGTCTATACCTAATCAAAATATTAGAAATGACTGTTTAAATGCAAGTCATAACTCAAGTGTTTATGTGAATATAACACCTATTATTTATAAGTCTGCAACAATAATTACACTTAATTATGGAGATGTCAAAAGTAGTTTTTTTTTTATCAACATTAGCTTAATATATAGGTAAGGTAGAAATGTACAATACAATATGTTTATATTATATATTTCATAAAAGATGATTTTGCTGGAGTGACTTCATTTTAAATTACGGTAAGCAAATTATGGTCGAAGATTTCACAACTAAAAAATCCACAACAGTTAAGGAAAACCACCATTACCTTTTAATTTTAAAACTACTGAAATTTATAATTCCGTGATCGGAAGCAGAATTATTTTATAAAAATGTTAACGTTGTAATATCGGATGTTGAAAGTACCTGCATAGTAGTCATTTTTTTTAATTATAAGCATTTTAACTTATAAGTTTATTCAAGTTTATACAAGAGAGGTTGGTCAACCCTCGTGAAACTTGTGTCTGTTCCCCTAAATATATGGTTATTATTAAAAAAAAATATGTATACAATATGTAGGCTAATAATAATTAACGGTTTATTCACAACTGGTATCTACGTATAGTTCGACACAATCGTTTTCAATACAAAAATAACAAAATTTAGGTGACATAGATAGTGAGATAGACTCTATCGAAGCCTGGGGAACTATATAATATTATAATGAATAACTGCTACATAATGTTCACGATCCACTCTCATGTTCGTACGGTTTTATCGATAGGTCGAAACACTACGAGAAGCAGCGATGATCTAAGAGCCGTATTGCACGTGGAACCTATATGTTACTACATCTTATTACAATAGCACAATACCTGTATATATTACCAGATGGGGTCGTCGTCACCGAGCTGGCAAAATCGTGAGACGTATACAATATTATTATAAACCATATTGTTTCACTGGAGTTTCATTCAAGTCCCGGAGCGGAGTGGTATTAATAGTATTATTAATATTCGATGGGCGGACCCGCGGTTATAATCACTCAGTCCGCGATTGTGTACGTGCGTCTGAACAAGACGACTATCTTGCGAGGGCTTGCGAGGGTGCTTTGTGGAACCAGCCGAAATTGGTTGCAGAGTTCTAGCATATTATTATCTATATTCATTTTGTTTAGTTCATGAAAACAAAAACAATGTAATATTTATAGATTTCTACTATTTATTACTCTTTTAGATAATATACCTAATAAAGACGATATAATACACATTTTTTCACCAGAAAACCATAATACAATATGTAATATGATAGTTGATAACACGACAAAAAATTACTGTTACCTACTTAAAATATTCCTACCTAAGATTAAAATAAAATATGCAGCTAGGTAATTATTTAGCTGCAACGTATAATAATATATTTAATATATTGTACAAATATACACATTTTAGTACCTACAGTAAAAATTTAAATTCAAGAACTGATGTAAGAACTTTTTTTTCTATGTTTAATTTTAATGCGATGAATAAAGACAGCAGTGCATTTTAAAATAAAACGGAATGTATAGTTGGCTTATATTTTGTTGATGTTTGAGTTTTATAAAAAATAAAATACTTTCTTTCTTAATAGGTTAGTAGCTATAGTGGAATATATTTACAGGTACGTTTTTAAGTTATATACTTGAAACTCATTAAAATAATGAGTTCAATAAGAAATATACTTTTCTGTAGTATTTAGTTATGTAACTTACAAATTACTAATCATAGTAGTACTTTTATTTATAAGTTTATGAATTAGGGATAGTGCCGTCTAAATGTCTAATTATATGAATTTGAACAAATTATGACGTGTAAATATTCATGTTTATAGTTTATAAAACTAGGGAACTTACTTCCGTTGCTTAATATAAGTTTAGAGTGTACCTCGCCATTCAGTAGAACAGTAGATATTATGTCATTACTCACTGTGTGGATGGTGTGTTTTAAAGTTAAATTAAATTATAAATCTCTGTATATATATATATATATATTTAAAAAAACATTTCTGAGCAAAAGAGATTAGTGGATCACTCTTTATTTTTAAGGGTTGTTTGCATTCGATTAGACCAGTTTTAAGCCATACAAATCAATATATAGTATTGCCGTACTACTGCACGGGGTATATTGTAGAAGTCTAGAATGTTGTGAATATAGGTTAGTGGTATAAATAGTTTAGAATCAGTAAGCATATTTTAAAAATAAAGTATAGAAAATTAAAGTTTAAATACAAGTTAAATATACAAGTTTCTACACTTAATATTTTTTTTAATAACAATTTAATAACGGTGTTCAAGGAATAATCGTTATTTTTCGTTAATTGTCAAATTCCGTAAAATATTGAACTTAAATATATACTTATAGGTATGGACGAATGGTGCGACTATCATCGTTTGTATGCTCAATATTTTAAAGTGTTTTATTTAAGAACAACCTATAATAAACCTTAAAAGAAATTTTATACAAACATTTTAAACGTCGATAAATAGCTGCAAAAGATATCAACAAACACGAAAACCGCGACAGAAATAATAATGAGTGTAATCCCCAGACACCGGTCGTATTTTCAGTTGTAATAACAATATACCCGTAATAATGTCTGTAGGGGTTTATTGATCTGCAAAAGGATTATTCTTGTAAATACATCAATTCGAGAGAAAAATCTGGACCGGAATTGTAATTACCATCGCCGTCGTCGTTGCACGAGTAATATATTATGGGTAGGTACATCCCTGTTTCGGCGGCACGAGTGGAGTGCACACGTACCAGTTGGTCGTGTGTGGGCACGTGCCAATAGTAAATATTTGAATGTTTGACGACGAATCATTTCAAATAATACGGATAAAATTATACCATGGTATATTGCTGCGCCACTGGAGAATAAACAAATAAAATGACGCAGCATCTACAAAATTCCCAAAAGACGAGCCTAGGTATATGGTTATAATATATACCGAACATAATCAGATGAAAATATTATTAAAAAGGTATTATCCCGCTGTGGCCCGAGAGTTTTCAGGAAATATTGTTAGAGGAATACATATTTAAAATTCATATAAAATAAACGTATTGTGGCTTATTTAAAAAACACCCATAACGTTTATAACAAAATCGTAGTGAATAATTTTTTTTTAGCAATACAAGGAATGAGGATCAGCCAATTTAATTTCGATAATATTTTTTTACATTTTTATTCTATCTCGTCTTATTTGCAATTCTTATTTTATTTTAAGTGCATTCATTTTAAGTTTATTAGTTTAACATTTAATCACGAGGGGTTTCTCCAGCATGCTTATCTCATTTTTCTTCAATAATGCAGAATTTAAAAGTTTTTAAAATGTGGTTTTCGGAATTATTAAATATACTTAAACACTGTACTTTCAAGGTCTTGAGATTTTTGCATTACACAAAGAGTGGAGATACAAACATCTGCTGTTCTAAAGAACATTTTCTTTATCTACCTACCGTAAATTCTTTAGCGGATAATTTTTCCAAACATTTTGAGGTATCAGAATCAAACTTCTAATTTTTAGTTCTATACAGCTTTCAATATGTTATTATAATGCGTTTAAGAGATTAGGGTCTATGGGATGTGTACATTTTAGTGATTAATATTAATCGATCAATATTAATATTTTGTACAAATAGTCCAAGTATAGGTAAATAGTAAATAGATATGATATCATATCTATTTTATAATTTTGTAATACCATTTTTAAGGGTTATTATTTTTATTTTATTTAAATTATAAACACTCAAGAGTAACGAGTACGAATGTAGATTACATTAAGTAACAAAATCGTAGATACAAAAATGGAAATTAATATAAAGCGTAGTGCAAATTATATTATAGCTAAAGATTATTTGTATCTTTTTTTTAGATAGTTATAGAGAGTACAAAAACAAATTAAGATAATTGCTAATTAGTGTAATTACTTGGATACAAATAAACAATATACGTGTTAATAATAAGTATTATACAATTATTTTGTTGGCTATTCATTTATCATTATTATTGATATGAACATGGAACAACAATAGGTATTATAAATAATAATGGGTATGTGAAATATTAAAAATTATAAATGCTCATATCTCGCTAGAAAATTAAAATATCGAAGAAAATCACAATCTTAAACACAGATAATGTTCTTACCTAAAAGTCTGATGATAGCTATCACTCTAATATCCATATCACACTATTGAAACTAGTGAATGAAAAATTGGCTATGTTATACGTATGTAGATACAACGAATGCATGGGTAGCCGTCCTCTTAAATGCATATAATGTTATACATTTATAATTAAGTGGTTCATGTTTTAAACATAATAAATATTATACATTATACGAACTGTGGTATAAATACAAATTACAAATATTTTTATCAACAATCTGTTCATCATACAAACCAAACGAATTGCTTATTAATAAAATTATACATTTTTTTATACATTATGTTGTATACTCAAACTCGTATATTTTAATTACTATTGTCTACTATCATTAATAAGTATGAAGCATTGAAGCAGAGTTCTAGAGCTATTCGTTTTGAGTGGCTATTAAGTAAGTAAGTTGTTTATACTATTATGTTTAAATAATTAAATTAAAAGAGCACATTTTTATAATCATTATTGATCTGCAGAAGTATAACAGTAATTTTACCAAACGAATTTTCTTCTATAATAATTATTATAATTATTACAGTTTAAATTAAATATTATGTTATTTGCATTCATACTATTTATTATTTATTTACTAAATTTTATCTAAGATACAGATAAAAGATAAACAAATCAAATTCATCTAACAATAAGATAAAAGATAAAAATATTTTATCTAGATAAATAACAGATAATTATACAAATTAAAATTAAAATAACTAATTTAAAAAAATATTTATACCGTCATGTGAGTACATATTTTATATATATTTATAACATAATGGCGAATACAGGATATTGATTATTAATAAGTAATAAGTACCTATTAAATAGGATTAATTTATAGTATTTTCAGAATAGCATCATATATTTTTAGCCCAATATGGTATTTTGCGTACAAATTGTGCCTGAGACGATGAGATTAAAATGAAACATTTTCAAACAAATTTAGCTAATTTTCACAAAAAAATTTATCTTATAAATTTATCTAGATAAGTGAAATTTTTATCTAAAATAAATACTTAGATGACTTATATTTATTTATCTAGATAAGATAAAAAATGAAAAAAAAAATTATCTTGATAAGTCCTAACACAGGTCTTGCGTTATATCACTATTCTTTCAGCAGGCGAAATATACAAAAGTTGTTATTTTTAGTCAAAATGAATTTGTGACATAAGTCAAAATGTTTTCAAACATTTGTTAATAGCATTGATAATACATTAATTTAAAACATCCATCAAGCATATTAAAAAACAATGTAATTTAACATATTTCCATCAAAACAACATAAATGTTTAATAACTTAAATGTTTAGTGCGTACTTTTTAAACATTAAATTGCTGATTACTAAAAGTTGTGTATTCTGAGTTGTGTCACTATTTTTTCAGTATTGCAAAAGGTTTATATTACCACTTCTTATGTAATACAATACATTTTAAGAATTTGAAAATATGGTCTTTGAGAATATTTAAAAACTATAAATAGGTACCAGATTTTTACAACTGCATTATAGTAGAAAAAGAGGCTCATTCTTGGTTAATCATTCTGTATATATTATTTAGAACACAGATGCGTATGTAATGGACAATGAACTTGTTATATAGTGTTACCTAGTCAGTTTTATTGATTGTCGTAAATTAAAATATATTCGTAATTACATGTATTTTTTATTTAATTAAAGACAAAAATGTCAATGCAATTGATTGTAATGATGGCTCATTATTTTTTTTACAACACACAAAAACAAACAAGTATAATTTTAATTTTATCGCTTTGTGGCAACTTACATATTATTTATAGTTACATATTGTCAAATGTTTACATCTCGTGTAGGTACTCTTTGCATTAGGTATATAATATTATTTATGAATTTATACCTGTCATGTCACGCGTAGGAAATTATACTCAAACTATATAGTCACACTCAACCTTGACAGTTTTCGATTCAGCCCTCTGCACTCCTCAATCGATCGTTATACCTATCCATTTTTAACATTATTTGGTTGCAAGTTGTAAAATCTTAAATCTGTGTTATCGCGTTTAATTTAATATCTACCTTAATTATTCGCGGTTCGCCCGCTGACGTCTTTCGTCGATAAACGAGTACCTACCAATACGGTTCAAAATAATATACAATATATTATGTATAATTATTATGCAATATGCTCAATATTTTAACCTAACACTCTCGAGTTCGCCGTAATCGTGTTAAACTATTACACAACTATTTCGTATAATGTAATATTACAATTAATAGCTCGTTCGAGCAATTTATTGCGTAAATCGTCGGAAAACATTGTACAAATAAGCAAAAGTAGCACCCACGTGAATTACGTGTAGACAGCAAGAATAGGGTGGGCGTTTGAATCGTAATCGCTTAAAATAGATTTAAAAAACATCGCTATTGACAAAATGTTGGCCTTATATTTTAATATTATAACTATATCCAAAATCATCTTACATTATTTATTGTTTAAATATTATATTGATATTTCGTCAAAGGAAATGTATTGTTGTGGTTGGTACATATAGTATAATAGGTACGGTAATGTCTCAATTTCTCTAACAATTTTCTTTTAACCGTGCTGTTACTACCAAGCTATACCGTCAACAAAAAAAATAAAAATAAATAATCTATGCGCAAAGTACCAACTTTATACAACAACTAAATTTCTAATCGATATCTAGTGCTGGTATTGAAACTACGTTTCTGTGAAAAATATTTGCAGCAATAGATGAAAAAAAAATAAAATTCCATTAGCTAAACCCGCGCAGAACACACTGCTACAATGAGAATATAAAAAAGTTTAGCAATGCAGTTGTAGACCATGAAACTATAGGTAGTAAGTTTTGTGGTAAATCAACCATACAGTTTTATTCTGTAGGTAACAAAAAGGAGAAAAAGATGATTGTCTTTCGACTGTCGAAATATTCTCGGTTGATTACATTTTTACAGTCCTTCAAATGTAAAATTAAATAAAAACATTATATTTTGAATGTTCTTAAATGTAACAAAAATGTTGTTTGGAATATTACCTATAACTGTTTAGGTACAATATTTATCTATATGGTTTTTATTTTTCGAATGACATCGAAATATAACCAAAAACGATTAAAACAAAAACGGATGTGCTGTAACCTGTAAGTATAAATATCTGCTGATTTTGAAATTTTTGGGATGCTATTTTGTTATAGCTATATTGGTGTAGAAAAAACGTCCTTTCTATAAAGGTTGTGCCATCCATGTTCCGTTTCCGATTCTGTCACGCGAAACTTTACGGAAAGGTATTTCAACACGAAAAAGATTTTATGTGTACATGCATGCATATATATCATCTTATATAATATATATATACATAACGTTTAAAAAATACAATACGTACAAAAATTTTCGACAGTTTACTTTACGACTTATTCTATTTTTGAGTCGTTTCACTTTTTATACATTTCTCATTCACATGTCAATATTGTATACTATTGTTCCGACGTAGGTTCGGGGTATCTATACTAAAATTTTAAATGAAGGTTTCGAAGAGTAACGTGCAGTGTATAATTGTTATTATTACGTAATACAACTTTTTGGTCGGATACGAATTTCTTTGACCGTTAAGGTATATAATATTTATTATTCCGTATAAAAATGACAGGTATAGTTTATTTATAATATACATCTCGACGTCGTATATAAAATATATACAGTAACGGATATAATACATAAATTATACTCTCGTCGAAAATGGTTTCGATAGCATACTTAGTACCGTATACATGTACTATAAGTATACCAGAAGTTAGAGCTGCTTCTTAGAAATTATGTTAATGACAATGTATAGGTAGATATATTTTTGCGTATATTGATGGAAAAGATAATGTTTCAATAGAAACACATTAAACTATCATATGCGAAATATATAAGTAGCCACGTATAGTCAAATTTTATGAATAATAAAAATAAATATGTCTTGGATAGATTTAAATGTCCATTTTTCAAAAGAAATATGTGGATCACCTAGGTCCCCTTCTATTCTTTTAACTTCCAATTCAGTGCCTTTTGTTATAAAAATGTGTCTACTCTAATATTGATAAAAAAAATAAAATGTATTTGACACTCGTTATACAAAAACTGTTGATTATTAAAAATAACATCCACTATATTAACTTAAGTTTAAATAATTCTATTAATACAAGAATGTAAAATATTGTTTCACATTTGTTTCATTTAGCTACAAGGTGTTTTTTTATATGTACATAAGACAGATAAGATAAATAGATAACGGAACTTTTTTTATAAAAATTGGACAAATAGTATCCTTTTCGACATTTTTTTCTGGACAAGGTAAAATTATGGGTCATGAATCTGATTTGAACAAAGAAGTATGTATTGAGAAATTTCTGAAATTGCACGACAAATTTAAGTAATTGATAAACGTGGTCTTTAAAAAAATAATCCTAAAATGAAAAATTCTAAAAATCAGAACTTGAATAAATACGTCGTACTAGATGAGCACAATATTATGTAATATTATATTGAATAAAACTACTGTACTATTATAGACACGTCAAACACGGAGCCCTCGGCTCGTTTTGTTTATGACCTGTGGATACTAATATAAAATATTAATGAATAATTAATTTAAAAAAAAATATATACAATTTTTCTTTTGTGTTACAACTATGTTGGAAAGAGATAGGTGAAATATATTAATAGTTTTGTGTCATTTCTTCTGATAAACTGTAATTTATATTTGTATTGTATAGTATTGTAAGTAATGAACAAAACTAAAAAATTGTATAAAATGTTTTTTTTTTTATACATTTTTATGTGCAGCTGCATAGTAAACTGTTTTATATATCTGGCACTCTTAATACTTTGAGTTTGATATGCCTGCTGTAGAGTATCAAAACGTAATAATGAGTTATGCTTATATTTGTATTCCAGGAAACAGTGAATGCCAATAAATTGGATACTAGGTATTTAGTTCGTCGAATAATAAAAACGATATTATGTCATATTAAGATATAATAAATTGGTTGAATTACACATTTTAGATCTTTTTTTTTTAGTGTCATCGCTCTTTTGGGTCAGCAAAAATTCTTTGATTTTCAACTTCAGTATCTTGTTTGACGGGAAAGTGAATCTAGTTGGTGATTTGGGTGGGTCAAAATTAAATATTCCAAGTTGTTTTCAAAAGCGCCGAAAAAAAACAAAAAGAATAATTAAAAAAAAACTGAAATTTTTACTAGGTTTTTGACAAAATTGATTAGAGTTTTTGGCGTAACTCTACAAAAAATGACCGTAGATACGTGCAATTTTCATCGAATGTTAAAATTTTAAAAATATTTTAACTTGTTTGGAGCAGTTTTGAATTATTTTTTTTTTGTAATTTTATAATATTAATTCAACTTACCGGCTACCTACCGTATTAATAATAAGTAATAGCAATATAAATATAATATAAAATATCCTAGACTGACAAACCATCTCCACTCAGTATCATTTTTCGTATACAATGATATTATTTCATTGAATTCAAATTTGATATCATCCATAAAAGTGACCCCCTTGTAACCTACCGTACTGCAGAGTGATATCCACTTGCCCGATTTTTTTTTGACAATATTTTTCATCCTTCCGCGCAGCGGTGGATTGGCCAACCGGGATACCGGGAAAGTTCCTGGTGGCCTCGTATTGAAACTGTGGGCCGATGTACTTAGATTAAAAATTATTTGATAATGTTGAACTGCGTGTCTAAGTTATTTGTTGTCGTAATCTACCCATGAGTTAATTTATATTTTATTTTGAACCATGAACATTTTTATGAAATGTGTTTTTTATTTTATATTCTAAACGGAGTGATAAATTTATTTATTTTATAATGATGTGTGTTTAAAAAAAAAAATTGTGTCTCTTCACTTTTTAAGGTAGTAAAAATGCTTTGATTTTCTATTTCAACAGTTTCTGGTAGGAAAATTAATGTCGTTGGAAATTTGGGTGGTAACTGGTCATAAAAAAGTTACATACTCTCATTTAAAACGTATATTATATATTTATATATTATAAATAAGATAATTCCTTAAAAAAAGGTTATTTTTATGGAATATTATATATTATGTCTAGTCAAATCCGCCACTGCTTCCACGTTATAATAATAATTTTTTATTTTAAAAGGAAGCATATGATGTACTTAAATAATCTTACGAAAATATAATATACATCACTTATTTTTAATCACTTCGATCTCCGGGGAACTATAACTTAAGAGGACGCCACACCCGCATGTGTTGTCTCCGTCTTACAAATGTACAACATAGCAAAAACTGTTTTGCGTGGGACAAATTTTATCTTTCTGTGTTTGTAGTAGTGGCTCCAAAATGTCTGAACATATAGGGTAGAAAATTATATATGCAACATTGTGGCTATGTATTAGATAACATATTTACAATAAAAGTTATTTACTTATAAACATTTCGGTTTTTGATTTTATTTTATTTGATTATATAACATAATTGGATAGCGCTATTATAGAAAAAGAAGCACGCTGTTGCGCAGATAAAGTTTTTATTTACGTGTAAAGTTGTGAAAATTTGGTAATTTTACAACAAATATGGTGTGAGAAAAGTTGTCCCGCGCAAAACGGTTTTTGCTATGTTGTACATTTGTCAGACGGAGACAACACGTGCGGGTGTTGCGTCCTCTTAAGTATAAGATACGTGTATGCTCTATACGTGATAATTTGCGTTTTAAATACTCCAAGTCGTGTAGAAACGTAGAACTGAATGTATTAAATTTGTAGGTAACGTGTTAATGTGTATATTAAATATACAGCTCTAGGGTAACCACACACAATATATACAATTTTTTGTAAATTATAATAAATAATATGTTTACATTGCCACGTATTAAGATAACCTCATTTTCAATACAGTATAATTATATTATTGTTATTTTTGATATCAAAATATAATAATGATATATGTATTATTACATTTAAGAGTATGTCAGCGCACCATTTTTTTACACTCTGACGCAATAATAATGCAACATAGACAAAAATGCATTCACCCAAAATGAGTTTATGATTTTTAAGTTATTTTAGTGTGAAATCCCCCATTAAAAAAAAATCATAAAGAATAATATTTTTGAAGGTATACAGAGTGATTACACCAAGAACGCTTATTCTCGTTTTTTTCCTTTAATAAACATTTTTTTTACTAATTTAAATGATTATCATTGGTTACATATAAGGTTTATTACTATTATATTTAATAGAAGCATTATAATATGTAAAATTTGACATATTTTTGATGTAAGCATTAAAACACATAAATAAATATATCGGATTTAGGTCATCTTTTAACATATTTTGTTGAATCTGTCTCCAATCGTTTGTGTTTACATCAATATATGTCCAGTACTAAGAAGTAGAAAATCATAAAATATGAATCATTGTAATTATGTTTATATTACAATACATTCCAATTGAAGTGATTATTAAGTCCGTACATCACGTCGGTTTATAATATTATAAAGATAATTTATTTTTTATCCTTTAAATCAAATGTATAAAAATAATAAATAAAATATAAAATCAATGAGTCAAACATCAGAAATATTATTTTGTAATTATTGGCGATTTTACTCTAAGAATACTAAGAACTATAAAAAAAACAGTTTTGCATGAATTCGTTTTGTCTGTGTTGTGCGTGGGGCTGAGAAACACAAATAATGCTTTAACACTCTACTAAAGACGAAAAAAAATGTCCGGCCCGGAAATGTACACATGTGTATTTACATTACACGTGTAGATTTCTGTGTGTGTGACATAAATTACAGAACGAGTATTTTAAATGTTTACTTTGACTATAAGTATGTATATATAGCTGATACGCGTATATTACGTAATATAAAATTATTAAAAACTTCTTACTTGGCAGAACATTAGTGAATACAAAGATTCAATTATACATAGAATGGGTGCTAGGACAATCGCTACTGTTTATATGAAAGAGTAATAATGAATGTATAAAACAAACTAATAGATGTAGTCAAATAATAACGTAGGTACTCTAAAAAATTAAAAAAACTACTAAGCTCTGATTCAAGGCCGTAACTATAATATGAAACAGCAAGTTTCTTAGGCGGTGGATAAAAAAGTAATACTACAAAGAATGTTTGATGTAATGAATGTATATATTACACAGTTTATATGATACACGTGAGCCCTCTAACTGTATAAATTATTTTCTAAACAACTGATTACCTATACAAATTATTATATAATATAATATACTATACTGTATATATTATATATCAATTAATTATGCAGTAATCTAAATACTCAATTGTTGTATGCTGACCAATAAAAGCACACGCGTTAAAAATTATAAATTAATTTAGGCACCTATACCTAGTATAGTTTAATAGATTTAGTCAGGAAAATGAATAACTTAAAAGGAATAATAAAAAAATAAGACTTTATTTTAACTATAGAAAGTAGTTTATAGTGTCTATATATAGCTGAGTTTACATTTGAATTTTTTTTCGATTAGTAAAAACTGCTGGTAAACTACTGTATTTTTGATTAGGTAAGTTCAATATTAATTAAAATATGTTTATTCTAATCATTTGATTCGTGAATCACTAATTCTCGCGGACAATAAAAAATATTTTTTACCAACTAGTTTTTTTCGAAAATATTATTAAAGTATTAGAGTCTATAACAGAATCAAAATGTTGTCTGGGCCTGGATCGCAGCTGATATAATGCAAGGGTTTGTAGTCAAAGATATATGATTTTCTCAAAGTATATTCATTGAACATAATTGTATTCATTTATCGCTATAACCTTAAGGAGATTGTACGTATTTTCCTTTGAGGGGTCAGCGCGGTCACATTAAAAAGGTCGCAAAACGCAATGGCTTAACTGGTATCGAATACAATTTTGGTCCCTTTTACGCATATCGGCAAATTAATATTGGCATAATACTTGTTTTTGGCTTTAGCATCGGTACCATTGATACAAAAATTGTCCATTAGGGACTTTTCCACGGCCATGATACACTTTATTATTTCGTCCATAGTCCGGCAATACGTTATTACATGGCCATTTATTATTGTCTAATGACACTAAGGACTATGACGTTTATATACGTACGGAATATCGAACTTTCAAAACAGGTACCTATCAATTTGAATTGAATTTATTTGTTTAGTGTTGATGGAATCGTAGTATTAATATAATATAGTTACGATAAAGTCGGTAATCTACTCATTTATATACGATAGGTTTATGTGAATAATTTAGTGCATAATATAATATTAATGTACTAGGTATATGTGATAAATTGCTTCAAGGGTTTTACTTAGGATCGAGAGTTTTCAAATCGAGCAATAATTCAAGAATGCAGAGCACAATATCGAAGATTTACTATATTAGTTATTGATTAAAATCGTGAAATAACCGGGAACGTAGACACTTATAAGTAATAGATAGATAATGAATATACAATGACTAACCTTCGTCAAATTAATTATAAAAAGTACTGAAACCTTATTATAATATTCGTCAAATCCAAAATATTGAAAATATAAATATAATGATACCATAATGGAACCTAGACATATATATTTCATCTTAAACAAATTTATTTAAATCAACCTTACTGCCCTTACTATAATGTATCGATGATGCAAACTCATTTTTAATTGATTGAAAAGGAAAACGAAATAATAGTAATGGAAACTGCAGTTCGTTTTGAGCGATATCTTTGTAATTTAATACTACCGATAAAATCGCAATTTATGGAATTATGGAATTATAATAATATTATACATTTATATTGTGTTGACATGTTGGAAACTATTTATTTAGTTTATTGAAATTATTCGTTAAACGGAAAGAAAATGTGAATACTATAGTGTAGGTATATCCAGTAATATTATATACGTATGGTCGGTAATAGGATGAATGAGAAGGAACGTATATAAACTGATTAGTTAAATTATCCATTCATAATATATGAAACTACTTGATAATAAATTACTTATAACTAATTTGAGTAGATATATAACATATTGATTAGAAAATAAAGTAAAAGTACACCAATAAATTCTTGAAAACCCGTATCATCGATGCTATAATATAACCCTCTTAATTGTTCAACATAATTCAACCCCTAGGCAATAAGAACAAAATCTATGATTTGTAGGCTTATTACCATACACGGAAAAAAATATAAACTAAATATTTTTAGATGCTGAAATCTTCACCCTTAATAAAAATAAAAAAAACTAAGTTAGGTATAATATTACGTTCAAAAATGGTGACTATTATTATTTTTTTACATATTAAATGTTTTCACTTCATTATCTTAATATTTGCTTTTGAATTAAAAGTTAAAACCAACCCCTTACAAGCAACGCGAACAAAAATTTTGATCACAAGAGAGCACCATACCCGCTCCCCAATTAAATAAGTCACTTATTGCACTAGACAAATTACATAACATAAACACAATAGTATATTACAGTAAATAAACATGGTTTAAAATGTAAAAATAAAATGTGTCATAATTAGGACACGGATTTTTATGTAATAAAAAAGTCAAAATCTGTAAATATGCAGGTAAGTACAAAAATACAAAAAAATCAACGAAATATTTTTTACTTATCCGCACAATCTTCAAGAAAATGCATTTATTTCAAATATGTAAAAATATAATATATAAAATGTAATATATTATATAGTGTCTAATAAATACGTTTTATTTAATTTTGTTTAACGTGTCATGAAACGTGCTCATTTTTAATTAGAATTAAGAAATTGACATTCAATAAAATTCTGTATTTACAAAAAAATCCTGGTAATAATCTATATATCATATATTATCTGATATTAACGATTTCCTCTATTTCTTCTATTTCTCTTCTACTCACGCGGTGTTGGGTGAACCGTATTTTATATACATAATACATATTATATATATATATATATATATATATATATATATGGACACGTTACTACACGAGCTTAGAGCGTTGAGATTACGCGTGTCGTTAGAGCGATACGATGCAACATTTACCGAGGAGTTTTATTAAAACTTCTATACGTTTAATACTGACTCGAAATATTTTATTAACTGACAGCGTGTCAACAACACGCCGAAATAACGCCAGGGAAAGTCAGCCAGGCGGACGAATAACAGAGTGCAAAGCAACATCAACGTGGGTTCAATTGCAGGACTGCAATATAGTATAGACAGTCAAAAATAATACGAAATGCGTAACGATAATGGTACATCATATACGTATCTGCCTACCTAAAGCGCATATTATATGGAATAATAAATTATAAATTAAAAACTGTTGAAAAATAATAGGTACCGATACCGAACGCTGAAAATTACATTTTTTCGAAATAAACCCATTTACGCGCGTGTAATATACTATATAATAAAATTAATTCATCGTTTTTAAGAATATCGCGTTGATTTTTCTAGGAGCTATAATTAGCACTTATGTATGGTATATTCTAAAAATATTAAACTAAAATAATATATTTTGAAATAAATAATATTTATCTTTTGTTTAAGTTTTCTCGCGGAATCCTTACGATGACAACTCAGTATATGAATTATAGACCAAAATAATATGTTGGTTTGGTACTTATTTTCAGTTTTGGAACTCATTTTAAAGTACATATCCATTGTATGAATCTACATTTATATTAATTTTACTAGACTGGGACTAAAAAATAATGCCCGATGGTTGCAATGAATCGCGTATGTTATACTCTTGAAGTTTAGAATTTCGGTCATGAAGAATTTCGGTGTTCGTGTATATTATAATTGTAATGTAGATATATGGCATAACAAAGAAAGTCCACCACTCACTTGTAAACATGTAATAACTAAATATTTTATTTAATATAAGATTAAAATAAATTTTCCAACTTATGAGTGCAAAATAAACAGACAAACTAAATAAACCGGACGAGTTTAATATAAAATTGTATTTATAGATCTTATTATTATCATATCTTTAAGCATGCTTTGAAAAAGTAAAACGTTTATTTTTTAGAGATATAATGTTGCATACATAAATATACAAATAAAATTCGTTATTATTACACTTCAATCATTTATGTTAAATTACCTTAAAAGTGGCAGATTGTATTAAAACTATGTTCTACTCACTTTTTAATCATTTCAATTATTTTTATTCCTTGCAAAAATATATTGACATTCGTGGACAACATGTTAACTAATCGTAGATTTCAAGTTTTTGAGGGAGATAAAAAGAGCAGTTGGAGAATATCCAACGATGGACTACCTCAAGGATCAGTGTTAGCCCCTAAGTTATTCAACCTTTATATCTATGACATGGCCATTACGTCCAGCTTTAAATTTCAATATGCAGATGATATAGCTTTGACTTACCAGTGCAAGGACATGGGTGCAGGGAACGTAATGTTGACCAATGACCTAAAAACAATGAGTAATTATAATAACTTATAATTACTTTTATAAGTGGAGATTAAATCCCAACCCGTCCAAGATAGAAGTATGTGCTTTCCATATCTATAACATACAAGCGGACCATGAGCTACAGGTACAGATTAACAATATTTATGACTTACAAATTTTGACAAAATTATATTTTCAAACGCTCATAAAAAAATAGTATGACTGTATTTTCGAGATTTCTTAAATTGTATAATATGTTCAACTTATTGGAGACTTTACATTCAATTTTTCAATTTTTTGACCAACTGAAAATATCAACATATAAAGTACAAAAAACTACATCAAATAAAAAATATCATTAAATGTCTAAAATAATTCAAATAACTCAAAAAATATAAATAAATTTAGTGATAGTAGGTATGTACAGTTATATGTTTTTGAGTTACCTACACCAAAAAACAATATTGATTTTATTGGAAACTGGTATCTCAAATTTCTTATTTTCCTTATTTTTTTAATTTTTTTCCGATTTAGAAGAGATTTTAGAATTTTCAATTTTGAACTCTCAAAAGTACCAACTCTGTCTGCTTAGAATCTAAATTGATGTTGTTTATTATGTTCCGATGTGAAACACAATTATTGTGATAAATAATTACAAAAATGATAATCTTAATAAGTATTACCCATGTTGTCTTGGTTTTACATTTACCCGAACGAATTACACAATAATAATTCTTGGGGGGCTAATATTCACAGTGGGAGGGTTATGCACCACAGCCCCCCCTCAAATAGATACGTCTACAGGTCACATATATAAAGTATTTTACAAAGATGAAAAAGCATTTTTTTTTTTTATGATGAAAAACATTCTACCTAGTACCTACACAACGTTCAAATATAATGAAAAATAATATTAATACATTTCTGCATGACAGTAAAACAAATAAGTGAGTTGATTACGGTCATTCATATTATAATAATACCTACGAAGATTAAGCCAGTGAAAAATATCCATGGTTATACACTATACCTGTGTTTAAGATAATCAATCATGTTTCATGGTTTAAAATTAATCCGTTAAAGCTCGAACATTTTCATTAAAAAGAAAAAGAAATTTATGCTGAATTTAAATCTTCAGTCTAGGATACTAGCAGTATCTTTCGACAACGTTTATCGATATAAAATGTGTTTCTATTGTTCTTAAATATACGCCACGGCCCGACAACCAAGAAGCAATATTTACAATTTATTAGAATTTTATTTTCACAAGCCGATAATCGTGATAAATTGTAGTACATTGGTACATGATATATATAATATATTATCAATATTCACAGACGAATATTTTAACGTAAGACATTATACTAATTTCTTCAAAAACTATTAACTTTTTTTTTTGTTTAACATGATTTGAAGTCATTACAATACAACGACACAAATTATATTTGTTATGACTTAAATTAATTCCTCCTTCTCTGAACAACACCATACATTTTTCATATTTCAAAGCAAAATATTTTTCTTAGTAATACAATGTATACGAACCACATTATAAACGAGTTTCATATAGTTTGTTCTATACGTATCTATTTAAAGTTTAGAATTCAAATAGAACTTTAGTATCTCTCAAAATGTTGGACCACTGCACTCTACCTATATACACTTTTAAATATTTATAACTAATTAACTACTTAGGTATTTGGGATTCGATTTATATAATATATTATTTATATATAATATATAAATATAGATAGATGTATATTCGACGTATCGAAATGCTCCGAAAAATATTTCACTTTGTAATATACAATATAAAATGCTTTTTTACAACCAAAAAAATTAATTAATTTAAAACAAGGACTATAACAATTAAAAAATACAAGTATAAAAAACACGGGAATTCACTCAGCTGTTTAGTAGATGTTAAGTGAACCTATCTATTAAGTGGGTCATTGTAATATATGTGTTGAATTTGAATTCAAAACTGTTACAAACAAAGATGATTCTGAGTGCAGACTGCCATGTTACATATTTTATAAAGATACTAGCTGACACGGAAATGCTTTGCTATTGCTAAGTTTTTGTGATTTTCTCAAGACTCATTTTGGGTGTAACACGCTGTGGGAGCAATGTATTTTTAACTGTAAATTATATTATATTTTAATTTACAGCTATCCCGACCGGCATTGTCCGTGAGATACGCTTGTGATTATATGCGATCAGTAAATTATCAGGTGGACAATCTACTGATTCTGGATCCCACGTGGTGCGTACGTAATAGTGTATAATTTAACTCTAAAGTATCAAAAAATGAAAAAAAAAAAATGGTCCACCGAAACCGTGGTTTGAATTCGATACATTTTGTACTAAAATATGCAGGCTATTCCCATTGATAATTATTATTATTATTATTAAAACGAATAGTACCCATTTATAAACAAAAATTTCAATCGTAAATCTCAAAATCCCTGTTTGAGAACCTCCCGGATTGGACCTTATATTTACCTTTTTTTGCGACAAAATTTGGCCTATCTTCTTCCTCGAGGTTAGACCTATCTCTGTACCAAATTTCACCGCAATGAGATGAAAGGTTTAGGAATGCCAAAAGGACTAGGTAAAAATGTGTTTTATAAGTATAGATTTTACTAAATATTTATATTTTTCTATAAGTCATAGTGATTAATTTATGCCAAATACAAATTACATACATTATAATATATTAATAACTATTATTAAAATATTAATTTATGTTATAAACTAGCTGTTATTAGAACACAAGCCAATACCGACGTATGACATAGACCAATGTGAACAGATCAGTTGTCTAAATAGCTAAAATTGAATCAAAATATTTAAAAAATTTTAATTTATGAATACTAAAATATTAATAACAACAATAATTGTTAGAGAATAAATTGTTATTATATTTTATTTGAATATCCAATGGCGCTAACATTTGATCTTCAATTACATATGAACCACATAATGTCTTATTTTATGAATAATATATTATTTAATTTGAACTGCTTACTATAGGTATTAATAATTTCTTGGAACAAGCAATAAATAAATATTCTGTATGAGTAGTCGTCGATTTTCGGGTGCTGAGGAAAAAAAAAGAAGTTTAAAAAAACTGAATTATTATAGAACAGAAAAAAGTTTTGTCAAAAAGAAGATGTCCATATAAAAACAATAATTCTTTTTCTTTTATTACATTTTGTAATTTCAAAGTTAAAAATATAATTACCATTTTTTTTTTATCGTTAAGCTTAAAACTTTTATAGTTATTGTTGAAAGAAAATTGTATTCCTAATTTACAAATTGTAAACATTAGAACAGTACGAGCACTGCCTTAAAATGCATTTGTGGTATTGGCCAACAGTGCTAGGCCACAGGTAGTTCAGTACAGAAAAATCTCATACAGTTATACTTACTAATATTACTGCTGATATATTATGCCAATATAGGCATAATTGTTATTACACCAGTTTTGCAACAGTAATGTATGTCAGTACTGACCAAGTGCTCTAGATATTAGAAGATGTCTAGTACAGTCGTATAGAAGAGCGTTATCATTTCAGACATATGTTATCAATTTTGACCAATAAAATAATTTGTATATTTTTGTAATTTTAAAGAATTCCATAAAAAATCGAACTTTAAACGTGTTAAAAAGAAATTTTTATTTTTATTTTAGATTCTGAACGGAGCGATGAATGTATTGATTTTACAATGATGTGTGTGTTTTTTTTAATACATTTTTTTTTTGGTCAGTCATCACCGTTTGGGGCAGTAAAATGTTTTCGATTTTCTTCAATATTATCTGGTTCGATGAGAAAATGAATCTGGTTGGTGCATCCGGGAGGTCAAATTTTAAAATTCCCAAAGGTTTCAAAAGCACAGCAAAAAATAAAAGAAACATTAAGGAAAAATGGGAATTTTTACGCAAAATCGGTTTTGGTTTTTAGTGTAACTCTAAACAAATGACCGTATTTTCATGAAATTTGCACTAATTATTTATATTAGCATTTTCTATATGAGATAATATTTTCAAAATATTTTGTGTTAAAGATGTGCAAACAATTTACAATTTTAAAATACTCATAACTCGCTTTAAAACTAAAATATAATACAAATCCAATAAAATGTCACAGGTAATTACCTTTAAATTTTATAAGAGGTCAATTCACTCTAATTTTTAAACTAAAGGCGCTAAACTTGATCTGCTGAGCGTAAAGTTTGCTATGCTGTACGTGTGTAAGACGGGGAAAACGAATGTGGGTGACAAATAATTGAGTACGAAAAACGATTCTGAGCAGAGACAGTATGTCAGTATATTATAATTCTAAAGATACTTAATTATTTATTTATGTAAGTAATTTATGTTTCGGTAGACGAATATAGTTTGTACCAATTGTACCTACCTACTAATTTTTTCCAGAAACAAATCGCATACATCAAATAGTAGTCATAATAACTATCATATTATTAATATAACAAATAAGTTGATACATACGTACCGTGGAATGGTATGAATAGGTTCACCGTATGAATAGTTTTAAAATAATCGAAATATTTTGAAAATTTCATTGTGTATGGTAAATAATAATATATCTACGTCCTACATAGTATGATTAACTAACCAGATTGTGAATCATGCTACATAGTTTCGAAAAATACCAAGTCCCCTCAAATAATATTTTTAATTACAAATAAATAAATAAAAATTGTTATTACTCGTTATAATATCCATTTTAGTCAAAATTTAATTTTAGCAGTTGTTGAAATGTCAGTTGAAAATAAATATGGTGGATATAATATGTATTATCAGCGTAATAAATTAGAGACATAATATTATGTTACTGTAAGAAAACACCGTACACATCATTGTAAATGATTATTCACCCCGCCCAAAATCTAACATTTGTTTGAAGAAATTACGTAAATAGAGTATAGTCACTATTAATTGCAGTACATAGTACAAACTACAAGTACTGAGTATCTTCATATAATAATTGTGTGTCTTGTATACATACATAGTTACGTTTAAAAGTTAATGATATTTAGAACATTTAATGACTACAATAATGGTTGATAAAGTTCCATGTACTATTTAAGTATAGCTACCTGCAAATATGTAATAATGTAACATACCAATATAATCTGTAGGTATTATGCACAATACTAATATGGTGCTTACAGATTTAATATTGTTTCTGAAGTCTACAATATACGATTATCGAGTTTTGGTACACAATCGACGTTAACCATTTGTATTATATTATACTGTAGCCCCGGAATGCTCGATTTATTTTTTTTTTGGCGAACGCAAGTATAATTCGTAAGTACCACACCCCAACCATGTAATAATGTGATCGATCGTATAATGTATTATTATAATTTGCAGATCTAAGCTCACGTGTCCCGTCATTGTTGAAACGAATCTGCGTCTGCATCGCACAAGAGTCGCCCCCGGTGGTGTATTGCAAGAATGTTGGGTTCCTAAAAAACTTCGCGATTGTAATTAATAATCGTCACGATTCCCATCGATCGAGTAGACGAACCGAATGGAAGGTTCCGGAGATGCAGGGTCACTGTTATATTCGGCATTGAATGAAAATCGACGGTATTAACTATTATTTTCAATAGAACGCGACTGCGGACGGTCCTTATTAGAATGACCTTTTTAAAGATTGTGGTATTACAAAGGACCGCAAAACGACATATAGTTGCGAACGAATTCAAATTTGGCATTGTCCCTTGTATATCCACTTCAAATTGAAATTAGGATTAAATTAAATTAATTTAAAAATAACAAATAACAATTAATCATTTATTGTATTCATTAATATTTAATAACAATATAATATTATGTCCTCATCGTTTTGTAGCGTGTTATTGGATTAATTATTCATAAAATTGTTAAAACTAGTATTAAGACTTTTTTACGAAACATCGACAAAATATCACAAAGAAATAGTACCTACATATTATAGCGAGTATTAAATAAAATTTATCTTAAATTCTTATATAATTATAGTCTAACAGTATTATTATAAAGGAACTAACATTTTATAAAATAATTAAAAATGAAAAATGAAAAAATGACGGTGTATTAGAAGTTTCATGAATTGTATTAATAGAAGTTTCTATGGAATCTTAGCTAGCTCCGTTTTCATTCGTATAAGCTTATAACCGTTGTATATATTTCTCTTTTGTAGAATTAACATTATATGATGATATTATTTTTTATACATAAACAAACAACTTATAGGTATAATATTAGTAATGACAAAGGGGAAAAAAATACTATAAATAAAATAACTAAAAATCTGTATACCCCCAGATGAGTCATCGCTGCCGATAAAATATTATAAGAAACGATACGATCAATAAATTATAGATCAATAAACCACTGAAATGATATAATACTATTTTTATTTTCAACATTTTGCCCATGCTGTAATTCACTGGCGATATTAGGTACCTTGGTGCCTATTTCTATTGGCGTATTGCAACATTTTACAGGAGATATTTTGCTGAAAGTGTAGGTATTAATATAATGCGGCACCTCAGCGGTAAAACATCGAATAAAAACCAGGTTCGAAATATAAAAAACATTACTCTATTACATTAGAAAGGTTCAATAGGTATAGGATAAGATTATGCAAGATACGAATCCCGGATTTGTAACTCTATGCGTGGCTTAAATAGTTAAATAATATACATAAATTATTTATAGGCATTGACGTTTATAATCGTGCCATGGTCGAGTGGCGAAGTAAAATAACGTTTCACTGCTATATAATAGGTAAAATGTAGACGTTAGTGAAACGGAACAGTTTCAATGAAATATTAACCCACGCTGCAATAAAGTACGTCCAGGATAGTCCTACAATTTTGTACTGTGATTACAACGATTAATCAATAACCTAATCCTGACGTTTGGGGTTCACTTCAATACAAAGAGTCCAATTTAACAGTAACGATACAGTCGTTGGTGATATATAAAAGTTTTAGCAAACCAACTACCAACCTACTTATCTATGTAGACTTATCTATGTGTGTCAAAGGTGTAATATGAAGTGGACCCTGGTTTTAACGGTACACGAAAATATTTTTAATTCGTTGTTGAATCTGTCATCTAATGAAAAATATTGGAAAATTTGAAAATTGTCATTTCATAGTCATATAACTATTAACAAATTATAAAATATTTAAAGTTTAGTACTCACTTCCCAGACACATTTTGTACTTACTTTGAAATAATTCTATACTTTCAATACTCGCGTCAACGTTCAGTTCTGAAAGATTGTTCTCTACGATGAATGCGGTCAAATCAAAACAGTGACGAATAAAGTTCGTTTTTCATTAAAACTAACAACGCACACACCTGGTGGTGGCCTATTACAAAAATAATAATTAAAATCGCATTCAAAATATCTGTTCAGTTATTAATTAAGACGAAAATAATAGAGAAATGTTCTAAAAAATAATTTTTATTAAAATTTTATCCTTCTTCCTGATCTACATGGAAAAAAATATTTATAAATACGAACGTATTACAATAGGAACCTGTACGTGACATTTTTTTAAAACTTTGGTCACATACTTTTTGGCACGTGACCCGAAAAAGGATTACGATCCCGGAACTATGTAATAAAATATAGCCACAGTTCTGTAATAATTAACCATTATAATTATAATATAGTAATTGGATTTCAAAGCAAAATACATTTTTTGGGATGTTTATAGCTAGGATTCCTGGCTGACGGTATGTTGAGTCCCAATTTACCTTTTTGATGTAAAGTACGTCATCTATAATTTTTTGTACGTAAAAAGCGTACAGATTACTATTTTTTTTTTTTGGAAATGGTAAGTTATATTTTTATAAAGTAATTTTTTTTTTTGACTATTTAAGTTTTTTAAAAATAACTATTGTTTTTCTTGGCTACCAATTTTCGTCATTCACCGATCCAAACTAATCACTCCGTCATATTCAATGTGGAAGAAACTTTATTTTTTGTGTACGATGATGAGTATAATATTATTTAATTCAAATTTAACACATCCATTATAATGACCCAATCAATGACACTTGCACTTAATCTACATCAGAACGGTTATCTACTTGCCCAATTCCTTTTCAAATGTTGTTCTTCTTACTTTATTCAAATTATTTATAGTTACAATAAAATTAAAGAAAAAAAAATTGAATTTATTGGCTTTTATAATATGCGTTTAAATCTGACTTCTTGTGTATAAAAAACAATGTTTATTCAATATAATCTTATGTTGTGTTAACATCACTCCCGTTCTTCGCGTGAAATATTTATGAATTGTGTATAAAATAAATTAAACAATGTGTTGTGCGCGTAGTATTGATAATAATTGTATTAATTAAACACACCTCTATAATAGCTGTTTGATCCACTCTGTTATTCTCTTCTATATGATGGTGTGTTATACACTTATACAGCATGGCGTGAATACCTTTTTCATAGGATTATTTTGACGAGACGACAATATATCATACCGTTCAAGTATGATATAGTTCGTGACGGTGCCAAGAACATGAAATATAAATTAAATAATCCATTTTGTGAAATAATAGTTAGTTGGGAATATTTTTTCCCGATTAAAATACGTGTTTGGAGACAGGGCTGCGACACGGTTGAGGGGGAGAGTTCAACCACTTACAACATGTAAAATAGGTAATAGTATTTACAAACATTTAACAATACTAATACAGCTATATTTAAAATATTTTTTTCACGATGGCCCCCTATATTAAATTCCTATCTAAGACGCTGTTTGAAGATATTTAAATATTGTTTATTGTTATATAATATATACTATATTATGAACATCTATAATATCGCTATACATGAATGTGAATGCGTTTACGGATCAAGGATTGGTCAAGTTTTAAAATGCTGACATTTTTAAGACGTTTTGCAGGTATTTGACGGGTTGTCTAAGAATTTATTAAATTTAAAATTAAATATTTTATTAGTTAACAACCACAAAATGACGACGAGGGTATTCTTTCATATACGAGTTTAATATATCACAGTATTAGGTGGCCAATATTATTATTTCACAAAACCCTTAAAAAATGCCAGTACCTACACACCAAAATATCGATAAAATGTTTTTGTTTTTAATTATTTATTAAAAAATTAAATATTAAAAATGAGTTTAAAGAACTGCATTTTTAATAGTACATTTTATCAGTTTAAGTATGAACATAATAATAATAAGTGAGGTACTGAGGTCGACATTTAAAGTTTAAGTGATTATCATTGACCGAATTAATGGTTCTCTTATATTAATTTGTAATTGTGTATTATGTTACAATTAATGCATTAAACAAAACTGACCAATAAGAAAATATTTCCACGAACCTACAAAAATTAATATAATTGAGTGAAATGTTTGAAATATAATTCAAAGAACGAATTAGTGTAGGAATCTCAAAAATAAATTGAATAATAATATATTCCGTCAACATTATATTTATAAGTATTATATTATATAATATTATACCTAACTATTTCATAATATTGATTAATACGCAATTCAATAGTAGCATCAATGAAATACTATGCAATGCGCGTTGAAATCTCAGCCCTTTGTCAGAATAATATAATATACGTATAATTAAACGTGAACATTACGATTTTTAGTCTTACGACAAAGATGTAATACGTAAATGACGTGACGTATAATATGACAGGTGCCAACAAATCATAATAGTCGTTTACTGGGTTTCCATTTTGAGTTGAATTATATTAATATAACAATATCATAGGTATTTACTAATTGAGTTTGAATAATGGCGAAACAGTTTTGGCATTGTCGTCATAACTATTGCATAACAATAAGTCTTGTAGGTAGATGTTTTAACGTCGTAGTGATCAAATACTAAATAATTTCAATCCGACCTTTACAGCTATGGTTTATACCACACATATACACACGGTGGTCAGTGATTATGACTAATGAAGAAACATTCTTACAATTACTCACAGTTATTAATGATACTATAATACTTGTATTATGATTTTCCGCTCTCGAAACATTCTTTTCGCGTATCAAACAGTAGTATTCAAAATTTTTAAGCGCATTTCCTGATTTTTTTTCATTTTTTAGTTCAAATTAATTTCAAGATTTATATAAATACTAATATTCATAAGTATAACACATGCGTCTAGATCATTTCGTGAATTAAGAATACAGACATTGATTTTGGATTAAAATACTTTGTCTTGTATCCATGGCCAGCAATATATTTCATGCTTCGAAGACAACAATTTATTATTTTATATTTTTATTCTACATTATACTATCTTTTGTACATTGTCTATATATTATAGGATGAGTAAAGACTCGTCTAATATTTTATATTCTGAGCGGAGCTAAATAATGTATTGATTTTCTAATGATGGGTGTGTCTGACAGCAACATTTTTCCTGTCAGCATCCTTTAGATTTTTTCGAAATTTTAAAATTCTTTTTCAATTATTATTCTTAATAAAAACTATTTCACTTAGTAAAAAAAGTTGAAAATTAAATGATAGTTTCCTTATAAATTTCGTTAATGGAAGTTCAAAAATATTAAAAATACATAGGCATAATTATTTTTTGTATGCATTTAAAGTTCAAATTTTGACAAAATTCATGACATTTTCAAACTAGTTTTTAGTTAGAAATTCATAAAAAAGTTTCCTACCTTAAACACAAAAAAGTTCACCGGAAACTAACACTAATTTTTTATGAGCGTTTGAATTTAAAATGTTTGCGATATTGGATTTTCATAGGTAAATTAACGAATTTTCATCTATCAATTTTTGATATTCTGTTCTATTTCCAAAACGAATAGCCGTAGACTCTTGAAATGTTCACCAAATATTTATATTAGTATTTTCCATACTTGGTAAAATTGTCTAACTATTTTGAATTATTTATAGGCTTATAGCCATTAAAATTATTTAAAATTTTGTAAATTATTTTTCATTGAGAAATTCATAAATGTTTTTCTTTTTATAACTAACAAAAGAAATTTTAATGGTAGGTTTCCAACAAGTTTACTACCTCTATCGAAAAGAAAAAGTTCAACGGAAACTTATGATATTTATAGCCATGATATATTTTAGATTTCTATAAACATTTTTTTAACTATTAAATTTGATTATTTATACAAGTATGGCACAACGTCTCCATTCAGAATCGTTTTTCGTATACAATGATTTATCATTGATTTCAAATATAACACATCCATTACAACTGTACAGCGGAGATGTAGCCACTTGTCCCTTTTTATAATTTAATATGTATTTAAATTTAAAACCAACTTAAATATGCGTATTGATGAATAAAAAAAAATGCGTAATTTTGATTAATTCTGTTTATCACTGCATGCATACTATTTTATACACTTTAAGATCGTCAAATTTTGACACATTCCATCTATTCGATATAGCTCGAAAGTCGTCGCTATTTGTACTTGTTTTTACATATGGGTTATATGTACGTACCTATACATTTACAGCACGTTGATGTTACCTGATAACAATCTTCCCACATATTTATAACCTACTATGAATTTATTACAAATGTTCATCTAGGGCCACGTGACAACGTGATTTCAAAATATTTGCTCAAGTCAATCTTTGTCCAAAATAAATATATAATATAGTCAGATTACCTCCACACGCTACAGTAAAGAGTTGATATTTTTGAAAGGGTTCGTGTGAAATTCTTGAAAGGGTCTGTCCGCCCGGCAACCTAACCCCCTCCACAGCAGCCCTCGTCGTAACCACAAAGCCAATATGTACGTAAACGATGTATTATTGCCGTACACTGTTAATCTAAGTCTTCCGAAGGTAGCAAGTAGCTATACGTGTATTATAGTTTCCGGGAGACTAACCACGTGGAATTTTCAATGACTTCGGTAGTGCTTTACCTTTCGCAAACCCACTAAAAAACGCGGTGAATTTAAAATTTTGATTTATTACGTCTGTATTATATAATATTACACGCATGCAATCATTTTACAAAATGTATTATTAGTGTATACGCGTGTCTTAAAAAATAAGACTGCGTTGAATGTTTATTGGATAATCCACATGACCTTAAATTATATATTACGATGGCAATATGCAATGTGGATACGGGTAATTGTATTCTATAATAACTTAAATCGACTAAAAAACGATGGTTAATTATGTTCTTTGTGGGAGTCTGAGAACCATCGAACCGTTTCAAATAAAATAATAAGTTGATCGCTTGTAAGTCAGAAAAAAATCAATTGTTTTACACAACATAATAATGATAAGGTCTTATATAAAAAAATATATATGACGTATGAAACCATTAAGCATATAATAACTAAATGTGTCTACATAAAACTTTAAAAAACATAACATTTATTTAATATGATAAAAACTATTTTGTTAACTGAGTATAAATTCCGTACACATAATATAAAGCAGTCAAGTAATTTTTACATTTTTGAAACACTAATTATACATAACGTTGTTTATTTGACTCCAAAACAAAAGGGGCGTATTCGCTAAACATAATAATATTAAAGTGTCCCATTAAATCGGGCAGAGAGCTTATAGTATGATGAATGAAAAAAATTCATCAAAAACTGGTGAGTACTAAGGTTGAAAGTTCGTGACATAAATGAAAATTGGGCACAAAAACATCAAGTCTGAGTTATTTATTATTAACTTTTTTTTGGCGAATACATCGTTTGGTTTTTCTACACGAACTCTTATAATCTAAGATGGTTAAGTAGATATTGATTTAAGTTTAATAACAAATCAATACGAATGCGTCAAATAAAGTTTACCAAAATATGTTATTCGTGATAACCGTCGAGATTGATCCTCATGGCGCGCATATCTGACAACAGCGATGCATTAGTTCTTATATATAAACATATGTCCGAAATAATAGTTCACTATATAGGTAGGTACTTATTATACATTATTATTTATCAGACGGGTGACGGGTTGATTTTTACGTACGTGTTATATTTATATATTTATTTGTATGCACTACGCGCGGGATCTCTGATAGTGAAAATGTTTTTTATTTGTTTTTGAAAATTGAGTTAAAAAAAAAGTACGTTGCAGAATAATCACTATGAAATATAAACTAGAAAGGCTATAAAACACCATCAAATAAGACAAATAATCTAAAAACCTCAAACTAAAAGCAAAAATAAGCAAACAAAAGGTCATGTTAAATGTAATTTTTACCAAGTTACTTACATAGTTATATTAAAAAAAAATTTTATGTTGCCTAGAATTCAAATACTTGAGTGATCCTGGTAGTATATTTTTTAGAGTAGTTGGAATATATTTATCACCCAAATACTTATCCACTTATACCATTGCAAATAACAATAATGTTTGTTCGCATAACGAATTAGTGAATTTATTAATATTTGTTTTATAATTATTCATTTAACATCGAAATTCCGTTCTAAACAGTCCATAATATTATACTATGCAATTACTAAATAATAGTTTTACATTTTCAAATAATTAAATTTTCTCGAAAAATATCATGAATTATGGTGAAAAATAAAATAATAATAATTCAAATTTAATACTACATCGAATCAGATGCTTACACAAGTCGTTATGTCAATAAGTACTATTCTGTTACAGGAAATCTATTTAAAATTACAGTACAATATAGTATTTATATAAAGATAAAAATATATAAGGTTATAATATTATAATGCACGAATATATACTATTATTCAGTAATTATTTTTTAAGTTAGAATATTTATATTCCATTATGTACTTAAATATCTCTATGAAGCATAACAATTCGTAATTATAACAATTATTGTTGTTTCATAAAACTAAGTAACGTATTGATGAAAATTAAATATTAAAATATAGTATAATGAAATAAATCAACCCCATGTTTCCAAAAAAATAAAAATATTGATAGGCATAGGTAAAATTAACTTTATCAAAACACATTCATTCATACTTCCGTGAAAAGACCAAAAAAAATTCAGTTGAAATATAATTTTTTTTCAATATTTCTAGGTGGGTGGAATATTTCACACTCATAACCTTAAAGTATTATAATTCATAACACACGCTGAATCTATTGTTATAACTTGATGAAAACTTAACTGTGGAACAGCTTAAACAGTCACCCCATTTGGAATTTTCCATCGTTTACTATTAAACTGGAGTTATCATATTATTATACACGAGGATAGTTGAACAGTAAAGGTACGTAAATAATGAATTTTCGTTTATTTGCGGGGGAATACAAAGGGATACCGTTCGACAGTCGCCTACACGCCAATGTACCGAAATTGCCTATACACTGCGCCCGCCAACAAATATGAATTATAATATTATCATTGAAAAAAAAATATATTATACCTACAACTCCGAGTCGGAAAACTATATACATAATATTTATTTTATGTAGAGCACCCTACGAAGGGTAAAATTGCAGTAAATTAATAATCATAGCAATATTGAATAAAATGCGCTAATAATTTAAGTGCAATACAATATGCAAAATGCATTAATTATAAATAATAATAGTAATAAAAAGTGTAGTATACATCGAAATAATTAATTAAACAAAAAATATTTTAATTTTCCTAGTGAATCAAAATAATTACTCTAAAAACTATATTATATTGGTGGATTTCTGCTTTTATATACATATCGTTTTATCTGAGTAATAAAATATCCTAATTTTGTTTAAAATTATATATTATATTTAATTCACGTTTTACAAAAATAAACAAAGTTGATTAAAAATGGTTTTAAAATTAAAAAATTTGAAGAAATAAAGATTTTAATAATTAAAAATACTTTAGTTGTCAATTCCAGGTTAGTTAACGCTTCAATTGACCCCCAAAACCACCACTGTTCCTATTTTGATAAATAATATAAATTGTTACTGTCTTTTTCTAGGATTATGTTAATAACCGTAATGACCGATCGTAGTGCACATCATACTTTTTTTTATATATAACGCAATTATAAATTGCTTTAAAAATATTTTAGAAATATTCACTTGGTTAAAATGGTTTTTAAATATCACAAAAAATATTTAGCATGAAACTTGACCATTTTTCTATATAACAATTAAGTTAAAATTATACGCCAGGTTTAAATGATTTTCCACTTGGCCGTTTAGAACATGAGAACGACAATATTTACTCAGTCCAGAGATATTTTTTTCATATTTTCTCAATATACATTTTCAATATTACTTATGAGCTAAATATATAAAATAAAAATTCCCTGCAACATCACCAAGCAAAAAAAAAATGTATCTATACCATTGAACACAATATGTATACAATAACACTATAGGTGTCAACATAAATACTAAGTCAAAAGATTCAATTAACATATGAAATTACACACAACAGAACGTTTCAGCGTTTGTGGAGAAAAAACCCATACACGGAATTAATGTTTTTTAGAACTGTACTTTAGCTGTTTTTTAGTATTGATTTTATATAAGCTTAATAACAATCATAACACATATATAGCGTAAACATGTCGTAAAAAGCTTTTGTACTCGGTTCTACCACATTAGCGTGTGTTAAACAATTTGGTTTTTTTCTAAACACGAATTTAAACTTTTTAAACACCGTTGTCGAATACAAAATTACACACCGAACCGAATGTGGATTTTATTCCGTTATTGGCCGAACCACAAGGAACATGCGAGTTTACATAAAATGTGTAATTATTTCGATCGTTGCAACTGATTAAAAACAACAAAAAAAGTGGCTATAAAATATTTTTAACCTTCAACAAACTATAATTATAGTGACGGAATGAATGAAATTTAATTAAAACGTTTTTGAACTCAGTGTCATATTTAATGGAAGGTAGAAATCTGAGTGTAAAATCGCCTAAACTTTTTAATATTTTTAGTGTATTTTTCAGAAAAACTTAACTGTAAAATAAATAATAAGGGGCGTGGTGATTTGTCACAGTCACTTATGTATATTGAAGCCAAATACCGTCTGGCGATGCTGGCTCCCGGATGGGTGACCACCGAGTTATTTTGTAACAAATTATTGTCCCACATAATCAAGTGTTTCCCAATCAATAAGATCAATAAATAAAACTATTTTATAAAACAAAAATTGTAGAAGTTTTACGTCTTTATACAATGTCAAAAATACTGTTAAAGTGACTAACCATATTATAGCAGGCAATAATCTGAAATATACAATTATTTTTATAACTCTAAACGATATACACACTGTTACACTATACATGTCTAACATAAAAAGTGTCATTTATCTACTTTGATCACTTTAATTATACTCATCAATCATAACACACCGGTCCACCAATAAGTTCTTTCGCCAAATGAACTAGATACCTATCGTATACGAGTGGCTCGATGAATGATTTTTAATTTTTAAGCACGAAAAAAAATTAAGGGTCCACCTACACAAAGTATAGATTTATATGTCATATAAATAAACTTTTGTCAGAAAAAAACAACAGTGTATATTTGATTACATATTTTTTTGTATTCCTGACATTTATCATACACCCACACATTTTATACTTGAAGCAATTTCCTGAAAAAAACCTTCTTCGGCTACTGTCGTGTGATGTACGGTGAAGTCTGTCTTTTAAGTATTTTTAACTACACAGAACTATATGCCGTTGTAATGAAAAACATGGGTGAACAAAGAACGAATACTACTACGTTCGAATTATTTTTTGATTAATGTTGATAAAATACTAGTAAGTTAATAATAATACTTAATATTTTAGATTTATTTTTATTATTTTTACTATTCTTATAATTCTTCGTCAATTCTTATTATTATAAATAGGTACCTATTGGTCAGTTAATATTTTTACGAATACAAATATGAATTTTCTTAAAATTATTAAAACTTATGAGTTACGCCTAAAAGCTAAAAAGCTGTTAATATTAAGTTGTATGTTATTTAAATTTCAACTTTTTTATTTTTTAAAATTTATGGGTTCAATTTATGTTTTTTCTATCGGATGAAAATATGGGTAGCAGATTCATATTTCAACACAATCTTTAATTAAAAATTAACAAGCATGGTATATATTGGAATATTCAGATCAAATGTAAAAATGTATAAATATAATTGAATTTTTTAAGAGGGTGTTCAGAAGTATAAAAACCATTTACCTACAGTTTACACACACAATATAGTTTAAAACAATAATAACTAGCTCTATAAAATTATTATGGTTATTAATGTATTTTCTAGACTGTTTAAATTTTACAAAAAAATTATTGGTTTAAAAAATCCTAATATTAATTATTTATTTATTAATTTTAGGTATGATATTTTACTCATTGAATACTTATTCTTAAATGTAATGGAAAATTCGACAATATTATTTAATATTATTTATTATGAAATAAAATATGATGTTGACCATGTTATACACTTATACATAGGTAGGGTTTATTTCATCTATTGATATAGATTTTGTCCCCTCCCTTTCAAAAATAATATAATATTTTATTTTATTTGGTATTATGTTTATTTGGATTCTATGTATCCATAGGTATGAAACGAGTTAATTTTAGATACTTGTATTATAATATGCATGTTATAGATAACGTAATTCGAGAAGAATTACATTTATTACAATGTTAATAAATCAAAAATACCGTTGCAAACTCTATTATGACTTTAGTTGAAACGCATATTTTAGGTTTCGTTAGTACAAACGTGCGTTAAGTGTTTAATACGTATTTCCTCTGTTTACGCAGTTTGCCGTTAGCCTAGTGCCGTCAACTAGGAAAATGTTTATACAGCTCTTAATTCGTATGGTAAATGCCTTATTAGTTTTCTTATTATTCGTAAAATATTTTCTTGGTTGTTCAATTCCATTTGCATATATACTTTCAATTTGCATTTATTTCTTAATTATAATTCATGCTATTTAAAACGCCGCCATTAAATTCAAAAAGTTAACGAAGTCACAAATTAATTCAAAACTCTCAACTAGGTACTGTCAGATGCTACTATAATGTTAATTATTCGACTTTAAGCACTAGAGTTAATTCTGAAGTATAATTATTTTTATCTTCTAATAATATATTAGAATTATGGTTTTGAACGATTGCGCAAAATATGATATTACATTGTCACAGTAGCACTAAACTATCAATAAAAGGTGAGATACGTAATTTCATAATTACACATAGGTACCTAACTAAGTGATATCTAGTGTCAAATTTATTGAATTAATCCCAAATGTCTAAGTCCAATAATAATGAATAAATATCATGAAATAATAGTAAATAATAATTACCCTAACGATAATGAACCTCAACTACGCAGTCCACACCATAAATCCACCTTTGTCATTTGAAACAAAACGAACGTGATTACTGTCAAACATTTACCTGTAGTGTTTTCAGCGCCACTTACTACACGCCCGCACCGATAAGTTTTCGGCCTTCAAAACAAACGCAGGTGAATCCACTAAACTATAATAATATATTTAAATCCATGCTTTAAACACAAGACTATTTATCATAAAATTCAAGTTAAACTAAAATAAAACTTAGATAATCATTGTTTATCATAAAATTCAAGTTCAACAAAAATAGATCTTGGATAATCATTATTTATCATAAAATTAAAGTTTAGCTAAAATATAATTTAGGTAGGTAGATAATTTTATTGCAAATATTGATTCATGTCACACGAATATAAATTAATTATAACATTAAACGTACTCCAACCAAGTTGAGGTTTATGTACTTTTAGACTTTATAGTTGCAGATACTCATAACTAATAAGTTATATATAATCTGGAGTAATATTATGTGAATAATATAATCATTGCAACGGTTTGTTTGCGTTGTTTGTTTTGAATTTGAAGTATTGTGAACAAATCATAAAAAAATTGAATCACCTAATGATATTAATATTATAGTACATATATATGGTATATGTAAATACTTATTAGCAAATATAATAACTAGACGGATAACAATAAAGGTATTTATTTGATTTAAAAAAATGTATAAATATTAAATATTACATTTTGTACAAATTATATTATAAACTTTAAAATATACATTCTCATTTAGCAAAAAGTTACGATTATCGGTTACGTAAATTTATAAATATCATGTGAACGTTTCGGGAAACGAATAGACAGTGTGAAATTTACTACACTATAGGTGCTTATTTGTATTAAAATTATTACCAAAATACCAAATACGTCCCGTCTAAAACAAAATGGTCCAATTGTTGGGAATGTCACCTTGTCCAGGTAAACTTCAAACCAGACATATTTTAGTCCAGTTTTTAGAAGATGGTTAGGTTTAAAATATTTTTATTTATTACAACTATATTATGTGAGCGAAAAAAAAATCTGTATGCAAATAAAATATGAAGCAATATTTTCGAATTTTTATATTGAAATCAAAATTAAAAATAATAGACTTTGTTGAACCAGCGCTCAGTGCTGATGAACAATATTGTCAGCTCCAAGCATTAGACACCTCGTATTGTACATTTTAATAATCATTATGAACCCTACACCCGTACGACTATCATCCTTTTGATAACACACCTTACCCAAGGCCATTATTTAAAAAATACCTTTCATATATTACAATTATTAAACAATCTTTGTAGAGGTTCTTTTTCAGAACAGAGCCAAAATTGTTTGTTCAGTTTTATAATTTCATAAAATAATATGGTCACACTCTAAATACGTAAATCAATATTGGAAATTGTGTTTCATGCATTTTGGAAACTTAAGCAGGTATGGGATCCACTATGTGCGTTATAGACGAATTCATAAGAATCAGATTTGTTCATAATACATTTATGGACGCATTATTCGTGTAGGTAATATAATTTAACCAATCAAATCTAACAGACCATTACGAGGGAATCACAATAGTAAAAATTACGAAATAACGATGAGTATATATTATTTACATTCAGAAAAATCTAATTTAATAATTAAAAATGTTGGAAGAAAAGTTGTTTGGATATTGGCCAAACGCATGCAGTGGGTGTAAAATTCACCGACTAAATAATTATTTGAACTTAATGGAACGAAAAATATTTATAATATAACATATAGAGCACAGCTGGGGATTAAGTACAATTTTTTTCTTTGGGTGGGAGGGCTACAAATTTTTAGAAAACGACGTTTTCATTTAAATAGGCAAGCAAATTCAGTAAAACCTTCCTCCATTTGTGTTCTACAATAATAACATTAAATAATAATCATAGTTGGCCATATTATGTAAAGACATATCATATCATTTCGGGTATATACAGTATAATAATTGCATACCTATATCGTATGATGGAACCGACGATGGGTTTTATTTATTATAAATATATAATATTCACTCATCGACGGAGTGTCAACCGTTATGGATGACGCAAAGTTCTCCGGACTCGGGTATATCGATACAACTACAACAACAACAATAAGTTTTACTGAATGACGGTCAGCAGTGTTGATCGAACTATCGCGTAAAGTTTCTGTGAAATTAACGAGAAATAGGTAATTATAACGACAATAGGTACTTGTCTAGCACCGAAGAATTGTGTACCAAAACACATTAGTTACATAATAATATCATTTATTTAGTGTAATCACTTATCACTAATCACCGTACGAATAATTTATGAACTAATAATTGAACAGAATATTATAATATTTTCCATCTGAAACCCTTGTTTCCGGAAGTTTTTAATGTATTCCCTTCATATTATTTGACTCCTCCACAAATCTGTTTTTTAGAGTACCTATTTAATAATACAAATATCTCCCGGCGTTAACCAGTTTTTTTTATTACTTATAAATTATAATAGACTTAATTAACCGTCACGAGAAAAAAACCAATGTACTCACAAATGACACCACACAACACTATTTCTAATACAAAATATGTAATACAAATATACATTTAAATATATCATATATTATAATCGCACTTGATTTTTGATCTACAGTTATGATAATAATATTATAATATAATATACACTAACATCGACATACAAAACACATATTTGAAGGTAAATTTTTAGTCAAGAGTTATATTGAGTCCGGGTATTCAATTAAAACGTTTGAAATACAATATTTATACGCAGCAAAAAATGACGAAATATTCCCAAAATATTTTTATATTCTAAAAAACTAATTTCTTTGATCATAATCAAAAAAAAAAAAAATATATTATCTTAAATACTATAGTATTTATTATTTTTTTAAATTAAATATGTAATATAAAAACGTCAGAAAAAAAATTAACATTTGTGGTGACATACAATTAAAATCAATCTAAAACTCGAAAATATTTCTGTAATATAAACCAACATAACTAAAACATATGCTAAAATATTCTTTAGAATGGAGGTACTCCAAGATAACATATTTTGAAATATTCTGTAAAGTAAAAATACGCACTAATATGCATAAAAATAATTTTGTTTTATACATTTGACAGGTTATGAAACGTAATTTTTACTCATATCAAACATCATACACTTGTTAAAATATATTTTTGAATACAAATATGGATTCTAGACTTATCACTTATTATATTTACTTATTATCAATATATAACTTATTATTATACGACACACCCTATATAATGTATCAGAAAGTAGACATGCACAGTATTATTACTAAAATGTAAAAAGTTTCCATCAAAAATAATTATGTTATTGGTATTTGGTTTTTGAAACTTATACTTTATGGATAGTTCGTTGGCATGGATATATTATAGTGACCAACAAAAGTAGATTTAAGACCAATTGACCAGTAATAACTAATAACCAGTTTTTATCGCATAAAGTCTCTTGTAAAGACGTTTACCGCGTTCCATAGTATATCCTGCAATAGGTGACGACCATAACTATAACAAACCAATGAGTTGCTAAGGTATACATAGGTATCAATATCCACGGTACGATAGTTGACAGCGATGTTATCATTTGTGATTTGTATTATCGTATTAGGTACCTACATATTGCATTAAGTCATTATTTTTCAAATCGCTTCCGGGGAACGCGTATATAGCGATGATATTTTAATAGATTGAGTTGTGGTTTGGCGTATAGTTGACCGTACCGATATTTAAACAGTGAAACTATTATATAATATAAATAATATATAATTTTATGTAAATCGGGAATTCAACTCGATCAAGTGCAGCAGTGGTGGGCGGTATACCGGCGTGGTATAATATTATTGTACATAGGTGTGTTTCGTCATATTATTATTATTGTTCCGTCTACGCGTATTTCAGATTATAACTCGGATCCTACACATCACAATATAATCACTCTATTATACCTATACGAGGAATCCAATATTATAAAAGTAATAATAATAACAATAATACGCGGGTGTTGCGATAAGCGCCGTGAGCGAACCGGAAAAACAATGGTCGGTAATAATAATAATAATAATAACAATAATAACAATAATGACACGTCGACGAAGACGACGGCGGTGACGGTATAGCAATGGCCAATGATATTGTTTATATACGTTCCGCGCGCAAAATAACGGCGAGAGGACGGCGGCGTTGGGGTTGGCGTAGTAATCGGCTTATCATTCATTCACAATCCCGAAACGAGTGAAATCTATATTTCCGGCGGCGGACGCTTAAAACCCGGACGGGGTGGGTCGCGCGTGGAGAGGGACTTGGCGGTCCAGCTGGCGGCGTCGGGTCTGTGTGCGTGTGCGCGTGGGCGTATGCAAGGTGTGTGTGCGTGGGCGTAGAGAAGTGCGTGTGACTCGGCTGCGGCGACGGTGGTTGATGCGCCGCCGGTGGAGCGATAACGGAGCGAGTGCGAGCAGCGGCAAAACGAAACGGCACGGCGATAAAAGCCCGCCACCGCCGTCGGGCTTCGGCGGCTGTGGGTGGTTGGATTGTGGGTGGAGGGGAATCGTGACCCCCGGCTAAAAGTGTGAGTGGGTTGTCCCACCACCGTCGGCTAAAAGCTCCCGGAGTTCTATGCAACACGCTCGCACGCACGAACACGCTCGCGACCGGAACTTCTCTCTTTCTCGGGCTCGCGCGCGCGCCCTATCATGCAGAGAGGCACCTGTTGTAGATCGCTGGCGCGCGCGAATTTTCTGCCACCACCCTCCCCCCGCCAGCCATTCACACCGGTGCCGTTTCCGGCCACCCCGCATCACCGGTGGTCACCAGCCCATCGCGATCGTCGTGGTGACGGCGGTGTCTCGCTCTCTCGGCGCGCGGACGGAACCGTTTCGCCGCCGAGCCGTTCAGTACGCCACAGGACACCAGAACATCGGCACGTCGCCGCCCTCGTTCATTGCAGAACGCCATCAACAAGCACCGTCCCACCGTCACATCACATCCCAGTCCTCGCCCTCACCCCCCACCCAGCACCACCGAAACCAACTCCACCACCGCCGCCGCCGCCGTAATCACTGACTCTGTGATACGATTCAGTCAAACACACCGCCACGACAACATACTCCACCACCAACAATCGCGTCCGGAGGCTCTCCGGCGACGTGTCAACATTGAATCATCACAAAAACACCGGAGGTAACAGGATAACAGATTTTTTTTTAAATTAAATTTATGAAAAAAATTTAGAATTTTTTTTTTATTTTTAAAAATATTTTACGTATTTTATTATGATGTATTAACATTATAATGGCATTGATATATAGTCTATTATATGAGAGAACCTTTGGTAGAGCACGTAATTAATTACGAATTACACGCGTGTTGAAGCCTGTCAATGGTTTTCGGCAGACCTTTAAATAACGAATAGAGCCACGTGCACAATCGGCGATTACCTAATTTGTTCATTAAATATTTTTTTATTTTAAAATAACTAATTTATAATTAAGTTTATTAAATAGTATAATAGAGGTGAACTTAAAATTCTAAAGATTTATTAAACTATTAGCCATTAGGTATCTAGTCGAACCAATAAATTAAAAATACGTAGTTACTAAATTAAACAAATAACGAAATAAAAAAAAATCATCGTTGTATACGAAAAAAATTTCTGAGCGCAGACGATGTGTTAGTTATACTTGTATAAATAATCAAAGTTATCATTCAAAACTTAATAAAAATCGAAAACATATCATTGTTATAAATAGCGTTATTTTCTATTTTTAGATGTTAACTATGAAAAAAAAAGTTTTATGAATTTCTAACTGAAAAATAATTTGCACATTTTCATGATTTTGAAGAATTTTTATCAACATTTGTACTTTAAATGTATATAAAAAATAAACGGCCCCATCTTTCTTTAATGTTTTTGAACTACTATCAAAAAAACTTACGAGAAACCCCATCAGTCATAAATATCTCAAAAAGAGTCAAAATATTTTTAAAACTTTTAAATTAATTGAAATATTTCAAGTATGTAGGATTATTAAATTTTGAATTACAACAAAAAATTAAAATCTATTTTGTCAAAAAATTGGTTTTTCGTAAAAATTCCCATTTTTCCGAATTTCTTTTTAGTTTTTGCCAATTTTTTCGAAACTATTTTGGGAGATTAAATGTACCAATAATATTTACATTCCTATCAGAAAAGATGCTGAAGTTGTAAATCAGAGCATTTTTACGAGTAATACCCCAAAGTTAAGGACAAACAGAAGAAAAAATGGAATTATTATTCAAGTTGTTATAATTGATGATAATTATATTTTCGTATCAATAGTTATCTTTTAAGCTTTTTTAATAGTTCGTTTTGGATTGGATTCAAATAATAATGTCAAGTTTGGTTCGATTTGAGTTCGTTAAATTCAAAAAATTGTTTTATTTCTACTCAGAAATCAGAGTTCATAGTATAACTTTATTTTACCGTATGGTTTTTTAAAAAGTATTATTGTCTTATGTATTAAATTAAAACATACAAAGTCCGTACCTTATACATAGCAGAGATACGAATTGATGTAGCTGACAAATGGTTGTATCATTCATTACAATATGCTATATAAGTATTCAAATACGATATAACTATATTACAATTCTGCATATGTTACATAATATGAAATGTGTACAATTTTAATGAAAAGTTAAAATCCACTGAAATGTTTTTTTTTTTTAAATAATGAAATTAATATTATTTAATTATACTTAATATTTTGTTGTACAGTTATGGGATTTCATTTAACAGTGGTTGGCTTTTAATTGTTTTTTGTCACATCTATGCAGCGAATGTACCTATTTTTTTTTTTTCTACGTAATATCTTACTCCAGGGATCTGTATGAATACTATAAGACTCTAAATAACGATGCGTCGTTTCACGACATTTTTTTTTCTACAGTTTGTGGTTCCCCAAAGTCACATCATATAATATTACATCATATCTTTCAAGAATGACCTCCACTTTTTTGGATTTTCTCAAATTTTTTGTGATCGTGAGATGCTTTAAAATCATTTTTTTTTTTTAACAAATCGATATTTTACATTTTTACGTTTACTTACACTGACAATAATCTTCTTTCGTATGGTTCTAGTGGGTATTTACAATATTAAATAGTAACCATTGTCCAATCTGCTGCTACGGAAAACTGGACCAAAAAAAATATTTTGTTTCACATTGTTTTTCTTCAATAAATTCATTGAAGTGAAAGAACTCTTCCTGTATAATAATACAATGTTTCCATTTATCCCTATATTCTGATTTTTTCGGCGAAATTCAATTGTCATCGGATTCTTTGTTTAACATTTAGTATACGCACATTTCTCGTCAAGTTATTTTCAGTGAACAATATTATAGTGTGTATATCTACTGTATTTATTAATTTTTAAACGAAATATTGTATTAACTATATTTTACTCCAGACGTCTACCACAATTAATCAATTCATACCAGGTGAAAACAAAATGAATATTACAACAAATGGAAGCCAAACTCATACCTATGGGCTATCCGTCGCGGACGTATATATTTTTCTGGCAATAATTGTTACATCCAATTTCCAAAATATAATATTACTTTTTTGCAATGTATTTTTGCGGCTGCCCTGTCTTCGGGTTATTATTATTGTTTCGCCGTTTCCATCGAGAATCCTAAGAACCATTCGATTTTCAGCGTATTTACGAATATTAATAATAACAATTTTAGCCAATTATCATTATTCTATTGAATTGAAAATAATTCTCAACTTAAAAAAATATATAATAATTCGAACTCAACTAAAAAAAAATACACGTCAATAGAAATAATATGTTTTTGGTAAGTACACTTGCGACTTGTTGTATTTTAATGCCGTGATCGAAATAACGGAGGTACTTCTAACCTTAAAGCTACCTACTTACCGATTTTCAATAATATATCAAAATTATAAGGGATAATTTATACAAACATTTGATCTCACATTTCGTTTCTTGTAAATAACAACAATGAGAACTCTCCTTTGTCTGAAACTGCAGTCTTGTATGGTTTTAAACCGTTATAATTTAAGTAGTCTGACGTAACAGAAAAGCTTCTAAAACACGATTTAAACGATAATATATATATATATATAACACAATACGCGTCATGTGCGCCAAAAATTATATTATTATATTTTATATTTTTACGATTTTGTTTGAAATATATTATTTTCGTAAAGGCTTATAAAACAAAATGGTCTTTTTACGTTTTTGAAAGTATAATTATATACAGTTAGTAGTAATTTATTTTTCCAAGTTAAATTGCATTCCAAGTCACGTAAACCATAGACTGACAGTTTTTCCCAGCACAATAAAAATGTATGGTAGACCTATATACTTCCCTGATGTTTCTTATCAACTGGCTGCATCTTATAAACAAACATATTCAGTGAAAAAACTTTCGGTTCCCCATAAAATTATTTTCTTATATTTTCAAAAAAAAAACTTAAGTTAATGTCATAAATCTTTTTAAAACATAATTTTTTTTCTTGATTATACATTTGAAACGTTCACAGTATGCACAAACTATTTTATACATACTGAAACCTTTTGTAAATGTATATTAAAACACAATTGGGTGTGGTAATTAATAAAAACAAACAGTAAGATACTGTGTGACCTAACTTGTTTATATGAACAAATATTTTTTTCTGCCTGTCTATTACTATAGGCGTCGGTCAGTTTCTCTGCAATGAGTATATTGTTCTAAAAACAAATATTTTTCTACCTTTATGTGTAAATTCGCGTAGGTACCTAGTATTTGTCGCTAAAACACGAGATCGGTTATTTGTGTATCGGCTCTGGTCATAAGCTGTACCTATATTTTTTCCCCCGTAGTCTTGTACCGCGCAATCCTAACGAAATCGTACCGTTGAACTAAAGTCACCGAGAAATTTCTTGATATTCATTCACGGTGGCAATGCACATGACAACAAGGAAACATTAACAGGGAATTAAATATGGACTTCAGTGTGGTGGCCAAGCCATATCCTGGGGCGGTTCTCTATCGAATTTTCTGGCATTTTACCAATAACACGCCTTTGAAAAATACGACGCAAATGTTCAAGTCGTTATTCGAGTATAGTTTTTTGGAACTCAGTGATCCGGAAAAAAAAGTAATGGTTGAATTAAAAATATAAATGTCGATAGACTAGCCTGCACATTGACAAAGTGAAATTGCGAGATACCATAATAATTAAATATTAAAATATAAAGTGTTTTCAATTAATACTCTACCTACATCACAAAAACCAGAAGACAGAAAATACTGATATTTTATTATTTTGTTGGAATGTCATTTCATTTTTATATGATTACCGTTGATATTAAAGATATTAAATAATTGTTGAAATATTTCTATAACATGCCATCGAATCTTGGACGCAAAAGATTGCCTTTCGATCAAATGATATTCCACGACAAAAATTAATTTAAGAATAACCGTAACAACACGTTTAAATATGAACACATGTCAGTCAATCAAACCACATAAGCATAATGTTGGTACTTATATTATGTATGATACACAAACGTCCACTAACTATACATTAATAATTTAAACCTCTTTTTATTAGTTTACTTCTAAATATTCAGAATACTAACTTTTTTAAAGTATTAAAAATACACTTTAAAAAAAACCATAATTATAATGTAATACATTTTATATTTATACATTTGGATTTCCAAAATATTTATTAGTAATATATTTTATCCAAATGATGAATTAATATTAATTAATTGATTAAAATATTTTTTGTGTTAACTTCCAAATATTTCTGATTTCGTGTTTCGAAAATATTATCATCATATTAAAAAAAAAATTCTATAAACATGAACATTCTTTAACTGCATGTTAGGTGTTGGATCTTGATAATTGAAATTTGAATGTTATTCTATGAATAAAATATTATGTCATTTTGACGGTGTCGGTGTAGGTACTGCAAAACAAGTCTCGTTCAGAATTATTATACTTATACGAAAAAGTATTGGTTACGATGAAGAAATTCTCATCTCACGGAAGTTAGAAACATTTCGATATTGATAATATTATATTGAGTTCGCAAGATTCATCCACAAACAGGAATATTATTTTTTCTCGGAAATGCGTTTATTTAACTGCAACTGCTCAATGATTTGAGACGAGACATTAAATCAAAAATAATATAAATATTTGAATTTATGCTTCATATATTATATATATATATATATGTGTGTGTGTATTGTATATATAATATACTTCATGGAGTCTAGTAAAATATAGGTATTTTCACAAAATTTAATATATTATAATAGCCGACGCAATAGTTATAAATGTATAACAATACTCGAAAATCATGATATATTTTACTCCATAATATTAGTGAGTTTAAATGTTTTCATTTTTATTGATCGAACGAGGGGTATCTTTCATAGAATAAAATCGAACCAAAATATATACCAAAACAGAATCCAAAACAGAAATTAAAAAAATATTGACTAAGGAAAATATCAAACTTTGTATTTTTTTTGGTTTGGGGGATAAACATCCGTAGATTCTCTTACCTCGATTACTGCCCATGTCCACAGTTATATATTGTATAATATTAAATCACTATATTTTGAGGCAATTTTACGACGGAGTAGCGCTTGTCATCGTTTTCGGGTCCAGGCTGTGGTGTTTTGCAACACTCGTCAGGTAGTTGACATTTTCCCTTTTAATCGTGGTGTATTAGATATTCGGTCAGAATATCATTATGTCTAACGGTCAACGTTACGCATGGCATTGCAAACACGTAGTGGATGATTTATTTCGCACCAGGCGTGTCTCCGACGGTCCGCCTGTAATCCGTCAGTCAACAACCACGCCGCGTCCGAACCTTGATCTAGGAAAAGCAAAAATAATGCTAAAACTTGAGCTAGAATAACATTGCAAACGTTAAAAACAATTATGTTGTGGTCTAAAAAAAATATATTTTGCCAGGATACAGAAATCTAATATAAATGATAAATATATAAAGTATGTAGGAAGTACTAATATAGTAGGTATGTATATAGTAGATACCTACAATAAAAACAATTTTGATTTATTTAAATTAAATTAAATTTCATAGACCGGAAGACCTATATATCGTTGCATTTACAAACGTATCTGTTTGTCTAATGCGTATCACAGTTTATTATAAAAAAAGTTGTAGTTCCTATTCGACAGTTTCATAATATTGTGGTAACTTTATTCAAATTAATATTGATTTGAAATATATTAATACTATATTATACGAGTATAATACGACTTACGACATCGTTGGCTTATCGTTAAAAGGAACTAAATTGCTTTTTCTACATATTTCATCAGATAAAAATAAAACCCCAAATGTAACTGTAGACTGTAGAGATACCAACTACGTAAGATTACAAGCGTGTATATTACGCAAATACGTTAGTAGTTACTAAACGGATTTCATTATTTTAATAATATTGTCTTATTTGTCTTTTTAATTATTACATATTACATTTGATGAAACCATATATTATTATTGTGTCTAATTATTTTTTATTGGTAATGTTTGAATTTCAATTAGACCTCATGTGTCGTGTATATTATGCCGCGTTGTAGACCTCTGCTGGATAAAATATCACCATGATGTATATCACTCGTGACATGAATGCATACCGTTATAATGAACATGATGCAGAAACAGCATAACTTTGTAAGCAATTTAGGTCGAAAAAACAAACATATTAACTTTGAGCTTTATAACTGACTAATACTCACGATTATTTTCGGAAGGATTATAATAGGTACCTGTGATATGTTTATAATTAAAACGATAAAAAAAACATTTAAAATTAATTTTTAATATTATTTTTAAGTTTTAATCATACAAAATATGTATTTACAAAAGTTTTCTAAAAAAATAATTAGAATAGTTTTTGTTTCAATATATTTAAGACAAAACATGGAAATATTTATTACAGACAATTAATATTGTATAATGTATATTATATTGCATACACCTACGTATATATTATATAAAATATTTATAATAAAAAATTTGCTCGAACGTGCGTTTGACATCTAATTATTATCAATTCATCATTTATCATAGATTTAATAATAATATTCGTATTTCATACAGAAATGTGGGACATTAGCAATGTCGTAAGCCTTTAAAACGTTTAGCTGGAACAGCTGGTCCGAAACAAAAAAAACTTGCTGTTTTATGTTTGACCTTTGGTGGAATTTTGTGAATGGACTGTTTTTTTTTTTTAACATGATTTGATTTATATTTAAAACACATTATAAGCCAATTCTCTTTCATTGAACAATTCATTACAAAATCGTATGTTGATTTTTTTCAATTTGGAAAAGTTTATCATATTTTTATAAAGTTTTTTATTTTCATATCAGGTTTACACGAAAAACTTTCACTTCAAAGCACGCTAAACTTGATTAAATTATGTCGTTATGTAGAAACCATAATAACTACGCTCAACTTTATAAATATTTTAGAAGTCAATTTTTTAGGTTTATAAGGTTATAACTTTTTTTGTTGAACCAATCTCGATCATGTCTTTAACAAATACCTACATAATAATAGTCATAAAAAATTACGTATTTTCAAAAAAAATTATTTATTTATTTAATTTAATTATTAAAATGTAATTTCATAAACATGGCTCGTTTTTGAACTATTATCAAAAATAATAATTTAATAAGTAAATAATAAAAAAAATATCGTATGTACCTATTTCTGATAAAATGTTTATTAAGTACATTATAAGTACATACTTAATATAGAAATTAAACACTTCGAAAAAAAATAAATAGTAACTACAAACGCAATATTTTTTAATAGGTAAAATAAAACATTTTAAATGAATTAATATTATTTTTATCATGAAATATAACCTAATGCACTGTGTAGTGTGTAAACATGGTTAGAAAGCAATATTAGTTATACCTGCATATCGTCATACCGACTGATTTCTGAATAACATAAATATAACGATTAACGAGAACCGAAACCTCTATTTTACTCCTACACATTATAGGTACAAACTATTAATCGTGATAGATAGGTATGTTATAATATTAGTTAAATAATATTGATGGTCAAATGTACCTAAATTATTATTGATTAAATGAAAAAAAAAATTTCGGTTACAAAAACAAAAGCTGCGTACGAAATTGCGTTTGCATATAACTGATTTACCATATAAATCGATTAAAATTCACTTCTGGATAAATATACTTTTACCGAATGATCGCTCCCAAATATTTCCAACGGAATATAAAAATCGTATACGACATCGATATCGATATACTATAATATTGTAATGTAACAATTGTATATAAATCAAGTTAAGCCCGAGCTTAACCTTGCGGATGAATAAATCCGACTAAAAAAAGACATAAAGTGTAATACGAGTGCGAGCGCCAAAGAAAATATATAGAGAATTGGGTTTCGTGGTTCAAGCGTAAGACAGTTTTGTATTATAACCTATGATAAATTTGAAAGGAATAATAAATCATGGCGCACGAAATTTGGAAATATGATTCTGATAGAAGCTCGATTCACTATTATACGCGTAGTGTTTATGTCGTTTTTCAAACATAAGTGTTCGCATGCGATTACAGATAGTGTAATACAGTATGTGTGTAAAAAAAAAATATCAATAACAAATTTCCAAACATTTTAGAGTACATAATAATATTATACGGTACGGTTGTAGCCTGTAGGTGCACATATTTTGAATAAGCATAATATAATTGTGAATTGTATTTGAATCAAATAATACGAAATTCATTACACTATATAAATTACTTGTGTTTAGTATAAAAATATAATAATACATTATGCTGGGTGAATATTTTAACGGTAAACACAAGTTAAAACTCCGAAAGTTTTTGATAATATTACAAAATAATATATTTTTCGAAAGTAAAATTATATTTACTAGACCAATTTTTTTTTATTTTTTAGAATGACAGCAAACATTTTAACATTGCTATGCATTACTCTTTTTTTTTGACAATTGCGATTAAAATATAAAAACCCGGGAAAGTTGCTTTTGAATAGTAAATACAGTAAACTCTGGTTATACCAAATCTCAAGGGAGACAGAAAAAAGTCACAGATATCAAAAAATTCGAGATAATAAGTATCATTGTAATGGTATAATATTACTTTAATGGTAGTTCAAAGGAAATTTCCATTAAGCTCAGTATAACAATAAATTCAAGATATCGACGTTCTACATAATGAAAAAACTACTGTATTTTGAATGTAAACGTCATTGAGTAGGTCACTGAAATAGATGTGTTAAATTGGAATTCAATGATAAGCCATTAAACTATACGAAAAGCGATCCTGAGTATAGACTGCTGTGGTGGCCTCTATCTCAATGAATATTTTATCTTTTATTTATATGACTATTGGTAATTTATTTTTTACAATCAAAACTCACTTACCTATATTATTATATTATTAATTTATCATAACAATATTATTTCATACAATACTACTAGCTGTCAATTGTTATTAATTTGTAGATAAGTAAATATACCAGCGTACAGTAAAACAGTGTGAATAGGTTCGTGGTATAAATAGTACCTTTACCATGAACACTTTTTGAAAATATCGTTTTGTATAGAAAATGGTTATATATATTATAACAATAAAAGATTCAAGTCTTTACAAATAATACTTTTTAAATTAAAGTATTAGCACTAAAACCGTTTGAAGAAAAATAGTTATTCTTCATTCAAATAAAATACATCAGCTTTCGTCAAAATTAGAACTTCAACTGTCTGTGAAAAAAAGTGGGTAAGCTTATGTATTTCGATTTTTTTAGAATTCTGTAAGACCAACTAATTAAATGTAAAATCATGTAAATAATATATTTTCAAAAAACGTTTTGAATTATTGAGATTACGTGTGTTTACTGTTGAAATAACCAGCCTGTATATATCGTATTATATTATAATACTGTTGAACGGTATACAGTCAAATTTTTCACATGTTTCAAATTAAAAAATGTATACCTATACGAGACACAAAATAGCATACGAGTAGTTTAATAAAGTAATAAAGACAAACGATCCGTGATTTATATTAATAATCAATGTATTTTACATGTAGTTTATAGGTAAATGCTAGGTAATACATACGATAAAAACATATACAGGATGATTTTTTAAGCATGCTCACCTTATTAGTACGATTAAATAACGCATACATTCAATTTTTAGAATTTTTAAATACACTTGAATACCATATTTAATCCTTAGTGTAAACATTTTAATAAGTCAGAAACTACCTACTCATTAGAATTTTGAAATAGATACATCAGCATTTATAAGAAAATCATCCGCTGAATAATGTATTATTAATAATGATTTAGTAAAGCTTTTTTTAGTAAAAAGTGGATTTTCATTTAAAAATAGAAGTTTTATCACCACAGGAAATTTGAAAAAACGGTCTTTAGGTATACTTAAAAATTCTAAAAATCAGAATTTGAATAAAATATGTACTATTAAAGAAAAAAATGGGAGTGACCATTCTTAAAAAACCACTCTATATTGTTATGTTTAATAACAATTAGTCTTTTTTTTTATTTTTATTTTTCAATATTACACGGTGCGATATGAAATAGTTATCTTCTAAGTGTTATAATCTTAATATCAAACGATCAGTCATCAATTCTTTCAGGTCTAGTCTTTAAAACCATTGTTATCAATATGATATTAAATTATATTAAAATTTGTTGATATAGTGTTCCGCGTCATTGGATAGGTCACTGTTATGGATATGCTGAACTTAAATTATTATTGCTTATAAAACGATTCTGAATGGACACGGTTTGTTTGCTTATATTAATTCTAAGAATATTTATATTGCTAGAAATATCTAGTAAATTATTTCGTTGGTAAATAAAATAAGCTGAATACATTTTTTACAAAATCAAACTGCATGTATTGTACATACATATATATAGTTGTTATAATAATATTATTCCATGTTATATTACAAGCTGTTAAACTTATAGGGTGAATATACTGATAAACCGTAGAATGGCTTGAATTGGTTTATGGAATAAATAGCTTAAAATTAGTTTAAATATTTTGAGAATTGCATTGCTCATAATAAATAAAACCTGTGTGTTGTCATTACGCACGCCAGAAGTTGAGAAGTGAATAAGGAAAAGGTGGCGGTGGAATTAGTTTAAATAATTGATAAAATACAAACTTAACATATATTAATATATATTTTGATGTATGGTAGCAACGTTGTTACCGTATGGCGTCTACCATACTTATTCGTATTTAAACGTATAAATACGGTAATTACCGTAAACACGTTTTTCTAGATACCATTTTAGATGTTAAGAATTTTGTTTAGCTGTAGATAATTTTTTGGGCCTTATTTATTCGGATTTCCTTTCACTAGTCATTATTTGTGCTTAGCACTGCCCTCGAATATTCAACTAACTTTTTCATAGTTTAAATCATTTATTTAATTTTGGTCCTCCCACTCTCAATGAGTTCCATTATCTTTGTTTTCTCAGAATTGATTTCGAGACCTTTTTTTGTAATATTATTATTTTATTTTTATTTATTAAAACTAAAAAGCACTAGGGACAGTGCGTCCCCCTGTTTTAGTCTGGTTTCTAATGTTGAAATTCCTAAACCTACATTTTGCGTTCTCGCTCTGTTTTTCGTGTTTACTATACACATTATACTTAAAGTTGTTATAATTTATTTGGGAAACCGAACTCGTCGTAATATTGTAGAGTCTTTCTCTGTGGGAACTAGCACAGGCCTTTTCAAAGTCTATGATTATTTGGCAAATATTCTGCCGATACACGTATCTTTTTCAATTAATTTACCTATTATGGATAGTTGTTATTTGGTTGAAGGACCTTTCCGGAAGCCGCGGACATTGGATTTACTGATTTAGTAATACATTAGAGAATACCTTGTATGTGATACTCCTCTACAATTGTCACATTTTTTCTTGTCTCCTTTTTGTATAATGATTGCCTTATTCCAACTATCCTGTTATCGTTTCTCAGCCCATATTGGTTGACCCAATTATATACTCAATATTGCTACGTGCACATCCTCAACTCAGTACTTTATGAGTTCTGGTGGGAATGTGGGATATCATCGGTGCCCAGCGCTTTCCAATTTTTCAGATCAAATATTGGCATTTTAACTTCTTCAAGACTAACATCCTCTTCGTAAGGCTCCGTTCATATAATATTATGTAAACGTATGGTACCGATGGATTTTTATACTACTGTCACACGTGTCATTGAGACCTGCTATTTGCTAGATAATTTGAAATGTTTATATTGAATTACCATCAACAATGCAAGAAGTTTTGAAAAAGTTCAAAATTTGTTTTCGATGTATTTATACAAATATAATATTATATATCTATGTGGCATTGTGGCTGTATACAATGTAATATTATATCAGTAAAACTTTTGCATTTCAGTTATTCCATCCAATACATGATAAAATATGTGCACGTATAAAATTCGATTTTTGCACTGGGCATTATAAAATGTATGAAAGTTATCATGCTTGAACACTTTTTTTTTCATCTATTAATCACAAAATTATTCATACCTATAAGTAAATACATCTGCCGTGAATCGTAAATCGTTGTAAAATTAGATGTGACACACAAAAATCACCAAAAGTAATTTACTTAATACAATGTAACCTTATTACACAGTATTCACATCACCATTTTTTTTAAATTTGTTGCATGTACTTATATTATGTACTTGTATGTATATAGTTTGATTTTTTCATGAAATTATTAATGCTTATCCTGTGTCGATAGAAACTTATTTTTTTACAAATGAGAACCGCTCTTTTTACTATAAATAAATGTTAAATTTTTAAATGTTGATGTATATAAATTGATATTAGAAAGAGTAAATTCTGAATTATTAAACTTTTATGTAGGTACTAATGAAAATGGTCCATGATAATAAGTTCAAATATCATTTGATGATATGAATATTATAGCTATTATTTTATTAATATTTATATTTATATATTAGGATTTTATTTGTGTAAACATTTTCCAAGTACAATAAGTACGACTAAACTGCGTATTACATTTCATCTAATTTATATTTTATGTCAAACCTTTATTATTCTAAATACATAGGGTTTATTAACTCAGAAACTAACTGTTTGAATTTTGATTTATATATAGACCAAAGTTATGTTGAAAACTAATTGAATACACGGGTGCGATACAATAGACTAGATCAAAAACGTTTCAAACTTTTCAAATTTAAATTTAATTTGGTGTATTATATAAAATCATTTTTATTGTGTCCTATGACAGTTTGATAGTATACAATAATAAAGTTTTATTTGTACAGCAACTTCGAATGGCCCTTATTTAACACCCACCTCAACAGCTTGAACCGAACTTTTTAAACATAAAAAGGGGATATTAGGCTCACCAAAATATATATATATATGTATTTAGGTGTAGCGTGAAAAGCAAATGTACTTGATTCTACTTTAAGTCTGCAGCATGACAAGCAATGACTGTTGATCGTCTTATAATAATACTATAATAATATTATTGTAAATATTTAGTTGATAAACAATTTCCCTTTTGCAGTATTATGTTCAATCAAATTTTAATCTTTGCAATACATTATTGTTTGAAAATACAGTGGTTAAACTTGTAATATACTAATACAATCAAATTGAATTCAATAGGTATCCCTATAGCCTATAGGTCGCTTTAATGAAGTATTTCTCGACTGGTGCTTAGGTTTTACTAAATGATTTTTTTGCGTTTCCATCTAAACATTTTTAAAATTAAAAACAATTAACCTTGGAGTAATTAAAATAGCAGACCACTAAAAACTTGTATGACCGGTAAAATCAAACATTGGTGGATTGGAGCGTTTCCAAACTTGTGAAAGAAACTCAAGCACAATATTCGTTTTTAAATATTAATAGATGGTTATAATATAATTATTACACGAATTAATTACATTAATAGGTGAGGATTAAAATTATTGGAAGTAATTAAAAAAATATTTTTTTTTTCACAAATCAAATTCAATAAAAATATAAAATATATTTATTAGAAGTGATTGTGGTGATTGGGTGTTGAGATGTGGTCCATGTCTTTGTATAATTTTTCTGTGATTGATCCTCAGTGCAAACACTGCAAACTGCCGCCTATTAGGTTGGGAACCACTACCTTAATGGTAAACACAAAGCATTAATGAAACGCTGTGTAGCGTAATTAATTTGTTCGATGTTTTAAAGCTCACAATGCAATTTAAACGTGCTTTCGTCGATTTAATTTTAAACGTTAAAGTGTGCATCAATGTGCATGTTTTTGTGCTTTGTGGATACCAGACGTAAAGAGTTGTTTTGATTTGCTTAAGTTTAATTTAAAAGCATCCCTATACGACGTTTTTGTTAATTGCATAATACTTATTCCGTAGAAATAAATTTATTACCAATTTAGGTTGTTCTCAATTTGTCGAAAAAATTCATTCGTACCTACTCCATATAAATACAATATTTCTGTTCGTGATTCGTAAGCATGTCAATTGTTAACTGAGAAACTACTTGAGTATATTACTAATTATTATACTATACACTTGATATTCGACCATTGTACAAAAAATTTCACGATAATAATTATACCAAATTTTAACGATCGCGATCCTAGTTTCTTGGAGTTATAGTGGAAACTTCACCACGATTAATTCCGTAGAAAGCCTTAATATAATTCATGCTCTTAGAAATATATTATGAAAATAATCAAAATTGCTTGAACAAGAAATGAAAAATAAAATATGCATGGATAGATACTAAAACTAAACATACATTTTTATTGTTTATCTTGGAGAAAAATATATGGTTATGGTGTTGACAATATTAACGTAATGAAAATATTATTGATCGATCGATATACGTATAACCAGTAGATATGTCGAACCTTCTTTTCTGCAGCCACCGTTGACCGTAATCCGAACAATGGTATTTTTTCTTATTTTTTTTTTGAATAAACTACATTACAGAACAAACACAGTCAAAATTACGTATATGAAATAGAAAAAAATTTTTTACTTTTTTGAGTAAGTTTGTTTGCGTTTTTTTCGAAATATACAAACTTTATAATACCCTGATTGAATAATATATTATATGGTGGTGGCGGTGATGACGACCACAACAGCCATCGTCATCATCGATTTGCATTACCAGCTTTCATCTGCCAGACGCGGGCGAGCGGTTTACCAGTATTTATTTCAATAAATACGATTAGTATGACTACGTTGTGTAACAGTTGTGTCGTTTTGTGTTTCAAATATTCTATTTTTGAAGTGTTTTGTGTTTTAGAGGTAAGTCAAATCAAATGTATTGTACATTATTTATTTAGAGTAATTCTTACAGATTATTTGAAAAAAATATTATTTGCAAAACGATAGATTTCAAAAATATTAGTTTGAGGATATCCTCAAAGAATTTACCATAAAAAAATTAAGAATAATATATGACCGAAGAAAAAATGATTTAAACTAGTATTATTATTAAATATGAAAGATATAATAAACATTGTAAATATTACTTTTCATTGTAAATTAATATTTTATTTCTTTAAAAATCAAATGACTATTGTTTTATTTATTAAAATCAGATGGTTATAAATTAAAACTTGTTAAATTATATTATTAATTGGTAAAAAACATATTTGGGAATAATTGTCTAGAGCGCTCCAACATTTTGACTTCCCAATGTTTAATCCGGAATTGCCGGTAAGCGTATATAAACACTTTGGTTATAATAATATATTAATTTTTATTATATTCAAGCCTCTATTCTTATTGAATAAATAGATTCAACATTACATAATATTTTTTTCATTCGGTAATGTCATTCAAGTAGTATGTTTTAAAACTATACTATATAAGACTATTTTTTCTTAGTTTGACTGCGCTCAATTACGTGAAAATATTTGTGATTTTGTGAATACATATAATTTACTACCTACCCACCTTTGTGAAATATGTTTCAATTATACACCTACTGTTATATTATATTATTCAGCCTCCCCATACATATGTGTAGGTTTTTTTGGAATTTTATACTTCGTTATAGACCAATTCAGCATAATAAACATTAGTGTATATCTACAGTGCCCCGCTGAGGCTTTATATCGAAAATCGTAAGTTTACGCCATAGAAGGTTGGTGAATTATATCAAATGTTGTTTATTTTATATTTACAAGAATGTTATAGCTTGTGTTGTTATTTATATCATATTTTTAAAAATTGACTGGGAAATCAGTACAGGGTTCTTTATAAAAACGTTCATCAATGCATTCTTAGTGCACACAGCAGGGTTTACCATTGATTAGGCTATACATTGACCAATTAGTTAGTCAGTTCAGTTATATTATATTATAGCCATCACACCCGTCTTAACCTTTAAGACTAACTTTTGATATGCTAGCAGTATATTATCAGGCGCCACTGTTGAATTTCTCATTCATATTTCCTACTTTTCCTTGTCGAACACAATAAAAAAAAAATCAGCCAAATCAGCCATTTTTGAGTTTTAGCCAGACCAACAAACAGCTTTTGATTTTTATTTTAAATATTTTATATATAGATATAATGGCGTTTTTGTTTGCAAATTGTTGTTATATACCTAGTTATTAATGGAGTAGCCAGAAATTACAGGATCGGGGATGGGAGTGGTCGAGAACTAGTGATGTATGTTCACAAATTCCAAAATGACAGATAGGGTATTATCGTATTAAAAAGAGAAAAATATATTATTCTAGTAAAAATAATAAATGTATTCCATTTCAAAGTAATAACTTTAACGTGTCAAAAAACAAATAATAACTTAAGTATATAAGTAAAAATAAATGATTCTAGTTAGTAGTCTGAAGTACAGTAGGTATTCATATTCTTTTGAAAACTAAACAATACAATAGTAATTTTATGTTGTATATTGTTTAATTGATGAAAGACCACCGATTTTAGATTCTGAGCGGAGCGATGAATGTATTGATTTTTTTAGATGTGTGTTTTTTTATTTATTTTTTGTCTGTGTACACGATAAGTAGTCGAAATAATGCTTTACTTTTCTTCTACAGTATCTTATTTGATGAGAAAGTGAATCTAGTTGGTGCATTCGGGAGGTCATTTTTTAAAATTCCCAATAGTTTTCTATACTCAGTTTCCTATTTATTTAGGTTTTTCTTCTATGAATGTCAATTAAATTTTATTAAATTTAATACAATGATCCTATTATATTGTTACAATGACTCTTGAAAAATGTTAAAAATCCATAGTCACAATTTTTTTTTAATAAGTATTTTAAGTTCAAATCTTAGCAAAATATGTAAAAATCACGGAAATGTGCAAATTATTTTCAGTTAGAAATTCATAAAAAATGTTTCCTTTTAAATCTAAGATTTGAAAATTTATTTAAAGATTCGTCATAATAGTTTGTCTAAATTTTTCAAAAAAAAATGTCTACCTGAAAGTCAAATTTTATTTTTATGAGCGTTTGAAGTTCAAATTTTTACAACATTGGTAATTCACTCGATTTCTCATGTAGCGATTTTCTTATTTTGCTGTAATTCAAAAACGAACAACTGAAGATACTTACAATTTATATGTATGTTTATATATATCATATGTTTATTTTATCAATTTCTATACTTGATACAATTTTCAAAATATTTTGTTTCGTTTTGAGCTATTTACGGACATATTCCTTTTAAAGTTTTTTTAGTTTTTTTTTTTTTTTATAAATGTCAATAAAATTGTAATCATTGTGTTAAAAAGCTTGAAAATTTAATATAAGGCTCCTAATATATTGTTACAAAAGTAGTTGAAAAATATTAAAAATCATGGGCACAACTTTTTTTTTATAAGCATGCCAAGTTCGATTTTTGACAACATTCATCAAATTTTAAATTGAAAAATATTTTAGTAGTTAAAAATTGATAACATTTTCGACTTTTATAGCTAAGGATTGAAAATTTAAAACAAAGTTCTACGTAAGTAAGTTATCCTGTAATTAAAAAATCTCAAAAATATAAACACGCAGTTTTTTTATGGCTATTTTATGATAAAATTTGGACAAAATTACATATTATTAAATAACCAAGAATAACGATTTTAGTAACTTTGTTGTAATTTTATTATATTAATTCAACCTACCGGCTACTGTATTAATAATATGAGATAACAATATAAATATAAAATAAAATATCCACAATGACAAACCGTCTCAGCTCAGAATCGTTTTTCGTATTCAATTATAATATAATATCATTGAATTCAAATTTAATACCATCCATTATACAGTGACCCACTATTGTCATCTACTGTACAGCAGAGCGACATCCACTTACCCGTCCTTTTTTTAATTAACTTACAACTTATTCAAGATTTTTCTTTTTGCCAAAAGTTTGCTCTTTACATTATTACCTAACAGAACGATAAATGTGGTTGTTAATTTTACAATGGTAGCAAATTGTATCTAATTTATATATTGTGGGATCAAAAGAAAAAATGTATAGCAACTTTCAAAATATTTGGGGGTATAAAAAATAAACTACAGAAAAACAGTTATATTTATTATTTACGCACCATCAGTTTTAGGAAAAATCGGTTTATTTATTTTGTTGTAATTTAAAAATGAAAAATAATAAACACTTGATATTCTTTCACAATTTTAATATTACCATTTTAGAGATCTGATATAAATTTAAAAATATTTCGGTACATTTTGCACATTTTCTAGTCATCTGAAATTTACGACTTTTTTTAGATTTTTTTTATGTTTAAGTAGATAAAAAATTTTACTAAGTAAAATACAATCAAAAATCCCTTCATAAGTGGTTATTACTGGAATTAAAAAAATATAATGTATATCGTAATGCCTCATGATTAATATATAATACACATTTGAAGTTAATAGGAACTTTGACAAATTAAGATTTTAAAACCTTAAAAATAACAATTTCTAAATTAACACTTATTAGGCTGTAAAAATATTAAACGCAGAAACTGAAAACCATCCTCTATTGTTCAAATTATTTTTTTAATACTCAAAATAAGTAGACTTATTTAAACTGTGTATTCTTCAAGTCTCCAAACCTATTTATGAAGTTCAACTGTACGGCAGTATATATATATAGATTAATATAAAAATAATTATAATAATGTTATAACAATAGGATATTATAACATAATATTTTTTTTTTTTTTATAATATATGTTCAGTCTTCTGTATTATTAATAGAAAAATACACTTCTATAATAGTAGTACCTACCTATAAGCAATTATAAACAACTAATTAATTGTCACTTGGATACCTATGTTAATCGTTGGCTAACAATTGCTTCCCGTTTGTACAGTCTTACAACGTCGGTTGGTACTCGGTAGTAGGTACCGCATGATGGACTCAACATTCAGTAGGTAACATAAATTATAGAATCAGCACGTACCGACGTTTCATTCATTTTTCTTCGAAGTCGTAATTTTTTACGAACTTTATCCGGTTTAAAACACATTGTTTTACAGAAACATATAGTTCCATATCCACTACGAGACTTCTAAATTTAACCACACCTACTCCAAAAAAATATTCCATCGGAAAGCGCATTCAGTATATGCTCACCTCTGGTTTTGTTCAACACAGACTTTAACAATTAATGAGCTTCAAAATGCTTAAAACTTATTTGTAAGGTACGTAATGTTAAAGCGTGTTTTGATGAAAATAAATATATGTCAGCACGTAAATTCGTAATGGTTGAATTGTTGTGAACAACATGATATTATAATACTATGTGGGTAGGTCATCATGATCACTTGATAAAAACAGACAAAAAAAAAAATTTTTGTAATTCGTTTCGGTTCTTAAGACAGTTAAATTGTAATTGATTCCACTTTTCACTTTTAAAACTATCTATAAATTATTATTACAGTACGTAATATATTTCTGCTCGCGTGATCGCGTATAAGTGTATAACATTGTACCTACTGAATATTGTGAGAGACAAAAACTATATACTTACTATAATAATTACAAAAAAGACCACATAGGTACAAATGTATTAATAAAAACATTCTATGCTATGAATATTGATAAGTCAATGATTTAACAAATGGGCGGGCCACAGGTGTTTAATCATAATCGATTAATTTAATCAAAGCATAAACCTATTATTATAAATTCCAAAATAAAATGTTGACGTATTTAATACAAATCTGCTGCAAACTTCATTGGCGGAGTTCTTTTGGATTCTGAGTGGAGCGATGGATGTATTGATTTTACAATGATGTGTGTTTTTTTTTTAATTAATTTTTTATTTTTGTGGCTGTCATCACCTTTTAGGACAGTAAAAATACTTCGATTTTCTTCAATAGTACTTTTTCTGATAGGAAAGTGAATCTAGTTGGTACTTTGGGGGGTCAAAAGTTAAAATTTCCCAGTAGTTTTCATGAGCGCCGTGAAAAACGAATGAAAAATTAAGGGACAAACGGGAATTTTTACGGAAAACCAATTTTCGACAAAATCTATTTTGGTTTTTGGTATAACTTTAAAAGAAAAGACCGTAGAGACATGAAATTTGACTGAGTATTTATATAAGCACTTTCTACACACCATAGCATTTTCAAAATATTCTGACTTATTTTGAGCTGTTAACGGACATTTTCAGTTTCCAATTTTTATAGTTTTTTTTTCTATAAATGTAAATAAAATTTTAATTGTTGGGTAAAAAATCTTGAAAATTTAATAGTAGGCTTCTAACATATAGGTTCAAAGGCAGATGAAAAATATTAAAAATCCATAGTCACAATTTTTTTTAATAGGTAATCAAAGTTAAAATTATGACAAAATACGTAAAAATGACGAAAATGTGCAATTTATTTTGAGTTAGAAATTTATAAAAATTTTTATTTGAAAATGTAATACAAGATTCCTCATAAGTTTGCCTAATTTTATCGATAAAAAAATGTTTATAAACAAGTCAAAATACATTTTTATGAGCATTTTAAGTTCAAATTTTTACAAGATTAGATATTTACTCGATTACTCATGCAGCGATTTTTTATTTTGTTGCAATTCAAAAAGAAATAACTGTAGATACATGAAAATTTCACTGAATGTTTATATAAGCATTTTCTATACACCGTCTAATTTTGAATATGTTTTGACTGTTATTGAGCTTTTTACGGATCATTTAAATTTTCAATTTTTTTAGTTTTTTTTTATATAAATACCAATAAATTTTTATTTGTCGGGCCAAAAATAATGAAAATTGAACACAAGGCTCCTAATATATTGTTACAATAGCAATTGAAAAATATTAAAAATACATATGCACACATTTTTTTTATAAGCATTTAAAGTTCGAATTTTGACAAAATTCATCAAAATCTCGAAAGTTATCAATCATTGTAATTAAACAATTATAAAATGGTCAGTTTTTATAATTAAGGATTGAAAATTAAAAATAAAGATTCTAATAAATAGTACATACTGTAAACAAAAAATCTAAAAAATATATAAACACAGTTATTTTTTATAGACATTTTAATTTCAAATTTGGACGAAATTACATATTAAAATCAATATTAACGAGTAAAAGTATATATTATAATATTTTTCTGGCATCAATGATAATTTTAGGTTAATAATTAAATAATATGAATAATAGTAATTCAACTTAGCAGCTACCGTAAAATAACAATGTCAATATAATTTAAAATATCCTAGACTGACAAACCGTCTCCGTTCAGAATCGTTTTTCGTATACAATTATATTATATCACTGAATTCAAATTTAATACCATCCATTATACAGTGATCTACTTGTAACCTACTGTACAGCAGAGCGACATCTACTTGACCCCCTTTTTTACGTTTAGAGTTTATCGACCATAGAGAAAAACTAATTCCAAACTAATGACGAGTTAATTCCACTCATTTAAATTATTACAATACAATAATAATATTATAAATTTAAAATGCATAGAGCGTAATGTAACATGATCAAAATTATTTAGTTATGTTTTTATTGATTCAGTTGATTAAATCTTTTACTTTGCATAATAGACATTTGGACCCTTAACGAAACATTCCTCGGATAATGCTGAACTTCAATTAGTTTCCTACATATTTTTTCAAAAAAAAAATGGGTGGGAAGAGTGGATAAGATTAGAATGTTCTCATTGATTATTCAATCATACTGAAACAAATTTTAATAGCCGAGAGTTGAGTTACATTGAATTGATGCGTGTTGACAGCTGGTTCATCCGAAATTTTACTTCGAATTACTTACTGAATGTATCAAATTCATTGTTTTTCTTTGAATTACTGAGAATTTCAAATTATCGAAGATTCTAAGGGTTATTTATTGACTGCTCATTACTTTATGATATTCAACGAATATTTATTTTAAAAAATAAAATTACCTAAACATTTATTGTGTTTATTAATAATTATTTTTAATGTAAGTTGTTATTCATGTTAATTTTATAATTTTATAAAAAATGCATAGTGAAATCTAAATCTAAACTTAGCATTTAAATATATTAATATAAAATAATATTTTGACATAATTTCAGGAGATAATATGTTCTTTGGTATGCTAAGACTTTTATAAATCCCCTAGTTTATAACTTCACTTCCAATACGACAAATATTTTTAAATTGTTTTATCTTATAGAAAATAGCTCAGCGTTAAATTCTATAAATTCTAGGACATTTATACTTGCATTCGTATTCGCCGCTTTAATAAAATTCACGAATGCAAAACTCACTACTTTTGTAGTATAAGTAAATTAGATAAATTTTCAAGTTGTAGTATATTATGTGTTTTTTGGTTCAAATAATATTATTTTTAATACCCATACAAATTACTGAAATTACGACAGCTAGGACAGGTATCGGATCCGAGGAAATATGCTAAGTTATCAAGTTTGTAAAGAGACAAACAGTGAACTATCTTAAAATTATATTATTAATATTATTATTTGTATTATTATTGTTATTATTATTATTATTATTATTAGAAAATGCATTAAACCTTGTCGTGTCGGACGTCTGTAAATAGTTAAATATTGTTTGCATTGTTACGCGTGCTATTGTGCTTATCTTTTTTTATTACGAACGCCATCAAAATAATACTGTATAATAATATAATATATTCGAGTAGTTTTAATTAATTAAATAGTTTGAAAAGATCAACAAATTATCTCTGTAGGATAATGTTTGAGGATTTGTAGAGGTAGGTATAACGAATATGAAAGTTTTATTCATAATTAAATACTCATTTATAATATAAATCACTAAATCAGTTCACAACAATTTATTATACAAGTACTTATTATACAGGTATTTTAATTCCAGCTGTTTCATTTGAAAACCAAATACTTAAAAGTTTATTCCTTGTATACAACATTTTAGTGTTTGAGTTAAATAATTAAAACAATTAGGTATTGTCCTAAAGAAGGTATTAATCCTTTAGAATGTTTTTTTTTTTAATTTTATTACCTCGTTATAGGGTCAATTTTATGATTTAAGTATAGAAGAAAAATTACTTCGGTCAACGTTTTCAACGAGATATTTGATTTGTCAAGACTTCAAGAAGATCCCAACATAAGACCTATCCTCGGGCGTATAAATTAGACAAAGTCAATAGTATCAAGATATTTATTGAGATTTAGGATCCCAACATTACTTATTTCATAATATTAATAAGTCTACGATCATTAACCAATTTTCATTCAGAAAAACCAACATTGTAGCTATATTTAAAGTGAATCATATTTAAATGTCCTATTGAATTGTAACATTTTACGTAGGTACCTAATTATAACTAGCATACAAATTAAAATGTCCTAAAAAATCTAACGCAAGAACATAGATAATATTCTTAACTTTAAATATGAAAATAGCTAGTTCAATTTATTCATCAATTTAATACTTAATCAACACAGGGTTGGTTCCGCTGAATAAAAATCTGTATGTTGCACGAGGGTCGGAGAGATAAAAATAGTATGCCGACTTCCTCATAAGAGGAACTCTGAGGAAGTTATACTTTTTAATTTTTATTGTAAAAATATACTTGGGGTGAACGGTGCTTTCTTGGTTAAAAGTAATTTTAGGAAATAATGCTTTGAGTTTAAAATAAACAATTTTCTTCTGAAACGTCAGATCCATTTTTCAAAATAGTGCACTACAAAAGAATGTTAGAATTGTTTAAAAATAATTTCTTGCAACTTAAATTGTATAATAAATATAAAATATTATATTCCAAAACGGATATGTATAATGTATGTCAATCGATCTGTGTCGGTATATTTTAATGCATTTTCTATGTAATTTCGAATTCATGGAACAACCAACAAAGAACACGAAATAGAACTATCCATAAAATACGGACTTTAAATTAATATTTAAATAATATCGTATTTAATTCGTTCAAAAATATTTCGGTAAAAATGTCTTTATTTATATCCCTTAAAAACACTTCTGTCTGAGAACACAGTTTTTCCTGTCAGTAATTTAACACTTTAATGTTAATATATTATATACTATCACAGTCCATTTATAATATCAAATGTAATTATTATTTTTATTAAATACTTGAAAATATCATGTAATTTTACCGAGTTGGGAAATGGATGGCTTTTCGTATGATGTAGGTAGGCACTATAATAGCGCATTCAGCGCTCGGGAAGGATAATAACATACATGTATGTACATTTTTTTTTATATATGTACAAATTAATATGTGTCACCATTTGGCACGATTTGCCAAAATTATTATAGTGTCAAATCGTGCCATTAACATAACAAATCGTGTTATACCTACGCAGTACGCATAATACTTATAAGTAACGGTTTGTAAGGAGGGATCACGTATAATGATGGTATATGTGGGTACGTTTTTATACTCGAAGCGGAGAAGATGAATTATTTTTGATTGAAATGTATTAATTTATTCTATTTTATATACGTATGGAAACTAATGATTTATTTTTATAGGTAATTATAAAATTGATAAAGATAAAAAATTCATAAATACATTCTTAGTTAAAAATATAATATTTAGATTTTCGCAATTAAACTTAAACAATTACTAGGTAATAAAACAAATAATTTGATTATTTCTGTTCACCTCCTTTAAGTTGTACCGCTGTTAGTGGTGTAGTTCTAGGTTTGTACTTCCATCGTGATAAGAAGAGATTTAAGATTTGAATTTAATAGTAAATAATAATAACATATAATAGATAAGATTACAAGTACAAGTAAATACTATCAGTGTTGTGACTTATCTAGATACATTTATCTAGATGAAAAAATCAGTTATCTATATTAATTTATCTAAATAATTTTTTTTTGTATAGATATTTATTTAATATATAGTATAACAATATGCATTTTTACATTTTGTGTCCAAAAACTATACTAATGTAATTTGATAGAAGTTTACAGATTTTTAAATAGTTTGAACAAATTCCAAGTAGTCATACACTCATAAAATATTGGTTATCTTGTTAGTCAATACACAGAACAAATTTAATTTATTCTGTGGTCAATATTCCGTAATTAATTGATGGATTTTTTTTAATTTAATGTATTAATTTAATGTAGTTACATGGTTATTTCTGACCTGCTGTGACGGCAGAAAAACACGACGTTTCATATAATATTAGTATTATTGTTATACAAATGTTGTCATTGAGTGTTTCTGCGTATACCGTTTTAGACGAATTAATATACATTATACATAAAATAATCTAATAATCTAATAACATATAACAATTAAATTATATAAATGCATGTACGTATAATATTTTGTATAACCCGTGAAATTACCCATTTAAACATATTATAGGGGTGTGTTTCGTACACTGCCCACATACGACGACTACTGCAGCTATACATATATTAATATACCTATTATAAATTATAATATAATATATTAGGCACCATTATCAATGTCAATTATATTACCTCTATACAGACAGTATCCTTAACTAATATAAATATTATATATATATAGGTAATTTAGCTCAGAGTATTTTAAAGTAAAATTATCAAAACGCAGTACAACGCGTCAACGTGACCAGTTACTATCATTATCATTCCCTTGTGTTCTCAAAACTTATCCAATTTGTTTATTATAATTTATAATATATTTTAATAACTGGATAATATTTTAAGATATTTTAACAATTTTAACTAATTTACTTAAGTAGTTAAGTGTTCTGAATATGTTAAGAACTTAAGAGGTCGCTACCCATGCACTTATTATCTTCATCTTACACACGTACGACATGAAAATGTTCGTTCACTAGTTTCAATAGTGTGCTGTTAAATTTGATATTAGAGTGAAATGACCTATTATAAAATGTTTAAGTAAGAACATTATCTGCGCTTATCGGCGATGTTTGATATTTTAATTTTCAAGCAAGATAATTCACAAATTTAAAATAAGTATATTTATTGAATTTGATTAAAAACATTATTATACAATTAATGATGCAGGTAAAATGTACAACACAGACCACATCTATGATTTTTTTTAAGAAGAATATTAATTGGGTGGAAAAATATTGATAAATCGTTAAACCCATCGTTCTAGTGGCGTATTTAGTGTAGTCGAAGGGCCGGTCACCCGCTTTGGTTTGTGTAGTATCTATACAGCCATACAGACAAGGTTATATAGTATTTAAAATATGATATTTATTCTAACGGTTCTCCTCACCTTGGGAGATTTCTAGCTAAGCCACTGAAAAATTTATGTCAAGTTTAAAAAATACAAAATAATGCCTATCTATATTTTTATCAAGTTAAATTCTATTTATCTAGATATTTTAGTATTTTTTATCTACTATCTTTATCTAGATAAATTCCTATCAATAATATATTATCTTTATCTAAATAATATTTTAGTTATCTATTCCCAACACTGCATACTATACAGCAATTTAAATTAACTTAATTATACAGTATACTATCCTTATAATTTGTAATAATGATAATTTATAAATAGGTTAATATAAATTTTTAAATCTATACAATATATCTTAATAGCTGTACCTATTAAACGATCTTCTATAAAGACCAACAACTTTTGACATTTAGTAATTTAGACAAAGTTAAATTAATATTTTTCTTATTTTTAATAAGTATTTAGATTATGATTACATAATAAGATAATATTTGTATGCTTATATATATATTAAATGTAACAAACATTTTTTAAATAACCTATCAATATTAAATATGTTTAGTTCATTATAAACAAAATTCGTATTAGTACTACTAGATCATTTTAATATAAATCTTATTTATTTATGAAGTGTTACTTTTAAATAGCTCAGATAAATATCATAAGTATTCCCCGAATTTCTATACTATTGGAGATGATTGACTGTACAAATTAAATATATATTATTTTTAATTGTTTATTCATAAGCAAATCTCTCAGATTTCGGAAAACATAAAAGAATTTACCGGCTTGTTGTATTAAATAGTCTATAATATAGACTCTATATTATGATAATTCCATTTTAATTTGGAATCAATAAAAAAAAATAAAATAAAAAAAATAGGTTAAAATTCATTAAAATTGTAAATAATTACAAGTTATAATTTGATGAAATCAGTATAGTACCCTATCAAATTTTGTACACTACCAACGGTCGCACAATCAATGATTGAACACTATACTTAGACAGTATTCTCAATATATTAGGTATCATAAAAATCGGAACCAAATAAAAATATTATAAATTAGAATATTGGAAAGTATAAGAAAGACCCCATTTTAAAATAAAACTAATCTGATCTGAAACGGCAAAGATTACAAAAAAGACGTTCGCAATTATTATTATCTGGACTGCTGAAAAATTCCGAAAGTACCTATCATTTGTGTTTGTAATTGTTATCGATCTGAAGGGAGTGATCTTATATGTAACTATACGAATTTTTAAACCTATTTTATTTACTGTCCCATAAAAAATGTTCTTCTATAAAAAAACCCTCACTCGATTCCAGAATAAATTTACAAAGAAGTAAGAACAACCATATATAAACTTGATTTTACTTAAAGTTGTGTGATGTTTGGTTTCACAGACCATTAGACACAGCTGTACCAGAAACTTGTAAACAGATGGGCAGCATTTCCAGGAGATTGTCCATCGTGACCGAGCTCTGTTATATTATTTAGTACACATACTTAGAGAATACCAAGATTAAACTTGATTCACCGCATTTTACAGATTGATAAGAAGCGGAACCCTGGTGTGACCTCGGAGCTGAAAATTATTTTGACACCGCGAAATATTGTCTCAGTTTTTGAGCCGATTTTCAATTTTATTAATGGCCTCTGCAGCCTATTGGAACTAGGAAGTAAAGTTAAATAAATTATAAATGACTTAGTTGTTTTCTTAACGACGTAACTCAATTGCATAAAAAATTAAAGCAAATAAATTGTTGTTTTGAGATGTTTCTCAATTTATTACGACTAAGTTTGGCGTACTTTCATAATTTAATTTATTAATATCAGCAAAAACGCTTATAGCTATGATATATTTTAAACTTAATTTAATAATGATGCAGAGCGCTGGAAATAACCAATAAATTAAAATAAAACCTAATCAAATCATTCTTGGGAATTTATTTTGAAATTGTGCAATTAAAAACTAAAATATTTCTTGGAAAGTGTCATTGGGTTAGGTGTATGATGGATATTTATTCATACATCCCATAAATTTAATTATTTGCCTAGTCTTCAAACTTTAATACCCCACTTGTTGATATAAATTTTCCAACTGCATTACGCGTTGTATCAGTAATTGTTTGTTTACTTTTTTTTTTTTTAAATAACTAGAAGTATTTTGAACAATTTGAATATTGTTGGGAATGAATAGTTTTCTGAAATGCTTATTGGACCATAATTTCTCATTTTGTTTCGAAATATATACATAAAAAACTATTTTTATGAATGACTGTACCCTGTCTAAGAATCAAGGCTTGAAACCATTATTGAACACCCATTTTGAATACCAATTAAAACAGTTCAAACTGAAACCAATAACAAAATCGAAAAAAAACAATACCGGTAATCAAAACTGAAATAGAAATCAGAAAAAATATTTTATGTTCCAAGGTCTGGTCATTATAATAATATAATTATAACGTAGGAATTGAAACCGACATTGGATACCAATTTTATATACCGGTACGTGATCAAAACCAAAAATAAAATAAAAATAAATAAATACCGATATCTGAATCCTAAATCCAAATAGGAAAATTATTTTCAGTTTCAAACCCTGCTAAGAATTTTTGTATTTTTATTTAAATTAAAATAAACTGATGTTGAAGTCGAACTAAAAAATATATTTTAAAATAAAAAATACTCTAATGCGCAACAACTATGTAGGTACTTGCATTTACCAATGAGTTATCAATTATAACTCGAGTGTTGTATTATATGATAATTTATATATTGCGTATGAACACTTGAATATCACTGTGGCACGTTTTTTTATATTTACTTGGAGATATGAGTTGGGCACTAGGGCCCCCTTTTGTCAAGGATACTAAATTCCCCTTCCTCTTAATCCGATCAAAAGCGTTCTCATTTACTCTAAAATGTAGATATCTAAGTTGGAACGCTCAAATCAAACATCTAATAATTTCTTTTTAATTGGAAACATTTATTTATTTACAAAAAAGTAACTTAATTGAATTATCAAGACATTTATTATATCCAATCGAAAACTTTTTTAGTTTCTTTTAACGGCTTGGGAGCTTCACTATGTTAAAAATAAATATGATTTATGACTGATATCCAAAAGTATCTTTTTTAAAAATGTATAGGTATATTTTTACATACATATATGTGTGATGATGTGGTATAAGTATTATCTATATATGGTCAAAATGCTAAAGAGTTATTTTTTGCTACTTATAACTCTAGATTTACTCTATATTATATTTGAAAATCTACCCACAAATATCACTGAAATCCTATGAATATTACTTGAACTATATTATTTCAATAACAATGGGAAATAGTTTTTTATTATAATTTGCAAGTGCAAATCTAAGTAAGCACAAACTTACGATATATATTATGATAAATTAATAAAAACAAAATTCTTTTTTTTTAAACTTGATGATATCATACCTCGTTATTAATACTCTTCACTTAAATTGATACAATGCATCCGTATTTTCATCACATTACTGGGTTATAACTAATAATGTTATATGCTAAAATTAGAGCAACATTTTTATCATCAAATCAAAAGAAGAATATTCACTAACATGGGTAATATTATTATATCTATAATCTAATAATTAGTATATTCTAAACGAACGTAGTATGTCAATGTTTCCATTTTAATGGTACAAAAATTATTTTTTTAATTTTTTTACTTAATATAATAGATACTATTCAGTATTTTAACAAACTAAGCTTCGAAAAAAACGTTCTCCTCATCAAATTGCCTTATAGCTTGTAAGTGACAGAGCAACACGATAAACAGTGAATAATGTCATCAATGTGACGGTGTAGCACTGTAGCGTATGTTTAACACCACTATATACTTACCTGTAAAGTTATTTGTCAAACATTTATAGGCATTTAACTATAGTTTTGTTCATATTATATATGTTTTAATACATTTCACGGTTATAAATACAACACTCATTTGGCCTTTTTCCGTTCTCGTCCGTGGCACATGAAATAATACACAAGAAACGGTTTTGTTGGTGAAATACTAGAAGTAAAACCTCACCTAACATTTGGAGTAAATAATATGTTTTTCAATACTTTATATTATATTAAATATATATTTAAATAATTTAACGGAAGTTACTTACTTCTATTTTGCTCCAGACAAAAAACAAACTTAGATGTTTTTTTTTTTTTTTTTTAATTTGCTGTGATGTAGAAACGTGTATAGTTAGTCTATTATGTTTTTTATAAATAGAATGATGATACCATAAATTGCTACACCAAAAATATATGGATAGAATCACCACTGATAAAAGATACCTACTCTCTTTCGCATGTAAAAATCACAGAAAGCTATAGTTGATAGTAATATTATATTAATGTGTGCTCTAGTTAATTATAAATAAATTTATTTTCATAAAATGTTACAATTAACTTGGAAGTATAATATTGTGAAACATGTTGTACCATTGTTGTCAAAGAATTCACTTGAATAATATTCCTTATATCATTGCTCTAAAACCAAATTGGTAAATCTACCAAATAGATTATTACAAATAAAACTATGTGTACCTTCAAGAATATTTTCTCACATTAAATTTATTTTGAGTATTATTAAAAATGTGACCTCTGACAGGATCTGAATTGAGAAGTCAGCAATTCCTGTAGATGAGTGGGTGGGGTGACCTTCGCGCCTTTGCGCCTTTGCATTTTATATTTGTTATTTATAAACAAAAATCCGCCATATATTTCGATATCAATAAAAGACTACGTGTTGTTTTTACGTGCAGCCGGCGGACGGTCGTGACAATATTCATAAATTATATAACTCCACATAAACCTTTATTTTAAAACTATATTTTTCTTCTTTATTATTTTCTCAAAACGCTTTTATCACTATACAATAACAGTCTAAGAACTTATTATTGTGTTCTTTGAAATCGAACCTTGAAATATATATTTATTTTTTATTTTAAATCGCTTTGTTCAGTCGGACTTACTTTAATAGCTTTTAGCGTGGAAAAAAAAATAACATTAAAAAACAATTATTTTCATACACCTAAAATGTATATACCATGTAACCAATATACATATATCAAAGTTAACCGTAAATTTTTATTTAGTAAGTTAGTTATTATTAATTTTTTTATATAAACATATTATAAAAGCATCGTTTTAGAAATTTCAGATTACCTATTGTTCAGAAATGATATGATAAAACCATTACAATTCCTCAGTTTTTACCTACTCCTAAATATATTTAATAGATACTTGTTTAGAAAAATCAAAATAAATAAAATTATGGCATTCACCGTATATGAATTCGATAAAAGTACAATATGTGTAAAAATATATAGAATTTATATTAGTGAATTAATATAAATTATAGTATTGACTCAATCACAAATTTACGATCACACGGCGTTTTAGATAGGCCTAATGGATACACCAATAGCTTTCATACTATGATTTCAGTTTTACTGATTGCACTTTTGGCACATATTTCTGACTTTTGCGAGTGAAATTATTCAGTTCAAAATTTAAATGGTAATTATTCTACCCGTGGAATTACTGTGTAACTAATGTTATTGTTAATAAAATATGTTAATGCATTATTACAGTTTGGAAAAAAAAATTAAGCTGAATCATAAATTCTGAAAAAGTTATGAACGTGTACCGTATTATTGTAATCCACTGTGTTTTTAGTTGCGTATATCGGTCAACGATATAACGTGACGCTTTTTATCTCGATTAATGATGATAGTAATTTTATTATGTTATCATTTTAACTGACCTTGTAATGAATACTAATTTCAGATTAATTATTGGTTTTACCAATTACAAATATTTTGTCACTATTATTACTAACTAAAATACGTTTGTTAACGAAAGAAAATATTTTGAAATAATATTTTCTGTCAATTATAAATACTATTTATTCGTTAACTGGCGAGTGAGAAAGCCATTGATGATAGAATGATCTCATCATCAATAAATTAAAAGACTTCTCTTCTATTAAATTATTAAATTATTAAAATCAAAATAATACAAATAAAAAGTATTTAAATTATTATTAGTAACCAACCCCTTGTCTATGGGATTAAAACCTCCCATTCCCCCTGTTGATAAACAATGTCCTAGTGTATGCAAATTATGTTATGTTGTGTAATACTGTAATGTATAATATTAAGTTTTTACAGTAGACAAATTAATAGTTATTGAATTATTTCATAAACGTACCTATTAATGTTCATAATTACGTTTCCGTTTACAAAGATACATTATTTGTTTTAAACTATTTTGTACGTACCTAAACATATCAATAAATAATTGAACTTTACTTGTAACTTGAATGAAATACGTTTTGAATTTTCATCTAACTAATTTTAACTTTTCTTGTCCATAACAGCATTAAAATGTTTATGATAAATAAGTCTAAAAATAGTTTATAGTAATAACTATCCTAAGTGTTTATTGACAATTTCTCCAATATTTCTAAAAATCCATTAAAATATTTACCTTTTGGACAAATACAACATTTGAAAATATTGTCTGTTATTGAACAAAATTGTACTTAAATCTGTTCATTTAGCAATAAAAGGATCGAATACCTATTATATTATAAGACAATGTTGTAGTTTGATTATTTATTTATTTTTTCGTTGATTTTAATTTGGCTTCAGCGACTAGTTTAATTACGTTACAATTTACATTAATGAAATATTAAGTAATAATATAATTACATATTTATATTGCTAACATATTTTTACACATAATATGAATGAAAAAAAAAAAAGAAAAAGAATAAACTTAATATATTGTATACAAAATATAGTTTAATGAGAAACACTTTAAGTCTTTATCTCATAATGGTGTATTCAGTGGACTAATGTTTAATAAACAACTTAGGTCTTAGAAAATACTTTTTTTCAAAAATAATAGATGTTTTAAAAGAATTCAATTTTAATGCATAGGTAGTAACTGATAGTTAAGCTAATGGCAAATGTCATTAGATAAAATTTAGTCATTTAGACATGAGTAACATAAACACTTGACACCGTTCTCGGAAATATTGTAAAATTTTCTTCCTGAAATCAACAGAACAAATCGTTAACAGAAAAAATTGAACCTAACCAATTGCATATTTCTATTGCTTTAAGCAGATTCTGAAGTAGATATTGTTCTATCTTGACAATAAAAATAATCAACAAAATTCCAACAATTATGTTGTATTGTTTTGTAACTATTGATGATGATAAAAATCGGCACTTCTTCAAAACCATAATTAATTAACCGGTATTAACACATATTTTTTAATTTATTATGATATTTTTTTAAATATACCTCGACTACCAGGATTATTGGCGTTACTGAGATACATGGAGTCTGTGTTGGAATTGTATTTACTTAAACTTTATTCGGGCGATGTGGCAGTGTTATTGAGTTTTATATGAAAAAATGGTTAATGAGTCATCTGATATAAATACTCTATAATTTGTGTCATCATAGTTAATTGTAATTGAATTAGGGAGTCTTTCTCGTCATCATGGTTAACGGGGGTTTGGTGACGAAAGCTTAAAATGTCCGAGAAGTCGGCATCTTGTATACCTGTTCTTAAGAATGAGATGTTGCTACGCATAACTATGTTAAAGTTTGTTAAATTAATTTTCAATGGCTTCGTGAGGTATGTTGTGATAGGCATTAGATAGAATACAATTATTCTTTTATTTGCCTTAAGCAATTTACGGATTGTGAATTTTTGTTCATTTACTCGTATTGTTATTATTGGGTGGTTAATAATAGGATAGTCTAATAATGCTTGGAGGAATATGCTCAATCGTTTATTCGATATATGGGAGGCGAAGATGATATTTACCAGTTTTACAATATTGCCGATAGCGATGATATAGTCTTTGTGCGTGAATGTTTCATTTATGTCAATGAATATTGCATGTTCTTTTTTCAGGACTAGGTTGTTTGCTACAGTTGTGGCAAAGGATTTTTTGCTTACATCTGTGGATATTTGTGCTTTGGTATTTTATATGGCAGGGGAGGTCTACTGTGTAGTAAGGATTTGCTGAGTTATTTTTGTTACTTATGCTGTTGGTTTGGTTTTTAAGACATGTGGTGATATCATTTGATTCATTTTATTTAGGTGATTTTGTAACGGTTGAGTTTATGGTGAGTAGTGAGTTTTCGCGAATTTATGGGATTTTCAGCGTGGCTTTTTTTGAGGGCATGTTTTTGTGTTTTGGGGCTTGCGCTCTGGTCGTTTTTATTTGGTAATCGTGCCTACGGTATTAAATAATTAGGTACATAATTACCTATGTAGGTTGATTGCGTTGACTATTTGGTATCGTAGCTATAAATACGGAACTCGCACGACACGAAACTTGTTGTCTGTACGCAGTGTGAACACGAACTGGTAATTATACTTTGTTTCGATAGAAATGTGTATTCATTTTTAAAATCGCTATTAAAATTGATTACAGTCTTAAGGTTCATTCGATATTTAATACATATAATAATACATTATATTATTAAATACAGCACTTTCATTAATTACGTCAGTTGATACACTTAAATCCTTTTATTTGAAAACAATGCAATATTATACATATATATAAATGGCTGAAATTAAGTCTATCATTTCTAATTAAAAATATATTGTTGGATTTCTAATGAAAAACTAAATTCAATAAATTCTTCAAACGAAAATGAATGGTTGCATTGTTTGGCAAATCGTTTTAAATACAAGCGGATTGTCGTATTCATTAAGTTCCATTAATCTCTTCTTTAGTAAAATGTGGTCACTCATTAAAACATTATAATAATACAATATGAACAAAATCAAAACTTATCAACACAATAACCATATTAGGTATACCATACCTAATTAAACCTTTTAAATAATAATTTGTAAACAATTTATCATCAATTTATTTAATTGTAGTTAAGCCACCTATTTCTTTTATAATAAGAATATTACGTTCATCACAGAGAAAGTGATAATTTGATATTTTGAAATTAAATGAAATATTTGTTTTTACTTTTATAGATGGACCTGACGAAAATCAGCGTCGTATTGTACATCTCATTCATATTAGTACTCAATAAGTATTCGGATTGTACGACTCACCCTAGGGTCAAAATGTATGGTCCTAAAGTAACAGTCATAGATCGTCGGAAACCTGATTCAAAAATTGGACAAGACGTAATTAATGAGGTAAAAATTATTTCCCAACCAGAAGATTTTTTGGACGAACCCAGCTGCCTTGAATTGCGTCTAATGTGGCGCACTTATCAGCGGCAAAATCAATTGACACAATCAGCAAGTAGTTTACCGCTGACTTTCGATCCGTTTGCATTTAATACATGGGAAGATTACATTAAGCCGAGATATATAAACAGACAAAAATCAATGATGTTTGAACGAACCATACCGGACAGGTAATATATTATTAATAAAATAATAGTATTCAAACAATATCCAGAATTGTGTATTTTTTTTTAATATCAGAATAATTGTGGAAAACTTATAACACGATTTCAGACGTTGTTTTAATACAAATTTATCAGAATATTACAAGACATATAGTTAAGAACTGACATTTTACTATGATTAATATTTAATATTAGTGAGGTACCTAGACAGTTGTCGATAGTTTATATCGTTGAATTCTTGATCAACCATTTTGTTTGCAAATTATTGTGGTTATACCAAAATAACAACAAGCATGGTTAGGGACCCACAACATTTGCATTGTGCCATTACAATAATCAAAATATCATTGGTTTGAAGTTAATATGGTTAACTTTTTAACCTTATTTTATTGTCAAATATTCTAATTCTGTAATACATATACCATGTTTGAAATAGCTTAAACTATAGTTGAATTTTCATGAGTACATTATAACTATGTAGATTTATGTATATTGGAGTCTAACTTAGGTCGACAATGGTCACGGTATTGTCAATCTCTTCCCTGAATTATTTGTAATGTCGCATATTGTAGACAGTCGTCGATATAATTTTGACTTTAATGCTTAATTAGGCACAATAAATTTTATACTGACTTTTAAAAAGCTTTCGATAAAATCGATCATTAAATCTTATTTAAGAAACTACAATAATTTGTTTTTGCTGGTTTTTTTAAATGTTTGATCACATATTTTTTTTTTGTTATTAGATTAAGGCTTTGACGATTAAGGTCATTAAGCCTGTAAGGTTGCTTTGGTTGGTACGGTAAGGTTGGAATGGTTTGTAAATACGTTTTATGTGTGGACAGGGTTTTCGCGCACTACGAACCACACGAGTGGTCATCCATCCGAGGACTATAGTTAGGTTAGGTTAAGTCACGTTGAGTGATTGATCTCAGCCACTACGTTGCGCTAAGCCACACATATTTTTTTACAAAATGTTGTACGTGACATTATACTTTACAATTAGGTATAATAAAATAAATATGATATTTGTCATAATAATATACTGACAGTCTATTTTACATAGGTATTAAATTCTTTCATCAAATATATTTTATTTTATGAAGCTTTCCTATTTATTGTTTTCATAATAATATAAATATAATATTAATATTATTTTATTTTATTTATACATTTATTATACATTATAATACTCATATTATTTATTTGTTTCTTTAAAGTCATAATTATACTTGTGGATGAATAAAGTATACTTGCATTTGAGACTGCGCACGTATTCTGCGTGGCGTCCGTTCTTTGGGTCTCGTCTGGTAAGCGTGGCCGCAACAGGCACGCGTGGGGGGCCTATGAATAGTTGACCTGAAGAGGACAGTTTTCATGGGTTTCCCGAGGTTATCTGACGGTATTGGCCGTCGGCCAGAGTAGGTCTGCTTCGACGTCGTTGGAGCTGGTATCCCCACGGTCTTGGTAGAATTATTTCGGCGTTGCCCGTACTTACTCCTTGACGAGGACTATCAGCACTTCGAGGACGTTCGTCAGGTGTCTATAAGTGAGACAATGCCTGATAGCCGATTGGCCGAGTGGTGCTGAGCAAGATACGCGCCGTTAGTCGTATGGTATAGGCAGCCCGTAATTTGATGCCGATGTGGTCTACTTTGTCGGTGGTCTTCCTAGTTTCCGTAAATGGTCTCGTGGACCGCTTGATGTTTCGTTTCTACGGCAGGCAATTCAACTTCGCAGATCGACGTTCATCGGTTCACTGGATTGCGGATTTAACCAGTGTTTATTCAATTTCTTCAGGCTTCGTTGATTTCTTGCTGGAAGATGTCGATAGTTTGAAGGTTTGAATTGAAGTGAAATAAATTGAGGAACGCGCCGGTATATATACCCGTTCGTCGCTGTATTCCGGTTTCTTATTGGCTGACGGCCCTTTGGTTTGACAAACCCAACCTCGTCTCGATGATCACTTGGTTATAATGGTATTATTTTTCATCAGCAGAATCCATATATCCGTCAGAAGTCTCATGTCTTCTTCCATATGATAATATATGTCGGCCATGAGAATGGACGTTTTAGTAGTGTACATATATGTGTGTGTTTGTCCCGTAACACATTGTTGTATCATAGATCATATTTCAGAATTCCATTGTTTAGGAATTCTATGTGGATAGGATCATACATATCCCATGCATTTTTGGAGTATTCATTTCCCAACTCGTAGCAATTATATAAATTATTCGCATTTAATACATTGTTTTTATGAATTTACAGGTTTCATATTTACAGGCAACTTAGACCGTTTGAAAAAATCGCTAGGCTGACCACTACAACGAGGGCTATCATGGACGATCAGTTGACGAGAAAAGCAAATTTATTTCGTCTGGGATATCATCCCTTAACTAAAATACCTGTAATTGCCATGCGCCTGACAGCCAAAGATAGATTCCAAGAGTTAAAAGAACTGATGCGTCACGAGAAGACAAACAATTACCCATCGGGGGACAGCGACGATGATCCGTTTCCTGTCCCACCGATCACCGCGGCCGCAGTCACTTCAAACGGCACTGCGGGTAAAAAACGACCCGGTTACGAGTCCTTGATGTCACGACCCAGACACTTTTCACAAGGGCATTATATGAACGTGAAACCAAACGGTGAACATATCGACGATACTGCGACAGTTACACCGCAGGCAATTATAATTTTGTTTTATAAAATATATTATTGTAACGGTGGTGGCTAAAATATAAAAGTATAGGTACTGCATGCACTTTACTTAAATATTAGAAAAGCGGTTCTCATCATTTTAAGGTTTATAACTTTTTGACTTTGCTAAAACGATGTACCTAGTTCATCATATGTTTTGACGAAGGGTGACCACCAACCAAAAAGCCTGTTTAGAACCGTACAAAGACCGATAGAATGTTCATTGATTATAATTTATAGTTAGGTAAATAATTCCATTTTTTTCTATAGATTATACCTATAGTGTCACTAGTGGATGAAGCCTATTTTAGATAAAGAGTTCAATTTAACGTTATCAAAATAGATACTAAATTAACTTATCTAAGTTTATTCCTAATACTGATTTTACAGCAGATAATAAAGTTGTACATTTCAGTATGCACTTTAATCAATCGTGCATAAATACTTTTGCAATATAAAATATAAACCACTAAGTATTTCTAATTTTCGTTTTTTAAATTACTTTCGGTTGCCTGTTTAAAAATATTTCCATCGTGAGGTGTAGTCACAAAGCTACAAACATTTAGCTTAACCTAACATATTATTTGCAGATCAAAAAACTGTAAATCGGAAATCCCAATTAATGGAGTTTTAAATTGTTTTCATAAAGTGAATATGGTCTACTCTCTAATGGCTATTCTTTTTGCATTTTATTTTAATAATAATAATACATCTGTAATGTTGCTTATATTTTCATTCTTAGAATTTATAAATTGTCTTAATTTTAATGAACAAAATTTCAAAGAAATATCGTATTCAACTATAGTCTATAGGTGCAGATATTATCTATTAAAATTGATGGTTAAATTTATTTTAATTGAATTAAATTCGTTGATTACTAGTTATACATTACTCAACTGTTATTTGAAAAAAATAGGGATAGGTATAAACATTTTTTAACATTGAAGTTAAATTTATTGTTTATCGGTACCATACCAGTAACTATACTTAATATGAGCTTATTAGATCATCTATTATCAGTGGCATATTCAACGAGGGGGATAGGGGAATTTCATCCGAAGACTTTTGGCTTGAACGACCATAATAATAACGGTAATATTATAATGATCGTAGTGATGTTATGATATGCATCGATCAACGGGTTGATATAAGTTGCAGATGATAATTTAAGTAAATTATATTTTATACAAGCTCTTTGCAAACAGCTACCTATCTATTATTTTTGACTCCATCCCATTCCGTCAGCAAAGTGAAAACATGTTCAATTCACACTACAGCGCCAAACAATACACTGAATTTAAAGGATGAATATTAAGTCTAATAAATCTTAGTTTAAACATTGTAGAAAGCTGTAGTGCTATATAGTGCTTAATTTTATTGATTACGTTTTCGAGTTTAATATTTCAGATTTATTATTCAACCTATACTTTAGAAATTGTATGTACAATAAATTGTATAATGAGTTCCATTAATTAATTCTTAATCGTATAATAACAGTTTGCTTCATGTTTACAGTATAAATCTTCGCCGCTTATCAAACCATGGAATTCTAGATGGTAAATGTCATAAAGACAATATTGCGACGACAGTAAAGCCCAAAATACCTATAGGTACACAATATTATGTTCATATATATTCAAAGCAAATCCTACGTCCATTCACAGAAACCATTTGTCTTCCTTCCGGCGATGAACTATCTGATCTGTTGCGCTTATTCTTGTGTATAAATAAAACAAGATTAAAGGTAAGTATAGACACTTATTGTTTGTCTTATATTGATCACATATTAAGCTAATAACTAATATGTTTTTCGTTTTTTTTTTTTGTAAATTGTTAATAATTTTGAATGCCTGTTAAAGTTGTGTTTCTTAATATAAAATAGTTTTATATCTTAATATAGCATAGTTACGTATTATAAACCTACACATAATGATATGAAAACAAACTAATTATTGCTTGGTTAATTTGTGATTAAAAACGTAGGTAATAAATATATGACAGCATTATATAATATAAATATTACAGAATGAAGATACTACTCTTACTTCCCCACAACTATGACCAATATTTAATTTTGAGATAAAAATGTGTTAAACTTGCTTAAATTCTTGAACTAGCTTCTGACGTTTATGATTATTGTTAAACCACTTACCTGTGAACAATTCTAAGGTCTTTCATGAACTATTCGGTTAGACATTTAATTTTTAATTAAATTTCAAACAGAGATGAGTTTAGTGTTCCGTTTTAATCGGTCACATTAGACTTTTATAAATAGAATGTTCGAGTATAAAAGTGATAGTAGGTTCTTTGAGATGATTCCGCATTCTTTCCTTTGTCAATTTTAACTAATCATAAAATATATAATTAAAATGATTTGTTTGGTACTTTTACAATTTATTGTAATATAAATAGATAAAAATGTTTATAAGTACATTTGTAAAATGAAGTCTGAATAAATATCAACCAACATAATATAATGTTAAGTAGGTAATAAAAAATACAAAGATTCATAAATGCCAACAAATTTAATAAATTATATAATTACTACCTACACTAAAAGCCACATTTAAAGATTGTACAGGCAACATGAAATTTCCATATATTTCCAGAAATTGTCAAAAGTTTAATAGTTTAAAATGTTTTTATTAAAATAACATTAAGCTGCATATAAACATATAGCATCGCCTTAATTAGGTACCTAAAATATTTTTAAAAAATGTGATGAAAACCATTATTCAATACTACTTGTTTACTTGCTCTCAATAGTTTAATCATTAAAATTACAAAGAAGTTTATTATGATGTGCTTATATTAAATGAAGAACGCCAAATATAATAATTCGAATCGGATAATCTAGTTTTTTTATTTTTGATTGCATTTTAGTCCGCGCAAAACCGGTATTGGACTCTTAAAGAAAAAATAATATATTAATTTCTCACAGCCAAATAATATCATAAAAAGAAAATAATGTAAAATATCAAACCGTAACATGCATAACCTCTCATCACAAATCTCAAAAACTCAAGTCAAAAAACAAAAAATACGCAGAAGTGGGTACAGTACATTTCACGACATACTGGCGCAAAACGTGAGTGCATAATGCTAAGTAACTACTTGGAATTTTTATTTTCAAACGTTCCGAGTGCACCGCCACCTCGCAATACCATACAACAATATACATTCACACGTTGCAATAAAATGACTAACGGATGGAGTAGTTGTAGACTTGTAGCTAATTTTGAAAAAACATAACATCTAAGTATCATAAAAATGGCAATGAAGCGCTCGCGTTTTCTGGCAAGATTGGTCGGTATGCGATAACTGCGAACGATCGCATGACACGATGTAATATTTCAACATCACTGCATTTTATTATAATCTTCTAGAGTTCGGTGGTAATAGCACCATAGCGGTAAAAGTCAAAATAAATAAGTTAAAATACCTACCAGTGCAAATAGTCCTCAATAATTTAATTATATATTATTATACTCACAAAACGTAGAAATGAGCGCGATTATTTCCCAAAACAAACATAGGTACCTATATTTTTAATTAATTACTAAACATTTTACAAATAAAACGTAATGCTTAGAAGTCATCATCATTTACAGGTTATATTAAACAAAAAGTAATCTCGTGATTTGGATAAAATTGCCAAGTAACTGCAGGTCAAGTTCAATATAATATTTTATCAAATTTTTATTCAAAATACTTTTAATATTAAGGCCTGAATAGAGTACCTATCTAATAATTTTAATAAGTCAATGAATGTTTAATTGTTTAATTTATCCTACCAAACTACACAAGTAAATATGACAAACAATCGTTAACTTGTAATATAATCTCTGAAATATGTGATTACCTCCAAAATATACAAAATATAATGTCCCATATACTTGAAAGCAGAGCTTTGCACCTTATTTATTTTATCTAAATTTCAGGTATTGAATATATTCAAGAGTTTATAGTGAAGCCCTGGAATATAAGGTTCAAACAATCAATTAGGTGATTATAATCGTAATTATTTGAGTTGCTTTAGGTTAATACGGGTTTCCGGTTAAATAAGTAATAAAAAACTATTTTCCTATTTAACTATAGGATATTTCTTACTTAAAATATTATTTCAACTCATAAAATATTATTATCATGTAACTATTACAATGACAATTTGTACTTATAAATGTCCATTCAGATACTTGTCTTGATAAAAAAAGTAATTTCTTTAAAAATAGTTAAAACATATTATTCTGTGCCTGTTAATAATATTAAGTACCTACTATAAAAAAAGTATCTAAAAATTCGAATAAACCACGAAAAATATGTCAGACTCTTTATAGTTAACAATTGTTTGGGTTTCGGTTATTCGGGTGTCTTGGAAAAAACCTTATTTGGGATTTGTTTACATTTAGGTTTTGTGAGTTGAAATTCGTTAGTTATACAGTTATCACGGGTCAGGTAAATTCAGGTGCAAATCACGGTTTGAAAGTATAGTTATAAAATGAAAGTGATGCTGTATTATACTCAGTTTATGTCTATGTTTTAGATTTAATACATCAAATTTTGATATTGTGTCATTGCCAAAAACACATAACTTCATAAAATCAAAAGTCAACTCGTTTTGTTGAACGTGCTTTTCAGACTACATTTCACGCATACAAGATAATGACACTAATATCATCGTTTTACCTACGTCAGAATTTTTTTTGTCATAAATATTTCATATTGTTAGGTTTCTGTCACTTCTAAACTCAACATTTGACACTCGTCTCAAAAAAAATGTATAGTTACATTCCCCAGAATTCGACACAATTTTTCTCTAATTTTAATATAAATAAAGATAAGTGGCGCGTAGGGAACAAAATAAATGACAATGCATTTTGATAAATCTTCTATATTGTGTTATTGAACAATGTTTTACTAATATTAATGTTATAATAATTAATACCAATGTTCTAATTACTTAATCAAATCTATGGAATTGGTATTTAAAATAAATATAAAACTATTTCTACGATTTCTTGTTAGTTTAATCTATTTTTGCTCAAATGAGATTTTAGTAATACAAAATTATAAATATTTTAGAATAACCTAATATATAGGTATTTATATATATTCCTATAATAAATAGGTAATAATTAAATTTATATTATAAATGATGTTTTCGAGTATCTAGAATAGTTAGTAGGAACATACTAATTACGTCATAATAAATATTTAGGATAAATGTTTGTGTTAATTATTTTGCATTATTTTTTATTTTGTAATAATTATTATTACCGTTTTAAAGGCTATTCACCTTGTCTATCGACAAGGAGCCTTAACAACAAAGACAGAAAAGTGAGACTGAAATCCCGTAACGAGGGATTTCAGATATTAGTTTAAGTTAGGCTGATGTGTGAAAATATATGTAAGGTATTATTAAGAGTTAAGTTTAGGTTATAATTATAATAGTATATACCTACTATGATAGAGTACTATTAAGCGGTTACTATTATTATTATTTTTTTATTATCGTCATTGATGCATTCAAAAAATAATATAAACGGAAAATATAATAACAATTCAATATAGGTACAATAAAAAGCCAAAAATATTTCATCACTAATATATAGTTGATTAAATGCATTTAAAAAAAACATATACTTCAACTCTTGTCAAAACTGTATAAAAGGTTCTCGTTGATTATTTGGATAAATATTACAATAAATAAGTAGATACCTACATTCAGTTGTTACTTACAATGAAAAATATCTTATAACTTATTAGTATATATTATAAGTACCTACCTATAATAGGATAGCCTATTTAATACTACCTATTCCAATTATTGTTGTAAAAAAATATGTCCTATAATAATCAGTAATCAGTAATCACAAATAAAATAGATTTTAATTGTCTTAATATGTTTTTAATATACTTAAAATAAATTAAATTAATATATGACATTTATTCTACCTATCTAGATATTATATTTAGTTTAATACTATGATTTAAATTAATTGATTGAAATTAAAATTTGTTTACACTCGTTAGATATGTGGTTGGAAAGTTACCATTTTTACCTATCATCTCAAGCATAAAGCTGAATGATATTATGAGTTATTTGATTTTGCAATTTTAAAAATATTACTAATAATACTTTATTTATAACGTTTATTGACGTATTAGTAATATATTTAATATATTTGTATTATTATTATTGTAAATTAGTACCTAAATTAATAATTAAAAATATTTGCTGAAGGAGTGAAAACATCTCGATTTAAATAATCTTGAATAATTTAATTCCAACTATTTTATCTTATTTTTTAAATGCAGTTTGATAATTTATTGTATTTTATTACTTTAAGTATTTGCCTAATCGTGTGTTATTGTTTAATTATAAAATTAAAAACGTGTTAATACCTATAATACGTAAACATTATTTTATACAATACCTATACTAAATTACTTTGATTTAATATTATGATAGGTAACATTAAATAGGATAGGACATTAAATGTTACATATTTTATTCATTGGTATTTAAAACTGTATTGCGTGAACTTAATGAATACTATTATATCTAAACTTTGTTTCTTTATTGGTTTTATTAAAGTGTCGACATTTTACAATTTTAAATCGTATATTAAGTTCCTAGGAAATAATTATGTTTGATTAAAATAAATAATATATAGGAAAACCGGAAAACCTAAATAATATAATGTTTACATTTATTTTAAATGTTTACATTTAAAGTTGTGTTAATAACATATTGTAATTATCAGATACATTTTTAAGAGAAAACACAGTAGTTTGAAAAAGTATAAGTAGCTAGGTATTATATTAACAGGCATTCAAGATTATAACAGTTAAATTCTATTAATATATTGTATTAATAAATGTACAGTTTAAACGAAAAAAAAAACAATAATTTATAGTACTTTGATGACAATAAAAATCATGAATTTATTTTAAGTAATTATTATAATATAGCAGTACCTAATTTTAATTTATAGAATAATGTAATATTAATATTATTATTATATGATATGAAATTTTATGACAATAACGAAAAGTGAGATTTGCATGTAACCGTAGTTTGATAATAATAATTAACAATTTTACATTTTTGTTTTAGTTTATGTTAATATTTCTATTAAGTTTTTGTTCAACTGTTTATTATGTGCTAAAATGTATGGATGATAATAATATTAAAATGTTGATATGTTATACTCTATTGGTAATATCATTTTTGTTATACTGATACCTATCAATTATTTTGTATGGTGAAAATTGTTTTGTACAATATAATAAGAGAAAAAGATTATATTTTATTTTATTGTTAATTTTACTATTATTTTTAGCATTAAGCATTATTATGTACCTACACAGGAATGGACAATAACCTATCAAACTTAAAAATATATTTCTATATGTGTAGATGTGTTAGATAATTTAGTACTCCTAATATTTGAAAACAAGACAATAATATTATAAAACTTCCTAAAATATTAATTCAAACAAATATATGATTATATACAACATTACCAATTAAACATAATAATATAAATGGTGAATAAATGTAATACAATGATGTTGGTTATTGGTATTTTAAATAATACTTGTTTTATATCTCAAACATAAAATATAACTTTGAGTTAATCGGTCCATTTAAATGATGTGCGCTTCAAAACGATTTGCCTATATAAAATGTTCATTATACATAATTTGAAACAATTATAGAATGTTCCTTAATTTATAATGAATCTAAAAAAATGTTAGCCTATACTATTCAATGCTGTTGAGTTTTTGAAACATTTTTTAAAAATGTATATTTGAAATGCATTATGTGTGCTTAGCACAACAAGCAAATACCTATTTATTAATTTCTAATAATTTGAAATCTTTAAAAACTAACCTAATCTTCAGTATAATTTACTTAAAAACTATATCAATAATATTTCACTAAAATAGTAATTTATTATACAACAACACAAAAATAATTTTATATCATATTATGAGCATATACTTTTGAATATTATTATAATATGTGTATTTTAACTCGTATCTGAAACGCAAATTAACTATTAGTTTTGATTATTTTGCTTTATATAATTTTTTAAAAGTCTAAGCATCTTGATAAGAAAAAACAACTATTATTACTAGGTATGAATTGACTTTGCGTCAACCTCTATGTATTACATTTTATATATTTTCCAATATGGCTGACGATTCTACGGACATATATAGCTAGCCTAAATTTAATTAATGTACTTATGTCTTATGTATTCATAAACAAAATCGATAAATTAATATAAATTTAATAACAATAAATTTACTAGTCATCTTTACATATTATGTACATTTTTAAAAATATTTTGAAATTCTATAACTGAAAAATGTAATACCGTTAGATTAGAAAATAGAAACATACAGGATGTTGTTGAATAAAAACAACTCTTTCCTTCAATTAATTTTTTAAAACTTTCTAAAATGTGATACATTTTAAATATTTACAAGATTAATAAAATAAGTTGTTTTCTAAAATGTGATACATTTTACATATTTACAAAATCTATAAATTAAATTATTTTTCTTTAATTTAAAATCAAATTAATCATATTATCTATAGGTACTTCAAATTTGTGTTTTTATTTAACATATCATTTTTACATTTATTTATGTAACTTACATGTAAGCTTTTTATCATCCAATAATTAACTTTGTCAATTAAAATAATAATAACAAATCATTGCATTCAAAATTAAAATTTAGAAAATATAAACTTGAATCTTTACATTTGCATTTTATTTTAGATCATGGGCGTGGATAAGGTATAAGTTATGATATATTTTTGCTCTTGAAAACGTGTCGTATGATTATAGAAATCTGATAAGAATCCTCTACTTCTAAAAATTGATTTTGTGTGTTTTTAATATTATTAATCGATATTTTTACAAACTTAAAACTTATTGAAAGTATCCAGTTAAGTTTTCTGAAAACGTAATCCATTATGCATATTACAATTATTTTATTAGATTATACATATTCATCACTTACTGCAGTTTTATCATATCATTCAACATATCCACCTAAAAATTATATCGATATCAGCTCTTGAACTTCTATTTAAATTACTACCCAAATTATTTTAAATTTATTTTATGTGTTGTATTGAGAAATCTGTATGTAATATATTGAATGTCTTAATTAGAAATAAAGATCGAATTGGAACAGTAACAAAGGTACTCTTGAAACTATGCTTGAAAAAAATTAACGTCCATAGATAATGATCGAATTCAACCTAACTTATCAAAGCCCCACCCCACATACCATCAACAGTCAATCATTAAACAATCAATTACAATATGCGACTATATGACTCTATGAGTATGCCTGTAACTTCTACTTATGATTGATTAAAATAAATATTTTTGAACAATAGTTATTTAATTACATTAAAAATAATTGTAATTATTTAAATGTTTATTAATGTATATGCAGTTTCATATTAATATACAATAAGTATAAAGTTAGAGTATAAAGTTAGAATTGAACATATTATTTACGGAATTAGCAATTGGAAAAATAATGTATGTTAAAAAATATTGTCTAAAAAACAACGTACTTTAAGTACTTAATTTGAATGCAAATAATTAATAGGAGTGGTCTCATAAAAAAAAAATAGAGCTCGGTGTAACTGTACTCACCTCCCACTTCCACCAATTTGAGCATTGAATTTAAAGGCCAAACGTTAAGTTGAGCTAACGGTTTTTCCGATTTACGAATACGTCAAATATCATGTACCTGTAGTAGTATAGGCATACAGTTTTACTTTGAAACCGCATTTTGTTAATTAGAGAGGAGCTAAATTAATTGAGGAGATAAGTCACCTTAGTCCTATTAATTGTATTTTAAGTAAACAAATTGAATGACCTCTTACTAAGATTCCCATTTTATGAATTTTATTTATATATAAATATTGTTTTATACATTTTAAACCAATAATATTACACAATTGATCAAAAATTTTAAAAGAAATTGAATAAAAAAAAATAATTGTTCCGTACCGGCACTATATAATATAGTTGTAAAAAATAATAGTAATGGTTCATTTAGATAACATCCCTGAAATCACATGCCTACTATTATTCTTAATAACACATAAAATTACTTCAGTTGAAAAACACACATATGAATTTTGCCACTACCGGTTTAATATTTCCATATTTAAAATATAAGATATTATCTGATAAACGAATAAAATAATAATTATATTACTTATGACTTATCTATAACTATATATTATATATATATAAATACAATTATTATTATAATTGATACGACTCATAAAAATATTTCGTTTTAAATTGTAATAGATAGTATTGCGTATATGAATAAAATCATTATGGAATAAATATTTTAACTTATAGATGGCTTACATAAATTGTTATCATTTAATCCATGATTTATAATACCGATAACCATTTAAATAAAACACATACTAAAGTAAGTTCAAATTATGACAATTAATTTTTCTGTGATTGCAAAAACGTTATTATGTAGAGTTGTTGTGTTTGAATACTACACTGACAAGTGTTATTGATATAAGTGTACCTATGTCCATACGCAAATAGTAAACAAGTTATGTTTTCAAAGTTGGAAAAAATAGTTTTATTACGTCATTATATTATATAATATGTGGACGTGGAAAATTACTTTTATTGTAAATTGTTGTAAAACTTTATAATTTGTATTTTTTTTTCATTAGCATTATATATTATTTATTCATTGTACCTATTCATCTAGATGCTTGTGAAATTATGGAACATAATCTTTGTGCTACTATAAGGGCTTTATCTGTGCGCCCAATATATTTTACCTATACCTATATATTAGCTCTTATATTATATCAGTAGCTAATAATTTTCTGAAAACTAATAAATGACGTTATAATACAATATTCTTGTTGGAATTTATTCATGAAAACCAATTCTCCTATTTGAGTTGTGAAGAAAAAAAGGGGTTCAAGTGGATGTCGCTCTGCTGTATAGTAGGTTACAAATAGATCACTGTATAATGGATGGTATCAAATTTGAATTCAATGATATAATATCATTGTATACCAAAAACGATTCTGACCGGAGACGGTATTTCGGTCTAGGATATTTTAAATTATATTGATATTGTTATTATACGGTAGCTGGTAAGTCGAATTAATATTATTAATATTATTTAATTATTAACCTAAAATTATCAGTTATGCTGGAAAAATATTATAATTTATACTTTTACTCGTTGATATTGATTTTAATATATAATTTCGTTCAAATTTGAACTTAAAATATCTGTAAAAAATAACTGTGTTAATATATTTTTATGTTTTTTGGTTACAGAATGAACTATTAATGAGAATCTTTGTTTTAAGTTTTCAATCTTTTATTATAAAAACTGAACATCTTATAATTTTATAATTACATTGATTGATAATTTTCGAGATCTTGTTAAATTTTGTCAAAATTCAAACTTAAAATGCTTCCAAAAAATGTGTGCATATATATTTTTAATATTTTTCAATTACTATAGTAACAATATATAAGAAGCCTTAAATTAAATTTTCAGACTTTCGACCCAACAAATAAAATTTTATTGACATTTATAAAAAAAAAACTCAAAAAATTGAAATTTTAAATCGTCTGTAAACAACTTGAAACTAGTTAAAATATTTGGAAAATTTTATCAAGTATAGAAATTGATATAATAAACATATTGTGTAAATTTCAAGTGTCTACAGTTTGAATTACAGCAAAATAAGAAAATCGCTACATGATAAATAGAGTTTCATGGTTGTAAAAATATGAACTTTAAACGCTCAAAAAAATTTAATAAGACTTTCTTATAGACATTTTTATTTGATTAAGGTAGATAAACTTATGAAGAATCTTGTATTACATTTTCTTATCTTAGATTTAAAAAGAAAATTTTTATGAATTTCTACCTCAAAATAATTTGCATATTTTCGTAATTTTTACGTATTTTGTCAAAATTCTAACTTTAATGCTTATAAAAAAAAATTATGACTATGTATTTTTAATATTTTTCAACTACTATTGTAATAATGTAGTAGGAGCTTTGTATTAAATTTCCAAGCTTTTTACCCAACAAAGAAATTTTTATTGACATTTATAAAAAAAAAAACTTAAAAAATTGGAAACTGAAAATGTCCGTAAACATCTCAAAACAAATCAAAATATTTTGTAAATTTTATCATGTATAGAAAATACTAATATAAACAACCAGTGATAATTTCATGTATCTACGGTCATAAGTTTTAGAGTTACACATAAAACCAAAATCGATTTTTTTGTAAAACCGATTTTGCGTAAAAATTCCCGTTTTTCCTTAATTTTTAGTTTGTTTTTCCTAGAGATTAACCTAACTACTGAGAAATTTTTACTTTTGGCCCTCCAAAGAGACAACCAACTAACTAGATTCATTTTCCTATCAGAAAAGATACTATTAAAGAAAATCTAAACATTTTTACTATTCTAAAAGGTGATGACATGTCTGCAGACACAAAAAAAAATTAAAAATTATAATCATTGTAAAATCAATACATTCATCGCTCCACTCAGAATCTAAAAAACATATTGTAAATAATAATGTTGGTTGACGTTTAGATTAGGAAAGTGTACGGGAGCGCATTTGGTTTCCGGTCCAATTAAATAAAACTAAAATTCTTCTCTTTTAGGTTAGGTTACCTACTTTTAGTAGGTAGTATTAACTTTTCTGGGATATCTTGAGTGCGTCCTGTTTTAAATATTTACCTTTTCATAGACCGAGAGCGTCTTCGCACCACAGCGATAGGTATTCAAGACTAACTAAAAATCTACAAAGATACAATTCATGTTACGATCGAATATGATGGTTCAAATGTATATAACTATCATATTATGTACTTTATTCATAATTTTTAAAACTATGACTGTGACTAAGGTGAGGAAACTGCGTTTTATTTTAACTTCAATAATTATTAAGCAAAACTACAACTATTACTCATTGCTTTCAGATCAATATTAATAAAATTATGGCGCTTAACACAACAATAGTTATTATTCAGTCGATTCCTACTCATTCAATTAATAAAAAAGGCGCCTATATCAAATGTTGTCGCTTAAGTACCTACACGTCATTATTTTCATTCATACAGCTATAACTTACAGACAAAGTTTGATCATTGATAACACGTTATAACTTATAAAATAATTGTGATAAATAATATTTCTACTTAAATTTAAATTTAAATAACAGTCGGTACATAAAAGTAAATTTATAAACACAATAATGATTGAAAGTTTAAACACAACAGTAAACTATAAGCAGAAAACAAAAAAATGTGATGTATAATATATCCAACAAGTACCTAATGACTAATGAATAAGTACTGATGAAATATAAATTAACATTTAACAATAGTAATATTATGATGTGTTATTAGGCCAAATAGTTACACGATTACATATTTATACGTGACGTCGTTTTATAAGCTGGTCAGTTTTGAAATGCTTGGTAGAGTGGTTATTTTTAAAGTTTTAACCATTCGTTGATACAGTCATACTATATAGTATAATAGCATAATAATATGAAACAAATAATTTTTAAAAATGTATTATAATTTTATAAACGGCTTCATTTTGTCGTAACCGCGGCTACCGCCACCGCCATCGGTGCATTGTGTGGGGACCTTAAGAGGATGTAAGAATAGTATTAATTGTTATCTCTCTCTGACCATGCGCAACATAGCAAATTTTACGTTCACAATAATGATTATAACCATATAAGTTTATCGAATTAGAGTGAAGTGACCTCTTATAAAATTTAAAGCTAAGGTTATTATCTAGGGAATTTCATAGCCGTTTTTTTATATTTTAATTTTAAAGCGACTAATGATTTATTTAAGATATACAAACAATTTACAATTTTAAAATATTCATAACTCTTTAAAATTAAAATATAAAAAAGCACCTTGACTGCCCTAGATAATAATCTTACCTTTAAATCAGGGACTGGAACCCTACCGAAAAGAACCGGTTTTGGAACAGGAACCTTTTGAATATTGGGAACCGAAACCCTTATTTAATTTAATTTTAATACCAGAACCTCACCGAAACCCTTATTTAAATTTATTTAAAAACCTGAACCTTACCGGAACCGATCGGTGGAGTACGATTGCGCGCGTTTTACCTTTTTGGGCATACGATTGTCCGCGATGCGGAATAACAAAGAACATGCTTTTGACTATTCAAAAGCGTACGATTGCGCGTGAAATTGGATGCGACGTTGCCAAATTATTATTAAAATTTAAAATTATTATTATTATAAAACAATTTGTTATTTGTCGTAGGTATATGTTGTTATTGTATTTATTTATAATAACATTATAAACGTGCGTTATACGACAACTAATCAGTACAAAAATCACAGTACAAAAAGTTAGGTTAGGTAAAAAAATATTCATTAAAAAAATCGTTATAATAAAATAATATAAAAAAAATAATTTAAATTTTAAAGCCCTTATACCTATTTCCAATTATGGCTAAATACCTCAGTAAGTTTTCTGGGTTTTATTTTTTAAATATTCTTCGTATTGTTTACTCATAAATTCGATTTTCTTTAGTTCTTCCTTCGATTTTGGCTTGATTATTCCTTTGAAAATGGTTGATAATTTAGTGACGGTTTCTGCCTAAGTTTCCATAAGGGTACTTATAACAACAAATGTCGGTGGATGAGCACTAGTAAACTGGGCGTTATATGTTCTATGGAAACTTTCAGCCCCGTTTGTAGTTCTGAAAATGTATGAATATAGTAAACAATATTTTTTTAGACTTATTAGTAAACATATACCTAGGATTTAGTGATGGCGTTTCAGCCCACAAAATAGGTGGAAATAAACAACCAGGTTCAACATACGTCTCCAAAACATAGTCAGAAAATTGTTGTTTATCTGTAATATTTGGACACGTACTTATAAGTTCTACAAAAGCCTCCTCCACGTCATCTGGAGCGATGAAAGAAAGTCCAAAAAATGATTTAAGCCATAATTGTAAATCGTTATTTTGATCGTTGTATGCCATTCTTAGCTTTGTACTGCCATTAATCTGAAAATTTATTTTGATTAATTATTTCTAAAAATATTCATATTGATTCAACTTACTTTGCGCCACCAAGCTTGTCCCAAGTGAAAACGGCATGTTTTAATTTTGACATCCGGAAAAACTTCTTTTGTTGCTTCAATAGCACCAATTTCCAAATCAATGTGTAATATTTCAATTTTAAAAAGTAGTTGCTTTTCACATATACTAATTAAATATTTCCATACATTTATGTATGTGTTTTTAAATTAATCCTTTAAAAAAAAGTATACCAAAGGTACGTAAACACCGTTTTATAGCCATGAATGGTGTATAATTGCAAAAAAAATTTTGGAGCCTAGTCGAATTTTCCGTCCGTAAACATATCTGTGCCACTTGTCAAACATTGAAGATTCTCTTCAGTTGTTAAGCAAATAAAAGTGCAATCATCGGGTAAATGTACAAATATTGTCCCTCTAAACATTAAAAAATTTTCATTTTGTAATTTGTTCAATTGCATAATGGCATCTTCTAAAGATGAAGGTTAGGTTAGGAGGAAAGTTTTTTCTTCATAGCCTTTCTAACTGATTTTATATCATTATATTCTAACTCGGTACTTAGTAAGTACGCTATTCATAAGTTGACTTCTAATTATTTTTATTGGCCGAGTAGCTATGGAACTTGTAGCTTTACGTTTACAATTCTCCCTTAGAACTTGCCATTTGATTTTTTGAGAAGAATCTACAAGGTGGTTATGCTCACCAGCAATTTCTATCATTATTTTATTGTCACTTGTCATTAAGACTGCAGTACAAGTACACTGTTTTTTACAGCACCTCCATCTGTTATTTCCATCTGTCCGCTGTCTGACGTGTCGAAATTTGTGTTTCTTCACCACTAACAAATCACCCTTTCTGAACTTATTATGAAAATTTTATTTTCCATTTAAAAAAATTAATTATACAATGCGAAAAATATACGTTGACAATTAAAACACGAAAACAATGAACACGAACACAACTGACATTTCAGTAAATACGTATAGACATACAATGCGAGATCATAGTTTAGGTATGTGTGGGGGAATTTACAATACAGATAAAAGATCCAATATAAAAGTATGATCTAAAATATAATTATATTATTAGTAAAATAGTGATGGAAAGTTTGTCTGGTATCGGCAATAATAAGTAATAAATAACGTACGGATCGCCACAATCGGAACCTAACCGGATATTTACCGTGCACCTATATAGTTTGTATATTTGTTAACTTTACTTAGAAGCTAAAATAATTTAGCACGTGCAATCGTACACCTAAAAAGGTACCGTTGATAAGGACCGCGCGCAATCGTATTGCAGCCCAACCGATACTTTCACTATAGAATTTTTTTACATGTGTATAAAACCAAAACAGTCAACGGATTTTACATTTTTTAAGAACCGATAAGAAACCAAAATCTTTATTTATGTTTTTTCAAAAAGTGAAAAGAAACCAAAACCTTAATTTTAGTTTTTCTGGGAACCAAACCGGAACCGGAACCGTAATAATCATCAAAGTTCCAGTCCCTGCTTTAAATTTTATAACAGGTTATTTTACTCTAATTCGATAAACTTATATGATTATAATCATTATAGTGAACGCAAAATTTTCTATGTTGTGCGTGGGTCTGAGAGTGATAACAAATACTACGTTCACATCCTCTGAAGAGAACGAAACACGGAAATTTGTTGTCTCCGTCTTACAAGTGCGAACATAGCATATTTACGCTCAGCAGATCACGTGTAGCTCTGTTAGTTTAAAATTTAAAGTGAATCAACCTATTGTGAAATTTAATGGTAAGAACATTATGTGTGTTTATATGTTGGTATTTTACGATAGTTCAATTTTTAAGTGAGTTATAATCATTTTTAATTTACGCTGTATTATATATGAATAACTTGCTAAAAAATTGATCTATCGCAAAAAACCAACATGCAGATAATGATCATCCCATCAAGTTGTAATATATTATAATATTTGGACTTAAATAAAAACACGGGATAACTAGTAACGACGGGCTGTATGGAATGTGGAGTAGTTCAATATATATATACATATACGCATTATATAGGGATACGCACTCGTCTACGCACGCAACACATGGAACACATCAACAATATTCAATACCTCTCCGAACAGACGTTTAGCATAGAACAACACAATCAATTATAAGAGACACCTTAAAACATCGTAATTTACAAAATCATTAACACATTATAACTCATTCACTTCAAAAACCCTTCGACAACTCCTCAATGCAAACGTTTGGTCAAAACAATACAATAAATTATCGACCGTACCTTTGTCACGCCGCACAAAATGAAATCATAAACATATCGATATTTTAAGATCACATATTAATTGATGAATATCAGAAGAAGGGACCACACTGAAATCACAGTATATAAGGGCCCCACAGAATCGACTAGACGACCAGTTTTTTCCACAAGAAGAAACCCGATGCACAACGTTCACGCCAGTATGCACTCCGACAATATTTTTGCCATTCAAAGCGAATGCGATCAGACTTATAGGTACTCCGACATTCGGTATGATCGTCTAATTAATTATCTCACATTATCGTACAAATCATCCTTGTTAATTATTCATTCACCTACCCATTCGATATTTTTGCAATATAAGGTTCTGTGACTATCGTCGTATTAAAGACTATCTATAATATCATAATCATAATTATTACTATTGTTAGATCTTAGTTATATTTATTTATCTAGAATATAAGTATATTATTAAGTGCTCAGTTAAATTAAATTATATCTGGTTCGCCGTCGACAATGTATGATTGCTACGGATGTAGGGATTCTTAAAGAGCAACATTTATCAACATAGATTATATGATTAAATAATTATTATTAGATTTAATCATATTATTACTATAACTAGATTTAAACATATTTATTTATATATAATATAAGCATAATAGTAAGTGCTCAGTTAAATTAAATTACATCTGGCTCGCCGTCAAATATGTATGATTGTTATGGGTGTATGGATTTCTAGGACCATGCGATAATAGTCACAGTCCCGATACACCAAGTCAAGGGATTTATATCCCAATTGTACAATGTCACATAAGGCTCCATGAAAGAGCATTAGGTATATAGTATACTGTAGAAACGTATAAATCAAAATACAAATATTGTCTATGTGATATCGACCGTCGAACACTACCCCGAAGAAGCATAATCTACGTGCAGAACACAATTACATCAATCTACGCACAAGGTTAGTGATAAAGTATATTATTGTAGTACAGACAATATTAATGACACTAGGTAGGTATAATACAGTAGTAGAATAATCTTATGCACACACTCCAGAAGAAAAAAACAATTTAACAAGTCCTTTTCATTATAACCTCCACTACGTTAAACCTGTTGACACACATATATTACACATACACTTGTATCCAGAGTCCCTCTCCGATTAATATAGGTATATATATATATATATATATATATATATATATATATTATATATTATATATGCCTACACTGACCCGCCGCCAGATGCAACGTCGTGGGTCGGGTAATTGAACGATCCTTTTTCTGAAGGATGCAACCGGTATTGTACGCTGTATCCCTTTCGTCCATTATAACGAGTCAGTGACTCGCACACGTAGACCACATTATTACACACGGTCTCGTAGTATAGAATTTACTATTCACATATCAGTCATAAAACCCAAATAATCCCCGACTTACCCTTACCTATACCTATACCATTATTTCCTTATTTTTATTCTACTACAAAGTTACATAAAAGGTCAATTTACTCAAATGTTTACACTAACGAAGCTATACGTATTCTACTGAGTGTAAATTTACTGTTACGCACTCGTCAGACGGAAACAACAAATGCCAGTGTTACGCCCTCTTAAAGCACTGAGCAAGCCCCGATCACGATGAATTGATATCTTAGATCATACAATGGTCATCATAGACCAGTTAATAATAATATTATGTGCTAACAGCTCCAGCCATTGACGTACCCGGGAGAGGGGGTGCAGTTTCCCCACCATTGGTCATACCAAAACATTGAAGCAACATAAAATAAATTATTATTGTTAATTTTAACTATTGAGTATATTTTTTTAATATTTTGGAATCGCCAACCCCCCCCCCTCTCAACAATCATTTTTTGATTATCCTATTCACATTTGAACTCCGTTCAATAACCTATTTCTATATTCTAATAAATTTAATTTTTACTAAATTGTTTAAATATTTCTTATTTTTGACGAAATTTGACTACTACTGTAGGTATTGTTTTCTTGTGATAGGCACATCATAAAACCAAAACCATATACCCGGATAATTCGAGTAACTAACGGATAGTTCGCTAACTAAATAAAACTGGTCTAATAAGAGACCATTTCCCTATTCTATATAATGCAAACGTGTTCACATTTCTGTACACGTGGCATCCAAGTCAAATACAGTGTGATGATTACAATATTTTGTACTCAAAAACCAAATGGCACGTTTAGGTGTGAACAATTTTTTGTGCTCACAGCGTTAGTGTCAAGATACGAAAAACCCGTACCAGTCAACAGGTTTTATATTTTTTTGATATTTTGATTAAAGTGTGAACTACTTATGAGAAATCCTTCTTTACATTTTCAAGATTATTGACCGAGTAAACAATTTTATCGACAATAATTAATTAAAACTTATAACAACCAACAATTTATTTTAATTTTTTTCGTTTTTCGACACTTTTGAAAACTTTTAAGAATTTTCAATTTTTACCTCTTGAATGCCACAACAAGATTCACTTTCCCACCAGTAAATTTACTGAAATTGAAAATCTAAACATTATTTCTACTATACTTATGTATACACACTAAAATAATAATAACAAAAAAACTCAAAATAAGAACCAAAATAGTCACATCGTTTCAAAAAAGTGATAAAAGAATTAAATTGTGTTTTGTTAAAATCTAATCCAATGGTATTGACCGCAAGATCATAGACCTAAGACAATAAAATTTGGTTTGAAATAAATTGGTAACGGCATCGGTATCTATCGGCCACGACATTTTGACTCTCAAATGCACGCTGTAGGTACACGACAGCTATAGGTACACTATTTTTGTTACATTTTCAAATTTCTATTTTTCTTTATAGCTAGTTGTAGGTTTTTATTAATATTTCTAAGAAATTTTCAAAATTAATCAACTATAGTTATATCATGCATACCTATGAGTACCAAGACAGTATTCGTAAGTCACAACACTCATCTGTGAGTGCGTGGTACTTATGTCATATTCGATTTAATAACTATAGTTTATAAATTAATGAAGATGTCAGTGCACTAATTGTTAGATCCATATTTAGTGGGGTGGCTGGGGAGGGCTATACATTAACCTTGTAAATATTTTACATGGTCAATATAGGTACTTATAACTCACTCAATGTGCTTACCTAAGAGCTTGATAATAGAGCAATTCACTCTAATATCAAGTGAATGAACGTCGTATGTATTTAGGTATGTGTTGAGAGTTACAATACATGGTTAAAGTATTACTTCGTAGTTTGGATGGAGCGAAATGATGGAATAATACAAGGTACAAATATTCGTATTAAATATATAGTAATTTATATGTAACCTATGTAAACAACTGTCGGACCGCGTAAAATGACTATACTTTAGTCTTTACTGTAATAGGCAGTGGCGCCAAATTTTTTAAAAATATATAGTATGACAACGTACATCAAAAGACAAGGGACCCCCTCCACTCTTCATTTTTTTAAATTTAAAAATTAGAACAGATGCAATTAAAGCACCAAAATAATGCAATGTACAATCATTTATTTTTATGTTTTAAAGTAAATTCAGGATTCATAACGGGATCCACTAAAAATCTACCACGACATATATCATAGATAAATTAGGTGATTGGCGTCACTGGTAGGTGGTATATACTTTGTTTTACTTCAATGTTAATAATCTAAGTTATAAAACGTATATGTATATTGTATTTAACATACACAAGGTGATTTTTTAAGCATGGTTATTGCTCACACTGTAAATCGTATATGCCAGCGCTATCTAAATAGGAAATTGAGCAGCTGTGAGAGACAGTTCTCCATGCACAATTAGAATTAAAAATGATTTGGCATCACTAGATGGCACTGACATTATTGAATTAATTTAAATCTAATTGATAATACCATTTTATTAAAATAACGGAATTTTGTTTAATTAAAAATGTTATTTATAAGTAAATCATAGAACCAATATTTTTAATTCAAATTACAAAATTGGTAAAAATATATAAGTAGTGGTATATGATTTTTATTACAGTTTTACTATTATTAGGTAGGTACCTACTTACGTTTGTTTGCAGTAAACTTTTTGCAATTACTTTCATAGACTGTGAAAATATTTTTTTTATTTTCTGAATATTTCAAGGTAAGTGTTACGCGCCTACACCACAGACTCATATTACTTGACACTTGTCAGTTGGAACTGTCTGAAAGGTTTGCTTCCCAAAAAGCGAGAAAAATTACATAATTTAGGTACAAAAAGCATTTAAATTTTTTTTTAAATATCAAATAGTTCTTTTTCACCTGAATTATATTCATTTGTGGATACTAATATTTTGATTATGTTTATGGTTCCCTGAAATTGTTTGGCCCCGGGCCCGAAATTCTCTTAATTCGAGTAAAAATATATAGTATTTATATTTGTGAATTAATATAAATTATAGTATTGATTCAATCACAAAATTACGATCACACAGCGTTTTAGATAGGCTATATAGATACACCAATAGCTTTCATACTATGGTTTCAATTTTGCTGATTGCACTTTTGGCACATATTTCTGACTTTTGCGAGTGAAATTATTCAGTTCAAAATTAAAATGGTAATTATTCTACCCGTGGCATTACTGTGTAACTAATGTTATTGTTAATAAAATATGTTAACGCACTATTACAGTTTGGAAAAAAAAATTAAGTTGAATCATAAATTCTGAAAAAGGTATGAACGTGTACCGTAATATTGCAATCCACTGTGTTTATAGTTGCGTATATCGGTCAACTGGTTTTTATTTGTTTTCATACACTAATAATTTATGTAAGTAAGTAAATATATTTGAAAGTCTAAACCCACCATAACACGAGAACACATTATATTTTCGTTTTAAATTATAGGACTGAGTTTAATTTGTATTACTTTTACGGAAGTATTCGATTAGGAGAAAGTATCTTTTAACTTTCAATTAAACTATTGAAACATTAATTGTTTAATTGTATGACCCAGTTTAGTGCAATGTATACAATAGAGACCATAGTATATATGTATATCTTTTCAAGCATTTATTAGTGTCCTCTTGTCCTAAAATATATAAATAAACTTCGAATGGGACGCTTTTTATCTCGTTTAAAGAAGATAGTAACTTCATTATGTCATCAATTTACCTGAATATACGAAAACAACCTGTACATGAAATAAATACAAAACAATATGTTTAAAATTGAATCCAATTAGTTGTAACTTATAAGTAACAGTTTTATTTAACGAATGTCAAGTACAAAAGAATAATATTATCAGCGATAAGTATGAGACACGTCAGTATTGCACACTGTTTTATTACGAAATCGCATGACCGTTACACATTTCAACAACAAAACCTTACTTATATCTAGTGAATCTATAAAAACGATTTAACATTATTAAGTTAAAATCAAAACAATACAAATAAAAAGCATTTAAATTATTATTAGTAACCAACCCCTTGTCTATGGGATTGAAACCTCCCCCTACCACTGTTGATAAACAATGTCCTAGTGTATACAAATTATGTTATGTTGTGTAATACTGTAATGTATAATATTAAGTTTTTACAGTAGATAAATTAATAGTTATTGAATTATTTCATAAACGTACCTATTAATGTTCATAATTACGTTTCTGTTTACAAAGATACATTATTTGTTTTAAACTATTTTATACGTACCTATACATATCAATAAATAATTGAACTTTACTTGTAACTTGAATGAAATACGTTTTGAATTTTCATCTAACTAATTATTAACTTTTCTTGTCTATAACAGCATCAAAATGTTTATGATACATAAGTTTAAAAATAGTCTATAGTAATAACTATCCTAAGTATTTATTGACAATTTCTCCAAAATTTCTAAAAATCCATTAAAATATTTACCTTTTGGACAAATACAACATTTGAAAATATTGTCTGTTATTGAACAAAATTGTACTTAAATCTGTTCATTTAGCAATAAAAGGATTGAATACCTATTATATTATAAGACAATGTTGTAGTTTGATTATTTATTTATTTCTTCGTTGATTTTAATTTGGCTTCAGCGACTAGTTTAATTACGTTACAATTTACATTATTGAAATATTTAGTAATAATATAATTACATATTTATATTGCTAACATATTTTTACACATAATATGAATGAAAAAAAAAAAAAGAAAAAGAATAAACTTAATATATTGTATACAAAATATAGTTTAATGAGAAACACTTTAAGTCTTTATCTCATAATGGTGTATTCAGTGGACTAATGTTTAATAAACAACTTAGGTCTTAGAAAATACTTTTTTTCAAAAATAATAGATGTTTTAAAAGAATTCAATTTTAATGCATAGGTAGTAACTGATAGTTAAGCTAATGGCAAATGTCATTAGATAAAATTTAGTAATTTAGACATGAGTAACATAAACACTTGACACCGTTCTCGAAAATATTGTAAAATTATCATCCTGAGATCAACAGAATAAATCGTTAACAGAAAAGTTGAACCTAACCCAAAGCATATATCTATAGCTTTAAGCAGACTCTGAAGTAGATATTGCTCTATCATGATAATAAAAATAATCAACAAAATGCCAACAATTATGTTGTATTATTTTATAACTATTGATGATGATAAAAATCGGCACTTTCTCAAAACCACAATAACCGGTATTAATACATATTTTTTAATTTATTATTATTTTTTTTTTTATAAATACGCAAATATTCTAATTCCGTAATACATATAGCATGTTTGAAATAAATTAAACTAGTTGAATTTTCATGAGTGCATTATAAGTTATAACTATGTAGATTTATGTATATTGGGGTCTAATTTAGGTCGACAATGGCCAAGGTATTGTCAATCTCTTCCCTGATTTTTTTGTAACGATAGTCAGTTTGTTTTTATTCCCAGACGATGTAATTATTAACATAGTTTTAAGCAAAAATATTATTTTTCAATCTTTTGCCTGCAATGCTTAATTGGGCACAATACATTTTATACTGACTTTTAAAAAGCTTTCGATAGAATCGATCATTAAATCTTATTTGAGAAACTACAATAATTTGTTTTTGCTGATTTTTTTAAATGTTTGATCACATATTTTTTTTTTTTTTTGTTATAGGATTAAAGCTTTGACGATTGGGGTTACTAGCCTGTAAGGTTGCTTTGGTTGGTACGGTAAGGTTGGAATGGTTTGTAAACACGTTTTATGTGTGGCAGAGTTTTTGCGCATACATAGGTATTAAATTCTTTCATCAAATAAATAAATAAATTTTATTTTATGAAGCTTTTCTATTTATTGTTTTCATAATACTATAGGTATAATATTAATATTATTTTATTTTTATTGATACATTTATTATACATTATAATACGCATATTATTTATTTGTTTCTTTAAAGTCATAATTATATTTATGCATGAACAAAGTATACTTGCATTGTTTTACTATAATTTATGTTTCAAAATTCCATTGTTATGCAAATTTAATTCATCTGGGTTATCATCCCTCAACTAAAATACCTGTAATCGCCATGCGCCTGACAGCCAAAGACAGATTCCAAGAGTTAAAAGAACTGATGCGCCACGAGAAGACAAACAATTACCCAACGGTGGTGGCTAAAATATAAAAGTATAGGTACGGCATGCACTTTACTTAAATATTAGAAAAGTGGTTCCCAACATTTCGAGGTTAATAGCTTTTTGACCTTATTAAAACGATATTGTCGTTATTAAATGTTTATATTTTAGATATAAATAGAATCATTTTTATATGAATATCTAATTCAAAATTCTTATTCTTTTGTCAAGTTTCAAGACTTCAAACGGTCATAAAAATGAGTTGCTAATTTACGGTTAACGCTGTGTTAGTTAAAAAACCATTTTTTTTTTAATTTCACTTATGACAACTTATGTGGAACTTTTTATTACATTTTCAAGATTTTTTATCGTACGAAATTTCTGTGATCGATAATAATTGAAAAGGAACTAAGAAATCGAATCCCTCCTTCCCCTACCAAAGTATCAGCTACATTCACTTTTCACCAGTCAAATTAATGAAGAAGAAGAAAATAAAAGTATTTTTACTACCTCAAAACGTGATGAAAAATACAAAAAAGAACTACATATTATTGTAAAATCAATACATTCATCCCTCCGCTTGGAATCTAAAAAATAGAAAATCGATGTATTTCATCTTATGTTTTGACGAGATGTGACCACGAATAAAACAGCCCGTTTAGAACCGTACAAAGACCTATAGAATGTTCATTGATTATAATTTATAATTAGGTACATAATGTCAACCAGTGAAAAATGATGAATGGTTTAAAATGAACTTGAATACACTCGATTTTTTTCTATAGAGTATACCTATAGGTTACTAATGGCTGAAGTCTATTTTAGATAAAGAGTTCAATTGAACGTTATTAAAATAGATATTAAATTTACTTATCTAAGTTTATTCCTAATACTGATTCTACAGCAGATAATAAAGTTGTACATTTCGGTATGCACTTTAATCAATCGTGCATAAATACTTTTGCGGTATGAAATATAAACCACTAAGTATTTCAAATTTTGGTTTTCTTCTAAAAATATGTCCATCGTGGATTTTGTCACAAAGCTACAAATATTTAGATTAACCTAACATATTATTTGCAGATCGAAAAACTGTAAATCGGAAATCCCAATTAATGGAATTTGAAATTGTTTTCATAAAGTGAATAAGGTCTACTAGAGAAAGATCTCCGATGGCTACTCTTTTGTATTTTATTTTAATAATGATACATCTATAATGTTGCTTATATTTGCATCATTTGAATCAATAAATTGTCTTAATTTTAATGAACAAAATTTCAAAGAAATATCGTATTCAACTGTAGTCTATAGATGCAGAAATTATCTATTAAAATCGATAGTTTAATTTTTTTTAATTTTTTTAAATTCGTTGATTACTAGTTATACATTACTCAACTGTTATTTGAGAAAAAATAAAATATTATGCTAAATTGGGATAGGTAGAAATATTATTTAACATTGAACTTTAATTTATTATTTATCGGTACCATAACTTGCCATAATAATTGTAGCGATGTTATGATATTCATCGATCAACGGGTTGATATAAGTTGCAGATGATAATTTAAGTAAATTATATTTTATACAAGCTCTTTGCAAACAGCTACCTATCTGTTATTTTTGACTCTATCCCACTCCGTTTGCAAAATGAAATCACGTTCAATTCACACCACAGCGCCAAACAATACACCGATTTTAAAGGATTAATATTAAGTCGAATAAATCTTAGTTTAAACATTGTAGAAAGCTGTAGTACTATATAGTGCTTAATTTTATTGATTACGTTTTCGAGTTTAATATTTCAGATTTATTATTCAACCTATACTTTGGAAATTGTATGTACAATAAATTGTATAATGAGTTCCATTAATTAATTCTTAATCGTATAATAACAGTTTTCTTCATGTTTACAGTATAAATCTTCGCCGCTCATCAAACCATGGAATTCTAAATGGTAAATTTTATTTAAAGAAAAAAATATATATTAATTTCTCACAGCCAAATAATATCGTAAAAAGAAAATAATGTAAAATATCAAATCGTAACATGCATAACCTCTCATCACAAATCTCGAAAACTCAAGTCAAAAAACAAAAAATACGCAGAAGTGGGTACAGTACATTTCACGACATACTGGCGCAAAACGTGAGTGTATAATGCTAAGTAACTACTTGGAATTTTTATTTCCAAACGTTCCGAGTGCAACGCCACCTCGCAATACCATACAACAATACACGTTGCAATAAAACGACTAACGGATGGAGTAGTTGTAGACTTGTAGCTAATTTTGAAAAAAACAAAACATCAAAGTATCATAAAAATGGCAATGAAGCGCTCGCGTTTTCTGGCAAGATTGGTCGGTATGCGATAACTGCGAACGATCGCATGACACGATGTAATATTTCAACATCACTGCATTTTATTATAATCTTCTAGAGTTCGGTGGTAATAGCACCATAGCGGTAAAAGTCAAAATAAATAAGTTAAAATACCTACCAGTGCAAATAGTCCTCAATAATTTAATTATATATTATTATACTCACAAAACGTAGAAATGAGCGCGATTATTTCCCAAAACAAACATAGGTACCTATATTTTTAATTAATTACTAAACATTTTACAAATAAAACGTAATGCTTAGAAGTCATCATCATTTACAGGTTATATTAAACAAAAAGTAATCTCGTGATTTGGATAAAATTGCCAAGTAACTGCAGGTCAAGTTCAATATAATATTTTATCAAATTTTTATTCAAAATACTTTTAATATTAATATAAAACTATTTCTACGATTTCTTGTTAGTTTAATCTATTTTTGCTCAAATGAGATTTTAGTAATGCAAAATTATAAATATTTTAGAATAACCTAATATATATTTATATATATTCCTATAATAAATAGGTAATAATTAAATTTATATTATAAATTATGTTTTCGATTATCTAGAATAGTTAGTAGAAACATACTAATTACGTCATAATAAATATTTAGGATAAATGTTTGTGTTAATTATTTTGCATTATTTTTTATTTTGTAATAATTATTATTACCGTTTTAAAGGCTATTCACCTTGTCTATCGACAAGGAGCCTTAACAACAAAGACAGAAAAGTGAGACTGAAATCCCGTAACGAGGGATTTCAGATATTAGTTTAAGTTAGGCTGATGTGTGAAAATATATATGTAAAGTATTATTAAGAGTTAAGTTTAGGTTGTAATTATAATAGTATATACCTACTATGATAGAGTACTATTAAGCGGTTACTATTATTATTATTTTTTTATTATCGTCATTGATGCATTCAAAAAATAATATAAACGGAAAATATAATAACAATTCAATATAGGTACAATAAAAAGCAAAAATATTTCATCACTAATATATTGTTGGTTAAATGCATTTAAAAAAAACATATACTTCAACTCTTGTCAAAACTGTATAAAAGGTTCTCGTTGATTATTTGGATAAATATTACAATAAATAAGTAGATACCTACATTCAGTTGTTACTTACAATGAAAAATATCTTATAACTTATTAGTATATATTATAAGTACCTACTTATAATAGGATAGCATATTTTATACTACCTATTCCAATTATTGTTGTAAAAAAATGTCCTATATTCTATAATAATCAGTAATCAGTAATCACAAATAAAAATGTACCTATTTATATTTTATTAACAGTAGATACCTATGGGCATATATTATTTTTACTTTATTTTCCTAAACTATAGTGATAACTTAAATAAAATAGATTTTAATTGTCTTAATATGTTTTTAATATACTTAATTACTTATGTGCGCTTCAAAATGATTTGCTTATATAAAATAATCTTTATACATAATTTGAAACAATTATAGAATGTTCCTTAATTTATAATGAATCTAAAAAAATATTAGCCTATACTATTCAATGCTGTTGAGTTTTTGAAACATTTTTTAAAAATGTATATTTGAAATGCATTATGAGTGCTTACCACAACAAGCAAATACCTATCTATTAATTTCTAATAATTTGAAATCTTTAAAAACTAACCTAATCTTCAGTATAATTTACTTAAAAACTATATCAATATTATTTCACTAAAATAGTAATTTATTATACAACAACACAAAAATAATTTTATATCATATTATGAGCATATACATTTAAATATTATTATAATATGTATATTTTAACTCGTATTTGAAACGCAAATAAACTATTAATTTTAATTATTTTGCTTTATATAATTTTTAAAAAGTCTAAGCATCTTGATAAGAAAAAACAACTATTATTACTAGGTATGAATTGACTTTGCATCAACCTCTATGTATTAAATTTTATATATTTTTTAATATGGCTGACGATTCTACGGACATATATTATAGCTAGCCTAAATTTAATTAATCTACTTATGTCTTATGTATTCATAAACAAAATCGATAAATTAATATAAATTTAAAAACAAGAAATTTACTAGTCATCTTTACATATTATGTACATTTTTAAAAATATTTTGAAATTATTCTTATTATCGTCCAATAATTAACTTTGTCAATTAAATTAATAATAACAAATCATTGCAATCAAAATTAAAATTTTGAAAATATAAACTTGAATCTTTACATTTGCATTTTATTTTAGATCATGAGCGTGGATAAAGTATAAGTTATGATACATTTTTGCTCTTGAAAACGTGTACCTAATTAAGTTTTCTGAAAACGTAATTCATTATGCATATTACAATTATTTTAATAGATTATACATATTCATCACTTACTGCAGTTTTATCATATCATTCAACATATCCACCTAAATATTATATCGATATCAGCTCTTGAACTTCTATTTAAATTACAATTTAAAAACAATCAATTACAATATGCGACGATATGACTCTATGAGTATGCCTGTAACTTCTACTTATGATTGATTAAAATAAATATTTTTGAAAAATAGTTATTTAATTACATTAAAAATAATTGTAATTATTTAAATGTTTATTAATGTATATGCAGTATCATATTAATATACAATAAGTATAAAGTTAGAGTATACAGTTAGAATTGAACATATTATTTACGGAATTAGCAATTGGAAAAATAATGTATGTTAAAAAATATTGTATAAAAAAACAACGTACTTTAAGTACTTAATTTGAATGCAAATAATTAATAGGAGTGGTCTCATAAAAAAAAAATAGAGCTCGGTGTAGCTGTACTCCCCTCCCACTTCCACCAAATTGAGCATTGAATTTAAAGGCCAAACGTTAAGTTGAGCTAACGGTTTTTCCGATTTACGAATACGTCAAATATCATGTACCTGTAGTAGTATAGGCATACAGTTTTACTTTGAAACCGCATTTTGTTAATTAGAGAGGAGCTAAATTAATTGAGGAGATAAGTCACCTTAGTCCTATTAATTGTATTTTAAGTAAACAAATTGAATGACCTCTTACTAAGATTCCCATTTTATGAATTTTATTTATATATAAATATTGTTTTATACATTTTAAACCAATAATATTACACAATTGATCAAAAATTTTAAAAGAAATTGAATAAAAAAAAATAATTGTTCCGTACCGGCACTATATAATATAGTTGTAAAAAATAATAGTAATGGTTCATTTAGATAACATCCCTGAAATCACATGCCTACTATTATTCTTAATTACACATAAAATTACTTCAGTTGAAAAACACACATATGAATTTTGCCACTACCGGTATTAATATTTCCATATTTAAAATATAAGATATTATCTGATAAACGAATAAAATAATAATTATATTACTTATGACTTATCTATAACTATATATTATATATATATAAATACAATTATTATTATAATTGATACGACTCATAAAAATATTTCGTTTTAAATTGTAATAGATAGTATTGCGTATATGAAGAAAATCATTATGGAATAAATATTTTAACTTATAGATAGCTTACATAAATTGTTATCATTTAATCCATGATTTATAATACCGATAACCATTTAAATAAAACACAAACTAAAGTAAGTTCAAATTATGACAATTCATTTTTCTGTGATTTTAAAAACGTTATTCAGTCGAGTTGTTGTGTTTGAATTCTACACTGACAAGTGTTATTGATATAAGTGTACCTATGTCTATACGTAAATAGTAAACCAGGTTTTTTATTAGTATTATATTATTTATTCATTGTTATTTTGGTTCATAAAAACCAATTCTCTTATTTGAGTTGTGAAGAAAAAAACACGTTCCTTTGATTACTGTGGGTATTGTAAATAATAATTGTTGGTTGACGTTTAGATTAGGAAAGAGTGCGGGAGCGCATTTGGTGTCCAGTCCAGTTACAGTACATCATCTTTATTTATAGATCGTTCATCGTTGTGTATTGGTATATTTTAATATTTTTAGAGGCCCAAGTTATAGTATTTACTAAAGTAAGTGGTACATACACCAAATATCAAAAAATACTGCATCTTATTATAATGATTAAACTATAAGGACATAATAGGTCAAGGTAAAAAGGTAAAACACGTTGAATTAAAAAAAAGAAAAAGTATTTGAAAGTATCAATACTTTTTTCCAAGTATTCAAATACGTATTTTAGATATTTTTGAAAATAAGTATCTGTATATGTATTTGAATACTTTTTAAAAGTATTCTTCACAAGACTGCCTTTTACACACACGCGACACATGCAACACACAAATAATATTCTACACCTCTCCGATCATGACTTTCGGTAAAAAACAACACAATAAATTACCAGTAGTCATACCGCACTTTTTAACATTATTCTTCACAAAACTGCATTTTGCACACATGCGACACATGCAACACATAAATAATATTCTACACCTCTCCGATCAAGACATTCGGTAAAAACAACCCAATAAATTACCAACGGTAGTCATACCGCACAAAACAATATCATAAACGTATCATAATACCTATACGTTTATATTACGTATTATTCGTTGCATATCAAAAGAAAGGATTATACAAAATCATCGTATATAAGAATCATACAAAATAAACTCTCGAGCTGTCTTCTACACAAGAGTATGCGCAACGTCCACGTCATATACATTAGGTATATATTATATATCTTATCACATAAACAAATATTAATTTTTTTTAAATGTACACTATGGGTCATCGACCTCTTTGTTCATATTATATTTGTACGTACTATATCTCCATACCAATGACCACTGTTTTTTATCATTTTTGCTTATTATTTTTTCCCTTTTATCTTTTTGTATTTTTAGAATAATGGTATAAATAAATGGAAATCATGTATGGATTATGTCTACAACACTATGTAGCTAGTATCACTTACTAAAAACGTGTCATTTACAGCAAATAGCAATTTAACCTATGTTATATAATATACATTTTTGGAAGCATCCTGGGTAACTCTAAATGAACTGAGACGCACTCGGGATACGTTAAAAATTATGTAGTAAGAGTTAACTCTTTTCAAAAATTATGAGTGTATTTTGATAAAACAATCATTCTGTATAATATTTCATTGTATTCCGGTTATTTATAGTCTTCAAGATCTTTTGACACGAGTTGAATTTTAAATATGTTTTTAATGGGTAACCTGGTAGTAGTAGGTACTATTATGTAACAAAAACTTATAAAAATACGAAAAATGCAAGTAAAAATTAAATATTCTGTATCATTGTACAAATTTGTTTCATTGTACAACGATACAGAATATTTAATTTTTACTTAGCCTATAGAAACAAATTCAACCGTCAATTATTTCAATTTCTGACATAAGTTTTATTTTATATAGATATTGAATGAGACACAATTTTTTTTTTTTAACAAGCACCTCGATGTCTCGCAACCTGAGTTTACTCAATTGTTCAAATAAACAAAAATGGCGAAGACACGACTACAACAATTTTAGATGGTTGTGGTTACAAAATATTCTTGTATAAATGCTTAGAAAAATTATTATGTAATACTTGTTTTGTAATAAATAATATAATTTACTTAAACTATGCGTACTCTTAATAATTTAATATTTTCTTGAAAACAAAATTGACAACGATCTTATTATAATATAAAAAAAAGGGAGGGTAAGTGTATGTCGCTCTGCTGTACATTAGGTTATAAGTAGGTCACTGTATAATGGATGGTATTAAATTTGAATCCAATGATATATCAATGTATAAGAAAAACGATTCTGAGCGGAGGCGATATATCAGTCTAGGTATATGAACAAAAAATATTTTTAATTTTGTCAAAATTCGAACTTTAAATGCTTATAAAAAAAAATCGTGCCTATGTATTTTTAAAAATTTTCAACTGATATTGTAACAATATGTTATAAAGCTTGTATTAAATTTTCAGACTTTTTGGCTCACCAAATAAAACTTTATTGACAATTATAAAAAAAAAACTAAAAAAATTGAAAACTGAAAATGTCTTTAAACAGCTCAAAATAAGTCAAAATATTTTGAAAATGGTATAGCATATAGAAACTGCTTATATAAACATTCAGTAAAAATTTCATGTATTTACCGTCATTTTTTTTAGACTTACACAAAAAACCAAAATCGATTTTATCGAAAATCAATGTTGCGTAAAAATTCCCGTTTTTTCCTTAATTTTCCATTTGTTTTTCACGGTACTTTTGAAAACTACTGGAAAATGTTTACTTTTGACCCCGCAAAGTACCAACTAGATTCACTTTCCTATCAGAAAAGGTACTATTGAAGAAAATCTAAGCACTTTTACTGTCCCAAAACGTGATGACAGACACAAAAAAAAAAAAAATAAATAAAAAAATAAAAAAAAAAACACACATCATTGTAAAACCAATACATTCATCGCTCCGCTCAGAATCTAAAATAGAGTGATATTTGTTCAGTACAAGTAAGGCCATTCGGGGATAATATTATATATTATTATATAGGTAGGTAGTCAAATTAAATTTTTCTTACGCCATTACTTGTACCAACTTGTACCACTCATTTCAGAATTTGTGCTAACAAATTTTCCATGTAAAAATCAATTTCCTTTTACAGGTGCCAGGAAAACGTTTCACTGGCACCCAGAATCACACTAAATGAACTTAAACTCATTTTTTCTACACCATTAATTGTTCCATAATGTATACCAATTATTGTAGGGAAAACACGAATATTATATATATATATTTAATTTATTTATATATTTTTTAATAAATAATATAGTAAAACTTATAAATTGTATATAATATATATATATAAACTAATGAACTAATATCTATAAATAGTCTACCTATAATCACTAGTTTCGAGTTGGTAGATAATAAAATAGACTAGATTGTGTTATATACAAAAAAAAACTTAAAATAAATTGTTTATTAAATATTAACTGAACTAAGTTAACCAATAATTAAGTTATTTTTGAACTTTTTTTTATTAGTGCATAATAACTTAACTTCACCGAGTTAAAAAAAATCATTAAATTGACCGATAGCCAACCAAACCCGATTTGACTAAATCCGAAAAAAAATGTTACATACATTTTGAGCCTAGCATATTTATTGGAATAGGTACTAATGATCGTACACCATATAGCTTGGTATAGGTATTATAATATATTAATTAAAAGATGTATAGAATAGCATTATAAATCAGGGCTTGAAAACGAAAAATTATTTTCCGATTTCGATTTTTATTTCAGTTACCGGTATTTATTTTTTCCGATTTCGGTGTCAGTTTCGGATACCGGTATTGATTTTTTCCGATTCCGATTTTGGCTTCGGATACCGGATACCTATAACCTGGATTGGGAGGAGACACATTTTCAGTCGATGGCATTATTATAATTTATAACTATACCGTCTATACCTAATATTTAGTATTATATTATATAACTAGATTCTATAAACTCAGTATTCCATAATTTATAGTTAAATGTTGTGTTAATTAATGTAGACTCATGGTTATTTCTCATCGTCTGTGTAGGCAGAAAAACACAACAGCTCATACAGGCATAGTATTATTGTTATACAAGTTTTACCATAGCGTTTTCTGCGTCTACTGTTTTAGACGAATTAATCTATTTATCTATATAATATAATATATAATAATAGTGTATAATACTATAATATGCATTTATACTAGTTACGTATAATATTTTGAATACCCTGTGAAATTACCCATGAAAACATAGAGGTGCCCGCAGACGACGACTAGGTACTGCAGCAGTGCAACTATACCTAAATATATTATAATATGTTATAAAATATTAATTACAATATAATATATTAGGGGGGGACGAGGTGGCCGAGCGGTCTAAGGTGTCGGTTGCGGCGCTGCCGTCGCCGCTTCGATTCTCGGTCACTGGGCGGCATTTTTCTTCGGGCAAGTCACGGTGTCCGGAGAACAAGTGCCGCTATCCCCCACTCCGGGGCATGGCAGAAACCTACGGGTGCCCCACTAGAAATTCTGCCACAACACACACACGTGTACCAAAAACCAAAAAACTAACCAAAACCAAAAACCAAACCAACTGTTCCACCCCCACTGTTCCACCCAAAAACAGGCTAATGACCTTAGTTGTCGAAGCCTTCAATCCCCCCCAATAAAAAAAAAAAAATTTATATTAGGCACCATTAGTCATTAATCATTATATAAACATATATTTACTTCAGGGCTTATTATTTTGGAATCAGATTATTAAGGCACAAATGCACAATGCAACGCGACCGGTAACTGTCATTGTCATTCTCTAGTGTTCTTGTAACCTAACCGATTTGTTAATCATGATATATTTTAATTACTAGATAATATTTTAAGATATTTTATTTTAACAATTGGAACTGAATACTAATCTACTTAAGTGTTCTACTACTCTGTGTTAAGAGGACGCTACCCATTCAATTGTTGTCTCCGTCTTACATACAACGGAAAATTTTCGTTCACTAATTTTAATAGTGTGCTGTAAATATTGATATTAGACTATTATAGTAAATTGACCTATTATCAAACTTTTAAGTAGAACTTTATTTGTGCTTAAGCGACGGCATTTTTTCCAATATTTTTATTTTCAAGCAAGACATGGGTATGTAAAATATCACATATTAAAAATGATCATCACCTTGAAAATTGAAATATCGAATAAAAGACGACGCTTAACCACAGATAATTTCGAGGATAATGTTCTTATATAAAATGTTGTTAATATAATAGTTAGTGTTTACTTATTGTACCCATATAATGTGTTGTTGTGTACACTTTTGAATCCACAGCACTTTAACATTAGTAATACTGAAGTATAGCAGTTGATAAGTAACACACTTGTTTATTATGAACTCAACAGTTGTTTTACTGACATACGTTAAATAAAATAATGCTAACTACAATGTATAGTAGTTACTTTATTGCTTTACTTGGCTCAAATTTCTAAAGTAGTGGAATCGGTATAATACAATATGACCTAATTATGTAACATATTATACAAATTTTCCATTTTGGGGTTAATTTAACAACTAATTTGTATAATTAGTATTTTACAGTGTTGTACAATAGTTAAATTCATCTAGATAAAAACTTCATATCCTTATCTTATCTACATAAAAAACAGAATTTACATCTAATTTTCATCTAGATAAAAATGATAGCCATCTTGATAGTTCACAAAATCCGTAACTAATATTAATCAGTCCAGGGTTGGGAGTTTATAGCACTTAAAATTGCATAACTAGTATGCGCTTCAATATTACCTTAAATATTTCTAAATATACGCTAAAAATATGCAATCAAAACAACAAAATATTCAAAAAAACAGACATTTATTAATCATAATTCATTAAATTAACACCAACAAAATCGCTAAACATCACTAAATATTAAATATTATTATAAATTTAAATTTTGAGGTAACGCCTTATATAGTTATCTATATATAAATTCTTTTCTCTATCTATATCTAGATAATTTTAAATTCAGATTTCTTACTTATACCTAGATCATATTTTTTTATCCAAGCAAATCACTGGTTTTTTTAATAACTTTTTGAATATCTCATCACATTGTGGGTTTACTCAATCGTTCATAAAAATTCTAACCTAACCGTTCTAGCACGATTACACAAAGAATGAATATCGTGGATACAAAATTCTTGTGAGAATATACCTATCTAGTAAATTATAATTTGATACTTGATTATGATTAAATCACAATAATTACTCGTAACTTAATATTTAATTTGAAAACAAAATTGATAAAAATTTTATTAAAGTAATTCAAACGTGGCATTTCGTCCACTGCAGTTCAAGTTAGGAAACAAATATACAATAGGTATCTACGCGTTTCTTAAAAACTTCCAAGTCATCTAGCCTCGATGGAGTTTCTAGTTATTTCTTAGGTCATTGAGCCAACTGCATATTATACCCTATACATCTATTATTTTCTAAATCACTAGAAATAAGGTGTATAACACCAGGTTTATTAAAATTACGATAAAACAAATATCAAAAATAAATACAAACAAACACAACTACAACTTAACAAACAGAAGAGCTTATAAAACTAGGTTATTCTATTATTATTTTTTTGTCATTATCGTTCGTTCTTGAAAACAGTAAGAAGTTGTATTTAGAGGAGTCCGTACCTAACTGTTTTCATAAAAAATGGCATTAATTTTATTCAAGTTAAACGTTATACTTATAGTGCTATGCGTCACCATGATGTTTATCCATTCGTCGTCACAAGGCGACAGCGGTAAAATAGACATTTTCATATTTTATATAGATTATGCATAATAAATCATATAATATAGGTACTTAATTAAACATAAAAACCTATGGGTATTATGTTTGATTATAAAGTAAAATAATTATTTTATTATATACTTATGATACGTTATGCCTAATTAATGATTGTATAATATAAACTAAATACGATTTTTATGAAAATAAACAATATTGGTTATAGTTTAAAAAGCTTACAAAGTATAATACGTTTAAGTTTTATTCTGTATAACTGTATTCATATAATAAATGATATAACATTTTCTTTAAAATTAAAAATGTTTGGTTATTTTTCTAGGTAAAGATAAATCTGAAGCTGGTAAATATTTTGAGTTATAATTATCACTTCCCAATGTTATTTATTCTGTCTAAAACAATAATCTTATAACAATATTTACTATGCTATATTATATTTATAATATAATTATATGGTATCAAACTAAATTTGATAGTGATCATAAAAATTATAGATTCAAATATTTATGATGTATAATATATATTGTTCTTAACAAATGTAACATAATTTAAAATATCTGAAAGATATCGTTAAGAAACTCAAACTAAAAAACCTGAAGATTGTAATTATTCTATGATATAATTACAATATAGGTACAAATGATATGTACATGGAACGTAGAATCACAGAATAACATTACTAAGAAAATTAAAATATAAATAAAAAAACAAATATTGGAGTTCAATCAATCAACTTAAAAACTAAACTTTAAATGTGTAGTTTGATATGGAACGTATTATAGGCACCATGACAATTGAGAGAGTTTGATACTTTTGAGTTTTTGATTATTGCATTTGACCATGTGTATTTTTGTATGGACAATACACCTCGATTTTGAAATTGCTACGAAACAGGCTGTATCAAGTAAAACTGACAAACTTGGTATAGGTAACTTTGAAACTTTAGACTTAGCAGTCCTGCACTTACGTACTCGCCTCGTGGGTCCGAATTCCACCAAAAGTGACTTACCTTAAAACATACTGCTTACATAATATCACGAGCTAGTTTCACGGGCATTGCCGGGTGGGATTGCTATAATAGAAAATAATCGAACGAGTCCTGACTGACACACTGACTGTTTAACATAGAGCCTAAACACTGATAGCTTGAGGCTTGCAATTTTCACTATACCTACCATAGTAAACCACTATACATAAATGTGTACTAAGAAATTATTTTCCAAAATTCGCATTTTAAAGTGGTGCATAAGTTTGTAATGAATCAAGTTAGTCTGTAATTACTCACTTTACTTAAACTTAACTTAACTGAATTAAAAAAAAAATTATCATGAACTGGCCCAGTCTTACATTTAAACAAATTAATATTGTTGACTAAATAATATGTCAACTATATATGCTCTGTTAAGCATGAATATTATATTTTTACTTATATACCATATAGGTATTGTAGCCATTGGTCACAGACAACAAAATAGCTATTATGATTGTCTACCAATACGAAACCCCAAAATATACTTGTGGTAAAAATATGTATAGTTTACAGTTAAGATTAAGAGTAAATCCACTGAAATTATTTAATCAGTCACCGGGAATGCCATGCAGGATCATTACAAGATACAACTACAATCACAATGAAGAACAATTCATTATATTACAATTTAATCTAATTAAATTAAATTTAAATGATCTCTAACATCCCCCCCTAGGTCCAACCATAATTATGTAATTTGGTCACACATGAATTTAATTTACTGCTCCCTGTCATTATTATGGCAAGATAGGACCTAGGATAACAAGTTCTTTTAAATAAATTGAACATTTTGTTACGTGTAGTAATTTGTCATATAATTTCTCCTCCCCTCAGAATCTAAAAGCTCTAGATAGGGAATTATCCCCAACGTACCCATAGACGTGACTAAACCTTAAAGTAAGGGGGCTTCAGCTCTAACATATTTAATATAAATAACAAATGTGGGGATCTCTGCCCCCCCACAAATAACATTCAATATTAAAGTAGGTTACTACCACCAAGTGAGGAAAACAACAAGTGCGTAAAATCCGTGATGATCGAGATTAATTATTTAAACTAAACGCGGATTTTGATGAAAAGCTGTCACTACACCGTTTTAATCAAGAAAAATAATAACGACGTTGACTCGAGTAACAATTATCAGACACAAGCACACAACCGCTGTACTTGGAGAATGACGAAGATAATAATATATAATCTGATTATATTTTTAGCAAAAAGCCCCAATATGCGGCTCGCAGGCACAGCGGTTGTCGTTCGGGCATCGTTACTCGTTAATCGTTGTCACCATTCCTAACAACGAATAATCGTACGTCTTTTACGACTATTTTTGTGTTTAGTTTGTTGACAACTTCTAATTAGTATGTATGTAGTTAAAATTACACGACTTGATACGTAGTACGTTTTACGCAGGGTCATTACATAAAAATTTGATAACCAAAAAAAATAAATATTTTTCTAAGATAATAATAAAAATTAAAAAACGATATTATTTAAAATTAAAGTTGAAAAATATAGCTACCGTTGGTGGGACTGGGAAACTAATTTGTTTTAGGGAGGAGGGGGTGTCACTTGCTCACACGTGAATTACATTTTGAGCTCACATAAAAGGGATACATTTTTTTTGTATAATTATGCATGCCATTATTATTGCAAGATAGAACCTACGATAACGAGTTCTTTTACAGCTAAAACACAAGTGTTTATATACTTTAAATACTTACGTCTTATATTGTATATGCCTTAATACAATTTTTAATTATTAATAAAATAAAAATGTAATTTAAAATATAAAATTATTGTTCTTGATTAACCTAGAAAATATTTTAATTTATAATAAAATTACGTTTGCTTTATTTTTGTACAAAATAATATTTAACTTTAACTGTAACACATTTTTAGAAGTTGTGGAATCCAGTAAAAAAGGTAGTTACTCAAAGTTTTTATTTTTGTTATGGTAATTAAAAATGGTTTTAAAATAATAAACAAATAATACATCACTTACAATAAAGTATAATAAGTTTATAATATAAAGTAAATCCACGGAACATATTTAATCTGTCACCGGGAACTCCGTACAGGATCGTTACAAGATGCAACTACAATAACATTGAAGAACAATTATTATTATAATACACCTTAATCTAATTGAATATTTTTTATAAAAAAAAAAACAAATCTTTGGCAAGGGCAACGTCGGGAGGGTCAGCTAGTACAATTACTCGAATATAATATCAATCTAAATATTATAACTAGTAAATAGTGAACATAAAAATTATTAAATTATGTATAAAAATATCCATGATATATAATTTGTATTTTATTATATTTATGTGTAGATATGTAATAATAATTGTCCTAAAATAATTGAACATAATTTAAAATTATTTCCAGAAGAAGATGGTAAAATTACTAAAACGCCTGAAGCTGGTAAATAATTTGTTAATAATTTAAACCCCAAACCTCCACCCCCCCTCCCTATATACGTGCCTAATAAAAATAGTCTTCCCCATTCCACCACACTTCCCTCTATATTGTTATTATTGCCATGACCTATCCATTCTTTAATATCTATGGTTATACGGTGATTATACTGTGACCAACTTTAGGTGGTGTTGCATAGCAAGTCAAGGGATTGGTCGATTCTTATATTCTGAGACCGCGGTTCCTAATTTGAGACCAAATCAGTGTTTATACTACACTAGATAAAGAACTTCTATATAATTTAAATGGTTTTTTATAAAATATTTATTGTTTTTATTAAAACATCAGGTTTAGAAATAATTAAATACAATACAATAGATCAATTATAATTCATCCTATTTACCATATAAAATACCATACAATTGCCAACCGACTTTGACGCTTCAATTCATGGTGGGAGTTCGCTATCTAGTACTATATAGAAATCGGTGACCTAAATCGAGTATTGTCTATCAATGTATACATGGACGGTTTTTAAGAGAAAGGGCTTAAGTCAAAATTTGGTACTTTTCAGGAGACATTAAAAACAATATAACTTTGTACACTTTTAATGTTTTTAAATTTTTAAATTTTGTAAACATGTTTAATAAGGGTTTTGTTATTTTACTATTACATGTATTTTAGTTTTTATTTATTTTCTTCAAATTATAATGACTTATGACCTATTGTGTTTCCCTGTTTGACTTGAGCCCTTTTGCATCATGACTTGAGACCTATTGCGTGTAATTTTATGAGACATATGCTCTTTGTCATAAAACATATTATTACAATATTATTTACTTATTTCTTTGAAGATCATGAATAATCCCAATTTTTTTACACATACAAATCTACAACGTTCACCGTATTATCACTACATTTTTTACTGTTATACCTGATAGTCTGCTGAAGGTTTTAGTACTACTTTTGTTAATAAAAAATAAGTTAAAAGTTCTTGAATGAATAAGTGAATGTTTGTCCGTCTGACCTTTATGAATTTCTCAACAACTATTAAAACGTATATTAGTACAGAATGTATCGAGTTCAAACCATGGTTTCAGTGGACCAATTTGTTGATACCTTAGAGCAAAATTATACATTACTTACGCACCACGCAGGTTCCATGGTCTACCGAAGGTAGATTCCATAACTTTTAATATTCTGCTCGCATAAGCCCAACAACTTAGCAATAGCAACGCATAAAAGAAATTAACCTCCAAGAAAGTTTCTGTCATCCTGTTGTATTAAAAAAACATCAGAACTGGGTTAAACCAAAACCGAGATACACCAATATAACGCCGTGTATTGTATTAATTTATCATTTTATCGAGTGCCAAGTCGGATTATACATCTTTATCAAAAACCACAGGATAGCATGTTGTATCCAACCCACCGTAGGTTGGATTAAAAAAACTACAAACTAGCCTATGGGTATTATGTATGATCATATAACGTAATTATTATTTTATTACATACATCTATAATACGATAATGTTAAATGTTGTTAAATGTTCGGTTATTTTTCTAGATAACGATGATAAAACACTTGAAACTGGTAAATATTTTAAGTTATAATTATCGCATACCAATATTGTTTAGTTTTTCTAAAACAATAATCTTATAACATTATTTACTATATTACATTATATTTATAATATAATTATTTAGTATCAAACTAAATTTGATAGTAATCATAAAAATTATAGTTTCAAATATTTATGATGAATAATAATATATATTGTCCTTAACAAATGTGATATAATTTGAGCATAAACACTGATAGCTTGAGGCTTGCAATTTTCACTATACCTACCATGGTAAACAACTATACATAAATGTGTACTAAGAAATAATTTTCAAATAATAATTATACTAAAAAAACTAAACATAATTTAAAAATATTTCTAGACGAAGATGATGAAAATACTGAAACGTCTGAAGATGGTAAATAATTTGTTAATAGATTAGAAATAATAAAATACAATTCAAGATCAATTATAATTCATCCTATTTACCATATAAAATACCATACATTGACAACCGACCTCGAAGCTTCAATTCATGGTGGAAGTTCTCTATCTAGAACTATATATATGTGTGACCTATAAATTGAGTATTGACTATCAATGTATATATGGACGGTTTTAAGAGAAAGAGCTTAAGTCAAAAGTTGATACTTTTCAGGAGACATTAAAAACAATATAACTTTGTACATTTTTAATGTTTTTAAATTTTGTAATCTTGTAATCATGTTTAATGAGCGTTTTGTAATTTTACTATTACATGTATTTTAGTTTTTATTTATTTTCTTCAAATTATAATGACTTATGACCTATATTACATGTAATTTTATGAGACTTATGCCCTTTGTCATAAAACATATAATTACAATATTATTTACTTATTTCTTTGAAAATTATGAATAATCACATAATCATTAATATATGAAATAAAAAATTACAAATTATAAACCCACTTTTTTATAACAATCTGTACTTTAATAACAAGTCCCTATTTTTTACGCATACAAATCTTTACGTTCAACGTATCGTCACTAAATTTTTTACTGTTATATCTGACAGTCTGCTAAAAATTTTAGTACTACTTTTGTTATTAAAAAATAATTATTAAGTTATTGAATAAAGAAGTGAATGTTTTTCCGTCTGACCTTTATGAATTCCTAAACGATTATTAAAACGTATTTTAGTACAGAATGTATCGAGTTAAAACCATGGTTTCAGTGAACCAATTTTTTGCTTTTTTTTATACCTTAGAGTTAAAGTATACACTTACTTACTTACTACCTACTATTTAGGTTTTACTTAACCGGGACTCAACATACTGCTTTAAAAATGTACCCAACTTATTACAGACCCAATTAACCTAGCCATGAAATTTGGTACAGAGATAGATCAGACCTTAGGGAAGAAGAAAGGCTACATTTTGTAGTGAGAAAAGGTCCACACGGGGAAGTTCTCAAACAGAACTTTTGAGATTATTATTAAATAATATAAGATAAGCCTGTGTATTGAAATACAGAATGTATATCGAGCTCAACCATGGTTTCAGTGGACTACATTTTTGCATTTTTTGATACCTTAGAGCTAAATTATACACTTTCTTACGCACCACGCAGGTTCCATGGTCTACCGAAGGTAGATTACATAACTTTTAATATTCTGCTCGCATAAGCACAACAACTTAGCAATAGCAACGCATTAAAGAAATTAACCCCTAAGAATGTTTCTGTCATCCTGTTGTATTAAAAAAACATCAGAACTGGGTTAAACCAAAACCGAGATACACCAATATAACGCCGTGTATTGTATTAATTTATCATTTTTCGAGTGCCAAGTCAGGTTATACATCTTCATCAAAAACCACAGGATACCGCGTTGTGTCCATTCCGCCGTAGGTTGGATTAAATCAAAACGACAAATTAGCCTATTGGTATTATGTTTGATTATAAAGTAAAATAATTATTTTATTATATACTTATGATACGTTATGCCTAATTAATGATTGTATAATATAAACTAAATACGATTTTTATGAAAATAAACAATATTGGTTATAGTTTAAAAAGCTTACAAAGTATAATACGTTTAAGTTTTATTCTGTATAACTGTATTCATATAATAAATGATATAACATTTTCTTTAAAATTAAAAATGTTTGGTTATTTTTCTAGGTAAAGATAAATCTGAAGCTGGTAAATATTTTGAGTTATAATTATCACTTCCCAATGTTATTTATTCTGTCTAAAACAATAATCTTATAACAATATTTACTATGCTATATTATATTTATAATATAATTATATGGTATCAAACTAAATTTGATAGTGATCATAAAAATTATAGATTCAAATATTTATGATGTATAATATATATTGTTCTTAACAAATGTAACATAATTTAAAATATCTGAAAGATATCGTTAAGAAACTCAAACTAAAAAACCTGAAGATTGTAATTATTCTATGATATAATTACAATATAGGTACAAATGATATGTACATGGAACGTAGAATCACAGAATAACATTACTAAGAAAATTAAAATATAAATAAAAAAACAAATATTGGAGTTCAATCAATCAACTTAAAAACTAAACTTTAAATGTGTAGTTTGATATGGAACGTATTATAGGCACCATGACAATTGAGAGAGTTTGATACTTTTGAGTTTTTGATTATTGCATTTGACCATGTGTATTTTTGTATGGACAATACACCTCGATTTTGAAATTGCTACGAAACAGGCTGTATCAAGTAAAACTGACAAACTTGGTATAGGTAACTTTGAAACTTTAGACTTAGCAGTCCTGCACTTACGTACTCGCCTCGTGGGTCCGAATTCCACCAAAAGTGACTTACCTTAAAACATACTGCTTACATATCACGAGCTAGTTTCACGGGCATTGCCGGGTGGAATTGCTATAATAGAATATAATCGAACGAGTCTTGACTGACACACTGACTGTTTAACGTAGAACCTAAACACTGATAGCTTGAGGCTTGCAATTTTCACGATACCTACCATGGTAAACCACTATACATAAATGACTAAGAAATAATTTTCAGATAATAATTGTACTAAAAAAATTAAACATAACTTAAAAATATTTCTAGACAAAGATGATGAAAATACTGAAACGTCTGAAGATGGTAAATAATTTGTTAATAGATTAGAAATAATAAAATACAATACAAGATCAATTATAATTCATCCTATTTACCATATAAAATACCTTATATAGAAATCTGTGACCTAAATTGAGTATTGACTTTTAATGTATATACCTATGGACGGTTTTTAATAACAAGTCCTTTTTTTTACGCATACAAATCTTTACCGTTCAACGTATCGTCACTAAATTTTTTACTGTTATATCTGACAGTCTGCTGAAAATGTTAGTACTACTTTTGTTATTAAAAAATAATTATAAAGTTATTGAATAAAGAAGTGAATGTTTTTCCGTCTGACCTTTATGAATTCCTAAACGACTGGACCGATTGTGACGAAACTTGGTACAGAGGTATATAAGAGCTCTGGGATGACAATAGGTTGATTAAAAAATGCTAAATTCCAACCCGGGGAGATGCTCAAACAGAGATTATTAGATTTACTATGTAAATTTGTATTTATAAATGGTTGCAATTGGTTATAGAAGAAATTATAAGTAGAAATTATTATTTATTTATTATTTGTTGCCATTGGTTACTAACCATTGTTATTATATGAACAATAATTTTTTTTATGTATAGATAATATATATTCATAGAAAATTTAGTTTTGGAATTTAAAAATTAATATTTCAAAGATTTAATCGTACAAAATGTACAGTCACGTCATATTTCATGAACAATTCGTAATTAATTTCAAAATATTTAAGAAAAGTTAAGAACATTAAAAATAATGACATTTCTCCATTATATTATAAATCGATTTAAATATTAAATGTTGACCCAGTTAGTAGAGCCTCTACCTTGGAATGTGCTCAAATAGGGATTTTGAGATTTACCGTGGACACTTTTGTCTTTAGATCGTTGCTATTGGTGATAAAAGAAATATATATTAGTAATTGTTATTTATTATTTGTTTGGTTACCAAAGATTAATCGGGTATCAAATCGAATTTTTGCTCCTATAGCCGCTCATGGGCGTTGGACGGTGGGATCCGAAATAACCGGAATGCTCTCAACCCTGGATACGTTGCCCTCAGTGCCGAGAGGTTCAAGCCAAGAGAGTTGAACAATCACAATTTTTTCAAAAGTTGTCATATTTTAAGAGCAACGAAATGCACGGGATTAGCTAGTATTGTATAAATTATACACATTGACACATTGTTAATTTTGTAACATTTCTATAAAATAAAATAATTATACACTTGATAAAATAAGTTTAATAATAAGAATAGGTACCTATGTAATAAATTCAATTAAATTATAAATTTGATAAAAATATAAACTCAAAAATTAAGTCATAAAAAATTATGTATGTTTAATGTTTATAAAATAATAAGAACTTAAATTATTACATTTAGATTAATCACTCATTCACTCATGTTAAATAATTTTTAATATTCATAATAGTAAAATAACATAAGGTAACCACACTTTTAAAATTTTTAAAAAAATATTTATAAAACTAAATAAACTTTAAATATTTATAAGCTATATAAATATTAAAACTTTGTAGAATTCTTCCTTTGTGTAGGGTACCTGTGTAAAATAACAGGCAACTCAATTTTTTTTTTACTTACCAACTTGAGTTGAAAAGTTTACCTACTTAAACTTTATGATTGACTTCTAACTTAATTGAAATGATAGTTAGTTTTGAATTAACTTGTAACCACTTTCTGTATACTTAGACTTAAATTTAACTTAACAGAATTAAAAAAATATCATCAACTTTCCCATAATGTCAACAGTATAATGTGCCCTGTCGAGCATGAATATATTTTTACTTGTATATTGTTGTTATTGGTTACAGACAATAAAAAAGTTATTATAATTGGCTATAATTTTAGACCTGTGTTTGATATATTTTGATCAAAACTCTTAAAATGACTGGGTTGAATAAAAAGGGATGTAGAGTTTACGGTTTTGATTTAATGGAGATTATAATATATAGTAAATCCACGGAAATTACTTAATCTGTCACCGGGAACGCCGTACAAGATCAGTACAAGATGCAACTACAACCACATTTAAGAACAGTTCATTATTATACATTTTAATCTAATTAAATTGTTAAATTGTTTTTATAAAAAAAAAAACAAATCTTTAGCACAGACAATGCCGGGTCACACAGCTAATATACAACTAAATAATGTTAATATAAATACATGATAGGTATATACCAGGGGCGGCCAAATTTTTTTGGTCACGATCTACTAAAAATATACTTCACCTTTAAGGATCGACTTTTATAGAAAAAATGTTTATTATTGAATAAGTGCATATAAACATACAATAAGTATTATTAACTAATTACTAAAAATAATATAATAATAAATAATAATTTCTAAAATCTAATTAGATAAGTTTAATTAACATATTATTTTGTTGATCTGGCCATTGTTGAAGTGTGACATTGCATGTCGTTGACCAATTGGTCGTAATCTGGCGAATAGTTGCTAACTGCTAATCGAAGACACTGCTCCAAATGGTCATCAGAGAGCGTAGATCGAAATTCTGTTTTTATCATTTTCATGTGAGAAAATGCTGTTTCGCACAAATATGTAGATCCAAAATAACTATGTAACTGCAAAGCTACATTCCTCAAACCCGGATATTTTTCTTCACTCAGTAAATTCCAAAAATTTGTTTCAGAACCTCGAGCTTTGAGGAATATATCTGATTTAATTTTTATAATTTCAGATTCAAATTTTGTAGAATCCATATAATAAAAATTATCGACAATTCGATAACAATTCGTGCGCGTGTCCGTAAAAATAAATTCTAACATGATCGACTTTGAAATTGTCCGCGATCGACCGTTTGGCCGCCCCTAGAATATACTATAAAGTGACCACAAAAATTATGTAATCAAATACCCGTGATCTATATATTCTATAATATGTATTTTATTATATTTATGTGTAAATATTCAATTATAAAATTTGTCCTAAAAATATTCACATAATTTAAAATATTTAATTATATTTCTAAAAGAAGCTGGTAAAATTACTCAAACGACTGATTCTGGTAAATAGTTTAAGTTTTAGTAATTACCATATACCTACCAATGTTATTTATTGTGTCTAAAACAATAATTTCGTAATACTTTTTATATATATATATATAAATGTTGGTATAGCCTGTATATATTTGTGATTAATATAGACTCAAAAACTGATGGACCGTTTTCAATAAAAAATATCATTCGATTTCATAAGACTTAAAGTGCAAACTAGATTCAATTTTCTATGAGGAACCATCCTCAAAACTGAACATTGAAGTATTTTTATTATTATTATTTCGACTACTTGCGTATATATAGACACAAAAAGCACATTATTATTACCTCTTCATTGTAAAATCAATACATTCATCCCTCCACACAGAATATATATAAGCTCTAGAGGGGGATCTAAAGGGTCATCATCCCCCCTTATAACTCTCAACTCTGCCACTTGCTCTTACATGAATTTAATTTATAGCTCACAAAAATAATTTTTTTTTTGTTTATTCATGGCCGTCATTATTATGGCAAAATAAAACCTAGGATAACGAATTCTTTTACAGCTAAAACACAAGCGTCGACCTACCTAACTATATTTTGACCTATATATAGTGTATGTCTTATTACAATTTATTTTTACCAACAAAATAAAAACATAATTTAAAATATAAAATTGTTGTTCTTTATAATTAACAAAGGAAATCCTAGGAATTTTTAAATCGTTATTCCTATGTTCCACGTGTGTTAGACAAAGACAGACAATCGCGGCATGCAATGCCCTTAAGGTAGAAATTGTTTTTTGTTTAATGTAAAAAAACTTACGAGAAACCTTGTATTAAAATTTTCAAAATCTTAGATATGTAGAGAACATTTTTTTATTAATTTCTAACTCGTAATAGTTTACAGTGTTATAAGTATTTTGTTATAAGTTAATAACCTAGTAGTTGATGTTGTACCACAAAAAATAATACATATATATATATATTACATTCATTTTAATGTGATTATTTTCTTGTTGACTTTCATATTGTATATTTGACGTCAACAGTTGGTCTTGTTTCAGCAATTTTTTGTCGGCAATAATAAAATTACAATTTACAAAGGTAGTTGTACTAAAATGCCATTATACATGATTCTAATGTCATTTTAGTGCTAAAATACTAATAATAATAAAATTTTAGTTGAATAACAACTTGCAGAAAATGACATATGTGTTATAGAGAATATTTATTTTACAATTTGATTTAAGGTATTAAATTTAATAAGATTCTTAGCTTTTATTTCATGTTGTAACTTTTATCTTTGTACTTTTTTGAAAAACTGAACATCATTATTTCCAAAATATTGTTTTTATTAATTAATGTACCTATGTATCCTGTTTTTCTTCATTAACTTCTATGATAGAATCACTATTCTCCATTTGTCAATTGTTATGGGAACACTATTATTGTTAGGTAACCTAACCAAAATAAGAAATAGAAAAATCAAGTTTTTGATTGAGCATGAAAAATTGTATTTCATTGTTATTTTTCAACAATACAACAGTAATAACATTAAAAATAAATATTTATATTTAGTTACTATAAAGGTAAAAGTTTATATTAAATAAGTAACTAGATACAAAACTATTTATGATATGGTTTTTTAACTAGATACCTACCGATATCTTATTCTATTTTTAAATGATTTTTATAAATATTAAGTAATTTTTGTACAGTATCACAATCCGTAACATAAATGGGTACTTCTTTGTAAATTGAATGCAATTTTGTATTTTTCTTATTTGGATATTGTTTCAATGCCTTTGCTGATCCATGAAATTCATGTGCCAACGTAGTGCCCAGGATATCTTTGAGATTCTCAACTTCAATACCAGCTCCAGGCATTATAATTAGACGATCTCTGATGGTTTCGATTAAAACTTTAATTAAACATTTTCCATCAACTGCAACAGGACTTCTACCACTGGTTAGTAGGCGTTTAAAACCCAAATCAGCTATTTTTTGTGCCATTTCAATTGGATCTTGTGTAGCTACGTCAAACGCACGATGAAATGTAACAGGTAATGGTTGAGCCGTTAAAATTACTGAAGCACAAGCCTCAATATCAATATCACCGGTTGAAGTAAGAGCACCAAATACGAATCCATCAGCTCCAGCATTTTTGAATAAAGTGCAATCTTCAAGAATAACTCTAATTTCTAAATCAGAAAATTGGAAATCATAACCACACCTTGGTCTAAGCATAACAAAAATAGGAATTGAAACCACGGTTTTTAAAGTTTTTAAAAGTCCCAGTGAAGGCGTTAATCCTCCTTCACTTAGTGCACTACATAGCTCTAATCTATGAGCTCCTCCATTAACCGCATTCATAGCTGATTCTACACTATCAACACAGATCTCCATTTGACCTGAAAATTAACAGCATTTACAAAACATTATACATATACTATAATAGATCTTATACATTTAGTAGATACTTTAGAATTTAGAATATGAGTCATTAAATTAAAAACATAATACTGATAAATATGTACAACAATATAACACATAGTTAATATGTGTATTGAACACATCATAAATCTATCTATAATAGATCAAGATGCCTTCAGATTCCTGCCACACCTGCATTTGTCGTCTCCGTCTTAAAAACATAGAGAAATAAGGGAAATAAGAATATTATTTGAAGCATATTTTAGGTTTTTATTGACTTTTACATAGTGATAACTCACTTTAAAATTAAAATAGTTATAAAGCCGAAGCGATGTCTTAGATCTTTGGTTCCTAACCTTTTTTACCTCTAAGTCCCCTTATAAATTTAAAAAAATCTCACGCCCATCCTCCTTCAAATTAGAGATTAGAGAACCTTATTTTTGTTTTAGTGATACAAAATAACCAAATATTGTTTGTAGTTTTACCGGAAAATCCTTCTTTATAAATAGGATACATAATTAAAATTCAAATATGGGACACAACCATATTAACATAGAATTTTAAACTACGGAAGAGGGGTCCAACGGGTTTGGCGAAGAAGAACATTATAATGAATTAATGAAGAAAGAATTGGTAAGTCGACTGTACCAGACAGCAGACCTTTAATAAATTTCAGGTCGATTGACCAACAAAGGAATAAAACATTGTAAAATGTCATAATTATTTTTACCACAAAATTCTCATTATATCATCATCACTATATTCCCCCTCCATGCAGTATCTAAATTTTCCCCTGCCCCTCAGTTGGGAAATACTGCTTTAGATAATATTCTTTCTTTTAAAGTTTACAATAGGTAAATTGTCTATAATATAAAAGCTAAAAATTGGTTCTACTAAACGCAGATTTGGTATGTTGTATGATTTGACATCATTTGGAGACAAACAATATGATGATAATTTTATTGTTAATACATTATTAAAGTAAAATATCAATCACCTACCTATGTTTTTTTAACATTTTATACAATACAATTTTGAATTTTAACCAGCTAGGTTACCTAATTCTTTTTAGTTGACAAACCTATATGTCTTACATTTATTAAAAATAGATATTAAAATATTGTATACTATTTTACTTTCAACTCAATTTGAATACATAGCTTATGTTATTCTATTGAATTATGTAACCTTTTTAAGATGATGTCAGCGCAATATCTGTTCTCTCTCAGTCCACCTACAACAGGAATAAAACACATTCGCCTAAAATTGTTTTTTTATTATTTTTGAGTAAAATGTTTGCACAAATCACAGCTTAAGAAAATTATAGAGGATAATATTTTTGAGGGTTTGACATATCCGTTTTATATTTCATTATTATTGGACTTTGTATTTAACTTGAAAAATTAAAATACATTTTTGTAAATTTAAATGAATTGTTTTTGAGACAATAATTAGACAAATCAATATGTCATAGGTACCCTCAAAAAATTATTCTCTACATTGTTTGTAGTATATGATTTTATCCAAACATAAAAAATGATCTTATGTAAATGCATTTTATCCGTCACGCATGGGCCAAAGAGAGAAAATAAACAATGCTCTGGAATTCTCTTAAGTTGAATACATATATATTTAATAATAAAAATAAGTATTCATAGTTATTATTAATTAAAACCATAATATAATAATAACAAGCATACCCTAGACAAGTACTTAAATTAAACATTAACTTAAATGCATGCATTATAACAATTATAATTTATTATAGATATACAATTTTCTTCAATAAAAATAAAAAAATGTACACTATAAGAGTAATATTTAAATATGCTTCACAATTAACCAATGGTCACTTAAACGCTGCATTGAGAATTTCTACATCGAAAATACAACCGCTGCTATCAATAAACTTGTTGATGCTATTCAAACTCAAAAATCACATTTATTTTTAATTTTATTGTTTTTTTTTCATTATACTATATTTTACTATGTATTTTTTTATTATTATAACTTTGTTTGTAAATACCTCGATAGTTAATGTACCAAACAGTGATGTACTTAAATAAATTAAATTTTAAATTACTATAATATTTTGTTTAAATAAAAAAAGGTGTATTTCAAATTATGGCCCGTGAAAAAATGTATTTTTATTTTTTGGCCCTTGACACCAAAAAGGTTGCCGACCCCTGCCCTAGACAAGTACTTAAATTAAACATTAACTCAAATGCATGCATTATAACAATTATAATTTACTATAGATCTACAAATTTCTTCAATAAAAATATAAAAATGTACTCTATAAAAAAGAGACTAAAATTAGAATTTAGAAAAACTCTTTTATAACAGCAACCCAACAGTAGGTTAAGTTACAGTGGAGTACATTTGCCTGTGCAAATGCGACCCATGCACCACCACATTAAACATCTGATGAATATAATTATCATTCTTGCCACCAGAAAATCTAAAATATGGCCTACTTATGAAATTAAGACAATCTAAAGCTGTGTTTATAACATGATTATATTATATTTTTAACACTATTATTAAATGACGATAACTTAAAGAACAGCTAAGCTAGCAATATTAAAACTTTATATTTTAACTAACTAATATGGATCAAGTTATTTATGACTATTGTTTAAAATAAGAATTTCACCATTTTTTTTTAAAAAAAAGCTTTTATTTACATAAGCCTAATACATTATGAAAATAAAGCTTTTAGATTAAATATTAGATGATTTTTATCTTATTCTATGAAAATTGGTTATTGTGTGAATTGTTGGCATTCAGAAGACGCCCCCCACATGTGTTGTCTCGGTCTTACAAAAGTATCACATAATAAATTTTACGTTAGCACTAATGTATTTCACCCAGTTAAGTACTTTTACATTTAGAAAGATTGGCCCATGATAAAATGTAATCGTAAAATGTCTATATCTATGGCATCTTGTAGGATTTTATTGATATTATTATTTTTAAGTACCAAAGTTATGATTATTTTACAAAAAATAAACAGTTTAAAAACATCATAACTTGCTTCTTAATAAAAATATCTATAAGTCTCAGAGATGTTCTGGATAATAATTGTAAGTTTAAATCTAATAAAGTAATAACAATTCATTCCAATTTAAGAATGTACAGGTTAAAATTTTAATGTAGTGAATGTAAAATATGCCATACAATACATTTGGAAAATGAAGACAACACATGTGAAGCCTTCTCTTAAGAAAAGAAAGTTATGTTCAAACATTCCTCAGCACCATAAAAAATTAAGTCAAATTTCCGTCACTGCAGAGTAAGTAGGTACTAGGTAGGTACTAATTATACAAATTAAATGATATTTCAGTTAATTTGTATAAATAAAACAATAAAACCACACAAATAGGTATGACTTACTTTTCAGTATTATTAATTAGATTTAAATTTAAATATCAGTCGGTACAAAAAAGTAAATTTATAAACACAATAATGATTGAAAGTTGAAACACAACAGTAAAATATAAGCACAAAACAAAAAAGTGTGATGTGTAAAATATCCAACAAGTACCCAAATACCCAATTACGAATGCATAAGTACTGATAAAATATAAATTAACATTTAACAATAGTAATATTATGATGTGGGTGGATGGGAAATCATGATGTTTAATGTGATTAGGCCAAATAGTTACACGATTACATATATATACGTGACGTCGTTCTATAAGCTGGTCAGTTTATAAATGATTGGCAGAGTGGTTAATTTTGGAGTCTTAACCATTTTTTTATACAGTAGTACTATTATACTTATTAATTATTATAGTATAACAGAATAAAATATAAAATAAATAATAAATAATAAATTGTTACAACATAATAATTAAACACAACTTACTGATAAGTGATAAGTGATAACTGACAACAACAATATCGTCGTAACCTTGATTGTGAGTTGTGACAAGAAAGCAACAACTATAGTGACTACGAAAATAAAGGTTGCCACTCACTGCACCGGTGGCGGTTAAATTGTGTCCGTCTTCATTATATTTCCGTAACCGCTACCGCCACCGACACCGGTGCAGTGTGTGGGGACCATAAAAGGATGTCAGCGTAGTATTTGCTATCTCTCTCTAACCCACGCACAACATAGCAAATTTTACGTTCACAATAATGATTATAATTTATAACCATATAACTATATAAGTTTATCGAATTAAAGTGAAATTACCTCTTGTAAAATTTAAAGGTAAGATTATTATCTAGAGCATCATAGGTGTTTTCATAAGGCGTTTTTTTATATTTTAATTTTAAAGCGAGTAATGAGTTTTTTAAGATACCTATACAAACAGTTTACAATTTTAAAATATTCATAACTCGCTTTAAAATTAAAATATAAAAAACACCTATGAGATACCCTAGATAATAATCTTACCTTTAAATTGTATAAGAGGTAATTTCACTCTACTTTGAGAAATTAATATGATTATAACCATTATTGTGAACGTAAAATTTGGTATGTTGCGCGTGGGTCAGAGAGAGAAAACCAATACTACGCTGACATCCTCTTAAGAGGACGTAACACGGGAATTTGTTGTCTCCGTCTTAAAAATGAGTAACAACAAATTTACGCTCAGCAGATCACGTGTACCTTCGTTAGTTTAAAAATTAGAGTGAATCGACGTACCTATGATGAAATTTGATGGTAAGAACATTATGTGTGTTTATATGTTGGTATTTTACGATAGTTCAATTTTTAAGTGATTTATGATCATTTTTAATTTACGCTGTATTATATATACATAAATAACTAAAAAATTGAACTATCGTAAAAAACCAACATGCAGATAATGTTCATACCATCAACTATCAAGTTTCATAATAAGTCAATTTACTCAAATGTTTACAGTAACGAAGCTATACGTATTCTACTGAGTGTAAATTTACTGTTACGCACTCGTTAGACGGAGACAACAAATGCCAGTGTTACGCCCTCTTAAAGCACTGAGCGTCTAAGCAAGCCCCGATCACGGTGTATTGATACCTTAGAATCTAAGGTTAGGTTTAAGGCTTAGATCATACAATGATCATCATAGACCAGTTAATAATAATATTATGTGCTTACAGCTTCACCCATTGACGTACCCGGGCGAGGGGGTGCAGTTTCCCCACCATTGGTCATACCAAAACATTGAAGCAACATAAAATAAATTATTATTGTTAATTTTAACTATTGAGTATATTTTTTTAATATTTTGGAATCGCCAACCCCCCCCCCTCTCAACAATCATTTTTTGATTATCCTATTCACATTTGAACTCCGTTCAATAACCTATTTCTATATTCTAATAAATTTAATTTTTACTAAATTGTTTAAATATTTCTTATTTTTGACGAAATTTGACTACTACTGTAGGTATTGTTTTCTTGTGATAGGCACATCATAAAACCAAAACCATATACCCGGATAATTCGAGTAACTAACGGATAGTTCGCTAACTAAATAAAACTGGTCTAATAAGAGACCATTTCCCTATTCTATATAATGCAAACGTGTTCACATTTCTGTACACGTGGCATCCAAGTCAAATACAGTGTAATGATTACAATATTTTGTACTCAAAAACCAAATGGCACGCTTAGGTGTGAACAATTTTTTGTGCTCATAGCGTTAGTGGCAAGATACGAAAAACCCGTACCAGTCAACAGGTTTTATATTTTTTTGATATTTTGATTAAAGTGTAAACTACTTATGAGAAATCCTTCTTTACATTTTCAAGATTATTGACCGAGTAAACAATTTTATCGACAATAATTAATTAAAACTAATAACAACCAAAAATTAGTTTTAATTTTTTTCGTTTTATCGACACTTTTGAAAACTTTTAAGAATTTTCAATTTTTACCTCTCGAATGCCACAACAAGATTCACTTTCCCACCAGTAAAGTTACTGAAATTGAAAATCTAAACATTATTTCTACTATACTTATTGTATACACACTAAAATAATAATAACAAAAAAACTCAAAATAAGAAACAAAATAGTCACATCGTTTCAAAAAAGTGATAAAAGAATTAAATTGTGTTTTGTTAAAATCTAATCCAATGGTATTGACCGCAAGATCATAGACCTAAGACAATAAAATTTGGTTTGAAATAAATTGGTAACGGCATCTGTATCTATCGGCCACGACATTTTGACTCTCAAATGCATGCTGTAGGTACACGACAGCTATAGGTACACTATTTTTGTTACATTTTCAAATTTCTATTTTTCTTTATAGCTAGTTGTAGGTTCTTATTAATATTTCTAAGAAAATTTCAAAATTAATCAACTATAGTTATATCATGCATACCTATGAGTACCAAGACAGTATTCATAAGTCACAACACTCATCTGTGAGTGCGTGGTACTTATGTCATATTCGATTTAATAACTATAATTTATAAATTAATGAAGATGTCAGTGCACTAATTGTTAGATCCATATTTAGTGGGGTGGCTGGGGAGGGCCATACATTAACTTTGTAAATATTTTACACGGTCAATATAGGTACTTATAACTCACTCAATGTTCTTACCTAAGAGCTTGATAATAGATCAATTCACTCTAATATCAAGTGAATGAACGTCGTATGTGTTTAGGTATGTGTTGAGAGTTACAATACATGGTTAAAGTATTACTTCGTAGTTTGGATGGAGCGAAATGATGGAATAATACAAGGTACAAATATTCGTACTAAATATATAGTAATTTATATGTAACCTATGTAAACAACTGTCGGACCGCGTAAAATGACTATACTTTAGTCTTTACTGTAATAGGCAGTGACGCCAAATTTTTTAAAAATATATAGTATGACAACGTACATCAAAAGACAAGGGACCCCCTCCACTCTTCATTTTTTTAAATTTAAAAATTAGAACAGATGCAATTAAAGCACCAAAATAATGCAATGTACAATCATTTATTTTTATGTTTTAAAGTAAATTCAGGATTCATAACGGGATCCCCTACAGTACCCAATGCCCCCCCCCCAATCTTAAAAATCTACTACGACATAATATATCATAGATAAAATTAGGTGATTGGCGCCACTGGTAGGTGGTATATACTTTGTTTTACTTATCAATGTTAATAATCTAAGTTATACATCATATATTTATATTGTATGTAACATATACAAGGTGATTTTTTAAGCATGCTCATTGCTCACCCCCATTTTCCCCTTAGTAAAACATTTATCCAAATTATGATTTTTTTATAAATTTTTAATTTTACTTTAAGACTATATTTTCAAATTCCTGATGTCCTGTGGCGAACTTATATTTTTCATATGAGTAACCCCCCTCCTCCTTTTGTACTGAAAACTATTTAGTAGATGATTTAATTTTGATGTATCTAAATAAAAATTCTAACGAGTAGTTTCTGAATTATTATTTGTCAGGGACGAACTGGGTCACTGTGCCACTGTGCAATTTTGTCATATTATGTCTCCAGGGCTGAAGTTCCACAATACATTTTTCTAAAAAGTTATCCGATGGAGGTTTTCTCTCATCCCTTCCATCATTGTAAATCGTATATAACAGCGCTATCTAAATAGGAAATCGAGCAGCTGTGAGAGACAGTTCCCCACGCACACGTTAGAGTTCAAAACGAATTGGCGACACTAGATGGCGCTGACATTATTAAATTAATTTAAATCGAAATAATAATACCATTTTATCAAAATAATGGAATTTTGTTTAATTAAAAATGTTATTTATAAGTAAATCATAGTACCAATATTTTTAATTGAAATTACAAAATTGTTAAAAATATATAGGTAGTTGTGTATGATTTTCAGCGGTGTCCTCTATGACTCTATGAGTATCTACCTATTTTTTAAAACTATGTTGAATAATATATTATATAATAATATACACTTATTCAACAACATTTTGATTTGATTTTAAGGTAGAAAATACATACCTTAGGGCTTAGGTACTTATATTACTGATGGTATTTTTTAAATAGGTACTCATTTGCAAATGTGAACAATTTATTTTTAAATGCTCTAGTGCAACGCATTTTGTATGTTTATAATGTAACTATGGATGGTTGTAACTTGTAATACAATATGTAGTCATGTAAATTATAGATTTATTTACTGTATCTAAAGATTGGTAAATGGTATTATAATAATTTTAATAACAATTACTCAGTTTTATTCGATTTAGTGATTATTAGGTAGATACCTAGGTTTTTTTGCAGTAAACTTTTTGCAATAACTTTCATAGACTGTGAAATATTTTTTTAATTTTCTTAATATTTCGGAGGAGAGTCTACGCACCTACACCATAGACTCGAATAACTTGACAGTTGTCTGTTAAAAGTTTAGAACTGTCTGAAGAGTTTGCTTCCCAAAAAGCGAGAAAAAATTACATAATATACAAAAAGCATTTCAATTTTTTTAAAAATATCAAATAAATTAAGATAATTCTTTTTCACCTGAAATATATTTATTTGTGGACACTAATATTTTGATTATGTTTATAGTTCCCTAAAATTGTTCAGCCCTGGGCCCAAAATTATCTTAATTCGGGCTTGCTGTTAGCAATGTTAGTGATCACTGATCAACAGTGCTCGGAACTTTATGCATTAGCATATTTCTTAGGAAGGTATATGTAAAAATGTTTAACTGATTCGATACAAATTCGTTTCATAGTAGGTACATACAATCTAAGTACAAAAATGTATATTGCATATTTTTGGATATATGACTAAATTTACATAATTTTGCATATTTAAAATTGTTAAGAATTTTAATGCAAATTATGTTAGTAAATCATTGGTTTAAAAAAATTAAAATTAAAAGCCGCAACACATTGTTGTGTCGTCTTTATTTTAAACTATAGTTAACTGAGAATTGATTGCAATTTATTGACCACGTAAAAACGATCTAATAATTCAATATAATTCAGGTAAATATATGATTCCATGATTTGATATTTCCTGTTTTTGGTACATTTAACTCCAAATGTCTAACTGGAGCGATGAATATATTGGTTTAACAATGAAATTTGTTTGATAAATAATTTGGGTGAATATCCAACGTAATAAAATTTTATCCTAAAACGCTCATTAAAATTTCAGTTCCTTTCCGGTTACATTTTATTTGTTAATAGTAGAAATGTTCTGGTAGAATTTTGTATTTAAATCTTGGATAAAAATTAAAATTAATTATTCAAAATAATTTGCAAATTTTCGTGATTTTGGCGCATTTAGTATACATTCAGACGCCCATAAAAATAATTTTGAATTTTATTTTCATAACTCTTGTAACAACTGCTTGAGGTACATTATATACATTTTTCAAGTGTTTTGACTGAGCAAAAAATAATTTATAGACAATAACAAATAAAAATCGAAAAACCACTCATGCCAATAAATATAGCTTTGAAAGAGTCAAAATATTTTGAAAATGTTATCACGTATAGAAATTGATAGAGTAAATATTTAGTGAATATTTAAAGTATCTGCGCGAGGTTATTCGATTTTAAGTTTCACAAAAAAAACAAAATTAATAGATAGGTACTGTTGAAAACTATTAGGATTTTTACTTTTGACCTTCCCTCTCCCAAAGTCCCAACTAGATTCACTTTTCAGTAGAAAATCAAAGCATTTTTACCTATCCAAAAAGTGATCACAATTCACAGGCACCAAAAAAATTTAAATAAAAAAACCCACATCGTTGTAAAATCAATACATTCATCACTACGATCAGAATATAAAATATGTTTTTATCGGCATACGACACTTGTTAAATGGAATAAGTATTTGAAAACATGATCCTCATACCTAGGTACTATACTTAAATACGTATTCCATCAATCAGAATTTGATCAAATTCATTGTTAGTCGAACATGTTTGCTGAATCACTTTATAAACATAAATTAGTAGGCAGAATATTTTCATATGAGAGATACATAGATTTTATATCAAGTTACCTACATCATTCATGAGTCTTGTATATAGGTAGTAGGTAGGTACGTACTTATTGTAAATTTATAATATAACAGATATTACATTATAGGCACTACAGGTTTAGTAAATCTCATCTGTGGTTACACTAAAATAAAAAATGGTTTGCACCTCTCAAAAAAAATGCGGATGTTACGCTTATGACTATGCACAGACAACATACTACATACCTAGGAGTCATGTTTAAGCAATAAGCAGACTTGGGTAAAATACTTTTAACGAGTATTTGGAATAAATACTCGAGTCTCGAATACTTTTGGAAAATTGTATTCCGAATAAACTATTTCAAACAGGCCTAGCTACTTTAAAAATATTCCAAACACTTTTAAAATATTTTAAAAATACTTTTTAATTTTAATTTTAAATATTAAACCTTTTTCTTAGAGGATAAAATTTTAAATTAGCGCCAACATAATATATAATAATATAATAATTATAATGCAATAAAATTGAAGTTGTTGATATAATAGATTTAAAATTTTAAAATGTGTGTAATATTGTAAAAATGTCCAGAAAACAAGTAAACAATTATTAAATAGAAATAATTTTCTTATAAGAATAAAATACTTTCAAAAAATATTCTAAATTCAGAAAGTATTCTCAATACTTCAAAATTATTCCGAAAACTGTATTTGGAATACTACCCAAGACTGTGTATAAGTTTATAACATCATTATTATTACCGAATTTTAAAATTTGTATTTGGTAGGTTGGTGTTAAAATATTTGTATTTATACCAACCATACTTCATCATTGGACAACATCGCAAGAAAACAAAGTGGCACTTACAGAATTAAGTAATTGATTTAGTTTTAAATACTTCACTTAATTAAAATATTACGATTGTAATTGTTTTCCGCGTGCTCGTAATAATTATGTTTTACCTACTCGTCGAACATTTTCGTTTGAAGATATTAAACATTTTAATAAAAATATATCATATAATTTTATATTATTTATTTCTGTTTTCTAAATAAATGTATAAACAATATAATATAATTATATAATAATGAGTAACCCTACAATTTCATTACGATTCAAAATCAATTTTGAAATGATCGGCCTAAGGCGTCAAGACTGGGCTTTAGTCCAAATTATACTAACGAAGGTTATGGTGTGTTGGTGTGTATCTTATATATTTTAAGTTTTAATGTTATGTATGCGTGTGTATTTAACCTTTTCCGTATAAGTAAAATACTGTACATTTGTTCATAATTTATACACGATATTATATGATAAATTACAATAAATTATTCTTTAATAAATTAGTATTAAATATTTAGATATATTTAATATATCAACATGATAACAACATTGAACAGTATACATTATACTATATAGTATATAATATATATATACATGCAATATGTATATGTATAAATATATAATGTGTTTTATAATGCAATTGATATTGAAATCCTTGAACGTTTTAAATAGTGTACCTAATTTAATTATACAAGAATTATTTTTAATTTAACACATAATCGTTCGTATACAGGTACACTTATCACATAAATGTATGTTGAAACTGTAGTAGCTGGTACTGTACTGCATATAGTAAGTATTTAAGTAATTGATTATGTGTACCTACTAATAATTTATTCAACGTAACAACTACTTTACCGAAATAATAACAAAACCACAGTGACCTAACAATCAATAATATTGATTCAGCCTTTTGTTGTGAAGTTGCTGTTGCTGTTGGAGTCGTAATTTTTACTTATATATGGGCGAATGTTTGCCCGATAAAAGTCTGTGGCTGTATGGAAATAACTTGCCGCTGCTTCCACGAAGGTAAGAATCTTTTTTCAACATATTTACAAATAAAGTAGACAAATGAGGATATTTTCAATATTTCCATGTATAGGTAATGACGTAATGTAAAATAGTGTAATGTAAGTTGGATAATTACTCATTATATTGTATTATATTTTACGTAACCTAGCTTCTGTACGGTAGGCTTCAAAATGTATTAGATATACAATAACAATTTTACGTACAGTATTATAGAATATACACTTATATATATTTATTTATATATATTTTAATAAATAACTAATAATTCATCTATTATACAATTCTGTTAATAATAAATAAATTAATAAATAAATATTTTATTCTTAATTATTGTACATTAAAAAATAAAAGAACTCGTTTCTATATATTATTTTGTTTTTGTAATTTAGTGATTAATAAGGATTATTTTTTCAAGGACATTTGTTTATGCAAAAAACTTATATGTATACATATTTAAAATTGCATTTTCTCGATTTGTGTTAATGACATTTGTTTTGTATAATTTTTTTATTTTAAAAAAATTCATTACTTTATGCCTATTATAGATGCTTATAGGCTATAATAATTCAATTATTTCAAAAAGCTGTATATTTTACAATTCCTACTAATTTTTAAATTATATAGTTTTTAAGATTATTTTTTATTAATTAATAATTACCAAAAGAAAATATTATTTATTTAAGTTTTAACATATCAATAACTCTAAAAACTGCATAATTACTTTAAGTCCGATTAAGGTTATTAATAATTTTATATGATAATAATTTATAAAGTAATTCATGTCGATGTAAATTTCATATAACAATTATATAGAATATTTTAAATAAAATAATTATATTGTTATTCACTTAGCCAGCCAAGTGTTTAATTTATGCGTGTAGTATAGAGGTTTTTGTCTCATTAGAATGTATATTTTTTACAACTGACAAATATAGGTATACCTATTCTAATCAATCTCGCACATGAAATAAATTTCATATTAAATTTTGAAAACTATAGTTCCCCAACCAAAGAATATATAATGTATATAACATATAGATATTATATACACCTATGTATCAAATTGCATGGAAAATAAGAAATACAAGTTTTACCAAAATTAAATATAATAAAATATAAACTATGAATACGACTTTTTCCTTTAAAATATATGAATTGAACACTTATTCAAAAATAGTAAAAATTAACCTAATTAGTGAAATCAAAATTAATATGGTAATTCATTACCACTGTTATTAATAAATGAACAATAAGGTAATAACTGTATTTTTTTTTAAATAAATTATTCGATTTTTTATTTTTGAAATGATCAAACGATGATTGTTTTCAATTGGTTATTTAAAATTAATTGTTTTTAATTTGCAATCAAATATACAAATTGTTCACGTTTCAGACATGGATCCAGCTCCAAGTTGAAATTAATGGAACGCTACGAGCGTCTTGGCAAACTGGGTGAAGGGAGTTACGGTATGGTTTTTAAATGTCGAAATCGAGAGAATGGTCACATAGTAGCCATAAAAAAATTTGTTGAATCCGAGGACGATCCGTTAATTAGAAAAATTGCTCTACGTGAAATACGCATGCTAAAGGTGAGTTTTAATCAAATACTATATATTCCAGAGTTATCAGATGAAAAATTAAAGTCGTTACACGTGTTGAGTTATATCGATTTTTAAGAGATTAACTGAAACTTAATTAACTAAAACTAAAAACTATCTTCAGCAATTATTACATCGATTTTTATGAGATTAACTGAAACATAATTAACAGAAACTGAGAACTATCTTCAGCAATTATTAATAAATTGAAAATAAATTATCATAATACTTCACATTTTCAATTGACATGAGAGTTGCACTGAGAAAATAAAACGTCACTGCTGCGATCGATGTATAAACAATGTTGGCCCAAAACTGTGTAGGGAGTGAGAGAAACAGGAGATCGTCTTTCTCCTCCGTACTTCGTGCTAGGTAAGAGGTGACACCTATATTCCTGTCGACTACAACCTATCAATTATCGATCTATTAGTTATCACTAAGTGGAATATTTCAACTCTAAGGTTGCAAAAAATCTTTAAAAATATTTGGGGTGGCCCCTTATTACCTAGGGGTTTAAAAAATAGCCTATGGCCTATTCTCAGACCTACCAAGTATACACACAAACAATTTCATGAAAATCGGTCAAGCCGTTTCGAAAGAGTTCAATAACAAACACTGGAGTGACCGTTGCATTTTATATATAAAATAATACAGATATTTATTTATATTACTACTATTTCAGATAGTATGCTTATATATTTTTCCGAAATATAAAAAATTAATATTGGTAGACCTGATAATTTTACATTGAAATTAATTTATAATATATCTTAATACCTTCTTGATATATGATCGCACCAAGTATAATTATTCTACATCGTGAAACCGATAGCAATGATTAATGTTCAAGACTTTTAAGCATATTACATTGATAGAAAAATTATGGATATTCTAGACATTGAAACATCCGAATCTGGTGAATTTGCTCGAGGTCTTCCGACGCAAACGAAAACTTCATTTGGTGTTTGAGTTTTGTGAGCACACAGTACTCCATGAGCTCGAAAGACATCCATATGGCTGTCCAGAAATATTTACCAAGCAAATTATTTGGCAAACGTTACAAGCCGTTGCGTACTGTCATCGACACAATTGTATACACAGAGACATAAAGCCGGAAAATATATTACTCACTTCCCAAGGGGTGGTGAAACTTTGTGACTTTGGATTTGCAAGACTAATGAGTCAGTATAATAAAATTGTATTACATTATGTAGTTTCAACGGTTAAAATAGATAGTTAATTTGTTTTAACCGTATTAATAGTAAGTTATTATTGAATATTTTGATTAGGTACATAATATAAGAAATTAGTAATAGGTTACTTGTAATATAAGAAATGATCTATACAATTTCAATAAAATTATATAGATAAATTAAATATAGATTATTATGTCAATTAAGTATCATTTTTGTGTTCATTACAAATTATTTTTATATTTATAGAAAATATAAATTGTGTGGTCTTTTATATTGCTTAGAAAATTGTATAATATGTATGTTGATTTTTGAAGCATTCATATGTATTTTAATTAGCAATTTTCACAAAACTAATAGTTAGTTCAATACAATATTATTATTTACATTTCTTGTTTAAAAAATAAAACTATTTTACAGATCCAGGAGAAAATTATACCGACTATGTGGCTACCAGATGGTATAGATCTCCTGAACTATTAGTAGGCGATACATTATATGGTCCTTCCGTTGATGTTTGGGCAATTGGTAAATAATAACTGCAATATTTTGCTACATAATTAACTAATTAATTAATCTAATTATTTCAATACCATATGTATTCAAATTGATTGGTAATCAATATTTTTGATAAGAGTAGTTTTAACATTCAATAGCAGCAATATAGGTTTTATAGAAAACGGAAGTTAAAAACTTTGAAATATTATATTTTATCTACATATTTATTTCTAAACTATTCGTACATTTCCAGAAAATGGCTGTCAAAAGTTTATTTTTGATGTACAAGAATATTTTAAATCCTAACCGTCAATAGACATATACGTTTTTCCGATAACAGTTCGTTAAAATACTTATATAATATGGTTGAACATTTTTGTGTTAAAACACAATAATATAAATTGGTGGGAACATATTATTATAACAATAATAATAATTTTTTTTTTTTTTTATTGAACTTAAAAAAACATCAACAACAAAGGTTATTAGTTTTTGTGTTACATTACATAGTGATTGGTTAAAATTACAATATTTGTATGGTGTTAATTATATATGATTACTATTTAAATTTATATTACAATTTTCTTTAACGGTAGGTTTAAATTTTGGTGTATAAATCGGATTTTTTGAGGAAGGCTAACATGTTCGATGTGTTTTCGCTATTTGGTCCTAGAGCTTCATACAAGTTGGGTGGGATGTTGTATTTTTTTAAATCTTCGGAGTATTGATAACACTGTTATTATATGCTTCACTGTTAATGAAACCCCACAGACTGTACATTGAGTGGTTTCTTCTTTGGCCATGAGGTGTTTGTGAGCCAGCCTTGTGTGACCTATTCGAAGACGATTTATAAGAATTTTTTTTCTTCTGCTGAGATTTGGGTTTAGCCAGTTTAGAATTGTGTTTTCTATTCCCTTAAGCTTTAGTTCGTTGGTTTTTCCTTGTATGTTCTTTGTAATGTCTGTTGGGCTTGTGGTATTTTCTAAGCTTCGTGCTCAATGAATCAGTGAGTATCAGATTATTTGTTAACATTTTGTCTTGTTTTTTATATATTCTATTGTTTTGAGGACGGCTATTGCCTCAGCAGGATAAATAGAACATTCATTAGGTAATCTATATTTGATTGTTGTATCGGGGTGTACAATTGCATTACCAACTCCTTTTTTGGTTTTTGAAGCATCTGTGAAGAACATGTTGCAATTTTGGTAAATATCTAGTACTTTTCTCAGATTTTCTTGGTATTGGGTTCGTATTTTATTTTTTATTTTGGGTTAGCTCCATATTTATCTCCAATTTGAAAGACCATGGTGGGAAGCTGTAAGGGTTTACTTTGAGAATATAGCTCAGCTGGATTTTATCTTCATTGGCAATTTTAATAGTTTCAACTATGCATTTGTTGGCTGGATTGTCTGCATTTCTAGTGATACTAGCTGCGTAGAGAAGTGTCTTCTTTGACTGCGAATTGTCGGTTGTCTAGGAAACTTTTAATATAGTTAAGCATATTATCATTGAGTATTTTAATTACGCGATGTCTCCATATAGTATCATAAGCTTTTGTAATGTCTAGATATATCATTCCAAGATATTGATTTGTGACAAATGTTTTGTTTATTTCGGAGTGTATGGTGACTAAGTTGTCAAGTGTGGAACGGGATCTGTGGAACCCGCTTTGTTAATAATAATTTAATTGTTTTATATCATACAATATTAAATCCCATTTTTTTGTCTTTAATATATTTTAAGTACTCTGTTAATATATTTCCTCAAAATCCAAACTCTATACCTACTATTAATAAATTAACTTCCTGTTTAAAATGCAATCAAAATTCTTAAAACTAATTCTGTTTTGGAATATAAAATTAAAATACATGTATCATTAAAAAGAAAAATACGCAACGATAACGATATAACTGTACCTGGGTATAACAAAATTTTTTTAAAAAATGGTGACATACTTTTTGAGACCATCCTCTAAAATTAACAACACTGTTTAAAAAATCATCCACTATATATAATAGTTACAGGCACAGTATACCAAATATTAAGTTCACAATAATAATTATAATAATAATTTCTAAAATTAGAGTGAAATGACTTCTTATAAAATTTAAAGGTAAGATTATTATCTATAGGGCATCTCGTAGGTTTTTTATTATATTTTAATTTTAAAACGAGTTATATGAGTATTTTAAAATAGTAAATTGTTTGTAGAACTCGCTTTAAAATCAAAATATTATAAAACGCCTGAGATGTCCTAGATAATAATCTTACGATTAAATTTTATAAAAAGTCATTTCACTCTAATTTTAGAAATTATTATAATCATTATTGTGGACGTAAAATGTGCTATTTTGCGTGTGAATCAGAGAGAGAAAACAAATAGTGCGCTGACATGCTCTTAATAGATATACATTTTTGATTATTTTTGGTTGGCTTATTTTTATAATTTTATTTATTCGAAGACGTGACTGTTATTTTTATGAAGTCACTATATAATTCTCATATTGAATCTATAATTTTATTTCTATGAATTTTCAAAAATTCAAATTCGTAATGTCATAAGTTAACAGAATAAAATATAATATGCTGATTAAATGGAAATTAAGCTCCTTTAGTCCTTAGCACTTCATATAATAAATAAATATAAAAAATATTTATAAAAGTTAATAAAACGTTTTATTGGTTTTAAAATAAGTATAAGGATTTTTTAATCGTTTACAGGTTGCGTTGGTGCGGAGCTCATTAGAGGAGAAGCTTTGTGGCCGGGAAAATCCGATGTTGACCAACTGTACTTAATAAGATCTACTTTAGGTAAAATAACTTAATTTTAATTTATTCGAAATGTAATAATAAAAATAATATTGGTCATTGGAAAAAGTTTTTGTTTAGTGTGCTTTTTAAGTATGTTTATACTTTATAATATTTAAAAGATTTCTATTCGTGGTAGACGCAAGGATAACTTTTAATACATCTTTAATGAAAATTATATAAAGGATACTGCAGGGATTCAGTTTAACATTTTCAGATCAATGACTATACATACGGATAGAATAGTGTACAGTATATATTTATGTATATATTATAATACAGAACTCGTGTGTGGACTAAGTATTCATAGAACTTTTCCATACTGATGTATTATTGTATCGCAGTGTATGGCCTAAAACATACAGTTTAATGGTTGAAGTTTATGTGCGTGGAAACTTTTTTTTCTATAAATGTTTGACTTAGTTTTTGTTTTGATTTTTGAGTACCTAGTGTTTTGATATTTACCTATACAGAAAAATTTTTAAACATGCTCACTCCAATTTAAGTGTAAATTATGCATAGTATATTCAAATTCTGATTTTTGGAATTTTTAAGTGTAATTTATTAAAGACGATATTTTTGAATAAGTACTTAGATTTTTCACAATATTTCACTATATTCCTATGCCGAGGAATAACCTATATAACCAACTTTGGTTTTCCAAATGAGAACCTACATGTTTTAAATTTTAATGTAAATTGTGAATTAATCAAATGATTTTTATGAAAATGTTGACGTACCTATAATAATCACTAATCGAATTTGCAAGAAAAGTTTCTGAGTATTGTTCTACTTTAAATACTAAGGATCATAGTCAACTAAACAAATATTAATTCCTTTTTTTTGAAAATTATTGAGTGCAATATTAATTAATAAGCAATTTATAATATTAAAAAATATTGTCTGAGTATATTTGACTAAATAGTAATTATTAACAAATATTTTATATCATACATATCTAGTTAACTTTAATTATCAAGCTACAAAGTTTTCAAAGTATATTTATTGGACTATTTTTTTTGAATAATTCACAAATTATTTGTAAAAATGTCGATTACAATACTTCAACATTTTCAGAAAAATCATTTGATTCACAATTTGCATTATAACATGTAGGTTCTCATTTGAAAAACCAAAGTTGCTATCGCCACAGGAAAAATCAGAATTTGAATATTATAGTATGCATAATTTAAACATAAAATCAGACTGAACATGCATAAACAATCTCCTTTGTATAATATTCCAAATACTTTACGAATAATATTATATTGATAAAAAGCGTTGATTATTTTAAGACATAATAATATTTTAAATATTAATTAAATACTTATTTTTCTATAAGGATTGAAGTATTTATAAGAATTACTTTAAAAAGTATTTTTATCCTGAGCGGCAGGGCTAAACTTTGGTAGTATTGAGTGCATCTTTTATTTTAAATTCCTTTTATATAGTAAAATCATACTTGCATTAAATTGGCATATAGGAACACGGAAAAACTTATTCCAAACTTCCATAGAATTTCACATATTTTCTTTCTACTTGACGAGTTGACAATATTATAATAGCCACCTAAATATAGGTACCTACCAACACTTTATTAAATAGGTAGGTACTCAGCTACAGGGCGTCTAATTTCGTAGCAAACTAAACAATGTATTATTAAAATCGGCTGAAAAGTGTTGCCTTTTAATTTTTTACAAATTTACCTTCGTCTCGTATGAACTTTTATCGTAATAACTCATAACAATCACGGTTTTTTTAATCGAATTTATTAATGGAACATAATTATTCAGACGTTTATAATTTAAAGCTTTGCCCGCTAGAACAATCTCATAATATAACAGTTTGCGAAGTTTAATTATGCAATATATTTATCATGTCAGTGGCAGCGCAAACGCTCCCGCCAAAAGCAATTGCCATTCAGCTTTCATGAAGGGTGGTGATGGGTATTTAGATAGGTGTGCATATATACTGTATGTTGTGTGCGTTTCAGTGATATATTATTGCAAATTGCAACGACAATGTTGATTTTCATTATCGATGACAGTGTTTTGTTCGGGGAAGACGCGTGGCCGCGTGGGTCGTTGATAAAAATATAATTTACCTCTCTAAGTTTTAAAATTCCGTCCTACTGCTTCGTGTTATTGTGTATAATAATATTAACATATTGATATACCTTGTGTTCATCGTGTATTTCAAAAAACATCACAGATTATAATCTGCCACACAAAATTGTTATATTTTTCGACAAATTATATATACAATAATAATATAAAGCAGCAGGTCTATCTTGTTGTGATGTATATTTATTCATGTTATTACATCAAACTTTGAATATTAATGACCATAATATTATGATTTACGGTGTTTATACCCACGTCAAGAATGTGTGTACTAACCTGCCAAAATTGCTCGCCGCTTAAATACTATCAATAAGTATCAACAATAATTTTTGTTACATATGAAACAGCACGCCATTTTAAGAGTCATTGCAGCACGTATCCAAATTTTAATAAATGTTTGTATTATATGATCGGCTCAATTTTATCTCCTTTTTAATCAAAAGAAAGTATGAATTTATGAAAGTAATATTTAATTCCTATGAAAATTTCTCTAATTGTAATGCAGTTTTTAAAATTTTAAAATTATTTTCACTTAGTCGTAGTGTAATCAATGTGCTTGATATTAGTGTACTGAGTGTGCAATTAATTAACTACTTATGTCTAATTTGAATGTGAATATCAGTGTTTTTGATAAATTATTTTGAGTGGATAATTTTTAATTAAAATGTTTATTCTATTGCGTCTAATGTTATAGATATATATAATACACAAAAAAAATTCCTAAAATTAAAAATGTATTTAATACAGCAGGTTATTTATTGATGGAAAGGTAATAAAAAAAATGTTTAGTTTTAATTTCAAAAATTTTTGAAGACAAGACTTATCATACAATATTCTTCTTAATTTATATTATATATTAATAAATAAATCAGAATTTAAAATGTTATATTAGCTATTATATTGTCTATAATATAGTCTATTATACTAATTTAAAAAAGGCTCAAAATCGTGGAATTAACTGAGCCACTTGGCTATTTTTCTCATGTTTATAAAATAATAACAACTATAGCTAACAGTGTTTAATTTGAATTTTTAGGTGACTTAATAGCTAGACACATGCACATTTTCAAAATGAATGAATTTTTTCGAGGTATGAGTTTACCACAACCAGAAACTATCGAACCACTGGAAAAAAAACTACCAAAACAAACATTATCAATTCCACATTTGTTGGACTTTTTAAAGGTACTATACTATACTATATTTAAATGTACTAATTTAATTTCAATGTCAATATTTAATAATATTAAACTATATCAAATTGATGTGTTTGGTCAAACTCGAATAGATAGTATTAAGTATAATCATTATAGTATAATTTTAATTTGTTTTTAGACATAAATTCTTTGATTATTAAAAATATAATTTGCTTTTAACACTGGAAATTTAAAAAGTTTATAGTTTTTAGAATTATTTAGTAGTTTTCAAAATTAAAAAAGGTTAAAAATACAGCTTAGTATAGATACTCAAAATACGTGAAATTTAATATAATATGCCTCATACAAATTAGGTACAAATAAACATTTGTATACTACCAACCTTTTTCATGTAGTTATATAATTTTGTTAAATAGTTCATACTTCAACAATCACATTTCAGCCAATTAATACCTATTTGTACAAAACCCCACATAAGCCATATGTTGTATCTCTTTACAACATTGAATAATGAAAATGAGTTAAGAGTACCTGAGAATTTCTGGCTGATTAATACGACTATATTATACAAGTACCTAATATATTTTTGTATCAATAATATTCTTATATTATGTCATAATTATTAATTTTTATATTTGTACTATCATAGTATTATATATTATCATCATAACTATACCGTCTCTATTATACTATGATGGGTACTTGCAGTCACTTGTACTGTACCTACATCCAATAAATTCCAAAACCAAATTACTAAAAATCAAAATAGATTTTTCTATATCTAATAAAACAACTCTTATTTTTGTATTAATACGTAATATATATTATAGTATACATATACGTAATGAACACAACTCCTTTCGTCCAAAAATTACCTTCCACTTTTCGAACTAAAAATAATTGCACCCACGGTTCGACATTTTGAAAAGCGCTGTCTTAAAATTATAGTTTAATAAACCCATTTAGCATAGGAAACCCAGCGATCACCGCGAGAAGGTGGCTTCTATTACTCTCCAAAAATGTATTGTGTTTGCGTACATTAAAATAATTATTATAAAATATAGATAGGTAATTGTCATTAATTGTAATGCCATTTAAAAAAAAAAATGTTACCATATTAACGGATTTAATTAAAATGGTAATTTAATTTTTTTGTATAGTTAAATGCTATAGATTTTATAAGCTCATACCGACTTTACTCTCCTCTATTATACTGTAGGATTTCATCTTCGTTTTTAATTCACGTTATTTTACTTTCCAATCTTTAGGAAAGTGTTGTAAACGGATACTATTTAATTTAATATAAACATCAGTTTGGACTTTTTGTATCTAGCCATCCACGCAGCAATTGGTGGAGAATTACAATAAAACTTTTGTTAATACCATACATTTACACACTATTACTCAAATTCTTAGGTATCATGTAGATATAAAATATTTAAATGTTATGAAATCGTTTTTACTAATAAATAAATAAAAAAAAGTACCTATTGAGTTATTGACACATAAATTAATGGTTCTTAGGTGTCAACTGAATACCGATATAGAACTATTTTCACTTTTAGGTTAGTAGGTAATTTCTCTATAGCTACTTTATTCATCAACCTTTCTATTGACATTTTGTCCATAAATATTCAAATATGATAAAGTAAATACTTACGTTATGTAGGTCACAGAAACAAAAATAGATATTGGCTATTCGATATTTCTATTTAACGATGTTTCGATTATATTTATATTTGAAAGGAAACATAGTAAACGTGAATAAATCTTGAATATTTAGACTATTTTGAGTATTCAATAAAAATGCGTAAGTACCTACTAACTTACATATGAACATATTTAATGTTATTTAAGAATTTACTGGTTTATATTACCTATAACTGTATAAGATATAAATTATGACATTTATTTATTTACATTCAAAATGCTTGAAGGCGTAAAGGAGAACTATCCAGTGACCGCACTTCAGCATGAATTTAATATGTGCTTATGGTGTTTATTAAATTAGGTATCGAGGCCACTGTCACCTGAGTGGACGCATCTCTAATTCAGAGAATAACGTTTACTATCGGATAATAAACAAGAGAGGATTATTGTGGTTTGAAATTTGGAATAAAGCGTTTTGACTGTTTCTGTTATTTGAGGTGTGTAAAGGTCTGTTTGGAGGGTGTGTTTGAGTTGTATGGAGGGCCATTGATTATTACTTATTAGTTTGAGGATTTCATTTGAGAAGATTTGTATTTTTTGTGTAATGCATTTTACGCTAGTGAGGTGTACTAAGCTTGTATAGAAAATAGTATAGAATGTATAAAATCCAAATTGTTAGCAAATAACTGGAAAATAATATTTTTAGATTTTATGTACAATGCAGTAATATGTTTTGTTGTAAATAATAATAACTGTGTAAGTACCTACTGTATACACGCATTACACATGCATCAATTTTTATTTATAATTTTATCAAACGGTTTACTGGTTGAGGCCGCCATTTCTCTAAAAAAGTATAATAATACTATAATGATAAAAAAAATCATCACAGATAGATGCCCGACCGAAAAGACCATCGATGTATTTAATATACGTAGGTCATAGATACTGCAATAAATAATAATAAGTAATGGCGAAGAGTAACCTCTTGTTTCCGTGTCGGTATCGTTTTTGAAACAGCAATAATTATAAATTATAATTTATATTACTTTTATCTTTACGACTAATTTAAATAGTAATATTATTTACTAGCTGTCATGCCATGCGTAGCCCGTGCCAAAGATTTGTTTTTAAATAGCTAAATATATTCTAAAAAAAATTATAAGCCATTTTCTACTAATTAAAATAGTAATAGTTCATTGTAAACTACCCTTTAGCTATCTATAGGGGTTGGAAAAAAGCTATAAATACCCTCCAAATCTCAAAGAATCTATTAAAACGGTCCAGTTGTTTTTGAGTATATTAACTTCGGATGAACTAACATCCATTTATACATGTACAAGTGTACAACCCGACTTCACCGGTCAAAAAATGAAAATCATAAAATATAGCTCATACAAGTGTCCCCTTGTGTTGGTGTACATCAATTCACTAGAAAAATTGGGTCTGTGTACTTCGCTTTTTGAGCTAATTCGTCCGAGATTAACAATTTGCCCGTGGCGGATTAAATATTGCTGCACTTGATATAAATCAAACGTGGTTGTAACTACTCTCTAAACTTTCCTGGTATATCCAAGAACAATGTGAAATTTTCACAAAATCAGTTAATTAGTTTTTGAGTACCTATATAATAGCAATAAATATGCATTAAACTTTCATATTTATAATTTATTTATTCGAAACAATAAAATTAACGATTTGATGTATGCTTTTATCTCATCTGTTCGATAAACTAATGGAAACCATTTATATATAAAAAAAGTACTAATTTCTACTTATTAATTCTCCTATAACCAATAGCAACCATTTATAAACAACAATTTCCATCGTAAATTATCAAAATCCCTGTTTGACCCGGGTTAGGATCTACCTAGTCCAGTTGTGAATCTAAACCATCTAGGAAACCACTCAAACACACACAAAATTGGTCCAGTCATTTAGGAGGAGTGTGAATACTTACACATGGGAAGAAATATATGTATTAAGATAAGCTAAGCAATAAGCTGATACTTAAAGGTGTATACTGTATATAGGTATCTGTATTTATTTTATTTATAATATTTAAGAAATATTAATGATTTGTTTAATGAACAATTGAACAAATAGGAATTTAATACATAGGTCACCTACCTAATTTAATATTTTATTTTCATTATAATTTTAACGAATTGGTATTGGAATGAAAAAAACAAATATTTCTTTTAGACTAGGTAATAGGTAATAGGGTAATTAATTCTCCTCAAAAGTCTGGATTTGGTTTTTATATTTATAAATAAATAACACTGTATATTTATGTAAAATATTATATATATATTTTATAAATAGAATGCAAATTTATAGAAAAGAAGGCAATACCTAGTGTCCTAGTAAAAATAAAAGTTTATCGTGAAAGTTATGTTGATTCGGATGATAATGCTGAAAATAACTTAAAATAACATTTTATTTTAATTTGATAGCTGATGCTAAAATTTTTTTTATTGAATCGAAAAACAAATATACATTATTAATTAAAATTATACATAAGAATTCTAACGTTTTATCTATCTCCATTAAGCAAGCTTGTGCCGGAGATAGAGAGTTATTATATAAGTTATAGATATATTTTACATGCAAACTATACTATTAATAATATAGTGTCTTGAATACTTTTATGTTTATGAATATTTAATGATATAAATTTATTAAATAATAAGAAGGTAAAATAAGTATGTAGAACATGTTTTACCATAAAATAAATCAAGATGGGATTGGATAAGAATTTAAAGTAACAAGTAAAAAAAAAATGGACTACCACCCACAATTATACGAAAAAAAGGATCTCTCATTTATAGTTTTCCCCGGGACTTGCAATTTGTAACAACCGTCCTGCATCAACATTTTAAGCTAACAGAGCCACCGAAGTATTTACCAAATTATGAAAAAATTAAATTATTTTTGAATGTATTTAGCTTATTAAATTAAACTCATATCAATTAGGTATGCTGAAATTAAATATTTATAAACACTTTTTGTTATTCGTGAGGTCTGTGGCTTTTTAACTTTTATCAATTTACCTCATTGCCACAGCAGTTCTTTTGCATTAACATATATTTTCGAAAATTATAAAAATATCATATACCTATGCATTATTTATCATACATTTGATAAAAAATCTTATAGTTAATTAACAGTGTCATGACATCAGTTTACTTTTGTATTGTTTTTAATTAGATGTGCCTAGAAAAAGACCCATTAAGACGATGGACATGTGACCAGCTCTTACGACACCCTTTTTTCGAAAATTTTTCTTTCAAGTACCCGGAAGGGGATTTATACGAGTTTGAAAAACTTAAAACATTTCGAGAAAAATCAAAGGTAAAGTATATTATGATCTTAACATAAATGAATTCTTATTTATATTATGAAATAAAACGAGATAAAACGATTATACACTATAGAGTATAATAGTGAATAGTGGTTCTCGAGCGTAAACTACTAAAAACTTTATATTACTCTTATAATAATATTTATAGTACCGACCTGATGATATTAAATAGATACGGGCCAACTACTTATAGCTCAAATTCCCACTACAAGATTACAATATGACATTATTATGACATTATTGTATGGCGCCAATACGCGTATACTGGAGTATACGACTTATACCCATAAAAGTATTTATAAAAAAAAGCGTATACCCACGTAAAAAAATATTAATTTTTAAATATACGGTATGGTTATACACTATACGGTGAATGGTTGGCAATAACTATTGTTTTTTTCAGTTATAAACTTTTAAATTGTATTTATTTTTTTTTAATTCTGGCCTGGATTACCCGTTGTTTCCCCGTAACACCACCACTAGAAAACCATTTAACATTCAATTGAGGTCCATAAGCCTGGCCTCCGAATTCAAAATTTCGAAGTCAAACTACCCTAAAAAAATAAGTAGGTGGTAGTCTAACGTGTTGTCGTGTGAGAACTTTGGAGTAAGCAAAACATTATTAACTACTTAACTATAGAGTTGACGGGTATCGCATTATCGGTTAACCGGTAAACCGTTTATTGCTCAATTACTGCTAAAACGGTATACCGTAATACCGAAGTACTGTCCAATATCGTATACTTGGATGGTTTTTTTCGGTATAAAATCTTAATCGGTACACTGGTTTATTGCTCACACACCGTATTCCGGTTTTCCGGTATTACAGTATAATATTTTGGTATTACGTTATGTACTGCGACATTTCGGTATTCCGTTCCATACCGGTACCGATTCAAATACCGTTAGCTCTATTACTAACTATACATCCCTGATTATCGCAATACAGCTATATAGAATTATTTTAATAGTCACGTTAATTTTCCGTTAGTATAGGTAGGTACTTATATACGTTGATGGTTTTCAAATATTTTTTTTTTATAATGTACCTATTAATATATAATAATACATTTTGAAAATGTCATTTCAAACTGAAAATAATAATAAAAACGTACTGCAAATTAGTATAGTGGGTAATTATTAATTATAATTTTTACCTACTACCTGCCAAGGTTAGGTTAGGTTAAGCCAATAGGCTTTTTCAATAATTGGTAATCATTTTGCGTTGATTTTTCACAGAATGGACATTACGCGAATATCGCATCAACGCTGTTTCCACAGATACCGAGCAACAATCAAAGCCCCGACTTGACTCGTCCTTTAAAAGTGGCGCAAAAACATTTCGACCATTTACCAGACATATGACCAAAACTATGTGAACAATATTAACGTCGTCAGAAGTCATCACATTACAATCGTACTATACATATTACCTACTACCTATATACCTAAATTAATCTTGCATATTATACCGAAAGAGATTTCACCTGTTTACCTATTATGTACCTGCTATGTTGTGAAAAATATATATTATATTATGTTCAAAGTTTATTTACTATAATTTATCTCATGTTTTTATAATATATTTTACTCATTATTATTAATTTACATTCTAATATACCATATTAATATATTACCGATTATACCCTATATTTTAATATTTTAATAATGCTTGTGTACACTTTTGAAACATAGGTGAATATTTAAAATTGTAAACCCGCCTTTTACAAAAGAGTTATAAAAATAAAAATAATGTAAGCGCGTATACCAGCTATGATTATTGAACAATAAACAATAACAAATATCAAGTTTACTTATATTTATTTATTTTGATTTTATTTATTTTAAAATAATCAGCTGCACGGTTGTGAATTTAGCATTTTAGATAATAGAACGATTTGCATTAATTTAAATAAAATATTTTCTAGTGAAAAAAAGTAATCTTACGCATAATATAAATTATACGAGTTTTTTTAAAAACTTAATATACATTTTTGATCAAAGTCCGATAAATTTTAATATTTCCAACTGAAACCAAAGTGTATGACCTCAATATTATAAATTATAATATTAGGTACAAGGCGTGATTATCTAAAAAAATTACACCTTTTTGGAATTATTAATGTTTTACATCATTTGACATCATAACAAAATAATATTTTTTTCAGTTGCTATTACTTCTTTGAATGACAGATTACATTTTTAATTTAATGTTCCAAACCAGAATATTTCTTTGAGAATTTCAAATATATAAAAATTGAATTTCAAATGAGTAGGAGTGAGGTAATTAAGGAATTTATTAAGCCATCATAAGCATTTTGAATATTTTTTTTTTAATGATTATATTCGTTGCTATAAGTGAGTTTAAAATGTGTTTTGTTAAACTGTCAATAATTTATCAAGATTTTTTTTTATTTAGTATGATTTTAGAATAATTTTAAGAATAACTTGATATTACATAAAACTAATATTAAATAAACGTTACAGTATACAATGTTATATTTTTATATACTTGTGAAAATATTTATTTAGCACAAGTGCACGACGATTGCATTTAAACCGATAAGATAAAAACTTATCCTTCAATAAACAGTTATATTATTGACTTTATCGCCTGCAATCGGAAATAAAAATAGTTACCTATGGACGTTGCAAATTAATGTATTCAGTGTCTCAGTGTCATGTAGTGATTCGTTGTACTGTTTAACGTCTATTTTAATCGTTAAAATAGCGAAAATCAGGCCATTTAAAACAGTCGTTTAAAACATTTACGTATCTGAATATGCCGATAATTTTTAGATTCTGGGCGGAGCGATGAATGTATTGATTTTACACTGATGCGTGTTTATTTATTTAATTTTTTTTTTTATTCGTGTCTTTGTACACGATAAGTAGTCAAAATAAAGCTTTGATTTTCCAGTTCAGTATCTTTTCCGGTGGGAAACTGAATATATTTGGTTCATTGATATAGGAGGTCAAGATTTAAAATTCCCGCAGTAGTCTTCAAAAGCACCTGGAAAAAATTAAAAAAAAATTAAGGAAAAACGGGAATGTTTACGCGAAAACGGTTTTCAACAAAATCGATTTTGGTTAACTCTTAAAAAAATTACCGTAGATACATTTCACTAAATGATTTTATTAGCAATTTCCATTCATCATATAATTTTTGAATTAATATTGTGACCCTATTTGAGCTATTTAAAGGCATAAGAAAATTTCGAGTTTTATCAGTTTTTATTTTATTATTAGGTATCTATCGATAAAATATATTATGCAAAAATCTTAAAAATTTAAAATAACATTCCTCATGAGTTTTTGTTAGCGGAAATTAAAAAAAAAAGTTAAGAGTAAATCCACAGTAATTTTTTACGCGCGTTTGAAGTTACAATTTTGACAAAATTCATTAAAATAACGGAAATTGGCCAATCATTTTGAGTTGGAAATTCATAAAAAAACTTTCTATTTTATATCTAAGTTTTGAAAATGTAATAAAAGATTCCTCTTAGGTTTTGATAGCTAATAAATAGTAACAGTAGATACTTGAAATACATCAAATGTTTATTATATCATTTCCTATAGGTACTCGATACAGTTTTAAAAATATTTTGACTCGTTTTGTGCTGTTTCAATTTTTAGTTTTTATTTTCTATATAAATTTCGATAAAATTTTATTCGTTGTCAAAAAGCTTTTCAATTTAATACAATATTCCTGATATATTGTTACAACGGCAGTTGAAAAATATTAAAAATACATAGGCACGTTTTTTTTATAAGCATATATATTCCACTGCATTACAGTGACCCTGACCTACTAATAACCTATACTGTACAGCAGAGCGACACCCACTTACATACTTTTTTTCTATTTATGACAGTATTATTTTGTGTAAGATGAGTGAAGTGCAAATATGTGACGTTAGACGATATGTAACTCTCCCATACAATATACATTAAAAATACCTATTGTATATAACCTATACTTACATTAGGTATACGCGTATATGGTAATACATTTGATTATTCATGAATAATAATTGTAGCTACCAATATTTATTACGTATTTACGTAGGCACTTATGAAAATTGTAACGTGTATAATATTAGGTATCGCAAATATTTTTGTACTGTTTGTGTGTGTTTTTTGTTTTTATAACAGTAATTAAATAGTGCATAGACTATAGACAAGTATATTAAACGTGGTATACCTATTACACTTTTACGCTCTAATAGTCCGAGAAAAGTTGTATTCTATACCTATACTACCTACCTAGACACCTAGTTAATATCAATAGTATGATTAGTAAAATGTTACCTAATCTAAAAGGTCTATGATAGAACTTGGGTGAAGCACTCCACTGGGCGTCGCCCGAGTGCGTCCCTAAATGACCCTTTTTTAATGTTCCTAGTGCGTCCAGAATAAGGTATCATCCGAGTGCGTCCCAAGAAAAAAGGTCATATTTTTCACATAGCCCGAATGCGTCCCAGTTCATTTAGAGTTACCCAGGGTGCACCACGAGGAGGTGAACTGGCTTACACCCCAAAAATATTTGGTTATTTGGTTATTTAATTATTATATTATATTATTATTATAAAATTAAAAGTTTATTATTATATAAATGTATTAAATTATTTAGGCTTACATACAATTTTAAAATGCTGGGTTAATATTTAAACTATTTTTTTGGTTGACTTTTTAATGCCATGATTTCAACATAATCATATCTAGAGATTTTAGAAGTTTTGTATTTTTGTATATTTTCTTCAATGAATTTAATATTTTTTTCGTTGACTGATCTATTTTTTTTAGGTATTTGATTAGAAGTATGTATTAAAATTTTTGTGTCTATTTAAATAAAACGGTTAGCTGCATACACATAACTACACATCACTAAACATACTGCACGTGGTTTTCAAAGACTCGTTACGAATAGTAGGTTTTTACGTACCTATTGACTATAGTGTAAATGCAAAAGATAAATAATGTTAGCAATAATATCGCGGACGCACACGGGATATACCAATATAATTTGTGATATTATCGCGGACGCAGTTGGGCTATTAAAAAGGTACGATATGATAAACGGGACGCACTCGGGAGTTGCCCACTCCACTAGTTGTAAATTCAACTTGTAAGTTCTAAGGGACCTTGTATTATACAATAGTAAAATAGTACAGAACTATACTATTTTTATTATATATTTATGGACGAAGACGAAGGAAAAGAACTAGGTAGTTAATTCATCCAAGTCGGGGACAGGAACTAAACTCAATGTATTCTTCAATATTTTTTGATGAACCTGAACTAGCTAGAACGGCTAGAAGTAATTCCTTTTTAAAGAAACTTTCCATACACTGCCCATAACGCTATAGCAGCTACCCGCGCCCTGTTCCGTAGCTTAAATAGGTAGGTCGTAGGTTAGGTTACGAACATATGGTTATACCACATGACCACACCATAGGTTGCGTCAGAACGGCATACGTTTTCATTTGTTACTTTGAGTAGGTCATCAATCATCAATTAATCATGGAATACACTAAAAACTAAGTCAGTATTACGGTATAGTCGACGGTAAAACACGTTTGAGCATAGATTATTTTATGCAACGTTGCCGAAATGTGTAATTTATTATTTTTACATATTATTACACCAATTATTATAAATTATGATACCAAACTTACGCAAGCCACGAGCCGCGAGCCGTAATTCGTGAACCGAGCCCAGCTTTATCGACAATAATTATCACAAACAGCTAGGAACTCTGACTAAAATAATTTCAACATGAACCCATACAATTACAGTTCATTGAAGACATTTAAGAAAATATAGAATAAAACATAAAAGCTTTCGGAACTTTTCTGTAGGTATCTACCCACTACCAGACACCCATTTTCTTTTTGCAATTATTTTTATTTTAAAGCGTATGTAATGATAATAATATATGTAATAATAATTTTTCTAATTTTGAGGAAATATAATATTGTATAAGCACTAGAAAACTAGTTATTGTTACGATAAAATTAATATTTATAGTTTATTTTAGTTCAAATATATAGACGCCGGTACTACCTACAGAAATTTTACAAACAAAACAATCACTCTTAAATTCATCCATGATTTAGAAGAAAAAACTGTACAATAGAAGGTATAGGTACCTACTTAAAATATTGTACGTATAGGTACCGTATAAAGTAAATCATTATATTTAACGACATTACTACGTTTACTACATAACTCGTCTAGGTATAACGCTATAACTGTAAAAATATAATATATTAATATATTATATAGCTAGGTACCTAACGTTTTCGAGGTACCTGGTACCTATCTAATGATAGGAACTGAAGCGATTGTCTTACCAAAATGAGCTATTTATTAGATATTTTAATATTTATATTTTGGCATTTTGCAATATTCTGTTTGCATAATCGTAAACATTTGTTTAGACTTAGTAGGTACCTACTACCTAGTCAGTAGAATATAACACAAGTTAGGCGTTTGAACCATTTTTTTTTTTGTTACCTACAATAATTACGATTTATAACCAAAAATATTATCAGTAGGTATAGCCATAAAGGTTATACACTTATACTTTTTATAATATGTATTTGTATTATTTAGGTAATTAAAAAATGAATTATTGTTAGGTAAGTATAAATACCAAATCGTTTAATTGATTTATCGGATACTTATTATTATTTATTATAACATTGGTAGTTACATAATTATGATGCAATGTAGATTTATAAGTTGGTTAGGTAGGAGTAATCCTATTTAGGTACACCTATAAATTATAATAAAAAATATAATTGATAAATTGTTTTTTTTTTTTTGGCTTTGGCACTTATGTCATTTTTTTTATCTGCTTAATATGGTATAACAGAGCCGAACGGCCGAACACCAAACCGAATGTGCACAAGAATCACGGCCGGTAGAATCTTTTGTGCTCGTCCCCAAAGTAATATAATATCGTATAGAAGTTTAGTATTTACAAGGGTTGACGACTTGAGTGACGGGCCCCGTCCGGTAACGCTACTTCCACTTATCACTTATCAGTTATCAGTCAAATGAGAAAAGGAGCTTTGTTATTGCTTAAAAACCGTTTTGGTTGTTATCAGTGTTTTTTTATCAGCTGCAATCGTTACTAACTATACATACGTACTATAATACGTAAATTACTAATAATTACTAACTAGCTCTGCTCCCGCAGTAGTGCAGTACCAATAGTAGTACTTACCGCAGTGCTTACCATAATATTATTATTGTTATACTTACTAGTTCGGCCGAATACGCCAACTGCCAAGTAAGACTATTATGCTTATTGTAGGCATAATTAATACGTCGCCTCAAGTAGGAAGTCACTAGGATCAGTAGGAACTAGGAAGTGGAAGTGAAAGTGGTCATTATTTATATCATTATGGTTTTGTGCGAATCGTGATGTTATTAACATATTATTTTACATTGATAGGTAGAAAAGTATCTCCTACCTAGTCCAAACTCCAAAAGTCTGTTGTACCTAGCAGCGGTGTTGTAGGCTTGTAGTTAATAGTACGTTTATACAAGTATAATCAATGCTAATACCTAATCTAAAATTCGTAATAATAATATTATAGTCGTGCATAATATTATTATTTATAGTGTGTGACCTGTGTTTGACTTTGACAAGTTATATAATGTCAACATCAGGTTTTTTTTATTTTATAATTTATTAATGATTAGCTACTGCTGTTTCTACTTCTACTGTTGCTATTACAGTTAATCCGACAACCCGTTCTTACAAATACCTCAACAACTACATTGTACCAAGGACTCAACGGCCGAAAAATGGTAAATTCCTAAATTCCTTAATTACCTAAATTCCTACCTAGCGAACTACGACCGAACAACATTGCAAAACATACCCTCTCATGTTGTCTGTCACAATTCGTTTATTCAGTGTACCTACAAAAATGATTGTTTTAGTTCATTTCAAACATATTCAATTTGCATTTACAGACAATCCCAAACTTGTTGAAATTGGGTATTTATACCTCGGCTCTAGTTGGCTTCTTCACCATGCTGCCTTTAAAGGACAACGTCACTTTCACCGAATACAGGTGAGTTGTAAACGCCACTATACATAATAAATTTTATTGTGTCAATAATTAATCAGCAATTATATCATCAGTATTTTTAATACACTAATTTAACACACCTTCAATATCACCAATACACGGTCAATAATATTATATTGTTAGTAAATTGCGTCCTTATTCCTTAATCCTTAATACCTACATCAATAGACATAATATCGTGGAATACTAATTTATTATTATTACTGAAATTGTTAACAGTATCACACCACAAAGACCTTTCACAGGACCATTAGCAATAAATGAAAAGTTATCAGGCATATCAAAACTTTTTGAAGATCAAATCAAAGGGCCCGAAGGTCTGTTGTATCATAATAATACTTTATATACAACATTGCACTATGGCCATGTTGTTAAAATTGTTGATAATGAAATAGTTCCAGTTGTGAAATTTGGAAAAGTCTGTGGTAAGTAAATTTATTTTATAAATACTTGATAATATCACTCATAGAAAATAGAATTTGTGCAGTTTTAATTAAATTGTTATGCCAAACATCATATTAAAATATTGCAGATAATTTGTGTTCTAAACCAATGTATATTAAATGTAAATCATTCTATAAACGCCTATTTAATTTTTTGATTTAATTTGATTGATTTGTATTAGATGGATTATACGATGAACATATTTGTGGACGTCCACTTGGCTTATGTATGGATAAGACAGGATTTTTATATGTAGCTGATGCGTATTATGGTATTTTTAAAGTGAATTTAAATCCAAATCAGTATGGTATGTTTTAAATTAAATTACTGATACTATAATTTTTTTACACAATATTTGTTTTTATTTTTATATAAAAGGTAAAAAAGAGCAATTAGTTTCAATGGATGAAGTTATTGATGGTGTACGTCCCAATTTACCAAATTCAGTCGTAATAGCATCTGATGGTACAATGTACTGGACAGACTCTGATTCAAACTATAAATTACACGATGGTTTTTATACATTATTTACTGATGGAACTGGAAGGTTAATACATTTTTTTTCCTATATTTTATCAACAAACATGGCATAATTTTTTCGAACAAATACATATTAGGTTTTATTTGATTTATTAGAGAAATAAATTAGGCAACATTTTAAAACAATAAACTTAAAATGAATAGGCATTGTAAAATTGTCTTGTATAACAGATTTTGCAATGATCTTGGTCATAACTAAGCAACAGAGTATTTATAAATAATGCTATTTGTTGATAAAATAATATATTATGTAATCTAAATCAATAATAATATATTTAACTGATATTAAAAAAAAATACAAATTAATAAAATTAACCTTGCTCCTAAAATAGACTCCGTAGATCTATAAAGTATTTGTTAATGGTTTTCAAGATACAAACAATAAATTAAATTTTTATTTTTAAGATTTTTGAAATATGATCCAAAAACTAAAAGAAATACAGTGTTAATGAAAAATCTTCATTTTGCTAATGGTGTGGAATTATCAGATGATGAATCATTCATATTGGTGTCAGAAACTGAAAAATATCGTATACATAAGTATGTTAGCAATATTTAGCAACATTATTTAAAAATTAAATTATTTATTTTATTTTTTAGGTATTATTTAAAAGGACCGAAAACAGGGAAAAGTGAAATATTTATTGATGGTTTACCAGGAATGCCAGATAATATTAAGAAGAATGGTAGAGGGTCGTTTTATATTCCATTAGTCTTTACAAGAATTCCAATTTTTGATAAAATTGGTGAATATCCAACTATTAGAATGATGATTACCAAAACTTTCGGAGTAATTGATTTTGCATTGCTAAAGATCAATTCATTATATCCCAATTTATATTGCAAAAAAGCTATGCATTGGGTAAATATATAACATACACACCTACCTATTTTGTAATTTATAAAATCTTATTTATTTTATTTGTCAGATAATATTTATGAAATTAATGTTTCAAAATATTTTATCATTAGATCATAAAACAATATGAACAGTTAAATTGTCAGTTGAAATGAAAATGTATTGTTATTTTTAAATATAAATGCTTAATTCATAATTTCTCAATCTTGCTTCATAATACTTTTAAATTTTATAATTTATAATTTAAACATACACTATATTAGAGTACATATTATTTAATTAAATTCAATAGTTTTTTTGGATATTAAAAATTTAAATTTTGGTAGCCTCGTTAATTAACATTTGTTTCAAATAATACATATAAGTATAAAAGTGGAATTCGCATTTAATACAATGTAATTGGTCTTTTAAAAAGATACTTATTGTTAAAAAAAAATGCCTATTTAATGCATAATAATATAGTTTAAAAACAGTGTAAACATTTTTTTTTCAGATTGGACATTTTGAATCTATTTCATTCATCAAATCAATAGTCAAACAACGGCTTTCTGTCTTAAAAATTAATGAAAATGGTAAAATATTATCAAGTTACCATTCTACAGACGGAGAGGTAACTGGAATATGTGATGTCGAAGTGATTGATGATAAATTATATCTGGGCTCACCATTCAACAACTTTTTGGGAGTTGTTAAACTGCCACAAGGATTTTTATAAGTTAAAATTGTTTTGCTCAATTATTTTTAAACTTAATTACTTGAATTTCTACAATTTTTAATTTATAAGTTCAGATTATGTTACCATAAAATGCATTATATACAGTGATTATCTATCAACTGGATTTTTTTAAAATTCATACCAGAAGAATATCTATATTTTGTAAATGTTACTTTTTGTATAAAAGACAAATTTGAATGTTCTATGTTACTTAATATATATAAATATTTTATTGTGATTTCCAATTTTTCTCAAATTAAACTATTTTTTATCCACATTACATAATAAGAACTTGTAAAATATGTGTTGTCTTACTGTACTATTATATACAATTTACTACTGATTTAAGATTTTTGATAAATCTGATTATATAAAAAAAACTTTTTCTATGTTCTGTTTGTTTTAATTCCCGGTCATAAAAAATAGTTACTCAATTCATTATTTATTATTATCAAGAAACTATGCTTTACATTTTATAAAAACCTAAAAACTCATAAAATAATATTTTTTTATTGTTTGCCTTGTGAAAATAAAGCAGTCAATTATTTTTACGGATTCTTGTTTACTGTTTCTCACATCTATTTTCTTAAGTGTAACAAAAAAAAAACTAATTAAATAAAATCTATAGTACAGTGTACATGAAAACTTGTATATGTGAAAGTCAGTTTAATATTGCAGTTAATAAGCTATATACTAGGTTAAACAAGGAAAACTAATGAATAAGTACATTATTAAACATTAAATATAGTTTAAGTGAGTAATCATTTAAAACAAACTAAAAAAAATAAATATTCCAACACTTTTCCAGATTATAATTTGTTTAAACGTCAGCAAATCATATTTCTACTTCATTGAGACAAATTTCACAATAACAGTTCATTACAAATAAGTTTGATATGTACTGATCTTTAATTATGTCACTGGCTAAAAGTGTCCTATGTTGATTATAATTTAAAAGTTATACTTTGTTATTGTTGCTTGAACCACAGAATAGATTTAATCTATATTATGTGCCTGAACCTCAGAAGGATAATGCATTTCAAGAGTTTTATCAATAGTCTACCAACATATTTTTAACAAAATGTAAAATTTTAACCACTCTTTTGTTTTAACATATCTACCTATACCTAGTTAAACAAATAAGTATGCATCTGACTTAACTGATTTCAAAACAATATTACGAAAAATCACTAGGTAGATATTAAAACTAAAAATAATATATGGACTGTGTGAGATTACTAGATCAGCATCGGATAGTATTAAAAGTAAAAAGGAATTATAGGTAGATATTATTAAAATGTATACTTCTGGGCACTGGTAAGTACATAATAAGTTTATATTTATCTATATTTCGAGGTAGCACTAAATGAATCATGAAAAATAATATCCTCAATAATATTTTATGTGCCTGACGGTTGAATTTAGACAAAATCGTGAAAATATGTAAATTATTTTGTAGTTAAAAATGTATAACAATTTTTCTTTTGATAGGTAGGTACCTACCTGTCTAATATCTATACCTAGCCATACCTATAGCTAACATTTGAAAATGTAATACAAGATTCCTACAATTTTTTCTACCTTCAACAAAATAAGTTTACTGGAAACTCACGGTACATTTTTAAGACATAGTAAATTAAAGATTTCACATCAAACAATTTTCTTATTTTATTGTAATTCGAAAACGAATAACGGTTGTTTGTTTAAATACCTACCTATCTAATTATTCAAAAAGAGTAAAAATATTTTGAAAATGTTATCATGTAGGTAGAAATTAATAAAATAAACATTTGGTAAAAATGTCAAGTTTTATCAATGATTATTTGCTTTTGAATTACAACAAAATAAGAAAATCGTTCGATGACAAATCGTTAATTTACTGTTATATTCTAATTTTGTAAAATTAGAACTTTAAGTTCAAACGTTCTTCAAAAAATGTATGTGACTTTCCGGTAAACTTTATTTTTTGTTTGAGGTAGATAAACTTAATAGGAATTTTGTATTAGATTTTCAAATTTTGTATATAAAAAGAAAAAAGTGGAACTGCTTTCTCTCTGCTATACATTATTGGCGCCGCGTGGGTCACTACAAATTTTAATGGATGTGTTAAATTGTAAAACATTAATACATAGGCACCGACTTTTAAATTTTAATACAGGGCAAATAAAAATAATACTGTCTATAGATATTATTCCAATTTTCTTTATTGTATTCAGTTAAAAACTAAAAATATCATTTTTTTTGAAAATATTGTCTAAAATTATATTCATCTCAGTACAAAAGTATTTATTTTTTTTTTAGTACTCGTACTTGTTAATCAACATATTTCCTATCTTGCATATTAAGATTCTACAATCGTTTTGTGACAATTTAGAACTTCCAAATCATTCAATCGATTCTGTGTCATAATACCTACTTATAGGTACTTCTTGTATACCTAATTGTTTAATATTCTTAGCATGGAAAAGGATCTTTCAGTAATACATGCAGTAACTGGTACTGTTGTCGGTTAATATAAACTGCATTCCCTAAGCTCGGTTGGATGAATGACTAAATACACGTATTTTGTTTCTAGCTATATTTAGATGATAAGTTGTTCTGATGAAAATGTCCATGTCAAAACTCATTAAGTACCTATAGTTATCATGTCTAGTAATAATAATCAAATATTTTTGCTACACGAAAGAGAAATATTTTTTCGTTTTAGTGTTTTACCACCATTATAATTGAAGTACGGTGGCAATGCTCCCTTAAAATCAAAATACGTGAGTGATTACCCGTGAAATCAGCGCCTATGATTCTATACGAAAAACGATTCTGAGCGAGGTCAGACTGTTTGCCTATATTAGGTAAGGGTACCTACTACCTAAGTTTGTTTATTTTATAATATATTATTGCTATTTAAGTAATTTATTTTACTACATAGATACTGGTATTTGTGATACTGATACAGTAAAGTTAAATTAACTTTTACAGAAAACATTTCATTTGAAAACGTCATAAAATTATAAAATATAATAATATTATAAGTACAGTAAAAGTTTCAAATACCCACGAAAACTATTTTTAAATTAGGTACAACAAATAAAATCGTTACCTATTTTTATATAAATATATCTATTTTTGTCCAACTTTGAACTTTGAATAGGTTACCTATCTTGCTATATCTATAAAAACAAATTGTGTCTACATATTTTTTTAGATTTATGGTTTTATAGTATATATGAACTAGGTTATTACGAATAACCTTGTATTAAATTTTCAAGTCTTAAGTACCTAGCTATAAAAATTTATTATTTTATAAAATAATGTTAATCATTTTTTATTGATTTTTATAGAAAAAAAACTAAACAAAATTTAATTTTTCCGATGTAATGATATGTACTGATGTCTATGGTAATATATTAAAATGAGACATAATAGTTTAATAGTTAAAAAATGTTATTATGTATAGAAAATTATGAAATAAGCATTTTGGGAACATTTAACGTAGGTATCAAGGGTCATTTGTTTTTGAGTTATACACAAAAAAAAATAGATTTTATAAAAAACTTGTTTTGCGCAAAAATTCCCTTAATATTATTTTGTTTTTCCCTACGCATTTGATAACTACTTTATTTTTATTTTATTTTTCCAGATAGGTAACCTATATAAATGCTAAGTATCTATGGTGCATGCAGATTGTAGATGCATCGGTATTCGATACATCGTACATGGATATGTCTTTTGATGGCTACTGAATTCAGTCGACACAGGAATGTCAACTATGATTGATTTAGCACAGTTATCGTTCGATCAGGTACTAGCTACTAAATACGAGGAAACGAGGACTAAGATATACTTAGACAATTTTTTTGTTCACGCGTAAAAAAATAAACGAGTTTCAAAGACAACATGTACCTATTTATTGTCGTATAGACAGTGGTTCTTAAACAAAGGGTACCTACAGTATTTACATCATTTACAACATTCAAATTGGTAGAAGTAGAATGACTAGTTAAAGATACCAAAAGACGGTGGCCGGTGGGTATCTACTATCGTCTATCTACTGAAATATGAAATGTATTCACGCGTTTCAGTGTTTGTCGATACCTAGTTAATTTCTGATTCTACTAAAATGGTGAACTTGTATTTACAAAAAAAAAATTGAAAAATGTTATGTTTTGGTATTACCTATATTTATAAACTTGAAAACAATAAGATTCTGTAGTTTTTAAGTTTTCTTGACTACATAACTACCAAAGAAAATTTGACCGACTTATTTTAAAAGTACCTATATACCTACCATCATAATATTAAGCATGCAAAAATACATTTTGAAAAAATAATTCACAAAAATCGCTTGGGAGCTAAACTGCATTTTTACTTATAGGTTATGAAAACTGAAATTAGTTTATTTAACATTGGATTTCCTAGAGACTTAAGAGATGACTAATAAATGTAAATATGATGTATTGGAACGAATGCAGTTTATTAGCGACTTAGTGGTCTTTGTGAATTTTTTAATTTTTTAATTTTTGCATTTAATATTAAATGTTATGTTGAAAGAATCGAGTATAGCTATGGTTGCATCATGCATACTTAAGATAACAATAGTATCGTTCACCGTGTCGGACAAATGTTTGGAATGACCCCCATAAGATAAATGTCAAAATAAAAAACTAGAGTGACTAAATCGGCCAAAACGTATAAATCCTTTGAAAGTAAACTATTCCCGTGTGTTTCCTATGTTATATTATAGTATATATATAATATACCTATGACCCATCAATACCTTATTTAGACGCTCTGTGCAATTGATAAAGTATCCGCAATATCCGGTCCGGAATATCTGAATTTAACCTTTCCTGGTTTCCGAAGAAATTAAGTTGAATATATAATAATATATTCAAGTAAAAATCGTATAGGTAATTTAAATAAGGTTAGGTTAAGAATGAAGTAAGACAGTAAAACCCTATAATATATTACGTGCATTTTATATATATATTACACTGCTCCACACATACAATATTTACATATACCTATACATATTGGTGTGGGGGTTCTCGGGAAAGATACTATGCAGAATGAAACTATTTTTACATATAAAATGGCTTATCTGTAACAGAATTTGTTTAGCATCTATATTGGAAAATTTGGTACCCGAACCCCGAATTGTTTTAATCCGTTTCTGATTGCGTGGATAGGGGATGAAATAGGGATCACATACGTCACGCTGCAGGTACACCGCGCACCATATACGAGTATATAATATATCTTACGGGATTGTCCTTAAATTTATTTGAAATTATATTTAGGTACCTACGTCCCATCAGATATCCCAATCGACAAGGCCCAAAAATACGCATTTGTCTTATAAAACACAAAAACTGTTTTAAATTGTTTTCTTAAATAATTGTTATATATATATATATATATATGTATGTGCTTATATAATATATACCTATATAGATATCATATAAACTGAAGCTGATCGGTGACCATATTATACACGAAGTAAGAAGTTACATCAATAGGTATATGTATAACAAAAATCGATGAATTTTTTTATTAGCTAATTTTCCAGTAACTTAACGGTGTTACAATAATATAATATAGTTACCTATACATACTTACATCTCTACATTACCTATCGGCTATCACTTATATCATCGATCACAGCGTGTACGAGTATAATATATTATACGAGCATAGATAATAAATATATACCTATATACATTATTATATAGAGCTTTTTTTTTATTTTTGCTGCATAAACTGCTGCAGTGCTTTAAATCTGACGACTGACAGCTTTTTAAAACCGTTTAAATGACGTCACTATATACGTATAATGTATATACAATATGCACATAGGATATTATATTTAATAAATGTTTGTAAAACATAGTGCTATTATTATATTATATTAGTATATTTTTTTCCTGTAAACGGAAACAATATTTATTTAGCAATTTACACAGAGTATCTTGGCGAGCCATTTGACAGCACACGGCGTCTTTGTTGGCCCTTCATAAGTTATATATCTTTATTGTACACACTTCACATAGTAATACTTATTATAAAGTGCGTCGTCCTTTCAAGTATTTCGAGGGTGGAAAAAAACTGCAGTCCGTCCGATGTTGATACACCGTATATTGTACCGGATCTATATATAATTAAAGACTCGGAATATTATGTTAGTCCGGCTGTATAATGAATGTACACAATACTCATTAGGATTTAGGACATATTTTGGTAGATGCAATAATGCATAACGTACTGAATAATCGATATTTATCAGTAGGTAAATGTATCGAGTATAACGTATTATAATTGAACTGTGTGTATGTATGTGTCTCAATGTTTCAAAATGTTATTGAGAATTAATGATTATAAAACACTTCAATATATAGCTATAGGTAACTGGTAAGCATACTTCTAGGTATACACCATATAAGTACAGCGTGTCAGGCGTAAACACAGACATGCTGATCTCCATCCCCATTTTTTACTTTACCTATTACTTAATGGTTTTATTTAAATTCTGATTTTTGGATTTTTTTAATGGTAAGCAAATAATAATTAATTAAAAAAATATCTTCTCAATTAAGGAGTGCCCTATGGTGGTATAAACTATGTTTTCTTCAAATGAGTTCAACCTTTTGTGTTTTAAATTGAGAAGATATTTTTTTTAAATAGTCTTATATAAGGTTCTTATATACCTAACTACCTAAGTATACCTACTAAGAATAAATTATAGTTGATAAAAGCTAAAAAGTTTAATCGATCGTTGATCATCTATATATATACACATTTATAGATATAATATTGTTTAATTATGTATAGTAGATACTAACCTAGGCTAGACTTTAATACCTTATTATTTTATTATCATTTTATATAATTTGTAAAAATTATCCGAGTATAATAAGTAGGTAGGTATAGGTAGGTCATACTATAATAAATTGTAAACCTTTTTTATATTTTTTATAAAACCATAATTATATTAAGGATTATTATTACTCTGAGTACCAAGAGGGCAAGAGATAAATAACTCAGAAACAAACTCCTCAATATTATTATCAATATTATCTGAAAATTAATAATTTACTGTAGAAACGTAGCACTCAATTGAAAAAAAAATTAGTTTGTATCAACACTTTTTAGGTTGCTTAAAAAAACAAAATGTTTAAACATATACTAAAATTATAAAAATTATAATTTTAATAAACTCAGTATTAAAGAATAAAATGTGTTGAAAATGACTGTAGAATCACTCTGTATATAATATTGGAGGGGAGATGAGCGGAAGTGATTAAAGGAGCAGTGGGGTAACGAAATTTACGAAATAAGTGTCTAAGAAAAAAGGCAATGAGTGAACTTTGACGTGGCTATTCCTTTTGTAAACTCGAAGCGAAAGTATGTATAATATATACATATAAGAGTCCTGCAATATTGAGAAATTTCCATAATATAATAGCTATATAATATAATATAGGAGGTAGGTACCTTTAAATTATTTTAATTGCTTATTGACGAGTAGGTACTTATACATTTTTAATTGTATTAGCTAGCTATAATATATCACATTTAATGTTTAATATGTATAGTAAAATTTATATCTGAAAAAAAATAAGAGTTTTTATATATTTTATATTTTATTTTATAAACTGGCAAACATTTTTAGATTCTGATTGGAGCGATGCATCATGAATGTATTAATTTTACAATAATGTGTGTTTTTAATTGTTGTTTTTTTTTGTGTTTCAAGAAAAGTAGTCGAGAAAATGCTAAGGTTTACAACTTTGGTGGTGGTTGCTGGTAAAAAGTTGATCTAGTTGGTCCTTTTAAGAGGTCAAAATTGAAAATTCACAGTATTTCTCAAGAGCGTCGGAAAAAATTGTAGAGATATTATTAAGAAAAAATATTAATTTTTACGCAAACCCAGTTTTCAACAAAATCGATATTTTTCTTTTGTAGTAACTCAAAAACAAATAACCTTAGAGGAGTTCTTCAAATTTTCACCTAATGTTTATAATATTAGAATTTGTTATGTTTGTTATAATTTTAAAACTATGTTGACTCATTTTGTGCTATTTATAAACATTTGCAATTTGAAGTATGATATTATTAAAATGTTTTTTCTTTAAATATCGATAAAAATATAATACACGATTCCTCATAATAATATATTTTATTATAACAGCAGTTTAATAACATTAATGATACATAAACATGATGTTTTTATTTATAAACATTTACTAAAGTTTAGATTTTAACAAAATTCATCAAAATCACTAAAATTTGCAAATTAATTTTGTAATTAAAAAATTATAAAATGTTAAATTTTTACAGGTAAGGATTAAAATTTAAAATAAGGTTTCTCATACTGCAGTAACCAAAAAACCTAAAAAATACATTAACACAGTTCTTTTTATAAATATTTTAAGTCAAATTTAGACGAATTAATCAAATATTTATACAAAAAATAGCAATTTTAGTTATTTGTTGTAATTTAAAAATATTATTCATATTTCATGGGTAACTTTTTTTAAACCAAGTTAGGTTAATTATTTTTCTCGTTATTAGCTTTAATAACATTTAGAGTTTAATATATTATTTGGTAACAATATTAACTTATAACTTAATGTTCTGAACGTTGACTCTTAGCTTAACTAACTCATGCCTCAAGTTAATTATTTCTATTACCTACGTAGTCTGCTTTTGCAAATATATTATATTATTTTAATTTATTAAATTATATGGACTTTAAGACTTGTATTATATATTATCACACCAGACCAGTGACATAACTTGGAGTAATACCTTCTTACGTAAATATTCCGCTGGCAGTTGCTCCCCTCTGCCAAAATGCTTGCCAATAATTTTAATAGTTAAACCCATGCATTACGTATAAACTATAATAGATAATAATATTGTCGACTGTCGGACTGTAGAGGAGTGGAAGCAGCCGCAAGTCGACAAACTATCAAAATATTATGTTTTTTATATAATTAAGTATATAATAGATAAATAGTGTATAACATCTTACATCTACTGTATATAGGTATATTAGACTAATACATAATCAATTGAAAATTTCAACTGATACAGATATTGAGATATCAGTATATCAATCTTCATGCTTTAAAATCCTACGATCATTAAAAAAAAAATATTACCAGCTATTATATTATATTGAACATTATATTTAGTATGCACCTATATATTATGACAATAATTATACATGGGTAATCTATATTCAGCCGCACTGTAGTAATAGTTTTAATAAATTGGTCGGTCTGCTGTTGCGGCGACCTAGGGTACCTATGTAGCAGTGTTATTTTATATAGCTGGGTCAATTATTGTCGCAGCAGCTGCTGCAGTGGCATAATAATATTCGGAGCACGACACGGGTGGGCCAATACAATAAGATGTCGATATATATACACACACACACACACACACACACACACACACACACACACACACACACACACACACACATCAAACACATCAAACACTACAGTACATCTAGTGATCTGTGCTCGCTCGCAAATATAAATAGGTGAATTAGGTAACGTGCGTGCGGCGGCCCACCCACACGAACTTAAAAAATATTTCCACGTCTCGAGTTTTATTAATACTATATATATATATATATGTACCCATAATCTATTAATAGGTACCTCTATCACCAATAATGTTATACCTAAATTATAATTAATATGTAACAATAATATGATTATATACCTATATTAATTATATATTTGTATTTACTTATAGGTATAGGTACTTAAAATATAATACCTATCTGTTTTGGAATCAGCTTTGAAGATGCTATTTGGATCTTATTCTATAAGAATTTTTTGTTATTACCGAAAGGTACCTATACATATTATATAGGCGGATATTTGGTTGAATGTTATTTTAAGTTGTTTTTTTGGGAGGGGGGGCCATAGAAGCCCTCCTCCTACTGTGCACCTATCCATATGCATATTGCATGCGATGTTGATATTTGATATGTTCTTCAGACAATGGACGGAAAAAGAGGATACAGCATGTCAGCATAGGCTCAAATAAAATAAAGTTTGGAAGAGGGGCCACATTATCTATCAATATAATATTTAAATTATATTTCGTCTACGTTGTTCTAACTTTTGAGACTTCTGAAAAAATTTTAATTTTTCATAACATTATAATTTATAATAGTAATAGTTATAAATTATAACCAATCACTGCGCAATGTAAAGATTAAAAACAAAAATTGATATAGGTTAGGTTAATAATGTTGTAGGAGCGATAGTTACTGCAGCAGGTCTATTAGGATATACTTAAAACTTAATACTTTATATATTTAAAAATGTATTAATATTAAATTTTGATATTACACTGTCATTAGTTTTAAATTAATACATATTATGTACAACGTTGAACAGAACAATTAATTAATAATAATGACTGATGAATGATTTGCATGTACGATGTATCTATAATATGTAAGTACTATATATTATATTATAATACATATTAGTAAATTTTATATAAGCTTACCCCATGTCAATTATTATATTAAAAACTTAAAAGGCTCAAGCTTTCGCCGTTGATTTCATTCCCTATATTAGGTATATGTATATATATTATATACATTAGCGCAAATAGCGCCTATTGGTATTTGGAACACTGACGCAATTATAGGTTTGATTCAGCCTTGATATTGTGGTAGTAAAAAGTCGTGTGTGTCATATGGAGGGGACGTGCAGAGGGCAAAACATTCCACTTTATATAGTTCTACATTAAACCCCATATTGTAACCTTTATGCATTTTTTGGACGTTGGACCCTACATTAACTTCACGTCTATACATAATATGACAAAGTAGAAGTAAATTTTAAGACGTACAAATATTTATATTATTTTACGACATCATGCTGTCATAAATACCTTTATATACCTATATATTACACAGGAAATGGGTTGAGTTAAGTGAACTGCCCATTTGATATTTCCTATTGCCCTGCAATTTGGTTCTATACATAATATATAGGTACGGACCGACGACCGCCATAATAAGGGTTTTATAATAAAGTGTTTGTATTTTTAACGATCCGCGTAGCACAAAATTACCCTTCACCCGCTATACGTAATAAGTACAGCGTAAATCTAATATGGGCGTATATTAGGTCGGAAGATCGACGGTCGCGGGATCGGGTTTCTGTTATGTTTTCGGCTTTTGCGCGCGCGTCTTCGCTAATTGTTTTCCAAGCTCCGAGGCCAAGATGACAATATCGCAGCGACCTCCCGCAACATTGTAAACACACATCGGACGGTCAGAAAATATTGCGCAATCCAAACACCACCGCTAAGTTGTTTGCACAAACCCGATCATAACAATTTTTCGCGAAGGGTCTCTAGCGCGTACGTCGTTGTTATTATTATTATTATTAATATAGGTACACGCGTCTTTGTGCAACGTCTGTTCATAATGAAATTGGCGCCATCCGACGTGAATCGGTGTGGCGCCCGCCGCCGTTTCAGACGACGACCCGGGTGCCCAGTGCCCACACCGCCGAGTCCCTGTCCCTGTCCCTGTCCCTGCGTGTGGCGGCGGCGGTGGCTTCGGAGTTCGGAAGCGGACGGTGGACGGTGGACGGTGTCGGAGTGTCGGACCGGCGGCGCAGCCGAAACTCAGCTGTTCGCATTATCAAATTAGAGCGCCGCCCCGAACGCGCGTCCCGCGGGCGGCAGTTGTCACTACTGCGGCGGTCGTGTGCGTGCGTGCGCGCGCGGAATCGATACAACTATCGGCGATAATTTCTCTTGCCCCTCCACCCCGCGAACACGGTTTCGATTGTCGGGCCGCGGCGATAGCGCGGCCGCCGATGCCGGGTGGGCCGGTCGGCGAGACGTCGAACAATCGAACATCGAAACCGACGATTGTCGTACCGCGGCACGCAATCCGGCCGGGCGGGGAATACCGGATAAACGCGTAAACATCGATAGTTGGCGGCGCCCGTGACGCGCGAGTGTGCCGCCGCCGTGTGTGTGCGGTGAGAAGGAAAAAAAGGATGTGACCGGAGCATTACGAAAATGGGCGCCCGCGGTTGATGTCGGTCGGTCGGTCGGAGCAGCAGCAGCTATTATCAATTCAGTCGCCGCGTTCTTTGTACCGCCGCCGCCGCCGCCGCCGCCGCCGCTCCGGAAAGACCGCCGACGTACATCAACGTACGCGGCCGCCGCGGTTAGTAGTCGGACGGCAGACAATGGTGCGTTACGTCCGCCGCCGCCGTCGTTGAATGTCGCGCGCGATATTAATATTATAACATTATTATTATTCTCTCGTCGCCGAGGGCCGTGCTCGCCATCCACCGTATTAATTAATATTATTACATCGAAATTGCTGGTCGTTTTTGGAAGGAAAAAAAAAAATTTGAATCTACATCGTCTTCGTGTTTTAATACCTACCTACCCAACTGTTCATTATTAATTTATTTCTACGAAAATAATATTAACTTTATAATAATATTTTAATATTATATGGTCGACGGCGTCTAAGTAGGTAAGGTATCGTTGAATATTTTTTCGTCTCGTCGAAATCCGTATCAGCAGCACCGCAACTATGATTGGCGTCGAGAAGAAAGACGATGGCGACCGTTCGGCCGTTTCAATGGACCAAACGTTCACAGGCACCATACGCATAAAGCTCTGCGAGGCCTCTGGCCTGCGGCCCACCGACCTGCAGACACGTCTCAAGAACATGTCTTTTCTAAAGCCTGAGGATCCGTTGCTTGACGCATACGTCAGCATCGACGTTGACGACAACATACTGCTCCGGTCATCCACTGTGCCCAAAACCTATGATCCTGTCTGGAACGAGTATTTCACCCAAGACGTTCATGACGCCAACCGACTGGGCTTGACAGTGTTCCACGATGCTGTCATTGAAGATTTGTTTGTAGCCAATTGTAAGCTGTCATTCAGTGAACTCATCCAACGTGAAATATCAGAGGATCAAGAATTCTGGGTATGTATTCTACTTAATATTGTGTTATAATTGGGTAATAAGTACATTAAAAAAAAATAATAACATGTCATTTAAATAAACTGGCTATTGGATCCAATTATAACTTCTAGGTTAGTGTTCTGTATTTTTAAAACTAGAAATTATGTTTTTTTGTTAGGTATGAGTTGAATTTCTACAATTATAGATAAGTGGAAGAATAGATTGAATTATTTACCGGATTTCTATCAGTATTATTGCTTTTGCATGCAAGTATTTAAACAGTATTGCTATTGTTTACTTTATTACCTAATATAAAAGAAGTGATGTTTTATGATTTCTACAACTTACCAAGTATTTATTTTACAATGTGTATGTAGTTATTTGATTTTAATAAATAATATATTTTATAACTGTTGTAGTTTGTCTATTGTTTTCATATGAAAATATATTTAATTAAAATACTAAATAACCTATCTACCAAATAAAATTTTATTATAAAAAAATCATTGGGCCCAATATTATTTTTATTATATTCTAATGTTGCATGAAAAATCTCTTGTTTTTTTCTGTTTTTGTTTTATAAAGTAACTTTAACAATTAAACTAATTGAAATCTGAATTTTTTTGAGTATTAAATAAATGAGTCTTAATAATATATATAGTAGTACTTACCTCTTTATAACCAATGATTATTAAAATAGTAAATACAATTTTAAAACGTGTAAAATCTTATGTCAAAAAAAATATTTTTTAACTACATTAGTTTTATTAAGCCTAAGTTAATTTAAACAGTTCTATAATTTAATTCAAAAACAAATATGCTGCAATTTTAATAATTTTATTAGTTTTATGTTATGTATAAAAAAGTATGCATTTTATTCTTAAAATATAATGAATTAATTGACTTAGACTCTGATACAATAAACTTGATATAATGGATATATTATAATATAACAAATATCATTTATTAACTTTTTTTTATTTTTAAAAGATTCATTATTTTATTAAAAAAAACTAAATACCTACATTGCTTGAATAAATTCATTTTGGGTGAGCAATTTTTGTCATGTACCTACCTACCAATATTTTTTTTACTTGTCAAGAGTGTATCGGATACATTTAAAAAGAGACCGATACTTCCAAGACATTTCAAAACACATTTAATGGTGTTGAATGTAATAATATATTGGTATCTACCTACCTACAGATTAATATTTCAATATTTGTTTTTTATTATTGACTTTAAGATAACTAATAATTTCAGTGATTCATAATACTGAAAAAAATATATATAATTAGATAATTAATAAAATGTACATACTAATAACAAACAGTTTCTATACCTAATAAGCATTGTTGCTTTTGAATTAATGATAGGTAATTTGAACATAATATTCATTGACCTTAAATATGTGTTGTACCTACTTATTGTACCTACCTATTACTTATTTATAAAAAAGGTTAAGTGGATGTCTTGCAATTGGTTTCAATGTTACCCTTTTACATTAAAAAAAATCAATATATTAAGTTTCTTACATTTTTAATATAATAAAGTCACAGAGGTTGCCACTTTAATGTAATCATTTTGGTATTGTAGTAATGACCATTTGATTAATAAAATTATCAAACACGAATAACAAAAAATAGCTAATATATACATTAAGTATAGCCGTATAGGTAAATATACAAATTATGTTCTATTATAATATTATGAGTATTACCTAGTATTAGTAATTATATATTAATAATTAATTTCAGATACATTTTGATTTCTGATAATTTTTAATTCTGTGATTATGATTTTTGTGTCATATTGTTGTCTTTCTATATAAAATAACTATTCTTCATGAGTTTAAAATAAAAATTATACCAGTTTTTAATAAACGGTTGTTTTCTAATATGTAATGGAAAATTGTTGGTAGGTACCTATTAAGTTGGTATCTGATGTATCTAGGTATCTAGTATTAGAAGTACCTACATAAAATGTATTACATTTTTTACGTACAAAGATTTATACATTTATACATACATATTATTTTTGACATAAGAAGTTACCTTAGTTACATTAGCTTATTAATCTTCTTTCTCATATTTACTAATTAAATACTTGAAATTGTTCAAATTTTCACAGAAATTATAGGCGTTATTTACTTCTCCTTTTAGACATTATTTCCGTTTCTATTACAATTCTTTCTTTTGATGAATTAAACTATTAGTTATAATTCGTCTCAAGAGAAAACAATCACTTTTTGCGCATCGTGAATGAAATGATTGGCGTGCTGACTACTGTCATGCTGACTACTAATTGTTGGTGGGAGATTTGCAGAACTTATTATCATCGGTTTGCAGACTAATTATTCTCTTTAGAGACAGAGTATAGTTTGGTACTTATTATTAGTTGCACCCTGTTTTGGGTCTGTTTTCATGTGTTGTACTTTTAATTAAAATAAATAATAAGTAAACTAACTATAAAATAAATTTTAAAACTATTGAAACTTCCTAAGTTATTATACCTATATTTTTCTTTTATTATTTTTGGTACCGAAACTAGATAAAATTGTCTATAATTTATACCTACCAAAATTGAAAATATATAAAAAATAATCTTTATAATTCATCTATTTTGTTATTTTTAAATGTATTATACATTTTCTTATTACATGAGTCAACAATAGTTTTGAATTTAGGAGTTTTGCCAATTTCTAATATTTCATAGGTTTCAAAATGTATAAGGAAGAAAAATTGTAAACATTAAACGAAAATAATGATTTAGAATTTAGATCGGTAAGCATTACCTATATATCTAAATTACTTATAATGATATTTACATTGTATGACTTTTATAAGTAGAACTTATTGATATAGGTGCTTGTATTTTTAAAATGTCTCTGCCTATATGAAGTTCTAATAAATTAAACACTGTCAACCATGTAAACACTTCAAATTTATTAAGGTGGTTGATGATAATTGATAAAGTACATTAATTTACTCGATTGAGTTATACTTATACCAGTTGTACCAATAAATATACCCGTTACCTAGGTATGCACAATAATTAATAATCTAAATATTAAAACTACAAGTACTTAAGTTTATAATTATAATATTTCACTACATAATGACATTAACATATATACCTAATCAATATTATAAAATATGTACTATTTTGAAACAAAACAAATTTTTACTGGTGCCGTAGTCCATAATAATATATTATCTTAAATTAGGACGTAGGTGTAGTGGGTTTTTTAGGTACCTTATGTGATGAATTTCCAATACATAAATATGTATGTAACTAGACTGTCTAAAAACTGTGGAGTAATAAATAATAATATTTTAATAATTACAAGACCCACTAATTACATTTGTAATAGAAAATATGTATATAAATTATCATAAACTATTAACTATCTACCTAATTTGATATTAGTTAGCTAAGTATTAAAATTAACTTGACAAGTTAAATTAAATTCCTACCTAATATTAAATTAGTAATGATAAATAAAACATTCCTATTATTTATCTAAATATATATACGTAGGGTGATTCCCCAAGCATAGCCCTCATTTTTTTCTTTGTTAGGTAATGAGTTTATTCAAATTCTGATTTTTGGAATTATTAAATATATCTACTCATAGACCATTATTTTTTAATTCTTGATTTTTTTGTAATATTTAGAAAATGTGACAACTTAAACTTCAATTTTTCAAAAGAGAACGGAGGGCCCCTCTCTTTTTGAATGTCATTTATTTACTTAATATTTTTTCTGAAAATGTTGACGTATCGGAATCAAAATTCAAACAAATATTTGTTGAGTTATTTTATTTTGTGTACTAAAGATAATAATTTCATGATAATGAGTTCGGTAGATATGGGGGCTATGGTGATTACTGATTAATATCAATTTATCAATATTGATAATTTGTAAAAATGCTCAAAGTATAATAAACACTAAATCCAATGCTACAGCAGATCACCCTTTAATTAGTACAAAAAAAAAAAATCAAGAATTTCAAAGAAAGGTCTGAGTATTTAAAAATGTTTTGAACAATCTATCTATTTAAAAATTTCAAATATCAAAATTTGAATAATTTCATTACTAAAAGAAAAAATAGTGGTTTGCATGCTTAGTGAATCACCCTGTATATATATTTTTACTAAGTAATTGTGTTTCTTTTTATTTTAATATTAATTAATTATTATTATTTAATTAAAAATTTTACTCCATAACTTAGTATAATCAATAGTGAATTTGTATCGATGAATTGAGGTTTAAAATAAAATGACGTTCAAAGTAAAACATTATTACTATCGGGCTTCAAGATTTTTTGCTCAAGTATAATTTTTGTAATTACTGGATATGTATATATATAAATATATACCTACTTTTGAATAAAAGTTTCAAAAGTCTTATTAACCTAGCCTCTCTGAAAATAACTTATTAAGATGTTTTTTAAAGAAATATGTTTTCTAAATTTACCTAACGTATTCATCAAAAGCTTAAAAAAAATATATGATACGATGCTACACCTACATTTGAGAAAAAAGTTGAAAGTATAATTTTATATTTTATTATTATACTACATTTTTAATTTTAGATAGGTAAGTACTAGGATCTAACATTTTACAAGTTTAATAGTACCAATCTGATTTATTTTTACAATTTCGAAATTTCTCCGTATGATTTGAAACATTAAAAATTTAAAAAGATGTTGGTTTTAGATTAAATTCGTTATTTAACCATATTTATTCGTCATGTGGTATTTTTTACCTATTTTTTTACTTATAATTTATTTAATAAAACACCTAGTAAACCGAGATAGATTTTCTAAACAAACTAAATATTAATTAAAACCGATGATTTACCATTCCTTTCATGTTATTTTATATTATAACAAGTCGATCCTGAGCCAGTACACAGGGTAAGCGAAGCGAGACGAATATTCGGATACGTAATATAAAAATATTAATTTTTTTCAAAGAAGACATTTTTGCAGATCGTATTGAAGTTTTCAGATAAAAGATAGGTATACCTAACTTATAAGTTTTTATTTAAAAATTTATATTAAAGATTAATAAAAATATATATATTATATTACCTATTTAAATGAAGTCAATGCAATTAAATCTAAACATAATACGGTCTGTGTTTCGCTCCCTTATCAACGAGAAAAAACCAATTAAAACCCTGTCCGTAAAATATTTTGATAATATTATATAAGTAACAATAAGTTGTACAACGTAGGTACCTATATAATATTATTGGGACCTTCAGAAATTGATACTCAGAATTGAGATAAAAATACGGTATCGAGTATAAATATTATGTGTTACAGTAGGTATTCGATTTTTATTTTTTGTGACATACCTATGTTCCATATTCAGTTAAAAAAAATCGAATGTCTAGAGGCAACTAAGGTGATAACTTGTCACTATCTATGACTTTTTAAAATTATTCAAACGCATTTGTGATACATTTTCTTTTATGTGAGGTCTCATATATTATTAAATAGGATTTATACTTATTTCGATACATTCTGTTATTTCTACTATATTCGGGCTTGCCTTTTATAATAATGTATTTGTTTTGGATTTGACTTCGTTGAGAAATTTAAAAAAAATTATTTATTTAGATACAGTAAAAGTGTAAATGTTTATGTTACATTATTAATAATATTTGTTGTTGATACTATTTTGAAAAATTCATAAAAATTACTTTCAATGGTTTCTTGAAATTAATTGTATAGATATTTTAAGCTATAATGAAATTATTCATTGAAATGGCTGTTTATCGATTTTAGCAAAAAATAAAATGGCTTCATTCATATTGGTTTTGACAGAAATTGATATATGAAAAAAAAAAATGTTATTTATATTTCGAAAGTAAATGATTAATGTCGCAGTGAATGAAGAATGAAATTTTCATAGATTTTTTAAATTGTGGTTTTATGATACTTCGCGTTATTTTATGCATCTTGATTTTTAAAAACTAATTGCAGTTCCAATAAACACATTTTTATTTAAAAGAAATAACACCTAAACTGCTGTTTTGAATAATTTTAAATATCAAAAGTATGGCTGTTCAACTTGAATGCAAAATTAGTTGGACGGTTAGGCGGGTATTATAGACTGCAAAGTTGAAGATTTCCATCCCGTCGATTTTGATTTTTTTTTTAACTCGTATAAAAGTTCTCTTTTTTATTTTTATTTTTTACGATATCTTAATTTTTTACTCAATATAAAATCCTCTCTCTCTTCGACAAAACTTACTCGGACTGAATCTAAAATTACTATCGATCTTTATTAACCGCTATAAAGTATAAACTAACTGCATAATTCATTTACTAAAAAAAATACGGAAACATGATTGCTTCGTTCCTAGAAAAAAGTCTGACGGGTCGAGGAAATCATGGAAATGTCAAAAAGTTGATTATTTTTCTGGAAACATGTTTTAGTTCTTGACATTATTTCGATTTTCTTTTAAGTATTATTAATATTATTAATATTATGCAAGCATGATATCCTGTATAATATCATGGTTTCGAATGTATATGTTTTATTTATACAATTGTCTACATTAGTTACAATATTATGTACCTATATAATGATTAGATTACAATGATAATAATAATAATAATAATACACTAATGTGTTCTTTTATCTTCACCATTGTAACTATGTTTACGGTGTGCACAATATATTATACATATTATATAAGATTATAATAATGCGTGTGTAGCTAACTTGACATAGCAGTTACTTTATATAATAAGTTTACAGCGGGGACTATGCATATAAGATATTATATTCGTGTTTGGAAGGTTCCTTTGGGCTTTGATGTTTACTCGCATGCGGTCAATTCCCAAAACTCAAAAGGTCTGCGTGTAACACAAAAAGCTACCCATGAGAAAAATCATGTAATTGGGCCTATAATATAAACAATTAATAACTCAAATTATTATATTTTGCTTATAGCTGGTTACCTACACCACCCATACGAATGGATATAGTAAAATGTTTGTTTCGTTTTAGACGTAAACAATCAAAATGTTTGTTTAGAAAACATCGAGAACTAAATGGGAAATAACTGGTATTATATAGATGGATTCAAAAGCGTCGAAATTCTGAAAAAGTAATTAAAAACAAGTAAAGGAAGCGAACTACTACATTCGTCTTGACAGTTGACTAGGTACCTATTTTTTGTACGTTATTTACGATTCCAAGGGCGTACATCATCAGAAGGTAGCAAGAAGGGTAGCAATCCATCCCTGATATATATAGATAGATCGAAGCGTATTTCAGTAATTTCTTCTGTCGCTGGTTCTGTTATTTTAAGAGTAAACAATGGAATTAAAAAAAAAAACAGACATTCAATAATATTCGTGCCTGTCTACACTCGACACTATATTATATACATAAAACAACTATGTACAAAATTTATATTATATATATACTATATGTATACCGTATACTTATAAGACATTTTCAAAGCCTGCAGTTTTCGAACACTTTTCAGAATTTTATATATACCTACAACAAAATGGTTTGTTAAAATATTTTCAAGATTGTTTTGCTTTGGGGATTTTTTTTTTGCCTCTCTTATTTTTTATTTATTTTTCAACGCAGATTGGCGCTTTATCTCTCAGTGAATATGGCGGATAGCAGTTGGAGTGTACTTTATGTTGTTGTACGCGTGTTGTATTAATGATTGGATCAGTAAAATCGAATTTCAAAAAAATTCAAAATTATATGTTTTGTTATGACAATATTTAAATTATTTATTGTTATGGGTAACAATTTACAATTTCTTAGGAGCGCAGTTGACAGTTGTACAAAAAAAAAAAAATTTGTTTTAGCTTATTTTTTTATAAAAATATTTATGGTTGAATCATCAAATTTGGTTCCCTGCTTAAATAACTTCGACCCTCTAAATTGAATTCAAATATATTTAATTTATTTATGGCAAATATTATATGTGTTTCAATGATCTGTTAATGCAATATAATTATACCTTTTTATAAATTTAAATCGGAAATCGTGTGAAACACAACATAAAACATTTCCCTCATTTTTAGAGTATAATAATATATTTACCAACAGTCTACACAACTTACTGACTGTTAAGCATTTATACTAATATTATTGTTTTAAACTTTTAAATAATTTACTGACGTTTTAGTGAACCAAAATTAATGCAATATTCTCAAAAAAAAAATAAAAAAATAATCCCTAGGTACCATCAAAAAAAGATATCAACATTTAAAAATGAATTTGATTTTGTTATTGGTACAACTGAGTGTTAAAGATATTTTAAATTATCATAAAACATTTAATTTTTTGAAGTTATGTCTTATCGAATCGTACCTATATAATTATTATACAAAAAATAAATAATACACGCAATGCAAAAGAACACTTTTATAAAATTAAAAAATATACATATTAAATATATTATATTTGTTTTTTTTTTTTTGTGAAAACGATGAATGTTTCAAAAATATTTGAGAACGCACATAGTTGATTAGGCAGGATAACATACTTGATCGTGAGAAAACTAATAAAATCGTTTTAAAAACAATTTTTTGGCTGATCTTAAACCATTTTGGAGAACTTAATTTATACTAAACTATTTTTTGAAAAATCAATGCGCTATACACACAGTAAACATTTGCATACAACTGCAGACATAGTATTTTAGTCCTTATTAGAAAATACGGAGTTATTATATTGACTGTAATAGGTATATGGAGATTTAATTTAATAATGGTAATAATATATAACTATAGACAACAACGACTGTAGGATGTAGTCGTATGCAAATAATGTGTCTTAAAATAGGGTTTTCATAAAATCAACAATGCTATTATTGACTCAATTGATATTTGCGGAAACGAAAGGCACGACTGACGAACGGAAATTACTAGACAAGGTATTACTATTGACTTATTATTATTACTGTATTTTGAACAAGGACCATAAAATGCTAAAGAATGAAACGATAAAATATCTTTTATTTATTTACCAAATCGTCCAAATCTATATAATATTATTATAATATGCAACCTACGTCAAACTGTGAATAAAAACTGTCCGTTTCCCAAGGTTAAAATGTGTGTGAATATCATTTTTTTTTTCAGAATAAACATTGAGATTTTCTAGAGAAGCCGCGGCCCGCCGAGTGTTGCGGAATTAAATTTAAACGAAATTATGACGACGGGATAAGTCATCGTATTCGATAAACGATTTTGAACGGAACTCGGCAACAAAAATCGTGCTTTGCTCGCATATTTCTTCAAACGTTTCCGTCGAGTTTCCGTCTTTCCCCACGCTCAGGGAAAGTATGCCGTGACAATTGAAAAATAACCTCTTCAAAAATATCATTCATACTTGATTTCCGATCGTTTAAGGTGCTTTGTATAACTTTTTGAACACACCTAAGTGTTTGCGGAAAAAGATAATAAAAATAAAGACGGCTGTAAAACCAATACAACAAATATATCGCGCTGTAAAATCAATAACTTCTTTGTTGCGTCCCTTCCATTGGGATTTAAAAAAGGGTGCTTTTTTTTTTTCTTTAAAATGAGTTCCACGATAATGGTAATATAACTGGCAAGTAAAATTATATATTATTTTGCGTTACGCATTTTTTTGCATAATAGTGGTGTTTCATCATTAAAATTATGTACATACTTAATACATTCTTGAACTTACATTTTTCTTAACGGCTCTCGAATTCGGTTTTGGTTTTTCTTTATCACATTTTAATTCATTCTGAAGGAAAATTATTTCATTTTCCCGTTAGGTTTAAACGAATCTATGTAAAAGTGGAAGTATTGGTTGACGTTTAAATCGTTTTTAATATAAGAAATATGATACCATTTGTTTTAATTTTTAAAACTTATTTTAGGACAAAAATGTACTTATCTTAATTCGTAGGCAATACCGGGTTTTCTTACTGTCAATAAAATTTCTTTCATTCCTTACGCGATATTAAATCCATTTGTTATCTTGTCTATACATTTATATTATATTTAACTTTGTTTGAGAAGTACCTAAGTATATATAATAATACCTATCTATATAATATAATATATACACCAGAGTATAATTTCGTTTTTAATTCCTATGTATAAAAAATATCCCTACGAGTAAACTGTAGCCGATTTATAATTAAAATCAAATGCTAAATTTATATCGTAAGGTAAACAAAAGAGTAAACAAATGGCGATTATGTATAGATACTGTATGGGTACCTATATATTATCGATGTGTATATAATAACCTTTTGTCTGTTCGAAAAAAATAAATAAATCTCTGCCATTACCTACTGCATATCGTACCTAACTCCGCACGCGAACATTGCGAACAAATCGATTGAGACCCAACAGCCTTCAATATCTCATCCGAATGCCAAAATACTATTTTATCGTTGAATTTGCATTCGTTTACGCTGTCAATCAATGAAGTTTATAATATATCCTTTTTGCAGGATTTTTAAAAAGGTCAATACAATTTAGTGGCACGCGAATGTACACATATTGAAGGGGGTTAACGGTTAAGAATAATGTTTTGAATTGTAAAATGTTTCCTGTGACCTTTATTACTGCAAAATATAACAACGCAGCGCAGCATCTCGAATACCTATGGAACGGAACTCGTGTAGGTAGTAGGGTGTGGGGGTAGGTGCATTCCATTTCTGCTCGCAAACTTCATAATTCGTTATTTATGTTTTATTCATCGCAATACGAAATATAATAATACGAGTTACGGTTTGCAAATATTTAAGAAAAATCTTGTAGATAAATACAAAGACTAATTTATAATTTGATTTGGAACATTAAATATATTATATATTCTTGAATAATACAAATCCTTAATTTTGTGAAAAAAATTTAATATTTCAAAAGCAACTATTTAGATTCTGCAGTTAAGCATCCAAATTACCTAAATAACTTTACGGAGGAGTGTTGGATCGGGAAATTCATAATTTGTTGGTAGCTCCGAGCGCGTATTACGCTTTTATTATTATAAACAGTAAAAAATAATTTCTAATTCAAATTAAATCATTTATATGTACTACAAAGTTTATTTTTCACTTCATATAAATGAAAAATGTATTACATACCTATATTACAATAATATATTATTTATGCATTCTAAACTTACTAGACAGTAAAGTTTTCGCTTTAGAGCATAAGAATTTTTCTTGTTTTAATTAAAATATTTAGAAACTATATGATTTCCGTTTTTATTATTTCGTGACATAATATCGTCTATAATTATGTTCCAGCCATGTCATCATAACTGTTGCATGAGAGCAGTAAAATGCTCAAATACGTACTCGCTAGCTATAATATTATATATTCGCGGCCGTACAGGCTTTAAAAATATACATTGTATGATATATTTATAGCCGTGTTGAAATAAGAAATGTGGCTTTTATATGGTTTTTGGACTGAACCGTGTATATTATTTTGTAATAATCAATCTGAAACGAAATTAAAAATATTAAAAATCGTTGTGTCCCGCCGGGAATATTTCTGGTTTCCCAGCGGCCAAGTTCGGTTCAAGTTGAAATTTTATCATATCAGAAATTGGAATTTAATATGATTAAAAATATCGATTAATTATTTTATACATTTTTACAATATTAATTTATAAACAAATAGCAAGTTTATAAAAATATTAATACTTTTTATAGGTACGTAAAACTTTTTAAAATTAGTAATTAGTATAAAACCTTCATGTTTTGTTGGTATAAGGTATTTATCTTGGTTATAACTTTGTGTTTCAAAGTTTTGACGAATGTTATTAATTTAGTAGAAGTTCCAATAACTATATATAATATGGTCTACACTCGTGATCATGTTCTGATTTATATTATTATTCATGTATATCAACTTGATACTATATTTAAATTTAACTAAGATTAAGTTGCTCATAATTCCTTGAATTTGCAGTGGTTCTAAAAGCTAAAAGTTCAAAATTGCTGGATCAAAACTTTAACCCTTTGCGTTCAAAAACAATGTTTCATTAAAAGTTTTACTTTTAGACCGCGTTTATTTGCAGTCATAATCAAATAGGTTATATGCTTACCTGTACAACATACTCAAATTGTTGCATTAATTAATATTCATGATAGGTAACATCTATTAGTAGGTGTACGAATATTCAAATGTGGGTATAGTGTTGAAGTTCGGCGGCTGTTTAAAAAATTTTAATTGATTGTATGGGTTTTGTTTTTAACTTATTCAGCTGACAATCTGGGCAAATGGGTAAATTATAAACACTCGAATGTATCACGGGCAAACGTTATTTCACAAATACCTAAACATTTCTACACTCGTCGATAATATATGTTATACGAAAAGGTGAACACAATTCACACTTAGAACGGCGTTATCGATGACTACCCAGTGCAAATTATTCATGGAAAACTCAAAATGCCTAATAATTTCATACAACCGTACATATTGTAAACGTTTCAAATATATAAGTTTTTGTGCGCTTTGGAAAAAAAATTGCGCAAAATGTATAAAATTACGATTGTAAATATTTAATTTGAATTCGTATAATCAAAATACTTGTACCAGTGTTACTGGCATATATATTCGGTGCGGTTTTTCTTCTTCTCGTATTTCGTGTTTATCACAAAATAATAAAAGTTTGACAATTCTGACACCCTCAAAGCGTAGAATTTGTACATTAAATTCCAGATCAAAGATCAAGGTATTGCGTGAATACTTTCGGAGAACTTTGACAATAATATTGTGTCGGTAAATGTATATTATAAAGGGTATGCGTATGGTTTCCGAAGAAATAATATAGTGCTCGTAGGTACCTACACTTGATTTCATATAAAACTAATTAATATAACAGATTTCAATTAAATTACCTGAGTGCGTTAAATATTATAATTTTGTAATAATTATTGTTGTTTCGCTGTCGTAGGTAACCTAAGTTATACTACCATGTGTTACATACAGGGTATAATAGAGTAATATCACTAAAATATTATGTCCATCATCTCCATTATTCCGTTTAATGATGAAATTATTTAAATTCTGATTTTTAGAATTTTTAAGATCATATTTTGAATTGCTTATATTTTTTAATGTTATTTAAGAGTGATACTTCCTTACACATTTTAAAATTACAAAAAAAAGAACAATTTTTCATTTTTATTGTAAACTGGTAAGGAAGTAGTGTGTTTGAAAATGTTTATGTATTTAATTCAAAATTCGAACATAGTGTATTTTCTGAGTTATTAAAATGTAAATACTTAGTCGCTAATATAGTCGTTAAAAATAGTCTTACAAAAATAAGAAATATATTGTTGTATGTAATCACTTAGGACAATTTTAGAGAATTAAAAATTTTTAACAGATTAATATTAAAAACTAAAATTTGTAAATCATCATAGCTCCATATCTTCCAAAACCCCATCATGGTGGAATTATTGTCCTTGCAGGTACCTTGTCAAAGTTAAATAACTCAAAAACTATTTGTTTGAATTTCGATTTAGCTACATCAACATTTTCAATCAAAAGTTAAATGATAAATATTTACAGGAATAAAGTATAATTTTCATTCAAAAAAAATATATTTATTCAACAACTATATACTCTTTAAATGGTTTAGGTATAAAATATAAGTCCGAATATTTTTAAACGACGGTCTACTATATAGTGTACCTAGGTACTATTAAATATTTCAAAAACTAAAATCTTAATAAAATATGCATTGTTAATGAATAGGCGGTGGGGGGGGGGGGTGTTCAATATTTTGCGCTTATATAATCTTGTACCTATACAACACAATAATATATTATACAACAGTCGGCGACCCAATTAGTCGGATCTACGACGGAGGAAACACGCACGAATCCACGTACATTTTACATCGCAGTTTCGCTCGAATCGCGTCTCTGTCGCCTTAACGGCGTGTCGTATACAATAATATACATTTGTATAGTAGTCCGGACGCTTTTATTAAATAATAACCTACAGCCTGGCCTTAAGCTTCGCGCACAAGACTTCGCGCAGGGGTCGACGGCAGCGTGCCGCAGCGTTTCCGAAAAGTTATGTGCGCGCGCTTGCTTCAAAATTAAGGGTATAGTTATTATTATATTATGCATTGCGTTATTTTGTACACCGTTATTAATTATTATCATCGCGCTCGGCTATGTTTGTTTTATAATTATTATTATTATTATTATTACTATTACTATTATTATTATTATGATTATGTGCAGATTTCGTGCGGCCCAAATTAAATCAGTAAACTGCGAAATTCTGGGTTAAAAACGCTAGAAACGGATCGGACGCGCGCCCGGCCATCGTGCCTGCAAATCGAATCCATATAAACTGCACAGCCGTACAGCGATATATTTATGTTATTGAACATTAATTTATTGTCGATAAAATATTATTATGATTATAATAAACTAAATAAACGTACGGTTTTATCACGGCCGGAGGGTGCTGCGCCGTATCATAGTAATCTTCCGTTTGTATATTTATTCGCAAAAGTATATAGGTTTACTCGTTTTGATAAAAAAAATAAAAATAAATAACGCGACGCGTTGGTTATTATTTGTTTAATTAATTGTGTGAGTATTTGTCTGCCGTAGTTTAAAACCCACTTACCGCAAAGTAAACACTGCCGAGCAGATGACGGGATGCATTCGGTTTACCAGCTGATGCCTGATGATGATTATAATATTATTATGAATATCACATGGTCGAAATTCCCTCTGCGGGTTATCTGCACAAGTCCGCCGCCGTGTATGCGTATGTGTGTGTTCGGGGGGAAGGGGGTATCATCCCCTGTTAGTATAGACCCCCTCCCGTCCACGAGTAGATTTTTAACACTCAATACGTATATCATATGTAATATAACATAATATATTTATATATATAATATAAAACGCGTAAAGATGTTCTATGTCCGAATGCGCATTAAGCGATAAAATTTGAAAAATAAAATGATATCGTGGGCGCACGAGACTTTTCATTATACGAGTTTTTATCGAAGCGGGAAATCACAGCTTTATTATTGATTGCCTCTATAATAATATGATATGACATTTTTATTTTTTATTTTATTAATACCGTTATCGTTCTGCTATCGTTCTCAAATCATCAAAACCTTGTTTGATGTGTAAAAATAAAATAAAAATAGTCATAATTATTTATTTTTTATATTACTCCTTCTTTCACCTCTAAAATTGAGTTTGACCCTATACAGCTCTTTTGAACTGAATTAACCGTGTATGTACTTACCAAAGTTATATCTTGAAATAACGCGTGTTTATATGACATATATTCGTATGCATTAATTAATTTAACATATATCTAAAAGTTGTATACATTTATAAAGCTACTATGAACTTAATTTGGTGAAAAAAGTAATTTAATTTTGTTTATAATTAGGTAGGTACCTCCAGACCCACAAGCGTATGACGTTGTGTGACAGAGCAGTGACTTTCAAATAATTATTGATTTATTTTTGTTTAAAATCATTGTGAGCAGGGTGGGTGCGGTGTTTACAGCATAATTATTTATCATGCGTAGTATAAAGATTATAGTATTAGATGAATTGTCAATTTAACCACGATTGATTTTAACTTAACATATTAATTTTGAAGTTAACTGAAAAGCTAAGTTATTATGACAATGATGCGGTCACTTAAGCTAGTTAAACTTTTAAGTAAATTACAAAATTAGCCAACTAGTTAGGTTAGAACATTTTAAACAAATAACTTTTTAACTAGTTAATGCCCACGTTTAGGCATGATACCCATGTTCTACGTATAACGTTTCGATATTTTTTAAAAGGTTATTTCGATGTTTTAAATTTAAATTAATAATGAAAAAGCTCTTCGAAATTACCATTTGTAAATAAATTGTTGATTTAGTTTTGAAACACCTACACGGTGATGGGTACAGCGCGCGTGGAGTTTACGTTACGTTTACTCCCTTTTAGAACACGAGAGACTATTGGAAATTACATAGCAAATTCTGAAAGCGCAAAAAAGTTGAATATTTTTGCTGAGGAATTCACATTATATGTACATTACATCGTATTATTTACACCCACGTTCCACATAGATTTAGTACATTTTCTAAGCGAATTCAATTCAATTTGTTTAAAAATAAAATCGTAACTGTTTTCAACAGGTTAACTGATTCTTGTTAAATAGCTAGGTAATATTTTAAATTCTTATTAATTATTTTGTTCTCACATACAAAATTCCAAACGAATTATAAAGCAAAAAAAAAATACTCAAATTGAGATTAAAATAAATATTGTACTCAAACAGATGAGTTTATTATAAACAATTTAATATAATTGTTGGTATTTGCAGTTTTTTTTTGCATATTTAGTCTACATGTTTTTAAACTTTATCGCCGTTTGCTAAATAAATGATTAAAAATATACTAGTGATGCATTTCGATTAAGATTCTGACATGTTGTGTATAAATAATATATTAAAGAAAACTTATAAAGCGGATATTTGAAGAAACGTGTTTTTTTAGAAATTGTTCAAAATTGAAATATAAAAATTAAATTATGTTATGTCAATCGAGTTGTATCGAAATAATAATATGACCGATGGGATTATAAAAATATCGATAAGTTTATTTAAAGGTTATCGCTCAAAATTTCACAGAAATGTAATATAAAAGTTCGTAAAATATATATTGCATAATATAGGTACAACTTAAAACGAAAACTTTTCATTTTTTTTTAATTTTACAATATCATCAATACAGCGCACAATATGATATAATAATAATAAGTAATTAGAAAATTGTAAAATCATCTTTCAGATTGGTCGCCTTGGTATAATATATCATACGCATTTTATATCATAATTTATGATATAGGGAAACAGATCAATTGTACCCTCGTATATTAATTTTGTAGATAATATTTTGTGTCAATAAAAACGTAATCCGTGTAAACGAAATCGACCATTGCAGTTACCGTATATGTACATTAGCAGTATATTATTTAATCAGACATACCGATGATGCGTGTATATAGAATATAATACACACGCTGACGTACCACACTGGAGTGGGTGGACTATAATATAGTTGCCCGATGTTATAATTAAATATACAAGTGACAGAACGCAGCTTACGAAAACGATTCTGGGCGGGAATGTTTTTATTGTACTCTGCCAAGCAAATGGACTTATTCTCTAAATAAAGTCTTCAGATTTTTTTTCAAAAATAACCGGGCAAACAATCTGCCCCGGTGATCTAATTAAAATTTTAATTTATTATTTCAAAAATGTCTTTTCTTATCAGGGAATAGGGATTAACAGTGAAAACGAAAGCCAAATTCGATTACCTACCTACCCGGCAAATCCAAAACACTCTAAACCCTGTCAAGTAAACACTTTCAAATTATAATATTAACCCTTTGACCTGAATTTCAATATATTTTATGGTTATTGCTTTCTGATATATTGACAGCCATTATCTTTTATCAGCGTATACGATTTTCGACCGATTAATTCGCTTTATAAAATAATTGAAGTACAAAACCATATTACCTACATATATAAAATGACTTGAGATTGGTTTTAGATAAAAAAACCTAATTATTTAAATTGATTTTGTGAAAAAAATAACACCGTTGAAAGTAAGAAAATAATCAAAATATTTCAGCTCGGAAAAAAATAAGTACCAAAATCATAATATATTATTTTCAATACGTACCTATATTATGTGTTCACAAAAATATTATTCAATATTTTTTTTCGAAATTTATGTTTATACATTTTTAAAATGACAACAATATATAACACATTAATTAGGTACTGAAAATGAGATGTTCGCTGAAACGTCAGTGTATCGATAAAAATGTCAAATGTAAAACAGTATTTTGACATATTATATTAGATAATATAGCGGTATTATACTATAATGTGTCGACGATTAAAAAAATCCGTTAAAAAGAAACGAGTTAAGGTTGAGGAAAATGTCATTAAAGATTTCGGTGTGACACTATTTTATGTCAGTGATTATTTCACGATTAAATATTACTTCGCGTTATTTAAATTTCCTGGTGGTCACCCATCCGAGAACGAGTGACGGAGGTGCGGCCTTAAATGTAACCACGTCAGTCGTCCCATTGATGAATATGGTCTAATATTTTCGATCTCAGTTTTTTCACAGTCGTAGAGTATGTATTTTCGTTCGACGTTTTTAATTCGCAGCGTGTCTTCAATAAAGAATTTAATAATATTAAAGATCATAGATACTAATTATGTTTTTACTTTTAGTCGTTACATTTTATATATTATATATATAGGCTTCTAGTTACCATATTGTGTTCTTGAAATCTTAACATTGGGAAATTGTATTTATTGATTTTCATGACTAATATCGTACCTATTAGTTTAAGTACCAATTAAGTATGAAAGGCTATTCATTTAAAATTAATCAGTTTATAAATTATGTTACTTACAATAATTTGTAATAGAATATTAACGTTAAATTCATTATTATGCTCATAAACTTCTATTGATACAAAAACCTATATTATTTCACGACGTTTTCATTGGTTTAATCAGTCTTTTGTTCTTGAAAGTTGAAATACCTACCAAATTAATTATTGTATAACCAATAAAGCAACAATTAAGATTAACATAGGTACTTAATATATTTCCTTGTGTTTTTACGTAATACCAATAAATAATAATAATAATCCTATCTTAACGGATACGGATTTTTAATATGATATTCTTTCCAAATAAAAATTATATGTTTCGTTATTGATATTCCATTATTATTTATTTTTTAGGTGCATTTAGAACCGCAAGGAAAATTGCATCTTCGAATAGATCTGAAATGGAATTCAAAAGGTAAACGTGTTATGTCATTTAAATAGATATTTCAAAATATTTTTTCACACATCTACGAAAAAAAATTTTTCTATTTCAAAGCCTTATTGGTCGATATTTATATTAGAAATAAATTTATCAGATTTACCAGTTCGCCCATTGGAATTCAAGGAACGGCAAGGCCTATTGAACCGAAGACGTGGAGCCATGAGGAGACGAGTACATCAAGTGAACGGACATAAGTTTATGGCGACATTCCTCAGACAACCAACGTTTTGTTCACATTGCAGAAATTTTATATGGTAATGCAAACATTTTTTAATAAGTTAGAAATACAAAATTAGTATGACGTACCTATAGTTACTAACCTATAGACGGCTATAGTTATTAGGTATTGTCATGACTCATGGTAAATCCTAACGGTAGATCGTACGATAAGATAGACACATTTTTAAAAAAATGTTTTTTTTTTATTAAAAATCTTATTAATCTTAATACCACTGTGAAAATAACAACATATTTTTGCAATAATTACCTTATCATTAATTTTTTACTCTTACGAACGTGCGATTTGAGTAAAATAATATCAAGTGTTAAATGCTACATTTATGTATTTGTGTTGTACTTCAAAATTAGCATTTATCATTATTATTCAAACAATAGTATTTTGTAATTATGTAATGGAAATATCTGAATTAAACTCGATAAAATATGTTTTATTTCAAGTAAAAATAAAATTCTATTTTTATTATACTTCCATATAATTATTTTCTTATTATGCCTCGCGTAGGTACTTACTATGGTTTCTATTGAACAGCAGGCCATCTCTGATTTCTCTGTTCTTTATTTCTATGCTTCGTGAATTGCATTATAAAATAAAACTGAATAGAAGTCTAATTTTGTTATATATTTATTTTTTTATCAAATAATTCCTTATTTCAAGATTAAACTAAATTAAGCCCTTTTTAAGAAAATATATGAAATTCTGTTTAGAGTGTTCAAAATTTCTGGAAAATAAACTATGGTAGACTTATTAATGTCTATGTCAACATAAATTTATAATATATCAAGTAGCTAATGCATCTTAACGTCTATACCATTTGTGTTACATTGTAATTATTGTATTATTCAACTTACATTTTCCATATAATATAATATACATTAAATTTTGTAAAATCGATATTTAAACTCGCGACGTTTCTATCATATATATAATAGAATTAGTACATTAAAAATAAATTCATCTTAAAATCTTTTATTAAAAGTTTTAAATATTTTCTACGTTAAATATATATTTTTAAAATATCATCAAGTACTAAATTGTATTTTCATTATTACAAACATTATTCATCTGCTGCAGAAGTATATCGGAAAATCATTATAATATGTAATATAATATATACTATATAGATTATAGGTACCGTATTGCTATCATCTTTATTTTTATATTTTTCGTAAACTCTGAAACCTTCAAAACCTGAGTATAATTTGATTGTTATGCTTAATATAATATAATTGCAGATTAGTCCTATACGGTATCCATTACATTTATAATTTATTATTTGTAGTTTCTGCTTATACATGGATGGCAGTTGATTTGCTGATTTTTGTGTTTAAATGCAGTTTTTACTGTAATCTAGGCATCGTCTACTTATATTATTTATAAATAAATAGCTAAATAAAAGGATCTAAAAACTAAGTACTAACTTTCTATTCATTATTAGCTTGGAACTCAACTGGGTCAAAAGCATTTTTTTTATTTGACATTAGTTTTCATTTTATCTACTGATAAATGTAGGTCATAATATTGTACGATCAAACAAAAATTTTAAGCTTTTATAAGTATATCAGACTATTATTTAAATCACATTCTTTTGCATTTTAAAACCATTAGGTGCAATGGTACTTTATGGCAGGTATATATTATACTCATATTAGGACCATACCTATTCATTTTTAATAATATATTCCTATATTACTCTCTTAACTTGTATTTTTTTTTAATATATGAAATATTTTACGAGCATTAAAATACAAATTGTCGTTACGCTTTTGTCGCTATGACAAATCCATTGAATTAAAACTTAAAATAACATTTTGAAATTTGTTTGATTCCACAAAACTTATTCCTGGTAGGTTCATCCGCGGTGATTACGTTTAAATATGATGATAGGTACAAAAGCATTCTATAAGCATAGTGTATAATATTATATAACACAGTAAAGTGTTTTAATGGCATTCAACGCATACCCAAAGATAAAATGTTAACAGCTGTTAATTTGTTTAATAATATGTGCTTATAATATTTTAATTACGTATTTATATTTTGGTTTTATTCGCTCGCTATTACTGTACTTAAAATAGGTCAACAGACGTATTAGATAATAATAATTATACAGTAGATACCTTACATTGTATATAAGAACTTATAAAATATGTAAAAAAAAAACATTCTTTATACCGCAGATACATATTTTATATGTATCAATTAATTGTCCAAAAGCTAAAAAGTATTCAATTATATACACTTATTTGAGTAAAAAATATAAAAATATAAACAACAACTGCACCGAAAAAAGTAAACATATTAAATTAAATTTAAAACTCCTGGAAATGAACGAATTGTGAAATTATTAACGCTACAAAACTAAAGTTACCATTTTAAATAATTAACTGCCTAATCTATACTTACATTTTTTTTATATGTTAGATCACAGGCGTAAAAACTGGAAAAAATTGTCATGAATAGTGTTATCTAATATGTTGACATTCTCTAAATGTGTTATAAAATTGTAATGGAGAATATTATCAGTTTTACATTTTTAGTTTTATTAATAATAATGATATTATCTCTTCTTACCTACATAGAATGCGGAAAAAAAATAATTGTAAAAATGCTCCATCTTTTTTTAAATATAAATTTTTAATTCAGAATATAATATTTTAGTTCAATTATTACATAAAATAAAATATGCTCTGAAAATTCCGAAAATGTTCGAATGCTAAACAATGCAAATAAGCCTGAGGGACCGTTGTGACTGAAACACAACTTATACTTATAAATCAAATTTTATCGCAGAATGACAAAAAAAAAAATCTCGCATCAAAACTTCAGCACCGATTATTATTATTGCAAACAAAATTTTAAATATGTCCCCTTAACTTGTATGGATGATCGGTGCATAAAAATTACATATTATTATACATCTGCACGCTTTAATAATAATAAAACACCGATCGTTATAAGAAATCTGTGTGTCGAGAATAATATTCACATGATAAATAGAACCAAAATATAATAATAATAACAATAGTTGTTAATTACACTGATTTGTTTTTGGAAATATATATATATATATTATACAGTGTTATTGATTTTATAATACATTCATTTAAATTATGAATTTCGAAATATACTATTTTATAGTATTTATAGGATTTTTTTGTGCAACTTAAGAGGACGCCACACCCGCATGTGTTGTCTCCGTCTTACACACGTACGACATAGACAAAACGCGTTTACGCAGTCTGAATAGGACTCGCTCAATTTTGGTTTTAAAGTAAAAATACCTATTTTAAAACGAAAAATGACAACAAGGATGTCCATCTTTGAAAATCCAGAGAGAACACTGTGTTTTTTCAATAGTATTGACCTTTCTGTTCAGTGGCGTAATTGGATAAAAATCTGGGGGGGGGGATAATATAATTTATTCAGTATTCATCATAATCAAAACTCCCCTCCGGTTTAGTCTTAAAACTCATTTTATATGGTTTAGAAATAAACTATAGGTAGCAGGTACTGGTTAGTGGTTACCCATATTGTTAAATAGTTAATACCAAAATGATGCCTTTGCCCCTCCATAAAAATGTCTGAGATGCCAAGTGCCCTTGCCCTCTTGCAATAACGCCACTGTTTCTGTTCACCTGTTAACTGCTATATTGTGTAAGTTTGTAGCATAATAATATATGACTGTATTCCAGCCTCCAGGGCCCAACTTGTTTTAAACATGTTTAAAACATAAATTTAAAACATTTATTTTAAACGTTTTGTTAATTGTTTAAAACTAATAATACATATTATGTTTAAAACAGTGTAAAATCCAAGTGAATATTATTTTTTAAAATACATTTTTTTTTATCAAAAACGAAAAAATGAACCAACTCTGCGAGTGTATTCGTACAGTAGTATTTAACAATATTTATCATAACTACCTATATAATTATTTATAAATAAGTAAGAGTAGTTAGTTCAATTTTTAATAAAGTGCAAAATATATAACATAAATAATGTTTTTTTATTTAATTAATAAAATTAATAATTATTTAAAAAAATAAAAATCATTATATAGGTAGCTAAAGATAACATTTTAAAACAAAAACTGTAAGTTACATTTATTTTTTTTTAAATTCGTTGACAATATTTTGAACTAAATTTAAATCTTGAATTTTCTGTGTATGGAATACTAAGCATACATAATCTAGGATCTAGATATACATTATATTATAATTGTAATTAAGTTTAATATCTATGATGATATAATATCTGTTGATCAAATCATTGACATATTATTCTTATATTTGTCCTATACCTATTAATATAAAATTATCGATGGATAAAATTAATTTCAGTGATTACAGAACACTATGTTAGTAACGAACATTATATGATTATCAATTTTCTTTATTCAATATATCAATTATAATATATTATGTATAAATGTATAATTAGTGTTTAAAAATTTCATGTGAAACATTTAAAATTGTAAAATATTTCAGTAGGTATTTTAATACATTTTTTTTTCAAATAAGTTTTATATTTACATATTATAATTGTCATAAATTACCTTCATAGTTTTATGGTATACTTATACTTAATCATTGGTTCACTTATATGTTTTTCTCTCTAATACTTAACTGTTGAACTATAATAATTTAAGTATTCGAAGCCGCGGTTAAAGTATGCCGGTATTAAAGATTAAAGTCCGTAATGGTTTTGCATAAAATATAAAATTAATGTAATATTTAGTGTAATGCATAAATTATATTTCATAATTTTAATCATAAAATTTTAATAAACTTGTATTAACTATTATAATTTTTAAATCATCAAAGCCCCCTCATATCTGATAAATCTATTATCATGGACTATTATCCTTGGACCTTGTCGGTAATTAAAATTTAATAACTCCAACAATACTCGTTTGAATTTCAATTTATAAAAATATATATATTTTCAAAAAAATCATCTCCTAAACAGTATTTACAATATTAAAAAAAAATGGGTTTTCCACTTAAGAAAGTAAGTTTTTGTATCACTATAAGTTTAAATATATTTACAAATTCTAAAAATCAAAAGAATTAAAGAAAAAATGGTAGAGGGATTCTTCCTATTTTATAGGTAAATATTATTATTATTTTTTAATTTTACGCCGAATGACAATATGCGCAGGATAAAATGAATGTCTTTTTTTTGTTCGTTAATGGCAAACGATAATGAATAATTAGAATTTTTCCACGATACGTCAATAAAGAGTTCGTAATAATATTTGATATATTTTTACCAATATATTTCATTACCAGTGTGTATTTGCATTGAAAATGGTCGGGAACATCAAAATTGATCATTAAATATTATATCATATAGCCATATCGACTAATTGAAACCATTTTTACCGAATACCTACTAAAAATATTTTTATTTATAACAATGAGATTATAATGAAATTATATTTTTTGGAGTATACCTACTACAAAAGCACTATAATATTATATATTATTATTAAAAATTAATTGAAGCATTTTATTTTTAAGGGGATTTGGCAAACAAGGATATCAATGTCAAGGTGAGTTTAACTTCAAAATAATAATTTAGAATGCATAATTTTTTTTTAGTTTATATTATTAGTGTTATATTTATTTCCCATTGAAATTTTTAAATAATTAATAACAATAATAATAATAATGTTAATTAAAAAAGATCAGACCTTTCTTTACCAGGGATGTTGCTGATGGTGGTGGGTGTTATCGTATTAAATTTCAAAGCAATTATTATTGGGACCCGAACGTTTTTCCCTTGAAATTAAATTTATTAAAAATTATTGCGAATATTATAATATTTAATTAAAAGTAAGAATACTAAAATTAAATATTCCAATATACACATAGCGCGTTAATTTATACAATTATATTGGATTATATTAAATAAATTACATATAAATAAAGAATTTGGATGACAAAAATCTAATTATAAACCTCTATGGGTGTAAAAAGCAAACACAAAAATTCTACGAAATGTTTAATATCGAGATTGGTTCTACAACGACGTGCTTTTTTTATACAAGGTACCTATATACGAACATTTCGGTTAACGCTTTTTCGAGTAATAAAAAGTTGTATGCAGATAATAGATTGGAAACCGAACACAGGTGGTACATACCAGGCCTAAGCACTATTGATATTTCCAGGGCGGGTGAAAGCACGACTTCGCGCAATCACGCCCTAATACAGTAAAAATGTGTCTTTAGACTTAAATATAAAAAAAAAAAACTAACTTTTTTTTCGTTGTCGTTTCAGAATAACAAATTAAAACGAGGTTTACGTGCTGTTTGGGTCCCGCCAGCGACTTTTTGTAGGTTTTTTTTTTATTCCCAACTGTATTTTCGGACTTACATACTGTTGGCGTTTGAAAACTGTTGCGGGACTTAAAATACTTTTGCAATTATTTTACATAACTCCGAATTCCATCGATTTTTCCATTGCAAGCTCGCCATATTAAAATTACTAAACATTATCTATTTCCGTAGCTTTATTGGAGAATTGCACGTAATGTTTAAAAAGACAAGCAGATCGTATTTGTAATCTCGAAAAAAGGTATAGGATCAAACATTTTTGATTACCTACGTATAATATAAGTAGCTATCTACTATAGTTTTTAGCTCCTATAAAGGCTTTGACTGTCATATATTCCATAAATATTAATTTTAGAATAACAAACTCAATGTATGAAATCGATGGCGTTTGAAGTTTTTTGGACTCTTTATCAAAGTATGTTTTTCATCGAAATTTTGTTTTCAAAAAAAATATATATACCTATAATATATTACCTATTAGGTATACGAAATCTTTCTCGGGGACTTAACTATATTTACACAAAAAAGTTATAACATTTATTCCAATATTAATATAATTACCTCCTATAATAATACGTTATTATTAATCAATAAAGTAAGTCTATTCTCTGAAAATTATTTAATACTTATAAAGAATTTATAGAACACTTAATATTATAATAATTCAACGATTTTTCTGTTAGATTTATTATTTTTTTCTTTGATACAAAAATACCGCATAGGTAATTTTCTTGATTTCTTACTAGGCCAAAATCAAAAAAATGCATTTTGTATCGTGTTTAAATTTGCGCTGATAATAGTTTTTCGATCAAAATTAATTCAAACTAATTTCAAATTTAAAGACGCAACCTCACCTCATAGTTGCAGCTTAGATATTAGGGATGGGTAATAAATAATAATCGAGTAAATCGCATAGTAGGTACAGATATACGTAGTATACACATAGAATAACTTAGTTATAACTTTGTCAATAATTCCCAATAAATCACATATTATGACAAGCACCTAACTCCGATGCGGAAACGGATACAATCATGGTAATGCACGATTAATTAAAACCTGTTTCAATGGAAACATCGTTTAACATTTTTGATGTAGGTACCTTAATATGGCGTTGATAATTTTTCTAAATTAAAAAATATTTTATTATTTTAATTATATTTACACATCATTTTATTACCTAGGTAATATTATTTTCGTACATTTGTTTGAAATTCAATTCAAAGGACCACGATTCGCTAACATGTATACTTGTTGACAATGTAGTTAAATAAATACTTATTAGCTGTAGTTGTTCTCATTTAAAACGGTTTTTATTATTATAAATCTATATTTGTTTTGACGAAATATACTTTAATTATTTAAACAAATAAAATATCTTAGATAATTGTATAAGGTGTGCTTCAAACTTTCAAAAATATTTAACTATATTATCTATTGACCATCTATATTATATTATATTATATATTTATTTATAATAGATTTCAAACATTTTTATTATCGAGTTTGTTAAAAACGTCCCGAGCTTGAAAAACTAAAAAAAACCACCATTAGTAATAAGCCAAGTTGACAACCTAGTTTCAAATTTCGATCCGAACCATTTTTCGATTACCTTAATTTATGGTTGTTTTCGGATCATTATTGTGATCACGTCAGAATAGTCTGGGCTCGACGAGATATTTTTTACATGGTTTTGAGGTTATTTTTGTTATTATATATGTATTAAATTTGTTTTCCGAGCTTTAGTCAAACAGTCATTGTCAGTCATTGTTAAAACTTAAAAATGTTTTTCGTTATGTTATAAAATTGTGAACCGTAGTAATTTGTCAAGTAAATTATATCGATGAAAGTTTTCTTATTACGTTGAAACGTATCGTATGCGTTTCCTATTCTACATAATAACGAGCCAACAAATATGCATATATATGATACAGTCGAAACTCGAGGCAAAATGGTGTTAAAAATGTCGTATAAACGTCCAATCGTATAATATATATTTTTGAATAATAATAATACATCACTCGTCGGCTGCCGACGATGAGAACGAATCGAGATTAACATTCAGTTGGATTTTTAATTTAAATTAAAAAAGTAGTCTATTCCAGGCGCTGTTCACGAAAATGATTATAGACATAAATTATCTTATCCTCACGAATATCATGAACTCGCATGTGAATATTTTTAATCTTTCATTGAATTTGGAATCCACATAATCAGGGTTTGGGATTTATAGCGTACTAAAATACATTAAAATATGTGTTCTTTCTGCTCTTAAAAATGTAAAAATATTCACAACATTTATTTATTATTACTTAATTTTATTTTTATAATAATATCTACTATATTAATATTACATTTTATTGTACATAAAAATTTAGTATTCCAAAAATGAGAAGCATTTATATTCATGGAAAGCGTTTCTTTTTTTAAATTGGATTAAACTCTGTAGCAGACAGTAACTCTGAAACAATAAATTCAAACCAAATAACATAAATTCATATATTAATTATTAACCTTCACATATTTTGATAAATATGTATCTCTTACGTTAAATAACGTTTTATCTGAATAGGTATATAACATTATTCGCAGGTCATTTGGTACCTACGCTATTTTTCTGCAAACGTGCAGCATTATTATGATTTGTTTTGTGAACCACGTAGAATACTGTATAAAATGGAAAATGTTGATAAAAAAAAAAACAAGATTGATCTCATGTACGGGATATTTATGAATTATGATTCTACTGTTTGTCAATGACTGAATGACAAAAAGAGTCAGTTTAAGGTAACTCGACAGTCTGCATGCTCGAAAACTGGTCTTTCTCTGCCGTTAGCAGGCGTATATATAGTTGTGTTGTTGGACCCTCGAGGGTACCTCGCACTTGCAGCCATTGTAAGACAAGTTGTAACAATACACATTGTGCCTGCGGCGGGGCTGCTGAAGAGTTGTGTAACAGTCAATGTCGTGGAAGTAGTTATTCTTGTAAAAACAAATAATAATAATAATAATACATAGTTTTAAATTAAAAAAAATACCTAAGTAAATCGTTTTTCAATTATTATTATTTGGGATTCACATGAATATCACGATAATTATAGGTACCTATGTATTTTGTCAATGACATTAATTTTTGGTTTATGTAATTTATCAAAAACTGAATTGTATAGTATGGCGTGGCCTTACTAGGCACCTATTATTGGTCTACCTAGTTTCAATTTTTGACCAATAATACACATACACATACATCTTTTAAAATATGCAAAACAAGAACGACAATAGTAAAATATTCCCCAACATAATAAAATCCTCGAAATATGCAAAAATTCACAAAATAAAATTTCATATTTCAATTCTTCATGTTACATACTTTGAAATGTATTTATATATCATTCTGCAACGTTCAGCTGAATCAGGTATGGGTATGCAAATCCTAAAAGTCCCGAACCCTACACATAATGCAATAGAATATGTATTGTGCATGTCTGTGAAAAGTTGGTCATGGTTTTTTCCTATGTAAAATATACGATATTTCAGTTATCCCAAGTTGTCCGAATGTCAAACAATTAATAATCATGAATGAAATCATTTACAGTTTGCACGTGTGTGGTCCACAAACGGTGTCATATGGAAGTGGTGACGATCTGTCCAGGATTCGGGATGAAAGAGGTTGGTGTATAATTTTGTCGTGTTATATATATTATACCTGCAGACTTGTCGTGGTAGTAATCTGAATAAAGTATTCGGAATACTCTTCAAGTATTTTAAATAATTTTAGAATACTAGTTTTGCAAAGTATTTAAATGAACGCTGTATTCTGAATCCTTTTGATAGTATTTTGAATACTATATTCAAAATAATTGTATAGTTATAAAATTAAATAATTTTTTAATATTTATTGTTATGATGTAAATCATAAATCATCAAGGTTAAATACAATATATTTTAAAATTTCAAATGTCCCGAAAGACAAGTACTTATCATTATTAAATATCTAAAACAAAAAATATTTTAAAAGTTTTTGAATGGTCTTATAGTATTTTAAACATTTTATTCGGAAAACTATTTTTGTGACGAATTTGAATACATATTTTATACATTTTCCATAAATCATAAGTATTTAAGTATTTATTCTAAACATAGGTATATAGAAAGCATGTCACACCCATATGTCTTCTTATTACATTTAATGTACAAGTGCGTTTTTCTGTGTTTTAGTTGAGTCAAGGAAACCAATCTCAACGGTTCAGTGTCAATGTTCCTCATAGATTCAAACCACATACTTATAAGATATTTACATTTTGTGATCATTGTGGTTCACTACTTTACGGAATCTACAGACAAGGCCTACAATGCGAAGGTTTTTATATTTTTACTTTTCATTTTATGTATTTAAAACGCGATTTATAAATATAAAAAAAAATAATATATTAATGTTTTCGGATTTTATGTTTGTGTCTAGTTTGTACTCTAAATGTGCACAGGAGATGTGTGAAAAACGTTGCGAATAACTGTGGCATTAATCCTCGCGAAATGGCAGATACATTACGAAGCTGTGGTTTGAATGTCAGCAAAAATGTTGTAAGATTTAAAAAATTTCATATCAATTTTAAAGTGACTCATTATTTTTTTGCAAACGACCAAGCTGGCTAGTTTACATTTTTTAAAATTATATGGAGTATAAACTATAGTTTGAGTTGAACACAAAAATTAATTTTTATTGGTACTTTTTGATATAAAAAAAAAAAGTTAAAGTAGGCCACCTTTCTATCGTACAAAAAGTGTCGAATTTACCTCGCGGTTGTTGAGTAAGTTACTGTCATAAAGTATGTGTTAAATTTGAATCAAACGATAAATTTCTAATTAAAAATAACTGTTCAACATTTTGATGCAAATATCAAGACAAGATTCTCAGCTAAAACATTAGTTAGCCTATATTATTAAGTATATTTTATTATAAATTTATATTGCTACTATAATAATTTATTTTACTATTAGTACCTTACCTATAGTACCATACGTTAAATTCATTTTTGAAAATATATTTTAATTTATTATATTATCAATATTTAATCATTATAATAGTAGGTATATATATAATATATTCATATCTTATAGTATTTTTATTAACTTTTGATTCAATACCGACTTACCGTAGAACGGTGTGAATAGGTCCGTGATATAAAGCAATATCATTAGCATCCAATTAATCTAAATGGTTTAAAAATGGCATTGTATATGTGTATATATTAAATAAAATAATATACGTAAAAGTTTCAAATCCCCACAAAAAATATTTTTGAATCACAAAAAATAACTAAAATCGTAATAATTTGTTTAAATATCTACTTTCAACTAAATTTGAACTTAAAAGTTGGTTCCAATTATGAACTCCTTTTGAGAAACCTTTGGCTATATTTTAAATTCTCAGCCGTAAAATTTAATTTATTATAAGATGTAATATTATTTATATTTTTAATATATTTTTCCCTACAAAATAATAATCATTTAATGTTAGTGATTTTGACGAATGTTGTCGAAGTATAAGTGGACGCTATACCGCATGTAATATTGTCTCCGACTTACAAATGTACAACATAGCAAAAACTTTTTTAGATAAAACCACTCAGGCTGTAGTGATGGTTAAGACTTTAAATTGATTTACAATATAATTGAGAACATTATTTGTGAAATATCGTTTTTATTATTTTGATATCACTTATACGAAAGAAAGTTCTTATTGTTTCAAAATCCATTATTTTTGTGTTCTTCAAACATGAATAGGTACCCTTTTTGTAGTTCCTATATAGAAAAAAATAAATATGGCATTTCATAGCCAAAGTTCTCTTTTTTATGTGGAGAAAATTTCGTTTGTTATAATTATGACAATAGCCTTGTCGGTTCTTTCCCACAAAAAAACAGTTTTTGTTATGTTTTACATTTGTAAGTTACACTTGTGAAGCATCCTCTTAACTTCAAATGCTTGTGCAAAAAAATATCGTGCATATATATTTTTAATATTCTTAAATAGCTATACGATAACAACCTATAAGGAAATTTGCATTAAATTTAATATTTATCGATATTAATATAAATATTTATATTTATAGAAAAAAAATTGCAACTATAAATAGCTAGATCATTAATAGTAAAAATATTATGAAAAATAATCCATGGAGGCATAGAAAATGCTAATATAAACATTTTTTGAAAATATCATGTAGCTGGTATTTACAGTTAAAAGTTTCATTCCAAAGTTTTTTTTTAAAAGAATATTGATTTTTCATAGACTACCTAGTAGTTATCTATGTATAAAAATTCCCGTTTTCTCTAATTTTATTTTTCTTGGTTATTTTAAAAAGTACTAAGTTTTTAATTTTTACCTTCTTAAACTATGTTCCAACTATATTAAACAAGAAAAAAATACTGTAGTTGAAATTCAATGTATTTTTTCAACTACAAATCATGTAGGTAGGTATACCAAAAAAAATATATTGTAAAATTCATACACTCATCACTCCGCTCAAGATCTAAAGTACGAATACTTTCGTAGTTTTTCGACAAATTTCAGTTAATATTTATAAATATAGTTTAATAATTGTTTTCATAAAATACGTATATGATTTGTGCACATTAAACACATTTCTCAACAGTAGGTACATTATATTTTGTAAGAATCTTTAGTAAAAACATAATTTTCAACATAATCAACAGATGACATAAACATTTAAAAATTACAAAATGTTTTAAATTAAAACATAGGAAAAAATATTAGGTTCTTATATATTATACTATTTTAAAATAAAAGTATTGTAAGGTGTACCTAAGTTACTCGTTAAGCTTACGCCACACTATACAACTATATAGTAAAAAATCAACATATTAAGTATGTTATTTAGCACATGATTAAATATTACCTAGGTTAGGTTAGTTACCTGCTACATAATTATAGAAAAAGTCACTTCCAACTTTAAGTTTAACTTGTGTTAATTTGTTAATACCCAGCTTGTCGAACAAGATTTTTTAGATCTTATAATTGTATGAACAATGATAAATCTAATCATAAAAGAGTCTAAAATAAAGAAAATAGCTAAGTTTGAATTAATATAAATTTATAGGACTGGCCTGGTGGAAATGGTAGTTTTAGCATCAGCAGTGTTTCGGGAAGTGGAACTGGTTTGCACCGTGATCTCAGTCAACAATCTTCCACTACCTTATTGAGCATAATGTCTGATAAGCATTCCTCGCACGACAAACGAAGTAGTGACAAAATGTCCAAAAGTAAAAATTAAAAATATATTCATATTAAAAAATATACTTTTTATTATAAATATGTTTTTATAAATGTTATTTACAGTGAACCAAAGCATGAGCTGTTTTAATTTAGGTAATCGAAAAATGAGTGTAACAGATTTTACATTCATAAAAGTGTTGGGCAAAGGAAGTTTTGGCAAAGTGATGTTGGCTGAAAAACGAGGAACCGATGAAGTCTACGCTGTCAAAGTACGACATATATTTTAATATATAACTGATAAGCTATTGACGATAAAAATGTGTACAAACAAATAGGAATATAATTTATAACATGACGATTTGTTTGTTGTTCAGGTGTTGAAAAAAGACGTTATTGTGCAGGACGACGACGTTGATTGCACCATGACTGAGAAACGTATTTTGGCTCTCGCGGCTAAACATCCGTTTTTAACGGCTTTACATTCTTCTTTTCAGACCAAGGTACGACGTACACTCGATTTGATTTTAAATACTCGGCCAATTTTCGAGTTATTATTTGTTTTTGAATACCTATATTGACAATTTATTTTGTGTCCTTACAGGATCGATTGTTTTTCGTCATGGAATATGTGAACGGTGGCGATCTGATGTTTCAAATACAAAGAGCTAGGAAGTTCGACGAGCTACGCGCAAGATTTTACGCAGCAGAAGTGACGCTTGCTTTGCAGTTTCTACATCGGCACGGTGTAGTTTATAGGTAAATAAGTAAATCCGTTCCAGAAATATAACGATTATACGTCTAGAGTAAATATAGTTGGCTGGTTCAACGGTACGGTCATAAAGGTACTCATATGATTGGGTAGGTATGAACATAAGCATAACCCACGCGTTCTTCTTGGAACTGTATGGTGTTTGGAGTTACTTTATGTATAATAATTATATGATGTCCAGCCCAGATGCCACATTTTATATACCCATTTATATATTTACATCAATACTCGCCAGGAAACAGACAAATTATGTAGCTCCGTGACTTGTGATTAATCTAACCACGTTGGTACTTACCCAAATGTTTTTATTTCATTAAAAGATTTATTCTATTTAGGTGCCCTCTGTATATAATCACGCAGTAAAATCCATTTAATATATTTTCACTCTAATTTATATACCTACCTACTTACTTGTTTTTCTAATAATTTTGTTTTATTTTTAGGGATTTGAAGTTAGACAACATATTATTGGACAACGAAGGCCACTGTAAGCTTGCTGATTTTGGAATGTGCAAAGAAGGAATAAGTGACGGAGTAACTACTACCACATTTTGTGGAACCCCTGATTATATAGCTCCTGAAGTATGAAAATGTCCAATATTTATTTTTACGGTCTGTTATTAAAGTTTTTATTTAAATTAATTTTAAAATTGATTCAGATTCTTCAAGAATTAAATTACGGCGCAAGTGTTGACTGGTGGGCTTTGGGTGTTCTTATGTATGAAATGATGGCTGGCCAACCCCCATTTGAAGCTGACAACGAAGATGATCTTTTTGAATCTATTTTGCATGACGATGTTCTTTATCCGGTCTGGCTCAGTAAAGAAGCAGTTTCCATTTTAAAAGGGGTAATTATTACAGCTCTATTACCTATAGGTTGAAGGGCAATTAAAATGTATCACAATCACAAACTGCATTGAAAAATGCTTTATATATCATACTAACGCTAATAACATTTTTTCTATCAATTTAGTTCATGACAAAAAACCGTAACAAGCGTCTTGGCTGTGTGGTGGCTGATGGCTTAGAATCAGCTATAAGAATCCATTCATTTTTTCGAGATTTGGATTGGGACGCCTTAGAAAACCGTCGTGTCAAACCGCCTTTCAAACCAAAAATTGTAATTTTTGTATTTATATGTATAATATATATTATATAGTAAAACTTCTGTGAACTGCTTATAGTTAAATTTATTGTCGTTTAATTTATTTATTTTTATAATTTGTTTACCTTGTTAGAAAAATAAAAAAGACGCTATGAACTTCGACGCTGAGTTCACTAAGGAAGAACCAGTCTTGACACCTGTGCCAGTGGATGTAACTTTATCTATTAACCAAGAAGAATTTCAAGGGTTCTCATTCGTCAATTTTGACTTCAACCCAAGCAAATTCATCTCTTCTCAATCTTCAGATTCTTCTAAATAATAATAATCCTACAAAATAAAACATTTAATTTTGGTAAGTATTTTGGGTATAATATTTAATATTTTTTTTTTTTTTGAATATAACTTTACCACCATCAATTTACATTTAGTAATTCCAAGTCATTTACTACAAAGTATTGCCACATTTTATAGTACATATAAAACTATATATTTGGGGATCTATGAAGGTTATCTTGGGAAATCTGGTATGAAAACTTTACACAGTTGTGATTTGTGACAAATTTTGAACCTTTTTTTTATAAATAAGTTATTAATTCAACTATGCATTTTTAATTAAAAAAAATATTTATTAGGCTTGTTAACAATCAAAAGAAAATGTTCAAGTAGATTTCAATTATTATAATCAATTTTACAAACTCAAATCATTTTCTGTTTATTTTTTATCATGAAACATTAATAATATGTCTTTTCAGTATAAATATTAAAACATTTAATATAAATTAAATACATCATAATCGTAATTCGTAACTAGACGTCACATTGTTAGGTATTTTAAAATTCGTTTTTGTTTCACTGTGCCATATACACGGGAAACATAGCAAACAACAAAATGTATATTTTTTGAGTAGCCTGGAAGTGGAAATTTGGGAGAAGACTAACCTATCGAGGGAGTTTAGTTCATTATATTGTTGTCAGGATTACCATTCACTAACCCGCGTGAAAATCTAATATTTTAATCATACTATTTATTGTATTTACAGCTGAAAACCGATTCGAAGAGAATTTTAACGAACAATCTGCAATAAACAAAAATGATTGTTATGTGATACGCACAAGTCTACATATTGGTATTATTACTCACGAGTTGCCTCTAATATAGTATATATATAACTTCTAATAAGATTATCACTCTAATGTTTGTCTAGTCTAGGATCAATTAAGCGAATCGATCGATCCTGCAATATTGATTAGTTTAGCTAAATCTAAAGTACCTAATTTATTATTAAAGTAAAATTATATACCCGTGCTCGAAATGATCTAGAATTCTATCGTAAATTAAACAGTATTATTTTGCATTTTATTATATAACCAAACTAGTCACTATATTATTATTGATCGTATAATCACCCTCGAATATCACTCAATTATTTAATATGTATTTATGTTAATTGAACGTTAATTTACTGCGAATTACGATACTTATTATTTTTTACTACGCTATGTATTTTTGTTTAACATTATAAACGTCTATACAAAGTGAGCATCGAAAATTCGTCAATCTTAATGACATACAATTCCGTGTGATGTGACCGAAACTGAATTCACATAGTAACACATATGTAACGTGAAATTCTAATATTTACCTACGAATTTGTTATGATCTAATTATTATAATATATTATTATATAGTATAACCAACGTCGGAACTTTCAAATTAATTTATAATTATTTTGTTGCCTAAAACGCGTATATAGTCCAATACAAAAAAACATCGTGGAACTTTGGACGTATTTATAAAATATATAGGTACATACCCTTGAATAAAATATACATATACATTATACATATTATAAATATTATATTATTTTATTTTATTTATATGTATATTATATATTATTATTATTTTTTATAAATAATAAATACGTCCCGAGGATCTCAAATGCTTTGAAAGCAGTTCGTCCAACAATGGACTTGAAACTAATGTATTATAAATTATAATTTAAAATTAGTCTCGGGTTACCTGTATCGAACAACAATCATTTTTAGATTTAAATACAAACTCGATTAAGTCATAATATAATATAATATATTATATAGATTATAGGTATATTATTATTATAAATTTTATTGTAAACTAGTTTCGTTAAAAAAGAAAAAGAAAAAAAAAACTATAACAAATTTATTTTTAAAAACAATTATATTGTTTTTTTTCTCAGTTTAGACATAAAAGTGTGTTCATTCAAGTGGCCTTTAAATGTTTAAATTTTAGTAAAGTATGCAATATAATATAACGAATACACGGACCATTTAGTAAATAAATATATCGAACAAACAATACCTATGTTTTATGTATTAAAATAGGATATCAAAATAATTTAAAGGACAATTTATTGAATGGCCATACTCGTAGCCCGTATATAAACGATCACCTAGAATATAATAATATAATATAATGTAGAATAATACGCTACAAACGTTCTTCTATTTTATTCGTTTTTAAACGTGACCTGCTGCAGAACAGGGTCGTATTGTGGAACGGTATGTACAATATTGAATCTGTTTTCTGTTTATCCGCACAATTTTTTATTATGTTTAAACTATTTGGTTGCTACGGCACTGGAACCGCGTATAGGAATAATAATAAATAATAATATTATACAATAAGGGCAAACGAACGATCGCTTCGGCTGCCGTCGACGATACGGTACGAAATATTTCGCTTTCGGTCAAAAATGCACACGTCTAAGTATATAATTTTCGCTTTGTCGTTGTCGTGTGTACCTACACATCATTGAACAGAATATTATAATGTTCGAAAGACGTAATACTTTGCTACAGTGACACGCGTTATTCTGCTAATATTGTTATACGAGGCGTATCTCGATGTAACACGTTTAAATAAATTTTATTTACATTTAATGTAATTTTGGCGCATACGATTTTATACGACCAAACAACGCAATATAACGACGATTCAAGTCTCCGTGTACAGTGTACACAATATACGATAATGGCGTACTTGATGGCGGTGGGTGCACTTAATAATATTTTCGTGTTATTATAATATTATTCTCGGTGCGTTTCATATTCGGCTTTTGCTGCCATTTGTTATTTTCGGTGTGTTTATCTTTACGTTAATGAACGCTTATAAAGTATATTCAAACACCCGCATATCGTCGTCGTGATCGGTGCCACTTTTAGAAGACTTTTCAAACCAATAACGCATATTATTATGTTGACGACTCGTATAGGAAAACGATCAAAATCAGCGGATTTTAAATCTGATACATTGGAAATGTTTCGGTCGTTCATAGATCAACTGGTGTACCATTCATTTATTAAATTTCGATTGATCCACAGCAAACATATTGTTTTGATTTTCAGTGAAATTCGCTTGATTCGTATGCGTATTAGAACTGTTAACAAAAAAAACCATATATTACGCTTCTGTATATTACTTATATATTTTATATCACAATATTATATCTTACTCGACGGGTTAGCTTATTATAATTTATAATACCGTGTGGGAAACGTTTAAACGACGCAATCGATTCGAGATTTTACTGTGTAATTATTTGCGGTTGGATTTTAAAACTGTCATTCATATCGTGCTATGCTTGCAATATTGGTGCCAACGATACTTAATGGAAATTACCAGACTTGACATTAATAATACGGACGCCCCTATTATTTGTTCTTGTTAATCGTCCCGGCTTCAGAAACAAAATAAAGTAATCGTATATAGTGACGAACTTTTAAACCGTTTGGTTTGTTTAGAACAAACATTCATACAGGTACCTGTAAACCGTAAATCTAATACATAAACATGTCAAATTCGAACGGAAGCGAATACCCTATAATATATATAATATATTATAATGCAATACGTGTTATTATACTTTTACATTATTATACCCCACAAATAATAAATAATAATAATTACGAACAATTAAGAATTATCTCATCGACTCCTGTAAATATAAACAAATAATAAACACACACCGTCGAAAGATCTTATGGAAACTTTATATTATTACGATATGTTATATATATATATCGATACCTATATTATAATATTACATATAAGGTACCCACTATACACGATCTATATATTATAATTTATACATTGTAATGGCACTAATATAAAATATTATGTAACTTCACGACGTGCAGCCCTTCCACCGACACTGTTCTACAATTTTTGAAACATAATAATTTATATATTAATACTATAATTTTGATATAGATTTGCTTAGTTTTCGTTTACAACAGTAGATTAACAATATTTTGCATACGGGTTCTAACGAATCATATTTATATCTATAGATTACATATTTAAAAAAAATGTCTTTTTAAAGTTTCCTATTTATCATATGATATTATACTATATACGATTATGCTCATAAAAGCAATTTAATAATTATGTACGATTTATATAGACATTTTTTTTTTACAGCTATTGATATAAATAGGCTTATCAATAAATGATAAACGTGTTACCTGTAGGTGTTTTCATATTTTGGTCAAAGACCGTAGTTGATAGCTTAATTGTTTAATGATTTTGTTAATTTGAATTCTATAAAATCCGAACGACTACGATTACGATACGATTACGATGACGACGTACCTATTTTGGAATAATAAAAAAATTTAAAAAAAATATATAAACAAATAAAATATATATATTATAATAAAATATATTATTATAAAAGCTATTAGTGATAATAACTTAGGTTTAATTATAAAAAAATTCTAATATAATATATACCATTAGTGATTAATTATCTATATATTTATATATACATATAGAAAGGCGTAAAAATGTGTCAACATGACATATTATATTATTTACTTTTAATGTTCAAAACTGCGTCGTTTATAGTATATAATATTATATTGTATTATTATATACTCGTATTATATTATGCACAATTTACGTTGTCCGAATGGGATATATTATTATAATTATTATTTTTATTATTATTATTATTATTATTATTATTATTATTATCATTATTATCATTACTATAATAGTGTTAGGAAAACATACAACAAAGCATAACATTTTATTAATACGCAATTATCATTAGTTAAAATGATTACCACTTATATAAAGAACATTTATGCACTTAAATTTATTAATTAATTATAATACTACGTTCATTATATTGTGGGCTTGTCAATTTTATTTATTTGTTTCAATCTTCTTCTGGGTGCTGAAAACTTCCCAATATTTGTTATTATGACTTATTATTATTTACGTTAACAATGTTAATTGTTCGTGGCTATGAGAAGTTCACTGATTATTTTCCAAAAGCATTTTTATTTTATTATATAGATGTAGGTAGTGTGATATTACCGTATCGTTTTTAATCATTTTAATATTATTATAGTTTTTGTGTGAAAATCATGTGTTCTATTGAACTATATTTATGTTTAAATAATTAATTTTATAATACATTGATTTGAATCAAATATATACCTAGTTATTATTGTTATTCTGTTTAACAAACTTTAAAAATCTCATCCCAAAAGTTAATTATTTAACGTTTATTATTATTATTATTACTCTAAATCAATGATTATATTATAATATGTATATCTCTAAATATTATAAGCAAAACGACCTAGTCATCACATATTTGTTATCACCAAGGTACTTTTAGTAATTATTATTATTATTTTTATTATTATTATTTTTATTAAAGATCATACCTCTATATTTGTTGTGTACGCAGTGTAGTTTTTTTTAGTTAATGTTTTTTCTATTCAGTATTATTAATTAAGTTTATGTAATTTTATTATATTCTTATATGTTTTAATGATTTTTCCTTTATATGATTTAAAGCCGTTTGTTGGTAAAATGTTTTTCGTTTCATAACTACTATGTTATAATAATGTATTATTTTTGATGTTGTTGAATTTGTTTTGAGTCATTACAGTTACGTTATAATTTTGTGCCAAAATGTGTGTTTAAATTAATATTGTATTTGATCGGTATTTAATTTAATGATTTTTCATTTGTGTCTATTCCTTTAATACCTCGCGCTTTTTAAAATACTAATAATGAGTTATACAATTTAAATTTTATGTTATTTATTCATAAAAACAAATTATATTACTTTGATATGTTTTTAAAAAAAGAAAAATCATGCTATAGCTTACAGGAAATTGTAATTTTAATAATTAATTTTAACATTTTTTGTTGTTGTTTTTTTTTTTTTTTTTTAATAAAATATCAAATGAGCCTTACAATTGTGTCATTATTTTAATTATATATTCTTTTGTTTCTAAACGAAGTTATACTGTTTAGTGTTTAGTGTCTTCGTTTTAAAAATAATAGCGGTTTATATCAATTGATAAAATCCTCAATCTTTATCGCAAGCAATGATAGTTATCCTATATAGTTTATATGTGTTGCCTCGGCATTTTTTGAGAATCTGCGTGGTGGAATAGCCGCTACAGACCACATATAATATGTATACAATAATTAGTGGTGAAACCCATAGGTTGTAGGCACATATTATATAAATTTTAAGTTCCTATTTGGGGCATGAAACTAAATCAGTGGCGTCAATTGAGGAGGGGACCTTGCCACCTTGTGGCCATTTTCCCACTTCTGATTTTACGAACAGCCCATTAATTGTTGGTAAAAAAAAAAAACAATATTTTTATGATTTTGAGGAAACATAATATTCTAGAAAACTATTGTCAGGATAGTAATTAATATATGTATTATAGTTTTTAGTTCGAAGTATGGACGTGTTGGTCTTGTTGTACATACAATATAAATTCTAAAAATAAAATCATTACTATTATATTTATCAACGATTTATTTAAAACCCTCTATAATAAAAGACATTTAAAATGTTTTGATTTTTCAATTACGTTTTGTTGTTGTATTTCATATAGAAATTTAATTTGTATAACCCCTCTAGAAAAATCTAAAATGATGCCACTGAGGCACTGGAGTGAGGTAGCCGGTAGGTAACATAATATTATTTGGCTCCTCTACGTTTTTTTAGGCTGACTGCTGAGTGCTGAGGCTAATATTTTTGCTTCAGACATAAAATAAAATAATGTAAAAAATACAATGTCAATTACGTCAATTGTATCGAGATAAAAATATAAGCGGAAATCACCTTGTGAGCTATTTTTTTGTTCAATCCTAAGTATACCTATGGGCTGGTTAACACTTTTGATCCCTCTTATTAAAAACTGAAATGACGCCAACGCACTAAACTCGAAATTATACCTATACAAATCTTTAGTTGTGACTTGGAGTGGCGCTTTGGCTGCCATCAGTCACGCAACGTGACTGAGGTCTGAGAGTATGTGACGGCCGATGGCACTAGTTCCCGGATGGGTGACCATCCGAGTTCATAATGCTCAAAAACCTTGCCACACATATACGTGTTTACAACTGTGCCAACCGTTCCAAACTAACCGTACCAACCCTAAAGGCTCAGATACAAAGCCTCAGTCGCCAAAGCCTTAATCCAATAAAAAAATCTTAAGTTATTAAATTCGTTTTTATTACTACCAACAGTGAATTAATTTTTATTACCACAAACAATATATTAATACAAATATCTTCTAGTTACTTCCTAAATAAACCTATAGACTACCTTACTTACTCATTTTAGATTAGGAGTGGACCGATGAATGTATTGATTTTATAATGAGGTATGTACCTATTTTATTTTTATCTGTCGTTACAAGTCAATATTGTCGGGGCAAGTAAAAATGCTTCTATTTTCTACATCTTTATATTTTGGTAGGAAAGTGTACTTGGTACTTTGGGGAGGGAGTAAATTTTTTTAAAAAAAAGATTAGAAGTGGGTACTCTTAAAAGTTGGACAAGTGAGTATCATCGCTCTGCTGCACAGTAATTGTAGAGTATGATTGTAATAAGATATAAGGCTCAAAAGTTTCAAAAGTTTTCATGAAATTTGAAAATTTTCAAAGGTTGTTGAAATGAAAAGTTTTGAAACTTTTCATTATCTTCCAAAGAGTAGTGAATACTATGATTGAAGTATTAATTTTATTCTTATAAATAAATTAATAACAGCTAATAAACTACTATAATTTAATTTGGTAAGATGGTGAGATATAAAGTAAAATAAACAATTTTAACTTTGGAATAGGTACAAAAATTAAGTTGAAGATCTAAGGAGCAAAATGAAAAGTTAAATCGCTTTCGAAAACTATTGGTAATTTCCTATTTTGACCTTCCAAAAGCACCATCTAGATTTTGTTTCTATCAGAATAGATAATGATGTCAAATATCAGAGCATTTTTATTACCCCAAATTTTGAAATGTTATGACAGAAAAAAAAACCACACCTCACAATTAATAATATAGATTCATTCTCATAATCTAAAAAACTATAACAAATAGATTCAAATTGTTGTAAATAGCTTAAAAAGAGTCAAAATTCAAAGTATTTTAAAAATTATAGTTCTAATAGATTATGTTAATATATACACTATACAGCTGGTAAACATTTCAAGTATCTACAATCATTTGTTTTGAATTACAGCATTAAATAATAAAATTTCAAGGTTTCGTGTGGTATTAAAAATAGTACCTATTATAATTTATTTTTCTGATTTGCGAAGGGTGTATTCCATACTTATTCCTAATTTTTTGAATTGCTATCTTTTAATGTTAGTTGAGAATAAGTTCATTGTTTGAAACATTAATTAAGTTATAATTACTAGGATAAAATTATTCTCCACATAAAAATGATTTTATTTAAATTGTACATATTATAATCGCTGTTTAGCTGATTCGAATAAGTAGATACTAAGTATTGGACCCATAATGCAAATAAAGATGCACACCAAAGCCAAAAATATCCTATGCACCCGGGCGTGGATTGAGTAGGTCCAATAGTCAGTCGATCCATATCATCTATATTTGCCAAAACTTGCTGTTCTCTGGCTTGGTATTGATGACTGTTTTGTTTTTTTTCAGCATTTCCTTTGCCCGATCCATCACATTATACACCATTGGATCCACCCAACCCACGCATGGGCAATAAGGTCTTTTCGTCATTGATGCACATCTTGCCTTGTATTTTGGGTTAATTAATCGGTAGTTATTCGAATCGTTGAGGTCAAACTTGAATCGTCTGCCATTTTTCTTTAAATTTTCTACGACTAATGAACGAATATTTTCTGTGTCCCTCTCTGCTTGGGCGTAACGTTCCACTATCCATTGAAACTCTTCCAAGCTCAGCGGGCTGTTATTTTCCTTTGCCCATTTGCTGACTGAGTACCACCTTGAGAGTCTCTGGCCATTCAATCCACACATGTTTGCCGCTTCTTCCAAGAGGAATATATTCAGTCTCAGTCCTTCCTTTTTCCATTTCGGCATAGATTTCCAGTGAGATTTTAATCCGGGATTCGGTACTAATGTGTAATAAACCTCACGTGACCAGATCGCCATATCTGCGTGTGTTAAAAATGTCCTTTTTGAGTTTGCTAGGGCCCCTTCATCATTTTCATCTTCTACATACACTTCTTGCTGCCTGGGTAAATTTCTTCTACACTGACACGCCATTATTTTAGTTACATTGATTTGTTCAGGTTAGTATTGAGCATGATTGATATTAGCCTTCGATTAGATGTATATTTATATTTATAAAAATATAAAGAATTGGCGTGATGGGAAAACAATGTTCGTTGCCATACCTATACAAAATTAATCGGAGATACAAGAGTTGGCATGGTGAGCACTACAGTTCTACGCATGCTAATAAGTAAGGGTACGTGGGGATACATAATACACTTTTGGTCTTTTTGAATTTTACACAAAACTAGTGCAGTAAAATATTTCTAAATTTTTAATTTTTATTAGATACACATGTAATGATAAATATAATTATAATAACTGCGGCTCGGATTTTAAAGCATAATAAATAAAAAAAAAGCACAAAATTGTTTTAAAAAAGCAAAAATGAAGCATATTTATTTTTAAAAAAACAAAAAAAAGCATGACTAAAAATGAACATGAATTAGTTATAACTTTATAAAACTGGATAAAAATTTTAAAAATTAATTTACTACCATGTATTTTGCAAGATTTTCAGGTTAACCTAACCAAACCTGTAAGATGTCTGTAGACTGGCAATCTATTCGTTTAAGGTCGTTTCACACTAACGGTACTGTTGCGCCGTTACCGATCCTACATAGATCGGCGGTTGTCGGCAACGACTCACTTGTGGTGTTGTAGACAGGAGCGGAGTGGGTTACCCAAAATATATAATAATTAATAAATAATATCACGTTAAATAAATTATAGGTGTATATGACACCGCTCAAAACATATATTATACAATAATCCCAACTAAATTAAATAATAATAATAGTTATAATTATAATGGATCTAGTAAAGGACGCCCCGGAAATAACTAACAATATGTATATAAATAATAATAATACGTAATATAATATAAAAAAATACAAGAGAAACCGGTATACAAAATATAATATTGTAAAGACGACCTGGTTTGTAGTAGATGGCCGGACGACGCATGTACTCCTTCACCATTGACAAGATGACATGACACACACGCGGAGGCAGAGCACAAAAGGTTTCCGACTTGCCAACAGGTCAACTAACTGTGATAACGCACACGCGCAATGACAGCGCCGTCGGATATAAAAATTGACCACAGCTTCAGATTTGGTGTGACGGCACAGAATGCCACGCAATAACGGTTGGCGGACAGAAACGTGTGTCGGGCCCAATCGTTGGAAAAAGACAAAACAAAAAACAAAAGGTTGTCACTTGTCGGTCAACGGTCTGGCTGGCGGCATAACTATCGCCAGACGAACTGTCACCGGACACTGGAGGGGGGAAACTTGCTTGGCGCTTTTATCTCCACTACGCCGTGGTGTCCGAAACATATATATATATATATTTATACATGGCAGAATTGTTCCACATTCGAACAGGTACACGTCACGGTCACGGTCCGGCGATGGGTAAAATATAATGTTTATGTTATAAAATTATGATTGCGGGTTTTCACATTTCTTATTAATTAAATAAACATGGAAAGAATTTAAATTTCGATAAATTTGCTCACTTAAATTTTTCAGATCCCTAACGACTGCACAAAGTTTGTTTGAAATGTTCAATCTCCCCTCATCATATTCATTTCAATTCCTATTTTCTATTTAAACGTGTAAGTTGAAAAAACTTCTGCCACAGGATCGCATTTAAGGGGCACCCTCATGTTGACTCGTAGTGATTTGACTTGAATCTTACACCTTAATTAGGATTATTTAAGGTAAGTCGTTACCTCGTCAGCTCGACTTCGTCGAGGAACAACAGGTAGTGTTTGCCTGGAGTCCCTGGCTGCTCCGAATTTTCTAGAGACTTCTATACCTCCCTTGTGAGGTATGGTGGTCTCATCGCAAATAACCAACTTGCATTCCCTATGTACATGTAATGCATCACTTTGCTTTGAAATGTTGCACAAAGGAGTTTCATTAAAATTCAAGTTGAAAGAAAGTTAAAAAGCAGAGCTGCCTTTCCAGCATTCAACAAAGTAGCTGCTGTTCAAGAGGTAGCTACAGAAATCGTAATTTTGTGCATTCTTATGGTAGCAAGCAACAGATTCATCAAAAACATTTTGTCTGTTCCGCCAGAAGCATCAAAGAATAAAACTCATCCAGAATATGAATTAACGCATTTAATTACTTCAAAATAAACTTGACTTTGCTCAGAGTAAAACTTAATTATGTTGTGATGAACTAAATTAAAAAGCTGTTCTACGTTGTAACTTGTAAGACAGTTCTTTAGTACTTAAGATAATTACGATTGACAATTGCTTCTGCTGCATCATGATATTGTGAAGGGAGTCCAAACTATTGAAGTGAAACATCAAAAACACAACCTGTTCGAGCAACACCAAGCATTTACCAGCATTTAAAATCTTTAGGCATACTCTCCTTATATTTTTCTCAAAGTGTTAACCGACCAGTTAGTTGGCGAAACACTAACAAAATATCAAATAGTTCACTGATTTTTTGTGAGGAATCACAAATAGTGGCTTATTCTAGAGTCCGGTCTCAGTGAGCTTCATCTTCTAATATCCCTAGCCAATAGAGCTTGGCAGGTAGACTGGCAATTTGGACGAATCACTCCTAACACCCTTTTAAGATCATCAACGCAGGTTGGTCCCGTACTTCGTGAAGTAAGAGATGCATGTATAAGAATTCGCCATTAAAAGGGTGTACAGTATAGACTCTACCAAACACATGAACATGTTTGACTTCTAGATGGCCTGAATACACTTTCTTTCTTATTATTTTTCCAAATAAAGTAAGCCGGAACTCCACTGTACAAAAGCCCTCTTGAAAATGAATCATTTTTACAAAGCTCAAATGATCCTAAGAAAGTAGTTATTGATTGCTTCTGAACTATACCTGAGGTGTTATCTGTTGAAAAGTAAACACTTTGGCCATTCTCGAGATGAACAGAAAGATAAATCACAAGAGGAACTTCTCATGGATAGGGTTGCATAAGTTCTCCAAGCATCTTCAAAGCTGCTAATGTAACACCCGGCTTCATACTTTGACATTTCATCCCATTTATTTTTAAACGAAACACTGTTTGGTAACTTTCTTTTTTTTGAGTACTTGCATATATTATACTTTATGACTTCATAGCGATCGTAACTCGAAAAGTGTTACGGAGATGATTTACGTTTTACGTTTTAAGTTTAATTTTAAACACCACTCAAAAACAATCAGCAAATGCACAAATAATTATAAACCAAAATTATCATAGTGGAAAAGCAATTAAACTTAAAAATACCGCACTAAACCATTACAACAGGACTAAAAATTTCAATGACTTCATTATTATTTAATTGTTTAAAAATTCAAGGCCAAAACCAAATATTTAATCAAAAATAGCAAAATAAACTCTTGACACGATTTCCCATCAAATCTAAACTTTAAAATGTACCACCCAGTGTCTGGAATAAAATTAAATCATTTAAAGGACTAAAATGAAACAACCAAATTCGCATACTTAGAAATGAAACTATAGTCACACAACAAGAACAGCGAAGTGTACGTGAGTGTATAATTTCACTCTAAAGTATCAAAGTTATACCAAGTTTGTCGTTTTTATTCGATTCAACCTATGGCTGATTAATACAATCAATTAATACAGAATCTTAACCGTACTAAAATACGATGAATAAAAAAACCAAACATTCGTATGTATATTTAAGAAGAAAAATAATAAAGGAAAAATAAGAAAAAATCTATGTAAAAACGATGCAAACATTGGTCTACCAAAACCATGGTTCGAACTTGAGACATTCTGTACCTACTAAAATACATAGAAAATCCACTGCACCAACATGCTTATTGCTATAATAATAATAACTGTATTAATATTATAATAACCATTTATAAGCAAAAATTTCCATTGTAAATCTCATAATCCTTGTTTGAGCCCCTCCCCGGGTTGGAATTTACGCTTTTTTAATTAGCCTATCTTCTTCCCAGAGGTCTAATCTATGTTTGTACCAAATTTCATTGCCATCGGTCCAGCTGTTTGGGAATGCATAAAGGATACACACAAACATTAATTTTTATATGTATAGATAATTTAAACATTAATAAAATAAAATAATAATAATACTAAATAACCAAATTATTTTTTTAGTGGCTATATTGTTATAAACAAATTAACTTTTACTATAAACAACTCAAAATAATTGAAATTTCTAGGTAACAGTGCATAATAAACAGTTTAGTTGTACAGCAGTCTAGTAGACAAAACATTTTTAAAATCAATTCACTCAAAGTCAATTTTTAAAAAATTAACTCATCTTTTAAAACTCATCGGAATAACATTGCATAAAATGGCAAAGAAAGTAGGAGACTCGGCTGAACTTAACTACGACATGAACTACAATTTGTTTCTGTTGAAGACTTCTATGCAGAATTTGAAAACAGCACAGGGTAATTATAGTATATAGAATATAAGTATTATGTAGTTGTAGTTGTAAATATAATATAAAACTCCTATACAAGGTGATCCATTTAACGCAATGCACTTATTATTTGGAAAAGTTTTAACTTTTTTTTTTTTGAAACATTTAATGAAATGTACAAATAATGGATATTCTTAAAATGTTCATATTTTTTTATAATATTATGTATTTTTTATAATGCATCAACTTTGGATTTTTATATGGTACCTAACACATATTATTATGTTTAATACGAACTATTTATAAAAATATTTTTTTTAAGGAGCTTCTGCGTTTAAAAAAATTTTATTTCAGTTAAATAGTTTTTGGGATATAATAATACTATAATACGTAAGTAGGTATTGAGTAATCATGGCAAAACACGATATAGGAGAAGCTTTTTGTATATTATGTTTACCCTTGTCCTTATTATTTCATATTCGATCTTATAAAATATAAATCAATGAGACAGAGTAATAATTAACAACTTACAAACAATATTATTATTTATCATACACAATATACAAATATATTCTAGACGGGTGGAAGGTGTGCCCCGGCTCTGTAGTACATATAATCATTTCTTGTGACTAAGAATGTTTATTACTTTAACATAGGTTAAAAGGTTAATAGGTTAATAGGTTTAACAATATTTATTATTTTAACATAAGACAATATAGAAAATATGGAACATTTAATTTATTATTTAACAAAAATAATTTACATAACCGGCCTTAAATCATTATAATAAACACATAATACAATTACCCTGTGTGGCTGTATCTTGTAAACATTTTAATAATTCATGTACAAATGCATACTCTAAAAGGCTTGAAGCTCTATGGTATATGGTTATGGTATAGGCATGTAAAAATATCTTAGTTATACATTTTAAAACTACGAAGAACGTCCCTAGAAAAAATAGTAATATTTTTAAAGTTATTACATTAAACAATATTTTAGAATGTAATTATAAAATCTAAAACTGCATGTGGCGCAGTGACACCAACGTTTAGGTAACATAAAATGTATTTTCATTTCCTGACTGGGATTGAGTATATTTACCAAAAATAGAGCTAAACATCGGAAAAAAACACATAGTTAAATAAAACTGCGTGCTGTTCATTAGAATTAACTTTGTTCATTCATATCTTACCAACCGTTTATTCAAAAATGAAAATTCATAAAAAAAATGGTTTTTTAATCTTATGGATACATAAGATAATCACTTATCATTTAAATATCAAAAGTTGTTTGTGGTTTCACCTACACAAATAAGGATTAATATAAATTATAGCAGGGGTATAAAAAATGTTAAAATGTTATGAAATTTTAAAAATCCAAAAAGAAAAATTTGAAAAAGGTTAATACTTATTGAAATAATGAGAGTTTTACGTTAAATGTTAAAATGTTGGATTATTCTGTATTATAATAAGACATATGTACACATTTAAAATGTTATCACCTGGGACAAAAATGTTGCACCCTCTCAGTTTTATACTTTTATTCATTATTTTTTTGTATTTACTACTTCGTCACCGCCACGTTTTAACCTTTATGTATATAAACATGATCCATTGTACGATGGTACCACTTATTTTGCGTATCAGTATAATATAATATACATTACCATTTACCACCTAAATATAATAATCGTTTTTTCGTTTCAGAAAAACACAACGTGAACCGCTGGGTGCACAAACTGTTGGCGAGCAATAAGACGGTCGCAGAGATGAAGCTCAGAAACGATTTCATGTTCCACTTGGTGACGGCAGTCCAGGAGGGCGAGATCCGGGCACCATTCAACCAGTATCCGCCGTCGTTACCCCTCAGCAGTCTGACGTACCTTCTAACGGGCAGCTCGCCCAGTTCTAGTGGCAAGGACGGGAAAAAAGGCGCCGGTGCCTGGGAATGTGATCTATCCAGCGAAGACACTGAAAAGCCCATGTTGTACAGACAATCACCCGACGGCGGTGCCTTTTTGGCCGCACAACCTGTTCCTAAGTGTGGAGCGTTCTGTTACTTAGCCGTGGTCAGTAAGCCACCGGCCAAGGACGACAAGCCCAAGTTGTAAACGTGACGTGAGGAACGTACCTCCCATGTATGGTGCATGTATTGTATTGTATATATATTGTATATAATATATAATATATATATTATACCTAAAATAAATATGATTTAATGAAACATTTTCTTCAGTCCCTATAGTTTTTGCTATTTCGTTCGAATGCGTATATTATATATAGCTAATAGGTACTTAATTATGCATACCTACTTAATACTTATTTATCGGTTAGCTGTTGTCTAATATTAGGCACACTGACTCATAAAATAGCGCTGTCATATTAAAAAAATGATACCCGTGGGCTGTAATGTAGGCGACAGCTATAAGTATCTAGACGCTCGCGTAAAATCCGACCGTCATTAAAATCTGGCAAAATCGGAAGTATCGACCACTGTAACCTAGCTATATACACCCTGGGGATACCGAAGCCTTAGATTTAACTACTAAAGAGTGTGTCATGTGTACACCGTTTATTACTAAAGGTGTTTGCGACCGTGTAGTGCTAAAATAGTTAGTGTTAGTCAAGAAACCGACGGCAGTCGCCTGTGAGCATTATCGACGTTAGTACGACGACATTTTAGCGAACGAGTCTTGTATACGTACCTTAATACCTTTTGGCTGTACTTCGTATATTTACATATTTTTTTATTATATTACACACTATAATTGCATATATTTTACAATATATAGGTATGCGAGTATCAGTCTTTAGTGGTACATCGGAAAAACGTTATCCGCTTTCCGAGAATAAGTTGGTATTGGGTAGATACTTGCTTATAGTAAAAATCGCGCGTTAAAGCAAGATGCTCACCAGTCAACTTTGTATAATAGAGATAACACGTAGGTAAGTATGTTTATAATTCCCAAGCCATCCAAAAAATATCTCATTTATACGTTTGACGATGTAAGTATTATTATTTTGTGGTAATTAACCCTAGATTAGTACCTATTACCTAAGTTATAAGTTTCAAATATCATATTAGAACTATTTTTATTATTTTATAATTTGTATAAATTGGATACTATTTTGTTTAATGTTTGTAGTCAATGGTTTTTTTTTATAAATGTTTGAAGTTTAGACTACAAAAATTAACCAAAATAGTATCCAATTTATATAAATTATAAAATAATAAAAATAGTTCCAACATGATATTTGAAACTTATGATTTAGGTAATAGGTACTAATCTAGGGTCAACTGATGGTTTTTTTTTATAAATGTTTGAAGTTTAAATGTTGAGAAAAACCACGAAAACTTGCAAATTATTTTATAAATATATAAAATATTTTTATAGCAAAGGATTTAAATTAACACTACAAGCTGATTTGTCATATTAAGTATTTCATACTGAAACCAAAAAATCATAATAATATAGAAGCACAAATTTTTTTACAGACATTTGAAGTTTGAATTTGGATAAAATTCGACACAAATTAAACGGGTATGTCACCAACGGTACGAGTTTGAGGTACGATAGGGTCCACTCACCCCTACTTTTACCTATGTACCTACTAGATTATGCACTTTTTTCTCGTACACAGGCATAGAACTGAGTTGACTGCACAAACAATATGTTTAAGTGGTTTTAAATTTGAATGATATTTCAAGGATGCCATTTGGGGGGGGGGTGTATCTTGGCACCCCTATTTTTTGCTGTCTCTATTTGGTCTGCCTTAAAATGTACAACTGCGCCGATGGGCGATGGCCTATGTGTAAAAATTAAAATATATTATTTGTTATGAAATATGAATACTATGACACTCTAATGCATATAAAATATAATAAATAATATATTATTATGTACCTATAAAGGTAAACTAGGTAAAGCATATTGTTATTTATTATCTGTAGTTGTGTATTATTGGTGTGCATAACCAAAGCTATTTCCAACTTTCTAGATAGTGCTTTTTTTCGTTAGTAGGTATAATAAAATATAGTGTAAGGCACGTACGTTATATACGTTATATACGTATACAAACAAAAGATATTTACTATTATGAAAAAAAAGAGGACCGATGATGAAAAAAAATTGGCCTGCTTAAATTTTGGTACTCCTAAAACTCAAATGGCCTCACTAAATGATATGTCTGAAGATAGTGTTGCTAAACAAGATAATTATTAAACCTTATTGAAATCATTGAAACTTGTGTACATACTTCTCCGTGGAACTTTAACTATCGCTCAGTGAAAGATCTGGTAGGTATACTATAGATTAGACGGTTTATAAAATCAAATTATTATTATAATCAACTTATTTAAATAGGAAAAAATTCAATTCCTCCATTACAAAAGAGTTAGAAGTATTTAAAAGAATAGTATTCTAGAGAAAATAGATTAAACTCAGATTTAATTGTAAATCAACTAACATGGTAATTGAAAAAATTGAATAAATACAATACCTAGAAACAATTTAAAATACCTACAACCTACCTAAAAGTAAATACAGTGAAACCTCTGAATAGAAGACATCCTCGGTCTCCAAATTCTCGTCCGCTATTCGGAGGTGTCCGTTACTCAGAGTGGGTACATTTTTAGAAACTCGTAAAGGATAATGTGTAAAATGAAAACATTTGCGCTATGGTAAATTAAATTACATATAATGTTATTAAAAAAATTTAATATAAAGTATAAATGTAGTTATGCAGATTTGTTCGTCAGTATCAAAATTTCCTGATAGTTCATCGTCTTCACTGTCTCGATAACTGAAACCAGATCGCAAGAAACATTTTTTTTACAATTTCAGGCTTGATTTGTGCTTGGGAAGAAGCCATCCGATACACAGCATCCAAGTATCAATAGCGCTATAGTCACCAGCATCTAAATCAGCAAATGCTTTTTGTAGCAGTTGTTTACGATAAAGCTTCTTAAACTGTTGGTTATCCACCGGTCATTTTTATTTTTGGGGGCAGTTAAAAATTGTTTAGTTTAAGGTGGGAGAGGAGCTGTGTTGTCAACAAAAAGCAGCACTTTTCTACTTTAAAGCCAGCCGTTTGGAGCTTTATAAAACTATATATTATAGGTAGTTTATTACCTATTTAAACTAAATAATAATCACTTATGTGTTTTCAGTTATGCCAATAATTATACACAATACTAACAATTTGCAAAATAAGCAGAAAATGTTAACTTTTTCCCAAATGTTTTTTTTTTTATATGTACCTGTTATAAAATAAAACATTTTTTGCAAGTTTCAATGTACCTATAATATAATTTTATTCTTATCTGTTTAGTACCTATTTCATAATTTTCGTGACTTACTACTAGGTGCAATTTTTTCAAAGATATTTTTACATATACACATGTTTTCAAACGTTCCAGCCGTTCAAACCTTACCGGACCACCCATACAACCCTACAGCCTAATGAGTAATGACCTCAGTCGTCGAAGCCTTAATCAAATAAAAAAAAATGTGCACAATGGTATAGGTAATAAATAATAACAATATAACTTATAAGTTCTAGTAAAAAAATATGTATAAAAATGCTTAATCCTTGAGTAATAGGTATACAACATAGGGGCGATACCAGTTCGCATACACTTAACCTTTTTTGCGTACAAATGTACAACTCGATTGCGCACACGAATTTTTAATACCTGTGATAAATGACCCAAAACGTTGGACTCGTTTGCGTACAAAAATTATAGCAAAAGTCTACTAAAACCCAAAAGAACTTACAAGAATAATGTTTAAGATTGTTTTCAAACATTTTCCTTCTTACTTTTACAGGCTTAGGATTGTCTGTATACAACAGGCGTTTAAAAAAATGTATTTTTTTGTTGATTTAATTTTAATTAAATTTGTCATGTTATTTCAATGTTATGTTTGTATTTCCTATTTTAATGTTATTCATATTATAAAATGACTCGTGTCTCAATAGCATCACACGTTCGACTAAATAATAGGCATATACTTACCTAGTAACATCGAGCAGTCGTCAATAACGCACACATTTATCTAAAATTGCATTATCGTTTAGAACCGCACACCAGTATTAATCAAAAACTTTTGAAATTACGTGTATCTTATTGAAATTTGCACTGCAAGTTACAATATAAGTCTAATTTAATAGTTGTAGCCGTTGTAGGTACGCAACCAAGTTGTCATTTTTAAGGTAAACAATTGTGTATTGTGCGCAAAAGGTGTGTATCACCGCAATATAGTTACCTACATGATAGGTGTTATTGCAAAATACTGATCACAATAGTAGTATATTATATTCGATTACAGTAATGTTATTTAAATATAATATTTACTAATTAATTTACCGAAGTATATTCTTTTTTTTCAAAATATTTACAGATAAAATATTATATTGATAAATTTCAAATTTGAAATAAACAGATAAAGGATTTGGGGTTTTTGAGTATATTGTAAGTTAGATCCGTCCACTTGTAACTTGTGAAAAACCAAGTTTTTACGAACTGATTCTGGGACTAAATCAATCAAATGATGAAAAAATTCTGCCGAATAGAAAACAAATGTTAAAGCAGTTAACAATAAATGACAATGTGGTATCTGGCTTAAGTCACTCATGTGCTCCGAGTACCAGCACTGGCCAGTGCCACTAGTTCCCGGATGGGTGACTGTATCAACCGTACCAACCATAACGCAGCTACTCATCAAGCTCAGGGCAGTCATTGATAGGTATAATTTTTATATTTTATAATTTTTTTTTCATAGTTAAGTAATTCTTTTTGTATAGTAAAGTCTTTTTTTTTTTTTCGAAGGTACTTCAACATGAATATAATTGTATAGTAAAGTAAAATTTTTTTGTTAAATGGTGTAAAATATAACCTTTACTATCTAAAACTAAGAGTTTTTATTTTAATTAATAATGTTATAATATACTGATGAATAAATAAATATATATATATATATATTTATAAGAGAAATTTTGATTTTGCATGAGGGGGGCGTTAGCAGTAAGTTATTACGATAAAGGGGGCGCTAAACTAAAAAAGGTTAAGAACCACTGGTTAGACAATAAAACATTTGAAATATAGTCATTCGAGTATGGTTAAACCTAAATGTTTTTCAAATTTAAGTTTTAAAAGTTTTTTTAAGTCAGAGAATGACTACTTGTCCTATTTTCATAAAATGTTTTAAACTAATTAAATTGTTTTCTTCTATACTTGTATCACTTGTATCCTTGCTCTATATCACTGGAAATGTGCCAAACTTTTTTGCTTGAAAAATTTGAACTAAACATGAATTTATCTGATATTTATCTAGATAAAAACGTATTTATTTTTATCTTTATCTAGATAAATTATTAGGTCTTGATCATATTTACTGTATTATACAGTATTGTTGGTTAATTGGAAAGTCAGTGGCTCTAATTCGAAATTCGAAATATTCTAAAATTATACAGTTTTCAAACTTTGATAACTAATGCTAATACAATAAGTGTGATAACCTTACAATTTTACAATTGTAAAATGCTGTATTTTTTAAAATATAAGTTGCTTTTATTTATTAAAAATTCAATCTATTTCAGAATAGTTTTTTTCTTCATATCATAAATATATAACTCTATAAAATGGTTATTTTCGAATTTTTAAAATATTTTTTTAAAAATTCAACTAAAAATATAAGCGTTTTTCAAATTTAGTTTTTAACTATGGTAAAAGAAAGACAAATATATATATAAATTGGTTATATATTACATTAAAAAAGACCTTTTTACAATATCTGCAATATATTTTGAATTAGAGTTACTGACTTTCCAATAAGTTAACATACTGTTATTAAATAAACATATTTAATTAACATACTGTCTTACATATTTTTGAGTTTACAATATTCTTCCTCAGTAAGATCTGTTACTTCAAATTTACTTCCCTTTCTTTTAGCTTGGTATAGGCCACTTTCCTAAAAGAACAAATAAATCAAAATGTTGTATTATTTTATTAAGTTCCAAAATAATTCATTAGGTATTTTTAAAGCATTTTTATTGAACATTTGTTGAAGATAAGATTTAAATTCAGAAAATGTAATTATTATAGTATGTATACGGAAACTAGTGTCCCGACAACCTTAATTCAAAGATTAAAAATTATATTTATGCTTCAAATACTAAAATTAATAATAAGGAAGCCTTATAAAATACTTATCTTTGTTCTGTAGACAATAATAAGGATTAAGAAAACCTCGGGACAACAGTTTTCGCTGTAACGCGTAATGAAATGTTGTATTATCGAAAGGCTAAACGATTGACTTAGCAAAGAGATTTATCGTTATTCAACCAGGATCGATTTCGAGAGGTTTCAAACGCAGCGGCGTACGCACGGATTAGTCGCTTGATATTTGTTTTATTATAAAAATTAATGAAATTAAAAAAATAATTTGGTACATATTATAAACATCTGAAATGATTTTTTTTTGTATTCTCGGTATTAACTCGTTATAATAAACTACAAAAAAACTATCAAAATTCATTGATTTTTTCAACGAGTAAAAGGTTTTCTATGTAATTACGTAACGGCGCATCGCCGACAATGCCATTTACATGTTTTTTATAATTTTATATACATGGTAATTTTGTCAAAATTTTCTTTTTTAGCTCGTATTGGTTTCTTGTAAAATGTGTTTCGATACAAATATAAAAACATACAGCATAGTTTTATTAACGATCTGTCCTTTAGAGTTTAGATAATAAAATAATAATTTATAAATTATATAATGCATAATAATAGACTCGTAACTCACTTGATTTTTGCATTGGTCCAATTGAGCCAAAACACAAGCCATACGTAGCTTGTATATATCGTCGTCTGTGCAGTTGTCGTCGACACGATGAATGGCAGGGGCATTCGTAGCCGTTGGAGTAGTCGTTTTATTACAGAATTCGTTCTGGTTCCGATCAATGAGTCCGGTTTCAGAATTGTCCGGGCCGGTTCGTTCCCGGTCATCAAAAATCCTGTCTTTTCTGGTGTCCCGGTTAACCACGTTCCTTCCACCCGCGGCGGCGACGCCGCCACCGTCATCCGCGTCTCGAACGTCTGCGGGTGCTCGTGGGCTGTCTATGGTCCCTGCCACCGAAAACATTCTCTTCGTTTCGACCGGTTCGTTTATCCCGTCGTAAGCGGCTGTTAGCGAAGCATCGTCTTGGTAATCAATCGCCTGTGATTTAGGGGTTTCCGATGGCACCACGTTCTTGCCGACGCCGCCGAAGCCACCACCTCCACTACCATCGAAGCCGCCACCGCCACTACCGCCGAAGCCACCAGCGCCACCGCTACCACCACCAAAGCCGCCACCGCCGCCACCGCTACTAGTGCTGAAGTCACCACCAACAACACCACCACCAACACCACCAACACCAACACCACCAACACCAACACCACCAACACCACCACCAACAACACCACCACCACCAACACCACCACCAACACCACCACCAACACCACCACTAACACCACCACCAACACCACTACTCGCGAAGCCACCAGCACCACTGCCAACACCCACCACCACCAACACCACCACCAACACCACCACCAGCACCACCAACACACTAACACCACCACCAACACCACTACTCGCGAAGCCACCAGCACCACCGCCAACACCAACACCACCACCAACACCACCACCAACACCACTACTCGCGAAGCCACCAGCACCACCGCCACCACCACCGCCACCGCTACTACCGCCGAAGCCACCACCGCCACCGCCGCCACCGCCGCCACCACCGCCACCGATACCACCGCCGCTGTTGTAGTCGTCGTCTCGTACATTGGCAGGTACACGTGGGTTGTCGATGGTCTCTGCCACCGAAAATATTTTCTTCGTATCGACCGGTTTGTTTATCCCGCCGCGGGGGGCCTTTAGCAAAGCGCCGTCATGGTAATCGATCGTCGGCGAGATTAGGGTTTCTGACACCTCGGTTTCATCTCTCTTCTTGTGCACCCGAGGTTTGCCAGTGCCATTGTTAGTATTAGGGTTTTTTGATTTTTTCACAACATAGCCACTGTTTCCTGTCTTGTTTGTTTTTGATTTTTCCTCGACACCGTTACCAGTGTTACCACCGATTCTATTGCTGTTATACAACTTTCTATGCTTGTCTTCGTTTTTCTTAACGTCCGCCAACGGGCCGGTTTTCCCCTGAGTTCCACTCGTTCCCACAACTTCTTTAAGCAGCGCTCCGGTCGTTCCCGGTTTCCGATTTTTATCAGTAACGCTTGCAAGCACCGGATCGTCGATTTTTTTCCGGTCGTCTTTCGTCGCTACCCGCCGGACTACGTCACTCCGTTTTTGCGATCGCATATTATTTACGGCATTACCGCCGATCGCAGTTTGCGGTGGTATGCTGTCTCTCGTCTTCATCGCGAAGATTTTTTTACCGTTTCCGGACTTGATTACTTCACCTTCTGTTTTCCGGGCATCCCCTTTCGACGCGTAGTTTGTCCTATTTACGTTTGTCGGTCGTTTTTGACCTGTCGGAGAGCCGATCGTTTTTTCGAGCTGGACTTTGCGTGCTTTGTCGTTCACCACCGCCTGTTGGCGCCTAGGTATATTTTTCTGCTGGAGTTGCGAATTCGCTCCGCTTACTGCTTCACCCTGTTTTAGCGACCTCGTATTATTTACGGCGTTATCACCGATCGCCGTTTGCGGTGGTATGCGGTCTCTCGTCTTCATCCCGATGGTATATTTGCTGTTTCTGGACTTGATGCCTTCGCCTACTGTTTTCCGGGTATCCCCTTTTGACGCGTAGTTTGTCCTATTAACGTTTATCGGTCGTTTTTGGTCTGTCGGAGAGCCGATCGTTTTTTCAAGACGGACTTTGCGTGTGACATTTTGCATGTTCGTGGTTTCCTGATCCTTCCCATTGCCAGGTTTATCCGTTTTCGGATGAACCGGAGATTTTACCACCAATCTTGAATTCACCCTGCTTTTGACGCCGTCCGATGACGTCCGTTTTTCGTCCACCACGGCGGCATCAGTTCGTTTATGATTCGATTTTCGCTTTACAAACTTTGGGACTTCGTATCGTTTATTCTGTGATGCCTGCGCCCGTTGGTTTGACTTGCCGGTGTCACAGTAGTCGTAATTATGTTTTCCAGGTGCTAACAACGCCGCCGCCGCCGCAGCTCCACGTCGGCGTCGCTCAGCTTCAGCTTCGGAACTAAGGGTCGTCTTCGCAGCATTAACGACTCCGGGCAAACCACCTGTTTCCTTGGCAGCGGTCAACATCTCGGCCACGGCATTAGCCACACCCGAACGGATGTGATCACCGTGAGTATGGCCCGATGAACCTTCGTCCGTGGCCCCGGTGTGGCTCAACAACTCGTTCAGCAGCTTTTTGGCTATGCCATCTTCTTCGGCTTTTGGTGAGCTCTCACTGCCTCCGCACACTGCGTTCAAAATGTGCCCGGAAACGATTTCGGAGACGAGCCGGACGAATTCGACCGTGTTCACGTACTCCTTCTGTGCGGGTCGTACGAATTTTGGATACCAACGGTGTTCTGCCTGCGCCGATTCTAGATCGTTGATTATTCTGTAGGTCGTCTGCAGATAATGATCCAATTGCCTGCACGTTTGTATAATAATATTATAACAATATATTATATTGTATTAATTTTATATTAAACGAACCTTTATGTTAATGCCTATAATACCATAAATAAATACCATAATAATATCATAAGCAGACAAAAATCTTAAAATATGTGTCATGGTATATACGGCCACAGTGCCGGAGCGTACATGACGTAAGCACTGTAAGCAGTGCTTACATTTGAAAATAGAAAAAAGAAATTTTTTGAATAAAATCAAGTCAAATATGAAATGGTTAATTTAATAAAAGTTTTCAGTTGTTTTAAAGCCACGTAACACGTTTGATGGTTGCTTACACGGTAGTGCATACGTATATAGCCGCAGGTTTAACTACCACCCAACACCGTCGCACTTCGTCAATGCCCACAATAATTTATTATCAGCGATTAATTTTGATATTGCCTACTTTATTTATACTTTACACGGTGTAAGGCGAAATGAAACTGCTTATGTGAGCCTATTTAAGTGATATAGGTAGGCAAAGCACCATAAGAGGGGACATATATTATTACTTTGTTTTTTAGCATTTTACATTATGAATACGCGACACTGTTATTTCGAACCATGGAATGCAAGTATGACGTGCGTCTGTATTATAGATGTATATCTATAGCTTTACGTTAATATTAAAAACCTATTATAAAAAAATGGGCTCTTCAGTTAATAGCGATAATGTTATTGTATTATTAAATATTACTAATAAAACGTTTTGTATCAAATAGCATGGTGGTGTAGATGACTATTTCACTTAAAAAAAAATGAAGAATCGATTTGATATATAAATTAAATGTTTTTATTAAATGTTTTTTTAAAAATAAAATTGTAAAATTCATAACTAATTTAACTTGTGCGTATTGGTGAGGTGGTGGTGGGACCGTAAGTTAGTATGTACGTACTTAACATTGCTTAAACTCACTCACGATACGCCACTGTAGGTACGGCCATTATAATCAATAATCATATCATATTGATTTAGATAGGTACATACTTTTTTTGGATGCCTGATGATTTTAGATTATTCTTTAATTTTTTCAAGTGTCCTGCGTCTAAAAATGTAGTGGTTAGTGACCGATGATTGGGTTTCACCATTACTGTAATTTATTAAAATACTAAATAATTCACTTTCTTCGCTATACCTACTTTATAATGTACACTATATAGTTTCTAGGTAGTTAAATTAACCAACGCATACATTTCAAATAGTTACTATATAATATAATATACCTTAAGGACACAGCGTATCCCTCGTGTTGCACCTTCAATTTACAGGTTTGAATAGTTTAAATTTTTAGAATAGAATTTTGGAAACCACAGCATTTCATGTTTTAATATCATTATTGTTGTTGCTGTAGTAATTATGTATACATAGTAATATATCATATATTATTGATACTGCCTATATTTTTGTACAAACACAGTATTATATGAGTGGTCTTTGAAACAACCACGTTACATAAAATAACTTTTAATACAACTCGAATTTTTAAAAAAATAAGTAATAACTCTACCTTGTCGTCAAAATTTGAACGGTATAAACGTTCGAATGGTTATGATTTATTTTTAAACTCGGGTTTGATAAGGCGTGAGATATTGACATCAACTATTGCTTCTAAAGGGCACCAGATTTTGGTAGTACAATTTATTATTACAGTATATAAAAATTTGATAGTATTAAATTTAATTGATCTGTATTTATAATTTATTTTTTATGTGACAGACAACAGTCCGAAAGTACTCAATAGTCAATAGGTTTAATTTCAAAATTTAACAATTAAAACTTTTTGAGATTAAAATACTTATTTTCACTTTTCATATTATGAAGGTTTAATATAATTATAATAATATTGCCATCTTTAATTTAATTTTTAAATTTCTTATTCATGAACAGCGGTATTTCAAACTTAAAATAAACACTTTTTTAGGTATATATAGTTATAACGTGCAAGTTTGCAAATTTTTAACTTTTTTCTTTACTACTAAGAAATTGGGTATTTTTAATATGTTTACTGCTAGGGGCCTCAAAAGATATTTGCCCCGAACATATTTGTTCGGATCTGGCTTAATCTATTTTCTACCTGGATAGTATAACAGTATATTTTCTTTCTAAAGCTGGCTTCCCACGACAAGTAGTTCGTGTTGGATTATCATAGGGCATAGATTAAAAAAAAGGTTTAATTATTATTGTTTGAATAATTAACATTGTTAAAAACCCTATACAAAATATGATTGTATATTTTTCATACTTAAAATATGCTACAAGGGCAATCATTAATTTACTTTCTATAAAAATAACTTTGTTAAAAAATTCTTTTGAATTTTAAAATTTATAATCTGAGGTTTAAAAATGTAATATAAGTCTTTTTAAAATTTTAAAGTTTAATATTAGTCCTAGAAACTATTTTTCTTAGATCTGTGAGTATATCATAAGCAATTTTTGATACCTTAATTACTTAACTCAATAATTCAAATTAAAAAAGTAAAGTATCACAAGTTGTAGAGCTAATTATTGGATCATTTACAGGCCTTGATAAACTTCCTTCTCTTCACTATGTATATTAAGTGTTCATATTTTAATGTCACTTGGAAAGCTATATGATTAGAAAATACAATACTAAGTTTTAATGTTTCACTAAAATTCCCATTTGTATTTAGTGTGCAATGTGCTGTGTTATTGACAAGTGCGTGCACGTGCAAGAGCGCTCTACTATTTATTTTATAGTCTCTCACACTAATGATCACTTACCTAACCATTTTCTATTTGTATAAATGTGTGCATTGTAAGTGAACATTAGTGCTATAAGAAACTAATTTCAAGGAACATCTGAGACTTCATTGTTATGTAATATATATGTGAAAATATTCACCTATTCTGAAGAAACAAATTTCATATAATATTATGTATGAGTTGAATTAATTATATTTGCAGCACAATAAACAAACAACGAATGACAATACTAAATATAACCAAACAATACATTTTTATTATTATTAATCAATAATACAAAAAAGGTTAAAATAATAACAGTTGAAATTTTAATGAGAACTGTAAATTGCATTGTCAAAAAAAAGTTAATAATCATCAAATGATAAAAAAAAATAAGTAACTTACTTAAAAATAAAAATACTTTTCAAAAAGATAAATAAAATAAAATAAAATAGAAACATTTCTTCATAAAAAAAAAAATTATCATTAACATAGCAATCATAATTGAATGAAATATTATAAGAATAAAAAGTATATTAAAGGAAGTATAACAACTCATCCAATCCTATGTTGGGTGACCGTCTGAGACTCTGTCCAGTGAGAAATGCCAACTTGTGAGCCAACTGACATGGAGCAGGAACTCGAACCGTACCCTATGATTTATTTAAACAAAATGCATAGGTATAGGCAATAAAAAAAAAAATATTTCACAAAAAGGTATACTAACCGACCAATTGTAGTACATATGAGTCAACTTGAATGTAAGTCTTTGCATTATATCGGGAGGAAGTCTAAGTGTATCTTCAATAACTTGATAATGTGTAGGAGTTACAGTACCCTGTCTTACATGTTGTGAGACCAAAAAGAAATCGTACCTGTAATTCATAGTTCAAGCATTATTTATTTTTTTTTGTTATTTTCTATTACTGCTATACTATATAACAAACGACAGTTAAATTATAAAAAAAAAATACAAAATACCAATACAATAAAATATAGTACTTTAATCCTATTTCAATAAAATGTATACATTTAGATTAAATAATAGATGTATTGGCTTACTTAGTTGGGTCTGTGACAACGCTATCAATAATTGTACCGGGTCGAGGATTTTCAGGGCCTCTATTACTAGGAGCAAAAAATCTTGCACTAATTCGTTTTGTAACTATAACAAAAGCTAATGGGACAGAACTTGCCCCATAAAATTGTTCACAAGCAGTCTATATATAAAAAAAAAAAATTAACTCAATTTACAATTTAAAATAATTTAAACAAACCTACCTGCAAAAGTCGAACTTCTGTCTTATGGACATGAGATATTTGGCCTTCTCCGACACCATCTCTATATACAATTATGGAAGTAGGTAATACACCATTTTTAGTCCTATACTTGGCTAATGCCTCTGAAAAATAAAATCATTTTTTTATAACTATTTTGCACCTGCACCTACACTTATAAATAATTACTCATTATTATGAACAGTAATTATATTTTAAATTCTACAATTATAAAACAATAATAAAGAGAACGAGTTAAATGACAACCAAATTTCAAAAAATAAACGCAAAATAAATAACATTTTAATATTTAGTAGTTTATTATTTGATTGTTTAACACATTCAATGCCACAGTCAACGGGTGGTCGACATCTGAAACATTGCCCAGGTCGCCAAATAGTGTTTTTTCACTTTGACGGTTCATAATTTTGACTGGCTATGAGATAACATTTTTAAATATACTGTAAGCGATTAGGCACTGTCTCAAGAATCTAGAGATATAATTGGTTTTTATTTTTTCCCTGAAATGACGAAGTCGCTAACTAACATAATATCATAACATTTTACATATTAATATATTATTGTTGTTACATCTGGATGTAATTAATTTAATAACATTAATAACTTAACACATTTTAACATAACATATTTTTGGAAGTATAAAGCGTGATTGAAAAATATATAATTATTTTTATCACTTAGTGAATTTATTTTTAACTATAATTTTATTTATAATTATTTCTCCTGGTGGTGGTAATTCTCATTCGTGAATGAACCAGTACGCATGATAGTATAATTGTACCACTTAAAATATTTAGTTATTGTCGATATACGAAACGTTAGGTTAGAGCGCTGGTCACCAGTATTGACGCATAATCACCCAGACGTATTTTTGGCGAGGTGACACGTGCTACGTGCTGATAATACCAATGGGCTCAACGTGTTAACACTTAATCCTCATTCCTTCGAATAGAGGGGCTGATGGTCCTATACAATTTAGGAGCAGTTGGTTAGCAGATTCCTAATACACTAAAATGCAATTTTTCAAGGTAAATTTAATGTACTGTGAGATTAATATGAGTAACACATACATAAAAAGATATAATAAATTAAATTGTAGAGTGTACACTCCCCAGAGTAATACTGTTTTTGACAGTAGTTTATTAAGTTCACGGCTCACAGGAGAAATGGAGTTAATGTTAAATCAAAAATTTGGTATATTTAATCAACTATAAATAAGATCTAAAAATTAGGTAAGTGGTACATTGTTTCTACATTGCTAGTGAAATGTTAATAGATTTGGCTGTGTAGTTTACTTCAGTAGTTTTAAGCGGATTTGGGATTTGTTAATCAAGGCAACTGCTGGTAGATTGTTACGGTTATAACTGAGAAATGGAATATAATTTTAACTTTATAAAATATTATAATTAATAGCTTAATAGTAAAATGTATTCTCAATAATTAAGAATATTGATATAAAAATCTGGTAAAATACATAAAGGTTAAATAGTAAAAAAGCCAGAATTGAAAAATTTACAAATACTTACTGCTTATGCCTGTAGCAAAATGAACAGAGAGTTCCTCTCCACTTTCATGTGGTTCTACACAACTAAAGTAACTTGTGTGAGCATCATTCATGGTTGATACTAAAGCTCCAAATGATATGTTTTTCCGCTGACTGTCATGACATACATCAAAACCAACTATCATCATCCCCTAAAAATAGTTGTTGAGTAATAATTTAATTTGTATATTCCATTTTATTTAATTTACTTTTTTAGGAATGGTAACTAGCCAAGGGGCTCCTCCAAGTTTACAATTGATTTGTATAGCAATTTTCGTACAAACAGACAAATTGTTTTTTTGCACATTTTTTAAAAGTACTACTTGGGACGGTACTGTAAATAAATATTCATTATAAATACATAAATTGTATTAAATCAATGTTATCATATATATTAGAAATATACCTGCTCTATCAATACAAAGTTTTCTTTTAATCATACTATAAATATCACCACGTGCTGACGGAATAACACATAAAATCAATGACGGATTCGATTCATTGATTACTTTTTCGAGATCGTTCAAAAAAGTATTTGATCTCCCATCAACCATGGGTAATCTAAAAATTGTATTCATGAGCTTTCAAAAAAATAAATAAGGTAAAAATATATTTACATAGCAGGCCTGGGAAGTATAAATGTCATTCCTTGTGCTGCTTTTGCGAGATTTTGAGCAAATGCTTCTACCTCACGACAACAGTCTCTAGGAGCTAATATGGCCCAATTCTTTACAGTGGCAGAAGTAAACATTGGTAAAGAGCGTAAATGCTTTGTCCAATCAGCTTCTTCGCCACCATTATAGCCTTTAGAACGACTTTGAATTGGCTCTGGTTGTAATGTACGGCCAGTGAGTTCAACCAGTTTATTACTTAATGTCAGATTCCATCTTTTCAGTTCGGCTACAGACTTAAATAAAATTTAAAAATTAAAAAAAATAAAACTAGTTATATAAGTATTGATTTACATCTGGTGTAGAAAGAAGTCTATTTGCAAAATTTGTTAATCTCTCCATGCGTTCTCTGGGATTTACACGGGTATGTATGGCCATATCTTTCATAAGTGTGAAATTATTTCTATAATTAAAAACAATATAATGCACATGAATTAAAAATAGTTTGAACTAAAAAACCAATACATTTACCTCATGGAATCGGTTATACCAGTCATAATGCATAATTCTGGAACAAGGTATACCAACGTATCTTCAACTCCAAATCGTCTTACAGATTTTTTATTTTTCGAAATCAACATCGGTTGTCTACCACCACGAATTGTTATGTTCCATTTCTAATAGAGTAATCAATATTATGTTAAATTAGGTCTACAATAATGAAGATAAATCATTATAGTTATGTACTTCTTTGTAATATTGTATATAAGTCATTTTAGACCCATCTTTTTTACTAAATTCAGAATTAGGGTCCGAACTTTCATCTATGTCATCAATTCTGTAAGTTTCATTATTGTATTTTGTCATAACTGTGGTACCAACAACACCACTTTTAAAGTTTATCTAAATAATAAAATATATTAATCAATTAACTATACATAAAAGGTAAATTATACCGAAATACTCCAAAAATAATAATAAACATACCATCCAATCTTTGTTACGATTTCTATCAGCGGCGCATTGGTTCAAAAAGTCTAATACTGTCTCTTGACGCATGACTTTTGTTGAAATTTCTGCGCACAGCAAGATATTATCTTCATACTTGCCAATAGTTGTTTCATAACCTGGCCAAAGTTGAAGCTTATGTTGAGCCATATCAATCTAAAAGCAATTATAATGGGTCAGATAAGTAACAAGTAAAATACTTATGAAATTACAAATTTACTTTGGCATCTGGATCATAAAAGTTTCTTCCAATCAATGTTAGTTTAAGATGTCGAAGACAATTACGCAAGAGTAAGTTGAAGACTTGAATGTTGGCATAATCACCGGTTTCTATAATATTTGTGAATTTCACTGTAATTATTACAATTTGATCATCCTGGCGACGTGTTGATGTAAGTTCAAAAGTCTAAACCAAAATATTTAAATTAATTTCTAACATTCTAATCCATTGATGATCACTAAAAGTTTAATAAACCAATTAATGGTAGTGAGCTAGCAGTTCCTTAAACTTTTTATAGTGGCCATCATTTATATACATTTTTTATGCAACCCTTGGCATAATAATTCTTGATCAGCCTTGGTTATTGTTGTAACAGTAGTATTACAATATTAACCAATAAAATAAAAACATTTAATTAATCAATAACCTTTTCACTGCCACACTATTTATGCTCGGCAACTTGCATATGCAATATATATAATTAATTTTATTTTGAGATATTTATGATTTAACTATTTAAATTTAAAATAATGCGATTCAGCTTTTTTGTATAATTTTACAGTTATTGGCAAATGATAATAGTATATAATACAGGAACTTTATAATACGTAGTATGGAGCAGTGAAAGGGTTAACTTTATACAACTTACAGATGGATCAAATCGGCTGCCAGAAAATAACATGGTTCCATCAAACAAATATCCTCCTAAACGATCTCGATGCTGAGCTAATAATCCTTTTTTAATACTAATTCTATCTTCTTCAGGATTGAAGTCAACTCGATATTGATACAAACACCAATTTGTATATGAAGTGATGGGAAAATAATTTGCCAACAATTTTACTGGCTGTCCAGAAGTTCCTGAAGTATAATAATATTTTATAATTTTAAAACTAATGATGTAATTTTCAACTTTAATTTATAACATTTCATTACAATCAATTTGGCAAAAACATAATTTTTTTACCATAGTACTTTTATATTAATTTAAGTTATTTTAGTTAATTATTCCATTAAATCAATTTTCAATTAATAAGTTTTGTTGGTTACATAAATAATAAACATCTCCCATAAAGCTCGGATTTCTAAGCATTTGCATTTTGTTTATGGAGCGCTTAACATGATGCTTTCCAACTACAAAATATGTGTATCAATTACTAGTACTCAGAACACATTTTTTATTAGATTTATTACCTTGTGAGGCATTTTAAACAGTTTTAGTGCATTTTTCAGGTAATTTTTAGATGGTTACTAGAAATGATAAAAAAGTTAAGCCATCCCAATATTAAAAAATAAATATACCTAAACCATAAAAAAAATATTAAAGAAATAAGTAAAATATTAGAAATAAGAAAATTTTTGGGTCAATAAAAACGTATTGGTAGTCAAACATGGGTAATTTTAATTTCTAAATATTAGAGGGAAACTTATTGTATAATGTAATACTAAAAAATGTCTATTTTATGGTAAATATTTTCATTTGTTTTTATTTTTCAGTAATACAATTTTGATAAAATTAAATTTTAAAACATTTAGGTATACTTTTTTAAAATCTTTAATATTTATGTATGTTAACATAATTTAGTCTAATTTTTGTTCTTTAAAAATAAAAATATTCAAAGTGAATTGCTTTATTTAAAAATATTTTGTTGGAGCATTGAAATCATTCATGATCACAAAATAAAATTTAAATAATTAAAAATTAAGTTTTGCAGTCCTTTTCCTTGATGCAAGCATTTTTTAGTATGATGCATTTAAACTCTGAAAAACGAGCCAGATAGTATTTTTAAATCAATTTTTTCTATAAATTATAATATGCAGATAATATTATGTATTATATAAATTGTATGTATTACAGACTGACCAGAAAGAAAGGTTACAACGCCAAGAAGATCAAGGAAGTTATGGAAATGTGGCTTAGGGAGATGGAAAGAAAGGTATATGAGCGCTTACTAAAAGCTAGTGCCCTGGCTTCAAAAATGTGGTAACAATCTTTTTGGAGAAATAATCATATATTTTGGTTTATTATAATATCAAACAAATTTAATTCAAATATATGCATTTTTTTTTACTTTGAACAGGAATTGTAACCTTTCATTCCAGACGATTCTGATATAAATTTATAATATATTTTTTTGATATTACAAAAAATTAAAAATTAATTATATTTAAATATTAAACCTTACCTTGTTTTCCAATATCACCTAATGAAGATTGAGGTCTAGGTGTTCTAAAATGCTCAAGATCAATCTGTCTTCGTCCTCGTACTGCTCCACGCCCTAATGGTACTGGTCCATCTCCTAAATTTATAAGACGTTGGTTTATAGAAGTTGGTTAGGATTTTAATAATTTTACCTTTTCACTGCTAAGCTTTTTTTCCTAAAATACCATTTCTGTGCTGAATTAATTAAAATTTGTTTTATAATATACTTGAATGATAATTGTATTTTATCAAACCATATTATGTAGAAAATAAAAAAATATATATAATTATTGGCTTAAATTGTAAGTTTTAAATTTATACGACACCAGAACCCAACAGAGCCGGCATGGCAGTCCGAAGTGGTATTATTTGGATCAGTAGTAGTATGACTATAGGAGTGAAAGGAGTAAAACAGACTATATAAAAGATATATTACCTGCACCCAAATTTTTAAGACCTTCTGTAATTTGTTGTACCTTAAAAAAAATTGCATGTAAGTGTATGTAAATAATATAAAATTTCAAATAGATTCTTACTCCTGCCATAGGGTCTTGTTTAAGGCCTATATTATCACCAGACATTCCAGCCCTTGGTATATTATCACCAGACATTCCAGCCCTTGGTATATTATCACCAGATATTCCAGGCTTTGGAATATTATCACCAGACATCCCAGGTCTTGGTATATTATCAGCAGACATTCTAGGTCTTGGCCCTAGTGGCCTAGGGGCTCTTTGCTGCAGTGCACCAGTAGGTCGTGGTGGCATTGGACGAGGTGGCCGTGGCATTGTACTCGTAACTGGTGTTTGTAGTGGTTGTGAAGAAGGTATTGGCTGTGATATAGTTGGTCTAGGCCCTCTTATTCCTTGAGGAGGTAAATTTGATGTACTTGGTATACCCGGTTGATTGGTTGGGAATTGAGGACGTCCACGGGCTTTTCCCCTTGAAGGTCTTATGGGTTCCATTTGGAATAATTCTAGTAAAATAAAGTCTTAATTTATATATTATACTGCGATAAGAATTAGATACAAATCATATGCAAATATAAAATAAATTTATGAAAAAAAAGTAAAGGTCGCACCATAAAAAGCTGTTTAACTGACCTTTATCAATGAAAAACTATCAACAGTAATGCATTGCTACAATGTACACATCAATTTGTTATTTTATATTTTGATTCAGTATTTTTTAAGTATTTAAATATTTGTTTTTTGTATTACTTAAATAAATTATTTACAGGGTTTATAGGTGGTTGGCAAAAAAAATATATTATCTTTCAAAAACCATAAGGTAAGTGTGTTAAATGCGGTCTACCCTTTAATGAATGAATCCAAAGTACGGCTGATCAAGTTGAATTTAAGATCTTAGAAAAGCGATGAGGGGATATTATGATGATTTTATAAAATAAATTAAAATAAAATTATTGAAAGACATTAAAGTTAAAACCAAAATTCTTCGGGATTAATGGCTTGCTTATAAGATATTGAACATGAAAAGTTACATCTAAAAAACTGTGAACCGTTCTAAAAATTTTATGAATCTGTTCAACAAATAAAAAATTGTTAAGAATATCCTCTTAAGTTACAAATTGTCATAAAATCTATGAAACTTCCCTGATTTTCTTTCTAAATGAACAATGTTCGTGTGTAAAATGTGTAGGTGATTAAACGTTTCAGTACTAGGATAAATGTACTACTTAAATGTTAATGAAATTTTTGAGTTTTCAAGATTTTTCATGATGGTAAAAATTGTCTTCTCAGCCAAAAAGCTTAAAATATAATCAATAACCGTCTTATAGCTTTTTTGAAATGTTGTAAAGCATTTATAAATATCAAAAGTTGTGGTTCATACACACACATTTTTAAATAATGGAATACAGTTTTTTTAATTTATTTTTGAATTATATAGTTACAAGTTGATATCATGAAATCAAATATACATATTATAATATAGGTCAGGGATGTAAAATCCATGGTATACGGGCCAGAGGTGGCATGCTAAAGAATTTGAGGACACGCAAAAGTTGAAATATTTTTATTTTTAATAGTAAAATCATCACAATGTTAGTAATTTTTCACTATCATTGATGTCTTACAGAAAAGATTAGATTAGTGGATTCATTAAAAACGTAGACTACATACTCAACGCAAAATATAATATTAGATAATATGCGACTTGGTATGGAGGGTTGGCTGCAATCAGTCACTAAAGTACCTATCTGTATCTTACTAACACATAATATACCAAAATGTAATAACCTAACCCCAGCAGTTCTAATCTTGTAGTTAATTAAACATAAAATTAAAAATCAAAATATATTATTTAAATTGATTTATAAAATTGTTTTATATTTTAAATAAAAAGTAAAATAAAATATCCTATAAATTGACCAGTTACAGAAGTAGTTAGTAGTGTAAAACGGTAAAGAGAATGGATAGAGATCATGGACTGAGAGTTGAAAGTATTTTAAGTATTGTGTTTTTAAATTCAAATAAATTTTCAGAAGCCCTCCCCCCCCCCATAGAAAATTCCTGAGAACGCCACTGCATACACTGAAGATAATAAATAGATTTTTATGAGAATTATTATTTCAGGTTAATGAGAAATCAGGAAAAGCAAGAATGGACTGGAGAAATAGAAGAATAATTTATTATGTTGCAATACAGGAAACAAGAGACTTTAATAAAGGTAGATGAACATAGTACCACAGCAAAAATAAAAAAAAGAGTAAGGCAATATTGTTTAATACCATCTCACCCATTCGATTTATTTAGAGGAGTATAAGAAAAATTCAAAAGGGATAAGCATAAATGAAGGAAAAATTCACTGCATAATATTTTTAGATGACCATCATGAATCAGAATCAGAAACTTGCTGTAAAACTTGCTTTCCCCCTATAATAAAATATTGCAGAAACATCAAATGAAAATAAATGCAATGCAAAACAAAAACAATGGAGGTGACTAAATTTTGACTTTAAATTTTAAAATTGATAACAACTTAATTGAAGAAGTCAAACAGTTAAAGTACCTATGGAGTACTAGCGATGGTAGATGCTTGGCGGAGATTATTCAACAAATAACTATGAAAAAAAGAGCATTTACACAAAAGATACAATTAGTTATAAATAAAAAGCTATTAAGGAGACTGTAGTTGATAAAAAAGAAGTGCCTTCCAGACAAAAAGACACATTGTTTTTTTGATTTTTAACTTCTCCAAAAATTTAAATAAAACTATTTTATAATTACTCTTTTTTAATATAACGTTATTAGTAATTTGGGCGATAATATCAAAAGTGTGGAAAAGTCAATTTCAAACAGACTTAACAACCAATTCAAATCTGTTTTCAGAATTCTAATCGCTTCATTAGATCAATTGGTATGTTTGGCAAAGAAAATGTCTAAAATTGAGTGTGTAAAACAAAAACAGAAATTACTCGATAGAATCCCTTTTCTTAAGATGAGGAAAAATGTTGTCAAATGCTATGTATAGAGTGTATTGCTAAATGATAGCAAAACATGGACCATGAATGAAAAAAACAAAAAGAAGCTGGAAGCCATGGAAATGTAGACATGGAAAAGGTTATTGAAACATGTTTAGTTGGACAGAAATGAAAAGTAGGATAAATATGTTAAACCAAGTATACGAAAAAAGGATTCTACTCAGTACCATAAGAGAAAAAAGTGGAAAAATATGTGGTCAAATTTATTGAGACATAACAAATTTGTGGCAAACATATATATTTCACAGACAGATAAATGGACATAGAGGCAAAGGAAGACCACGAAAGACACATTAAGAAGATATGACAAGACAAGATGGCTGTGTTTGATACTCAGACATGAACAGGAAAAAGTGGAGAACCAGATTTACAACGACAAGACAAGTAGAAGAAGTACCAAGAAGAGGAGAAATTGAGAATCCAGTTAACTGACCATGGTAAAGTGTATTCAATAACCAAAGGTAAAATATAGGTACTGTTTTTAATGTATTTCCAAACACGTAGAATTTAGTTGATTTTATAAAAAGAATTAATGATTGGAAACATATGCACAAAAAAATATAATCAAATAATTAATCACAATAATTTTAAAAGATTATCTTAAAACCTTGTATCAATTGACGGAATAGTCTGTATTCCTATATCTAACAAAGAAGTATTGAATCATCAAAACCAATTTGGCTATTAAATAAAAATTACTGGCCATCTGCAATATGAAATTATTATAAACAATATTGCTGATATTTTGGGTTATCTCTAATAAATTAATCATTTATTTAATTTGATATTCATAAGAAAGCTTTAAAAAAATACCAAGAAGGTACATAAATCAAATTTTTTTATTTATACAATTTATTAAACCTAGATATTTTATAAATAATTGTAATTAACCTACCTATTAATTTGTCACTTTTAGTTAAATAGTTAACTAATTATGTAGGTATTATCAAATGTTTTCCCATTTTTACAATATGTAGCTATAAATAAATTTTTTCTTAAATTAATTAAATTAACAAAAGTTTAACAACAATACTTATTAGTCCAAAAGTCCACTTAATACCCATTCCATTGAAAAATATCTTTAACACACCTTAGCTACATTTTAAGCAGGGATCCCAGATTTATATCAAAATATTAAATCCTATAGGTACTTCTAATTTACATAAAATTAGATAAAATATAATGGGAGGGGTGAAGGCGACCATATAAGTTTAACATATTTTATAAATTATTACCAAGGTTCCTTGTACCTGAAAAAATTTTGAAATATAGTAATATTCTAAGGACCTAGGGTATGTTAACAATTAATATGTGACAAAATTATAAACAATTATAAATGTGATATTTCTTATAAAAAATTCTTAGTTAACGTTTAAAACAACTAAAATTACATTTAACTACAATGTAACATTTTTTTTCTCTCTTTAAAATAAACACAATATTCAATACTTGAAACAAATAATAAAGACTTAAGATATTTTGATTTATCAATAATCATTTAAATTTTGAAATGCTAAATTATGTTTTTTTAATCTTTGAAACAATAGGAGATCCCTAATTTTAAGGTAATTTACGGCAATAATTTTTTCCAAGAACCTCGCATATATTTCAGCACGGTAAATAAATCCTTAAGTTCATAAATTAATCTTACAAAACAGGTGACTCCTATCCCCATGTTAGACATTATCATTAACATTCATAAAAATATTATTACCTAGCCTTAACTAATATTAACATCAATGCATTTCTAATAAGTAGGTAAAAATTAAAACGCTGAGGTACTACAGTATAACGGCGTCTCATCGAAGTCTACTAGAAAAAAAGTATACACCAAGGTAGGTAACAACCTACAAATGTTCACAAAAAAAAATTACAATACTCGGTGAAACCGTTAAGACACTGGTCGATTAGATCAGAGTGAAAAGTACAGAATTAAATTACACGGTAAGCGCACGAAGCACACAGCCCAAACGGAATCGTTCAGAAAAAAAAAAATTAAAAACCACGTTTTCTTCCAACATGTCTGCCTCCCCGGAGACTTGTTCGAACGTCGAAGCCAAACGAGATGAGATTAACAATACAATACTAACGTTATTACATAAATAAAACAATCATACCTGAGCGTTGCGTGTAAAATGCAAAATTCAAAATGCAAAAAAAAAATGTGCATCCACGTGCAACGTACGCGAGCGGCGGTCAGACGAAAATTCGAGAGGCGTAGGACGAGTGACGGCGGACGATGGTGAACAGCGCGATTCTGCGATTTTGCGCCCTTTTGTGACTGCAGCGCTGGTATGCGGGCTGGTCTGAACAACAAAACGACAGTGCGCTTGCGCCGTACGGGGTTACTTTGCGCGCCGGGCAGTGGTGGCAACAAACCGCCGAGCGGCGACAAGGAAATTCAGAACCGGTAAACCTGTGTAAAAGTGCACAGGGACAACCACGGTAGAAGTGGTAAGAGCGGCGCAGAACGGCGGAAGAGGAGAACGAGCGATCGGAACGCCGGATATAGAAATACTGTCTGCGAGTGGCCTGTGCAGTCTTGGCCACGATAAGGGGGAAGGGGGTGGCAGCGGCGCTCGGCAGGACATTACGGAATATTGCGTGCGAAAGCGGTTCGTTCAGAAATAGAATAGACTGGAAACTCGGTAATTACTGGCGGTAGAGAGCCTAGATAATATTATAATATAACTGGCGGTATTCCGCACACTGGTATCCCGCTCATGACGTCGTATCTCCTTGGCCGCACGATATTATATTTTAATTGTTCCTTGAAAATCTTGAACGTACATAATTGTACACTTCATCGTATCACGGTTGACGGTATTAAATTTTTCGTCACCGATTTTTCCATAATATTATTATCCAAACAATATTCATGATTTTCAAGAACGTATTATCGCGTACACGCGAGAGCATATTTTTTCGCGAGTATGTGAGCACTCGAATTAATTTTATTCGTTCGTGTGTACAGATTACTCGAATGTGCACGGTAATCCTTTGAGCGTGAATGAAATGCCGACAGTGATCGGTTCGCCATGCGAGCGCGAGTCTCTACTCGACCTATTCGGCAAACGTTGACGAAAACTTCCAAAAACTCGTGAACGTCGTCTAAATGACGATGATATAATATTATAATCGCGCGATGAGTCGCACACGAACGTACGTGACCCATTCGCTAATTTTGTTCGCTCGTGTGTACGCGTCTTTATTACGTATTGTTTTTTTATTGTGAATAATAATTGTGGTACGTATCAAAACAAAAACTGTTTATATCGATTCGACGATGCGTACAACAATATAAATTATCAATTGAGAGCGTCCGACCTACAGTTTCAGTCATTCCGATTATGGAATAATATCTCTACTGGTTTTTATCATTAAAACTGTTGGGTGAAATTACATAAATAACTTATGTAACTTATGTTTTATGGATTTCAATTTTAAAGTTCATTTTTAAGTTTCCCCTACCCCCGGGTATTTCACTGTATTTGTCCATAGTATTTACAATAATTAACTATAAAGTACAGCATTAATCCAATGTCCAGGACTAGGTACTAACGGGTTATGACTTCCGGTGGTAAATGGTGCATCCTGTATAGTAATATTATAGTAATATAGTGTATCCGATGCGTTATTTTTTAAAAATGTACATACATGATGGTGCTTTTTAAAATATTTTTTTTACGTTATTAACAGTAGGTAGCAAATTATATTCCCACATTATGGCCACAAGCTCTTGGTAAAAATAAATCTTATTTTATTGAAAAATATTAAATAAGACCTTGCCGATTATAAAAAATTTACAATATTAATACTCAGTGTCTCAGTATAGTATTAAAAATTTGTTTATTGGTAATTCATATTAAATCATAAACATAATAATATGCTTTATGCATTAGGTAATTTGCTTGAAATCTTTAAATATGCAAAACCATATGAATCATTCATTATGAATGTAGTAAAATATGTAACATAAATTGTTGTACTTCAATTGTATTTGTATGTATCATGAATCGAATTTGTATCGAATCTGCAGATTTTGAATATTATGCAGCTTCTTGAGAAAGATGAATATACATTATACATGATGTCCCGAGCCCCAGTTATAAAAAACACAACGAAATCGGTCGATAAGTTAGGTATCGAATATATAATCGACCTTTTTTAAGCTTACGGAAGTTTACTTACTGTCTAGAGCAGACTTTTTTCTTCGGCGGGCCAAATTAGTTAGCACTCGGCGCACTATTTGTTTTCTCTCTCTGGCCCACGCGTAACATAGACAAAACGGATTTACGCAGAATCATTTTTTCTATGTTTTTAAGTAATCTTAGAGTAAAATCACCCATTACAAATAAGGTAGAGAATAATATTTTTGAGGGATTGACATATCGATTTGTCTAAATATTATCTTAAAACAATTTAAATATCATTTAAATGTACATTTTTTTGTTTATTTTGAAAGTCGAAGACAAAGTCAAATAACAATAAAATATATTTAAATAATATTACTTAAAAACATAGAAAAAATGATTTTGCGTAAATCCGTTTTATCTATGTTGCGCGTGGGACAGAGAGAAAAAATAAATAGTGCTCTGACATCCTCTTAATGCCTTTGTGCAATAATATAAATTTAATATTTCATTACTACAATGTGCCTACTTATTGTATCCGTAAGCCAGTAATGTCCATAGGCATAGTCAATTTATGTTAATCTATGTCTTATAAATTGACATTGACTCACAAATTAACTATGCATACAGCCCATAATATAATGTAAGAACTAAGAATTGTTTTTAAATATGTCACGGGTCTCTTCTAAGGCTTTGGTGGGTCTATACTCATTAGTCATTAACATTTCACTAACATTTAAAATGATTCAAAAGAGAACATACCGGGCGGTGACCGATTTGTATTCGGCGACGCGCATGTCCCACCAAGTACTGCTGGTCGCGACTAGCCGACTAGCGCGTTACAGACGACATATTACTATATTAGAAATTCGCTAAGCTAGACCGGTTTAAAATTATCCCACATTATCCTGCACCGGGATAATGAACCATGTAAACGATATGGTCCAAACATCCCGGTTCATTATTTTTCACACCGGTTTAGTCTAGCGAATTTGTATTTACAGTTTCAGCGACTATACTGAATACTCGCCGCGGAATAAGATCATGACTCGTCGCACAGGCAAAAAAACTTTCTCCACCGCACCGCTTGTCCTAGCGACCACACACACTTTACTTATAAACGTTAACAGATGTCTCGGGGAACCAATCAAAAACCGGCTGCGCGAAACGGACGAAAAACGGTCCGCCGCCCAGTCATGATCTTATTCCGCGGCGAGTATACTCTTTGTGATTTGTGAACCGGTCACAGATTTCTATATAATACTAGATAGCGAACAAGCGAACTCCCGTAACGAATTGAAGCCACAAAGTTGGTTGGCAATTGCATGGTATTTTGTATGGTAAATAAGATAAATTATAATTTATTTTGTATTGCATTTTATTATTTCTAAACCTGTTTTTAAAAAAAAAAAAAAAATATTTTATATAAATCATTTTACATTTACTATTTTATTTTACCAATAAAAAGATATGTTATTCCTAATGCATTTTGTATACGAATGAAATGTTTTGCCAACCAACAAAATGGCGGCCATCCACAGCTGAGCTTCACTTGTAACAATATAAATTATATAGGAGTTCCTTATCTATAGTATAGAAGTCTATGGAACCGGTATACACCAAGTCCTGTTAAAACTTATATGATGAGACCTTACCCCAAAGCTGGGATGATTTATGATGTGAGAAAAAAAAAGTTCAATGCACAACTAAGCAGAGCACGTCGTATAGTTGAAAACACGTTTGAAATATTGGCCATGAAATGGTGAGTATTCTTAAGAGCTATAGAAACAGACGTTGAAACTGCGGATTGTATTGTCAAAGCAGCATGTTGTTTGCACAATTTCGTCATGAGGAAAAATAACGGAGAATATCCAGCCATTGAAAGTGAAGAGCAAGCTCAACTTATTCGAGCATTATTAGACACAGCATTGACCAATCAGAGGTCGAATGCTGCTGCCTTAGAAATCCGCGAACTTTTTACTGCTTACTTCAATAGATAATTTACTACACCATACATAATATTTCAAAATTAAAAAAATATTATTATGATACTAAAATATTATAATATGCTATACACAATAAAGCTATTTACATATTGTGCAATTATATATTATTATTACTATTGTTATATTCTGTTAATGTATTGATAGAAAAAATACCGTTATCGTTGAAGTCTATTTAAAAGTAAAATAAATAGTATATAGTGTGTATTTTGTTTTTGAATTATTATTATCAGAAATCATAATATAATATTCAATATAATATTCCGTATTTGTTTCCATGTCTACTGTAGATTATAACTCAGTATTATTATTATTGATAAACTTATTAATAAACTATTCGAATTCATTTTTAGATGGGCAGTATATTTATTATTTATACTATTTTAAGATTGAAAAATCAGATACTCGTATTTACTGATTTTATTAATAGCGTATACTAACATTAAAATTAAAATAAAATGAAATTATTAATTCCGAAATACCTATATTGTTCGTCACAACACTCTCAACTCAAAGCAAAATAATATATTTAATAAAATAGCAGGACTAGTAAATACTTACGAATTAAACTTAGTATATAATATATAATACTTTATTATTAACACGTAAAAAAGTAAAGTGCCTCGTAGTATTTGGCGCGCGTTGCCCGAGAATCCGCGCGAAATCGGTTCCGTAATTACGTCGGATGACTATGTGTCGACGTCGGCCCCCAGAGCAATACTTACCGTGGTTTTTTTCAACATAGTATGCAGGTAAACAAAATAATAATATAATGATATAAATTCCTTGAGTTATTTTCGTTTATATATCATAATTATATATATATATTTATATATTTATAATATAAGAAAAATAAATTTGGCAATACGAATACTATACATATAGGGTGATTATTTTATCAAACAACACTCAACATTTGAAAAGTATTGAAAGTGTTGTTTGATAAAAGAATCACTCTGTATAATAATATAGTTAATTACTTTACAACCGTATATTATAAGAATAATAAATATATATACCATATAATTATGTATACAATTGTCGTGGTCGCTGTCATCGACGATTTTCTGGGAAAAAATAACCATTACTTTGCTAAAAATAAACGAAAATAAAATCCGAATACACCGTTGAAAAGAAGACATTTCACTGAATAACCACGTATAAAAATGGAAGAAGTGCTCTGATAACCGCGTAAATTATAAGGCCATAAAGATGCCTATACAAATTTTGTCGACTACCCGTCGACCGCGGCCTCTGAGGCAACGCCACTGTTATCGACTACCCGTCGACCGCGGCACTCAACGTGTTAAGACATATTAGTATACTAGTATAGCACAGAACATAGATGATTTATTTGTGATAAAATAAATAAATAGTGAATAATTACTATAAAGTACCTAACTTAAATACTTGATACATAAAGACTAGGAATAAAATATATAGAAGTCTATTCTATTAGAATTAAATCTATTATATTTTATTATATTATGTTACTATTTCTAGTTTCTACTATAAATTATATACTTACCAGTTACCGGTAATACCCAGTTCTTCAAATATTTTGTTCCATGCTAAATGCTTCGTCTTTTTTTACTACATTTTTATAATTCTCATGAGATGTACCGAATAAGTACACATACTTTCTTACTTGCACGATGAGCATTTCAGTTTCTTCAGCCATTTTAAAAATATAATACAATAACTTTATAACAAAATATAAAAAAGGGGGTCAAGTGCATGTCGCTCCGCTGTACAGTAGGTTACAAGTAGCCAGTAGGTCACTGTATAATGAATGGTATTAAATTTGAATTCAATGATATAATATCATTGTATACGAAAAACCATTCTGAGCGGAGACGGTATGTCAGTCTAGGATATTTTAAATTATATTGATATTGTTATTTTACGGTAGCTGCTAAGTTTAATTAATATTATTCATATTATTTAATTATTAACCTAAAATTATCAGTGATGCTAGAAAAATATTATAATATATACTTTTACTCGTTAAAATTGATTTTAATATGTAATTTCGTCCAAATTTGAACTTAAAATGTCTGTAAAAAATAACTGTGTTTAAATATTTTTTAGATTTTTTGATTACAGTATGTACTATTTATTAGAATCTTTATTTTAAATTTATATATTAAAAATTAGATGGTGTATAGAAAAAATAAATTGCACATTTTCATCATTTTTACGTATTTTGTAAAAATTTGAACTTTGATTACCTATAAAAAAAAATTGTGACCACAGATTTTTAATACTTTTCATCTGCCTTTGAAACTATATATTAGAAGCCTACTATTAAATTTTCAAGATTTTTTACCCAACAAATAAAATTTTAATGACATTTATAGAAAAAAAAACTAAAAAAATTGGAAACTGAAAATGTCCGTTAACAGTTTAAAATAAGTCAGAATATTTTTAAAATGCTATGGTATGTAGAAAATGCTTATATAAACATTCGGTCAAAATTTCATGTCTCTACGGTCATTTCTTTTAGAGTTATACCAAAAACCAAAATCGATTTTGTCGAAAATTGGTTTTCCGTAAAAATTCCCGTTTTTTCCTTAATTTTTCATTTGTTTTTCACGGCGCTCATGAAAACTACTCGGAAATTTTAACTTTTGACCTCTAAGTACCCCTTAAGTGCCAACTAGATTCACTTTCCTATCAGAAAAAGTACTATTGAAGAAAATCGAAGCATTTTTACTGTCCTAAAAGGTGATGACAGACACAAAAATAAAAAAAAATTAAAAAAAAACACACATCATTGTAAAATCAATACATTCATCGTTCCGCTCAGAATCTAAAACCAATAAATAACAACAGATCGACAGCTGCCCGCGCGGAATTTTGTAATTTTGTACAACGGTATCGCCTGTCGTCGCGATAGACCACTTTCTGTGTGACGGGGATAATGTGATATTACGTAATACGCAACTTTACCGCCGCGGGAAATTATCGTTGACCGCCGCGACAGACCGCGTTCTGTGCGCCCGAGCCTATGTCAAATAATATCGCAGACCACAGCGGCACAGCCTACGCTATACATTATATACATACGCAGTACACTCCACAGTACTGGACTGTTGCGTTAACCGTTGTACAGTTTACGATATTGTAAACCATTAAGTTCTCGCACCAAATAAATAATAAGATCAATTTAAGAGAACGCCATGCCCGTATGTATTGCACCGCCTTACAACTTTACAAGTAGCATACTAACATTTGTATAGCTATAAGGCTCAACGATTCAGTCTTTCATACAAGTAGTTAATATTATAGGAGCGGACTGGCTCCTTCAGAGCGGCCCGGGAATTTTTTTTCAAGCGGCCCATCGCCCATAAACCATTGTCTAAGGTCTTTTTTTGTAATATCGATGGCGTTGCCGGAACTACTTAAGCATTATATTGACATATTGTCTAAGGCCTAATCTAATACACTATTACAGCACTTACGTTTGAAATACCAGACATTTTCTCAGTTGAATATTTAAATAATAATTAATACTAACAGAAGATAAATAAAACATTTTAGAAATACATGGTAATAATTATTTATTAGCTCAAGGAATTAATAATTTATGGAGTGTTTTGCTTTTTTGGGCTAAACGGTCTATAACAGTTTGGTATGGTAGGTATATCAATTATCACTTAAAATACTTTTTTCTGTAGCCATTTTTAAATTATATAGCAACTAACAACAATAATACATCGAATTAATAATATATCGTTATCGTATATTATAAACAACACGGCGACGGCGGCCGGCAGGCGGCAGCGTAATTTCTATTTATATAAATACCTTATGTTTCGTATGTTTCTTAGAAAAGAAAAATTATATTTAAGGTACGATTATTATCGTATTAACGTATTATTTATGTTATATTCTATAGATTTTAAATTTACCAAAAACTGATAAACTCTTATATAAATTATAATCTAAAAATTGTAATAAGTTACTTGTACAACCAAATTGTCCGGCCCCATAATTCGATTATTCGACCGGCCCATCGGGAAATTTCCCGATCTCCCGATCTGCCAGTCCGCCCCTTACCAAAAAATTACTGATCTTTTTAGGAAAATTGGTAAGCAAATACAATGTTTTTGCAAACATGAATTCATTCTGAGCCCGCCAAAATGAGGAGATCTAGGAGGAATAAATTGCCATTCTACTCCCACTTCCGTGACAGTTTTATGTACAAGATCTATGACTTGCTTTGACAAGAATAAATCACGTAGTTCTTGCAGCTGTCGATTTGTTCTGTTGTCGGAATAGATTTTACTACACATTCAGCGTTGTGACCAGAATCTACGTAGAGCAGCTAAAAAGGCGTTCGTAGATAGATTTAACGACGAGCTGATTTAAATAGCGAAACAGATATAGACTCAAATATATGCCTCTGTTATTGGCGTGTTTCGCCTTAAACTGGTTTTAATCATAATCGGCCCTGCGAAATCGATGCAGCATTCGACGCGCGTTCCCGCTCAACACGATCACGAGGTAAATCTTCCATCATCGGCTAGTATGTTACTGGTTTGGAACAAAAACAAACAACACACTGGTGTACTGTACGTCTAGTTATGACCGTTTAACTGCCAGAAATTTCCACGAATTGATGCTAAGAGCGCTTGTGGTCCAGCGTGTATTAAACGTTCGTATTCATTACGAAATAGCTTTAACGTAAACTCTGATTAGCTGGCAATAATATTGAATTTCGTTGGTCAAAATGTATCACGGTCGACTTATTTATGCGGCCGCCAACGCGTAACACATTTTGTTCGACCATAAATGGACGCAGCAAAGTGATTTTCGTTGTTTAAATATTCATTTTTGATTTAACGAGTCTCATTTCTTCAGAAAAGTAATGTTGTTGAACCAACTTTATTATTGAATCTTTGGCGGCAGCTATTTCGGTGGTTTCGACCTTGATATCAGTATAATTAGCTATTTTGTTTATTACGCGTTCGTACCAACGCTTACAATACTCTGTTACCCTAAATAATTTGCTCATTACCGAATATCTTTTTATAAAATAAATTCTTCTTTTGTGAGCAGTTGGAGCGCTACTCTAGTATTACGCTTCATCTCCGGCAATTTGGTGTTCGGCGATAAATCTTCCATTAACGATTTAGACCATTCTGTGGCGTACACAGGATTTTTCAATGGGGGAGGGGCTTGAAAATTAATTACTGATCTTTTTAGGAAAAATGGTATGCAAATACAATGTTTTTGCAAAAACGATTTCATTCTGGTAAGACGTTTATTAATTTACGTCTTGCTTACTACCTAGTTGATGACAGTTGAAACTTGTTAAATTTATTTTTTTAAGAAATACTTATAACTTATAAGGACAATTGGAGGGGTTTCAGCCCATTCCCCCCCTCTGCATAGGCCATCGAGACCATTCATTTTCATGAACCATACTGGGCCTTCTACTACTGCCGGATTGTCATTTGATTTTACGTATACCCAATCTGCTTCAGCTGTATTTGTTAAGAGGACGCCGCACCCGCATGTGTTGTCTCCGTCTTACACACGTATGACATACTAAATTTCCGTTCGCTAGTTTCAATAAGGTGCTGTCAGTTTTTATATTAGAGTGAATTGACCTATTATCAAACTTTTAAGTATTAACATTATCTGTGTTCTCTCGTTGGTTTTTTATGATATTTTAATTTTTACGTGAATTATGAGCATTTTAAAATATTAATACTTTCCATACCCATATCTCACTTAAAAATTGAAATATCTTAAAAGACCAACGAGAGAACACAGATAATGTTAATACTTCAAAGTTTGATAATAGGTCAATTCACTCTAATATAAAAACTGACAGCACCTTATTGAAACTAGCCGCGAACGGAAATTTGGTATGTCATACGAATGTAGGACGGAGACAACATATGCGGGTGCGGCGTCCTCTTAACAAAATATCTATTTTTCCTGGGTGGGTAATGGGTATATTATGACGAGTCGGCGAGATGTATGTGTTTTGGTATTCCGATTTGATGTATTTATTTTCTGTTTGATACGCTATGATTTTTGGTTAAGCAGTTGCGCAAAAACATGACTATTTTTAAAATATTTTACATTATACTAAGAAATTATTGTCACAATGATACATTTTTAATTAATAATTGATAGTTGAAATAAATTTATATTTAGACGCATGTGGGACGTGCATGTATGTTTTGTGTGTGCGTGCGTGTGTGTGGGTGCGTGTGCGTGTGTGTGGGTGCGTGTGTGTGCGTGCGTATTTGTTCTACGTGCCTCGATAAACAGTTTTTACATATTATACTCAATTTATTTACATGTTGCAGTCCGTCGTTCACTGAGAACGCAAGAAATTTCGCACGACGATATATCAGATGGTTTTCATTACAAATATTACATTTAAATTTATATGTTCTAGTGTGGGCTATTTTTTTTTCGGGATTTTTTGACTTTGCTTGCTTTTTGCTGATTTTGAGGTCGATTGCATTTATTTTTTGTGCGCCTTCTGCGGCTTCCAGTACCTCAAATCTATTTTGTAAAAATGTTAAGAGTTTGTCTTCTCCAGACACTTCCTTTTTTAACGCATGTGTTTCCCATTCTTTCAAAGTCGCAAAATCAAATTTCATTGAAACTATGTGCCACAATATTAGTCCCCAGTTTTTTGGATCGTACCCCAATGATTTTACTATTTGAGTGCCGTACTGCCGTACGTCATAATATGTCCCGACGAGTTTATAAATTGTTGTAATTTTGAAGCTTTATTATATGATTGGGATTCGATTGTATAATTTATCATTATTATTGTTCGATTTATATTTATTTTTAAAAACATTAGTATAGTATTAGTTTAGTACATCGTTATAGAATCGTGAGTACTATATATTATATTATACTTATTTGAATGGGTCCGCAGCGCGCAGTACTGTATCTCACTGCATTACTGCATGAGCAGATAACCGTCATTATAATATTAATTTTAGGTATATTTTATTGTATAGGCACGATCACTTGATGTAGTTTAAATGCACATTGATTATGTTATTGTTATGAAGCGAACAAGGAGTAGGAATAGCAATTATTATTGAAAAAAAAATAACAACATATAAACCACAAAATAATTGTTCAATATTTACTGCCGAAGCCATCGCCATAATATCTGCAGCACTAAAACTTATAGAACATGATCCACATCAATATTTCAATATTTTCACGGACTTCTTAAGTACCATAAACTGCATCCAAAATACCTTCCGAACAAACGACATATCCACCATCATCCTAAACCAAATAGAAAAATTAAAAAACCTTAACAAGAATGTCAAATTCATATGGACGCCAGGTCATTGTAAAATAAACGGGAACGAACTAGCCGACCAGCATGCAAAAAATGCAACATTATCCGAAGCACCCAAACAAAATTACAACACAATAATAGATACAAAACATCAAATAAATATTTTAACAAGGAACATATGGCAAAACCACTAGGTAAATAAAAAAAACTTATTAAGAGAAATAAAACAAAGTATAAATCCCTGGTCACTAACAAAGACAACCAGAAAAACAGAAATAATAATAACCCGACTAAGAATCGGTCACAGTGTCACACCCTCCTCACACACAAACACCTTATGAATAACCAAACACCAACGGAATGCACCTCATGCGGAACGACTTTCTCTGTAAAACATCTGCTGACCGAGTGCAGATCCAACGAAGAAGAAAGAAAAATACATAACATTCCATCGAACATAAATGATATTATCGGCCCCGACTGTCAACCAGAAAAAAAAATATCTTTTTTATTTTGTGCGTATACTATACCTTAGTAATAAGTATTATATTTATTTTAAATTTTTCTATTAAAAACGTAATTTACCTACTATAAAATACTTTCGTATATTATTGATTTTTAAAATAAAAATGTCTTACAGGCAGTTTGAAAGTAGAGCATCAAAAGGCAATAATAATAAACAATTATTTGAATAATTCAATGAGTCAAAATCGACTAAGTAGCATTACAGAATCAAATATAGAAAAAAACTAGACTACAGTATTGAATATTTCACAAATAATTCATAGTTTTGCAAATGTCAAATCAAGAAAAAAATATTTTTGAAATAAATGTATTTATAAAATTATATAGATTGTAAATACATATTATATTGTATGATTAATACGAAAGAGAAGAAAAAAACTACTCAATACAGGGATTATTTTTTATCATTTTATTTTACTCAACAGTTCAATATAAAGGTACTAATGTACTGTTGTGTAAAATCACTTTTATTTACCAATTAGTTGGTTTTAAATTTAACCATGTATTAATTGTGAAAAGTGCCCACTTATAGAATAATCAATATACCTATATTTAATTTATTTTTAACTTATTTAATATTTGTATTGTTTTATTTTAGCATAAATTGGAGAATATAGTTATTACATTTTATCATATCTTTATAAAATATGATACTAACATACTACATTATAAATAATAAGAGGTAGGTAGGTACCTCGTACCTATGTGAATTGTGCACTTGTTGTCTTCACTTTTTTGACTATAATTAAATACATATAATCAGTGCACAAATAAGATTTATTTAACTACAAGAATGATTCCGTCAGTAAATTACTAAATATAATTCATATATAATTATAGTGTTATTACGTAATTTTTTATTGTATTAGTAATACAATAGCTTGAATTAATTTTTACCGAAAACATTGCATTTTAAAATTATAACAAAATAACCTAATTCATAACTTCAAATGTTCATAAAAAATATCACGCTCCAATGTATATTTTATATTTTTAAATTTTTATGGTAATAACATAAGAGGAATCTTGTATTAAACTTTCAAAATGTTGACCAACGAAAAATTTTTTTAGTATACCTGCCTACAAAGTGCTGTATAGGTACGATAAACGATTCTGAACGGAGACATTGTGTCAGTCTAGCATACTTGTATAATTGATAAAATTTAATAGTTAAAAAAATTTTAAAAATCTGAAATGTCTTACGGCTTTAAATAGTGTAACTTTATGTTACTTTAACTTATGCGCGTTCGGTGTGCTTGCAAATAATCGGCGGGTATTACATACGCCAATTTTAGTTTAGCACTCAATTATAATATTCTATTACAAATGTGTACAACTTTATAATTACAATTCATCGTTCTGACGGTATATTAATCTTGCTTATACGCACGTTTTAAGTGTTTTAACCCTTGTCTTTCATTGTACCCCTTTCTTAGAAATGCATCTTTCCTAATTACTATCAATCATACAACCAGTTTATTTATTACCTCTCATATCTCTTGATTACCGTGGTGGATACATTCATGTTCATTCCTGTTTATACTATACTCCTATAGCCTATAGGTATGTATAACTTCTCGTTGATGTGTTCCGAGAATTATAGGTATAATATAAAAAAGTCCTAGGTAATGGTTATTCGTTTGAGAGTGACCTATACTAATTATTATTATTATTGGTTATCAATTATCACGCTGGCCTATTTATACCACAGATATATACTAATACTATTATATTAGTATTAGTATTTAATATTATATATCTGTGATTTATACTAATTGCAGCTATTGTATTACATAATTGTTATCTTAACCTAGTTGCAACTTTTCATATTATGTTTATAGAATGTGTCAATGTGAGCTGTTTTGTATTGGTGTGACTTCAATACGGGTGTGATTCGTAATGCGAACAGATGTCGAGTGTGTAACAACAATATCCCTTAATACGTGTAAAAGTAGCTTGTTCAATACGGTGTATCCGGCATAACTACTTTTACGCCGCACTAGGATTATTTCGGTGCAACCCGTTTGCGCCCATCACACCTTTTTTAACCTATTTGCGCCCGAAATCATATCCCATTTGCGCCCGAAACATTTTTAATAAAAATGCGTTAAAACCGTGCAACGTTGCCAAATTGTATTACTTTATAACTATTGTACATATTATTTACCAGTTTTAACTATTTTTAATTTGTACGTTACACTCTTATCGTTATTATCGAATATCGATCCATTTTATCTTAATTGCACTTCATGACGACTCTCATCACTTCTCTCTGTGCGTGCGTTGTGCAACCTAAAAATCCTTATACAGAGTATTGTACTTAAGTTTCATGTGTATAATGGATTTTAAAATAATAAATACTACTAAAAATCGTGAATGCTTAATTTTTCGTAACTTTAAATTCCACCTTAGTAGAAAATAGGTTTCGGGAGATATAAGTTGGCGTTGCGTTAAAAAAAATTGTAGTGCGTATGTAAAAACAAAGTATTAATTTTTATAATGATTGTATGTACTTACTTAACCATATGTTATATATTTTATTTTATTTTATTTATACAATTTTATGTGAGATAAATTTGACTACAGTAATTAAAAATTAGTGTGAAATTGTGAAATTAAATATTAAATTAAGTATTTTTTTAAACCCAACATTTTGACAAAATTATACAATTTAAGCTGTATTATTTAGACAATTATTATTAAAGTACTATAATCTACTAATTACAACGGCAACACTGTATGTAAAATGGGCGCATATGGGCTATAAATCGGCAGGAAGTACCTTATTTTTCGGCCACATCTGTCCGCATCCCTCGGGGCGCAAATGTGCTACTCTGGGGCGCAAATGGGCTGTATTTTAGGGAGCCATCTCCTACTCACTAGTGGGCGGCTTGTTCAAATACAGCGTATCCCGTATCACAGTAAGTGTGGGAGAGGGGTTTACCGACCGGCACAATATCAACAGTGCAGACTCCTCGGTGGAGTCCTCTGATTACGCAATATTATTTAAGTTAACGGTAGAATAAAGGGTAAAAATAACGCGAGCTAGGAAGTGCATACACGGCACCGCCGATCTTATTGAGTATGCCGTCTCAATACGATTAGGTTCTGGCAGTTTTTTTTATGATGTATGAGATTTGCTCGGTGGGCGGCAATGGGTGATAATGGTAAAATATAGCGGTGCGCCGGTGCATCTTATTACAATAACACTGAAACGATTGCAATTCTCTTGAACTTAAAACTCTAAAGTTTTCGTACACAAAGAAACGTGGTGCGCGCTCTATGTAGAGTTATGGGCCACCGGTTCGGTGCGTAGGTCGACTGTCTCCGTTTTTGCATTGCACTAACGGTTTCATGTAGATGGCGCTTACAGTATGGAATTGACGCATATTCTGTCTCGTTACACCATTGAAATATATGATAATCATATAGTTCAATGCGTTACACTATGCACTTCTTCATGTATTATTATTAGTTTTAATTTCTGGCGTATGTATAGTGAATACTAATATAGTAATATTAGCACAATAGCACCCTGCAGCATAGCTGCATTGTAGAATGTTATGTCCGTAGGGTATGTTGTACAGGTTTTTTCCTTGCCATCATGTACCTTTTTATACTGATTTATATTATTTATATTATGTATTATGACTTAGTCATTATTCATACCTTTACGTATTGATTTTTTGAATATTTTATTTTCAATATTATGTTAATGTCGTTTATAAAAAAATAATAATGTACACCACAGGTAATGCGCATATTTTGTGACCAGCAGCTATATCTACTTCGTACATCCATCTCCTTCGGACATTCATTCCTACTAAGTTGTGCGTCCGGATCTCCGTCATTACACGTGAGGCAGAGCCTCACGGGGGCAGTGCGTTCGAACACGGACACGTTTTCGCGCCACCGTAGTTTCGGCATAAGTTATTAAAGCTGCGCATCGGACGCCGAAGTTCCTGCGGTGGCTTACCCCCTCCACGGCCGTCCAGCGCGCCAGGCCGTCAGCCGCCGTATAGGCAGTGCCGCCAGCCGTTTTTGTTGTCTATCCCGAGCGGTCGAGCTTGACGCAACGTCGCGTCCGCCGCCGCCGGCTTTTTACCACCGCCGTCCGGTATAGTTTGCCGTGACCGTGGGTGTCGTTCGCCATATTTTTGGTACCACGTTGTTGTTGTGTCGACCAAAAAAAATCCGTTTGTCGACTGTGCTTTTGTCATGTGCCGAGTCGGCACTGCCGGCGGCATTTTAATTATCATATATTGTCGTCGCCCTTTTCTTTCTTTTGTATTTTGTGTATTATTTTGTGTGCTGGTTTGATTCTCAGACATCACCTGTCGTACGTTAATATTGCACGTGCCCGCATCTTCGCGTGCACCTATTTAATATTATCCTCGCCTGTCGGGAGACACGTTACAACGTCGCGACACGAGAGGTCAACGATCTCAGCACCGCCAAGCCGTCAACATCTCATTGTCTGCGACATCGTGGGATCGCGGAATACCACGATATCCGTCATCGTCGAGGGATCCCGATATCAAGTGTGACCAGCGGTATCGTTGATGTTATTAGTTATTATTTATTACTAGAGGCGTATTTATATATTTACCGCTTGTAGTCCTGTGGAAAATTGCCACCCTTAATTATGGTAAAATACAATTTAATTAGGAGGTAGGTATGCAAAACAAATTTTAATTATATTTTAAATACAAAAACATAATAATTAAAGTTGAAAAATATAAGTAAAAAAAAGGAATTACAAAATGTTTATATTTATGTACATTCTAAATGTCTTACATAATAAATTATTTATTAATGAATCGGTTCACGTCGACATTTGGTTTTTGCAAATGCGTCAATTAAATCCTCGCAATTCAATTCTTTTAACATTTCATTTTCTATCGAGAATAATGCTAAGCTGTTTAACTTCTCATCAGTTTGAGTGGACCTTAAGTAGTTTTTTACACGTTTGAGACATGAAAACGATCTCTCGGTAGTACAATTTGGACACTGGTACACTTACGAAAATTCTTAATGCAGTGGTCAACATTTGGAAATATTTCAATACCTATGTAAAGATTTTTCTCTCAAATACTGACACAGTGTGATTGGAGTTAAACTATCGATGTCAATATCAATATTACTATTCGGTAAATAAGATTGCAAATGTAAGAATTCTGACGAAAAAGTATTATCCAAATCATTCGGGTACATTTTTTGCAATTTTTCAGCGGACTCAACCAATAACCAATAATGATATAATAAGTAGACAAAAAAAAGCGACACAGCTACAGCGGTAAGAACTCTACAATACGCAATACGGCCTACAGGCACAGAGTGAATCATAATTAATTATTATCACTTCTCCAGAAATAAAATAAAAGATCGTCAATAAAATAATCGTATAGAACCGGCTTGCCGTCTTGATATTATTAGATTATACTATTATTGTCAATTGTTATAACTTATAAATATGTACCATAGACGCTCACTGGCCGCGGCGTGAATATTCCCAATAAACTCGCGCGGCGGTAAGAAACTATAAAAATAATAAATTCGAATTCTATTTTAAACCAATGACATTATTTTCAATAATTTAAAATAATCTTGTAGGCTGTTGTGGCTATAAGAGTATTTTACAATAACAGAAAACGATATAATAACGTATTTATAATTGTATAACGTCACGATGTCACATGTATGTTTCATGAACGCAAATGTAACATGTTTTCTAACATCTCAAAAACATCGTTACAACTACTATGTGATGTTACGTATCTAATCATTATTGGATGTTACATGGACGTTATTTTCAACATAAATGTATAACTATGAATATTATAAAATAATAAAAATAGAAAAACTCCATTGCAGGGCATCGAAACCATGACCATTGACGCATTAAATTACATAGCATTGAAATTTGAAGGGGACCTAAAGCCTACGCATTATGACCTATGTGTTATAATAATATTGATGGCATTTAAAGAGCGTTTAAGAACGAAATTAATATATTATCACTTACTTATTGTTTATGATTATGAACTTATGGGTTATGACTTAGATATTATATTGTACTACATTCGTATTTGTTGCAACAATTTTCGAAACTTATAACATAATAAATACATGTACTTACCTATTTCATAAATTAATAAGTATAATTAAATGCTACAAAAGATAACTATGTACCTATTTTCAAAAAAACCTTCTACTTATAAGTATGTTCTTATTATTAGAATATTGTTAGTTCTCGTTATATGTACATATTGGTTATTTTAATATTTTTCATACATATTTAATACTATTAATACTAATTATAGCGTTATTTACATAGGTACTACCTAACTTGTTTAAATAATTTATTAATTAATAATTAATATAATAGGTATACCTTATGGCATATATTACTGACCAATTTTGAATTAAAGTTTTGAAATACTTTGCCACTTAGGTAGATACCTATAAATAATAAACGACACGTCAATATGTCTCAAACAAAACACAATTCCTATATAAATATAAGGTACCTATTATTAAAAGTGTTATACCTATAAGTAGTCAATTAACATTTGGTTGTTATTTAAATTTTGCATAGTTAGGTAAATAAATAAAGAATAATAACAATAAAGACAGTTTTAGGAATGAAAAAAAAAATTAACTTATTGAATTATCTTTTTTTTTATGTTTTAGTATTTAGTATAATTAATAGTAATGGCTTAACATTATACTAACTGCTTTACAAATAGAAAGTTGTAAAAAAAAAAACTTGCATTTAAAATCATTCAAAAAAACAACAATATTAAGTATATAATATTGATCAGTTGATAGAAAATTAAAATCAATAACAAAAGAACCAATATCTCTTGGTAATATCATTGATTATAAATACTATATAATAAGCGGATATTTTATTTGACTATTGCAGTAGGACTATTTATTTCGTTGTATTATTCAATAATCCTTCTTGTAAAGAATATATTCGGTACATTTCATACGTTTTTTAAATTCTTTAAGATAATTTTCACACCCAAAACCACTTAACGAATCAAGTGGACTATATTTTTGAACAAAGTGAGGTATATGAATAAGGTTATGGACATTGTAAGTAATAAATTCAAATCCATATAAAATAAATAAATATACAAGTCTCTGGATTGACATAAAGCCTAATTGCGCTAAATAAAAACATTTTATAAAATAATTTTTACTCAAAATCGATTTTTGATTTTGGTATACCTAACTCTAAAATAAATGACCGCAGATACATGAAATTTTCACTGGTTGTTTATATTAGCATTTTCTACAGACGATACAATTTTCAAAATATTTCGAATTGTTTTGAACTGTTTACGAAAATACTCAGTTTCCTATTTTTTTTAGATTTTTTTTCAATAAATGCCAATGAAATTTTATTCGTTGGGTAAAAAAGCAGTAAAAAAATAATAGTTGAAAAATATTAAAAATACAAAGGCACAATTTATAACCATTTAAGGTTTGATTTTTGATAACATTTATCAAATTTTAAATATTAAAATATTTTTGTAGTTGAAAACTGATAAAATTTTCAACTTTTATAACTAAGGATTGGAAATTGAATGCAAGGTTCCAAGTAAGTAGGTTATTTGAGTTGTTGCAGTTTTGAACTGGGGCGCAGAATTATTAATATGTAATAGCATAATTTAAATAATTGATTTAGGTTATTAATAGGTATTTAGATATTTGAATATACAAAATTATAAATAGGTGGCAATTACTATATTTAAAAAATGAAATACCTATGTTATAATTAATTTAAAATGGGTGTCTCTAGTTAATGATATAGGGGTATCCATTTGTAATAGGTAAATGGTTTGATAGTAGTGTTTAATTGTACCAATAACTGTACAATTTATCCCATTTACATTCCTTATTCATGCACAAATTAATAATATAAATAAATTAAACAACATCCATAAAGAAATGTTAAGAGAACCACCTTTGACCTTAACATCTTGCGCTGACTTGATTGTCTTCATTACTGAAAACTGGTAAGTTGTTATTAACGCTAGTAATAGTCTAAACCAGTTGGCCACTAATGTAATATGCATAGATACATTGTATATTAGTACTTATATTAAATATTTTTATATGTGTTGTGAATGTAAGTATTTAATACCTACTGAAAATATATTTATTGCATTAGTATAAAAATTTCACAATCAAATAGGTAGATAACATGTGTCATAAACTGTCATTGATTGTGTGTGTATGAACATAATTAAAG